>OZ024928.1:87795565-89045565 GCA_964017235.1 Sabellastarte sp. h YS-2021
ATACATGAGAGGTCTGATTTAAGCACTTACAAGTTTATGCAAAAGAACTTACTTTTCCTCACCATCCCAATTTGCAAACACTTGTTGAATCTACAAAATTTACAGGACGATCTGTTTGCTCCAGTGATCACACAACTATTGGTTTTCTTTGAACATCTCATGATACTGGGGTCCTCATTAAGAGTTCGCACATAAAATGACTGAAGTGACAGAAAATCTTTGTCAAAATCCATCAGTTGTAGACTTATATCAGAAAAAACAGTTGATTACCAAACAATTGTACAAAACTGATTTCTGGGAGAGTAAAACTATCACAATTTTTTTTTCTCAGATTTTAAAGTAAAAAATGTTTCAGGCAACACTTTATAACATAAAGGTGTTGATTATTCTAGATTCTGCAGGTACTTTACATCTACTTCAAAATACTTCTTCAATTTATTTAATGGAGTGCATTTGTACAGTGATTATGTTTAAGTTATTACCTGATTATATGTAACTAAACTGAATATATCTTTAACTGAATTAAATTTCCATTATTTGAGGGTGACAGGAACCAACCTGTGAATTGTACTAACACTACATGATTCTAACACTGCAATCTTTACCTTACAAGGTAGACACACTAAAGCCCCAAAGAAGAAGCCATCTCCATCTTCACCACATACACCACAGGTACCCAACTGTTTCTTTGTAGAAATGGCATCAATAATCTGTGTATTTTTCACTTTAGTTAGATATGTTGATTCATCCAAAAGGCTGTCGTCTTCAACTGCATTAATTGAATCCATTATTTATATGTGTTGCTGTATAATAGATCCAAGTTCCCATCTGAAAACTCACATATGGCACATCATTTCAATATAAAATACAATTTTGAAAGCTAATTTTATTATACAATATATGTAAGGCCTCGAGGCTACCCTATTACAGACAGGCAAGAGAGGCAAAGATCGAGTTACTGCCTTCAGATCCAACTGAGGCTCAGCATGGCCGCCAGTACAGGAGAAATGCCAACATGAAAGCTTTTGGTTGTAGTTTTCAGAATTGAAAAATTCTACAAATATCTCCGTGGATCGATCTGACTTTACGTTTCAGCTCCGTGCGCCGTTTCGACCTGGCGCACTCAATATGTGCGCCGTTTCAACACCTTTTCTTGGTGAAAATGGTTCAACTTATAACATTTAGAGGTCATTTGAAGGCAAATAGCACATAACAAAAGGTTTTATCTGTACCTTTATGTTTTTCACACCAGGCAGGTTTATTTGTCAAAAAATCTCTCAGTATAACATCCAAACACATAGACTCCCTTCAGAAGTTTTACCAGCCTGTCATATATATACCATACATATATGTATTTACCATATCATAACTTGAAGTATAATAATAAGCTAGTGTTTGAAAGCCACTTATGTATTCATCCAATCTACCCACTCAGACGTGTATAAAACAACGTAAATTAATGTGGTGTTAAAAGGGCGCAGTGAGCCGTTTCAACCCGGCGCTGGTGTCTAAACGGCCCGATACATAACCACTACAATCAATAAATCAATAAATAAATCACATTATTATTTCTGATTTGTGTGGGGGTTTTATGGACATCTCGGCCCACTTCAAAGTCGGCCCACTTCAAAGTCGGCCCACTTCAAAGTCGGCCCACTGCAAACTCAGCCCACTATATAATGTTTTTGTGATATTGTATTGTATTAATCATTAATCAATTGGAATGGGGGTTATGTATGGTGAGTTTATTGGAGTTTGTAGTTATAATATTCAGGTAAGTAAAATAACTATTTTATTCATCAATAAAATGGGGAATGGGGGGTATTGGAATGGTGAGTTTATTGGAGTTTGGAGTTTTAACATTCAGGTAAGTAAAATAACTATTTTATTCATCAATAGAATGGGGAATGGGGGGTATTGGAATGGTGAGTTTATTGGAGTTTGGAGTTTTAACATTAAGTTAAGTAAAATTACTATTTTATTCATCTATAAAATATAAAAAGAATATGAAAAGTCAGTCACGACAACCATGAATTATCTCTCAGTCTTCATGCAGTTTTAATTTCAAATTCCAAAACTTAATAAAAATCAAAATAAATTATCACAAAACTTCAGTCCTGCTTTATATTATCCAGTGTGCACCATGTAACTCACTGAATGCAAATGATTTGGGACAAAACTGTACCTCCTTATATACACAAAGCTGGACACTTGATTGCTAACTTACCTAATTACATTTTGACACTGCAACTCACACAGTTATGACACAAATGATGCTTATTGCAATCAGGCTTAATCCTTGCAATGTCCAACTGACACTGCATCTCAAACTGTTATGACATGATTTGTGTAATTGCAATCAATCATAAGCCATCCAGGGTCCACTTACCACAGCTTCAATTGTAATTAGGGAGTTGTGCCTAACAATCCCCCATGAACAAAGGAGACTACCTCCTTTGATGTGGCAGAAAGTTGAAAGAAAGAGTTAATCCTTAAAGCTTTTGATGTTTGCATGCAAGAGGCCAAATAAAGGTAAATTGTAAACATTTATAGGTAAGTTAATATCTCATATTATTTCCAAGAACAAGATTGTGCATAATTTCACAATCAAAATGATACCAAACATGTACATGTTTGTTCTCAAACTTATGCAATGTAGAAGTTAACTAATAAAATCTGGAAAATTCTGACTCTATCATTTCACATGTGACTCTTAAACTCTATCACTTTATATGTGACTCTTAAAATTGGGCTTTAGTACAAACGTAAAATAAAGTGCCCCATATAGCAAATATATAATATATTATGTAAATAAATACCAAGTAATAAATAAAAAGGCATTGTGAAAATTCTGACTCTATCATTTCACTAGACCGAGTTTCTGTCCCGTCGCCAATTGCTATTGATATACTGATGGACACAATGGCGAGGGACAGAGCTCACATGTACTGGTTTTCTGTGTAAATTTTGAACGGCATATTTCTACACATATTACCACAAGTATAAAGTGTTATTTGGTTTCTTTAAGGTATGTACATGTGCCGTTCACAAATATTTAATGCCTATCCTTCTGGTATGTGTATAGTTCAACCTATTTTTAAAATGTAAACAAACCTTCAACATTACATAGTTATCTACAAAAGAAATTCCTGGCTTGTAAAAGCAGTTTAGTTCAACAACATATGTATTGTATACGAGATACAGCTATCTAGACATCAGAAGGACTTTTCAAAGTAAATGAAATAATTTCCAAAACTTCGAGATTTACACAGAAAACAGGTACATGGGAACTCTGTCCCTCGCCATTGTGTCCATCAGTATATCAATAGCAATTGGCGACGGGACAGAAACTCGGTCTATCATTTCACATGTGACTCTTAAACTCTATCACTTTATATGTGACTCTTAAAATTGGGCTTTAGTACAAACGTAAAATAAAGTGCCCCATATAGCAAATATATAATATATTATGTAAATAAATACCAAGTAATAAATAAAAAGGCATTGTGAAAATTCTGACTCTATCATTTCACATGTGACTCTTAAACTCTATCACTTTATATGTGACTCTTAAAATTGGGCTTTAGTACAAACGTAAAATAAAGTGCCCCATATAGCAAATATATAATATATTATGTAAATAAATACCAAGTAATAAATAAAAAGGCATTGTGATATTGCAATATGTTTATAACGGGCCGACTTTGACACGGGCGGACTTTGAAACGGGCGGACTTTGAAACGGGCCGACTTTGAAGTGGGCCGAGCCGTCCAGATTCCGTGTGGGGGAGGGGAAATGAGAGAAGAAAACAAAAGTACGTATATCTATACTGTACAAATAAAAGAATATAATCTCTAATAACATAAATATGATTTAAACTAATACTGGTAAAATAAAGGTAATTTTATTCTTGCTAAATTTTTAAGAAGTCGAGTTTGTGGACCGAGTTTGCAAGCTTGGGGGCCCAGCTGTCAAGTACCAACAACGACAGTACAGTAAAAATACGAACTCCCGGATTGAAAAAAAACTTACACGTAATTGTAAAGAATAAAACATTAAAAATGCATTTGCGGTTCTCACAGTGCAAAACAGGGTGCTGTCAATGCGTCATACAAGTATTCCCAGCAAAAACGATAAAAATAGAGAAACTACACGGAAACCTTCCAACACCTTTGACGAGGCATATTTTATTTGACCGACACAAGAGCAAGACTTCTGAATCTTTTCTGCCTGTCTGGACGAGACAATTTCAGTTTACTTCAGTGACAAGATTTTTTATTTATTTATTAATTTTTTTTAAAAGATACATGCACAGTTTTCCACTGACAATATCACTCCTAAGGCTCCTACCCATATGTCCCTTCTGTCTTTAATTTTTTATTGCAGTCACTGAAGGAGAGATCCTTAAAATTATGATGAAATCTTCTGCAAAGTCTTATCTCTTGGGCCTGATCCCAAAATTTGTGGTTAAGGAATGAATAAATATGGTGTTACCATCAATTACTAAAATGGTGGATTTATCACTAGCTGAGGTCTTTCCCAGTAAACATTACAAACGTTTATAAACCTAACTAGAAACGGTTTAGATTAGGTTTAAAATGATGGGTCCGTAAACGTTTGCCTGTAAACGTTTATAAACATTTATACACATGTTTAAAATCTGGAGAAATATTTCGATAAGTATATCTTGCTGTATCACTGTTGTTTGAAGCCATCATTACATTCTAAGTAGTATACATTCTAAGTATGTAATTTAATGATATTATATACTTTTATATCTCTACTTAGAATATAATGATGTCTTCAAACAACAGTGATACAGCAAGATATAGTAACAGAAATATTTCTCCAGTTTCTCTCAAAATGGCTGTGCTGATGTCATCATCTCTAATGAAAGCGAGGTTAAGATATTCTTCACTCTTTGTAAACGTTTAAAAATGTACGTTTATATATAAATGTTTATAAACGTTTATGTATAAACATTTATGTATAAATGTTTAAAAACGTTTATAAACATTTATAAACCAAACTAATGTTGCTGAAACGTTTATAAACCCATATTATTGAATAATTGTCAATATTTAGGTTTATATTTGGTTTAAAAAACGTTTATAGGTTTACTAAACATTTATAAACGTTTGTTATGTTTACTGGGTTGTACCACCCAGTTTTAAAAAGGCTACTTTTACCTTTCTGGTGAAAAAAAATCTTCCCTGTCTCTAAAAATGAGCTTAAGACCTACATACTGTCCTGTCCCTCATGTCTGCCCCATCTCTAAGCTGGTTGAGCAAATAGTGGAGCATGCTGTGATGGTCTAGTTTGTCGAAAACTTTGAAAATCACATTCTGTGAAATTCTATTCTGTGAATTTCTGTCTGACCTGTGCAAGTTGTTGTGTGATGTGCCACAGGATTCAATACTTAGGTCAATCTTATTTTCTCTGTACACAACCACACTTAGCAGAGCCATCAAGACAAAACAATCACAATGTTAATATGACACTTGAAATGTTGAAAATAATTATACTGAATTGGTATATGTGCATAGTCAGAATTATATATAAATATATATAGATAACATATAAATAACTAATAAAACATACACTTACACTGCAACTAAACTGTAAAAATTTTCTCATAATCATATTTGGGATAGCACTCTATCTTTAGGCGTATTCCACAGCCGTGATCTGTAGAATCCAGATTCGACGGATCAACGGATCAGGTCAAAAGAACCTGATCTGACTGATCTGGATCATGATCTGAGTGATCTCATGAAAAGGTGGATTCGAGAGATCAGATCTGTGAGGTATCCCACAATTCTTTGTAAACATGGCGGAAAACACGAGATTTGAAATTTCCATTTATAATTTTAATTGTTGATAAAAAAGTAATTCCAAAGATGAAAAAGTAAAAAGTAATTCCAAAGATAAAAGAGTAATTCCAAAGATGCAAAGCATGCCATTTCAGTGCCCATCTTGGATCATCATTTCTGCAATTTTTGCATTTCACAGATTCTACTGATCTGAAGGATCTCGATCTCGATCTGGATCACAAAGATCACACAGATCTTAAGTTGTGGAATACGCCTTTTGCCCTCTATCTTACCCATGCTGTACATCGGGGTACACTAAATTCTCCAAATTCTTGTTCTGGATTTCGGAAACAAAACGCACCGTGAGTG
Source organism: Sabellastarte sp. h YS-2021 (assembly GCA_964017235.1). Lineage (NCBI taxonomy): Eukaryota > Metazoa > Annelida > Polychaeta > Sabellida > Sabellidae > Sabellastarte > Sabellastarte sp. h YS-2021. Next base: position 87,801,749 of record OZ024928.1, read on the forward strand.
CTGTTATAAAGGAAGAAGAGTTTACAAAGAAGCTGCAATTCATAAACCATGGCCCAACTCGAAGATAAATCTATATGGGAAGATGGAGAGGCAAGTTTGAGTATCCAGTCTTGTACATAATAATATCTGCAATAAATTTCTTTTGGAACAAGGAGTAGTGAGCGATAAAACCATATTTTGCGTTGTTCATTGGATTCCGTTCAGTGTACAAATGAGACGAGCTTGTGCTGTTGATTACCTGGACACTAGCTTATAGATATGGCTAATGTAGAAGGATGGACAATGCTGAATATCACAACCAACGCAACCAATATTATCAGACATAAAACAACAATAAGAAGTCCTCAAATTCGCTGGTTCAATGTGACCGGAGTGTGTCCCATGGAATACGGGCATATCGCCCACATTTTGACTCGCACACATCAACTCGCACACGCAACTCGCACAATTATATAATAAATAACAATATACATTTTATTAAATTAAACATTTGAAATAAACTCTTTAAATACCTAGTGGTGGTGGACCAATTCACGCCCGGGTACCAATTCAGGCCCACCCTCAACTTTCTTGAAGATTTATAATTTTTCATAGAGAAGATGTTAACCACATCATAGATAATCATCAAATGGATCATTTACATTTGTATTTTATTGTTTAACTGTGATTGTTTTGGATAAATTGAGGGGTGGGCGTGAATTGGTACCCGGGCGTGAATTGGTCCACCACCACTATTTAAAAGCATGAGTGACTGTAGAAATCCAGTTTTTATACGGACCATGCCATATGAAAACGTAAACAAAGTAAATTACACAATGTGACATTAATCCAAATATCACTTTGACTCAGACAGGCCCCCAAGTGTTTGGTATCTTTATTCTCAGTAAAATTGGGGCATTTTACTGGTGAATATACACAATTATTTAAATTAATGGCTGTTTATCACCAGTAATGGTTGCCAACAGTAGAGTCAACATGTTTGGTTGTTTGCTACATAAGTTAGCATAATTAGTGTTATGCCAATTGAGGTTTTCCATGTCCCATATTCATTCTAAAATATTGTAAATATGCCATCCAAAAAGGAGGCTGAGAGCTTATATGTTAAATGATTGAAAACATGAATATATCGAAAACCCGTACATTGGCTATATAGTGATATCGCCGCACGTCCTATTATCGACCGGGAGCAATTTTTTCCTTTCTCAGGTCACATAACTGCATTTTGAATTTGTCGATTGGAGAATTGAATGTAAACACCTGATGAAATAATATCACACAAAACTTTCAAAAAGATGAGGTCAAACAGGTATGAAATTTTAAAAAGTTAAAAAGTGTATGTGATAATTTCTCAATACACTAATGTCCGTTTTTCACAATTAATAATTCTTCAATTTTGTAGTATTTTATAAATGCTTCTGCCACTAATTTCATTTCTCTCCTGCAGAATTCTGTCTATTTTTATTCCAAACCAATAAATAGATCTAAACTGTTCAGAATAATGTGTAAAAGTTAAAAATTGTTTCTCAAATATTTCTATTCCTTCATTTTAAAAGAAGGTTTTGTTGCATCTTATTGCAGAAAAATCCTGACCATGCCAAGAAGCTTATCTGACCTTTGTATTATTGCAAGCTGTGATTGATGAAGGTCACTCAATTAGAGGCGCAGCCAAGTTTTTGAAATATGCTCTTTACTGTCAATAAAAAAGTAGTGATGCATCAGCCTTCGAAACATAAGATCTTCCAGATCCTAATTATTACAATTTGGCGTAAGCTGATATAATAAATTTTATACTTTTATCATTTTCCGTCATCAATAGTATTTTTTATTTATCTCACAACCTTAAGTCTGCTACTTCTAGCTTTAGATGCAACCTTTAGTCATGTGATCGATAATTGGAAGTAGTGTTACGATCGAATGGAAATATGGAAACCGGGTCCCGAAAGCAAAAATTCAGCGGAAACCGGATTCGTTCGAATTAGTATACACCAAGCTGTAGTCACACTGTAAAATCTTCTGCATGCATACATGAACAATTATTTAAACTAAAATGCGGTTTATTTTTTATAAAATCTGATATTTTGGATATTATTTCACTGTATATTGGCAAAATATTATACAAGTAAATGTTTTTCAGCGTTTTTGTGCAATATTTTATACGTTTGAGGTGAAATATGTGACATTTCGGGAACCGGTTCTTGGACTTTTGTCACCGGATTTCGTTTACGTTTATATGAATCGAATAGAAACCAACTATCCGGTTTGCTGTCTTTACCACTAATTGGAAGTGATGCTTCCTGTATAACATGTGTGACATACCTAAGAAAAACAATCATTTCTGTGCAAAATATCATATCAAACCGGGATATATACATATCAATAGATGGATAACATAATATGACAACAACCAACTGGATATTTGCAAATGTATGTTATTTCATATTATTTATTGTCGATTTTCCTGCTTACGTGGTTGATAATTGGACGTGCGAGGATACGTACAGTACTGCCTTAATTGCTACCATCTATCCCCACCACAGATGGGGCCAGAGTACAGTGTACTTGTGTGCTTGAGTACTTGTGTTTGATTTATTCAATGTGAAGACCTAAGTTTTCAAATGTATTCATGAGCTATAACTCGCATATAAATATGAACCACGATGTGCTTTTTGAAGACTTTCGAGGATAAAATCTGTGATATGTTGATAGAATATTATAAAATACTGTGAAATATTTGTTGTTGTTGAATATTTTGGTAAACTTATGTTGAAATAGTGAATGTGAAGAAACCGCTTTTGATTTGAAGAAAATGGAACGTATCTGGATCAGTGTCTTTCTTTCGGAAGGGTGGGGATCAGATTCAAAGAAAATATGCGTGAACGCAGTGAATGGTATTAATCTAATCTACTGCTTTGCAGGTGTAATATCTTCCCCAAAAAGGGGAACTCAGTGTGCTAACTTAACAAAATCATTTATCGTAAGGACTGTCGAGGGACGTTCAAGGTCAGTAATCCGGAGTTGTGGGTGTGACCAGGAGGAAAGGAGACTAAGTTTGGAAACTGGAATTGAAGAGGTGTGTTTTGAGGTGTTTCCTGAAGGATGCAACAGAGGGGCTATTTCTTATTTGGAAGGGAAAGGAGTTCCAAAGAACCGGGGCATAGTGACTGAAAGAATTGGAAAAGTGTTTGATTGATTTATGAATTTTACAGTCAAAAGTGGGGGTATGAAGGAATTTGAGTTTGGGGGTGCTTCGCCTTGTATTTCTGGACGATGTGTAGGGATGAATTAATTCTCTTAGGTAAACTGGTTGGCCCTGGTTGAGAATTTTGTATGTAATGAGACCAATTTTGAATTGTACCCTATATTTGACTGGGAGCCAATGAAGTTTTTTCAGTTGAGGGGTAATGTGAGATTATTTAGAGGAACAAGTGACAACCCTGCAGAGTGAATTTTGGACTAACTGCAATCTCCTTAACTCAAAATCAGTGAGTGATAACAACAGGGAATTGCAATAGTCCAATCTGCTGGTCACCAAAGCATTTGCTAAAAGTACTGATGTGTTAAGGTCTAAAAGGGACGTATTCTATAGAGGTCTCTTGCGTGAACTCTGGTAGAATTTATGACCTGTGACACGTGGTCTGAGAATGAGAAATTGGAGTCGAACACCACTCTGAGGTTCCTATCACTTTGTGCTGGTGAGACCCGTATTATTCCACCATCAGTAGCATGCCAGTGCCAGAATAGCGGTAGTAGTTAGTGGGTGGACGATTAGACCAACGTTCGATCAATCATCGGTGTCATGGCACAATTGCGTTCAGTCACTGACAACTTCTAGAAATCGATTAAATCTCACCCGTCTTTGTGTGTCTCAATATCCACATATTTATATCCCGAGACGAAAGTCGGGGATATATTAGATTCAGGTCCGTCGCGCTGCCGCCGCCGTAGAAATTTCCTTGTGGACGCGATAACTCAAAAATGGATCAATATTTTTTTTTCAAACTTGGTACACATGTTAAGGATGCCCAAAGGAAGATCCCTATTTTAAGGTGACCTTAAACTCCCAATAATAAAGAACTTATGGCCGCCTTAAGGTCAGAAATTGCACTTTTGGCCACTTAGAGCCCTCTAGGTCACAAACTATGAGGCTTATCTGCCTCAAATTTTACCTGAGACCACATTAATATATTCTTAGTACATGTGCCGAAAATCAAGACTTTAAGTTGAGGAGAAAATTGTCTTTGAGGCCCATAAAGACCCCACTTAGGACTTTTTTCCTATATTTTTAACTTATTTTGCCCTGTAATTTGGAAGTGGTAATTCTGATGAGTCTCAAACTGCACTAGATGTAACTCTTATATGTAATCCTTGTCTGTGAAAAATTTAAAGGCTGTAGGTTTACCTGTTAGGCCGACTTAAGATCTCAAAATTGCCCACAGAGACCCAATTTATGGACTTTTTGCCATCTTCAAGCACTGTAGCTTTCAAACTATGTCTCATCTAAGTGAAATATCATCTGAGAATATATCAATATGTTTTTCTTGTATGTACTCCAAAATTTAGGCCTTTAATAGACATTTAACCCATGTATGAGGACCATAAACACCCACCCGAGTGACCCTTTTAAGACATTTTTCACATATTTTGCTCTGTAACTTGGAAATGGTAAGTCTGAGAAGTTTCAAACTGTATTAGATATATATTCTATGTGTAGTGTTAGTATGTAACAGATTTTAAGTCTGAACCTTTAATTTGAAGGTCAAATTGAGGTCTCTGACGGGCTCCCAAAGACTCAATATATGGACTTTTTGCCACCTTTAAGCCCTGTGACTGTTAAACTATGTTATTGATGGAGCTGAAATCCCATCTGGGAATGTATTATTATGTCCTTTTTACATGTGCCGAAAATCAAGGCTTTAAGTAGACATTTAACCTGTGTTTGAGGACCATAAATCCCCACCCGAGTGACCCTTTTTAGACATTTTTCACATATTTTGCCCTGTAACTTGGAAATGGTAAGTATGAGAAGTTTCAAACTGTATTAGATACATATTCTATGTGTAATCTTAGTATGTGACAAATTTTAAGTCTGAAGCTTTAATTTGAAGGCCACATTGAGGTCTCTAAAAGGCCCCATAGAGACCCACTATTTGGACTTTTTGCCAGTTTTAAGGCCCATGACTGTTAAACTATGTGACTGATAGAGCTGAAATCTCATCTGGGAATACATTATTATGTTCTTTTTACATGTGCTAAACATCAAGGCTTCAAGTAGACATTTAACCTGTGTATGAGGACCTTAAACACCCACCTGAGTGACCCTTTTAAGACATTTTTCACATATTTTGCTCTGTAACTTGGAAATGGTGAGTCTGAGAAGTTTCAAACTTTATTATTAGATACATATTCTATGTGTAGTCTTAGTATGTAGCAGATTTTAAGTCTGATGCTTTAATTTGAAAACCACATCGAGATCTCTAAAAGGCCCACAGAGACCCAATATTTGGACTTTTTGCCACCTTTAAGCCCTGTGACTGTTAAACTATGTGATTGATTGAGCTGAAATCCCATCTGGGAATGCATTATTATGTCCTTTTCACATGTGCTGAAAATCAAGGCTTTTAGTAGACATTTAACCTGTGTATGAGGGCCATAGACACTTGCCCAAGTGACCTTTTTTGACATTTTTTTCTGTATTTTGCCCTGTTATTTGGAAATGCTTAGTGTGACAAGTCTTAAACTGTATTATATATAATTTTTGTTTGTTGTGTATGTCCCCCAAAAAGTTTCAGTTCTGTAGTTTAATTGCTAAGGTCTCTTTAACAATTGTAAAATGCCCACAGAGACCCAATTTATGGATATTATGCCACTTTAAAGCCCTGTAACTGTCAAACTATGTGGCTCATAGAGCTGAAATCTTTGAATTTTTCAAAGGAAGTGCCTGTCTATTTAAATTTTGAATATTAATAATGTTATGGCTATCTTAGGCTTTTAAGAACTTATTTTTGTGTGTTATCTCTCTGCTTGCTGAGTTTTTAACTTTTTAATATGAAACTGGTTAAACATATTCAAGTAGGCAAAATGGACACTGTTATTTTCTGGTGAGCTTTAAGTCCCAAATATTAATGAAATTATAGCCTTATGTAGTAAAAATAGGGGATTTTTAACCCTCAACTAGCCCAGTTTTATTCAACTTGCCTTAATTTTGACACAGCTCCTACAGTTACGAACTCATTTCAATTGATAATCACATACTTAAAATTCTCAATTCTGAATTATTATTATAAACCTGTTCTTGTCGTTTGATAATTTATATTTAATTCTGGAGGTATATAATCTTCCTGTTGGACATTCCTTATTTATATATTTGATTTGATTTTAGTGATAAGATTAACTGAGCTTTTTGTATTTGATTACCCCTTTTATATTATAAGTCTTTGTTTACCATTTGTGCTGCAGCACTCCATCTCTTTGTAGTCCCACCCCCCATCCCCCACCCACCTCTGGGACCTCCAGCTATTGAGTGACACTAAATAAACAAAGGTATACAGACTTCTGTAATAGTGAGAGAGGTGTGGAGAAGGGGAGAGAGGTGGGGTGGGGGTGGGAGGTGGTGTTTGCTTCATTATCTAATTATCTAAGACAAAGGGAGTCAGAACTGAGATTGTGTCACATATTTAGGTTGCATATATATGGACGACATATATAGGAATTGAGGAAATGAATAACTGAAAAACAATGCAAATTCTAAAAATAATATAATAAAATAATAATATAAATAATATATGATTTTTAAATAATATTTTATTTGTGAACAAATATAGAAACAGAGATACGCTTTTGGAATTATGAATTTAGAATGGACATTCAATCATCAATCATTTAAATACTTTGAAAATAGGTTCAGAGTTACCCTTTGCAGGAAGATTGAAAATATGATCTGTTGAGTTATGTATTCGACATCTGGGGATACACCATCTTCCTTAGGAAGATATAAACTTAGTAGATTGATGTGCTGAAGTTCATATAACTTTTCCCAATATTTATGGCATACAACAAATGGATTAAATAAAAAATTCCCGATCAAAACCTGTGGCGTGAGTGATGACCTGTCTGGGGATATGTTGGCGCCGAGTTGGCCCAATCTAGTTTTTAATATTTTGGGCAGTTTCCAGAACTTTCCTTCAATAAATTAACAGATTTCTCACGAATTTTGAGTTTGTTTGCATCTACCGCCATATTTGCCGGAAGTTGGTGCTTTTGGTAGCTTCTGTATGTCAGAAACACCGTTATTCTTACCGGATTGAAATACACTTTATCCCGGAAAGTGTTTCATGACAGTGGAGTAAAAAAGTCGATTATGGGTCGATCATTGGTCGGAAAAATGGACGAATAATCGACCAATAAAAATTGAGGCGATTCCACTCACTAGTAGTAGTATGAAGCATTTAAAGCGTCACATTATGAAGACATCCTCTAAGGCACTGATGTCTGAGAAGGGATAATCCAATTTTGTAAAAAATGGTCCATGTTAGTGTCCCATACAGGGAAGGACTATGGTGTTGGGTAGGCCAGCATAAATAGGTAGGTTTTCAACTGTTGTCTAAATCCATTAATACAATCCTGAGTTCTGACAGGCTGAGGGAGTTTGTTCCTTTCTGTGGGAGCAGCAACTTCAAAACTACAGATGCCCATGTGTTTATTTGGTCTGGTTGGAAAAAAACTGAGAGGCGGTTGCCCCATAATAAAAATAAATAAAAATTGAGGCGATTCCACTCACTAGTAGTAGTATGAGCATTTAAAGCGTCACATTATGAAGACATCCTCTAAGGCACTGATGTCTGAGAAGGGATAATCCAATTTTGTAAAAAATGGTCCATGTCCATGTTTGTGTCCCATACGGGGAAGGACTATGGTGTTGGGTAGGCTAGCATAAATAGGTAGGTTTTCAACTGTTGTCTAAATCCATTAATACAATCCTGAGTTCTGACAGGCTGAGGGAGTTTGTTCCTTTCTGTGGGAGCAGCAACTTCAAAACTACAGATGCCCATGTGTTTATTTGGTCTGGTTGAAAAAAAACTGAGAGGCGGTTACCCCATGTAAGGTCACTATGTTTAAAGAGGACAGATATCATATGGGGTTGGCTAAAATTTATTGCCTTGTAGGTGATGAGGTTGTGTTTAAGCAGTATACGGAACTGAATGGGGAGCCAGTGTAGTTTGTGTAGGAAAGGTTTCACGTTGCTGAATTTACTAAGTTTGCACACAATGTAATGTAAGGTGTTTTAAATTCTTTGAAGTCTACTACTATTTGTCTTTTTTGTGGTAGAGCAGAGAGTTGCAGAAATCCAGATGGCTGCTGACCATGGCAGTTGCCTCCTTTACAGCTGTTTTGTGGGTCAGATACCTATGAACCCTTCATATTTACCGGGAATGGTAGTAGCATACACAACATAACTTAGCCATGTGTCTTGGCATTGAGCTGTCTGCGTCCAGGGTGACACCAGGATTTTTACTGATTCAGTTGCTTCCATGATATTTCCAAGGAGGCTTAAGGAAATGATGACTTCAAGGAATTTCTGGTTCCATCATCGCCGGTCAAAATAAATTCAGTTTTGTCGGGATTCAACATGAGTTTTTTATTTCCCATCCCCACATGATGCTATACCAATGTTTCAGGCAGTCAAAAAGGATAGAGTGATCTATTGTATTAAATGCTGTGGACAAGTCCAGGAGGACTAGTCCAACAGCCATACCTTTGTCCATCGAGGAGGCAATGTCATTTTGTATTTTTAGCAGTGCCGTTTCCATATAGTGAAAAGCTCTGTATGCCTACTGATTTATGCTACATATACCCTCTCGAGCAATATACGCATTTAGTTTTCTGGTTGCAGCTTTCTTAATAAGTTTGGAGATATAGCTGAGGTTCGATACTAGTCGATATTTCTTCAGGGTATTTCTGTCGAGAACAGCTTTCTTGAGCAAGGGTGTGATGCATGCAGTCTTGAGGCAGGACGGGAAACTGCCCTCCTGAAGGGAATAGTTCACATTATTTGTGATACAGTTCAAGAGTACACTAATATAATCACAGACTAAAAAGGTACGAATGGGGTCTAGGTCGCATGATTTGTTTGATGTTGACTTGAAGAATTTGGTCCTCTGACATAGAATAGGCAATAGCAACAGGAAATCAATCACCTTCGTAGTTGTAGTTTGCTATTTTATTTTACCTAAATATTGTGCTCAGTTTACTGACATTTCATCTTTTAACTGATTAATGTTTGTGCATTCAGACGATGCTTGCATATGTAAAGATGTTGTGAAATATTATTGACATACAAATGTGTATGAATATGAGAACACAGCTGAATTATTTCATCACTTGCAGGAGTCACTTGGTGAAGAAGTGTTGCGCATGTCCACAGATGAAATTGTCAGCAGAACGAGATTACTTGACAATGAAATTAAGGTAAGTAGTTTTATCTATTTTTTCTATTTACCTGATGCACTAGCAGTTTAGTTTAGGTTTGCAGGATATGACTCTCTTCTCCTTTTTATGTCATTTGATCGAAATGTGCACTTTAGTACATATACTATACTTCTGCAGTTAACAGTAATTGCGTACAAGAGTTATGTGAACTCTATAGAGTTTGTAATTATTTATTTGAACATGTTGCATGTTTCTTTGTTTTCAGATAATGAAAAGTGAGGTTATGAGGATAGGCCATGAGTTGAATGCACAGAAAGAGAAAATAAAAGAAAATACAGAGAAAATTAAAGTCAGTAAGACTCTACCATACCTGGTCTCAAATGTGATAGAGGTGAGAGACAATGAAAATATCCATTTTTTTGCTGTTTTAAGTAATTTGATGCTATTAATTTGCAGAATATCTAAATCTATGGTAAACAACTACTGACTGGATATTTGCGTTTTATCTATGTTCCATTCAAGCCCATGAGTTTAATTATGTAAGAACAAAAAAAATGAGTTTCAAATATACTTACTAATAAAGAGAATAGAATTATGAAAGGACCCTACTTTTCTGGTTCATTTATTTATAGATTTACTAGAAAGTATGAATTTATGATTGGCTGCTTACAGTATATATTATGGGATTAGGGATGCGAATGAGTAATCAACTCTCACAGAGCGAGGAAAATTTCATGAAAATTCTATCCCAGTTTTAAAGGTCGAGTGCTCATCTTAGTCATTTATATATAACAACCTATTGAACTGGTTACGTTTTTTAGGTAATAAAACATAATATACCTTATTTATATTAAAATGCATAATCCACCATTTTTAACATAATATTAAGTATAGTATGTGGTGACATCAGCTAATTCAAGCAATTCAAAGCTCCGGTCTTTATATTTTTTTCATTTACGGGAACCACCATATTGGATGTTGTTTCCTGTCAAGGTGGATACTAAACATCGCGAGGGCTCAATGTCAAGTCGAATTTTTATCCATGAGCAATCGACCTGAATTATTTGTTATCATCATAGCTCTACATGTAATGTAATTAATTTGTACATTGCATACAGTTCCTTAAATTCTTCAACAATAAATGGTCCTGTAACCCTGAAGAATGTTTTACAATATGTCTAACTGATGAATGATGAAATAACTATTTGATTCAGCACAGTGAAAATGCTTTCATCAGTCAGAAAGTAATTGTGAGTAATCTTAATGTTGTTTAAATGTAATTTTTTTACTGGATATAATATTTATATTTTCCTGTACAGGAGTTGTACACCATTGACAAACAAACCATTTCATACCCACCCTTGTTGAGCAGTAAGTGCTGTCAGCCAGTGCTTTATTGTTATCTGAAAAAAGTGTCCAGTTCATTTTTTTCTGGACACTGATTGGTTGTTGTATTTTAGCTGTTAGATATTGACCCACAAGATGCAGCAGAGGAAGAAGGGGCCAATGTGGACCTTGATTCACAGCGTAAAGGAAAATGTGCCGTTATCAAAACCTCCACACGACAGGTATGATCTGTTTTTACCCTACAGCCTTTAAGGGCTGTGCGGGTATTGTTTTCACCATGGTGTCCTGATGTCCAAGGTTGAAGCGTGGTAGGGACATTGGATGGGGGAGTAGGTGTGCAACATCATTGTGTGACCATGATTTGACCTTTGACCCTGCTGTAGTGACCTTGACCTTTAAAATCTTGTCTGGGCTACATCTCAGTAACCATAAAGTGTAGGAACTTTATACTCTGTAGGGACATTGGTTAGGGAGTTTAGGTGTGCAACGTCATGTTGTGACCTTGATTTGACATAGCCATAGTGACCTTGAGTTTGGAGATCTTGTCTGGGCTATATCTGAGAAACCATAAGGTGTAGGAAGTTTTTTTCTTGGATGGGTCTTTGGATGGGGAGTGTCGATATGCAATGTCATGGTGTGACCTTGATTTGACCTAAAATCTTGTTATGGCTACAGAAAGTGTAAGATATAGGAAGTTGATACTTTGAAGGGGCATTAGTTTGGGAGTGTAGGTATGCAACATCATGGTGTGACCTAAATCTGATGTTTCAGCTTGCTGTAGTGACCTTTGACCATCAAAATCTTGTCCAGACTATATCTCAGAATCTGTAAGGTGTAAAAGGTTAATATTTGGTATGGACATTACTTAAGGGTTTTGGCTGGCAGTGTCATAGTATGACCTTCATTTGACCTTTAGCGCAGTTACCTTGAAATTAAAAATCTTTTTCGGGCTATATCTCCGAAACGGTAAGTTGTAGGAAGTTGATATTTGTCAGGGACATTGATAAGAAGGTGTAGGTGAGCAACAATCTTGATTTAACCTTTTGGCAGTGACCTTGGCCATTAAAAACTTTGTCTGGGCCATATCTCAGAAACTGTAAAACGAGAAAGTTGTAAAAAGATGTACAAAGTCAATTCTTGGATGGATCTTTGGTAAAATGGTTGAGGGTGCAGGTATACTAAGTCCTGGTGTGATCTTTAACCTTGGCTCTGCCAAAGTGTGTTCACCTGCCATAATTAAGACATATTTTTCTTATGACAAAGATATATGAATTGCTGTAACTGATTATTATATGTACTTACTTGTACAATTTATATTGATAGCTATGCTTCAATAAATAAATATTACAGCTTCATAATTGACAGACATTTTCTCTTTTAAAAATTACTTTCTCTACTGACATTATTTGGACCTTTACATGACTAACATCGTTTGCTGTGAAAGTCTCCTGATCTTTGTATTTGTTTATTTCTGCAATATCTCATGTCAAAATAATTTCCCCGTGTTGTGGAGTATGGGTATCGACAATGCTATTTTTCTTTAGTGTAAACCTGCACATCATATGTATATTGACTGAATAGTTTCATGTGCAAAACCCAGTGTATTCTAATTTCTGGTTTAAACTTTTTTTGTCTCCAATCAAATCCTCTGCAGGATATATATTCATGCCTAGATGTGACTTTTCTTTTCTTCTTAAAACCTTGACACAATAACTGTACTACTTCAATTAACATAGAACAACCTAGTAAGTGGTTTTTAAACAGTCTTTATTTCACCACTGTTCACCACCAATGTACAAAATTATTGTGTAAAGTATTTATGTATAACATTTTTTGTCAATACATTACTTCAACATCCAAACAACTTTATGGTTTCCTGAAAAGATTTCATGGGCAATTAGGGGTGCGTAGGTAGCCCTGGTATCTCAATATTAAGAGTATTTTACTGCTATATCGTGATGAAATTTTACAACTGATATCTCACTTTTCAACACAGTTTGGAAGGAAATCTTTAAATATTGTAAACAAACCCCAAATCTGAAGAAAGTGCTAACTTTTATCCCATATTTTGTATATTTGGAGAATTTTGTTGTGATTTCATTGAGAGGAAACTGCCATGTTTTGCTTGCATGAGTTTCACTTCCTGTGAGTGGCCTATTTGATAGGGGGGATACTAAAACGTGGAATCCTGGAATGGAAATGGTTTTGCAGATATTACATCATGAGCTTCACATTTTGTTATACCCACCATCCTTACTGGCAATTGCATTTGTTATTGCTGTTATGTCTGATTGTACACACATGGATTTTCAAATGCAAACAGGCAGATAAGGTTTTTTCATGTGGATAACTTTCCAGTTTTACTAGAGAAACATTAGAAAAGTAATGGTGTTTTGTGTATATATTCTTTTTAGACTTATTTTCTGCCAGTAATTGGGTTGGTAGAGCCAGAAGAGATGAAGCCTGGAGATTTAGTTGTGAGTAATACTGATACCTAGTGCTGGGAGATCGCCATTATTTTAACTGTCGATGTTCGTATCGGAAATTTGTGAACAAACTTCGAACATTTCCGATCATGGAGTCGAAAGTGTAAACCAGACAAAAAAAAATCAAATATTAAATGCTAACAAGTAAAATACACACAAATTACTACAAATATAACCAAAATATATCCTAAAAGCCATTCACAGACGTCTCCCTCACTAACAGACCATGCTTGATGTATCCTCGTTTGTGATTGGCTGATTTTGTGATTACCTTGACAACAGTGGGAAAACCCCAAGGTGTTTCTTGTTACATTATTTTTATTGCATTCATGACTAGTTTTATGATTTTCACTGATTAATATTTCAGATTTTTACAAAATATTGTTCTAGTTAGTGTTTTATTGTGGCCAAAGGGCTACAAAGAAGACAGTTTAGCAAACATCGGTTGTACTTAAATTTTACCGATCATTGATCGGCAATGAGCCAGCGAGCGATAATACCGAAGTTTGCAAACATCGTCCCAGCACTACTGATACCTAATATTTTACTGTCACAGTTATTTTTCCCCCAAGATTTTCCAATATTCTGTGGTACTCCTAGGACTATAGGCTAACAGAAACTTATCACACAGGCTATTATGGTTGCAGAATGCAGATATTCAAAAATATTTGCGTAGTTTACTTAACAGAACTTTAACTTACTGTTGTTATTTTGTATTATGATGAACTTCAGCTCCCTGCTTGACAAAAATGCTTTCTGATAGTTGCATTGATATATTGCTTTTATTATTAATTGTACATGCCTTGTTTTACAGGGTGTCAACAAGGACTCTTACTTAATTCTGGAGAAATTGCCAGCTGAGTAAGTAAATAAAGAATCAATGTTTTTTTACAATTTTGTGTGAATCGCCCCCAAACATCATTTACAGTATTTAAAAAATATTAAAAGTGATCTTATTAGATTTAAGTATACCCTTACAGTATTTTTACTGTCAATGGTTAATATTTCCTCTTGTTAGATGATGTGTGTTTTTCTGAGGCATCGCTGTGATGCAATTAATGTACAACCTGTTTAGTACTCATTTTGACCCTGATATAAATAAACTTTACCTTAAAATTTTCCAATTTTACAAAGTTAAGGTATCATAAAACAGAGGTTTGAATATATATGTTGTTTGTTTAGATTTGACTCCCGTGTAAAGGCCATGGAAGTAGATGAAAGACCAACCGAACAGTATAGTGACATTGGGGGCTTAGACAAGCAAATCCAAGAGGTAACCATCCTCCCATGTTTTTTTATGGTAAATGTAAATTCCAACAGACTGACATACTCTTTGAGGTACTAGTTTCTTAAACCCATGGTATCCAGGAATAAGCACCGACAATGTGGGTCACTAGGCTTGAATATGATTCTATCATTATCTTATATTTGAACTACCGGTAATAAGTCACTAACACATGAATTCCAGGTAAATGATTTCCTTAGCTGAACCTGTTAAAGGGCCAGACTGGTGTTTATTTCTCATGTGTGTGCAAATGAGAGGGACGAGAGATTATATCAAAGCATGGTTGTTTATCTATGTGCCTGCCATGCTGAATCCAGTGTTGTTAAGGTCAAATGTCATGTCTTATAGCTTACAAAGCATCCTAAAATTACATGAAGTTAGCAATAAAGTATATTACTCATTCTGTTTGCTTGTGTGTAAGTTTTTTTTTTTTTTTTTTACAGCATAACTCTGTTTAGAGAGAATCAGGACGGTTACAAGTAAGAACTGATTCAAATTTGGGCATGATCGTGTCAATATCCTTGAATTCAGAATGAGTAATATACTTTGCAAAAATTTTGCAAAGTCTGCACTCAGCTCACCTCAAAATGCTCTTGTCTGATTTGTGTTTTGATAAATATGTTATCAAATCTTTGATATAATAAATTTTATTTACAGTTAATAGAAGCTGTAGTCCTACCAATGACACACAAAGAGCGTTTTGAAGCCCTTGGAATTCAGCCACCCAAAGGTACAAAATTGTTCCAAGTTCCATATTGTATAAAAACAGAAATATTTCTGATGGGTAATGTACATTTGTATGGCAACATTTTTGTCATAATATTTTTTAATTCCATTTACTAAAAAGAAGTAATATAGAGTTAAAGTAAGTTAAAGGTGGGGGGTAGGGGTGTATGGAGAAACATTTGCCTTCCATCACTCAGATCCTGGGTTCATTTCTTGGCCCGACTTGAAATGGGAAAGTTGGTGGTTGCTTGGCAATATCCAATGGCTTTCATTGAAGAATTTTCACCAGCTAGTATGTAGGGGAACACTTATGGCCTGTCTTATAACCAATAGTACCCCAACTGTTTAAATGGGATGAAAAAAGACAGCTTTGGCTCAACTTAGATCAATACAAGTGGTTTAAATCAATGAAAAACCTGAGATAACCATTTTTTTTTTCAAATTTCATTCTGTTGTAGGTGTGTTGCTGTATGGACCTCCAGGCACTGGAAAAACCCTTCTGGCCAGAGCTTGTGCTGCACAGACGAAGTCCACTTTCTTGAAGCTTGCAGGGCCTCAGCTTGTACAGGTAAGCTCTTACTTCCACATACCAGAAAGACACTTCTTGGAGTAGAATTCTCTGTCAAGTTGAAATAAATATCAAATCTATACATGGAATATTCCATTCAAGTACACCCTGTATCTGGGAATACTGGTAAAGAGGAAGTATTCTCTTATTCGACTGAGATTTGATATGATTGGGTCTAAGTTTTATGTAGAATTGTCAAGATACTAGTGATTTAGGGGGTACAAAATTTAGGAAATACTGTTATGGTACTTCCTTCTATGGCTGATAGTTTAAAGCTAGCTCATGGTTTCATTAGTCAGTGGAAGCCTGTTGTAATATAAATGTTAAAGTTATTGTGATGTTAACAGGAGAAAGAAACTACTTTAATAAAGTTGAATAGGTGATGTAATGATGCTGTGGATATTTTAAATCTCGGGGTCTAAAAGAGCTCCTAATCTGTGATTTTGGCATATGAAAAAAGCAACATTAAACCAAAATAAATACATGAGGCATAGTAGAAGGTTTACTGATGTGTTCTGTTTCAGATGTTCATTGGAGATGGAGCCAAGCTGGTCAGAGATGCCTTTGCTTTGGCCAAGGAGAAAGCTCCTGCAATCATCTTCATTGATGAACTGGATGCCATTGGAACCAAGAGGTTTGACTCTGAGAAAGCTGGTGACAGAGAAGTACAGAGGACTATGTTAGAGCTACTCAACCAGCTGGATGGATTCAGTTCTACTACTGATATAAAGGTGAGCTGTTTAGTAACGTATGTATTTGTAGAGTTTGACCTTCAGATCAAGTATTGAGTAATTGCATTCTTAAATTTCTAAATTTGACACAGTTATTGATTTATGATAACATAATAGGAGTCTGTGTCAGGACTAATGGACAGTTCTTTCAAGTCATAACCTCGAGTTCCACATTTATTTCTTACATTGATAGAAAAAAAGTTATTCCATAACAATATTTTTGGTTTTATATCAACATTCACAGCACAGTAGACAAAGGGATTGTGTAATACTGATGTACATGGATTAGCATTTCTAATTTGTACAGTTGAACCATTGTGTCTAACTGCTAGTGCCTGGTATAAAAGACTTTGGGCAAGTTAAACTTCGGTGGAACAACTTTCAAAAGGATAAAACATTTGTTTGACATCATTATCTGGTTCAAACATAGAAATGGTAATCACAGTTGTTGATGAGATAGAGTTTAACATTTATTTTTAAAACACATTGGAGGTGGGTGGGAGGGTGGTGAGATTTTGTTAAGATAGCATAGATATGTACTCGTAAAGTGGGATATTTTGCATTACAGAAAGTAAGATAAAGAGGGTTTGATATATTCTGAGGGGCCACAGTGACCCAGCAGGAACACACTCACTTCCCACTTCTTGGGTGTGCGGTTCAAACCCCGGACCCTATGTGGGAAAGTTGGTAGTTGCTTACCGATGGACGGCAGTTTACAGTACAGAACCTTGACCAACTATATGTACTGGTTTCCTCTGTCTGTCATGGTAACCTGTACAGTGTTGAAATGAATTAATTAATACATTCTGGCCTTGGTAGTTTTACATATTTATTTTTATGTCAGCTGACTTGTCAGTCAGCTGACATTATGTCATCACTCTGCGGCGTGGGCGTCCGCGTACGCGTCCGCGTGAACAACTTCTTCTCCAAAACTACAAGGCCTAGAGACATGCTGTTTTTTTTAAAAGATACCTTATCTATCGAGGATGAAAAATTGTTCAAGGCATGCAAATCTGTCTGTTTGCTAGAGACATTACAAGGGGGGTACCCCCACCAAAAGTGTGAAAATTTCAACTTTTTATCACAATTTTCTCAGTGACTATTGCAGGGATTTCTCTCATGTCTTGCATATATGTACTAGGCCAGAGGTAGATTCTCTTGTGTGATTATGAGACCTGGATCTGTCTTACTTTTTTTTTAGTAAATTTTTTTAATAATTTTTAATGCATTAAAATTCATGAAATCATGCACTAAATCACTTATAACTTCAAAAGTGTTGCATTTACAGCATTTTGTGAAAATATGTTGTTCAGCTACTTTTTTCATAGCTACAATATGGTGAGTAAGTTGGATGTCTGTCTCAATAGCTAAGTGAGTAATAGCTACTTTTGGGCTTTTCAGTAACTTCCATTATGAGTAAAATCACTTGTAACTTAAAAACTATTGCATTTAGAGAATTTCGTATAAATATGTTATTCAGCTACTTTTGGGCCAGCTATAACATAGTGAAATTTCAGGCCTGTAGCTCATGGCATAGCTGAGTAATAGCTACTTTTAGGTTATCACTGTTGAGTAAATCACTTATAACTTGAAAACTATTGCATTTAGAGTATTTTTTTCAATATGTTATTCACCTATTTTGGGGTCAGCTATAACATAGTGAAGTTTCAGTCCTGTGGCTCATTTCATAGCTGTGTAATAGCTACTTTGAAGTTCTCACTGTTGAGTAAATCAGTTATAATTGGAAAACTATTGCATTTACAGAAATTTGTGCAAATATGTTATTGAGCTACTTTTGGGTCAGCTATAACATAGTGAAATTATAGACCTATAGCTCATGGCACAACTGAGCAATAGCTATTCTCAGGTACTGACTGTTGAGTAAATCAGCTATAACTTGAAAAATATTGCATTTGGAGTATTTTGTTAAAATATATTGTTCACCTACTTTTGGGTCAGCTATAACATAGTGAAATTACAGACCTATAGCTCATGGCATAGCAGAGCAATAGCTATTTTCAGGTTCTCACTATTGAGTAAATCAGTTGTAGCTTGAAAACTATTGCATTTACAGTAGTTTGCTTAAATATGTTGTTCACCTACTTTTGGGTTAGCTCTAACATAGTAAAATTTCAGACATGTAGCTCATTGCATAGCTGAGTAATAGTTCCTTTGAGGTTCTCACTGTTGAGTAAATCAGTTGTAACTTGAAAACTATTACATTTAGAGTAATTTGTTAAATATGATATTCACAGAATTTTTGGTCAGCTATAACATAGTGAAATTGCAGACCTCTATGTCATGGCATAGCTGAGCAATAGCTACTTTCAGGTTCTCACTGTTGAGTAAATCATTGTATCCACTGGATAGCCGCAGTGTGTAGAGAGAGATTTCACCATTACTGCTCTGATGAAAAAAAATATTATAGCTAGCTTTCTTAAGTTTGCAGTATATATTAATAACCATAAAATGTTGTCTGGGAATATTTTTGGCCTCATTTTGAGAAACAAGATGGCTGCCACAGGTGTTTTTTGTCAGTCATGAAAAGTGCTTATATCTCCCTTATTATTGATCCTAGAGGTTTGGGATGATAAACCAACCTGTAGGAAATCATGGGGTGGGAATCTTTTGGTGTGGTCAGATTTGACCTTCAATGACCCCTCCTTCAAGGTCAAACAAGGATAGCCAAACTTAAAAGTGCTTATAACTCGCTTATTATTGGTCCCAGAGGTTTGGGATGGTAAACAGACAGGAAATCATGGGCTGTGAATCTGTTGATATGGTCCGATTTGACCTTGGAACCCTCCTTCAAGGTCAAATGAGGATAGCGAAAATTGAAAGTGCCTACAACTCGCTTATTATTGGTGACAGAGATTTGGGATGGTAAACCATCCCATAGGAAATCATTGGCTCGGAATCTTTTGGTATGGTCAGATTTGACCTTTGGACCCCTCCTTCAAGGTCAAATGAGAACAGCCAAGCTTAAAAGTGCTTATAACTCATTTATAATTGGTCCTAGAGGTTTGGAATGGTAAACCATAGGAAATCATGGGCTGGGAATGTATTTGTGTGGTTAGATTTGACCTTGGACCCCTTCTTCAAGGTCGAACGAGGATATTGCATTTGTAGTATTTCTTTAAATATGTTTTAACCTATTTTTTACACTTAAACAATTACCTTGTTATTTTCCTTCATAATACCATTTACAGGGCACAACCTTTTTTATCCTTTCTTCTGTCAGCTTCGGAATTTCTTTAGAACTTGCTGTTCAGTTACCATTTACTGTATTTCTGTACAGCCCTTTTCCTGATAATTATTCTGTCCTCTAATCACCTTCACAAATCAAAAACACTCAGTCAGCTGACACAGTGCTCGTTCACAGGCACTCTCCTCTTGTTTTATTATTATTATTTTTTTTTTTTTAAGCAAGGCATAAGTTTCATGTTGTTGATCTTAATGATGTTTCAGCATTTTATTGTGTTTTATTATGAATATGCTTTGGAACAGGTAATTGCTGCCACAAACCGTGTGGATATCTTGGACCCTGCTCTCTTGAGATCTGGACGCCTTGACAGAAAGATCGAGTTTCCTGCACCCAATGAGGATGCTAGGGCCAGAATCATGCAGATACACTCCAGAAAAATGAATGTCAAGTACGTAGAAAGCCATTTGTAGAATGAATGTGTGTATATTTGTTGATGTTACTACTCAAAATGTTTCAAAAATAACACTTCTATGTGCCATGTAATCCTGACTTGCATTTGAGGAAAAGATATTTCAGGGGATCAAGATTTGGTTTTGAAAATAGAAGGTCTCTAAACTAGGTCATTGTATTATGAATCAGTACATGTATAAATTTGAGACAGAGAAATGGATTTGCAAAAATAAATTATGTAGAATGCCAGTTGTCAGTTTATTGATAGTATACTGCATGTGGTATGCAGTTTTAATATTAGTTTTGATGAAAAAATTTGAAAATTGATGAGAAACTGAATTTGGATTAGTAAAATTGATTGTTTAATTTATAGAATATCCATTATAATTTGTTTCTAATACGATTTTGTTGTAATGATGTTGTTATTACTCCCTATGAAAATATAAATTTGAGAGTGTACATAGGTCCATAAGGCAAATAGTTTGAGAGAAGAATGTTAATGGAGGTTTTACTGTTTGTGTAGTCCTGATGTGAACTTTGAAGAATTGGCTCGCTGTACTGATGACTTTAATGGAGCCATGTGCAAGGCCGTCTGTGTGGAGGCTGTGAGTATTCACTGTATATTCCAGAATTTCCCTGTATCTGTCAGTCTGACATTTGATCAGTGGATCAGTATTGACCACTCCTAGAGTATTGACCAGGGCAGTTTTGACCGGTTAAAACCACCCCTTCAGTCGACCGGCCAACCCAGCTGTCAGATGTTGTTACTTTGACACCAGTAATCTTCATGACACCTCAAGACAGCACTGCTCACAAGCATTCTTGCATCTCTTTTACAGTTCTCCTGTCACAGCCCAGCTTCAAAAGATAGCTGTTTCAGATAGTGTCTACTCAAGTTTAAAAGTTTCCATAAGTATCTTTACACTTTCAGCATAAGTATTTTCTTTTATTTGAATGTATCAAGATTGAAAACATGGATGTTTTAGACTCTTTATTTAGAAGCAATCTTTTAAAGTTTAAAGTTAAGACCTTATGTTTTGCTGTTTTGGGTTGTTTGCTGTATGCAGAAGTATGACCTAGATATATTAGTCGATATTTGTACCTATTTTACTGAGGTAAATTTACTATGAAATTTAATTTAACTGTCTTGGTTCAAAAGTTTTTGCCCATCACTGCTAGATGTTAAGTTCTATTGTGGACTGTTGGTGATTTATTTATCCAGGGTATGACTGCTCTGAGACGGGGTGGTACAGAACTCACACATGAAGATTACATGGATGCCATTCTGGAGGTGCAGTCAAAGAAGAAAGCCAACCTGAATTACTACGCTTAGGGAACCGTCACACACAGAATATACACATTAGATCATGACATAGATAACATTAGGCGTAAAATGTGAAAAATCTTGGAACCTGTTATTGTTGGTATTCTGTAAATATATCAAAACCAAGATTGGTTCATAGTGGAAGATTGTCTTTTCTTTTTTGTTGTATTTATGGTGTTGCTAACTTTCAATTGAGGATATATCTTAGTAACCAATATCCAGTAGATACCAAGGGCAGATGGTTCTAAACTCAACATAAATTTATACAGTGTGCACATTTCTGCTGGAAGACCAAAAGATATAAATTGAGAATTTGCCAACAAATATTTTTAAATATGTCTACATTCCAGTGATTTGTCAAAGCTTTGAAAGGTGTGAAAACTTTACACAAAGAACACTTAGCAAATATTTGAAATGTGCACCATTAATTTATATAGTGTCGACTAAACAACGTTAAAAGAAAGTAGACAATGCAAACTCATTGTAGTCACTATAAAATATGATTGAAATCAATGTTCAATAAATATTCTCTTGTTTCATGTGGTCTCATTCTTCTGTTTGTAAGTTTTCAGGCTTGTAGTGAAAAATTTGAAGACAAATAGCATCATCTAGCAGTTTACTTGACTCTTGCAATAGATCTGTGATCAGATTTAGCTGTAAGATTGATTTGGTTTGAACCTCAAATGTTTTGCATTCAGTGCCAACTTTTGCTATTTCACATAACCAGTCAGTCCTAGTTAATTACTCTATACAAATAACTGTGTGCTGTAAACCTCTTGTTTGATATAAATAATCAACAAAGTAAAAGTCCAAGAGTTTACTTCATAAGTTAGAGTGGATCATGGCTTTCAATCCAGCAGGCCTGTCCTGATGTGATCTTCAGTTTTAAAAGGCGTTTAAATCACCAGAATTTTTACCTTTTTAAAATAATTGCAATAGTACATAATGACATTGTAAAGGTACAATGTGATTCAGTTCTTATATGGTATCTAATAACATCCAGATTCCTCATTTTCACTATTATGAAATGAATTCCCACCAATCTGCTTTCTTTGACAATTTTTCTGACTGGACATATGTTTTCTCTCGATTTTTTTTCCCCAAATATCATTCAGAAAATCTTTGCAGCACATGAAATTATTTTGATTAAATTTTGTGGCGAGAAGATTTTAAAGAAAACAAATAGTGTTATTTTTGTTAGTGACTGAGAAACTCCTTTTAAAAAATGAGATACTGGGTCATATTTAGTAAACCTCCATTATTCCAAAAAAAAACCTTAAAAATAAAGGGTTTCTTTTACATTCCTTTGCTTTACGTTTTAGGAAATCCTTTTTAAGAAAATCCTTAAATTTGAAATTCACGGAGAGAGTTTTTACCTTTGGTAACTGGACCTAAACATAAAGAAGATTCACTGAACATGGACCAGGATTTTTATAAACCTTTGAAAATAAAATTCAAACCTTTTGTCACATGTCGCAGTTTTGGTTTCTTAAAAGCTAAATTAACCTTGCCCATCGGGAGAAATAGTTTGAATGTATAACTTTAGCCCTTACCCCTTGGTGTGTTGATGTGAAGGACTGGGATTGATTCAGGAGGCTACTTCAGATGCAAGTTGAGTAACATTACTTTGATGTAATCACAAATAGGGTGGTTTGTGGTCGTTCGTTTCATGTTTAATTATGTCCTTGGAGCAACATCATTGTGACATTTGGCCCATTATAACTGTGTAGTGTGATCTGATTTATCAAGTTGCAGCTTCGGAGTTTCATTGAATTGTGAGGTCATAGCCTAATATTTTAAAAATCTATCTTGACAACTGTGAAACCCCCATATATAAGAAGATTTTGAGTTTAGTGTGTTTGGAAACAGCAGTTTATTCGCTTACAGCCAACAGTAAGGCACAGTTATAGTATGATGTAAGCTACAGTAAATACATTGGTGGTGGTTGTACTCTTAAAAACAGTGACTTTAAATTTCTAGCCAAACTAAAATCATGCATACACCTGATTAACACTTTGTTAGCAAGAAGCACAGATCCATCTTCATTTGAAACCTGTTATTCAAGTCTGAGACTCCCCAATTGTTTTCTTAAGTGTATGACCAGCTAGACCATAGGCAACGTAAGGAGTAATGTAAGTTTGCTGTTGGGAAAAACTATTGTGATGGAAATCCCAAACTTAGCTATGTTTTTCATTGTTTTTGGTCCCACTAGAGTGACATTTCCATGGGTTCATTGCTATTACAGTTTAACATTTAGATCTATGTCAGCAATACATTCCAGCATGTTAGAACTTTGGTAATATCTCTTTGAAACAATTTGAACAAGCAATTTGAAACAGGTGACTTGGAAAGCTGACTTATCCCCCGTCAACACATGTGATGCACATCAAATAGCAGAAAAAATAATCTGTGGATACTAGAAAGTTGTTAATAGTTGGCAAGTGAAACACTGTTGGTACAACAATTATTAAGAATGTATAAATAAATAACAATAATATAATTAAGTGAAATGAATTTATAAATTATGACTTCAGAGTATGCATACGAGGTTGGGCAAAGATCAGGCCAATACAGTTGTATGGTTGGTTGTTTGTGGCAAGGGAAAAACAGCAGATTTAACATAAGCGCAGAACAAAGTAAAATCAGATCTGATGCATATTATGTTGGCTTTGAAATCCACTTGCAGGTTCAAACCAAAATGGTTACCATGGCAACAACATTTGTCATTTCATCTAGGCTAAAAGGGAGTGACTTGTCATGGTGAACATGTTGTGAAAGTTTCGTAGCAAATGAAGTTTCAGGTTTGATGCCAGGGGCATCCATAATGTATCAGCTTCTGAAAACTACTAAAATACCAAAGAAAAACAGTTGCCATGGCATTATTTTAGCTTAATCTTGGGCAAAATGCAGGTCAGATGTTTAGAGATTAACACATCATAAAAACTTCAGAATATGTCAAGTGGTTTGGTTTGTAGTAAACGAAAAAAAATTGAACATGAAAAGAAAATACCGAAAACAAATATTCTCAGTAAAACAGTTGTCATGGCAACTATTTTTGCCATAATTTCATAAATAACTAAGTGACTGGCATGCCATCATGAACATATTTTGAAAGCTTGATGGCAATGAAGCTTCTGGTGGATGTCTGGAGCATGCATAAGCATTCAAGTGCTAAAATTTCCAAGGAAAGGCAGTTGTCATGACAACATTTTTTTGTGGAGTTTTGCTAGAAATGTTTGTGGTAAAATTTTCCACTGGAATACACATCCTGTGAAAACCTGTAAGGATCAGTCGTTGAGTATTGTGGATGTGAGAGGACATTGATTTTGGATGGATGGACAGACTGACGGATGCTAATTGTTCCTATATCTATCTTCAACTTCACTGACGGGAATAAAAAATTTTACAATGAACGAAATCATGACAACAATAATGTTTTGCTTATTTTTGCTATGTGTGAATGATTTGCATTGTTAAACTGTATCAAAATTTCTTTTTGATATGCCAGATACATAATGCACAGATTCAGCCACTTGTTTCCAATTACAAAGGCTCTACTTTGCAGTTTTGGGGGGTTTGAAAAAAAAATTATGACAAAAACTACATTACTTAAAAAATCTTTTTCACTAAAATTTTCAAAATGAAATTTTTCATTAAAAGTATGTCCCCGTGGATACTACTGAACAGCGTAACAAAAATATCAGGTGTGATAAATTGTCTAAAAAGACCATGATTGTGTGATAAAATTACTCATAATTCAAAGAAATGGGGATAAATCCTCAGAAAAGTTCTCATTCCTTGGCATCTGCTATATTTGAGTCTTGCATATTAATTTACACAAATCTTTTACTTTTTGGGCATTATTTAAAAGAGCTTGACTATAAACACTACAAATGATTTCCCTGTCATGAGTTGTCGGCTCACTACCAAATTTCAAATGTGGAAAACTTCTTTCACAATCAAAGGGCCCAAGTCATTTACTCACAATCCTGTGCAAATATCTATTTTTAAGCTGCAGATATTATTAACTGAAGCAAAGAATAAGCAAAACAAAAATAATAATGTTAAGATATAGTAAGCACTGATTGTTATAGAAAGAAGCCAGTAATATAAATGTCTGTCTGGATGTTCTGAAGTGTCTTTCTATTATCTTCCAGCTCCAAACCTCATTGGACTGGCTCTAGAATTCCCTCTATTTTCTGGTTTCCCCTCAAGCATGGCTATAAACTCATCAAATCTGCCCCGTTTCCTCAGTCCTGAAAGTACAAAATGTTAGATAAACATTACTTTTTTCATAAGCATCGTCACATTCATCGGGGCATTGTATCTACAGAGGCTTTGTGATGCTTTTTGTGATGTTTGCATTGTCCACACAACCCCCACGAGTGTTTAACTTGATGTAGTGGATTGCATAAAAATATTTGCATAGTATCAAAGTATCTGATTATTTTACTGAAAAGCTGATGCAATATCTCTTTCCCTAACATGCTGCATGAACTAATGAAGCTTATTGCAGATTCTCTCAATCTTCTAGGATGCAAATCCATTTCGAAAAACCTCTGCAAACAGCTGCCAGTACAGAATAAAATCACAATTTGAGGGGTTTTTTAATTTAATCATTTGACTCTTATCTTTGTAGTCACAGGTTCTAATGCAGCACATGCAGATGTATGGAATGCTGTGAGGTCCTCTCATGATTTGCCCTTAGTTATTGAAAGGTACATAAACACCCACCTTGACCTATCGTTACCCTTGACAAATGTCACATCAGGTTAGGCCCTTGTGGCTCATCCCACATGATGAAATGACCTGTGTTCACATCTGTGACCACAGAGATGAACACCAAGTCATTAAACACCAAATTCTGCACCCACTTGGCCACTGATATTCACAGAATGCTTTGTTGAACTATAAATCCAAAAAGAAATGAATTTCTTTGTGTCATACTTAAAAGAGACCCAATATTTAATTTACATAAATTCTACCTTTGAACACCCTGTCAAGGTTTAAAGCAGGAAGATGAGGGATCAAAGAATGTTCAAATTTATTTATTCCTCTGTCACATTGTGAGTCTAAAGTAAATTTCCTGACATAAACCTCGCAAATGCCTTATAATTACAATACATATTAAAGCTGTATCACTGCTGTAGATATATTAGTATTTATAGAGGATTTCACGGTGATGCAGATATAGTGTAATACCTCTCCAGTTGGATTTGCTTACTCTTCTAAAAAAAAGACATATTTAGGTATGCCAAAATTGAAATGGTATCGGATATTTAACCTGGAACCAAAACACACACACAAAGCAACGTTACTCTTTAAGAACGCCTAAAGAACAAGTTATGGTGTCACAGACATTTTAATTAAGGTGGTTCCATGTTTGGTTAGAAAGTATATGTTACAGGCAATCTGTGTAATCAGGCATTTCGCAAAATACCTAAAGATTCCAGGAGTTAAAAAGAATCCCTGATTCACTTAGGCACTTCATGAAATGACTAAAATTTCCAGGCATTTCATGAAATACCTAAAATTTGACCATATTTATTACACAACTTGCCAGGTGTATTTTAGGCAAATTGTGAAATATGATATTCTATGTCAAGGATATTTGTTGTTTTTTTTCTGTTTTTTTTCAGGATCATTTCTTTAAAGTAGATGTTTTGAATGAAATAAATCCTTGATTCAGACAAGCCATTTGAGCTTTGATCTGAACTATAAATAGGACGCACTATTACCCGGTAAGAGTAGCTTCAGAGCTTTTCATATTTATGGAACTTTACAAAATCAATCACTCATGTCTGATTTGGTAAAAACCATTGAAATTTATTTAGATTTATTGAAGATGGCTAAATATCTTTAAAGATCTTGTTAGTTACACTTAATAAGACACTTTAATTTAATAATCCAGTTAGGGTAAAAAATTAAATGTTTATAAGTTAATACCCTACCCAATGGACGGGCAAGGTCCTCCAAACCAACCTCATTAGCAGTTGTCCATTGGATGGGGTATTAACTTATAAAAATTTAATTTATTAAATTTGAAATTTTTCACATATGATGCAAAGAAAATATTCCAAAGCCAAAGGGGATCAAAAATTCACTCAAAATCTTTGCATTTTGTCAAAGACATTTTGTCCTGGATTGTAGGTCTTCACCCTTAACTGCTACTTTTGAATGTGAAGCCAATGTTAGTTTAATAACAATAAGTCTACCACAGGAGATAATTAAACATGCTGAGACAGAAAACCTTTGTAGATGCATCAGAGCAACTATTCACTGGATTAGAAGAGTAACCTCTGACCCACAGGTCAGAGCCCACTGAAATACATAACACAACCTCTGATCCATCGAATCCTATGATGTGCCTACCACACTTCTAATACAGGCTGCTTAAACACCTGTAGTAACAGGAGACAAACTAAAAATAATTGGAGCATCTGATTTAGGCATTTCACGAAATGCCTGGAGCTCAAAACCAGGCATTACATGAAATGCCTGGAAATTTTAGGCTTTTCGCGAAATGCCTAAGTGAATCAGGGATTTTGTGAAATGCCTGGAATCTTTAGGCATTTCGTGAAATGCCTGGTTACACAGTTTGCCTGTTACATATATACAGTAAGATTTTAATGTAACTTAACCACTTCAGAAAGATTATGTGCAGTTTTTTAAGCGTGAGCTCTACTGAGACTGATCTAGAGATCACCTTTTTTTCAACTTATTTTATTTTAGTTTTGTTTTTTTTTTGGTCTCCAGACTTTCAGGAATTGTGGCAATGGCTGCGTTTTACAGAAGTTAAGCGGCGATGGGCTTTGTTAGTACTGGGATGGGTTATCGCTTCAGTGCACTACCCGTGTTTCTGATGGCTTTGCGCTCGCGCTAGCAGACCGAAACACCTTCCGGCCTTGTTTATTTCAGACATTTATTCTTTAAAAATAATTTTTCTTTCCTTGCTCCGCTGAATGTTAGTTACAGGAATTATTGCTTTGTAAGTGTATATATCTACTTTGAAAAAGTTTCACTGAGGAAATCCTAGCGAGAACTGGTTAAGATGATGATTAACAGTGACACAACAGTTTTTCTCCGTGAAGTGTCTGAGACCAAAGGTGGCTTTAATCTAAACACTTGGGAGAACCCCAGTCTTATACTGATCGAGGGTTATGTACGATGTAGTTGGGTTAGAATTATGTCTCTGATTCAAGGGCTATTTCCATACGCACGGCATCAGGTATCCTGCATCCGTGATACGGTAAACGGCTACTTTCAATTTTAATTTAAAATATAAGAGGTGTTCTTATGTGTGCGGTATGCGGTGCGGTTATAACACGGAATACGGCGTCCGGTAAGCCTTTCAATCCTGGAATTGAATTGTAGCCGTATTCCGCATAGAAAATCAATAAATTACGTCACAATGACGTCACTCTAAAGTACTAGGTAGGCCATAAACAACATGCGGTTATATAAATTAGATTAGAATATTGATAAAAATCCATAAAATTGTCATTTCTTGCTTGATTTTGATAAATAATATGTCATTTTAAAGCTTATAACCAACAGAAATCATATGCAACGTCAATAACTCAATATTTAAACACAAACTACTAAAAAAATTAGTGTACATGATTAACTGCAAAAATAAAACTTAATGTTTTCAATTGTTTTGTCATTTCTTCCTCATTTGTTCATTTCTTTTGAGGCAATAAAAGAAATGAATGCACTTTTTAACTACATTTATTATATAATAATGTAAAGTAAGTAATATACACTAATATTATTACATTTATACATGCTTGTAAATCACTCATTCAGTTAGCTGAAATGGGCAATTATTTATACCATTTTAAAGGGAAGTTATTGTAGTTCATGGTGCCTTTTATACTGGGTGTAGTGATGGCCAAAGAATTATAAAAAAGTTTTGGCTTCACCTGAAAATAAGTTTTAAAAATAACAAATATTTGGTTATTGAAATATATATAATTACACATTGGTATGAAAGTGGTGAAGTTAAAAATATGACATTTATATGTAAATAATAATAAAGGTACTTTATTGTAGGTTGTACTGCTTTTTCTTTGATTAAGTAGTTGTATATATAAGGCCAAACTTTGAATTAGATTTTTTTCTCGTATTTCTGGATAGTTTTTAATGAAACTGGCATAAACATTCTACAAATACCTGTCTAATGCTATTTGTCTCTTATTGTTTTTTTGTGTGGGTACAGTTAAAGTACTTTTGAAAATATTTGCAAAAGATCAACATCTCATGCAGATGCCCCCATCTTATTGGAATTTGGTTGAAAATCTCAAATATTCGGCTAAGTAGCAATTTATGTCAGTACATATGGAAACACACCAAGCGGATGCCGGATACCGGACCCGGATGCTGTATCCGGATGCCGGATACCGGATGCCGCATGTATGGAAATAGCCCTTCATGCGTGATGCGGTATGCGGCAAGCGGAATGCGGCTATTTTAACTTTGCAATAAAATATAAGGTCTGTTTCCTTGTGTGCATTTTAGATGCACGGTAACAGTACTGATCCGTCATGCGTGACCCATCAGGGTCTTGGTACGGTGAATATCCGCATACCGCATGGAAAAATCAATAAATTACATCAGAATGACGTCACTCTGTAGTACTAGGTTGGCCACATAACATCTTGCGGTTATATAAATTAGATCAGAATATTGGTAAATATACATAAAATCGCCATTTCTTGCTTGATTTTAACATATAATGTATCATTTTAAAGCTTATATCCAACAGAAACCATATGTGATGACAATAATTCAATATTTAAACACAAACTAGTGAAAAATTGAGTGTATATGATTTGCAAAAATGAAACTCAGTGTTTTGTAATTTCTTCCTCATTTGTTCTTGTATTTTGAGGCAATAAAACTAATCAATGCACTGTTCAACATTTATTGTATAATAAGATCAAGTAATATATACTATTAATTGCATTTATACATGTAAATTACTCCTTCAAATAACTGAAATGGGTACTTGATCAGACCATCCAGCTTGTTGGGATTTGGCTGAGAATTGCTGTACACAAATTTTATTATTTTACTTTATACCATTTTGAAGGGAAATTATTGTAGTTCATAATGCTTTTTATAAGAATCAACTGGGTGTAGTGACAGTCAAAGAATTATGAAAAAAGTTTTGGCTTCATCTGAAAATAAGTTTTAAAAAATAATGAATGTTTGGCAATTAAACTTTACAGATTATATATCAGTGTGTAAATAAATATTGAAGTTAAAAATATGACATTTATGTATAAATAATAATAAAGGGACTTTGTTGTAGGTTGTACTGCTTTTTCTTTGATTAGGTGCTTAAGGTATCTGAGGAATTGTTGTGTATGCTATTTGTAAGTAAAGTGCATGTAATTGTATATATAAGGCCAAACTTTGAATTAGAATTTTTCTATTATTTCTGGATATAATGCAATAAAAGCAGCAAACATTGTTCAAATACCTGTCTAATAATATGTCTTTTTTTGTTGTTTTGTGTATGTGGGCAAAGTACTTTTAAAAATATTTGCAGAAGATTAACATCTTATGCTGATGCCCTCCATCTTTGGAATTTGGTTGAAAATCTCAAATATTCAGCTAAGTAGCAATTTATATCAGCACATATGGAAACACACCAACCGGATGCCGGATACCGGACCCGGATGCCGTGTCCGGATGCCGGATACCGGATGCCGCATGTATGGAAATAGGCCTTAAGTCTCCAACAATATTATTAGCTCTCAAAGTATTTTGTACAAATGATAATAATTGTTTCTATTTAGACGAGAAATACTTGATTCTTCTGGAAAAAAGCCCTTTACTGTTGTAAAGACAGTTTGTAACCTTTTAGTATTGCCACAAAAAGCCATTAAAGAAACATATATCTGAATATATGAAGCAAATTCATAGCTATAACCTACATAACTAAGACTGTTTACCAATCTATTTTCATCTTTTTCTGCAGATATCTACTCACAATATTCTGTTGGTTTTATTATTCATAAATGTGACCTTTGCTGAATTATTATACTTGAACATTCGGTCTGTTTGTAGTATGATATGATTGCTTTCAGAGTTGTGAAGTTTTTTTGTGTGGGTGCTAGGAATACAAATAGTATACTGTCACTGATTTTTAATAAAAAAGTTTACTTAAAGTCATAATATATATGTTAAACTTTATGTTTTAATTTATTGAAATGTCACATACCAAAAATTAAAGAAGCCCTTTGTTGGTTTTAAAATGCCCAGAAAACTCCTTACTGATACTCCTTATTGTTTAATACTGCAGTATTAAATCATTTAATTTTCTTTTACTCATTTAAGACTAGTATATTTTAATATACCCAGCAGTTAGATTACTTTTGTTATTTTTCTGAGTTATTATATACATCACATGGTAATAAAGTGAATGCGTGAGTATAAATTTTGTTAAATGACAAGAGTACTATTCAGTGCATAAACAGAATTAGATTAACAGGTTTGTATTTAGTTTCCTAAGAGCTGTAAAGCTATAAACATGACATATTTATATGATTAAATTGCAAAAAAAACTATTCTTTAACATCCTTGTAAGGTAGTACCAGGCATGGTAATTGTAACTTAGCACATCGTCAACTGTTCTCTCATAAGAAATTAATATGTCTTGCACCATTTCTTATGGTCTTTTCTGTTTTTATTTGTTTTCTGGTTTACGATCTTGTCCCTATTACTCCTGAAAGAGACCTAGGATCTTGGTCTACTATGTATACCCCTCTTCCTCTCTATCACTTCTCCAACATATATATTTTAATACACTTCATGAAAGGAGATTATAGCTATTCCAAACAATTTAAAAAATGGAAATAGCTTACCGATTTATTGCAAATCTCCACAATAGCATCCTACCTAAAGGCAAATCCCACCAAATTGCACTGAATGTATCCAAAGAGGAAGACCGAACCGAACCTGAAGATAGACTAGCCCATTGGGTTGTAGCTTATGACCCCAGTATTGAAAGGTTTGACTCATGTATTAGAAACAGTTGTGGCTATGGCACCTATATACCTCTTTACACATAGTCCATCATGAGCAAAAAGCATTTTACAAATTCCCTGCACCTTCTTTGGTAGCTTTTCCAACTTTTAGAGGTAAACTTTCAAAAATAAATTCGAACAGATCGTTTTTAACTCCGATTCCTCAAAGTGTTTGTGAGGGTTTTAGTGTCTTTGGGAGTTGCCCCTTGGAGTCTGCATCTGTGGAGAGATTAAGCACTGTAAAAGTCCAAAATAGATGACCTTTACCACCATCTTTACCAGTTTTGTTATTGTTTGTGAAATCTGTCCACATGGGTACAGACTACGCAAACATTATGAATTGCATGCACCAGTTATAGATTGCTGCTAGTGGATCACATAAACAGACAAAACAAAAGCACTCAGAGAAAACAGACCTTCATCAAGGCACAGATCCAACCAGTTTACATTATACTGAAAAAGGTAGTATTTGCGCAAGCCTGCTAAAACAAATACAGACAAATGGTCATGAAAAGAATACGCTGAATTTAATAATAATTAGATGCATAGTTTAGAAGTTACGATTTTTTTAAAGGCTCACTAATAAGTGAATGAAAAATTTCAGATCTTTGATATTTTTTGTATCCAGGCAGTGATCCAGATCAGTCGCAAACTTTAATGAGATCCAACTTAGACAGATGATTTTTTTAAAGTTTATTAAATAACCAAAATGTTGTTTGTTTACATCATACCGAAAAAAACAAGGAGCATAATAATAAGTAAATGGGAAAATATATGAATTATTTTTTCTTGTAACCAGACAGTGATCCAGATAACTCTGAAAATGTATTGGGATGGAAGTTTATTTCTTCTGATTTTTTCAGGAAGATTCACGTACACCATAACAAACAAATACACAGACGGACAAACAGAAAGTCAGGAAAATAAAACTTCCTTGGGAGAGGTAGTAAGGCATATTTCCAAAGTATTTCTAGACTATTTTCAGCATTTGATTAATAATAGAATATGTTTTAGGCTTTTGGAACCAACATGCAGACAAGCAAACATTACCTTGTTTACACTTGGCAGATTTAATGTCACACCATAACAGTCTGCCCCACTGAAACATTGATTATAGCTTTTAGAATTCATATCTACAAACAGTTAACTAGAAAAAGGAATTATCGATGCATGACTCAATTTACAGCAAACTGCACTATAACTAAAAACAACTCTTCTGGTTCTTATCAGGTCATTATCCAAAGATGAAACAATTTGCTTTCAGTGAAGTAGGAATCATAAAATGGCCATTAAGTCACAGAGATATTATTGATAAAAACGCTAAAAACAGAGACAAACCAATTAAATTAATAAATGGGGAGTCATAAAGGACATACTAATGTGAGTCTTGTAAGGCCTGTGTCATTTAGTGACACTTAAGTAACATCCAATCTTGGGAAGAATATCTGGTAAAAAGTGAAAACACAGTACGTGTTATCGCCCACATCCCAAGATAGAGTACCAGCCACTTCCAGAGACCAATCAAAATTTACATCCGGTTTTACACATTGTTTTACCTGCACTGCCAGATCGACTTTGAATTGTACAGTCATAAACTCTGTAACGAGATTGGTTTCTACATTAGAATGCACACATGCCTACGCTTTTGTGGATAATGAAAAAGCTGTATTCCTCATACTACACCACATAATTGAAGAGAACAAAAGCTCAATTCTTTGCAGTTCTTCTTGGAGGACATTGACATGCAATCTAACTGCATACAGCTTGCCCTTTGTGGTCGCCATTTGCTTTTCACTTATGTCACTGTATTAACACCCAAGTTATCAATTATGGATGAACCAAGACAATGAACTGGAAGAGTACCTTGCTGATGACAAGAAAAGCAATGGAGACTTTCCCATATATGCCACATAACAATGTATACCAAGCTAATTTGTTGTGTTATGGTCTGTTTTTTCATAATCAAGGACTGTCAGGACAGGGGACCTGACTTCAAAATCAACAAGAAAGCAACAAAATTTGCAAAAGAAAATAAAGGAAAATCCATATGCATCCCAACACTTGGGATCAGAGAAGAAACTACCCTATGTCGATTTTCCTGATTTTGCTGTCCGACATACACAATTTCAAAAATTTTGACCTCTACTTCAAAATTGGCAAGAGTTGGACCAACGATGGGAATATGAAACAACAGCTTTGAAGGCCATATACAATAATGACAATTCAAGGGAATCCATTCCAGAAATAAAATGCTAGATGTTCGAGTAGGTAAGCAACCGCTATAATAACTGTCCCAGTTGAATCTGGGGATAATCCCACCTCAAGGGAGAGGATGACAGTGTTGTCACTGCACTACTATGACCCAAGTACCAGAATGTATTTTCACTGGAGTATGATCAATCATTATTTGATTTTCACAAAGGCTAAGGTCAAGTTAAAACATATTGTGACGATGAAATGTATAACCAATAGCTAGGCTGCTATATATAACTAACTTTTTAACTAAATTCAAAGGTTTAAATCCCTGTCTCAATTATTTATTCTGGGAACCCTGATTGCCTCATCGCACACACCGACTGCCGCTCCTGCACCACCCCTGATAGTCAATAGCACAAATAACTGAATCCATCTAATAAATGTAGCCTAAACTTGATTAAAGTATTGGATTCAGGTAGATTTGACAGGCCACTGTGTAGGTCTGAAATTAACCAAACTGGCCTTTCTCCATCCAAGTTTACATTCCCCCACTTTCCTGGTGTGTCTAGATTGCTGCAATGCTTCCATAGCATAATGGACACTTTGTATCATGTAGGTATTATACCGGAGCTATATAGTATTAATATTGCTTTCAATTCTGGCGACACAACTTAGAAAAGTCAAAACATACCATCTTTTTGCTATGTTTAGCGTGCCCTGTTCAAATGGAGGCACCGGACTTGTTTGGAAGCACCCTTACACTTTACAAACCAGTTCCATTATGCTTTCTTAATCTAACCATGCTTTGAGGGGCTTTCTGATTAATTTTTTCCAATTCCTGTCACATAAAATCTGACACTTTTAGTACCATTAGTCCAAAGAGAGATAAAATATCAAGGACAAAACTTAATTGAAGATCCTGCAAACTTAATTATGAAATGAGACCCATTGTAATTAGTATACAGTTTAGACATTCTCAAAATAGGTTGTTCCACAAACTTAATGAAATCTTACTGGGTAATAGTAAATTGAGTATAAACGTGACTAGAGTCAAATAAACAAGCTTATATGGGAAACCTAAAGCTCATAAAAAGCCACATTTAACCACCTACATCATTTTATGTCAGAAAAATCACAAATTTCAAGTGAGTTTGTTTAATAAAAAGTATCAAGAAAAAGTGTTTTGGTTAACAACGTGGTTAAATTTGCAAAGGATTGCAAGATGTAATTTCATTTGCTGTTTTTAAACTGTGCTTTTCTCCAAGTAAATGTAACAAAATATTTACATAATAAATAAATATTCCTTTCAGTAACTGTAACTTACACTATTCTTAACACCATATGTGGGATGCGTCTAATTCAAATGTTTCTCCCTTTTTGTTGAACTGATTGATGTCTGTGATAAAAGGATAATTGAGGTCAAATAAGATTTTAAAAATCCTTTTTGGTCAGAATGGTTAAAAAGGGTAAACAAGTGTCGTAATCAACTCCCACCTATCTTGGTTGAATACATAAAGTATGTATTGTATTGTATATTCCCACCCTTCTTAGTTGAATACATAAAGTATGCATAGCATCGCATATTTATACATTGTGCAATATATTCTTATCTTTGCTACAGGACTCTAACCACAAATATATTTGACCCATCCATAGTACAAAGTACAACACTGTCTCTGACTGACATTCTCCTAACTGCATGACAGAGTCTCAGGGATGGTCATTTATCAATGCCCCTGAAGTTCTTTAGCCTGTCACTGAGGATGGGATCCAATAACAGAGGGCTGTCACTGTTTTAAATATTAAAACTATTAAGTTAACTATCATGGATTGATTGGGATTATTATATCATTTTTAACTGCCAGTGTCCTATTTGGTCAGGCCATTAGTCTTTCCCAGATGTTTTGAATTGCAATTTAAACCCCACTGCTTGTCAAGCATTTATGGTCATAGCTAAAATTATGGACACCTCAAGTTTTCTTGCATCAGTCTTTTAAGTTTTGTAATGAGGCTGGTGTTTTTCAGTGTAGATTAGTTTAACAACAATAGTAATAAATTTTGACACGGACATTAAACTTCAGAGTTTTAGATTTAGAAATAAACTGGTGGGGTGACCATAATTGGTGTACTGACCATAATTGCTTGGCAAGCAGTATAGCTTTACCAAAGCTGATAACCATTATGTAACTGAGGACTTGGGTTATTTGATGTTGAAACATGTCAACATGTCCATGTCAATATAGCTCCAATTTTCTAGGAAAACAGTGGTGTCATAGGAATGGTCTACTATACACAGTAGATTACACGCCAGGCTTAAACGTTGCTTGGAATCCAATGCATATGGTGTATGGATTCAGAAAGTTAAGCATTATAAGAAAGAATGTGTAATTCTTGGTAAATGATGTTTTACCCAGGGAAGCTACTAACTGCCTCACTTCAGATCGGCCTGGTAGACAAACCTAACACCTGAGTGGTGGAAAGCTAGTATGTTCCCTGCCACCCTCTGTGCCCCCCCCCCCCCTCTCTGAATATCTAAAGGGGACAGGAGACTCTCCACAAGTATTAAAATATTGAAGTTTTGAAGTTTGGGTTTATGAGAAAACAAAGTTTCAATATTGGAGCTTTCAAATTTTTCCATACAACGAGACATCTTTTGATTTAAGTGGATACAGCAAAAGGGTGTACTTTTCATAAGTACAAGTTAAGCCATATTTAACAACTGTTCTAAGACAATAATCTCTCGTATAATTAGATAATTAAAATTCAGCCATTGTGGCACTGAAGTAGCCCTAAGTAAGAGGAAAGTTATTGACCATGTTGTCCACTTTACCAAAAAAAAAGGAAAAACAAGCCAGTACAGGTTTGCACTCCAATAGTTTCAACATTTCACAACCATCGTTTTGGCTAAGAAAATATCTGAAATCTGGATCTGTTATGTTTGTACACTTTGGACTTATTTTGTGGATGAACCCACATGTTCATTCTATGTTTCTAAGTTTAAAGCTATCAGGACACCTAAAAGGAGAGGTGTGACAAGATTATTTTGGTTTACTTCTACTTTACATTTTTGTATCGTGATTTTACCAATTTTCAGGTTGCACCTTAGAGTCCATCAGTGATGGAGATTAAGCACTATAAAAGTCCACATTAGATTAGATTAGATTAGATGAGTAGCTATATATAACGGTACAAAGAAAGTAGTACTGTAAGTAGTACGGAGTAATCAGTCAATAAACCACAGGACTTAGACAGGAAACTCTCAACTTTTTATTTCTAAGGTTGAGGTGACGTCATAAGTAGGGTTTTTGGTGTGTTTTTTTGACACAAACTATTCACTTACGCCTCTATTTTCTATTTTTCAAACAAAATTTAGCGTGGGAATATTCTTTGACACAACAGGGAAATAATCTTTAAATTAAAACACTGAACAAATTAACTTCATCGATGCTCTGGAAGTGGCAACAATACAACCAATCATTGGACATCTTACAAAGGTGTACATTTTTCTATCGAGGATTTAGATTGGTTATTTTTTACAAATTTATCGCTTACTTAATGTTTGTACTAATGCGAGAAAAACAGAAAGATGTGTGGATTTAAAAATGTTGTCGTTTAATATTTCTTCCATGTTATATTTCAACAGTCTTAAGGCAGACAATGACATTATTCGTGTAGTAACTGAATGGCACTTAAGCACACAACTGGGTATCTAGAGATTAAATGACATAAATCACTAAATTGGGGGGACCTTGGGGAAAGGGAAACAGTTATCACATCATCAAGTTTGAGATGGAATGATACATCAATTTACTGTACAATAACTTGAAATCACCCGCTTTTGTTCCACATAAAGTAAGCTAAGATATTAAAAGTAACATTTAGTCATCTCACGAGTGGGATGTCACAGACATTAAACACTATCTGCAAACAATCTCATCATTGCTGAGGTCACAGTCACCCCGTCCGTTTAATTTAGGTAATTTTTAAAGGAGAAGCAATTCACTAAAAAAATACAGGAACCAATCAACATTTGCAAAATACTACTTCCAAATTGACCAAAAGTGTGGGGTTTTAATTGGTATTATAAAATGAAAGACTGCCAAAACTACAACAGCAAAGGAATAGGTCAAACCTCAAGACCACCAAATTTGAGCTCAAATTAGGTATAAAAGACTAGGTATGAGATGGTTCAACAACTATCATGTAACAAGAAAATAATGAGAAAATTTCCCTTAACATAGTAATGTTTGAATTGCATGATCTATTCAAGATCGGCCATTGCACCCCCATTCCTTTAATAACATCCAAACAAATAAATGATTTGCCTTTGTTCCGTGACTACTGGAAATGAGCTTTTGTAAAGATATTAAATTAAACTGGAAATGAATTAATAAGTATAAATTGTGCACCAGCTATTCTCTAAGGTGATGTTTATCACTTGAATTAACACTTGGGGATTTTCCAAAAGGGATACAGTCTCTGACTATTATGCAGCATTCTTTAGGCTATTCACAAATTGCACATATGAGTTCACGATCTGTAAATATACAAAGAATGGTGTCATGGGTAGTATTTACCATTCATCAGTACAGCAGCTCCCAAACCTTGATGCAGGTTACATGTGCTTTGGTTATAAGAACCCCTTGAAATGAAGTGTGTTAGTACAAAACAAATAATATACATCAAATAGTGGCTAACAAATTATTGTCAGTGATTTTATTTTTCTTTGTATTATCCTTTTTCTTTGTTTACATACGCATGTTAACAGCAGGTGGTGAACAGCAAAGAACGCTTTTTTTTTCTTTCCATTAGTGCACACAAAAAACTAACTAGTGGTAATTAAATACCACCTCAAAGTATGCAGCGTCATTACTAATTAGTAATAAGACATGATTTACATATTTTCGGCCAATAGCATCTGGTATAGATCTGAGACAGTTTATTGGAACAGACGTAGTAAATTTATTAAAAATCTGCAAATAAAATACGTCAGTGAATGGTACTATTAACCATAACCACCTCATAACCAACAAGACATGCCTGAGAACGCATGAAACTTTGCATGAGGAGGTGTGTGTGTGTGTGTGTGTGTGTGGCGGGGGGTGGGGGGGGGGGGGTGGGGTGGGTGCTAGAAAAAGCAAAATCCAGATCCTAAGTTTAGTATTCAAGTTACGCATACAGACAAACAGATGTGGTTGCAATATCTTCGCCCTTCTTTTGGGGCTGGATTTTAGAAAATGATTTCAGAAGGTGGATGTGATTGTGACTATTTTATCAAAATATTCATTTGTTTGCTTTTTTAATTTACTTGCAGACAAGAATTATTGAGGCAAAAAAAATTATAATTTACCGCAAGAAAATAACAAGGTTATTTGGTAGCTATTAAAAATGTCTAAAAATATCCACAGGAAGAACACCCACAATACTTATTTCCATAGATATTTTTTCTAGATTTAATCACAAATATCACCACAAAATAATATTCACAAAAGACAATAATATTTACAAAAAAAGTCTTTCATGTATCATCTTGAAAGTTTCTTTAAAAATATTATGATTCCACTGAGCTAGTCTATAAGAGGATTGCTTCATTCATGCGTAATATTGTATTTGTGTAGTTTACGTTACAATAAGTCTTCATTTTATAGTTAATGCTATTTTAATTATAAAACTAATATTAAATGACAAGGTAAGAAGTCATTATAACAGACTGGAAAGAGACATTAAGGAACCTTGGAAACTATTTTTTGTGTGTAATAAAAAGGACATTTCAGTAGATTCGGACAGAGGGGCATGATACAAAAAGTCTATATAAATTAAAGAGACTTTATTTCTGTTTGCTGAATATAGATCAGTATTTAGTGATCCTGATTTTTTTGTATTGTATATTTATATTCATGGCAATAAGTATTTATACAACAGGAGTCAAAACATTCCAACTGCAGGCATACTGCCCATTGCTCTCCAGTGACTGACATTCTCCAAACTGAAAACGGAGTCTATGGGATGACCGTTTATCAACATTCCCATGGTCCTTTTGCCTGCCACTATGGGTAGGACCCGATAACAGAGTATATGACAGAGTGGTCACCTAAGCTGCAATGTGACTTCCTGTACCAGGGATCCAGCCAAGATTCTCTCTCTTCCTAGGCAAATCTGTTACCCATTAGGCTACAGTGGTAGACAAAGCATTCGAAGCAACTCAGAAATTGATCAATATATTTTTATTGTTTACTGTATTTTGTGTTTAAATAAGGCATCTACTTACCAACCCAAGCAGTTAGGAACTTTAATGGCAAACTGCCCGAGTAATATATACATGTACTTTTATGAGTAAAAATTGTTGTCATTACTCTTTGCGCAAGGACTGTTCTACATTCTGTATGCCTTTTGTTTGAAAAAAATAAGTTAAATAAGTTTATGTATACCTTAAGTATTCTTAGAAACTGTGAACCGTAGCCAAAGTAAGGTGAGCCAAATATATTAAAACTTTTTACTTGAGATTTCTTCGCTATTGCAGCTGCAATTTAATTTATGTATACATCCATTCACTATTTTTGGAGTAATTGCAAACACACACAAACAAATATAAAAATGACTGCACCCTAAAACATAACTTGCTTAGTAGATATGTCACAAAATTTATTTCTATTGGGTTCAGATTCCCTGTGGAAAATTTCTAGAGAACGAAACAATGCCCCCCACAGTGGACACTTCATGATTAATTTGCTACTACAGCTGTTGTGTGTGTTGTTATTAGTTACAATTTATTTGTGAGAAATCAAGGTGACAGAAAGCAACAAGCTGAAAGAATAAATTAATGGTAATAAAGTCCTTCTGTCATATGGCATATAAAGGTACACTGCTGCTTATATAATGGCTTCTGTCAACAACTGTTTTAATGGGGAAAAGTTTGGATAAAAAATATGGCCAAATTCAGAATCTTCAGTCACAGAAAAGATGCTACTTCTTAAAAATAAAATGAAAAGATATTGTGAAGTTTTGTTAGATTACTACTTAAATATGGAATAGATATGAATATAAATATATGTAGATTTTATTATTATTATTTGTTAATATTAATAACAGTATTAATAGTTTTTAAATCATTAGTTTTTCTTTATCTAAGCTAAATGTATATGTCTTACATCTTTAATTCTATATTTGTAACATGTTTAACTAACTTTTGCAATGCCTGCGACTTGACAGACCATTAGAGGCTGGGTAATTTCTATTAATTTATATCAAAAATTTCTTTTTATTAGCCAAATAACCTATAAGTCAATCAGATTTCAAAACTAATTTGTGTGTAAATCATATTTTGCTAGTGTAGCCATTTGGAATTTCACTTAAACTATGAAGGAACCCTTAAGTTCAAAGTTTTAAACACATTTTCTTGTTTACATTACATTTGTACCAGCCTACAAACATTGGAAAAACACACCCAGAGATCAATTATGTTTTGGTCTTAACAGTGATATTTTGATTTCCCCTGACGTGCATAAAACTTAATAATATCAAC
This sequence comes from Sabellastarte sp. h YS-2021, assembly GCA_964017235.1. Classification (NCBI taxonomy): domain Eukaryota; kingdom Metazoa; phylum Annelida; class Polychaeta; order Sabellida; family Sabellidae; genus Sabellastarte; species Sabellastarte sp. h YS-2021. The sequence goes on from OZ024928.1 coordinate 87,844,051, forward strand.
CCTCTCAATTACATACATATATACAGCATGGTAATTATTCTTTGGTGAGAATACCTAATTTTGTTTGTATCCGTCGCTATCTAGTGTGAGGTTTTTAAACTGAAAACAAACGGAGTCACATCATTACACATGTACACGTCATGTACACGTCTTTCAGAGATCTGAACAAAACTGGCTCATTGATTTGACTAATCAGTCTGTATGTTGATGACCCAGTTATTTCTCAGAAGGGTTGTTAATTCTATTATCGCTCATTGTAGAACTCATTATATCCTTCTATTATATGGCCTGTTGAGTCATGGGACTAAATAATTGTTATTACAATCTAATGTACAAAATATGACACATGAGGACAATGTATCTGTTCTTTAAGCATTTTTATCAATGCTCGACGATAGGAGAGAGTTATTGCAATCAGTTCATTCTGTCTTGTCTGTCTGTCTGTCTGTGCACCGTTTTGCCCTTATAACTCAAAAACTATAACATCAGTCAACCTGAAATTTGGTGGGCAGATATTTCATGGGGTACAGACAGATTCCTCCTAAATTTGGTAAAATTATAGTGCCAATTAAAGTCAAGAGACCGTTTTTCTTATTTTCAATTGGGCATATACAGAGAAACTGATTCTCTTCATCATCTCTTCATCACCTATGTAAAAAAAGAATATTTTGCTTTCTGATTATGTCATTACTTAATGATATCACAATGCAATTGTCATGTGAGGTCACAAACCTAGCTTGTGGTACGTGCTGTCTTTAAGTAAAAATAATAAAGATAATAAAGAGGGAGCTGGTGTATTCATCATTTTTATTTCTGTTTTCATTTGCCTTTTTTTCCCTTTCAATTCCTTGACAGTCCATCACAAAAAAAGTTACCCTGAGTAATTTTGACCAAGAGGTGACTTTTAACCAATATTTTACCTCCACCAGGAGTTTATGTTTTTGCGTACTAAGTTTTTATCTGTGTGTTTTGTTTTTTGTTTTTGTTTTTTTTTTTTAGTTTTTTTTAATTTATTTATTTACTTTTTTTTTTTGTGTGTGTGTGTGTGTGTGTTTAGATTGCTCCAGAACTAATGTACAGATCTTTATAAAAAAAATTGGGTTAGGACCTGGCCAAAGGAAGAATTAAGTTACTAATTTTTGGGAAAGACCTGGATTATATTTTGTAACACTTGCAAGACTGATCTCATCTAGTCGAGCGTTTTGCTCTCTCTGAGTGCATCTTGTTGGTTCACTGAGAAAATTGCTACTATTTTCTAATGTAGTACATCCTTCATTGCCTTGCAGGAACACATAAACCAGCTTGAAGCTTTTGCAATAAATTTATTTTATGAACATGAAAAAAAAATAAAATTCTCACCTATCCCACTAAATAATCTTAGTTTTAGTATCACTCAAGTTTCAAATTGTCAGTTCTATCCCCAGCATACCCACAAAAGGTAATCAGTGGAAGATTAGGTAGAATAGAGCTAGTCTTGTATTTACAAAATAGATTTGCTAAATATCGGCCAACAATCAAGCTACGGAGTAAGTTATAGTGAACTTCAAGCTAATCTTTGGTGCATTGTTAATTAAGTTTTTTTTTTTTTTTTTTTTTTTGGTAAATAGGATAAAAGAAGTTTAACAAGGAAGAATGTTCAACCGAAAAATCAGCCTAAGTATAAAGTTACAGCAACTAAAAATCAGGTAATCTTTTGGCTTATTTGTTTAACCAATCCTTCTTGTAAATATAGTGCACAGTCATTGAAGTTCAACATGGTTTGAAAGCTGTTCAATTGAGCCAAATGTCAAGCTAATCTTTTGACTTATTTTTTGTGATTTCTAGTGTTAAAATTTTACATGTATTTCAGTTACAGTTGTTGCAGGATTTTAACTTTCAAGACTTTATAAAAGCAGGGTACGGTCTCACAAAAGTTCTCAATTGTGATATTCATTCTCAAATTTGAGATTTGCCTGAGGTTTGAGATTTACTGTCGGTGAGAATCCACTATAAGAACTTCAAAGTTTTCTCTAAAATATGATATTATTTTTTTTTATCTTTATTGTTTTGTCACAGCACTTTTAATTGAAAATCTTAATTGAGATGCTTTCATTTCAGTTTAGAATTTTTCTTTCCACAGAAGCAAAAACCCGACTAAGACTAAACTATCAAATTGGAAGACGGCTGATGTTTTCCGTAAAAAGAGGCCTTTTTGTAATTCATACCCAAAGCTTTTCTCTCCAAACATGAAGAGTTTTTGTCTATATTACAGGATTTAATTTTTTTAAATTTTGTGCCATAAACAGTTTCACTATGTGATTCTCTAATTGCATTGTACTTATGGGTGAATACCTGTCTCTTTAAAAAAAAATAGATTCTGGTTTTCTTTTAAAGATGTTGAGCACTACGTTTACTGTTCCAAAAACCCAAATATGCAAAGAATGACATCATCAATTTGTGTGGGAAATGTCTAGACAGTGCTGCGGGAAAAAAACAACAAAGTTTTTACTCGGTGATGGCTGACTTATGGGGTAGTTTTCGTTCATTTTTGAGTTGATAGATTAACCATATGTATGTATATTTAAATCTTATGTAGATATGTATAAATATGTATGTGTAGAATCATTTGGAACATCCTGTGTTTTCAGCAAATTTGTAATGATCAATGACAAAACATATTTTTGTAACCAACCATTTTCTTGTAAAACTTTATGGCATGTTTTACGTTGATCGTTTCTGGCTGTTACACAATTCTGCCGTTTCCCAATTTTTGTCATTTCAAAACCGCCTTTGATCATTTCAATATGGTCAAATAATTTGTGTGTGCCATTTAAAAACCCCACTTTGTACTGAAACTGCGTGGCCATTTCAAAACCTAACTGAAATAAGTGAATAACTCTAACTTAGGCCCTTAGATTTAATTTATAAAAACTAAGATAAGTTGTAGTCTTTGATGTTCATATGTTTGCCACTGCTTTTGATGATTTCTTAATTGGATTTGGACCTGTTGTTCCACCACTCTATTGATGTTGATATGTTTCACTTGTAGATAATAAGTCTTAAGGGTAAAAGAAATCAAATGATCATAAATTAAACCCACTTTAATTACCCGACAAGCGATGAAACAAATCAAGTTCAAACGAATGCTAAAATGAAAGAAAAATCTCGGTGTTATCTATTTACAAATTTACAGTTTTTTAAATTTAGCATTTAGGACGCTGTATAACTTTACTTTGCATTTAATTGGTTGCATCAGCTCAAATTTGTCTTTTCTTATTGTATTTTCATACCTCATTTTGTAGTATATACATACACTTATTATTACAGTAGAAACTCATTCATCCGAACATGCATTATTGATGTTTACTTTTAGATAAACGTCGCCATGCGTTTTGTCTGTAGAAAAACTCCGGGAGATTATTAATTATAAAACCCCAATCGAATACACCTTCAGGGAATGGGTATGTTCTGTTGGTAATCTATTGTTGACGTTATTCTTTTACAACACGTTGTTAGGGGCCACAGTGGCAGAGTGGTAACACTCTCGCCTCCCACCTCTGAGGCCGGGGTTCGGTTCATGGCTCTACCTCAAGTGGGAAAGCTGGTAGTTGCTTGCCATTGGTCGGCAGTTTACAGAACCTTGACCAACTGTATATACTGGATTCCTCTGTCCTTCCAACTCCCAGTCGTGATATGACCTGTACAGTGTTGAAAACGACATAAAACCCCAAATAAATAAATAAACAACACGTTGTCAGTCTGTGAATTGACCTACTCTGGGAGATTCTAAATAGCAAAACCAATCGACCAAGCTTTCAAACATTGGCTCATTATCAAAGCCGTTGTGTAGTGGGATGATGCATTTGAATTAATCCCTCCCCAATTGAGAAAAATGACATTAAAGATCAGAAAGTTAGGCATTTCTGTGGATGGTGTGTTTTATAAGGCATTAGAATTAACAGTTTCCAAGAATCTGTAAAATCCTTTATTATCGTTCATGCTAGACCATGCATTATACACGTATGCAGGGAGACAAGGATTCAGTTAATCTGGATGATATAGGGCCGGATGATCGAAGTTCTATTGTTTATAAATATACCCTAGTTGTGTCACAATGAGAAACACAACAGGTTGACAAGTGAGATTGTTTTGAAACGGCCAACCCATTTCAGAACCTGGTCAAGGTTTTGAAACTACTAATTGTTTGAAACTGGTAAGTAACATTTACTATTAGTGTGAAGAACCATAGGGTGGTTACACATTATGTTTTATTGTCCCATTGCCCTGTGAAATATTTCTGCCGTAAAATTTTCCATCCCACAGCGACTACGCATGCGCCCTACGAATAAGAGACAAGAACAGCAATTAAAAAAACAAACTTCAAGGCCATATCAATTCAGACAGGTCAAAATATTTGATTTCTGGGCTATGGTTTTAAATGTTTTTAAATTTTAGTATTTTCATTACTGTGCAGTAACGTAGGAGAAAAATTTTACTTCATGGAAAAATTCCTGTTAAACCATTAATGTTAAATACGAAAGCAAGACGTCACGAGTTTGTGTTGAAAACCATACCTGTTTACTGAAGTACAGAAAAAAATGAACATTCAATGTAAGTAATGGCTGTGGTACAAGAATAGTTTCCCTGGAAGCTTTCAGGGTATTAATTAGCTTTATGTCAAAAAAATAATTTGATATGTGTAAAAACCATTTTGATTATCATATGTTTTTATTAAATGTTAACTGATCAGTACGAGAACAATTTTTACAACCAACCAGTCCCATGTGAAGCTTAATGGTATTTTACTCTCGTGGTATGCTTGCTATACTTACTACTGCCATAATGTGAAGAATCAAAATCTCCTTTTACTTAGACGTAAACTTAATTCTATGCATGTTTATGTCATGGGACAATCAAACCTAGCGTGGAGCCCTCTCTGCTTATCTCCTTTAAAGTAGCAGCAAACCAATCAATCTACAGCTTACAAAATGATTTTTTTATGCGTTACTGATTTTGATTGGTTAAAGTTTGCGTATTTTTTCTGCATTTCCTGTATCTGTGGGTAGACTGAATTACCAAGGGAATAATTAGAGAAAAGTTGAACAAGTACAATGCATAAGTTATGGCGGTAAAATACAGAAAAAGTTGACCATCCAGGATGTATTACTAATAGGAGGTGAAACAGGTACAGTCACCATCTGCCTTAACCACAATGTGCAATTTACCTTGGTTGCCATTTTGTCATAATCCAGCTGAGAAGGTTCAGTGACATAGACAGGCACTTTTCGTGTAGTTTTTATTCACTAGTCTTTCTCAAAGCCCTTGTAAACAGAGTAACTGTAATTTGGTTTGTACCAGCTTTAAAGTATGGTTTTCACTAAAACAGTTTTCTTGTTCACATGTAAGTTTGAATCCTTAGGCGTATTTCACAAACAAAAATCTGTATAATCTGTGTAAACCAGATTCACAGATTCAGATTTGGATTCTTTGGATTAGCTAGACTTGTGAAATGCAATTTTCTTTATTTCCCAATCCAAAATGAAACAATACAGATAAAACACTATAAATATAATAAAAATCACTAACTTTTAATAATTTGCTGACACAATTGGCCCCCGTTATTTTGCAAAGCATTTTAGGTAATCCGATGAATCTAAATCCGTTGCAAAGCATTTTGGGTAATCCAATGAATCTGAATCCGTTGATCTACCTCTGAAGGTAGCTATTAGATGTAGTGCTTCATCTGTATATGAATCTAAACTAAGTTAATGTCTGTCTTGGTTTCCCAGGTGACCCTATATAAACCATGAGACCATACCAAATAAAGCAGCATCTTAATTTATTTGCTCTTGCCAGCAATTTTCTTTTGACTGTATTGCAGTTTGCAAAGTATGGTCAACATTTTTGAAATTGAAATTACTTTTGAAAGGTTACCAAATAATATCAACTAATTAACATTTATCAGACTCTTTAAAGGGTGATAAAGTAATCTACATGAATTCTGCGAAGTAAATTAACAATGAAGTTCATAAAAAATTATGGGCTTAAAAGAACCTGTATTGGCTGTCCAATACCCTCTAACCAGGCTACTTGTTGTGATATAACCCTAGCTGAAAAAGATTTGGTAACCATAAATTTAAAGCTATGATTTCTTATTCCATTGAAACACGGGGAATAAATAATCAGCAACAGAATATATATTTATTCTGACATAGATGTGACCACAGGAATGTTAGGTACAGCTGTCTGTTGAGTGTTTCAAGGTGTAGCATTTCATAAACCATATCAGTACTTTAAATTAGTCTACAGATAAATGCGGTTTGCAAATGTTAAACTCAGGAACAGTAAACGTGGTATTTGGCCTCCTGGAAGGAGACCTTCATTCATACAGTTTATTAAAATGGCTTCAACAATTTGCCCACATGGTGAGACATGGATCCCACATCATCTTTAGCTATTACTTACCATATATATGGAAAAACACTGAAAACAAAATGCAGAATCCCAGTCTTGTCTTCACGATGTGTCATAAAATAGCTTCGTCATACATACATTCCGCTTGGCTTGCTAATTTTGCAAAATTTGCATTAAAATCCTCATTTGTGCCTGCTATATGTAGATTAGGGTGGATTTCCTTTTCATGTATTGATACAAAATGATGATATGAAAGTAATTTACAGCAAAAATATTATGCCAATTAACCTTACAGGGTGTTTTAAGGTGGGATAATAAAATTCTTCAAATGAGAGACTCATGACCAGTCAACACACTTCTTGACTTGGTAATCTGGCTCTGTTTATATTTGCTGATTTCACCAAGAGTTTTATTAAGAGTTTGGTGAATTGTGAATTGAAAAGTATATACCAGGTCCATTGTTGACGCAGATAAATATCCTTAATTTCAAAGAAATCAGATTCAGTAGGCTAATTACCCTTGTATTAAAGCGAGGATTTCATTGGCTTGGGATTCGAGGATGACAGATTTGTTCATGTATATACATTTCATTTGTATCAAATTTGGTACCCAATACTGGGAGTATCTAAAACCAAGTTGGAATGTGAGTTTGATGACATTTAAGCATCTGAATGGTATGTGTCTGTCTGTATTGAAAGCCTTCATTATTATTTCTATATGTCAAGGCCAAAAAACTTACAGTTTCCTAAGAATTGTTACTACTGTTGTGTACAGCCTATTTTTGCCTATAGTCAGGCACACTACAATTGTAAGTGGATTTTTAACAATTACTTCTTTGCTTTGCAATTTGGCACACAATCCAGCGGATCCAGAGTGGGGGGAAAGGGGTTTCAAACCTCCCCCCCCCCCGCCCCCCTTGATAAATATTAGGGGTTCAACATTGAACCCAAATTAAGAGACACAGATTTAAAAGTTAAAAATCCTGCACTGGATCGCACATGCAGCGGACACATGAACACCTCATTTAAAGCTGGATCCGCCCCTGACTTGAATACATCATATGAAGCATTTCTGTGCTGATTTGCAGGACAGATTTATAACGAAATTTAATATTTTGTGAGACAAACAAAAGACTAAATGGAAAAAAAGTAAATGAAACTCTCCCATTTGATAAATTGGCCATAGACTTTTCATGCTGTTAAAGTTTAATATACTGAGGCATGTTATAGATTGATAATTATAAAACATAATAAAATAAAGTAGAAAATTACCCAATGTTGGTAAACATACCAGCTATACAAATATACGCGTACTACATTTTTGGTATTTCTCTAACAGTGCAAACAGATGGAATTTCTTACCTTGACACTTAAAACATTTATTATACAAGTTAAGCATATCTGCAATTGTAAAATTAAACAGTTGTCAAATAAATGGGACAGTTAATGGGAGATTGAGATTGGTTTAATCAATTGGCTCTCATCTATGTTGGTACTGATTTAAATCCAGTTCATGACAACATATGTTATTCACTGAGACTTTATCTTGATTTGACATTCTTTACAACCCCAACTTTGACTTTGAGATTTAGTAAAATTAGAGTCACAAACATACGGAAGCTCTGGACTGCCAAACTTTTTTTTATTTCACTAACTTGAACATACCGGTTAGTTAACTTGAATATACCAGTTAGTAACTGCAATATACGAGCTAATAACTGGAATATACCAGATACTAACTTGAACATAAGAGTTAACTAACTTGAATGTACCAGTTAGCTAACTTGAATATACAACTGAGGTAACTGGAATATACCTGTTAGCTATCTTGAATATACCAGTTAATAACTGAATATACGAGTTAGTAACTTGAATATACAAGTTACTAACTGGAATATACAACTTACTAACTTGAATATTCCAGTTAACTAACTTGAATACATGAGTTAACTAACTTGAATATATGAGTTAACTAACTGGTATATTCCAGTGACTAACTCATATATTCCAGTTATTGTATATTCCAGTTACTAACTCATATATTCAAGTTAGCTAACTCATATATTCAAGTTAGTTAAATGGTATATTCTAGTTACTAACTCATATATTCCAGTTATTTACGTGCATATTCCAGTTACTAACTCATATATTCAAGTTAGCTAACTCGTATATTCAAGTTATTAACTCATATATTCCAGTTACTAACTCGTAAATTCAAGTTAGCTAACTCATATATTCAAGCTAGTTAACTTGTATATTCAAGTTTGCTAACTTGTATATTAAAGTTGGCTAACTGGAATAATCCAGTTGAATATTCAAGTTACTAACTCGCATATTCCAGTTATTAACTCCTATATTCCAGTTAGCTAACTCATATATTCCAGTTACTAACTCGTATATTCAAGTTAGCTAACTCGTATATTCAAGTTAGTTAACTCATATAATCAAGTTAGTTAACGGGAATATTCAAGTTAGTAAGTCATATATTCCAGTTAGTAATTTGAATATTCAAGTTACTAACTTGTATATTCCAGTTATTAACTGGTATAATCAAGTTAGCTAATTAGTATATTCCAATTACCTAAGTTGTATATTCAAGTTAGCTAACTGGTGCATTCAAGTTAGTTAACTCGTATGTTCAAGTTAGTAACTGAAATATACGAGGTGTTACTAACTGGTATATTCAAGTTAGTAAAATAAAAAAAGTTTGGCAGTCCAGAGCTTCCGTACAAACCTATCCATTAGAATAGAAAGTTTATCAATCAAGAGCAAAATAAAGAGAATTCATTCATTCATTTTAAATCCACGTTCCCGTGTAAACAATGTATGTCTGGTTCATGGCTGCCATTTTTTCAACCATTAACAGCAAACCCAATAGCGTAAATGGAGGAGTGGACAGTCTTATGGACAGGATAGTACAATGGACAGCCAGTAAAACTCATAATGTGAGTAATGACCATCATCCCCTGTAAATAATGGTCCGATATGGTCTAAATCACGTCTTACATTTGATTTGACTCTTTACTGATAATTTCCCACAATGTAACACTATTTATAAGTGGCCCCAACCTATAATCTTTGTATTGGGTATATTGTAATGGGTAGTTAAAAGGGTGGAGGAAGCCAGTACATACAGTGGGGTCAAGGTTCTGTTCTGTAAACCGCTGGCCCGCAGTAAACATCTACCAGGTTTCCCAAATGAGATCCTGCCGTGACGTTATGAAAACTACATCTCAGAGGTGATGGGCAAGTGTTTTACTACTGTGTCACTGTGGTCCATCAGTCTATCATTTTAGGAAGCGTATATAGAGTCACATTTCTAGATTTTGATAGTTTCACCCATTTCCACCATTGTCTACACTTGTTCCTATAATGCTGGAACTATGTGGCTCTTTTCTACTGGGATGATGTAAGTTTAGAGCAGTTGGTGCAAAAATGTGAATCTACCACAAGTCAAGGAAATAGAAGTAAGAATTAATAAATAGATCTTTTAAATTATCTTTCGTTTTTATGAAAGGGTTTCTAAAGAAACTAAAACAGGAAGTGAAAGGTTTATTTCTTTAAGCTCCTTTTTGTTATCAACGTCATTATTTTGTTATATTCTTGGCTATTTTTGTTAATATCATTTTTACCCCATTATCATATTCCAAATTGTAAATATTGATTCAACAAAAACTCTTTCAGAACAAAACACGTACCTGAAATTTTGTATAAACTAAAAAAGTTTATCATTGAGTAATTTATAATTAAATATTTAATCAAAAGGCATTTTGAATCATTTCTGAAAATATATTCTTTATATAAAATGAATACATAGGCCATTTGGATGATTGGATATATCTGTATATCCAGACAGAAACCTGACCTTGATAGAATTTTTTTAAGTTCTGTCAATTGAAACTCCCTTTCTTAGTTCTGCCAAAACGTTTAGGATTGCTTATAATACTAATCAAACTTATTGTCATATCATTCATAGTCACTTAAACACTGTAATAGACAAAGTTTAAGTTCTGTTGACAAAACATGTTAAACCATTTCGAGAGAATCCGTCTCTGTTTAAATAACAGAATTTCTGTCAACGAAATGGAAAAGTTTTGTTACAGCTCAATTTCTGTCATGACATGTCATAATTTTTTTCTACTCGGTTGCATTGGTGTCTAAAATAAATTTATTTCATTAAATTGGTAATAAAAATAATGTTATACTATTTCCAATTCATATTTGAATAACTTACTACACATTTTCTAAACGTGTGTCGCACAAACAGACCTACAGAAAAGTTAACATCAAAATGATCAAAATCTGAAGTCAGGATTTATATTTAAAAATATAAAAAAAAATAATTGAATTGGTTCATTAAAGAAATTACATAAGAACAAAGTAAGAAGTTTAGATAAAACTGTAGCTGTGAGAAAATATTAAATTTAGTTTTATACTAAAATCTTAATGTGTGTGAGAGATTGACTTTATCGCCATGAACACACTCTTAAAGTCGCATTAATCCAGGAAGTTGAGCGGGGGGAAATAAAGTAGTACACACCAGTTGATCAAGATTCTGTACTGATAACTGGTAAGTACTGTGAACCTCCTCACTTCACACTGAGTTCAGGATTCATACCCACAACTTGAGGGGTGTAACATAAGATTGTGATCCACTATGCCATCGTGTTCCGTCGCGGAATTATTTGCAAAATGAAACCTAAATTATGATTGAATATAAAATATGAACCAATGGAAGTAGAATAGGGATATATTCGGGACCTTGTTTCTTGTGATTTTTAAATTCATGTATACAAAGAAAAAAACACATACAATTTAAAATCATTCATGGTGAGCAGATCTCAATCAAGGTAAGTTTCCGGTGTAGCGCCAGATTTTACACCCCACAGAAAATGCATGGGGGTGTAATATATGGCAAGTTCAATTGCCATATTTTACACCCCTTGCCATATTTTACACCCCCCTGCCATATTTTACACCCCTTGATAGATTTCTTTACAGTTGCTATATTTATGAAATAAGTGAAGTTCAGCAGCTATAAACATCCACAAATTAATCATTAAAACTCAATTAAAGACAATAATTCCTTTGTTTACAAATTGTTAAATATTTTTAAAATATTTGATGGCCCATCTAAATAATAAAAGCTAATTATTTTTCAGTGACTTTTCAGTTAATTCACAAATACTAATAATATTAATTAATAGCTAATTATTTTTCAGTGACTTTTCAGTTAATTCACAAATAAATGTAAAAAAATAATAAACTGAATGAAGTGAAATATGTTTTGTGTTAAGACAGTGAGACAAAATCACTTCTATATATTTTCCTTTGAAGTGAGAGGCCAAACCATTGTTGTTGATTTGTATCCACTAGGCCCAGTCCCTAATTGAAATTATCCCTATTGTTGTCTTAAGTCACCACAGCCTTTTGATTAGAACCTTGCCAAAAGACCTGCAACTATGCACAAGGCTTTAAGGTAAATGTGGCTTCTCACCTGGGGTTCTTGTTTTGTGTAATATGTGTTTTTTTCCATTGACTTCAAAGAGGCCTACATCACTAGGTAAAACATAGGTTATTGTTCCATGATTAGTGAGTGATTAGTTAATTAGATAATCTATGCATTGTCTCTTGTAGCTAGTCCTGTTAGCTTAGCTAGTCACTTAACCACAAGTGAAACAAATCAAGTTCAAAAGAATGCTGAAACAAAAGGCAAATCTAATAACTGATCCATTTACCAAGTCACGTACATAGCCAAACAAATCAACTTAAAAAGTCAATAGACAATAGACAAAGCATAATCTAGTCCAGTTGCTGTCACACCCCAAAAGTAAAACAAATCAAGTTCTAAGCAGTGGTTAGACAATAGACAGTTTTCAAACTCAATTGCAATCTAACCAATAAAGGGTTTGCCCCTAATCCCTTAATTGATTTGCTCTGTATGGCCCAGTAGGGGGTGTAACTTTTGATGGGGGTGTAAAATATGGCAGCAATATTTTACACCCCCTAAATCCCCCATTGTTAGGGGTGTAAAATATGATTGCCATATAATGCACCCCCTAAAAGATCAAAGAGAGGGTGTAAAATATGGCAGGGGTGTAAAATATGGCGTTACACCGGTAAGAATTTAGTATTATTTTGTATCCAAAATATGACTGGGATCGTTCAGAGAATGTAATCACCTCTTCCTTAGGACAGCCCGTACCAAGATAAAGATCAGTTACTTACTTTTATTGAGAAAAGAGACAAACAGACAGACAGACAAAAAGATTGACATTATTTTTACATAGGGTATGTACGTCTTAATTTGACACAGAACTCAGATTTGATTTAATTTTGGGAAAGTTACAAAACCAATTCTGGGTCCAGGTTTTTTAAAGGATTTTTTTATCTTTACTTTTTGAAGGATTTTTACCTTTACACCCATAAATAATACTTGAAGTGCCAGGTCTTAATGGAGGAATGCACTGTCCGAGAGTTTTTGCTATGTCATGCATTCAGTTATGACAAAAGGCCAAAACAAACTGCACATTTGATTGAAAAGTCAAACAATGTATCATCCCGTCTTTATATAACCAGTAAGGAATAATTGTATATTAATTATATATTTAAGCAATGGAAAATATATATTAAAACAATAGAAAAGTGGGGGGTTATTTAAGCATACGTGTTATCGGATGAATGAATGCCCTATATTTTCTAATATAAATTTCTCTTCTATTGTACCTAAATTGTAAAATTCGAGAAAGGTTTTTTAATACGTGAAGAGTCCATTGTGAAATTAATACAGTGAAGAAGCCTGTTTAATTGTATCGTATATTTGTACTAAGTACAATATCTCCTTGCACTATGGACCCAAAGTATTGTTTGACCCCAGCAGGCAATAGGATATCAAAAAGAAATCAAAAAGACACTGGGCAAGACATCAGAAACTGATGCTTATTTGAAATTCGAAATGACATCATATGTTAAATGTCAAACAGATCTTTAGTAGCCTAGCCTATTTGACATCTCCAAAAGCCATAAAAATGACATCTAGTAGCCGATATAAATTTGATATCAGCATAAGACATCAATATGATCGCCCAATTTGGACTGACTTCATGTCTATATGACATCAGAAACTGACATCAATTTGATATACTGATATAAAAATCTGATTGACATCATTTCACAAGTGCTGAAACTAATTTTCAGTAATAAAAATATAGGTTAATAACATTTTGTTTTCACAGTTAATATCACATTATATTGCTTTAACTACCATTTGTGTACACTTACCTGACACAGCCTTAAGTGATTTCCATGTACTATAAAGATTATTCCATGGGAGAAAATAATTAATGTGCAGTGGGAACCAGTTCAAAAATTTATACCATTTGTAAAGATACAAATTATGGGTACAAAAGTTTGAATATTAGAAGCCCTTTTTCTGAACTTTTATCTTTATTTATTCAATCTTTGGCTTGGTTGCAAACACTAAAGTATACATTTGTTTACAAAACAACATATTTCTTGTAAATTTTTGCTGTCACACAGCATTTTAGTTACAGTTTTAAACATAATTGTTTTGTCTGTACCAAAACTTAATTATTTTTGTCAAAGCAACATCACAGAGACTAGAGGCCAAGTTAGTAGGTTCAGCATCTAATCAAAGGTTGTCACCTCTGCCTAGGTTTGATCCTACTCATGTGAAAAAGCTGAGGGCCTGTCCTAATATGACCCTGGCTGGTGTACAGGATGATATTACATTTGTAATATTCCTAAAAATGATATAATTTTATAGAATACTGATGTTAATCCAATCTCAAATGATATGATGATACTCCACTTGAAATGTTTTAACAAAGTGACATCATATTAATATCATTAAGATGTCAGAAACAATGCCCGAGTAGAATATCAGGTCACATCATATTATTCGAACATCATATTTTCATCATTTGACATGACTACAAAAAGTCATGTTGGGATGGTGTCAATTTTATGTCATTGAATAGGATAATACAATCACATTAGGTCTGGTTATCATTTTGTCATCTAGTTGATATTGTAGGTATGTTATTGACATAAAGTCATGTCATGTCACATAAACTGGATGTCAGATTTGTGTCAGATGACGTGACCACCTTAAATCATGTCCGAGTGATAGTTACTTGATGTCATATACTAACATGACCAAAATATGATGTCAAGAATTGGACCTGTGCCTGCTGGGACCCAACTCAACTGCACCGGTAGACTCTAAGCTCTGCACTGACTGATATTCCCCTACACCCCCCAACATCCCGGGGGTTTTAAGTATGCCCCTGGGGACAGAACCCAATAATAGAGGACCTCCATTTTAAATGTCATCCCAGCCAGTCTGTATCCGCCTGTACCTGGATCTGAACCCATGTCCTCCGTGTTCCTAGGCTAGTCTGTTATCTACTGGGCCACAGTGGTATATGGCACTTAAAGCTGATCCAAATTTGGTTACAAACAAACTGGACTGATATATGGATAAATAAGGCCAAACCACACAGCTTATTAATCAATTTGTGCCAACTGAAACATTGCTGCCAAAAAGCCTGAAAATTTAATTTACCACTGAAACCAATAATTGTTCTTTCTCTGTAATAAAGTGCTTTGACGATGCCAACCAGAATTAATATAAAAGTCACACTGCTATATTTCTGTTGTCTTGTTTTAATTACTTTGTCCTGGTTCTTCATTTGATAAAAATCTATATTGTGGAAAAATAGTCCACCAGCGTATAGTGTTATTAACATTCCAGTAGTTTTGTCCAATCAAAATTTTTATGCAATTAAAGAAATACTTTATAATACCTAATAATTCATTAAATACATTATTCCTGAACAAATATAAATATTAAAGCAAGTTCGGTGTTGTAGTATGTTACTCACCTCCCAGTTAACGTTATGGAATTAAAATCTGGTCCTTTCAAATATAGACTATTCTTATACAATAAAGAATTATGCCATATTTTTGGTCACTATTGTATGTATATTTCTATGGCGTGACAGTAGAATTGTATATGACAATGCATTTTTAAAAGATTACCACTCACGTTTGTTGATTTCGTGTTCACTTCTTATAACCCTGTCAGTATCCCAAGATGTTAAGGCCATATCTTCATCAGGCATCAAAGAATTGTCGTAAAATGGCGAGAAGTCTGTCCTATAAACTGCAAATCCTTGGACTGTGTGTGATATAAATACCATAGTTATAAGTAGAACTACAAATGAATGTCCACTAAAGACAGGTTTAAAGTACAGGCAATTGACTAGATCCATCATCTTTATTTTCATCAACTTTGTCCTTTTCCAAATGTTTTGTATGCTTGGCAACTTCTAAGTTTTTGAAGACTTGCTCTGAAAATATTATATTATGTGAAACTGAAGAACTGAGATGCTTCAATCTCTAACACGACTGACAGCCAAATGAATGAAACAAACTCACTCACTCCATATTTGTTCGGTGTGCATGCAAACTTGAGTGGTTGCAGTTGCTTCTAATGGCTATTTCGTCAGCAGATGGAGGGAAAGTAAGGTATTTTGTCACCCTTAAATTAAGAGGTCGAGTGAAGAGGTTTTTTGTGTTTATTTTACTCTAATACTCTGATTAGATAGTATGTATTTGGGGTATAGTATATGTCATATTTTATGCGTGCTTTTATTTCAACTGATATTGAAAACCACATTTGAAAGAACTCTGTAACTATTTTATATTTATCGAAAAAGTTCCGTGTGTGTTGAATATTCTAGGATCTTTTATTCATGTCGTGGGTCTTAGTCTGGGCTGAAATGGAATTAAATTCACACCAACAAAACTTACTGCAAAAATGAATGCTTATAATAACAGTTACAGACATTCCACAAAACGTCAAGAAATACCGTCTGACCCCCCATACATCATTTCACAACAATCTAAAAAAGATTGTGAGGGCGGAGGGTAAATTCTTAGATTTTACTGGGCCACCCAAACAGTAGATTATTTTTGTGGAACCATCCCACAGTCAATTACACATGAATCACACAATTACACACCATTGTCCGCATCATTGAGGACTGTCCGGACAAGAAACTCACCATCCTATCACATCCTCCATCTCATTGTTTCTCTGTCTGCTGACCGGAAATGACCCCTTGGCCTGTCCAAAAAGAAGAGCTAAATAAATACACTAAATGCATGACTCCAATTGTCTCAGTTTTTCTTATGGGTGTAAGTAATAAAACCTCTGTGTAAAGCGTCATGCAAATGAAACAAAAGTGTAGGAGTTGTGATTGGTCTTTAGAGAATCACAGTTTTACAATTTAAGATTCTATGGGATTGGGCAGTCTAATGGGCAGGCCAGTCATACATCGGGCATACACTGGTGGTCACAAAGATAAACAGTCATGAAGATAAACGATAGTAAGAGTTTTTCAAATGTAAGAGGTCTAAACAATAACATATAACACAAACCAATTTTAGGAGGATTTTTAAAAGCCCTCGCTGTATAAGCTTTAATGTGAGGGTGGTCACTATAGTTTCCACTTTGTGATAACAAAATAGTATTGCTTGCTTTATGCGGTCAAATTAGCTGAATAATTTCTATTCTGTGTATAAAACCTGGTTATCTAGAGTTTTGGTAATAGTATTTTTTTCATTCTTGATATTCTAAGCCAACCCAAATGGTAACCTGTATTTGTGCCTTTACTCATTTGTTCCATTCGGACTTTGTCTTGTAACACATGTTCTGAATTGTTAGAGCCCATGGATGCTACAACAATACTACCCACCTTTCTTTTTTTTCTTACTTTTTATTGACTCTATTTGCAACATTTTCCCAGATATCCATAATGTTAAACACAAGCCAGAATGACAAGATTTTTTAGTAATTATATTACAGATTTAAGCTTCTTGTATATACCAAGTACAATATCCCTTTGTTCTCAAGTTATAAAGAATAATAAACTAAGCATCTATTGGAACGTAACTGATGTTCTACTTAAGACTAGTAGCAGTGTGCATGCAGGCATGTAGTTAGATTTTGTGGTGTTTTCCAAACTTATCTGTGCTAAAATAGATTCTTAATTGCTTTGAAATGTTGACTTCACAAAGAGTAGAGTTTATCTATGTTCTGCATGGTTTGCACAATCTAATAACACAAGTTGCGTTTTCATGGGTATTATATATTCTGTTTCAGTTATATTATGTTATAAATATATTATGATGATGCAATAATTAATTGGATCTTCATAAATCAAAATAACTTGCAGCATAAACCGTACAAGAGGACATTGTAAATTATATTACTTGACCTCCTGTCTGAATCACACGTACTTGCAGTGAATACTAGAAAGTCTCTAACATACATTACATTTACATTTAACTGGGCTGAAAAACAATAGTTATGTCTTAGTTATGAGATACAAGCTCTCACACATCATGTGCCTTAATTTCCTTTTAATTATAGGAGGGTGCATCTATGGATACTTTCATCCAAAATACAATGTATGTAACTGTATGTATAATAGGTACTGACTTGAGATCATGCTGAATGTGTTCACAGAAACAATGCCCTTTGGAAACACCTAGCCCTTCTTGCGACTAATCCTTATTGGACCATGTTGGTTTATTATATTTAAAGTAATATATATTATATATGTCAACAGGTAAGAAACAAACACGCTTGCATGTACCATTTTTAATTTAAAAAAAAAAAAACAGATATCATATTTTTTTCTTCACAATAACACCTACAAAGTTATCTGGGATAACAAATTATAATAGTTCATAGGAATGCATTTCTATTTTGAAAGTGTCCGTAGCAATTTTGTAGCAGAAAACATTATTCCTGAACCATAAACTTCAATTATCACTTTATGTAACCCTTACCTGTTTGTCACAGAGAATTGGATAATTGGATTCCACGAGAAAGGAGGAGAGTAGGTTAAGCAGTCCTGAGCATCACACCACAAGTGAATAGGTTATATTTGAAACAGATTGAAATCAGGTTGAATTCAATGGTTCAATCTGATTTCCCATAAAAAGTTTTTAAAAAATAAGTTGAATAACAAATATGTATTTTATTAATTTTATTTTTACTAACTTTTAAGGTGCTTAATTTGGATGTGCATCAAATTCTAAGGTGCAATAAAAATAAGGGGTAGGGGAAAAAATAAAATTCCAACATAATTTTTGTCTGGCAATTTAACGGTACAAATTTGATTGTACATTTATATGGACAGTTAATGTTTTGAAAAATTGAATATGCTGATCCTGGCTCCACTGGTTCCAGATCCCAAAATCATACCCAAGGCCCATATTCACTAACATTCTTATACTTAGCATAATATTTTTTTAGAATATAGGCATTTTCTTAGGAAAAAAAATGTAAGAACCAGAAAAGTGTATAAGATTAAGAATTTTCATGGTTATTTTTGTAAAAATATTACCTTAATGTTGATAAACTCTAGCTAATATGGGTGTTCCACTGGGGCCGTCTTGCCAGTCACTAAGGATTTTTCAAGGGTCGGGAGTAATGTTTACAGAGTCGGCTAGGGTCGGTTATGACTTGGTGGGTCACCAAAATATCAAACATGTTTGATATTTCACCAACCCTCCCAGACTCTTGTTTCACACTGTTACTCTGCCCACTTGGAAATCCAGTCTTGTCAACACTTCCATGCAGTCTTGTCCTTATCACTTTAAGTGTTGTCCCATCATGAAACTGGCTTGTCTTTGTCACTTAAGACTTGCTCGTTTGCAGTCTATTTCCAAGTATGATGTAAGGTAAAATTATAACAATAACTTGTGTAAAAGTGACAAAAAACAGTATATGTAATCAGAACCCTGAAGTTAGCAGGTAGAAAAGGTCCATGTGTATGCTGTAAATTTTAATAAACTTGAACAAGTGTTTATAATCAAATTCTCAGCCTATTTCAACAGAGGAATTTCTGGGCAAAAAGGGAACAAGTGTTGGCCAATCAAAAATCGAGAAAATTAGGTTAAGGAAAGTCAACATAATATTTGGATCCCATCATGTGATTTTAACTAAAGCATGTTTACCCTTATGTCCAGAATTGGGTCTTTTTTTTTGGGGGGGGGGGGGGGGGGGGGGCTGGGGGGCATCATATCTTTTGGCCCTCCTGCTTTTTGACATTGGAAACCCATGATATCTGATAAACTTTAGAAACTTTTTCAAGAAATTCACAGTCTATCAAGGTTAAATATATTTTGAGATTAACTATTTAAACTATTTTAACCAGATGAATCCAACACAACTTAAATTTATGAAAAATATAACCTTAAACATATATAATATTAAGAAACATGTTTATGCAATATAAAGTGAAATGAGATACTGATGTAGCCACTGTATGTTTTAAATATGTTGCTAAATTTATGTCACAACCTTTGACTATTGCTAGGGACTTTAAGATGTCATTGCAGTGTGTAGTAGGTAACTGAGCCATAAGAGCATGTGGTGTTGAAAGTGTGTTAGTGTCCCAAATGTAGTACATATAATATTTTTTTAAAAACTTCAGTTTTAACAGAAAGGCCTGTCAGACAGCACTATACTTCAACTAGAGTGTTTTTGGTTTGTATCCTGAGCAGTTTCCTATCTACATTTTCTTTTGCAAAGAGGAGTACATTTAATGAAAGTTGTTAATGGTATTTTAATTACATGAAAGAATTTTTTGAAGGGATGTTATAGATGGGTGAGGGGATTATCTACAACCAAAGTGAGGTGTGCAGACCTTGGTTACATGTAGTGTCAATTTCTGGGAGATGATTGTAATCGGATCTTTGAATATTATAATGATGGAAACAAAAATATGATCCAGAAAGCCCCATCATGCCGCTGTCGCTGCCACATAGATATGTTTCAGCATGTAATAACTTAGAAAATATTTGACTTAGAACTTTTAAATTTGGTATGTGGGTAACACAAGAAACACTGAAAGGTCAAAATATAGGTCATCAAAATATAAGTGCATTTATATACAACTTTATTCTTGTTTCTTTCCAAGGCTTTGGACAAGAACCGTATTGCTTGTTATTCAGTGCTACGTCATGATGCAGTGAGTTTGGGTTTGTTGTACCTAGTGGTTGTTTTCATGGGATGCCAAATCCAGTCATTCTGTAGCCCAATCACATTAATTGCATTTCATTGTCCAAGCCACCTAATATATTTTAACCTAATAACCCATTGACACTATTAATGCTCAACTTAAAACCTAGGTTGACAAATTATTTTTAAAGCACTTTATTCCCATAAATATATAGTAAGTTTGTAATACAACAAAGGTTAAAGTATACTGTTTTACGTCCCATTCAATATCCAGAATCATACAGGGATAGGCCCTCAGCATCCCCACATGTGGGATTCAAATTAATACCCCAGAGATGGCTGCCTATGATTAGATGCCGAACACAACTATAACAAATTTTTATACAGTTTAGGTTTAACTATTGCAGATTAGTGTGGATCCAGAATGGATACAAGTTTAGAGAACCTATGGGTTAATGAAGGTCTTCTTTGAGCAATTTTCTAGTTTCTGAATGCCCTCACCCTCCAACTGCTTCCTGAATTTTGCTTATGTTAACTTGCAAGTTGGAATTTGATCATTTTGTGTTTAATCATGCTAGTGTTTTAAGCAAAATTAACCATTGATTTTTTTTTTTGTATTTTCTCAATGATACAGTAACCTCTGTTAGTGTAAAAGTTTGTTGTATATTCATGAAAGATTCATCTAAGATTAATGACAAATTCTTCAAATTATTTTGCAGTGTATGCCCACTTTACCTTTGTTCCACAAAAATTATAGTAAAAGTTTGAAATAATAGCTTTAAGACTCAACCTCCCCCCCCCCCCCCCCCCCCCCCCAAATTATAAAAATATTTACATTTTAACTTAACATTCCCTTGACTCCTTGAGAATGGTATCACTTCAACCGGTGTCATAAGTTAACACAGCGGCTGAGTTTAACTTTGCCCCCCCCCCCACTTTTCATACGCTTCCCTGTGTGGTTTTGATTCCCACAAGTGGCATTGCTAAGAACCTGAGCCAATATGACCCTGGCTGTTGAACAGGGGCCGGACTCACGAAAGGTCTCAAGTCTCAAGTCTGAGATTTTGGTCTCAAATCTAAGATTTTTCTTAGATTTTTCTCAGATTTGAGACCTTTTGCTCAGCTGGGATTCACAAAAGATCTCAGACTAAGATTTTTCTCAGATTTGGTCTCAAATCTAAGACTGCCTAGGGGGTGACTTAAGTTTTCATAAAATAGAGTATATGTAATAAAAACTCACAAAACAAAATAAAAATAGTGAAGTATGACATATTATTTAACTTATAACACAAAATATGAATATATACTAAGAGTTTGTACAAAAACAACAGTAAACATTTACATTACAAATTTACATGAGTGGCTTGTTTTGCTGTTATAATCAGTTCTTTTGAATGTTAGTACAAATTACAGTAAAGACAATGTTTTGCTTGATTGAAAATATTCTAAAATGTGAGTATATATATGGTAGAGTGGTAAAATATGAATGTGTATGCTTTCCACTAATCTCAACAAAATGTTACATCAGTTTTGATTGGTCCAGACTCAAAACCTGGCTGAGATTTTGGTCTCAGCTGAGATTCCTTTCGTGAATCTCAACTTAAGCAGAAACTCAGCTGAGCCAAAAATCTCAGATTTGAGAAAAATCTCAGCTGAGATTTGGCTAAGACTTGAGACCTTTCGTGAATCCGGCCCCAGGATTGTAAAACCCAAACTTTTGAACTTTAGAGGTCCAAATATTCCCGTGAATTTGCAAAGTCTTATACTTACACCTTTTTCCTTACTTTAAGAAGTTTGCTTACAAAATGGTGATGTTCTTTTTAATTTCAAGAATCAGAAAAGTTCCAAGAATGAGAATGTTAGTGAAAGATGGTCCAGAGAAGAATATGGCTTCCATTCCGTCCCCAAAGTCTAAGGTAACTAAGTCCAACTTGTAGCAATGCACTAAAAATATAAGCATCTCCTTATCAACCATAACCCAACCTCAGTTTTAATCTGCAGTCATTCAAGGTCGTATAATTGAAAACAAACATTCCATAGTCATTTAGCCTACTCGATATACGGGCAAATTTCGGTTCCCGAATTTCTAACTTTTGTCAATTTAGCTTTGGTAAACACCAATAATAACATTTGCGATTTCGTTGGTTTTATCATATTTTATAACGAATTCCCCGACATTACATTGCGAACAAAGTGCCAAGAGTTGTTTACAAGTTTTCAGATTTTAGCCGTTTAACCCTAGTGCTATATATGTGCTAGTACACCCCTGTCGCTAATGTTGGACGGCTCGCCCCCTGTTTGGGACGTATTCATGAAAGGTCTTAGCCAAATCTTAGGCTTAAGTTGGCAGTATATTTGTATACCAAATTTAAGCCTGGCACTTGGCTGAGACCTTTCGTGAATACCATCCCAGGGCACGTTTTTCATAGTCGGCCCACTACAAATTAACTCATTCATTCTTAAAAAATCGTGACATAAATTCTAGTGGTGGTGGACCAATTCACACCCACCCCAGAATTTATGGAAAACAATCACAGTTAAACAATATATTACAATGCATATGATCAATTATCTATGATGTGGTAAACATCTTCTCTATGAAAATGTATAAATCTTCAAGACATTTAATTGGGGGTGCACGGGCCTGAATTGGTACTCGGGCGTGAATTGGTCCACCACCACTATGCATATATATAGCCCATGTACAGGTTTTTGATATATTCACGTTTTCGATCATTTAAAATATAAGCTCTCGGCGTCGTTTTTGTGTGGTATTTTCACAATATTTTAGAACGAATATGCAGTCACATTAAACCAGTGAATTTCAGGATTTATTATTGTTGTTTCATGTCTGATAAATAGTGGGTGGACGATTAGACGTCTGCTCGATTAAACGTCGGTGACAGTGTACAATCGCGGTCGGTCATTAATGTTTTCTAATAATCGTCTATTCAGCTTAAATCTTATCTTTCCTGATTTATCTCAATATCCACATATTTTCCATATATTTTATGAATTTTCACTTAATAAATCAACAGATTTGTCATGCATTTCGAGTTTGTTTATGTCTACTGCCATATTTACAGGAAGTGGGTGCTTTCGGTAGATTCTAAATGTCGGAATACCGTTATTCTTTCCGGATTGACCTATACTTTATCCCAGAAAGTGTTTCTTAAATAATAAACAAAAATGGAGTAAAATAATTGATTAGGGGTCAATCATCGGTCGGAAAAATGGACAAATAATCGACCATGAAAATTGGAGGCGATTCCCAACACTACTGATAATATTGGTTGCTTTGGTTTTTATATTCAGCATTGTCCATTTACGTTGTCATATTGAAAACCCGTCCATCGTGGATACTATATTAGAGAGTTTGCGAACAACGTTTTTGATGCCCGTATCTACTATCCGCTACGTTACACGTAGTGGTGGTGGACCAGTTCACGCCCGGGTACCAATTCACGCCCACCCTCAATTTTCTTGAAGATTTATAATTTTTCATAGAGAAGATGTTTACCACATTATAGATAATAATCAAATTGATCATATACATTTGTAATTTATTGTTTAACTGTGATTGTTTTGGATAAATTTAGGGGTGGGCGTGAATTGGTACCCGGGCGTGAACTGGTCCACCACCACTAATTGATTTCTGCGTGTGACGTAATTTCATAAGGTTTTAACTGCACAAGGTTACGTTTTTCACGTGGCAAATGCCTTTGCCACGTAATTTGCTTCCCTTCTTTATTTATTAATTATTGGAGTAATAAAGTGTGTTATACATATCAGAACAGAGTTCTTGAGAGACTGTAGATTATTTTTAGCAACTTTGTCAATTTTGAAAAAGAAAAAAAGTGTACAACGACCAGCCTTTTTTCATCCCCTGTCATAAATGTTTTTGAAGTAATGAACACAATCCTCCAAAGTTTTATGTACGTGTGTTTTATAAGATATTTAAC
Organism: Sabellastarte sp. h YS-2021; assembly: GCA_964017235.1. Taxonomy (NCBI): domain Eukaryota; kingdom Metazoa; phylum Annelida; class Polychaeta; order Sabellida; family Sabellidae; genus Sabellastarte; species Sabellastarte sp. h YS-2021. The sequence continues at coordinate 87,868,467 of OZ024928.1, forward strand.
TTGTGGGTTTATTGGTTGTTGGGCCAATAAAGTTTGTAATATATATCAGTACCCAGTTCATTCAGTACTGTAGATGATTAAAACCAGTGTATTTATCTTTGAATTAGTGACTTGTATAATTCCCAATTAATTTAAAAGAAATACTTGTAAAAAGCCTAGTTAAAACGCTGTTTGCAAACAAAACTCCCCCCCCCCCCCCCAGTGGCTTTCTCCCGTATTGATTAATTATGTTGCGAGTTTTTGCAAGGAACGTTTTGTGAAACGTTGTTCGCAACTCTCTATTAACATTCTGCATTGACGTCATTATGTGACATCAGAATGATGTTTTCAGTAAACAACTCCCATTTTGGATGGCAAAAACATGGATTATTATAGTTCTTACCTTAAGTACCCAACTACGCTCCGCTCCGTAGGGTCCTTAGTCCTTCTGCAAGGTAAACAAGAAATCACTAAAATACCAGGGGCGATTTCACTAAAGGACTTAAACTAAGTCCCTTTATTGGCTAAGTCAGGGACTTAAATCTAATACCTTGGTCTTAGCTAGGTCTGGGACTTAAAATGGATTTCACAAAGGTGACTTAGCTAAGTCCAAGCTTATCAAATAACCACAATGGTTTTCTGTGTCATGTGACCTTTTATATCTATTCAAAATATAATATTGGTGCCATATATCCTTCATTTGATGTATTTTATCTAAGGATAAGGCTGTTTTGCAATGGAAAACCTTGTTGCCACATATAAACTTCCCAAAGACTACTTTAGTGAGGTGTTCTGTGTAATTATACTTTATTTACAGCCATTTCAAATTTTGAAGTGGAGAAAAGTTTATGGCGGCCATATTTAAGTCCTTTTTACAAAACTTAAGCCCACTACCTCCCAGACTTAAAGTTAAGTCCACTGACTTAGCAATTTCATGGACTTAACTGCTTTGTGAAATCCGCTAAGTCTAAGACCACAAACATTCTTTTGACAAGATTTAAGACCAAAGTCTTAAATTTAAGTCTAAATCTGGACTTAAGTCCCTTTGTGAAATCGGCCCCAGGGTTTTGTAACAAATAACACATCAGCACAAAGTGTGATGATATAAACCAGTAGTTTAAATGTATGTTCATAACAGTGGGTTAATTTGAAGGAATATTCATCGCATACAAAGTCACTTAAAAACTGAAGTACAAAATTTCTATTAACGCCATTTTTGGTGGATTTGGAAGTGGGAAATAACCGGGAATAATCTTTCGGGAGACCATCTAAAGCCTAAATCTAATGTGGGCTTTGTGATTGATGCAATACCAGTACTGAAGCTCTATTTATTCCAAAGAATATAAAAACGAAGGATATTTATCTCTTTGCATTCCCTATGTTAAATATTAGATTAAGGATAAGCATTAACTGCTTAGCAGTAACACAATTTTTTCCCATTCCTCTTGGTAACAGTTAACACCAAATATGGAGATGTAAAATGTTATATTGTAATTTTTTTAGCTGCCTATGCCGAAGATTTAAGTTTACCATATACTAAAAGGACTGGGTTTGAATCCCAATTTTGTTAAAACTAAAGCATCAAAAATTAATGATAGGGCACTTAGTCTGATATTTTCTTGTTGCAATGATATATGTTTTTAGAAAAAAATATTGTAACATTCCCAGAAAATTCACTGAAAGCACTGGAAGGCAATGGAAGTACTGTAGCACATATTGCAAGAAACATGTTTTTAAGATCTGTATAATTTTCTAATAACGTGTAAAAAATGTGTAACATATATACAACTACATTTAACAATTATCATTAAGCGTCCCGCAAGGGACACTTGTTTGTGTATGGGAGACCTTCAGGCTCCGCCGGCTCCGCATTTTGTTTTCCTTATAACTCTGTAACTGTTAGACGGATTCTTTTCAAATTTGGCAGGTTTAGGAAGTAGCCTTGGGGAATTTTTTTGAATATGCTGCAGTGACATTTCAACCAATCAGAGAGGTCACATGACCAAAAATGTCTTTTTTCGATGGTGAAGCTTGTCCGGATGATAACTTGAAAGGAATTTTATCAATTCACCTGAAACTTGGCAAATACATTCATTCTATTAAAATCTGGAAATCATTAGATTTTGGCATTGATTGGTCAAGAAATGGCCGAGTAATTAATGATTAATTAATCATTACGAATTTTCCAAATAAGGAAAACACAAAAATGCTTATATCTCGAAAACCGTGCTAGACAGAGCAATTTCGACGAAATTTTTGACCCGCAGGATATCTCTGCAGAGTAGCCATGCCAATTTTCAAAAAATTTTTGTCTCGCCAAAAATGGCGGCCATTTTGAATTTTCGAAATTTTCGCAAAAATTGCAAAACACAAAAATACTTATATCTCGAAAACCGTGCTAGATAGAGCGATTTCGACGAAATTTTTGACCCACAGGGCATCTCTGCAGAGTAGCCATGCCAATTTTAAAAAAAATTTTGTCTCGCCAAAAATGGCGGCCATTTTGAATTTTCGAATTTTTCGCAAAAATTGCAAAACATAAGAATGCTTATATCTCGAAAATCCTGCTAGATAGAGCGATTTCGACGAAATTTTTGATCCACAGGGTATCTCTGCAGAGTAGCCATGCCAATTTTCAAAAAAAAAAATTTCTCGCAAAAAATGGCGGCCATTTTGAATTTTCGAATTTTTCGCAAAATTGCAAAACATAAAAATGCTTATATCTCGAAAACCGTGCTAGATAGAGTGATTTTGACGAAATTTTTGACCCACAGGGTATCTCTGCAGAGTAGCCATGCCAATTTTCAAAAAAATTTTCTCTTGCCAAAAATGGCGGCCATTTTGAATTTTCAAATTTTTGCGCAAAAATTGCAAAACACAAAAATGCTAATATTTCGAAAACCGTGCTACATAGAGCGATTTCGACGAAATTTTTGATCTTCAGGGTATCTCTGCAGAGCAGCTATCCCAAAGAGCTTTCACTTGGTGAAGTTTCAGACCCATAGCTAATTGCTCACCTACTCAAAATGAGTAAATGCGAATTACCTCTAAAAGTATTGCAGATAGCCAATTTTTCTCAAATAACTCATTCACCTACTTTTGGAAGAGCTTTCTCTTGGTGAAATTTCAGACCCGTAGCTAATTACTCACCTACTCAAAATGAGTAAATGCTAATTATCTCAAAAACTATTGCGGATACCCAATTTTTATCAAATAACTCATTCACGTACTTTTGGGAGAGCTTTCACATGGTGAAGTTTCAGACCTGTAGATGATTACTCACCTACTCAAAATGAGTAAATGCGAATTATCTCTTAAAAGTATTGCAGATAGCCAATTTTTCTCAAATAACTCATTCACCTACTTTTGGAAGAGCTTTCACATGGTGAAGTTTCAGACCCATAGCTAATTACTCACCTACTCAAAATGAGTAAATGGGAATTATCTCTAAAAGTATTGCAGATAGCCAATTTTTCTCAAATAACTCATTCACCTACTTTTGGGAGAGCTTTCACATGGTGAAGTTTCAGACCCTTAGCTAATTATTTACCTACTCAAAATGAGTAAATGCTAATTATCTCTAAAAGTATTGCAGATATCCAATTTTTCTCAAATAAATCATTCACCTACTTTTGGGAGAGCTTTCACTTGGTGAAGTTTCAGACCCATAGCTAATTACTCACCTACTCAAAATGAGTAAATGCGAATTATCTCTAAAAGTATTGCAGATAGCCAATTTTTCTCAAATAAATCATTCACCTACTTTTGGGAGAGCTTTCACTTGGTGAAGTTTCAGACCCATAGCTAATTACTCACCTACTCAAAATGAGTAAATGCGAATTATCTCTAAAAGTATTGCAGATAGCCAATTTTTCTCAAATAACTCATTCACCTACTTTTGGGAGAGCTTTCTCTCTGTAAAGTTTCAGACCCATAGCTAATTACTCACCTACTCAAAATGAGTAAATGCGAATTATCTCTAAAAGTATTGCAGATAGCCAATTTTTCTCAAATAACTCATTCACCTACTTTTGGCAGAGCTTTCACTTGGTGAAGTTTCAGACCCATAGCTAATTATTCACCTACTCAAAATGAGTAAATGTGAATTATCTCTAAAAGTATTGCAGATAGCCAATTTTTCTCAAATAACTCATTCACCTACTTTTGGGAGAGCTTTCACTCTGTGAAGTTTCAGACCCATAGCTATTTATTCACCTACTCAAAATGAGTAAATGCTAATTATCTGTAAAAGTATTGCGGATACCCAATTTTTATCAAATACTCATTCATCTACTTGTGGGAGAGCTTTCACATGGTGAAGTTTCAGACCCGTAGATAATTACTCACCTACTCAAAATGAGTAAATGCGAATTATCTCTTAATAGTATTGCAGATAGGCAATTTTTCTCAAATAACTCATTCACCTACTTTTGGAAGAGCTTTCACACACGAAAATGAAAAATTGTGAATATCTCGGAAAAGCTATTTCTTCTGCTTTAATGCTCGGCGGCAGTGGTCTTGACAAAAATTTTTGTCTCCCCAAAAATGGTGGCCATTTTGAATTTTCAAAGTTTTTGCAAAACACAAAAATGCTTATATCTCGAAAACCGTGCTATATGGAGCGAACTCAACAAAATTTTTGACCTGCTGGGTATCTCTGCAGAGTAGCCATGCCAATTTTCAAAATATTTTTGTCTCGCCAAATATAGCGGACATTTTTAATTTTTTGCAAAACACAAAAATGCTTATATCTTGAAAACTGTGCTAGATAGAGCAGACTGCGCTGACTTTGGTTGCCACAACAGTATAAGGCTAGAACTGAAGCATTTTCTTAATACCTTAGCACTCACCTTTATATCCTTTTCGGGACGCTTTGTTTTTGCTATGCAAAAACATTATCTTTTTTTTTTGTGAGCGATCCTCTAGTTAAAATTTGTAATTGATTTTTTTTTTTAATTTTTTAATGAAACAAAATTATTTTTGGTGCAAAGCTCACAATATCAATCATGTCGAAAATGTAAAACTTTGTTTTACACACACTTATCTTTTAGAATGAGGGAATGTGAAGTGAGTGGAGCAGGGGTTAAGGGATCCACTTCTCTCAAATATTAGTGTGAAGACAGAGCTGTTGTTTCCAAAGGGCAAAAAAAATATGGAGCTTGTAGCAGATTCTTGTGTTGTTTTTTTGGAGGGATGGCATCAAAAGGTGTCACTGCATATCATGTGTGGGTGTTGAGATATGTATATAGAGCTTGAGTTGGGGGATCAACAATGAGTGTCCGGAAGGATGCTTTCCTGGATAAGATTTTAATAATTATATATCCATTTGTTCTGCCTTTGGTAAACAAATTTAATCCAATAAATCCAATGATTCAAAAGAAGAGCAGTGGATTTGCCTAAAAATAAGTCAACTGGTGTCATTTTTTTATACCTTAGGACTTCAGTTGGTCATAAATTTAGTCTCTGATGAGAATACTCATTTCATATTTAAAATAATCATCTGCAGATTATAAGGCCTAGTTGGAGTTTTACTCTCTCACCCCAAGAAGTTTTTTTTTTTTTTGAAGCAATTTTTATTATCTTATTTGTAGTTTACAGATTCAATAAAATAAATGTATAAAGAAAGACAAAACAAATCAGAAATTGGTCACCAAGTTGTAAGGCAAATTATACAGAGTATGTTATTACAAAAAGAATGTCACCTATGGTACAAATTGGATGGAATACAAATGATTTTTATTTGAAACAGTGGCCAAGTTGGCAGAGTGGTAACACTCTCGCCTCCCACCTCTGAGGCCGGGGTTTGGTTCCCGGCCCAGCCTCAAGTTGGAAAGCTGGTAGTTAGTTGCTTGCCGTTGGTGGGCAGTTTACAGTACAGAACATTGACCAACTGTACGTACTGGTTTCCTCTGCCCTTCCAACTATCCATCGTGATATGACCTGTACAGTGTTGAAAGCGACGTAAAACCCCAAATAAATAAATAAATTTATTTGAAACACTGGAAATCAATGGATAACATTCTGTAAGTCCTATCACAATAGGACAGTTTGGGAAGAATATTGCAGGAAAACAGAGAAAAACATTGCATAGGGAATATCGTCAGTGTCAGCTTGGTTTGGGTGTTGCAGGAAAGCATTTGAAACACTGCACAGGTCATATAGCTAGCAGCAGTTTGGGTTGGGTGTTGCAGGAAAGCATTTGAAACATTGTACAGGTCAAGCCACTAGCAGCAGTTTGGGTTGGGTGTTGCAGGAAAGCAGTTAAAACATTGTACAGGTCATACCACTAGCAGCAGTTTGGGTTGGGTGTTGCAGGAAAGCAGTGGAAACAATTGTGTTTGTCATATCTCAAGATGTATTTTGCTGTGAGAGGTGAAGTAAAGCAGTGCAAAACATTGATTATGCACTTAAAAACCCGAAGTTTGAGTGAAAAATCATTGACCTGTAGTAAAACCACAGGACATCACAAAGACTATATTTGACATACATGAATTAATTTCACTGCATATTGTAGAAGAATAAATACAACAATGCATGCATATATCAAAATATTTTTCTTGTGTCATAAACTTTTAAATTAGTTAAATTTAAGATACCAGCACATATAAGCAAAAACAGGTCAGCAATGAAATATGAAATAACAGTGATTTTGAACATGCAACAAAACAGATACAATATGACTAGCTTCTTAATATGGACAAGGCTGGAAAGTCTTACATCAACCAACTCTACAAAATCTTCAAAAGATATTAAGATCTGTCAAATTTTCTAATTACATCGTTTTATAAATGTGCAATTTATATGCAACTACATTAAATAATAATCAATGAAATTCATCATAGGTTTTGGTATAAAGGAAAAAAATTGCGGTTGCAAACCTCAATATGAGTCATGTCTAAAATGTAAGACTTTGTTTACACACATATACGTACCTCTTAGAATGAGGGAATGTGAAATGAGTGGACCAGAGGTTGGGGGAGCAATTTCTCTCAAATATTAGTGTGAAAAAGGGCAGGTTGTTTCCAAAGGAGTACAAAATATAGAGATGATAGTGGATCTTTTGTTGTTTTTGGAGGGTTGTTAACAAGAAATGATACTACATAGAGTGTGTGGGTGTTGAGATATGCATAGATCCTTCCATGCATAAGATTTCAATAATTGTATATCTGTACATAAGGAATAAGGTCACAACGATTTTCAGATATTTAAGTTCTCAATAAAAAGAAAATACAAACTCCTGACAAGTGCATATCTTTGTCAGCTATGACTTCACTTTTTAATTAATTTCTATTTCACTTGATTTTTATTTGCTTTATTAAAGAACAGTACGCAAAAACACCCATATTTTTGAAGTAAAAAAATTACAAACTAAATTAACTAAATATTGTATCTATAGCATGTTAGCTCCTCAGCGACCAAGAACAAACTCAAAATGACAAATTGTCAAAGTATGGGCTTTGCCTGGTCCTTTCTCATGAGTAACTGAAATCCAGAATTGAATCGATGTCCACTTGAATTTGTAAATATTTAAATCTGTAATACATGATATACAGTATCTCTAGTTCAGATATTATTAATAATCTTTCTATAATTTCTATTCTTTGATGTAAACATATGTACAATGTTGGCATTATATTTTATAGACTCGTGCTTGATCATCCACAAATTTTGTAGTTATATTTCATAACTTTTAGAGGATTGAGGCCACTATAATATTTTTGGTGATATAACAATAGTATCTGTTAAAAGAGCATATGTGAAATCTTATCTTGAATAACTTGCATTATTCTTTCAAAAAAATTTTTTGGCAACAGTGTGAGAACCTTATCATTAAAAACGATTTTTAGGCGGGTTGCGTGTAACCAACCCGCCTATTAGATTGATGTGTCCGACTGTCCGTCTGTCTGTCCGTCCACATTTTCGTTTCCGTACTCTAACTCGAAAACGCTTTGTCCAATCGAATTCAAACTTGACAGGGAGATAGATCACTATCACAGCTAGATTCCTTTCGAAATTGGTGTAATTTCGTCTGTTCATTTGTCCATTTTTTGTCCGTTTGTCTGTCCGTCAATATTTCCGTTTTCAGACTCTAAATCGAAAACGGTTTGTCCAATCAAATTCAAACTTGACAGTGAGATAGATCACCATCATAGCTAGGTTCCTTTCGAAATTGGTGTAATTCCGTCTGTTTGTTTGTCCGTCAACATTTCCGTTTCCGGACTCTAACTCGAAAACAGTTTGTCCAATCGAATTCAAACTTGACAGGGAGATAGATCACTATCACAGCTAGATTCCTTTCGAAATTGGTGTAATTTCGTCTGTTCGTTTGTCCATTTTTTGTCCGTTTGTCCGTCAAAATTTCCGTTTCCAGACTCTAACTCGAAAACGGTTTGTCCAATCGAATTCAAACTTGACAGTGAGATAGATCACCATCATAGCTAGGTTCCTTTCGAAATTGGTGTAATTCCGTCTGTTTGTTTGTCCGTCAACATTTCCGTTTCCGGACTCTAACTCGAAAACAGTTTGTCCAATCGAATTCAAACTTGACAGGGAGATAGATCACCATCACAGCTAGATTTCTTTCAAAATTGGTGTAGTTCTGTCTATTCGTTTGTCTGTGTTTTGTCCATTTGTCCATCAAAAATTTCAGTTTCCGGACTCTAACTCGAAAACTGTTTGTCCAATCGAATTCAAACTTGACAGGGAGATAGATCACAATCATTTCGAAATTGGTGTAATTCTGTCCCGTTCGTTTGTCCATCAACATTTCCGTTTCTGGACTCTAACTCGAAAACGGTTTGTCCAATCGAATTAAAACTTGACAGGGAAATACATCACCATCATAGCTAAGTTGCTTTCGAAATTGGTGTACTTCAGTCCTTTCGTTTGTCCGTTTATAGCATAGATACAGTTATGTAACCTAGATTACAAGTTTTACATTTCTTAGCACGTTCACATTCACTTATTGCTGCCTGCGCAACCCTCCTTTTGGGGCATCTTTGACATATTATTTTTGCTTTTTCCGCCGTCCGGCGTCCCACTTGGTTTCCAGACGTTTTAGGCAACAGTTCTTATCCTATCTTTACCAAATTGGGCATGCAGGTTTATTGGGTTAATAGCTTGTATGGGATTGCTTTTGGTGATGATAGCTCTATAGCTAACTGAGTAATAGCTACTTTGCTACTTTTGAGTATCTCTTTGGTTTCCAGACATTTTAAGGAATGCTATTAAGCCTATCTTTCTGAAATTTGGTATGGAGGTTCATTGGGTTAATAACTTGTATGGGATTGCTTTTGGGGGGAATTGCTTCATAGATCAGTGAGTAATTAATTAAGTAAATGAGTAATTGGCTATTTTGAGTACTGAAAAAGGCAAATGTGCTCATATCTCCTAAACCGTGCGAGATAGAGCGATTTCGACCCACAGGGTATCTAAGAAATGTACTCTTTGCAATTTTCAAAAAATTTTCCCCTTCCCAAAAATGGCAGCCATTTTGAATTTTATCGAATTTTTGCCAAAAATGGCAAAACACAAATTTGCTTCTATCTCCTTAACCGTGCGAGATAGAGCGATTTCGTCGAAAGTTTCGACCCACAGGGTATCTGAGCAATGTACTCTTGGCAATTTCAAAAAAATTTCCCCTCCCCAAAAATGGCGGCCATTTTGAATTTTCGAATTTTTGCCAAAAATGGCAAAACACAAAATTGCTTCTATCTCCTTAACTGTGCGAGATAGAGCGATTTCGTCGAAATTTTTAACCCACAGGGTGTCTCAGAAATGCACTCTTAGCAATTTTCAAAAAAGATTTCCCCTCCCCAAAAATGGCGGCCATTTTGAATTTTCGAATTTTTGCCAAAAATGGCAAAACACAAAATTGCTTCTATCTCCTTAACAGTGCGAGATAGAGCGTTTTCGCCGAATTTTCGGCCCACAGGGTATCTAAGAAATGTACTCTTTGCAATTTTCAAAAAATTTTCCCCGCCCCACATATGGCGGCCATTTTGAATTTTCGAATTTTTGCCCGAAATAGCAAAACACAAATTTGCTTCTATTTCCTTAACCGTGCAAAATAGAGTTATTTCGTTGAAAATTTCGACCCATAGGGTATCTAAGAAATGTACTGTTGGCAATTTTCAAAAAATTTTCCCTTCCCAAAAATGGCGGCCATTTTGAATTTTCGAATTTTCTGTAAAATGGGAAATAATTCTAAATACATTTCCTTAATGAAAGCACAGCTTTTGAAAATATATTATTTTGCCTTTAGTGATTATTTTTATATTTTGTTGGAACTTTTGTTTGTTTTTACTTGCGATGGAGAAACACACTAAAATTATATAGAATGGATAATGGACTCACTGACTCACCTGTATCTATTCTGTGTTATCATTTAGTGCCGTCTAACATTAGTGGCAGGGGTGTAGAGGAGAGTGTCTTTTTTATTAGCAATATTTGCCTGTACCACTTCCTTTTCAAAAATAAGCTAAGTACATTATATCCTATTACCTAATGATATCCTGTATGTACCATTTGTACCAAATTTGGACTTATGTTTATGGGTAAGAAATAAAGTATTTATGTTTATTAACACTGCCATTGGAGTAAAAGCACAGTCACCACATACATACAGTAACATTGATGGTGCAAGACTTCACACTGTAACAAACCACCACCTAAAGACATAATCCATATTTGTAATTGTTTTATGAATTATATCATGCATAAAAAATGCATGATATTGTGAGTCAATTTGTGACACGTATGTATTATGCAAGCCATGTACTTGCATTTAACCTAGGGTTAAATTACTCCAGTAATTTTATCAATTTTGTCAAAGAATTAAAGGTCATTTCAATTCATATTTTCATGTAAATTTCCAATTATACTACTTTAGTTTTCTACATGGGTGATTAATTATACCATTAAAAAATTGATGTATCATTCGTATAACAAGCAAAATCCTTTTTCAGTATGACCAAATGCTATCTTTGTTCTTGCCACGCATTTTCAGTGGGTTTTTTATGTCAGCTGACTTGTCAATCAGCTGACATTATGTCGTCACTCTGCGGCGTGGGAGTACACGTACGCGTGAACAACTTCTCCTCCAAAACTACAAGGCCTAGAGACGTGCTGTTTTTTTTAAAAGATACCTTATCTATCGAGGATGAAAAATTGTTCAAGGCATGCAAATCTGTCTGTTCGTCTGTTTTCTAGAGACATTACAAGGGGGTACCCCCACCAAAAGTGTGAAAATTTCAACACTTAATCACAATTTTCTCAGTGACTATTGCAGGGATTTCTCTCATATCTTGCATATATGTACTAGGCCAGAGGTAGATTCTCTTGTGTGAGTATGAGACCTGGATCTGTCTTACTTTTTTTTTAATAAATTTTTTTAATAATTTTTAATGCATTAAAATTCATGAAATCATGCACAAAATCATTTATAACTTGAAAACTGTTGCATCTAGAGCATTTTGTTAAAATATGTTATTCAGCTACTTTTTTCATAGCTACAATATGGTGAGTAAGTTGGGTGCCTGTCTCAATAGCTAAGTGAGTAATAGCTACTTTTGGGCTTTTCAGTAACTTCCATCATGAGTAGAATCACTTGTAACTTAAAAACTATTGCATTTAGAGAATTTCATATAAATATGTTATTCAGCTACTTTTGGGTCAGCTATAACATAGTAAAATTTTAGACCTGTAGCTCATGGCATAGCTGAGTAATAGCTACTTTTAGGTTATCACTGTTGAGTAAATCGCTTATAACTTCAAAACTATTGCATTTAGAGAATTTCGTATAAATATGTTATTCAGCTACTTTTGGGTCAGCTATAACATAGTAAAATTTCAGACCTGTAGCTCATGGCATAGCTGAGTAATAGCTACTTTTAGGTTATCACTGTTGAGTAAATCGCTTATAACTTGGAAACTATTGCATTTAGAGTATTTTGTTTCAATATGTTATTCACCTATTTTGGGATCAGCTATAACATAGTGAAGTTTCAGATATGTGGCTCATTGCATAGCTGAGTAATAGCTACTTTGAAGTTCTCACTATTGAGTAAATCGGTTGTAATTGGAAAACTATTGCATTTAGAGAATTTCATATAAATATGTTATTCAGCTACTTTTGGGTCAGCTATAACATAGTAAAATTTCAGACCTGTAGCTCATGGCATAGCTGAGTAATAGTTACTTTGAGGTTATCACTGTTGAGTAAATCGCTTATAACTTGGAAACTATTGCATTTAGAGTATTTTGTTTCAATATGTTATTCACCTATTTTGGGATCAGCTATAACATAGTGAAGTTTCAGATCTGTGGCTCATTGCATAGCTGAGTAATAGCTACTTTGAAGTTCTCACTATTGAGTAAATCAGTTGTAATTGGAAAACTATTGCATTTAGAGAATTTCGTATAAATATGTTATTCAGCTACTTTTGGGTCAGCTATAACATAGTAAAATTTCAGACCTGTAGCTCATGGCATAGCTGAGTAATAGCTACTTTTAGGTCATCACTATTGAGTAAATCAGTTGTAACTTGAAAACTATTGCATTTACAGTATTTTGCTTAAATATGTTGTTCACCTACTTTTGGGTCAGCTATAACATAGTAAAATTTCAGACCTGTGACTCATTGCATAGCTGAGTAATAGCTACTTTGAAGTTCTCAATGTTGAGTAAATCACTTGTAATTTGAAAACTATTGCATTTAGAGAATTTAGTATAAATATGTTATTCAGCTACTTTTGGGTCAGCTATAACATAGTAAAATTTCAGACCTGTAGCTCATGGCATAGCTGAGTAATAGCTACTTTTAGGTTATCACTGTTGAGTAAATCACTTATAACTTGAAAACTATTGCATTTAGAGTATTTTGTTGCAATATGTTATTCACCTATTTTGGGGTCAGCTATAACATAGTGAAGTTCCAGACCTGTGGCTCATTGCATAGCTGAGTAATAGCTACTTTGAAGTTCTCACTGTTGAGTAAATCAGTTGTAATTGGAAAACTATTGCCTTTACAGAAATTTGTGCAAATATGTTATTCAGCTACTTTTGGGTCAGCTATAACATAGTGAAATTACAGACCTGAAGCTCATGTCACAACTGAGCAATAGCTATTCTCAGGCACTGACTGTTGAGTAAATCAGCTATAACTTGAAAAATATTGCATTTGGAGTATTTTGTTAAAATACATTGTCTGTAAAATTACAGACCTAGCTCATGGCATAGTGGAGCAATAGCTATTTTCAGGTTCTCACTATTGAGTAAATCAGTTGTAACTTGAAAACTATTGCATTTACAGTATTTTGCTTAAATATGTTGTTCACCTACTTTTAGGTCAGCTATAACAGTGCACAAATTCAGACATGTAGCTCATTGCATAGCTGAGTAATAGTTACTTTGAGGTTCTCACTCTTGAGTAAATCAGTTGTAACTTGAAAATTATTACATTTAGAGTATTTTGTTTAAATATGCTATTCACATAATTTTTGGTCAGCTATAACATAGTGAAATTGCAGACCTCTATGTCATGGCATAGCTGAGCAATAGCTTCTTTCAGGTTCTCACTGTTGAGTAAATCATTGTATCCAACCTGTAGGAAATCATGGGCTGGGAATCTATTAATATGGCCCGATTTGACCTTGGAACCCTCCTTCAAGGTCAAATGAGGATAGCCAAACATAAAAGTGCTTATAACTCGCTTATTATTGGTCCTAGAGGTTGGAATGAAAACCAACCTATAGAAAATCATGAGCTGGGAATTTTTTGGTGTGGTCGGATTTCACCTTGGACCCCTCCTTCAAGGTCAAATGAGGATAGCCAAACTTAAAAGTGCTTATAACTCACTTATTATTGGTCCTAGAGGTTTCGAATGGAAAATCAACCTATAGAAAATCATGGGCTGGGAATCTTTTGGTGTGGTCGGATTTGACCTTAGACCCCTCCTTCCAGGTCAAACGAAGATAGCCAAACTTAAAGTGCTTATAACTCGCGTATTATTGGTCTTGGAGGTTTGGGATGGTAAACCAACATATAGGAAATCATGGGCTGGGATTCTTTTGGTGTGGTCAGATTTGACCTGGGACCCCTCCTTCAAGGTCAATTGATGATAGCCAAACTTACAATTGCTTAGAACTCGCTTATTATTGGTCCTACAAGTTTGGGATGGTAAACAAGCTACAGGAAATCATGGGCTGGGAATTTTTTTGTGTGGTCGGATTTCACCTTGGACCCCCTCCTTCAAGGTCAAACAAGGATAGCCAAACTTAAAAAGTGCCTATGACTCACTTATTATTGGTCCGAGAGGTTTGGGATGGTAAACCATCCTAAATTCTTTGGCTGGGAATCTTTTGGTATGGTCAGATTTGACCTTTGGACCCCTTCTTCATGGTCGAACGAGGATATTGCATTTATAGTATTTCTTTAAATATTTTTAACCTACTTTTTACACTTAAACAATTACCTTGTTACTTTATTTCATAATACCATTTGCAGGGCACAACTTTTTTGTCCTTTTCTTCTGTCAGCTTCGGAATATCTTTCGAACATGCTGTTCAGTTACCATTTACTGTATTTCTGTACAGCCCTTTCCCTGATAATTATGCTTTCCTCTCATTATCACCATCACAAATCAAAAACATTCAGTCAGCTGACACAGTGCCCGTTCACGGGCACTCTCCTCTTGTTTTTCATATATTTCTGGTGCATTTTTAATATAATCAGCAGTAGGGAATCATATGTTACCTTCATCATGATCATGTGAGACGGAAACTCCACAATAAATACTTCAACATGCATACAATTCTTGTGCAATAACTTTTGAGTTAATGTCAAGTTTAAATTAGAACAGATTTCTATTTTACAAAGTATCTTTTATTAATCCCAATATCAGTTTGAAAAATTTAAACTTTAAGTCCATATGCAAAATTGTAAGAAATTATAATTAATTTTTACTACCATGAAACCCTCGAGGATCACCATAAATGGTTTTTAAAGGGTGGTAATACAATTTATACTTGAAACCAGCACTCCAAACTGGCATCAAACTAAGAATCTTTATTGAGAAATTCTGGAATATATAGTCGATTGTATATTTTTGTATAATTCAAAAATAACTGTCTTTTTTGTTACGTGTACGTCATGGTGGACATCCACACCTATAGTAAACTGTTCTGCTTGTGATACATCAAAAATATCCATCTTTATTCAGAAAATTTGATTTGGTATATTTTAGACTTTATTCTTCAAAAGAGGTTAAGTTCACAACATTTTGCGATGCCAAAGAAATTTAAAGGTGAAAATAGTAAGGCTGTTGAAGCTAGGGCAAGAAAAGCAGCAGTCCAAAAAGATGCTTCAGAAAAGAAGCAACAGGCCTTGGAAGATGAATATTGGAAAGATGAGGATAAGCATGTGGCAAAGAAACAACAGAGAAAGGTTAGAAAAAAAAATTCTTTTGGGCATTAAGTTAATTTGCAATTTTATTTGTGTCATATTTCAGAACTCTCACTTGGCTAGTGGTTTACAGGCTTGGCTTTTAATTCCTTGGCTGTCATGTCAACATATGGGATTTAGTGAGGCTTGTCCTGCTATATCCTTTTCTTCCGAGATGAAAGCAAAACCCCAACTTTTACTTGGTTTACCATTTCTTAATGGATGAAAATATCGTCAATGTAATTTATGTCGTCAGTATTGTGTTAAGTATGTTCTGTAGCGCATTTGATAATTTAATAATGTGTAATATTAAAGTATACTGTATGATGGCAATCTGGTAATGCTGACACTCTTTGCCACTGTCAGAAGAACAATCACTAAAATAAGAAATAGATAACAGCCTTTGGTACAAATCTTATTTTAGGGTAATAAATCTAACTGCACCTTACTGAAGTATATTGTTTTGAATAATATTTATTATGTGGTTTAATGTTAACTAGGAAGATAAAGAGAAAAAGAGGCAAGATCAGCTAGAAAAAAAGAAAGAAAAGGAAAGGTTGTTTGAAGAAGAAATGTCATCAATAAAGTCTGCAAAACCTGCCACACCAGCAAAGGTCACAAGGGCTGAAATAGAGGCACATAGAGAAAGGATGGCAGCTCAAGCAAAGGCTGAAGGTGAGTAATGAAGAATTTTGTCACAGAAGTGATGTATCGAATGGGATTCATCGAATGTACTGCTGTAGATTTATTTATTTATTTATTTGGGGTTTTTACGTCGCTTTCAACACTGTACAGGTCATATCACGACGGATAGTTGGAAGGGCAGAGGAAACCAGTACATATAGTTCGCTAGGGTTCTGTACTGTAAACTGCCGACCAACGGCAAGCAACTACCAGCTTTCCCACTTACGGCCATGACGGGGATCGAACCCCGGCCGCAGAGGTGGGAGGTGTACTGCTGTAGAGGCAACACTTCCATTTTGTAAGGCTTTCCCAAATAGTAATTTTTGTACTCCACTACTTTTCCACTGTTACTCCTTAAGGAGTATTTTACTTTTAGAAAAAACACAATGTGGCTTTTTCAGTGAAAAAAATAACACGAGTTGTCCTAATTTGTGCTCATTTGTATGTGATTATTTTGAAAACTTGCAAAGTTTAAGTGAAAAAAGGAGTATTCTTTTCTTAATTAGAAACTCCAAATAATCCTTTGACACATACTCAAGTATTGTTGAAAAGGCTCACCATCTCATAGTCTGAATTGTTTGTCCTGAAAAAAAAACTGTAATATTATGTTGCATGTTATAATTGGGCAGACCATTGTAGATACAAAAGTGTTATTGTTATTTACACATTGATTTTCAAATTTCACTTTTTATCTCAGATTTTGTTTTGGTACATGGGTCAAATTGTCTGGAAATCCACACATGTGCAAATTTAAAAACATTTAAGTAACATGTAACATACCAATACATATCAATGTAAACATTGCATACTGTATCTAAATTACTGTCTTCTTGAACTTCCTCTGTCAGATTTAATTTCATTGTACCATAAGTACACTTTAAGAATTTTTTTTGATCCACAAATTTGAAACTGGACCACTACTATATGGTACTGTACCTATTCATCTGTGTTAATCTTAGATTTGTGGCGGAGAAATCGCCTCGTACTTAGCCTACATATATATTTTCTTGTATATACTTTTCAGAGAAACTAAGCAAATCTGTGACGGTTACCGATGCTCCGTTGGAAGAAAATGTAAATCTGCTTGGAATGGAAGGGGATGAGGCGAGGAATATAGATGAAGCTATATCAGTCTTGAGGTTGGTGTTGTTGTATAAACATTATGAGCGTTAAGTTTCGACAAATGCATGAGTTAAAATTTTGTCAGATCAAATTCTTTAAGGACTCCAGGCAACACAAATTTTCTCTGTACCTTACGTATGTCTTAGAATTTACAGAAAATAATGACATTAAAAACGGATAAATGAAGTATATATTCTTCATAAACTTGTACACCAAACATCATACACTGAAATGTAGGCCTTTATGGCTGACAACGGGAGTTTTTATTGGTCAACACTACAGGACAACTTGATTTTAAATTAACAACTTATTTGTACAAATTAAATTATTCATTTTGAAACGCAATAAAAGACGTAGATGTAAAAATCTGAACCGAGGAAAGCTCAAAACGCACAAAAAATAAGGAAAATATTTATCCTGTCAAAACAAAAATTCTACAGAATAATCTGTGATACATAATGAATGAAATGACCAAAAATTAACATCCAACAATACGTATGTGCTGAGAAATAGATGAAAATATCTGGGTAAATAACAGACGCTATGTATCCATACGGCCGAGAAAGTAGGACGAGAGGTAAAAGATTACCACGAGACGACATCTTGAGGCTACGGCCAACTATAAATGTCTATTTTTCTTAGACGTCGGCCTGATGCCTTGCGGCCATCCGAGAACTGCATTCAGTCCCACATGGTAAGCTATTGTAGTGCAATAAAATAAATTATTCATAGTTTTGTACAAAAACCTAACTAATGCATGACTGATGCATTGCATCAGGTATTTGTAATAATTTTTGTTTTGCTTTTCTCCAGTGTTGGTGAGCCAGCTATGGAAAAACACCCGGAGAAACGCATCAAAGCAGCCTTTGCAACCTATGAAGAAAAGAACTTGCCCATTCTGAAAGCAGAAAACCCCAACATGAGACTATCACAACTAAAACAAATGCTCAAAAAAGACTGGATGAAATCTCCTGAAAACCCCATGAATCAAAGATTTGCTGCTTACAATATGAAACGATAGCACTATTATTGAGAGTGTACCATTTGTATAGTTTCTTCAAACCCTTTCAGTTGAATTTTTCGCAAATACCAGATTCTGGAAGTTTTAGTTTTTATTGCTACTGTTAAGTTGGGGTGTAACTGAGTAATCAATAAGTGAGCCAAATTTCATGAAAATTTGATCCCAATATTTAGAGTAGAGTGCTCACATATATATAAACTACCATCTAACTGGTTACAGTTTCCCATACTAAAACATTAAGAACACACTTTACTTACATTATCACATTATACACCATTTTTGACCTAAAATTCAGTATTTTATTTTGCATCAGCTAATTCAGGCGATTCCAGGCTTTTATCTTTATATATGTTTATTTATGGGAGCCACCATATGGAATCTTGTTTCCTGTCAAGGGACATACTAAACTTAGCGACGGCTCAATGTTGAGTCAAAATTTCATGCAAAAGCAGTTAACCCCAGTTCTTTGTACTCGTCACACACCTACTGTTATGATGCTTTGTGGATACATTGTACAGACATATAGTAGAACCTCGATTATCAGGCCCTCTGTAATCTGAATCTCCAGATTAACCAATCTTAGTGTAATAGGAAAAATATCAAATTGTATTATCGTAAGTTGGTTTGATTGCATTGGAGAATTGTGTATTCGGTGCAAAAAATGTCATTCATCTTGTATATAAGTAAAAGTAACATAAATATGATTTCCGAATATATCAATTTTTTTGTTGGATTTATTTCATATACATGTAAATTGTGTGTTTAAATAATTTATGTTTGAACCTGTTAATTTTTTTGATAATAGCGACATAAACTGCATTTAAATATAATTAAAGACACGGTTTATTAGGTGTAAATTTTGAGACACCTTTTACATTTTGGACGGTTCACTTATTCATTTTGGACAGTTCACTTATTCAGACTCCACTGTGTGATGAAGTAACAGCAAGATGTTTATGACACTTAGCAGTCAAAGCAGTAAAACAAAGTTTGAGCTGAAAAGTCCTACATAAATTACCTTGACAAATGACCTTGGTATCTTTGAAGTTAAGTTTAGAAGAGGTGTTTACCAGGACTTTTGCTGTTGGAAAAGTGCTACATTTAAGTAACTCTGTGTGGTAAAACAAGTTTTTATGGACCGGGGAAATTTGGAGAAATTACTTTTCAATGTTGAATATTAAGATCTTTAAAATGTGTTAAATATGTTCTTGTATGTATGCATATTTGTGTACGCTCGTTATGTAGTTTAATCTTCTGTTACATTAGGAGAATTTGTTTGTCAGTGTATTGATATAAAGTGTGATCAGTCTTTATACATACAGTTTGAATTGCTTGAAGTAGAACTTTCTACATTTGAGTCCCTTTTAATAAGAAATCAGGTTCACTTGTGCAGAATTCCCATTTTTACCCCACAGCCCTCGGGGTATTGTTTTCACCCATGGTGTCCGGATGGGCGGGCGGCGAGAAAAAGTTTGTCCGAGCTGTATCTCAGAAACCGTAAGATGTAGGAAGTTGATACCTGGTAGGGACATTGGTTAGGATGTGTAGGTGTGCAACGTCATGGTCTGACCTTGATTTGACCTTGCCGTAGTGACCTTGAGTTTGAAAATCTTGTCCGGGCTATATCTCGGAAACCGTAAGGTGTAGGAAGTTGATACATGGTAGGGACATTGGTTAGGGGGTGTAGGTGTGCAATGTCATGGTCTGACCTTGATTTGACCTTTGACCTCGCTGTAGTGACCTTGACCTATAAAATCTTGTCCGGGCTATATCTCGGAAACCGTAAGGTGTAGGAAGTTGATACTTGGTAGGAACATTGGTTAGGGGGTGTAGGTGTGCAACATCATGGTGTGACCTTGATTTGACCTTTGACCTTGCTGTAGTGACCTTGACCTTTAAAATCTTGTCCCGGCTATATCTCGGAAACTGTAAGGTGTAGGATGTTGATACTTGGTAGGGACATTGGTTAGGGGGTGTAGGTGTGCAACGTCATATTCTGACCTTGATTTGACCTTTGACCTTGCCGTAGTGACCTTGACCTATAAAATCTTGTCCGGGCTATATCTCAGAAACCGTAAGGTGTAGGAAGTTGATGCTTGGTAGGGACATTGGTTAGGGGTTGTAGGTATGCAGCATCATGGTGTGACCTTGATTTGACCTTTGACCTTGTCGTAGTGACCTTGACCTTTAAAATCTTGTTGCACCTGTGGGTCTGTCTTTTGATGTAGATTAAGCACTGTTAAAGTCATATTAGAAATCATTAAGAATTTTACTTTTACAACTTCCCATTGTAACAGATGGAATTTCATCAAGTGAGCCACAGATTTGGCCCAACACCACACATAAGCATTCATTGAATGTATTACCACTTCTGTATGCATGGTAATGTTCAAAACATCTAAACCATAATTCGGCCATGCCAGATGTAGATAAAGAGTACATGCATTATCTTTCTCTTAGACATTATTTTCTCTATTTAAACATTATTTGGACCTTTATATAACTGACTGCTCTGAAAGTATCCTGAACTTTGTACTGATACAGTACTTCTATATCTCATGGTGTTAAAAATATTTCCCTAGGCTGTGGAGTACGGGCATCTCTGATGCTATTTTAATTTTCTGGTCTGCTGAAATTGGACATAGCATGATTTCACTTTATAGCATAATCAATTTATATATTGTACTTGTTGAGAATTAAAATAGATTATTTACCCTCATTTATGCTGGACAGCATCTCAGAAAAGTACAAACCCTCAAGACCTCAGTTTCAGCAATAACATTAGCATAACTGCATAATTTAGTATTGTAATACTATATAAATTAAACTTTGTCACTCTTTCATTTGAAACCCATCAACCACAAACCAAACACCCAATATATGCTTCATGGTAGGAACATCTGTCCAATGGCAAGTGTCCAATGGTTTCAGATGCGCATGGTCTTAGGCCTGCTACCATCCCTAGTGTTTTGCCAATCCTATTGCCCTTACCTCCTGTGGCTGTTGTCTTTCCTTTGTGCATCTTGGAAGCCTTTTTATAAAATGTAAAACAAATGAACAAGCCATGATGAGACATACAGTGGCCAGCTCAGTTTTCCTACAGGATATCACTTTCAATTTGCTGTTGCATAAAACTCACAAATTTCTCAACTTAATCCGTTATCTTTCTAACAAGTATTCAGAAGAAAAATTTCGTGATTAATTGAAAGACATAACATACCAGAGCAACCAAGGTGAAGTTTGTTTAGCACTGACAGAAACTTAGTTGTCTTAACTGTTGATGAACTAGTTATTATGATAATTATATCTGCATGTTGCTGAATAACAGAATAGGCTTAAATATTAAAATATTCCAATGGAGTGAAACAAATTATGAAGTTATTTCTTCTTTTATTGAACACTTTCCTATGCACAGTCAAAAGAAATAAACTTTTGTATAGAATTTAGATATAGCAAAACTCTCTGCATAAAAAAAACAATAATGAAAAGGTTACACTTGAGCATTAAATAAATACTGAAAATTTCAAAATTACAAAATGAAATAAATTATTATCGTAAATCACTAACACCCTTCTGGAATCCACTCAACAGATAGGTTAAGCTGTACTAAGAATCTAAGATGGTCTTTTTTTCAGTAAAGTTTCCTGTCTGTAATTACTAACTAGACAAAAGGTTTTTGTAGACATAAACCGAGCGTCCATACAGCTTGTAATTATGTCCACCCCACTGGGGGGTGGACATATTACTTTTGCTTTTTTCCGCCGTCCGGCGTCCCACTTGGTTTCCAGACATTTTAGGCAACAGTTCTTATCCTATCTTTACCAAATTTGGCATGCAGGTGTATTGGGTTAATAGCTTGTATGGGATTGCTTTTGGTGATGATAGCTCTATAGCTAACTGAGTAATAGCTACTTTGCTACTTTTGAGTAGCTCTTTGGTTTCCAGACATTTTAAGGAGTGCTATTAAGCCTAGCTTTCTGAAATTTGGTATGGAGGTTCATTGGGTTAATAGCTTGTATGGGATTGCTTTTGGGGGGAATTGCTTCATAGATGAGTGAGTAATTAATTAAATAAATGAGTAATTAGCTATTTTGAATACTGAAAAAGGCAAATGTGCTCATATCTCCTAAACCGTGCGAGATAGAGCGATTTCGTCGAAATTTTCGACCCACAGGGTATCTAACAAATGTACTCTTTGCAATTTTCAAAAAATTTTCCCCTCCCCAAAAATGGCGGCCATTTTGAATTTTCGAATTTTTGCCAAAAATGGCAAAACACAAATTTGCTTCTATCTCCTTAACCGTGCGAGATGAGCGATTTCGTCGAAATTTTCGACCCACAGGGTATCTAACGAATGTACTCTTTGCAATTTTCAAAAAATTTTCCCCTCCCCAAAAATGGCGGCCATTTTGAATTTTTGCCAAAAATGGCAAAACACAAATGTGCTTCTATCTCCTTAACCGTGCGAGATAGAGCGATTTCGTCGAAATTTTTGACCCACAGGGTATCTAACAAATGTACTCTTGCCAATTTTCAAAATATTTTCCTTTTCCCAAAAATGGCGGCCATTTTGAATTTTCGAATTTTTGCCAAAAATGGCAAAACACAAAATTGCTTCTATCTCCTTAACCGTGCGAGATAGAGCGATTTCGTCGAAAATTTTCGACCCACAGGATATCTAAGGAATGCATTCTTTGCAATTTTCAAAAAATTTTCCCCTCCCCAAAAATGGCAGCCATTTTGAATTTTCGAATTTTTGCCAAAAATGGCAAAACACAAATTTCCTTCTATCTCCTTAACCATGCGGGATAGAGCGATTTTGTCGTAATTTTCGACCCACAGGGTATCTAAGGAATGTACTCTTTGCAATTTTCAAAAAATTTTCCCCTCCCCAAAAATGGCGGCCATTTTTTCGAATTTTTGCCAAAAATAGAAAAACAGGAATTTGCTTCTATCTTCTTAACCGTGCCAGATAGAGTGATTTCGTCAAAATTTTTGACCCAACCAATGCAAAAAGGCATGAAGCTGAAATAATTTACATCTACACTAATAAATATTTAAGCATCATTGATATATTTTACAAATGAAACAGGGTCTTGTAAGACTACTGTACAATTTTGGCAAAAGGTTCATGGGGTGGACATTACACATGATAATGTGTGTTCTTCTATGCTATCCTGTTTCTATTCGCATCTACTATCAACAGGGCGTCCTATTTCTAGTTTTATATGAAATGCAAAAGGACTGATGTGAAGAGGTAAATAAGGAGGGGCCCAAGGTCAGACCTGAGCACATCAGAATACTCCCAGCGCATGATAACCTATAGGTTGCTTTCACATCCCAAATCTCTAGGACCAATAATAAGCGAGTTATAGAGCACTTTCAAGTTTGGCTATCTTTGTATAACCTTGACGGAGAATCCCAAAGTCAAATCTGACCACATCAGAAGTCTCCCAGCCCATGATTTCCTTTAAGTTGGTTTCACATCCCAAACCTCTAGGAGCAATATAAGCTAATTATAAGCAATTTTAGGCTTTAATTTTAGCAACTTTTTTACCAACCGATAATAAATCCCCCATCAATCAGTCAATTATGGCCCGATTGATCTCAAAATTAACTGGCACCTATATTATGATGTGAGGAAACTGCTTACCAAATTTGGTTGACCTACACCCTGTACTTTCTGAGAAAATCTGGGAAATGGAAGTATAAGAAAAAAAAAATGTTTTTGATCATGTGACCTTGATAAAGGTTGAATTTATGCCTGTCAAAAAATTTTCCCAGGCCAACAAATAAAAAAATAACTGCCAAATATCATTTTGATAGGCTCATATCAAGAGAGAGATATTCAATGGAGATGATAATGCAGCGGCTGTCTGAAAACTTGGGGTGAAAACAATAAGCGTCTCCTTTTCAAGGGACGCTTAATAAAGTAAAAATATTTCTCTGGTCCCTTATGATTCTGACTGATTATATTGAAGTATTTCCTGCCTGTATCAACAGTGGAATCATACTGGAATGGTAAATGTATTTTTAGAAACATGGAAAATTACTGATTGATTCTCAAATATACATTTTGTTTTTTATTTAAAAAGTGGAATGTTGATTGTAAAGTGACAAATTCCAAAAACAGATGGCATACAAGTAATATTACAATAAAATACTTTCTATTAACATAATACCATAGAAGCAATGTTACAATAAAATACTTTCTATTGACATAATAACATTATATTGATGATGTAAAGATGTAGCAGTATACATGTAATTACTGCTACAAACTTTACATGGTTTATTAAAATTATTTTCATTTCCATATCAATTTAGCAAAGAAGTTGAAAGTACTAGAAATTGAACCAAATAGAGTGCTTGTTCTACTTAACATTTAAATATCTTAAAGTATAGAAAAATAGAAAAAATCATTTGTTAAATTTAGAATATTGAAAAGGCTGAATGTTTATTCATTGATTTGTAGTAACACAGTAAAGCAATAAAACCAGACTGTAAACCACTTGTGCACAGAAGGTACCTGGCCATTATTTTGGTTAGAAAACCTGTGGGGTTAGATCCTCAGAGAAGAGGTGAGAAACAAGTGATTGTAATCACTAGATAGGGAAGGATCAGTACCACTGGTATCTCTGTACCAAGACCATTTCAATAGAATACTGTGACAAAACTTTACAACCACAGTTTCAAATATTATCACATATAGATGTGAGAAAACTTTGAAATATTGAAAACTGACCCTAAATCAGGAAATTTATCAACTTTTTCCCATATTATGGTAGATTTTAAGACTTATATAGTGATTTCTTGGAACAGAACTGCCATGTTTTGTTTCCATGAGCTTTACTTCCAGTGATTGGACTTCTACAATTCTACAACACAACTTTTTTCAGTATCCCAAAATCAGAATGGTTTGGAATTGGCAGGATACTGAAACAGAAAATATGCTACCCATACTAACCTATTACTAGGTTAATACATCACTTGAGATATGTTAAATTACATCTCCACATCGTCCAAGGTATGTTTATAATAAATCATCACATCAGAATTATGTACAATTGTATCAGCATGTAAAAGTATAAGAATCATTTTACCCTGAAAAATATATCACTTCATTCAAATAAATATTGATTTAGTTTTGAGCAATATGTAATATACTTTCAGATAATATACCCTTAAGTTATAATAATTATAATTATCTAGATAAAAGTCACTACAAAGGTATTAAACAAATAAATTCAATCCTATTAAATATTTTGAAACAAACTATTAAATAAGTTGATTACAAAAAGATTGTAAAGGTTATGAAAAACAATAACATAATATTTCTCAACAAAATTTTCCCTGATATTGTCTATACTTGCCCCGTGAATAAATATATATATTTTCAAGTTTTATGTACTTTAGAGATTCAAGGTAATAGCTCCTCAGATCCACATTGTATTCTATACTTGGAAGTAGCAGTGGCTAGTACTGGCTACAGCTCATCCCTGACATTCACTGTACTTTTATCATACAGGTGAATCGCTTCTTTCACTGTTTTCTTGAAATCTTCAATGTCAACTATGGTATTGGGCATTGTATTATATTTATCACCTGCCAAATACACAGCGTAAAAGTAGGCCAAATGAAATAAAGACAATGTTTTTATAAACAAAAAGAAATCAAAAGAAAAGAAATAACAAAATCATACGAGTGTGAAATAATAAGAATATATATTGAGAACATGAAACCAGATGAATGAATGCATACAGAAAACTGAATTCCTCGTTTCTAATAAATCAAGTGGTATCCTAGTTCTCAATAAGTACTGCAACCTAGATTTGAAACTTTTACACAAAGCCCTACAAGAAGAGGTATGTGGAAAAACTTACTGTGTTCCAAAGCTAAATTTGTCTTAGTTTCTACATTATTAGTTAATGCTTAACGTATGTTAGTTCTCTACATGTATCTGAAATTTTGACTCCACATAAAAAGTTGCTGACTAACTCATTCAGTTAAAAAAGGAGTCCCTATTGGTTTGAAAGATATGAGCAAAGTTAACTTTAAAAGGAGCTTTATGTTAGCGATACTTTCATATTTTTGGTGATAGTGAGATACACTTACCTCACACAAATGAATATCCCCAAAAATGGTTACCTTACATCAATCATGAACTTTAGCTACAGTCAGTAATCATATATATTTTTGTATTATTTAAAATAGTATATTCACAGGAGTGATGAAGCAATCCAAGTGATATACTCTGGATTTCCAAAACAAGACTTGCCTTATTTTAAGGTACAGTGTAACTAATGGGGCAATACAACAACAAAGGCCACAACAGCAAAATAACAGGTTTACCCGGTACTGTTTGTGTGAGCTCCTCTCTTTTATTGTGCCACTCTAAGTAAGGACCTCTGGATTTCAATAGGATGCCATAGGCTTTTACATTTAACTGTGCCTGGTACGGTACCATTTGTATGACAACTGCATGTTTTGGTAAGTACAACCCATTCATCAGTCCAGCACCATTTAGAGCAGCAAACACAGAGTACTTCTGCACAGTCTCCACCTGTGATAATACATAGCGCACATACTATTATCTCTGTGAAAGAGGTTATTGTTTTGGTGATGAACATTCGTCTGTTTGTGAAAGAAATCGAAAATTTATGAACAGATTTTGATCAATTTTCAGGAAATGCCAACAATGACACATGGAACCGATTATTAAATTTTGGTCGTGACCCGGATCACTGTCTGGATCCAAGAGATTTTTAAAGGATTACAATATTGGAAATGTTGGGCCTTAGCCTAAAATATTAAGATTTTATGTGCCGAATTAGCTAGTCATACTCTCTCATTAATAAAAGATTGGTTTTCTGTCTGTGCATTATAGTCAAATGCCAGTAATGATCAGAATATAATGGTCATTGCTACTTTCAATATTTTACAAAGATTTATTTATCCATATTAATCTTCCCCTTTCTACTTAACAGGTTTATCCTCTTAACATTTATTTTCATTAAGTAGCATGCAAATAAGAAAATAAAAGTAGCATGCAAATAAACTGTTATTGCTTTAACACACCTGTTCAGCAAAATTCATTCCTGAGAATTCCACCAAATCTGTCTTTATCACAGACTGTAGAGAATCGACTACCTCATTTTCATTAAGGATCTTTCGACGGCGTTTTCTAAAAAATGTTATGAATAAGTTATGGAACTAATAGAAACACAAAAGTTAGTTCACACATCAATTGATCATTTCTTTTTCAACTTTTTTTTCTTCTCACTCCAGTTATACAGCAATGTTTTTGCCTCTTTTATTATAAATTTAGTAAATAAAAGAAAATGGTTGTGTTAATATCGGTGCTGTGTTGAAAATGTTATACAGTACCTGAAATAAAATTTCTACACTTTTGGAAATTTTTAAAAAAATTTTAAAATATAGAATTTTTTGAAAAACGGTCATTAGCCTTTCAAGTGTTGTTTATTTATGATGAGTAAACTGAATGGAGGGCTATAATCTGGCTTACTGCTTTTACTACTTTAACAAATGTGGTCTGTGGGTAATCCAGGGTTAAACATAAATATATTGCAGTAAGGCTATAAGATGAACAAACACTAATGGTTCATCAATATAGTTTTCTATGCGGGTAAAATATCTGTTCAAAATATCACCCATAATGCCACGCTGAACATACTGAGCAGAATACATACTTGGAGTAATAAATAATGCTGTAGTGTATATTTATCACAATACAATTGTTAAACTGTAAAAAGTAAATCAGGCTAGTTTTAGTTTATATACTGCACTATATCATACAGACTAGCAACTTAAACTTTGAATAATTGATATTTTGTGTGGAATAAGAAAAGCAGATTTTAAATATAATTTTTATTTAGATTGATTAATAACTCTTATTCCTTAAATACAAACATATATTTCATAATATTGGATCATTGATCTTTTTGGTTGGGCATAAATGTGGGTGTAAACAGTTGCACAGGGTAGACGTAAACATGGCAGACTAGCCAAAAAATACTATAGTTTTCATATTTTACATGTAACTTTGTTTTCTCATAAATTGCCATGTTGGTCGTTTCTGCAATAAATATTTTCCAAACTTTAAAATAATTAACTACTTGTGGCAATGTTATGGCATGGATTAACAGGTATCAATTCCGGTTATATGGCAGCCCTCAACTACAAGAAACAGAAAACCCCTTAATAATTACAGGTAATGCAGTGATCTATGAAAGTCTCTTATCACACATTTACCTTTCCAAAGACAAAGCATGTGCCAGAACAACGACACCAGAAATGCACCGTATTTGTCAGTTCTGTACCTTCTCAGGTCAAACTAACCAGATCCATCCAAAGACATTGAAATGAGTTTTTATTTAGATCCTGTGAAAAACACTGAACTCAGGACCAAAAACATTGAACTCAGGACCAAATAAATTGCAATATAGTACAGACGGTAAAATATCAAACTGTCATTTAATTTTATAAATTGGACAATTATTTTTGGAAAAGAATAAATACAGCATTGTTCATTAAGTGTAGAATTTTCCAACAAGTATGAAGGCAACACACACATATTTTTTTTACCTTGTGTGGCTTGTTTTCCTTCAGTACTTACCTACTGACAAATGCCAACCGGTGCTGTAAAACAGAAGTTTCTCTGATGCCAATAGATGACTTCACAAAATGTACAAAGCTTTGTATGAAATCTGCATCACCAAAGTCCACCTTAGCTGTCTGCAAGTAGAGTAAATCATGTAAGTAGTCACAGTGTCCCCTTCTGCTTCCGTAACTTATGCCCAATTCTTAACACTTTTTTATGTTTGTGACTATATTAGATTTTGATCTCCCATCATGCAAAACTGGCACAAATTTTTATAAATGACATTTCTTACTCCAATATTTTACAAAGTACTCTAAACAGATTTTTAAGTGACTCAAATGGATAGTAGATCTTTTTAGTAAGTAGAAGTAAAATGTAATTTCAATATGAATATTTAACTCCAATTTTTCTTTACATGTTTCTTGAGTTGAAACTATCATTTTTCACAATGTAAAACAATTTAATAAACCAAAAACCAAAATAACCAAAAATTCCCTTTTTTGTACAACATACTTTACATGTCAAAGCAGATTACATTGTATTATAAATTCTACTTTGTTTCCTGAAATATATCAGAATAAATCTACTATGTAAACAATGGCTTGTTAACTTAAAACACAAATTTTAAATATCAATAACAGAGACAAGTTTTTCCTGGATCCTTGAGACCATTAGAATAAATGTCCAAGAATAAAAATGTGCTCTCAAATATGGATTATATTACCTTGCCACCTTACAAACATTTATAAAAGGGAGGACAGAAATAAATTCAAATAATGAAAAAAAAACTCACTGTGATTACACAGTGAAAATAATAAATGTTACAAAACTACTCAAATAACTAGATTTTGCCGACACAATGCCAAAATATCCCCAGACAGGCCATCTTTCATGCCACAGCATTCACTGGGTATTTTTGTATTTTGGGGGGGGGGGGGGGGGTGTCAAACCATTTTTTTTATCATTTTTATTTTTTTTATCAATTTAAAAAAAAAGTCCTCTGTGTTAAAAGCTTTGGTTTTGGCACATGAAAAAAGAACATATTAATATATTCCTAGATGAGATTTCAGCTGTATTAGTTGCATAGTATGACAATTATCGGGCTTAAAAGTGGTACAAATTCAATAACTTGGGTGTCTGTGTGCATTTTAGAGACCTTAAGGTGACCTTAAAATTAAAGTTACAGGCTTCAAATTTTTCATAGACAAAAATTACATGTAGAAGTTATATCTACTACACTTTCAGACTTGTCAGACTTACCATTTTTAAGTTATAGGGCAAAATATGTGAAAAATGTCGAAAAAAATGTCTAAGTAGGGTCTTTATGGGCCTCAAAGACAATTTTAACCTTAATATAAAGTCTTGATTTTCGGCTTATGTAAGAAGAATATAGTAATGTCTTTCCAGGTAAACTTTGAGCCCGAGGAGCCACATAGTTTGTAATCTAGAGGGCATTAAGTGGCCAAAAGTCGAATTTCTAACCTTAAGGTGGCCATAACTTCATTATTATTGGGAGTTTAAGGCCACCTTAAAATTGGGTTCCTCTCCTGACCCAATTAAATGTACATGTGTGTGTCAAGTATGAATGAAATCTGTGAAACCATTTTTGAGTTATCGCACACACAAATCAAAATGCACGGCGGCGGCAGCGGAACGGACGTGAAACCAATATATCCCCGACTTTTGTCTGGGGATATAACTAATGTTACAAATACAGTTCTTCACAGTGATGTGTGAAGCTCTAAATATGATTTTATTACAAAGTGAATCACTGTAGCTAATCATGCAGGAACCCTGTCAAGCAAAATCTAAGGGGACCAGTAAAGAATTTTTTGTTGACCTGCACTTCTAGAAACACACTGGATCAGTATCAATGAAAAGAGCCCAAAAAACCTGGGTTGGTATTCATAAAATATCTCAAACACAAATATATTCCATACAATTTAGGATTTAAACCTCAAATTTGAGTTTAAACTCAAACTCAAATTTACACTTTATCTAGAACTCAATACCTATTCTAAACTAAACACATTCTTAAACTCAGGCTCAAACTAATTTATAGGCCCTATATTTTGGGACTATATTTAAGTTTACATGAAAGGAGTCTTAAATGTTTTAGTTTATACAAGATGGCTGCATTAGTTATGGATGTAATTTTGATTAGATTTTGATTCTTTTGGTTTTTAGAAAAGAAAGAATTTTTAGAAATCATAAGAATTCTTTACATTGTTTGGATGATGCAGAACTGTATAGGAGGCATTATAACTTTACTTGCCAAGGTATATTATATTTGATGGAACTTCTTACAAATAATATCAACAGAGGTACTCTGAGGTCATATTCTTTGCCCAATTCCCTTGTAGCCTTGGATTTCTTGGCAAATGGATGTTTCCAGCAGATTACTGGTATACACTTAAATTCTAGTTTCTAATTCTAATTCACAGTTCTACAAAAAAGGTTTGGGCTAATTCCTGCTCAAAACTGCTACTTCGGCTCTACAGACTTTTGAAATTCTTTGCTTTTTCCAAAAATATATTTTATGCACGTTTTCTGTTGCACAACCAAGATAAATACAGTTCCAAAGTACAGGAAAATACAATCCCTTTCAGCTTATAAATGATTAGTTTTTATTGTTTTTGTTACCCCCAGGTATAGTTCATCAAAACAAATGTCTCCTTCTGTAGTAAGAATGGATTTGTCCAATGGTTTGAATGAGTGATTACCGGCCATAAACTGCAAAAGACAAAAAACAAATGTAAAATCCTTTTGTATACGTTTATTTTAAAGCATTAAAACAAAAGTTGAAACTAACTCCAATAAGCTTGTGCATATTAAAGAAAATTCCGGATTTTAATAACATCACTTAAGTATGGCCTGTTCCTTACCATAGAAGTCACAGGAAGAAAAACAATACAAGTGACCAAATTTATATGATGTTACATATGATACTGAAACATAATCAACATTTGCAAAATATATCAGCTTTCAGAGTGTAAACTTTTTTTATCATATACATAATTTGGATTAACTCAAGTAAGATGAAGGTATATGCAAACAACATTAGTTGCTAATATACCTCATCAGACATGACATAGATACTCTATATCTTAACAAGAATGGTCACTATAACAACTTGAACTATCACTAGCTGATACAATTATGATGCTGAATAAGTTTAAGATCCCAAAAAATCCACAGAATTATCTGTATATTGTTATATATTTCACAGAAAACCCACCTTGGCCATTTGTACCCAGTAATTTTCAAGACTGCTAAATGCAGGGGTATCCCAGTCCAACACCTATCAAAACAAAAATATTTTGCATGTTTTTATTTTACAACTAAAACACACTACCATAGTAGTCAACAGCATATCTGAGGAAGCTGTACTGACATTGAAAATATACATAAAATTATGTGATCTGTTCCCTATCATAACTCTAATAGTTTAAACTCGTTATCACTACTCTTTATCAGTAATCCTAATAGCAGTCTGACTTTTAAGTCTAGCCTATAATCCTCAACTCCCTTTTATAAAATCTCAGATCTGCCCCTACAGCTTTCTGAATCATACGTCACACAAAAGTATATCGGGTCACAAACATGTACTTGACATTGTAATAAACATACCTTTAATCTCTGGGTTTCAACAGTTGGCATAAACAGCAACTCTCCTGATTTTATACTATCAGAAGCACCCAGCTTGTCTTTGTCATAATAAATTTGTTTATACAGTGGTAGCATCATGTCATATGTTAAGTGGAAATAGTTGCTTATTCCACTCCAGTAGTACACTGTAAAAGCATGTCCTTCTTTGAAGTGTACACTGCAGTTAACAGGTTTCTGTAATTACAGTCTATGATTAGTTGCATGCATGTACATTATAACCTTGTCATGTCTAAGTGACTATACCAACTATTTCACCATGCCTACAACTCGAAATATCAATTTGGGCATTGAGGAGACTGAAATATTGGTCCAAAGAATATATGGGCAAAAATGAAGTCTTTCAAGTTTCAACAAAACAAATTACATTTGCATATTGAGTGAATGCATGTGGAATATATATGTACTACTAGCTTAGTATACATTGAGAGCCATAAAAGCAGGTTGACTTTAAACCTGAAATATAAATGTATACAAACATCACATACCTAACTGTTATGTTAAGGTCAATAAAATAGCATCAGAGATGCCCGTACCCCACAGCCTGGGGAAATATTTTTCAACACCATGAGATATAGAAGTAGTGTAACAGTACAAAGTTCAGGAGACTTTAAGAGCAGTGTCAGTTATATTAAGGTCCAAATAATGCTTAAGTAGAGAAAATAATATCTAAGGAAAAGAAATGTATATAAAGATGAAGTATTAAAACAAGACATTTCAATAATAAAATGACAGCATTTATCAGTAAACCAAAAATGGCCGAATTATGGTTTGGATGTTTTGAATATTACCCATGCATACAGAAGTGGCAATACATTCAATGAATGCTTATGTGTGGTGTTGGAGAAAAGCCTGTGGCTCACTTGATGAAATTCCATCTGTTACAATGGGAACTTACAAAAGGAAATTCTTAATGAATTCTAATATGACTTTAACAGTGCTTAATCTGCATCAACAGACAGACCCAAAGGTGCAACAAGATTTTAAAGGTCAATACAGCAAAGGTCAATCAGTGTTACACCATGACGTGGCACACCTAAAACCCTCAACCAATGTCCCTACCAAGTATAAACTTCCTACACCTTACAGTCTCTGAGATATAACCTGGACAATATTTTATAGGTCAAGGTCGCTACAGCAAGGTCAAAGGTCAAATCAAGGTCACATGACATAGCACACCTACACCCCCTAACCAATGTCCCTAACAAGTATCAACTTCCTACACCTCTTACGGTTTCCAAGATATAGCCCAGACCAGGTATTATAGGTCAAGTTCACTACGGCAAGTACAAAGGTCAAATCAAGGTCACACCATGACATTGCACACCTACACCCCCTAACCAATGTCCCTAACAAGTATCAACTTCCTACACCTCTTACGGTTTCCAAGATATAGCCCAGACCAGGTATTATAGGTCAAGTTCACTACGGCCAGTACAAAGGTCAAATCAAGGTCACACCATGACGTTGCACACCTACTACCCCCAACCAATGTCCTCACACTATGACGTTGCACATCTACACCCCCTAACCAATGTCCCTACCAAGTATCAACTTCCTACACCTTACAGTTGCTGAGATATAGCCTGGACAAGGTTTTATAGGTCAAAGTCACTACGGCAAGGTCAAAGGTCAAATCAAGGTCAGACCATGATGTTGCACACCTACAACTCCTAACCAATGTTCCTACCAAGTATCAACTTCCTACACCTTACAGTTTCCGAGATATAGCCCGGAGAAGATTTTATAGGTCACTACAGCAAGGTCAAAGGTCAAATCAAGGTCAGATCATGACATTGCACACCTACACCCCCTAACCAATGTCCCTAACAAGTACCAACTTCCTACACCTTACGGTTTCTGAGATATAGCCCGGACAAGATTTTAAAGGTCAAGGTCACTACGGCAAGGTCAAAGGTCAAATCAAGGTCAGACCATGACGTTGCACACCTACAACCCGTAACTAATGTCCCTGCCAAGTATCAACTTCCTACACCTTATGGTTGCCGAGATATAGCCCGGACAAGATTTTCAAACTCAAGGTCACTACGGCAAGGTCAAAGGTCAAATCAAGGTCAGACCATGACGTTGCACACCTACACCCCCCAACCAATGTCCCTGCCAAGTATGAACTTCCTACACCTTACGGTTTCTGAGATACAGCCCGGACAAACTATTTCCCGCCGCCCGCCCGCCCATCCGGACACCATGGGTGAAAACAATACCCCGACAGCCCTTAAGGGCTGTGGGGTAAAAGCCAATTACATTTCAAAGAATACATAAAGGTAAGTCTTTAATTTGGAGTCTTGAAAATAAAGTACATGTTTATACAAAGAAACTATGCTTCACCACACAATTGTTTTTTTAAGAGAAAATCTGTCTAATTAGTACACTTTTTGAAAACAAGAAATTTATCTGCTTATGGCTTAAGAAACATTATTTTCATTTTTGTACACACTACATGAGTTAACATGTATTAAAGAAGCAATTTACACAAAACTTGCTTCTTTCAACTGGAGTTACACAAAATCTTTGAAAAGCATCTGCACAGAATATTACAATACCAATCTATATCTTTATTAACTGTATTAATATCATGGTGGAAATTTTTTATAATAATGAAAATATCAATATGTTACCAAAAGTTAAATTTGTTTTATTGATATGGCCTTATGTTATTTGCAGCTAGGCTAGTCCAGGGACATGAACAGGACAAAAATGTAAAATTAAATACTTCAACCTTGGAATTTAACAGACATTAAATCAAGGAAATCTGATATGGTGCCGTAGAACTGAGTATTGTTAATCCTTTTTTACAGTTTTATGATGCATGCATCCAGCATATCAACCGCTTTTCTGTCCCTGGATATTGAAACTGGATGACTGTCTTGGTGCTAGAAATTCCTGAACAATTTACCTACTTTATGAGTTTATCAGTGGGAACCCATGAATTCTTTTGAATAAAGAAAACACAAAATTAAAAAAAAATGTTTTAAGCAATTTACTCACAAAAATAAGTTTTGCTTATAATATGATACAGTTTTCAAAATAGTGACAAAACTACGCACAGTTATGGTTCTCAAATTTATGTGACTTTTACCCAACACACTTTGAGGATTATTCAGCCAGTTTTTCAGTCAGTTACATGAGTTTTGGCTGTATAGAACCTGATATTCCAGTAGTTTCACAATAAAAGCATTAAAATACAACAAAACCTCTTACCTCTGATAGTTGCCTTGATTCTATTGGCCACACCTCAGCAACATGGTGGCACTGAGCATGAACCTTTTCAGTGGATTCACCATAAATTTTGAAAGCCCTATTTTTGATATCAAGTATGCTATTTGTAAGTTTACAATGCATAGGAGGATAATGACCAGAGATGCCTACAACAGTTGATACCTGCACTGATTGGATATGCTTTGCACACAATAAAGTTAGTAAAATATGGATGCAACAAAATTGTTTCATGATTCAAAGGTTGATTGCGGCATTGCCTTTTCTGATGACTTTGTATGTGCTCAGGGTATAACAAGAACCATGCTGTGCTCTCTCAGTGAATGAGTTATTCATTGCCTGTTTAAAAAATATTAAATATATCAATGCAGAGATGAATCTAGCCTGGGGAAATAGTTTTCAACACCGCGAGTTATAGAAGTAGTGAAACAGTACGATAGGGGCAGTATCAGTTATGTAAAGCTCCAAATAATGTTTAAGTAGAGAAAATAACATCTAAGAGAAAAAAAATTTATGTAAAGATAAAGTATTAAAACAAGACAATTCAATACCAAGATGACAGCATTAATCAGTAAAAATTGTATGAAGCTGTAAAATTTATTCATTGGAGAATAGCTATCAATGGAAAATGCACAATTATGTAAAAGTACATATGACAATCAGTTGCAGCAATCCATATATCTTTGTCATAAGAGAAACATCTCTCAAATATGGCAGGTGAACACACTTTGGCAGGGCCAAAGTTAAAGGTCAGACCATGACGTTGCACACCTACACCCCCTAACCAATGTCCCTACCAAGTGTCAACCTTCTACACCTTACAGAATCCAAGAGCCCGAACAAGATTTTAAAACCCATGGTCAATACGATAAGGACAAAGGTCAAATCAAGATCACACCATGATGCTGCACACCTACAACACCCAACCAATGTACATACCAAGTATCAACTTGCTATAACTTATTGTTCTCGAGATATAGCCAAGACAAGATTTTATAGGTCAAGGTCACTACAGCAAGGCCAAAGACCAACTCAAGGTTTGCACCATAACATTGCACACCTGCAAACCCTAATCAATGTCCCTACCAAGTATTAACTTCCAACACCTCATGGTTTCTGAGATATAGATTTTCAAACTCAAGGTCACTATGGCAAAGGTCAAGTTAAGATCACACCATGACATTGCACACCTACACCCCCAACCAATGTCTTTACCAAGTATCAACTTCTTACACCTTACAATTTCCGACCTATAGCCCGGACAAGACTTTTAAAAGTGAAGATCACTATGGCAAGGTCAAAGGTCACACCATGAAGTTGCATACCTACAGCTCCCAACAAATGTCCCAACCAAGTATCAACTTCCTCCACCTTACGATTTCCGAGATATAGCCCGGACAAGATTTTATAGGTCAAGGTCTCTACAGCAAGATCAAAGGTCAAACTAGAGGATCGCTTGCAAAAAACAACACAGCAAAAACAAAGCGTCCCGAAAAGGATATAACGGTGAGTGCTAAAGTATTAAGAAAATGCTCTGCTTCTAGCCTTATGCTGTTGTGGCAACCAAAGTCTGCGTAGTCTGCTCTATATAGCACGGTTTTCGAGATATAAGCATTTTTGTGTTTTGCATTTTTTGCGAAAAATTAGAAAATTCAAAATGGCCAGCATTTGTGGCGAGACAAAAATGTTTTGAAAATTGAGATGGCTACTCTGCAGATACCCTGTGGGTCAAAAATTTTGTTGAAATTACTCTATCTAGCACAGTTTTGCGAGATATAAACATTTCTGTGTTTTGCAATTTTGCGAAAAATTCGAAAATTCAAAATGGCCGCCATTTTTTGAAAATTGGAACTGCTACTCTACAGAGATACCCTGTGGGTCAAAATTTTCGTTGAAATTGCTCTATCTAGCACGATTTTCGAGATATAAGCATTTCTGTGTTTTGCAGTTTTTGCGAAAAATTTGAAAATCCAAAATGGCCACCATTTTCAGTGAGACAAAATTTTTTTGAAAATTGGATGGCTACTCTGCACATACCCTGCGAGTCAAAAATTTTGTCGAAATCGCTCTATCTAGCACAGTTTTCAAGATATAAGCATTTTTGTGTTTTGCAGTTTTTGCGAAAAATTCGAAAATCCAAAATGGCCACCATTTTCGGTGAAACAAAATTTTTTTGAAAATTGGGATGGCTACTCTGCAGAGATACCCTGTGGGTCAAAATTTTTGTCAAAATTGCTCAATCTAGCACGGTTTTCGAGATATAAGCATTTTTGTGTTTTGCAATTTTTGCGAAAAATTCGAAAATTCAAAATAGCCGCCACTTTTGGCGAGACAAAATTTTTTTGAAAATTCGGATGGCTAATCTGCAGATACCCTGCATTTCAAAAATTTTGTCGAAATTGCTCTATCTAGCACGGTTTTCGAGATATAAGCATTTTTGTGTTTTCAGCTTTCAATTTTTGCGAAAAATTCAAAAAAATTCAAAATGGCCGCCAGTTTTGGCAAGACAAAAATTTTTTAAAAATTGGGATGGCTACTCTGCAGAGATACCCTGCGGTACAAAAATTTCGTCGAAATCGCTCTATCTCGCACGTATTTGCCAAGTTTCCGGTGAATTATTAAAATACCTAGAAGATAAAATAGTTATCATCCGGACAAGCTTACCCATCGAAAAAAGACATTTTTGGTCATGTGATTGGTCGAAATGTCACTGCAGCATATTCAAAAAAATTCCCCAAGGCTACTGCATACACCTGCCAAATTTGAAAAGAATCCCCCCCAACGGTCACAGAGTTATAAGGAAAACGAAACACGGAGCCGGCGGAGCCAGCAGAGCCTGATTTTCTCCCATATCCAAAGAAGCGTCGCTTGCGGGACGCTTAATCAATGTTACACCATGATGTTGCACATCTACAACCCCCCAACTAATGTCCATACCAAGTATCACATTCCTACACCCTACGGTTTCCGAGATATAGCCCGGACAATATTTTATAGGTCAAGATCACTATGGCAAAGTCAAATCAAGATCATACCATGGCATTGCAAATATACAATCCCCAACCAATGTCCCACCACAATATCAACTTCCTACACGTTACGGTTTCTAAGATACAGCCGGACAAACTTTTCCCGCCACCCGGTGGACCGCCCGCCCACCCATCCGGACACCATGGGTGAAAACAATACCCCGACAGACCTTAAGGGCTGCAGGGTAAAAAGGGTGGTGCTTGTTTATTATCATTATTGTGCATACTACTGAGAATCATGATGTACGCTGAAGTCATATGGGTGTTTTAAGTGATTTTTGTATGCAGCACCATCTGGCTTTAAATAAATACTGCTTACCAAGCAGTACACCAATTATAGTGATCCCACATGTTTTCTAAGTTTATTTCTAAATCTAAAGCTGTGAAGTTTAAAGTCTGTGTCAAAATATATTTCTATTGTTGTGTAAACTCATTTATGTACCACTGAAAAACAGTAGCTATATTTGGAAACAGAAGAGATTGGTGTAAGAAAAATAGCATGTGATGTCCATAATTATTGCTATGACCATAATTGCTTGACAAGCAGCTAATTTGGTTAAGTGGCATATTTGGTGGAATACACATGAACAGACATAAGGTGTCATTGTGTAGCTTTATTTTATAAAATATTAATGCAATTTATTGTACATGCTTGATTAGCCACTTAGTATTGTGACAGCAATAGCCGATATTACGCAAAATATGGGCTAGCAGTTTGGTTTGGAATCATGGACCACGATAATTCAGCCATTTGGGCTGCAAAAAGTGGTTTTTCACATGAGATTCCACCAAACCAGTCAAAAAAATAGCGAAAAATCTATTACACACGAACCTTTCATACTAACAAACCACAGATTATCCTCATATCATCATATTTTGTTTATATTTTAAAGAATTGCAGTTTCTGAAGTATTTCCAACTGTAAAATCTGAAAGACTTAAAATAAGGCGACAAACAATTCTTTTAAAGTATTTGCAATATTATAATTTATTTAATTTGCATGTTTTATGCATTTTAGGTAATATTTGGTTAAATTTGGGTTAAAACTAACAATTTGTGCTAGAACTATTTCTGGTTTAAATGATCGAAAACGTGAATATATCGAAAACCTGTAGTCACACAGAACCAGAGAGTTTGGGGATTTAATCTCGTTATATTTCTGATAATTTTGTTTGCATTTGTTTTGCTGTCTAGCATTGTCCGTTTATGTTGTCATATCGAAAACCTGATATCCCGTGAAAATTTTCTTCTTCCTGTCTATTTACCCCTTTCTACACCATAGCGCATGTGCAGAAATGGTTATATTATGAACCGAAAATACTTTATTTTATGGTCAATGGTCCAGTTTTCGTGCTAGCACTAGTTTCCGTGTGTTTGCAGCATATTTAACAATATCTCAGCCAATATAAAACGAAATTTCTTCAAATAAAAACTGACAAAATCTACTGGTATTTTTCTTTAAAATGATACTTTTATCATTTCTGTAGTTGAATCAGGTACTTGGATATCACTTGTTAAACTCTTTTAGTCCTTATTTTGGGTTCATGCAAT
The DNA here is from genome assembly GCA_964017235.1 of Sabellastarte sp. h YS-2021. NCBI lineage: Eukaryota > Metazoa > Annelida > Polychaeta > Sabellida > Sabellidae > Sabellastarte > Sabellastarte sp. h YS-2021. The sequence continues at coordinate 87,908,819 of OZ024928.1, forward strand.
AGTTTGTTTGCCAATAAATTTTTATCAATGCAATGTGAAATTTTGTTAATCTTTAATTGCTTGTAAATCTGCCAATACATAACCAATTTTTCAATTCAAACACCATTGGAAAATTTATTGTGTAGAGTTCAACAGTTATGCCTGTGTTTGTGTATAATATTGTGCAAAAAATGTTTAATTTTAAAGTTTATGAAATAGCCAACAGATAGCATGAAAACTGGATCAGTAACCCTGTGACATATAACCTTTGACATTCAAAATTAAATGAATGCAACAAATATTTTTCAGCATTTTAGTGGATATTTTCTTCATAATTCAGCATAAATAATGCCTGAAGTATTTTATAGAGAACTTAGTGTAAACTTGTTTTATCACATACTTTGTTGATATTTTTTATTAAGTAGCATGATTACTGGTGCAACTGACATACATAATATTCAAATGTTAACATATATTGTTGAAAGTTATCGATACATTTAGTGGTGGTGGACCAGTTCACGCCCGGGTACCAATTCACGCCCACCCCTAACTTTATCCAAAACAATCACAGTTAAACAATAAATTACAAATGTATATGATCAATTTGATGATTATCTATAATGTGGTAAACATCTTCTCCATGAAAAATCATAAATCTTCAAGAAAATTGAGGGTGGGCGTGAATTGGTACCCGGGCGTGAAGTGGTCCACCACCACTACATTGTCTTTCTTAAACTATCATTTAACAACAATAAAATGCATTAGTAACTGAGATCCGTGATTTAGAAGGGACTCGGGGGAAAAACTTTACTTCCGGGAAAAATTTCACGTTACACTGTCCATCGAGGGTACTACTGTACCGTTTACAAACTGTACCAGAGGGCGATAATACATAATTATGTTAAAATATCAGGTTTATCTCATTGTCAACACACAAAAATGATCAAATAAAAGAAACAGTATTTTAATATGCTAAATATATATTTAAAGTCAGTGGTTTTTAGTTTTAATCTCCCGGAAAAAACACTGATGAACCACCCGAACCACCATTCCAACCAACCAGATAAGCGTCAGCCGATATAATGAGTTTAGTGATACATTAGGCGTATTTCACAACCGTAATCCGTCGAATCTAGATTCAGATTTGGATTCATGGATTAGTTAGATCCGTGAAATGCAATTTTCTGTAGATCTGAATCCAAATTTAAAACATAACATAAACCAACATATATATCATATATTATTACAAACTAAGATGCCATAATATAATATTATAATTTAACAATATAATAAAAATTCCCCAAATATTAAAATTTCCTGCCACATGTTGCAGCCATTATTTTACAAAGAATTATGGGTAATCCAAGGTCACTGAATCTGTTGATCTACCTCTCGAGGTAGATCAACGGATTCATAATCCAGATTCAGATTCAAGTCACATCACAAGCGAATCCGTTGATCTGACGAATCTAGATTCGACGGATTACGGTTGTGAAATACGCCTATTATGTGAAAGATATAACAGAGAGTTGTGATCAGGGGTCGGTTTCACAAAAGGACTTAGCCCGGACTTAAACTTAAAGTTAAGACTAATGTCTTTAATTCAGGTTAAGTCATGGGCTCAAAGTTAAGTCCACCTGGGAGTGATCTTAACTTTTGTAAACAAAGACTTAAATATTGCGGCAATAACGTTTTCTCCACTTCAGCATTTGAAATAGCTGTAAATAAAGTATAAATATAAAGAACACCTCCATAAAGTAGTCTTTTGGGGAGTTCTTATGTGTTAACAAGGTTTTCCATTTCAAAGCAGCACTTATACTAAGATAAAATCTGTCAAATGAAGGATATATGTCAACAATGGTATATTTTAAGTTGAAATAAAAGGTCATATGACACAGAAAATCACTGTGGTTATTTGATAAGTTTGGACTTAGATAAGTCATCCTTGGTGAAATCAATTTAAGTCCCAGACCTAGCTCAGACCAAAGTCTTACAGTTAAGTCCTTGACTTAGCCAAAACTTTCATGGTTAAGTCTAAGATATTTTGTGAGACCTTCCCCTGCATAATATGTACCTAGGGGGGTCCCAGCAGGCACGCAACTTTGAAATCTGGTTGAATCCAACGTAGAAATCTGGTTGAAATACGTGTAGATTTTGCAAACCGTTTTTGGTTGGATCCAACCGGTGAAATCAGGTTGAATTCAATCGGTGAAATCAGGTTGAATTCAGTGGGTGAAATCTGGTTGGAATACGTGTAGATTTTGCAAACCGTTTTTGGTTGGATCCAACCAGTGAAATCAGGTTGAATTCAATTGGTGAAATCAGGTTGAATTCAATGGGTGAAATCTGGTTGGAATATGTGTAGATTTTGCAAACTGTTTTTGGTTGAATCCAATGTATGAAATAGGGTTGAATTCAATTGGTGAAATCAGGTTGTTTACACTGTCTTCTTTATTTGAATCATTGTAGCTTGTGTGTCATAATTATAGCTTCTTAATAATATAATACAGCTATCCATATGCATATTTTACAATTTGGATACATCTTCAAAGTAATTAATTCTTTCCAAGATGACATGTTTTCATGAATCATTGTACATTCAATATTCTATTTCTGATGAGATTGTATTAACACATAATTTTGCATAAGCTTTCAAATACAATTGTTCAAGATATGTAAATCCATATTTTCCAACTAGATATCCATTTTTATATTATTAATAGGACCAGTATTATTCAGTGCCTTCTATTGAAATTCTTTTTGTGAAATTTTAAAATAATTTTTTTCTTCTTTGTAAATAACAAACAATTGTGACATTATTTATATCTTCAGGATTTTATCCAATCAGTTTCTTTTAAATGTTTTATTAAGTTGGCTATAATTATATTGTAATTATAAAGAAACTATAATCATGTAGCAAAGTCACAATGCTCAGTTCAGATGCTTGTGTCTCATACAACTTTGTCATATAAACTGAAAAAACCCACAAGAATAGCCACATTATTAGAACTCCACCCATTACTCCCCACCTTACTTAGTTGTCAGTTCTGACCACAAAAAACAGACCTAAAGAAGTAAACACCATGCATACAATTGAGCAAGGGTAAACCCCCATCTCCACCCCTGCTGTGTTATCTAATTACTTTTAGTCACATGCCTAATGTTCTGTGTAGCAGGGTACAGATAAGAAAAACCAGGAACCCCCCAACCTCATTGTTGTGTGATAAAATGTTATAGCTTATGTTCTCTGTATAGAGAAGTTTTCAGTGTAAACTTGCAAACTGAAAACTAGTTATATGCGTATGGGAGAATTTGAGAAACAAATTCAAAAACTAAGTTTTGATAATAAGTTTGAAATTATCATTTTTTATATAAGATAAGTTTGATTTCAAAATGTTTTTTTTTAATTATCAGTAATTGCATTAGTCAAAATATAATTATAAATTATAAAAATTATATTTGGGTGCATCAGTTTTGTTGTAAGTTGCTATAAATTAATAAGGGGAATGGATAAAAATGTACAAGTACATGCACACATAATCTTTATCATCTTTATAATCTTTAAAAATTAGTCTTTGCTTTTCAAATACCTACAAATTCAAAAACTATTGCAATAATAGTTCTTTCAAAAAGTTAGACTTAATCACTATATCACCCTCTAGAAAAAGAATTTTCCATCAATGATCACTAGTCATTCATTTCCCAATATTCAACCTGTTTTCTGTTCAATAACATCACTAAGATTTCATGTCGAAAAACCTAACTTAGTTAGTGGTGATTTTTTCATGAAGTATCACTACTTTTTCCAGTCAAAAATCCAGCTTTGAAATAGTGTTGAAATTGTGTCAGTGTCAATTTTTCAACCAAAAATCACCATGATTTCTGGTCAAAATATCACTACTTTTTCATGTCAGAAAACTAACTGAGATCCGTTTGTATGTAATATGAGGTCATGGAATCTCATAGGATTCCTTGCCAATATCTTCATAAAAAATGCTGTTTGAGAGCAAATACTTCTAATTCATGAATGGAACTCATTATTATTCATATAAGCACAGAAAATATATGAGGTCATGGAATATCATTGGGTTTCCTAATAATTTTTTGTATGAAATTTATGGGCAAGTTATTGGGTGCGAGCTCATTCGATTGCGATTGGCACACACACCTGGGGCTGTCTTGTACATTTGCCATTATTGTCTACAGATGTTCACCCACTCTAAATAAAAATTCATTTATTTACTAACCTGATAAACTTATAAAACTATGTCACAGTACATATGGCAGTTTTAAGAATGATATATGTAGAGTTTGGAATGTTGGTGGATAGAGTTTCATAATTTTTTGCTTGAAATCTATCTAAATAATAGTTAAAATCTACATTAGTAATGGTGTAAGTATTGTTAATGAATATGGCCCAAGGTCATCAGAACAGCAAGTAGCCATGTATAACAGTTACAACTTTGAATGATTTACAACATACATGATAAGTTTGGTTTCTTTTCTAGTTTCTTTTCTGACAAAGCATACAGGTATTATAAAATCTTTCAGGTTCTAAAATCAAAACATGGACATATGGTTTATACTGACTTTTTTAGAAAGGACAAGAAAACCATTTTATGCGTAAATTTTGATACAAAGACCCAGTGCACGCTCACATGGGAGCTAGAGCTAAACAATTTAAACGGCTGATATAAATTTCAGTTAACTTAATCTTTTTATTTACATCAACACCTGTTGCAGAAATTGTAAACGGAATCGATTTTATTGTGACCATTTTATTGGATACAATAATCAACGATAGACGTACATGGTAAATGGTAAGTAAATCACTAAAATACTATTTTAAACTGTGCTTTACAGTTGTCATTGCCCGGAAGGTTCTTAATTATTACTATTACGTAGTAGTTTTCATAACACTGTACAGCACAGTCACTACCAAGAGAAATTCAACTTGACACAAAATCTTTATTTATGGGTGAATTTTAATAATCTAGGTATCATTGTTTACAGTTTTTGATTGTGGATATAATGGTTTGACATAATCTTGAATCAGGCTTACATAGTTGCAGTAGTATGCACAAGAGATCGAGTTCTATATCAAATCCATTGGTAACAGCTTTAATAATGTAACTGTATCGGGCCGTTTTGACACCAGTGCCGGGTCGAAACGGCTCACTGCGCTGTTTCAACACCACAGTTAATTTACATTTATTACCTTTATCTGTAAACTTCTTTATATATATAACTCACGTCATTATTATCATTACCCACGTTCGACTGGTCGTTTCAGTACTTACTATACTTGCCAAAAATTATTGGAAGATACTTTTTTCTATTTGCGTGGTAGCTTCCAGGTAAACAAGTAAGTACTGAAGTGATCGACATATCTCCTCTGATTTTATAGTAAGTAAGTCACGTGATAAAACAAAGGGAAATGTAGAATTATTATTGAAAATCACAATAATTGTTTATTTTTTATTGTTACAATATCAGTGGACAGCTATGAAACTGATAAAGCATTTACACCTTTCTCATGCTTATTGAGATTAAATAACTTGTTTCCTTTGATAAAAAACAGAAGTAACAAACTTCAAAATCAATTTAATAAAATTTACCACAGAAAATATACTATGTACACACCCATAATATTAAATGGTTTATGCAACAATCATACAATTTTCATTGCAATTGTGAGTTTTATATGTAAAGTTATTGAAGGAAAGTGGACCAAGAAAAAAATTAAATCTTTAGAACATATTCCTAATGCCTCCAAGTACCCATGTGGAATCAACCTCATTTATAAAAATAGCTGCCAATCAGATTTAAAAGAAATGACATCATGGGGAAGTACTTACTTTTTTTCATTTTTGTGGTAAAGTTTCCAGTAAGTACTGGTTGTTACTGCGTATGTGGGTGGAGCTTATTTTACTTGCCGCAAATTTTCCCACGCGAATCTAATCTACTGCTTTGCAGGCGCAATATCTTCCCCACAAAGGGGAACTCAGTGTGCTGACTTAACAAAATCATTATCATAAAGAAAGTCAAGGGGCGTTCAAGGTCAGTAATCCAGAGTTGTGGGTGTGACCAAGAGGGAAGGAAACTATGTTGGAAAACTAGAATTAAAGAGGTGGGTTTTGAGGTGTTTCCTGAAAGATGTGACAGAGGGGCTATTTCTTATTTGGAAGGGGAAGGAGTTCCAGAGAACTGGGGCATAGTGACTGAAAGAATTGGAGAAATGTTTGACTGATTTATGAACCTTACGGTCGAAAGTGGGAGTGTGAAGGAATTTGAGTTTGGGGGTACTTCGCCTTGTATTCCTGGAACACAATGACCCTATTATTTATGTGTTTGTGTTTTGGCTTTTGTACTTGTAGTGTTTTTACTGTATTGCAGTTGAAATAAATGGTTGTTATATATTGAGAGATTTTTTTTGAGAAATAAACCTGCCTAGCGTGAAAAACATAAAGGTATAGAGCAAAATCAAAAACTAAAAAATATAAACTAAAACTAAAAAACTAGATAAAACCAATTGTTATGAGCCATTTGCCTTCAAATGACCTCTAAATGTTATAATGGTGTTGAAACGGCGCACATACTGAGTGTGCCAGGTCGAAACCGCGCATGGAGCTGAAACGGCCCGTAACAACGCCATCATTTGTAAAATACTACACGGGTAGTCACTGAGATAAACGGTCATAGAGATAAACGGTCTTCAGAAATTCTCACATAAAACGGTTAAAAGGTTTAAACAACAATGTAAGACAAACCAAATATCATGGAAAGCATTGTTTACATCTATTTTGTTATTTCGTTTGTGTGATTTTGCTATTTACACTATTTAAATAAAAAATTTTGAAGACCGTTTATCTCTGTGACCGTTTATCTCAATAACCGCCCATGTACCTTCTAACAACCATTTCAATGCAAACTTGTCTCATAAAACACATAATACATTGTTAATATGGTGCATACATAAATAATAGACTTGGGGAAAAAAAGGCTTAACTTGGTGGGGATGAGTTTTAGAAGAGGCCAAATTTGCATCAAAATGGGTCCGAGTTGGCGGGGGCCGAGTTTGCGAGGGTCCGAGTTGTCTATGATTCTTATTTGGGTATGCGCGTGTTATGTCTCTAAATTCATTGCAAAAAAAAATTCGGCTAGCTTCTATGTGATTCTATTTGTGTTTGAAATTGATGGCGATAGGAATATCATTTTGTAACTTTTATAGTTACTTAGATAATTGAGTATTTTTGTTGATTTGGTGCATTGAGAAGATTGACATATCCAGTCTACTGTAGGAAACAATTAATTCTGTGAAATCACTTAGGAAAATCATTGGTTGAAGCATCTTTTGTACAGATGATCTGGTTACCCATTTTACAGATACAACATCTGCAGCAGTTTGTACAGAATTTGAACTTCTTCGATCACCCTTTAATAAATTATACAGTTTTATATCATTAATGATATTTTAACACTTAAATATATATGTATTGATAATATTTATTGCATGTAATGTCCATTTTTTCAGGTGCAACCAGGTATGTTGCAAATTCAAAGACATCTTCTTGTGTTAATATTACACATCCAAATCATAAAAGCTGTACCTGTCAATGTTGCATTGAGAAAACCAATAGAAGCCAGGCTTACATGTGGTTCTAGAGGAGCTGAAATATTTTACAGTCACAATGATGTATATGTGTCACCATATGATCGTGTGGAACATGAATGTGAAAATACAACATCCTATCCAGCAGAACATATGCTGGATGGTGATCAAAATACCTGGTGGCAAAGTGCAAGTCGACAAACAATAACATCAATGGACTGGAATGAGAATGATCCTGAAGCTGTTATCAACATTGATTTACAACAGGCATGTTTATAGAGTTGGTATTGTGTCATTTACACATAAGTGGGTGTCAATTTACTCTCAAAAAGGAAGAATGATGTTCACCTAAACATTGGAGTGTTTAATAAAACAAGATTTGATTAAATTTCTAAAAGCCAATATTGTCTCCATGGTATAAAATTAAAAAAAAATAGTCAAATTAGTTAATAGCTGATTATGAATTCTATAACCTTGAAAGTAGTTACAGGTCAATATTCTGATTTGCATCGACCCACAAAAATTCTGAGTGCGACATTTGAGAATTCAGGACCAACTAACCCCTGTTTTCCCTCAGACAAATTTGTAATACTGTTTAATACTGATGAATTTAGTCACAAAAAAATTGAAGAAAATTAGGAACATATTAAATTGAGTAATGAAACTAGAATCAGTATTTACTTTCATGTATGTTTTCTCAATTTCCTTTAATTTTTAATAACACATTAACTTGTTTTGTCTTTTCAACTTAATGGACAAAGTTTGTGTCCAAATTCCTACATATAAGACATAGAAATTAAGTAAATAAAATATCTTAACCTTAGTTTAACCATATATGGTGCAGTGTGAAGCTGTGAATGAGTGATGGTGTTGTGAAGTTTCTTCAGTTGAAGCATTTTGTCACTTTCAATATCCCTTTGTTGAACTTTGTTGAAGCTTTTGTGTTTTCTACATGACATTGTAGTATAATTTGTCTTTTCTGTCATATTAACTAGTTGTTAAGAAAATGTGTGTACTTTTTGTCAATGAAAGCAAAAGAGAATATAATAAATTGCATTTTAAGATGCAGAAATATCAAATGGCTGTCTGTTATAATTAAGTAGATTTTCATTGTTTTTCAACAGGTTTTTGATGTTGAATCGATCAGTATTAAAATGCAGGCATCCAGAAGACCTGAGAGTTTAATTGTACTTAAATCTGAAGATGGAAACAACTTTTCTCCATGGGTCATAAAAGTTACAGAGAGTTTTCAGTGTGTTACATTATTCCAAACAAGATTCATACAAAGTCCAGAGACACACACTTCAGTGGTTTGTGATTTGTACACAATACCAAACATGTTGGATACTAATGAAGAGGTAGGTAATATTTTGTAAAATGCTAGCAGCCAACAAAAATAATAAACACGATGTTGAGCATTTGTGTATGACTATAGTTTGACCTTTTGTTTGTGTTGTGACACTAACCTTTATAATTATGTCTGAATCTGACCTATGCAACATATAAAATAAACTTTACACTTTGTAAAATATTTCTTGCATATATAACTGTACCTGACAATAGTTACCCTGGGTTTTCATACCTTTGGTGTTAGTGCAATGACCTTTGCCTATGAACTCTTGATTGCTGCATATCTGAGAGAAAGTATCTATATCATAGTGACATTGAACATGGTAAAAATGTTTCAGTGGATGCAGGTTTACCTGAATGTAGTGTTATATGTCTTTTATGACTTTTTGCTCTATTCTGCTCGCTGTAACCTCTGGCTTAAATTGGCTTGATCTCATCTCACAATCAATATTGAGTTCATGAAAGGTAAAAATATTTAATTTAATTTGTGGGTGAGCTTAGTTATTGGTTGTGTTTTATTTGACCATACACCTTTGTATAAATAACTTTTATTTCACCTTAATGATGGACCATAGTACTTTTCTGTTTAATACCTATTTTAAATATTGGGGAAAAAAGTAACAAAATTCAATTAGGATTGCTTCTTTGTTATTCATGTATTTTTATGCAAATATGTAGCTGCTTAATTTTGACAAAATGATTGAAGTTTGAGGTTATATGTTCCAATTTTTAATTCATTTAATCCACTGAAGTAAAGCCCCAACTAAAATAGCTATTTCCTTCTTTTTCAGATTGCATTTGACTTTGATGATGTACCAGATTCTCTGTCTGTAAGTTACAAGGATATCATTATATTGTTGATATTTTTTTAGATTTATTAGTTTATTAAGACAAATTATGCATGTCCAAATGTGTCTTAATCGATAAAGTAATTGTGTATCTAAGTAGTGTAATGATTGACTGTCAATTTTAAAAATATGTTGTTGTACTGCATCTTATAACAAAGATAAAGGAAATGTTATGTATATAATTGGGAATGTTTTATGTAGTCAAAATATGTGCAACAGAAAAGATACAACAAGCAATTTATAAACCCTTGTATCAATGTTTCAAATTCTTTGGTCTTCATATCTCACTTTTTGCTAAAGATTTGCTAAAAATTAGTTTTTAATTGCTTAGTTTGTTTTACTACCCCGTATTTATGCTAATGCTGAGTCTCAAACTGTACAAGTGACTGTGATACTTTAGTTTATAAATGGGATATTTGGTTTCTGTTATATGCATGTTATATCTGTTTTGATAGAGTTGGAGATCTGCCAGATATTTGGAAATTCAATTTTATAAAATGGATCTAACACTGGGACCAAATGCAGACCGCTTTGTGAGTTAACGATTATGATTTGAAAATGCTTTCCATAATGTTTTTTCTGTAAAAATATCACCCTTGGGCCAAACTCACTAAAAGTGTCCAGTCATAGCAAAAACTCATCTGAGTTTTGTTTTACAGATCTAAGATTTTTATTCTAAACAGTTTTTACATCACACCCCTTAAGGGCTGTCGGGGTATTGTTTTCACCCACGGTGTCTGGATGGGTGGACGGCAGGAAAAAGTTTGTCCGGGCTGTATCTCAGAAACCATAAGGTGTAGGAAGTTGATACATGGTAGGGATATTGGTTCAGGGGTGTAGGTGTGCAACGTCATGGTTTGACCTTGATTTAATGTTTGACCTTGCTGTAGTGACCTTGACCTATAAAATCTTATCCGGGCTATATCTCGGAAACTGTAAGGTGTAGGAAGTTGATACTTGGTAGGGACATTGGTTAGGGGGTGTAGGTGTGCAACGTCATGGTGAGACCTTGAATTGACCATTGACCTTGCTGTAGTGACCTTGACCTTTAAAATCTTGTCCGGGCTATATCTCGGAAACTGTAAGGTGTAGGAAGTTGATACTTGGTAGGGACATTGGTTAGGGGGTGTAGGTGTGCAACGTCATGGTGTGACCTTGATTTGACCTTTGACCTTGCCGTAGTGACCTTGACCGATAAAATCTTGTCCGGGCTATATCTCGTAAACCGTGAGGTGTAGGAAGTTGATACGTACTAGGGACATTGGTTAGGGGGTGTAGGTGTGCAATGTCATGGTGTGACCTTGATTTGACCTTGTCTTAGTGACCTTGACCTTTAAAATCTTGTTGCACCTTTGGGTCTGTCTTTTGATGCAAATTAAGCACTGTTAAAATCATATTAGAATTCAGAAAGAATTTTACTTTTACAACTTCCCATTGTGACAGATGGTATTTCATCAAGTGAGCCACAAATTTTGCTCCAACACCACACATAAGCATTCATTGAATGTATTACCACTTCTATATGCATGGTAATATTCAAAACATCTAAACCATAATTCGGCCATGCCAGATGTAGATAAAGTACATGCATTATCTTTTTCTTAGATAGTATTTTCTCTATTTAAACATTGTTTGGACCTTTATATAACTGACAGTGCTCTGAAAGTATCTTGAACTTTGTACTGCTACAGTACTTCTATATCTCATGGTGTTAAAAATATTTCCCTAGGCTGTGGGATACGGGCATCTCTGATGCTATTTTCTATTGACAGCTATTCCCTAATTAATAAATTTTAAAGCTTCATAATTTTAGTTTTCTGATTAATGCTGTCATCTTGCTATTGAATTGTCTTGTCTTAATACTTTATCTTTACATACATTTTCTTTCTCTTAGATGTTATTTTCTCTACTTAAACATTATTTGGAGCTTTAAAAAACTGACAATGCTCTGAAAGTATCCAGACCTTTGTACTGTTTCACTACTTCTATATCTCATGGTGTTGAAAAATATTTTCCCAGGCTTTGGGGTACTGGTTTCTCATTTTATCTAATAGTATTTTTGTGATGTACTAAGTAACTAATGAATATAAAATACAAAGGATTGTGGAAATTTTTCTAAATGGAACGAGGGCAAGTAAATGTGACTCATGAATTATAATTTCATTAATAATCCAATGGGGTAAACTTTTTAATTACAAAAATTCTCTGTTGTATTGGTGAAGAACTCCGACTTCTATAAATGAACACAGCAGAATTTTAGTATGCAATATAGTTTGTTAGAAGTGCCAAAGTTCTATGGACAAAAATGTAAAATTAAAAGAACTCTCTTTTATGAAGTGAGGGATTTTTTATTGAAGTATATGACTATTTTATCTGTTTTCATTAAACACATTTATGTAAAGATAAGCTATGCTTTAAAAAAATGAAAAACAAAAAAAAACACAAAACACAAGTAATCACATGAAAATATTTACATTAAAACATTTCAACACTGATGTGGTTGAGAACTCAGATATTGATTTCACAGAAGAATTACAGATGTGTGCTCATACCATTCAATAAAACTGTGCATAAACTAATGAGGATCTGAATTGAACCATGCAAATGTGAAAGTATTGATTTTCTCGGGGGTTTTTATTGTCACTTGTGTGATTCAAGTCACCATCTGTTCAAATTGATTGCTTAATACATTTGCATAATGCTTTTGTGTACAGATATATAACAGTGATTTCATTTATGAAAGGTGTTGGTTGTGTTAAGTCAATTTGATTGTGTAATGTAGCATAAATGTTGGGCTAAAAATTACCAAGATTTCATGCAGTGGAAAATAAATCTGTTTAAAACATGGTGATTTTAACTGAGTAGTAATCAAGAATATATACTTCACATGCCCAAGTAAAATCCAGGGTTATTTTAAGCCTGATAAACCCAAACAAAAAATGTTGACCTTGCCTTGCCAAAATCAAAATTGAGATTTTACCTAGGCTGATTTACAATCCACATTTCTTTTGATTTGACCTGTGAAGCATGTAATAAACTGTATATAAAATATTTTTGAAAGGATTAGGTGTTAAATAGATATTGTAATTCCCATTAATTTAAGATTCAAGAAATACCATACCAGATAAATTAAAGAGATCCAACTTTAAGAAATTAAGTTAATTAATTGTTAAGAATAAATTAAGTTTATTTTATATATAAATTATTGATTTAATGCTGTATTTATATCCCCAGACGAAAGTCGGGGATATATTGGATTCAGGTCCGTCGCGCCGCCGCCGCCGCCGCCGTAGAAATTTCCTTGTGGACGCGATAACTCAAAAACAAATTAATATTTTTTTTTCAAACTTGGTACACATGTTAAGGGTGCCCAAAGGAAGATCCCTATTTTAAGGTGACCTTAAACTCCCAGTAAAAAAGAACTTATGGCCACCTTAAGGTCAGAAATTGGACTTTTGGCCACTTAGAGCCCTGTAGGTCACAAACTATGATGCTCAGCTGGCTGAAATTTTACCTGACAACACATTAATATGTTCTTAGTACATGTGCCGAAAATCACGACTTTATGTTGAGGAGAAAATTGTGTTTGAGGCCCATAAATACCCCCACTTGGGGATTTTTTGCTATACTTTTCACATATTTTGCCCTATAATTTGGAAGTGGTAATTCTGATGAGTCTCAAACTGCGCTAGGTATAACTTTGATATGTAATCCTTGTCTGTAGAAAATTTTAGGGCTGTAGGTTTACCCAAAGGGGTCGACTTAAGGTCTCAAAAGTGCCCACAGAGACCCAATTTATGCACTTTTTGCCACTTTCAAGCACTGTAGCTTTCAAACTATGTCTCTCATCTAAGTTAAATATCATCTGGGAATATATGTATGTGTTTTCTTATATGTGCCCCAACATTTAGGCCTTTGATAGACAGTTAACCTGTGTATCAGGACCATAAACACCCACCCGAGTGACCCTTATAAGACATTTTTCACATCTTTTTCCCTGTAACTTGGAAATGGTAAGTCTGAGAAGTTTCAAACTGTATTAGATATATATTCTGTGTGTAATCTTAGTATGTAACAGATTTTAAGTCTGAAGCTTTAATTTTGAAGGTCAAATTGAGGTCTCTAAAAGGCTCCCAAAGACCCAATATTTGGACTTTTTGCTACTTTTAAGCCCTGTGACTGTCAAACTATGTGACTGATAGAGCTCAAATCCTATCTGGGAAGATATTAGTATGTTATTTATATATGTGCCAAAAATTAAGGCTTTAAGAAGACATTTAACCTGTGTATGAGGACCATAAATCCCCACCCGAGTGACCATTTTTAGACATTTTTCACATATTTTGCCCTGTAACTTGGAAATGGTAAGTCTAAGAAGTTTCAAACTGTATTAGATGCATATTCTATGTGTAATCTTAGTATGTGACAAATTTTAAGTCTGAGGCTTTAATTTGAAGGCCACATTTAGGTCTCTAGAAGGCCCCATAAAGACCCAGTATTTGGACTTTTTGCCAATTTTAAGGCCTGTGACTGTTAAACTATGTGACTGATAGAGCTGAAATCTCATCTGGGAATACATTATTATGTTCTTTTTACATGTGCCAAAAATCAAGGCTTCAAGTAGACATTTAACCTGTGTATGAGGACCTTAAACACCCACCTGAGTGACCCTTTTAAGACATTTTTCACATATTTTGCTCTGTAACTTGGAAATGGTAAGTCTGAGAAGTTTCAAACTTTATTAGATACATATTCTATGTGTAATCTTAGTATGTAACAAATTTTAAGTCTGAAGCTTTAATTTGAAAGCCACATCGAGATCTCTAAAAGGCCCACAGAGACCCAATATTTGGACTTTTTAACCACCTTTAAGCCCTGTGACTGTTAAACTATGTGATTGATGGAGCTGAAATCCCATCTGGGAATGCATTATTATGTCCTTTTTACATATGGCGAAAATCAAGGTTTTTAGTAGACATTTAACCTGTGTATGAGGGCCATAGACACTCGCCCAAGTGCCTTTTTGGACATTTTTTCCGTATTTTGCCCTGTTATTTGGAAATGCTTAGTGTGACAAGTCTTAAACTGTATTATATATAATTTTTGTTTGTTATGTATGTCCCCCAAAAAGTTTCAGATCTGTTGTTTAATTGCTAAGGTCTCTTTAACAATTGTAAAATGCTCACAGAAACCCAATTTATGGACATTATGCCACTTTAAAGCCCAGTAACTGTCAAACTATGTGGGTTATAGAGCTGAAATCTTTGAATTTTTAAAAGGAAATGCCTGTCTATTTAAATTTTGAATATTAATAATGTTATGGCTATCTTAGTCTTTTAAGAACTTATTTTTGTGTGTTATACCTCTGCTTGCTGAGTTTTTAACTTTTTAAAATGAAACTGGTTAAACATATTCAAGTAGACAAAATGGACACTTTAAGTGAGCTTTAAGTCCCAATATTAATGAAATTATATCCTTATGTAGTAAAAGTAGGGGATTTTTAACCCTCAACTAGCCCAGTTTTATTCAACTTGCCTCAGTTAATTTTGACACAGCTCCTACAGTTATGAACTCATTTCAGTTGATAATCACATACTTAAAATTCTCAATTCTTTTTGTATTTGAGTACCCCTTTTATATAGATTGTTTGTTTACCATTTATGCATCCCCCACCCGGATTCCCCCCACCCACCTCTGGGACCTCCAGCTATATTGAGTGACACTAAATAAACAAAGGTATTTAATGATATCAGATGAGAAACAAAGAACTCAATGGGGTTGCAGATCTTGTGTAATAGTGAGAGAGGTGTGGAGAAAGGGAGAGGGGTGGGGGTGGGAGGTGGTGGGCTTCATTACATATAACACAAAGGGGAGTCAGAACTGAGATTGTGTCACATATTTAGGTTGCATATATATGGACCACATATATAGGTATAGAGGAAATGAATAACTGAAAACAATTTGCAAATTCTAAAAATAATATAATAAAATAATAATATAAATAATTTTTTTTTAAATAATATTTTATTTGTGAACAAATATAGAAACAGATATGCGCTTTTGGGATTATGAATTTTAGAATGGACATTGAATCATCAATCATTTAAATACTTTGACGGAAGATTGAAAAGTATGATGAGTTGAGTTAAAAATAATATTTTATTTGTCAACAAATATAGAAACAGATATGCTCTTTTGGGATTATTATTTTAGAATGGACATTCAATCATCAATCATTTAAATACTTTGAAAATAGGTTTAGAGTTATCATTGCAGGAAGATTGAAAATATAATTTGAGTTATGTATTCGGCGTCTGGGGATACACCATCTTCCTTGGAAGATATAAACAGAGTAGATTGATGTGCTGAAGTTCATATAATAATGGGTAATTATGTTTTAAAAAATTCCCGATCAAAACCTGTGGCGTGAGTGATGACCTGTCTGGGGATATGTTGGCGCCGAGTTGGCCCAATCTAGTTTTACTGATATACGTAAGATTTATTAATTTTCACCAGTTTTCCAGAATATTAATGTAAAGTGACAATGGACCTCTTCAACTGGCATTTTGTCATATTTGTTAAAAAGTTCCATCATCTTCCAGAGCTCTTTATTTTACAAAATTTGAAAGAGATAACTAACTGTTTAAGAACTTAAAATCAGTAAGTTGACTTTCTAGTCATTGCATATTAAGTTTCTAAGTTACAACAAATTCATATGTATTTTACAGAAGAACCCAAGTTTGCAGTTAATTGCATTCATAAATACAAAACACTCTGTCACAGTATATGTATGTGAAGAATAATCACTTAAACAGAAGTACTTCAAAAATAAAAATTAAAAATCAATTTTAGTTTAGTATAAGAATTCCGATTTCACTTATTTTAGGGTTTTTCTCCAATATCGATGCATTTTGCGTAATTTTTGCTTTTTATAATAACGCAGACTATTAATGATTTAAATGTGCTTTCAACCTTGTATTCTTCATACAACCACAAATAAAACCATTCTACTATTTATGTCTCTCACTGCTTTAACCCAGAGAGAGATTATGAAATGCATCTGTGTGTGTGTGCGAGTGTTCGTGGGTGCTTCCATTACTGTGTCACACAGATTTCTCTAAAACTACTGCATTTACATATTTTTTGCAAATTACTTGTCCTAGTGTGGATTTTTATGCCCTTCAAAATTTGTTCAGGTTTTTTAGACTTTGTCCTAAAGCTAATTGACTAATGGCACTTTTTAGCTAATTTGAGTAAATGGTTTCTAACTCTAAAACTATTGTATTAAATTTTACAGTATTTTGTTAAAATAAGTTGTTCAGCTACTTTTTCCATCCACACAAGATGGTATGTACTTCAGAGGTCTACTGCACTATACAAGTGAGTAACAGTTAGTTTCTTAATTAAGCGTCCCTGTAGGGCGCTTATTTGTTTTTGCCTCAGTTTCCTCACTGCTGCCGCCGCCGCTGCATTATGGTCTCCCTTGAATATCTCCCTTATTATTAGAAGGTTTCAAACCATATTTGGCAGTTATATACCTTAGGTGTGGGAAAATTTTTGCATGCTTAAATTTGACCTTTGACCTTTATGAAGGTCACATGATCAAAAACAATTTTTTTGAAGTACACCCCCCGTCATCACAGTTGAGGAAAACTACTTGCTACACAGCCTTATAATTTGACACACCTGTTCATACTATCGAAAACGCGAGCTGATTAGATTTTGGGAGCAATCCCTTGAAAAATGTCTCATTTATGAGTGATTTTCTGACACCTTCCAATCTGAAAGACTTAAATTTAGGTCAACCCCCCTATTATCTTCTTAAGTATTGCATTTAGAGCCATAAAATGTACTGGGAGGTAATAGGAAACCATATGTGGAGAGTCTAAATAGCCGGTCAGTTTTACCCTACGGCCCCCCCTTATGGGTAAAACTGGGGTCATAAAATAGCTGATTTTGAGTTTTTGCCTTATATCTCCTTTATTGTTGCTTTTATAGCTTCAGAATGTATTAAGAGGTATTGGGAAAGCATATGCGGAGAGTCTAAATAGCCGGTCAGTTTTACCCCCCGACCCCCCCTTATGGGCCAAACTGGGGTCATAAAATAGCTGATTTTGAGTTTTTGCCTTATATCTCCTTTATTGTTGCTTTTATAGCTTCAGAATGTATTAAGAGGTATTAGGAAAGCATATGTGGAGACTCTAAATAGCCGGTCAGTTTTATCCCCCGAGCCCCCCCTTATGGGTCAAACTGGGGTCATAAAATAGTTGCTTTGGAGTTTTGCCTTATATCTCCTTTATTGTTGCTTTTATACCTTCAGAATGTATTAAGAGGTATTGGGAAAGCATATGTGGAGAGTCTAAATAGCCGGTTAGTTTTACCCCCGGCCCCTCCCTTATGGGTCAAAATGGGGTCATAAAATAGCTGATTTTGAGTTTTTGCCTTATATCTCCTTTATTGTTGCTTTTATACCTTCAGAATGTATTAAGAGGTATTGGGAAAGCATATGTGGAGAGTCTAAATAGCCGGTCAGTTTTACCCCCAACCCCCCCTTATGGGCCAAACTGGGGTCATAAATAGCTGCTTTGGAGTTTTTGCCTTATATCTCCTTTATCGTTGCTTTTATAGCTTCAGAATGTATTAAGAGGTATTAGGAAAGCATATGTGGAGAATCTAAATAGCCAGTCAGTTTTATCCCCCGACCCCCCCTTATGGGTCAAACTCGGGTCATAAAATAGTTGCTTTGGAGTTTTGCCTTATATCTCCTTTATTGTTGCTTTTAGACCTTCAGAATGTATTAAGAGGTATTGGGAAAGCATATGTGGAGAGTCTAAATAGCCGGTCAGTTTTACCCCCCGATCCCCCCTTATGGGCCAAACTGGGGTCATAAATAGCTGCTTTGGAGTTTTTGCCTTATATCTCCTTTATCGTTGCTTTTATAGCTTCAGAATGTATTAAGAGGTATTGGGAAAGCATACGGCGCAGCTTTGTGCATTCTTAGCTTTACAGCATGCTTATTAAAACCACAAAGCATTTTAAACTTTCAGGAATGCTTCGCTTTTGTTAGCAAAAGCATTCCTCTAGTTTTAGCCAAATTATTGAAAGAGTAAATGTCTAATATCTTCAAAACTACCCTGGATATAATGCCCCTGAAAAAGTTTTAATTTTCCGAATTTTGGCCGCCATCTTGAATTTGGCCAGAAATTGAAAATATGGATAATCCAAAACCGTTAAAGAAAGTGTGAGTTTGAGCAAGTTTTGGACCCATTGGGTACTATAGACCCTGCATAAAATGCCTCTGAAAAATTGATCTATTGGTCCAAATTCCAGCAACCATCTTGAATTTTAGTGTAAATCAAAAATATTGATTATCTAAAAAGCTGTAAGAAATAGAGCGATTTTGAGCTAGGTTTGGACCCTTTGGGCACTATTGACCTTGGATATAATGCCTCTGAAAAATTTTTAGTTTTTCAAATTTTTCCCACCATATTTTGGCAGAAATGGAACAATTTTGGCTATCTCAAAACTCATTACAGATGGCATGATTTCAAGCAAATTCTGCACCCTATGGGTACAGTAGACCCTGGATATAATCCCTGTGATAATGTTTACTTTACTGAATTCCGGCTGCCATCATGAATTTTGGCGGAAATCAAAAATGTCTCATTTATGAATGGCTGAATTCTCTATGTTTTAGTTTATGCAATACAATTCTAGTTGCTTCAAGAACTTCAAATGTGAAAACAACGTATAGGAAATTATGTCCTGCAAATGTTTACAAGTGTCAAATTGATCTTTGACCCCTGCTTCAAGGTTCAGTTGGGTCATTGTATTAAAAAGGCCTTTTGTCTCCCTTATTATTGGTCCTTGGGCTTTGAACCCTTTCTTGTAATCAGACTACCCCCATTTCTGCTTAAGACCCAGCGGGAGATTGTTTTTATATAACCACATCTACAACATGATTTCATCAATTAGGTGCATTTGGAGTTTATTATTGATATAATCACATCTATATTCACAACATTAATGTTTTTATGTACTACAATTTTTTTGTCCCTGAGCCTTTAAAGGTTGTCCAGGTATATTTTTTACCCTGCTGTCATCTTGCTAATGAATTGTCTTGCTTTGTAATACTGTCTTTGTGTCTTTAGTGTCATTTCTCTTGCACCTTTGGCTAGCTTGCACTGTTTGTTCACAAAGTCTCCTGACTTTGGTACTGTTTCACCTCTGTTGTATATCATGGTGTCTGACACTATTCTCCAGGCTGTAGGGTACAGGCATCTCTGATGCTATTTTTGTGTATGAAATTGTATATATGTTACAGTCAATCTGTGAAACCAGTCATTACACGTAATGACTGAAAGTTTCAGTCATTTCGCGTAATGACTGAAATGACCAGTCATTACACGTAATGACTAAAATTTTCAGTCATTTCACGTAATGACTGAAAATAAGGTCTAGTCATTACGCGTAATGGCTGAATTGTGATAAGTAGTTTTAAATACTTGCTTTACTAAAAATGAAATTGTCTGGCCTCACTTAGTAATTTAAATTGCATTCTCATGTGATTAATAAAGAGGGGTAATGAAATTATCACTTCAGATTTGAACATATTTTGACAGGATTACTGATTGATAACATGGGTAAATGATCAAATTATCAAACTCTTCTGCAGTTATTTTTACTAAGCCCCACTTCTTTTAATTCATGTCATAAAAATGACCTTCAAATATATGTACTCCCTTGTAAAATATGACAGGGGACCCAATGGATAGGTAGCATTCCTAGCAAACGGGGACCCGATCTACAGACTCTTACTAAAATCTAAAGTTCTGTGTAACATGTATGTCCAACTGAAGAACATAGAGTAAATCAAGTATCTTGATGGTTATTTATAGTTACAATGGTACTCAGGTGTGAGTTAGAGCTCTAAGTTATCCTACTCAGGCTTTAATAACTATTAAAAGAATGGATTAAGTTGTCCCAGTTATTTTAGAACATTAAAGGTCAACTCCATCTTTGATAAACAGGCTCTTTCTGTGGAGAATTGTGAGAATTTCAAAGTTATTTATTTGATTAAAATAGTTTAATGTTATCTAGCACAAAAATTTTTAAAATGCAGGGGAACAATGTACAAAGGTTCTGAATAATGCAAAGGGTGTGAAGAAAAACAACTCTAAATCAATTACACATATTGACTGAAATTAATTCAGTCAATCTGTGTAAAAATGAACCATATATTTCAGTCATTACATGAAATGACTGAAAATTTTAGTCATTACACGTAATGACTGGTCATTTCAGTCATTACGTGAAATGACTGAAACTTTCAGTCATTACGCGTAATGACTGGTTTCACAGATTGACTGTAACATATATAGCTACATCATCAGGTTTTTATATTGGCACTGAGTTATAAATATAATCTTGTGTAAAACATAATATTATCCAAATTTATACTGTATTTTTTACTTGACAACATCACCAGTGGCTATTTTTACAGTATTTGTATTTAACTATGCCTATAACCACACTCTCAGTAATGTGTTTAATGTTGAATTCTACTCCATTACTTACAGCATCATTTCACTGTGGGTGAAATAGAAGTAATGGCAGAGTGCAAGTGCAGTGGTCTCCATATTGGTTGTGAGAAGAGTGTAGTTAGTGGGCAATATGAGTGTGTCTGTGGTGGTAACACACAGGGTGAGCATTGTGAACAGTGCCTGCCCTTTTACAATCAACAACCCTTCAGACAGGGCGAGTCATGTGAAGGTGAGTATTCAGTTAGTAATGTCTGGATGAGATTACTTCTTGGTATGGGTAACTGTTACATGTTGTGGAGATACTTGCCCCTTCCTCTACAAACTCCAGCTTACTTATCATTCTTCATTCCTGAATTGTCTTATTCCACAGATGTTTTTCCTTCCACCCATAGCCGCCAGAAATACCGGTTGTAGTGTGATTAAGGCATTACATATTGTTTCCATTTAAAAGACGGATGTCCCAATGGTGGATTGGTGATGCCTGGTTGCCAATATGTACATAGTGTTTTTCAGTTTATTGGATTTGTTGATCAATTTTATAATCCATATACTAAATATGTATAATTGCAAGAAATTTAAAGAGAATTATATGCCCCAATATATACACATTTTTTTCACCCATGGTGTCTGTCTGGGTATGCGGGCAGACAGTTGGGAGGTGGGAAAAAGTTTGTCCGGGCTGTATCTCAGAAACCATAAGGTTTAGGAAGTGTATACTTGGTAGGGACATTGGCTGGGGGTGTAGGTGTGCAATGTCATGGTCTGACCTTGATTTGACCTTTGACCTTGCTGTAGTGGCCTTGACCTTGAAAATCTTGTCCTCACTATATCTCAGAAACCGTAAGGTGTAGGAAGTTGATATGTGGTACGGGCATTAGTTGGGGATGTAGGTGAGCAGTGTCATGGTGTGACTTTGATTTGATATTTGACCTTGCTGTAGTGACCTTGACTTTAAAAATCTTGTCCAGGCTATATCTTGGGAACCGTAAGGTGTAGGAAGTTGAAATTTGATAGGGACATTAGTTAGGGGTGTAGGTGTGTGATGATATGGCCTTGATGTAATTTTGATTTGCCATTATGATAGTGATCTTGATCTTTAAAATCCAGGCCTTATGTCGGAAACTGTAAGGTGTAGGAAGTTGATACTTGGTAGTGACAGTAGTTAGGTGGTGTAGGTATGCATTATCATGTTGTGACCTTTAACCTTGGCTCTTGCAAAGTGTGTCCTGCCATATTTCTCTTGTGACAAAGATTGTTCCAACTGATTTTAATTGTACTTTTACTTATTTGTCATATTTCCATAATGATTGGCAGCTATACTTAAATTACAGCTATACTTAAAGTATACTTTTTAAATTTATCAGCTTCATAATTTTTAGTTTACTGATTAATCTTGCTATTGAATTATCTTCTTTTAATACTTTATCTTTACATACATTTATTTTCTCTTTTTCTTTTCTCTTTTACTGAAATATCTGATAATCATTTCATGACTATCTGTTTTATTGTAGAATGTAACTGTTTTGACCATGCAACAGTGTGTGAATACGATGCTGTGGTGGATGCAAACAGTCAGAGTTTAAATGTGGCTGGTGAATATAGTGGCGGAGGAGTTTGTATAGACTGTCAGAATAATACTGCAGGTATTAATATTAATGAGAATGGTATGCTTGAATATGTTTGGGATATTAAATACCTTATTGTCCGTCAAAGATCACATTAATAATTGTTATTACAGAAGATGCTCACAGAAAATCCCAGATCTTGCCATGAACTTTATTCAAACCCAAAGCCCAAGATCTGAGCTGAAGTCTCTGGAGTAATAACAAACAATTCCCCATTTAAGAATTTGGGGTATCTAGTACCTCAAATTATGACGGGTATTAAATAAAAGTTAATTTTGACATCTGCAATGTTTGTGTTAAACCTTCATAAACATTCTGTTTTAAGTCCCTTCTTCTTTTTGCTTTGACTTTGCAGTAGTTTTATAAATTCTCTCACATTTTATCCCCTTTCTAGAATCACTTTATAGCTTTTATCCTTACGTAAACTTCTAAAGTGTAAACTACAGTGTACAGGTGTCAAGATGGAGCATAATGATTGAGATGCACATGTATGTTGTGGTGTTGTTTGTCAGAATATCATTGCTACCTCTGTTACACATATAACCTCCCTGAATCTTTTCTTATTTCTACTTTCAGGTAACAACTGTGAGAAATGTAAGCTGAAGTTTTACAGACCTGAAGGCAGACTTCAGACTTCTGAAAATGCCTGTGTATCTTGTAACTGCAGTGTTGCAGGTTCAGTGGTTAACCCTGTGACTGAGGTACTGGGAGATTGTGTGATGAACTCAGAGACAGCAGTCCCTCCTGGTGTGATCATGGTGAGATACTTTTTTTTCTTTTTGTACCCCACAGCCCTTAAGGGCTGTCGGGGTATTGCTTTCACCCATGGTGTCCGGATAGGTGGGCAGGCGGGTGGATGGCAGGAAGAAGTTTGTCCACCCTGTATCTCGGAAACCTTAAGTTGTAGGAAGTTGAAACTTGGTAGGGACATTGGTTAGGGGGTGTAGGTGTGCAACATCATGGTGTGACCTTGATTTGACCTTTGACTTTGCCGTAGTGACCTTGACTTATAAAATCTTGTCCGGGCTATATCTCGGAAACCATAAGGTGTAGGAAGTTGATACTTGGTAGTGACACTGGTTAGGGGGTGTAGGTGTGCAACGTCATGGTATGACCTTGATTTGACCTTTGACCTTGCAGTAGTGATCGTGACCTATAAAATCTTGCCCCGGCTATATCTCGGAAACCGTAAGCTGGAAGAAGTTTATACTTGGTAGGGACATTGGTTAGGGGGTGTAAGTGTGCAACGTCATGGTCTGACCTTGATTTGACCTGTTCCTTGCCATTGTAACCTTGACCTATAAAAACTTGTCCGGGCTATATCTCGGAAACCATAAGGTGTAGGAAGTTGATACTTGGTAGGGACATTGGTTAGGGGGTGTATGTGTGCAGCGTCATGGTGTAACCTTGATTTGTCCTTTGACCTTGCTGTAGTGACCTTGACCTATAAAATCTTGTCCAGGCTATATCTCGGAAACTGTAAGGTGTAGGAAGTTTGTACTTAATAGGGACATTGGTCGGGGTCGTAGGTGTGCAATGTCATGTTATGACCTTGATTTGACCTTTGACCTTGCTGTTGTGACCTTGACCTATAAAACTTGTCCAGGCTATATCTCGCAAACCGTACATTGTAGGAAGTTGGTACTTGGTAGGGACATTGGTTAGGGGTTGTAGGTGTGCAATGTCATGACGTGACCTTGATTTGACCTTTGACCTTGCTGTAGTGACCTTGACCTATAAAATCTTATCCGGGCTATATCTTGGCAACCGTAAGGCTAGGGTGTGTAGATGTAAAACGTCATGGTATGACCTTGATTTGACCTTTGACCTTGTTGTAGTGACCTTGGCCTATAATGCCTTGTCTGGGCTATATTTCCCAAACCATAAGGTGTAGGAAGTTGATATTTGGTAGGGACATTGGTGGTCGGGGGTTATATGTGTGCAACGTCATGGTGTGACCTGGTGTGACCTTTGATCTTGCATATCTGATGCTATTTTATCTCTCTACGGGGATATCTGATACTATTTTATCTCCCTTATATCTCTCTTATATCCTTTTACTTGAATCTGGGTTGTTGCACCTTTAGGTGTCTTTTGGTGTAGATTAAGCATTATTAAAGTCATATAAGAATTCATTAACCATTTTACTTTTGCAACTTCCCATTTTAACAGATGGTATTGCATCAAGTGAGCCACAGGTTTTGCCCCAACTCTACATAAAAGCATGTATTGCCACATCTGTATGTATGGGTAATATTCAAAACATTCAAACCATAATTCGATCATACAAATGAATATCAAAATGGGAGAAGTCTTAAAGCTTCATAATTATTATGTCAGCTGACTTGTCAGTCTGACATTATGTTGTCACTCTGCGGTGTGTACGCACGTGTACGCATCCACATGAACGACTTCTCCTCCAAAACTACAAGGCCCAGAGACATGCTGTTTTTTTAAAAAGATACTGTATCTATCAAGGATGAAAACTTGTTCAAGACATGCAGATCTGTTTGTTCGTCTGTTTGCTAGAGCCATTACAAGGGAGGTATCCCCCACCCTAAGTGTGAAAATTTCAACACCTTATCACATTTTTGTCATTGACTATTGCAGGGATTTCTCTCATATCTTGCACATATGTACTAGGCCTCCAGTAGATTCCCTTGTGTGAGTATCAGGCCTGGATCTTTCTTAATTTTTTTATGAATTTTTAAAATAATTTTTAATACATTAAAATTCCTGAAATCATGCACTAAATCACTTATAACTTGAAAAGTATTGCATTTAGAGCATTTTGTTAAATATGTTATTCAGCTACTTTTTGTGTAGCTATAACATGGTAAGTAACTTGGGAGTCTATCCCAATAGTGAGTAATAGCTACTTTTTGACTTTTCAGTAACTTCCTTAATGAGTAAAATCACTTGTAACTTGAAAACTATTGCATTTAGAGAATTTCGTATGAAATCTTATTCAGCTACTTTTGGGTCAGCTATAACAGTAAAGTTTCAGACCTGTAGCTTATTGTATAGCTGAGTAATAGCTACTTTGAGGTTATCACTGTTTGAGTAAATCAGTTAGAACTTGAAACTATTACATTTAGAGTATCTTCTTTAAATATGTTATTCACCTAGTTTTGGATCAGCTATAACATTGTAAATTTGCAGACCTGTAGCTTATATCATAGCTGAGCAATAGCTATTTTGAGGTTATCACTGTGGAGTAAATTAGTTATAACTTTAAAACTATTGCATTTACAGAAGTTTGTATAAATATGTTATTCAGCTACTTTTTAGTCAGCTATAACATAGTAAAATTGCAGACCTGTAGGTCATAGCATAGCTGAGTAATAGCTACTTTCATGTTATCACTGTTGAATAAATTGCTTGTAACTTGAAAACTGATGCATTTAGAGAATTGTGTTTAAATATGTTATTCATGTACTTTTGAATCAGCTATAATATGGTGAAATTGCATACCTGTAGCTCATTGCAAAGCTGAGCAATAGCTACTTTCAGAATATAGCTATTGAAAATCAGTTGTAACTTGAAAAATATTACATTTAGAGTATTTTGTTTAAATATGTTATTCTTCTAATTTTTGGTCAGCTGTAACATAGAAAAATTGCCTATAACTCATTACATTGTTGAGAAATAGCTACTTTGAGGTTCTCACTGTTGAGTAAATCAGTTGTAGCTTGAAAACTATTAGAGAAATTCGTATAACTATGTTATTCAGCTACTTTTGGGTCAGCTATAACATAGACATTGTAAGTCTATAGCTCATGGCACAGTTGAGCAATAGCTACTTTCGGGTTCTTACTGTTGAGTAAATCAGTTGTAACTTGAAAACTATTGCATTTAGAGAATATTGTTTAAATATGTTATTCACCTACGTATGGGTCAGCTATAACATAGTGAAATTGCAGGCCTGTAGCTCATTGTATAGCTGAGCAATAGCTACTTTCAGGTTTTCACTGTTGAGTAAATCAATGGTAACTTGAAAGTTATTGCATTTAGAGAATTTTCTTTAAATAAGTTATTCACCTTTTTGGTCAGCTATAACATAGTAAAATCACGGACCTGTAGCTCATTGCATAGCTGAGCAAAAGTATTTTAAGATTCTTACTGTTGAGGATATTAGTTGTACCTTGAAATCTATTGCATTTACAGTATTTTCTTTTAATAGGTTTTTCACTTTTGTATCCTTTTCTTCATTCACTTCTACTCTGAACTCAAAACACACATTCAGCTGACACAGAGCCCGTTCACAGGCACTGATTGCCTGTTAGTTTAATGAATTGTCCTGTTTTAATACTTAATCTTTACCTGCATTTTCTTTCTGTTAGATGTTATTTTCTCTACTTAAACATTATTTGGACACTGACACTGCTCTGAAACTATCCCAATCTGTGTACTGCATTTTCTTTCTGTTAGATGTTATTTTCTCTACTTAAACATTATTTGGACACTGACACTGCTCTGAAACTATCCCAATCTGTGTACTGTTTCCCTACTTCTATATCTCATGGTGTTGAAAACTATTTCCCCAGGCTGTGGGGTACAGGTATCTCTGATGCTATTTTTGCATTCATTACTCTCACCCACTGCAGGGAGGGGAGGGGATGAGGATATGATAATCATCTGTCTGTTTATCTGTTTGTCCTGTGTGCATAACTGGAAGGTGGGATCTACCTGTGGCACAGTCCTCTCCAAACATGGTCCCCATCCATATCACATATCCAGAATTGCTTATGTGATTTCTCAGCAAAACCCACATGCAAAACACAAAAACTCCTCATTGAATGGGTTTAGGTCACAGGACATAGTATCTGGTTTCAAAAGTCACCTGAAAACTTATCTTTTCAGACAAGTATATCCCTCTGCTTAGTCTCTCCCAGCTCAGATGCCATTTTGGCGAAAAAACAAGGCTTTTTTTAGAATTTGGACTGTCTCTTTTTGGACATCAGTTTCTGGAAGCATGTTTTCAGTTAGTGCTTTATTATTATTTCATTTATAATTGCTCTCTGTAAATGCTAATATTCATGTGTATTATATATTCCTGATTATTTAATTATTTTGGTATCAAAAGAAGAATCCTAGATATTTGACTGATTAAGTATTGATTGCTTAGTTATTTTGAAGTCCACAGTGTAAAATTTGAATGCACCGTTTTTACTGCGACTGTTTTGAAATATCCAGACTTCTGTCCTATCAAAGACAGTCCAGAGCTTTCCTATCAGAATTACAGTTAAAGCTAGATCAACAGTGTTGCAGTCAACAAATTTGAAACGTGCTAAATTGTAAAAACATCTTACAGATTCCAATCAATCAGAATTTTCTATTGAATGACATTCTTGTAAGAATAAATTTTTCACACCAAACCAGAGTATCTACTTTAAAGATTTAGGTGCCTATGGATCTTGTGCCTAGCTCAAAAAATAGCAATTGAGTGACAGCACTGATCAAGAATGTCAGTTATTAAGCGTCCCGCAAGGGACGCTTGTTTGTGTATGGGAGAGCTTCAGGCTCCGGCGGCTCCGGCGGCTCCGCCGGCTCCGCATTTTGTTTTCCTTATAACTCTGTAACCGTTAGGCGGATTCTTTTCAAATTTGGCAGGTTTAGGCAGTAGCCTTGGGGAATTTTTTTGAATATGCTGCAGTGACATTTCAACCAATCAGAGAGGTCACATGACCAAAAATGTCTTTTTTCGATGGGGAAGCTTGTCCGGATGATAACTTGAAAGGAATTTTATCAATTCACCTGATACTTGGCAAATACATTCATTCTATTAAAATCTGGAAATCATTAGATTTTGGCATTGATTGGTCAAGAAATGGCCGAGTAATTAATGATTAATTAATCATTACGAATTTTCCAAATAAGGAAAACACAAAAATGCTTATATCTCGAAAACCGTGCTAGATAGAGCGATTTCGACGAAATTTTTGACCCACAGGGTATCTCTGTGGAGTAGTTTTCCCAATTATCAAAAAATTTTTGTCTCGCCCAAAATGGCGGCCATTTTGAATTTTCGAAATTTTCGCAAAAATTGCAAAACACAAAAATGCTTATATCTCAAAAACCGTGCTAGATAGAGCAATTTCGACAAAATTTTTGAACCACAGGATATCTTTGCGGAGTACTTTTCCCAATTTTCAAAAAATTTTTGTCTCGCCAAAAATGGCGGCCATTTTGAATTTTCGAAATTTTCGCAAAAATTGCAAAACACAAAAATGCTTATATCTCGAAAACCGTGCTAGATAGAGCGATTTCGACGAATTTTTTGACCCACAGGGTATCTCTGCAGAGTAGTTATCCCAATTTTGAAAAAAATTTTGTCTCGCGAAAAATGGCGGCCATTTTGAATTTTCGAATTTTTCGCAAAAATTGCAAAACATAAAAATGCTTATATCTCGAAAACCCTGCAAGATAGAGCGATTTCGACGAAATTTTTGACCCGCAGGGTATCTCTGCAGAGTAGCCATGCTAATTTTCAAAAAAATTTTCTCTTGCCAAAAATGGCGGCCATATTGAATTTTCGAATTTTTGCGCAAAAATTGCAAAACACAAAAATGCTAATATTTCGAAAACCGTGCTACATAGAGCGATTTCGACGAAATTTTTTATCTTCAGGGTATCTCTGCAGAGCAGCTATCCCAAAGAGCTTTCACTTGGTGAAGTTTCAGACCCATAGCTAATTGCTCACCTACTCAAAAAGAGTAAATGCGAATTACCTCTAAAAGTATTGCAGATGGCCAATTTTTCTCAAATATCTCATTCACCTACTTTTGGAAGAGCTTTCACTTGGTGAAGTTTCAGACCCGTAGCTAATTACTCACCTACTCAAAATGAGTAAATGCTAATTATCTCAAAAACTATTGCGGATACCCAATTCTTATCAAATAACTCATTCATGTACTTTTGGGAGAGCTTTCACATGGTGAAGTTTCAGACCTGTAGATGATTACTCACCTACTCAAAATGAGTAAATGCGAATTATCTCTTAAAAGTATTGCAGATAGCCAATTTTTCTCAAATAACTCATTCACCTACTTTTGGAAGAGCTTTCACTTGGTGAAGTTTCAGACCCATAGCTAATTACTCACCTACTCAAAATGAGTAAATGCGAATTATCTGTAAAAGTATTGCGGATACCCAATTTTTATCAAATAACTCATTCATCTACTTTTGGGAGAGCTTTCACATGGTGAAGTTTCAGACCCATAGCTAATTACTCACCTACTCAAAATGAGTAAATGCGAATTATCTCTAAAAGTATTGCAGATAGCCAATTTTTCTCAAATAACTCATTCACCTACTTTTGGGAGAGCTTTCACTTGGTGAAGTTTCAGACCCATAGCTAATTACTCACCTACTCAAAATGAGTAAATGTGAATTATCTCTAAAAGTATTGCAGATAGCCAATTTTTGTCAAATTAATCATTCACCTACTTTTGGGAGAGCTTTCACTTGGTGAAGTTTCAGACTCATAGCTAATTACTCACCTACTCAAAATGAGTAAATGCGAATTATCTCTAAAAGTATTGCAGATAGCCAATTTTTCTCAAATAACTCATTCACCTACTTTTGGGAGAGCTTTCACTCTGTGAAGTTTCAGACCCATACCTAATTACTTACCTACTCAAAATGAGTAAATGCGAATTATCTCTAAAAGTATTGCAGATAGCCAATTTTTCTCAAATAACTCATTCACCTACTTTTGGGAGAGCTTTCACTTGGTGAAGTTTCAGACCCATAGCTAATTACTCACCTACTCAAAATGAGTAAATGCGAATTATCTTTAAAAGTATTGCAGATAGCCAATTTTTCTCAAATAACTCATTCACCTACTTTTGGGAGAGCTTTCACTCGGTGAAGTTTCAGACCCATAGCTAATTACTCACCTACTCAAAATGAGTAAATGCGAATTATCTGTAAAAGTATTGCGGATACCCAATTTTTATCAAATAACTCATTCACCTACTTGTGGGAGAGCTTTCACTCTGTGAAGTTTCAGACCCATAGCTAATTACTCACCTACTCAAAATGAGTAAATGCGAAGTATCTCTAAAAGTATTGCAGATAGCCAATTTTTCTCAAATAAATCATTCACCTACTTTTGGGAGAGCTTTCACTTGGTGAAGTTTCAGACCCATAGCTAATTACTCACCTACTCAAAATGAGTAAATGCGAATTATCTCTAAAAGTATTGCAGATAGCCAATTTTTCTCAAATAACTCATTCACCTACTTTTGGGAGAGCTTTCACTTGGTGAAGTTTCAGACCCATAGCTAATTACTCACCTACTCAAAATGAGTAAATGCGAATTATCACTAAAAGTATTGCAGATAGCCAATTTTTTGTCAAATTAATCATTCACCTACTTTTGGTAGAGCTTTCACATGGTGAAGTTTCAGACCCATAGCTAATTACTCACCTACTCAAAATGAGTATATGCGAATTATCTCTAAAAGTATTGCAGATAGCCAATTTTTCTCAAATAACTCATTCACCTACTTTTGGGAGAGCTTTCACTCGGTGAAGTTTCAGACCCATAGCTAATTACTCACCTACTCAAAATGAGTAAATGCGAATTATCTCTAAAAGTATTGCAGATAGCCAATTTTTCTCAAATAACTCATTCGCCTACTTTTGGGAGAGCTTTCACTCTGTGAAGTTTCAGACCCATAGCTAATTACTCACCTACTCAAAATGAGTAAATGCGAATTATCTCTAAAAGTATTGCAGATAGCCAATTTTTCTCAAATTAATCATTCACCTACTTTTGGGAGAGCTTTCACTTGGTGAAGTTTCAGACCCATAGCTAATTACTCACCTACTCAAAATGAGTAAATGCGAATTATCTCTAAAAGTATTGCAGATAGCCAATTTTTCTCAAATAACTCATTCACCTACTTTTGGAAGAGCTTTCACTTGGTGAAGTTTCAGACCCATAGCTAATTACTCACCTACTCAAAATGAGTAAATGCGAATTATCTGTAAAAGTATTGCGGATACCCAATTTTTATCAAATAACTCATTCATCTACTTTTGGGAGAGCTTTCACATGGTGAAGTTTCAGACCCATAGCTAATTACTCACCTACTCAAAATGAGTAAATGCGAATTATCTCTAAAAGTATTGCAGATAGCCAATTTTTCTCAAATAACTCATTCACCTACTTTTGGGAGAGCTTTCACTTGGTGAAGTTTCAGACCCATAGCTAATTACTCACCTACTCAAAATGAGTAAATGTGAATTATCTCTAAAAGTATTGCAGATAGCCAACTTTTGTCAAATTAATCATTCACCTACTTTTGGGAGAGCTTTCACTCTGTGAAGTTTCAGACCCATACCTAATTACTTACCTACTCAAAATGAGTAAATGCGAATTATCTCTAAAAGTATTGCAGATAGCCAATTTTTCTCAAATAACTCATTCACCTACTTTTGGGAGAGCTTTCACTTGGTGAAGTTTCAGACCCATAGCTAATTACTCACCTACTCAAAATGAGTAAATGCGAATTATCTTTAAAAGTATTGCAGATAGCCAATTTTTCTCAAATAACTCATTCACCTACTTTTGGGAGAGCTTTCACTCGGTGAAGTTTCAGACCCATAGCTAATTACTCACCTACTCAAAATGAGTAAATGCGAATTATCTGTAAAAGTATTGCGGATACCCAATTTTTATCAAATAACTCATTCACCTACTTGTGGGAGAGCTTTCACTCTGTGAAGTTTCAGACCCATAGCTAATTACTCACCTACTCAAAATGAGTAAATGCGAAGTATCTCTAAAAGTATTGCAGATAGCCAATTTTTCTCAAATAAATCATTCACCTACTTTTGGGAGAGCTTTCACTTGGTGAAGTTTCAGACCCATAGCTAATTACTCACCTACTCAAAATGAGTAAATGCGAATTATCTCTAAAAGTATTGCAGATAGCCAATTTTTCTCAAATAACTCATTCACCTACTTTTGGGAGAGCTTTCACTTGGTGAAGTTTCAGACCCATAGCTAATTACTCACCTACTCAAAATGAGTAAATGCGAATTATCACTAAAAGTATTGCAGATAGCCAATTTTTTGTCAAATTAATCATTCACCTACTTTTGGTAGAGCTTTCACATGGTGAAGTTTCAGACCCATAGCTAATTACTCACCTACTCAAAATGAGTATATGCGAATTATCTCTAAAAGTATTGCAGATAGCCAATTTTTCTCAAATAACTCATTCACCTACTTTTGGGAGAGCTTTCACTCGGTGAAGTTTCAGACCCATAGCTAATTACTCACCTACTCAAAATGAGTAAATGCGAATTATCTCTAAAAGTATTGCAGATAGCCAATTTTTCTCAAATAACTCATTCGCCTACTTTTGGGAGAGCTTTCACTCTGTGAAGTTTCAGACCCATAGCTAATTACTCACCTACTCAAAATGAGTAAATGCGAATTATCTCTAAAAGTATTGCAGATAGCCAATTTTTCTCAAATTAATCATTCACCTACTTTTGGGAGAGCTTTCACTTGGTGAAGTTTCAGACCCATAGCTAATTACTCACCTACTCAAAATGAGTAAATGCGAATTATCTCTAAAAGTATTGCAGATAGCCAATTTTTCTCAAATAACTCATTCACCTACTTTTGGAAGAGCTTTCACTTGGTGAAGTTTCAGACCCATAGCTAATTACTCACCTACTCAAAATGAGTAAATGCGAATTATCTGTAAAAGTATTGCGGATACCCAATTTTTATCAAATAACTCATTCATCTACTTTTGGGAGAGCTTTCACATGGTGAAGTTTCAGACCCATAGCTAATTACTCACCTACTCAAAATGAGTAAATGCGAATTATCTCTAAAAGTATTGCAGATAGCCAATTTTTCTCAAATAACTCATTCACCTACTTTTGGGAGAGCTTTCACTTGGTGAAGTTTCAGACCCATAGCTAATTACTCACCTACTCAAAATGAGTAAATGTGAATTATCTCTAAAAGTATTGCAGATAGCCAACTTTTGTCAAATTAATCATTCACCTACTTTTGGGAGAGCTTTCACTTGGTGAAGTTTCAGACTCATAGCTAATTACTCACCTACTCAAAATGAGTAAATGCGAATTATCTCTAAAAGTATTGCAGATAGCCAATTTTTCTCAAATAACTCATTCACCTACTTTTGGGAGAGCTTTCACTCTGTGAAGTTTCAGACCCATACCTAATTACTTACCTACTCAAAATGAGTAAATGCGAATTATCTCTAAAAGTATTGCAGATAGCCAATTTTTCTCAAATAACTCATTCACCTACTTTTGGGAGAGCTTTCACTTGGTGAAGTTTCAGACCCATAGCTAATTACTCACCTACTCAAAATGAGTAAATGCGAATTATCTTTAAAAGTATTGCAGATAGCCAATTTTTCTCAAATAACTCATTCACCTACTTTTGGGAGAGCTTTCACTCGGTGAAGTTTCAGACCCATAGCTAATTACTCACCTACTCAAAATGAGTAAATGCGAATTATCTGTAAAAGTATTGCGGATACCCAATTTTTATCAAATAACTCATTCACCTACTTGTGGGAGAGCTTTCACTCTGTGAAGTTTCAGACCCATAGCTAATTACTCACCTACTCAAAATGAGTAAATGCGAAGTATCTCTAAAAGTATTGCAGATAGCCAATTTTTCTCAAATAAATCATTCACCTACTTTTGGGAGAGCTTTCACTTGGTGAAGTTTCAGACCCATAGCTAATTACTCACCTACTCAAAATGAGTAAATGCGAATTATCTCTAAAAGTATTGCAGATAGCCAATTTTTCTCAAATAACTCATTCACCTACTTTTGGGAGAGCTTTCACTTGGTGAAGTTTCAGACCCATAGCTAATTACTCACCTACTCAAAATGAGTAAATGCGAATTATCACTAAAAGTATTGCAGATAGCCAATTTTTTGTCAAATTAATCATTCACCTACTTTTGGTAGAGCTTTCACATGGTGAAGTTTCAGACCCATAGCTAATTACTCACCTACTCAAAATGAGTATATGCGAATTATCTCTAAAAGTATTGCAGATAGCCAATTTTTCTCAAATAACTCATTCACCTACTTTTGGGAGAGCTTTCACTCGGTGAAGTTTCAGACCCATAGCTAATTACTCACCTACTCAAAATGAGTAAATGCGAATTATCTCTAAAAGTATTGCAGATAGCCAATTTTTCTCAAATAACTCATTCGCCTACTTTTGGGAGAGCTTTCACTCTGTGAAGTTTCAGACCCATAGCTAATTACTCACCTACTCAAAATGAGTAAATGCGAATTATCTCTAAAAGTATTGCAGATAGCCAATTTTTCTCAAATTAATCATTCACCTACTTTTGGGAGAGCTTTCACTTGGTGAAGTTTCAGACCCATAGCTAATTACTCACCTACTCAAAATGAGTAAATGCGAATTATCTCTAAAAGTATTGCAGATAGCCAATTTTTCTCAAATAACTCATTCACCTACTTTTGGGAGAGCTTTCACTTGGTGAAGTTTCAGACCCATAGCTAATTACTCACCTACTCAAAATGAGTAAATGCGAATTATCTCTAAAAGTATTGCAGATAGCCAATTTTTCTCAAATAACTCATTCACCTACTTTTGGAAGAGCTTTCACTTGGTGAAGTTTCAGACCCATAGCTAATTACTCACCTACTCAAAATGAGTAAATGCGAATTATCTGTAAAAGTATTGCGGATACCCAATTTTTATCAAATAACTCATTCATCTACTTTTGGGAGAGCTTTCACATGGTGAAGTTTCAGACCCATAGCTAATTACTCACCTACTCAAAATGAGTAAATGCGAATTATCTCTAAAAGTATTGCAGATAGCCAATTTTTCTCAAATAACTCATTCACCTACTTTTGGGAGAGCTTTCACTTGGTGAAGTTTCAGACCCATAGCTAATTACTCACCTACTCAAAATGAGTAAATGTGAATTATCTCTAAAAGTATTGCAGATAGCCAACTTTTGTCAAATTAATCATTCACCTACTTTTGGGAGAGCTTTCACTTGGTGAAGTTTCAGACTCATAGCTAATTACTCACCTACTCAAAATGAGTAAATGCGAATTATCTCTAAAAGTATTGCAGATAGCCAATTTTTCTCAAATAACTCATTCACCTACTTTTGGGAGAGCTTTCACTCTGTGAAGTTTCAGACCCATACCTAATTACTTACCTACTCAAAATGAGTAAATGCGAATTATCTCTAAAAGTATTGCAGATAGCCAATTTTTCTCAAATAACTCATTCACCTACTTTTGGGAGAGCTTTCACTTGGTGAAGTTTCAGACCCATAGCTAATTACTCACCTACTCAAAATGAGTAAATGCGAATTATCTCTAAAAGTATTGCAGATAGCCAATTTTTCTCAAATAACTCATTCACCTACTTTTGGAAGAGCTTTCACTTGGTGAAGTTTCAGACCCATAGCTAATTATTCACCTACTCAAAATGAGTAAATGTGAATTATCTCTAAAAGTATTGCAGATAGCCAATTTTTCTCAAATAACTCATTCACCTACTTTTGGGAGAGCTTTCACTCTGTGAAGTTTCAGACCCATAGCTATTTATTCACCTACTCAAAATGAGTAAATGCTAATTATCTGTAAAAGTATTGCGGATACCCAATTTTTATCAAATACTCATTCATCTACTTGTGGGAGAGCTTTCACATGGTGAAGTTTCAGACCCATAGCTAATTACTCACCTACTCAAAATGAGTAAATGCGAATTATCTCTAAAAGTATTGCAGATAGCCAATTTTTCTCAAATAACTCATTCACCTACTTTTGGGAGAGCTTTCACTTGGTGAAGTTTCAGACCCATAGATAATTATTCACCTACTCAAAATGAGTAAATGTGAATTATCTCTTAATAGTATTGCAGATAGCCAATTTTTCTCAAATAACTCATTCACCTACTTTTGGAAGAGCTTTCACACACGAAAATGAAAAATTGTGAATACCTCAGAAAAGCTATTTCTTCTGCTTTAATGCTCGGCGGGAGATACACACCGCAGCAGTGGTCTTGACAAAAATTTTTGTCTCCCCAAAAATGGTGGCCATTTTGAATTTTCAAAGTTTTTGCAAAACACAAAAATGCTTATATCTCGAAAACCGTGCTATATGGAGCGAACTCAGCAAAATTTTGGACCTGCTGGGTATCTCTACAGAGTAGCCATGCCAATTTTCAAAATATTTTTGTCTCGCCAAATATAGCGGACATTTTTAATTTTTTTATTTTTTGCAAAACACAAAAATGCTTATATCTTGAAAACCGTGCTAGATAGAGCAGACTGCGCTGACTTTGGTTGCCACAACAGTATAAGGCTAGAAACGAAGCATTTTCTTAATACTTTAGCACTCACCTTTATATCCTTTTCGGGACGCTTTGTTTTTGCTATGCAAAAACATTATCTTTTTTTTTTGCGAGCGATCCTCTAGTTAAGATTCATTTGAAAATGTAGACTGTGTATGTTGTATAATTATTAAAGTTATTATTCACACCCAGTTGTAATATTAATGGCTGTATATGTGCACTGGCAATATTCTGAGGAGAGAATGCAATAATTTGAAGATTCAAGTGTGTTTAAATTATCCAATATTTTGTTGTTCTTTCATGATTACTTACTTTGCTGCTGTTTTTTTTACTGTGCTTGTATGTGTGTTTTGTTTCAGTCTCCCGGGGATTGTTTTTGCAAAGACAATGTTCAAGGCACCAAGTGTGAAGAGTGTAAACCTGGATTCTATAATTTACAGACATCAAATATCCTTGGATGTGAAAGTAAGTGCTAGAGCCTGTGTATAGGTTTAATTCATTTAGCAAAGTGGTCTGTATGTAGTACTTACCAGTAAAACACTTGAATACTTACTAAAATATGTCTCACCATACAGTGGTTATACATTTTGGCAAAAAGTCCCCAAAAAGTTTTGACTTTATTTCATTTTCTTCATACAATTATTTGAAATAATCCATCAGTTTCTCTAAAGAAAACTTTTTATATTTTATGTTTTTTTTCATCGTACCTTTATTGTTTTCAAACAAAAAAAACTATAATACACTGGTAATAATTAAATACACTGGTAATATAAGGACAAACCCCAAAGAACCATTAACACTTAAAAGCAGTTTTTACCCCACAGCCCTTAAGGGCTGTCGGGGTATTGTTTTCACCCATCGTGTCCGGAAGGGCAGGCGGTCAGCTGGGCGGGCAGGCAGCGGGAAAAAATTTGTCCGGGCTGTATCTCAGAAACCGTAAGGTGTAGGAAGTTGATACTTGGTAGGGACATTGGTTAGGATGTGTAGGTGTGCAACGTCATGGTCTGACCTTTGACCTTGCCGTAGTGACCTTGAGTTGGAAAATCTTGTTCGGGCTATATCTCGGAAACCGTAAGGTGTAGGAAGTTGATACTTGGTAGGAACATTGGTTAGGGGGTGTAGGTGTGCAACGTCATCGTCTGACCTTGATTTGACTTTTGACCTTGCTGTAGTAACCTTGACCTATAAAATCTTGTCCGGGCTATATCTCAGAAACTGTAAGGTGTAGGAAGTTGATGCTTGGTAGGGACATTGGTTAGGGGTTGAAGGTGTGCAGCATCATGGTGTGACCTTGATTTGACCTTTGACCTTGCCATAGTGACCTTGACCTTTACAATCTTGTTGCACCTTTGAGTCTTTGTCTTTTGGGTCTGTGATGCAGATTAAGCACTGTTAAAGTCATACGTTTATTAGAATTCATTAAGAATTTTATTTTTACAATTTCCCATTGTAACAGATGGAATTTCATCAAGTGAGCCACAGAATTTGCTCCAACACCTACACATAAGCATTCATTGAATGTATTACCACTTCTGTATGCATGGTAATATTCAAAACATCTAAACCATAATTCGGCCATGCCAGATGTAGATAAAGAGTACATGCATTATCTTTCTCTTAGGCATTATTTTCTCTATTTAAACATTGTTTGGACCTTTATATAACTGACAGTGCTGTGAAAGTATCCTAAACTTTGTACTGATACAGTACTTCTATATCTCATGGTGTTAAATTTCCCTAGGCTGTGGGGTACGGGCATGTCTGATGCTATTTTTGACATATTAGTGCAGAAATAACTAATACATCATTCAAAAAGTTTTCACAGGTTGTATCCACCTTGAGTCATCTTTAACTTAAGTGCTTTGACAGACATGCTGGGTATTATTTTGTTTGTATTCCATGCTTGCCATGTATTTTTGTGCTTATTTTCGTTAATATTTAATTAATTATGTACACTATAAGTGTGTATACACAAATGGTGGAGAAATCTCGAGTTAAAACTTAATTATATTATGTTCACTGGTACCTGTAACTATAGATACATTTCACAGCTAATATTTTGACATTCTTTTGCCACTTTTGGTAAATATGGACTTATTTTACATAATATTGAAGCAAAATGCCATATAATAAAAAATATAATGCATATTGCTGCACACTCACATCGTCATCTTAATTTGTGATATATCTTTTTTGTATATGTCATTTAGGAAGTTTTCCTATCATATATTACAGGTTGTGAGTGTAACACGGCAGGGACTGTAGCTGGCAGTACAGTGTGTACACCAGATAGTGAGGGCCAGTGTCAGTGTAAGGACTTTGTAATCAATAGACGTTGTGATGAATGTGAAGACCAGTACTATGGACTTTCTAGTGAAAACATAAATGGTAAGAATTTTCATATTTTGTCATCTCATAGCTAATCCAATCAAATCAGACTTAAATTATCATCTTTTTGGCCTCTTAAATAGCCAGATTCTAAGGCATGTAAAATCAAACGATTTTTTTCTAAAATTTTATAATTTCAAGACAAGCTTGACTTGTTTAATATAAAAATTCCAGGCAGTAATAGGTTAAGATGGATATGCCAAAAAGTTCTTAGCTTCTCCCTATTATAAATACATGATGTAGTACAATCAGAAGGAAAAAAAATCATTGTAAATCTCAGGTGTGTCATTTGACAAACTGTTAACGTCTTATGGAAAGGTCATCCCTTTCCTTAGGGTTGTGTCTGTACATATTTGTTTTGGACTTCATACTTGTAAGTTTAAAAAGGGCCCTTGCTATCCTGGTTGTTAAGACTTACACTACGAGTAACATGGGAACCATATATGAACAGATTTGGGTCACAAACATGCCACATATATATTCAAATGAAATATGGTCCTCGTGTACATGAATAGTGATGTTTGATGACTAAAGGCCTGTTAACACATTCCATGCTGTCATATTAACATGTATTTGATAACATCAGTGTTATTGGATTTCCTTAAATTAGAACTACACTTTGTGCTTGAAAAGACTCATATATTTCAGCTGAGGGTGTGTCACAAAACAAGTGAGAATTATAGCCTAGACCAAAGACCTTGAATTCTGAGAGCCAAAATATGGAATAACTAGCATAGTTGGTCCAAATTATGTGAGATTTTATCCTAAAATCGCTTGGCTGTTAGAAACCTGTTGTGTAATGTAAGGTAAAAGGTTTTGTGGGCTCCTCCGGGATTTGAACCTGGGACCTCTCTCACTCAAAGAGAGAATCGCCTACACCTAGACTAACAAAACCTGTTGGAATTGAATTTTCTCCGAATGAATTTTAATGAGTGTAATATCTGTCATGCATG
The DNA here is from genome assembly GCA_964017235.1 of Sabellastarte sp. h YS-2021. Lineage (NCBI taxonomy): Eukaryota > Metazoa > Annelida > Polychaeta > Sabellida > Sabellidae > Sabellastarte > Sabellastarte sp. h YS-2021. The sequence goes on from OZ024928.1 coordinate 87,949,483, forward strand.
TCTCTTAAAAGTTTTGGTTGGGATAATTTCAGGAAGGTAAGATGAAATACATTTAATTGAGATTGCAAGCACGTGTCAATGTCTACTAATATTCCAGTTGTATTGCCAGTGTGTCTTGGGCAGCAGAATTTTGGGTTGTCATTGTATTTTAAGAAGTACATATGGGGGCTGCGGTGGCAGAGTGGTAACAGTCTTCCCTCCCACCTCTGAGATCAGAGTTGGAATCCCGGCCCAACCTCTAGTGGGAAAGCTGGTAGTTTCTTGCTGTTGGTCAGCAGTTTACAGTACTTGACCAACTGTATGTACTGGTTTCCTCTGCCCATAAAACTACCTGTAGCAATATAATTATTGTATTTCATTTGTATATTGGTTTAATATATTTATGTCTTTTATGCTTTGTCCTGTTGTTTCATTGTGCTGTACTCTTAGAGAATTACAAATTTATTTGTCATTATTACATAAAGAAAAACCTAGTTGTCTCCTTGACACTGAATTGGTTAAAAACCATCTACTGTATTTATCTCGAAGTCTTTCCAGTTGTGAAATGTCCTTGTTTAGCTGGTACTTTGCAGTATACTCCTGAAGATCAGTACATAATTCAGACATTTGCTATATGGCTCCTTCAAACTTGAGAATTATCTCGGCAAACTGTCAGGTCTTAGAGATATTAATAAGCGAACTGATGTTTTGAATTATTTTGCTGACATAAGACCAGATATACTCTGTCTACAAGATACACATTGGTTAAGTGAAGATAAAAAATTAATAAAAACTTTATGGGCAGGTGAGTGTTTACTAAACGGTTCGCAAACAAATGCCAGAGGAGTTGCAATCTTAATTAATAAAACTTTTGAATATAAGATCATATCAGTTGAAAGAGACATATCAGGTAATCTAATATCTGCATCATTAAGCCTAAATGAATTCACCATAAAAATTATAAATATATATGGCCCAAACAAGGACTCTCCTGGTTTTTTTATGTCTTTAAAAGAAAAGATTGAACATTCTAACACCGATTATTGTATTGTTTGTGGTGATTTTAATATTGTGATCGATCCAACCAAAGATAGCTATAATTATAGACATATAAATAATCCACAGTCTAGAAATTGCTTGAAGGAGACCATGGATTCACTGAGCTTAAAAGATGCCTTTAGGTATTTTAACAAAGATGCAAGATGCTACACGTGGCACAAAAAGAATCCGATTAAGCGTGCAAGACTAGATTACGTTATAGTTTCAGAAAATTTAACTGATCTTATTGACAAATGTAATATAAAACCGGGATACCGGTCAGATCACTCGTTCATAGAATTGATAATAACTCTTTGTAAATTTGAGTGTGGTAGAGGTTTGTGGAAACTTAATTGCTCATTATTAAAAGATAAAGAATATCTAATCAATATTAACAATGTAATAGACCGGGAAAAACTACGCTATGCAGTACCTATATACAATCAAGATAATATAACCAATCTACATGACTCCTGTATTGAATTTACCATTTCTGATAGTGATTTCCTAGAAATATTATTGCTTCAGATTCGTGGTGAAACTGTACAATATGCATCTGCTTTGAAAAAAAAGACAATTCAGAAAGAGGAAAACTTAAAACGAGAGATTGAAAATATGGAAAAACAACTAGATTCTACAAACCCAAAACATTTGGAATTGAAAAAAAAGAAATTGGAAAATTTACGTAAAGAAAAACTCAATGGCATTATGATTAGATCACGTGCTCAATGGCTCAGCGAAGGTGAAAAACCTTCTAGTTATTTTTGTTCACTCGAAAAATTTTACTATACACAAAAAACAGTTAAAAGAGTAGTGGCAGATGATGGAAATGTTATAACAGATCAAAAAGAAATTTTGAATGAATTAAGAAAATATTATCAGAACCTTTTCAAAAGTAAAGACACTGGATTACTAGACTGTAATACCCATGATCTGCAAAATTTAAGTGGTTTCAAAATGCTATCAGAAAATGATGCTAACGCACTAGAAGGCTGTCTAACAATTAACGAAATAAGTAAAGCTTTAAAAGCTATGAAGAACCAAAAATGTCCTGGTATAGATGGCTTCCCTGCCGATTTTTTCAAGGTTTTCTGGGCTAAACTGAAGTTTTTTGTGTTAAGATCTTTAAATTGTGGTTACAATACAGGACAAATGTCAATCTCTCTTAGGCAATGTATTATTTCGTGCCTCCCAAAAGGTGACAAACCTAGACAATTTTTTAAAAACTGGAGACCAATTTCGCTCCTATCAGTAGTATATAAGATTGCTTCATCTGCTCTCGCTGCAAGGTTGCGAACTGTTCTACATAATCTCATTTCAAATACCCAATCAGGATTTATGAGCAACCGCTTTATTGGAGAAAATACTCGTCTAATATATGATATAATTCACTATGCAAATTCTAATCAAATACCAGGTTTGCTCATGTTGATCGATTTTCAAAAAGCATTCGATTCTGTTTCATGGAAATTTCTTTACTCTATTCTAACTATATTTGGTTTTAAGGATAGTTTTTGTAAATGGATCAAAGTCTTAAACACTAATCTTGCTGCTGCAATTCTTCAATATGGCACATTATCTGAATTTTTTAACATAGAATGTGGTTGTAGACAGGGTGATCCGATATCAGCTTACTTGTTTATCCTGTGTGCACAAATAATGTTTCTTTTAATTGTAAATGATAAAAATTTGAAAGGTATTTCAGTGAATGGCAATGAATTTAAGATCTCACAGTTTGCCGATGATACAACCTTAATTTTAGATGGAAGCAGGAGTACCTTATTAGCCGCTCTCAACGTCTTAGAGGTATTTGGTAATATGTCTGGTCTAAAGGTAAATATGGATAAAACCAAGCTAGTTTGGATAGATAAAAAATGTCATTCTAAAGATAAACTCGATGTGGGTAAAGATTTGATATGGGGTGCTAGTGATTTTACTCTTCTAGGTATTAAATTTTCTGTAGATTTATCAAATATGATTGAGTTAAACTATCTTCCTGCAATAAATAATCTTGAAAAACTCTTAAATCTTTGGAGCCACCGATACTTAACTCCAATAGGTAAAATAACCATGATTAAAAGTTTGGCCCTGTCCAAGTTGAATCACTTGTTCCTGTCATTGCCTTCAAACAATACTCGGAAACGATATTACACCTTTTTGTACAGTGCAAAGATGTAAAAAAATTTTGGTCAGAACTAAAAACTCACTTGCAACTCATACTTGGAATTGATCTAGCAATAAACCCCTCTACTATTACATTAGGAAACCTCTTAACAAAGACCAATGTTATACCACTTAATACCATCTACCTCGCAGCTAAGTTATATATTTTTCGAGTTTCAAAATCAAATCATATTTTAAATTATCCTAGATTTTGTACTTTCTTGAAAAGAATATATTTGGAACAGGAGTATGCTGCCAAACTGGAATTTAAGGAAGGTAATTTTAGTAAGATATGGGGAAATTTTCTGGCAATTTTTTCTGGCTAATTCTGTTGTGTATGAATGTTTAACATGATATAATCATTCAAATATTGATATTTTGTATTGCTTCATGTTTTTAGTAGTCACTTCTTTTAGGTGTACATTGTCTTGTGTGTAGTTCTTACAGTGTGTGTTGTATTATGTAATTTATATGTTTATCAAAAAGAGATAAATAAAAAAAAAAAAAAACTACCTGTAGTGATATAACCTAAACAATGAGTTGAAACCGACATTAAAAACCAAATAAATAAATTAAGCAGTACAGGTTGAGGAAATACATTTACTTAAGATTGCAAGTTATGTTTTAGAGTCCACTGATATTCCAGATGCTCCGTGATGTACTTATAACATTCCTCTATATACATTTGAAGTTGTGACATTTAATTCGAACTGCAATAGTAAAATATGTTTTTCCTAAATGTGAAAGAATTAGCTGACCATGTTAAAATTAGAGGAGATTTGATAGTGTGATAACATCAATGTTATTTGATTTCCTTAAAATAGAACTGCACTTTCTTTGTGTTGAAAAGGCTCATCTCGAATTTCAGCTCAGGGTCTGTCACACAAAAAGGCAAGAATTGTAGCCTAGACCAAAGACCTTGAATTATGAGTGACAAAATTGGAATAACTAGCATAGTTGGTCTAAATTATGTAAGATTTTATCCTAAAATCACTTGGCTGTGTGAAACCAGTTGTGTAAGGTAGAAGGTTCAGTGGGCTCGTCCGGGATTTGAACCCGGGACCTCTCGCACCCAAAGCGAGAATCATACCCCTAGACCAACGAGCCCTCTTTGGATTGACTTTTCTGTGAAAAAAAAATTTATGAGTGTAATATCTATCACACAATTGTTTCACAATCAACAAAAGTTTAGGTTATGGTAGAATTTTAGGAAGGTAAGATGTAATGCATTTAAATGAGATTGCAAGCAGGTGTTAGCCTCCACTGATAATCCAGATGCTCTGTGGTGTACTATAACATTCTGCTATATACATTTAAAGTTCTGATATTAAATTATAACCTTTAAAATTTCTAAGACATGTGTTAAAATCAGAGGTAGTTTTAAGATGTAATGCCATCAAGGTTGATTTCCTTGAAAGAAAGCAGCACTTTCTGTGCTTATGAAAGGGATCAGACGGATTTCAACCCAGAGTCTATCACAAAGAAAAATCATAACCTATACCAAAGAGCCTTGAATTCTGAGTGGCAGAGTATGGAATACCTAGTTTTGTTGGTCCTGTTTATGTGAGATTTTATGCTGAAATAACTTGGCTGTGTGAAGCAAGGTATGTAAGTTAAAATGATTTATGGCCTCATCCAGGACCTCTCACTCCCGAAGCAAGAATCATACCCCTGGACTCACGACCCATTGACTGTTGTTGAAAGAAGTTTTCTATATGTGAAATGAGTTTTTAAAATTTTATACCAATGCTGCAGGTGCTATTAAAAGTGTAATGTAACATATCAGAATGAAATTTAACATTGATGTTATAGGTATCATTGTATCCCTGGACGAAAGTCGGGGATACTTAGGATTCAGTACGGTCACGCCGCCGCAGAGATTTCCTTTTGGACGCGATAACTTAAAAAATATTTTAGTTAGAACTTTCAAATTTGGTATGTGGGTATATATGGGCAATGCCACGAACGCTATTGTTTTGTGACCTTGACCTTCAATCTCAAGGTCACTGGTGGCCACTTAAAGGTCAGATTTTGGCCATTTTTGTACATTTTGGCCCAGTTCTCCAAGACAGAAAGTTAGATCATCCTATGTCTGGTATATATAATACATATATATGTCCTCTATAAGCATGCAGAAATTTGACCTTGAAGCTCTTCATTGAAGGTCATCCACTGACCGCCAAAGTACTTGACCGAGGGGCATTTTTGGCCTTTTTGGAGATATTTTCACACTTAACGCTGACTATATTGCATGGAAACTATTGAAAATGGCTTTGGAGGTTGAGTACATGATGGACTTCTGCCATCCAGGTTTACTGGTTACAGATCTTCATTTAAGGTCATCCACTGACCGCCAAAGTACCTGACCAAGGGTCATTTTTGGCATATTTGGAGATATTTTCACACTTAATGCTGACTACATTGCGTGGAAACTATTGAAAATGGCTTTTGAGGTTGAGTACATGACGGAGTAGCAGCATCCAGGCTGACCGGTTACAGATCTTCGTTGAAGGTCATCCACTGACCGCCAAAGTACCTGACCGAGGGTCATTTTGGGCCCTCTATTTGTTTGTTTGTTTGTAAACAAGATAACTCAAAAACTGACAGACGGATTTTGATAAAATTTTCAGGATATGTCCAAATTGGTAAAAGGAAGATGTGATTAAATTTTGGGAGTGATCCGGATCACTGTCTGGATCTTCTGGATCCATGAAATTTAATTTTTAAACACAGATAGCTCAAAAAGTTATCGGTGCATTTTGATGAAATTTTCAGGAGATGTCCTTATTGGGACGAGGAACAAGTGATTAGATTTTGGGAGTGATCTGGATCACTGTCTGGATCATCTGGATCCAGACTGCCAGATGTGTTTGTGTACAATATAGCTCAAAAACTTATGAACGGATTTTGATAAAATTTTCAGGATATGTCTGAAAAGGTAAAAAGATGAAATGGTTGAATTTTGGAAGTGATCCGGATCACTATATGGATCTTCTGGATCCAGGAAATGTAATTTTTAAATACAGATACCTCAAAAAGTTATGGATGGATTGTGATGACATTTTCAGCAAATGACCTAAATGGTGCGAGGAACAAGTGATTAGATTTGGGGAGTGATCTGGATCACTGTCTGGATCATCTGGATCCAGACTGCCAGATGTGTTTGTGTACAATATAGCTCAAAAACTTATGAACGGATTTTGATGAAATTTTCAGGATATGTCTGAAAAGGTAAAAAGATGAAATGGTTGAATTTTGGAAGTGATCCGGATCACTATATGGATCTTCTGGATCCATGAAATGTAATTTTTAAATACAGATACCTCAAAAAGTTATGGATGGATTGTGATGACATTTTCAGCAAATGACCTAAATGGTGCGAGGAACAAGTGATTAGATTTGGGGAGTGATCTGGATCACTGTCTGGATCATCTGGATCCAGGTTGCCAGATGTGTTTGTGTACATTGTAGCAAAAAAAACTTATGGACGGATTTTGATGAAATTTTCAGGATATGTCTGAAAAGGTAAAAGGATGAAATGGCTGAATTTTGGAAGTGATCCGGATCACTATATGGATCTTCTGGATCCATGAAATGTAATAAGACAGATACCTCAAAAAGTTATGGATGGATTGTGATGACATTTTCAGCAAATGACCTAAATGGTGCGAGGAACAAGTGATTAGATTTGGGGAGTGATCTGGATCACTGTCTGGATCATCTGGATCCAGGTTGCCAGATGTGTTTGTGTACATTGTAGCCAAAAAACTTATGGACGGATTTTGATGAAATTTTCAGGATATGTCTGAAAAGGTAAAAGGATGAAATAACTGAATTTTGGAAGTGATCCGGATCACTGTATGGATCTTCTGGATCCGTGAAATGTAATAAGACATACCTCAAAAAGTTATGGATGGATTGTGATGACATTTTCAGCAAATGACCTAAATGGTACAAGGAACAAGTGATTATACTTTTGGAATGATCTGGATCACCGTCTGGATCATCTGGATCGAGCCTGCAACATGATTTTACGATGAATTTTGATGATATTTTTAGGCTATGTTACAAATAGTAAAAGGAAGAAGTGGTAAAAGGATGAAATGATTGAATTTTGGAAGTGATCCGGATCACTATATGGATCTTCTGGATCCATGAAATGTAATTTTTTAAGACAGATACCTCAAAAAGTTATGGATGGATTGTTTCAGCAAATGGCCTAAATGGTACAAGGAACAAGTGATTACATTTTTGGAGTGATCTGGATCATCTGGATCCAGGCTTGCACATAATCTTGGAATGGATTTTACTATTTTCAGGATATGTTACAAATGGTAAAAGGAAGAAGTGGTAAAAGGAAGAAATGGTTCAATTTTGCGAGTGATCTGGACCACTATCTGGATCTTCTGGATCCGTGAATGTAATTTTTAAAGACAAATAGCTCAGAAAGTCATGAATGGATTTTTATGAAATTTTCAGGAAATGTCTTAAATGGGACAAAGAACAAGTCATTAGATTTTGGGAGTAATCTGGATCACTGTCTGGATCATGTGATTCCAGGCTGCCAGATGTGTCTGTGTACAAGATAACTCAAAAACTTATGGATGGATTTCGATGAAATTTTTAGAATATGTCTGAAAAGGTAAAAGGATGAAATGATTGAGTTTTGGAAGCGATCCGGATCACTATATGGATCTTCTGGATCCATGAAATGTAATTTTTAAAGACAGATATAAGTGAAACAACTAGCTTTTGGAAGTAATCTGGTACTATGGAGAATCCTGACCTGGTGCTCCAGGAAACAGGCTCAAGCCCGACACATTCACCCCTTAACTATGTCCCGTCCGGGGATACACTGCGTCGAGACGCAATCTCTAGTTTTAAGATGTTTTGATGGATAGCTCGTGAGTGAAGGAATATTTGTTTAACCTGAAATTATGAAACTTCAAGTTCACAGTACCTTTTGACAATTTCTTATTAATAAAAGTCTACATGGGCTCGTCCGGGATTTGAACCCGGGACCTCTCGCAACCTAAGCGAGAATCATACCCCTAGACCAACGAGCCTTGTTTGCTGTTATTTTCTCTAATAAATTTTTTATGAGTGTAATATGTATTGCCAATGTGTCTTGAGCAATAAAATATTTAGTTATTGTATTTTAAGCAGCACAGGTTGAGGAAATACATTTACTCGAGATTGCAAGTTATGTTTTAGAGTCCACTGATATTCCAGATGCTCTGTGATGTACTTATAACATTCCTCTATATACATTTGAAGTTGTGACATTTAATTCGAACTGCAATAGTAAAATATGTTTTTCCTAAATGTGAAAGAATTAGCTGACCATGTTAAAATTAGAGGAGATTTGATAGTGTGATAACATCAATGTTATTTGATTTCCTTAAAATAGAACTGCACTTTCTTTGTGTTGAAAAGGCTCATCTCGAATTTCAGCTCAGGGTCTGTCACACAAAAAGGCAAGAATTGTAGCCTAGACCAAAGACCTTGAATTATGAGTGACAAAATTGGAATAACTAGCATAGTTGGTCTAAATTATGTAAGATTTTATCCTAAAATCACTTGGCTGTGTGAAACCAGTTGTGTAAGGTAAAAGGTTCAGTGGGCTCGTCCGGGATTTGAACCCGGGACCTCTCGCACCCAAAGCGAGAATCATACCCCTAGACCAACGAGCCCTCTTTGGATTGACTTTTCTGTGAAAAAAAAATTTATGAGTGTAATATCTATCACACAATTGTTTCCCAATCAACAAAAGTTTAGGTTATGGTAGAATTTTAGGAAGGTAAGATGTAATACATTTAAATGAGATTGCAAGCAGGTGTTAGCCTCCACTGATAATCCAGATGCTCTGTGGTGTACTATAACATTCTGCTATATACATTTAAAGTTCTGATATTAAATTTTAACCTTTTAAAATTTCTAAGACATGTGTTAAAATCAGAGGTAGTTTTAAGATGTAATGCCATCAAGGTTGATTTCCTTGAAAGAAAGCAGCACTTTCTGTGCTTATGAAAGGGATCAGACGGATTTCAACCCAGAGTCTATCACAAAGAAAAATCATAACCTATACCAAAGAGCCTTGAATTCTGAGTGGCAGAGTATGAAATACCTAGTTTTGTTGGTCCTGTTTATGTGAGATTTTATGCTGAAATAACTTGGCTGTGTGAAGCAAGCTATGTAAGTTAAAATGATTTATGGCCTCATCCAGGACCTCTCACTCCCGAAGCAAGAATCATACCCCTGGACTAACGACCCATTGTCTGTTGTTGAAAGAGGTTTTCTATATGTGAATTGAATTTTTCAAATTTTATACCAATCCTGCAGGTGATATTAAAAGTGTAAAGTAACATATCACAATGAAATTTGATTGATTTTATTAGGAATCATTTTAAGATGTTTTGATGGATAGCTGATGAGTGAAGGAATATTTGTTTAAACTATAATTTAATATGAAACAGCAAGTTCACAGTACCTTTTGACAATTTGTTGTTAATAAAAGTATACATGGGCTCGTCCGGGATTTGAACCCGGGACCTCTCGCACCCGAAGCGAGAATCATACCCCTAGACCAACGAGCCTTGTTTGCTGTTATTTTCTCTAATAAATTTTTTATGAGTCTAATATGTATTGCCAATGTGTCTTGAGCAATAAAATATTCAGTTATTGTATTTTAAGCAGCACAGGTTGAGGAAATACATTTACTTGAGATTGCAAGTTATGTTTTAGAGTCCACTGATATTCCAGATGCTCTGTGATGTACTTATAACATTCCTCTATATACATTTGAAGTTGTGACATTTAATTCGAACTGCAATAGTAAAATATGTTTTTCCTAAATGTGAAAGAATTAGCTGACCATGTTAAAATTAGAGGAGATTTGATAGTGTGATAACATCAATGTTATTTGATTTCCTTAAAATAGAACTGCACTTTCTTTGTGTTGAAAAGGCTCATCTCGAATTTCAGCTCAGGGTCTGTCACACAAAAAGGCAAGAATTGTAGCCTAGACCAAAGACCTTGAATTATGAGTGACAAAATTGGAATAACTAGCATAGTTGGTCTAAATTATGTAAGATTTTATCCTAAAATCACTTGGCTGTGTGAAACCAGTTGTGTAAGGTAAAAGGTTCAGTGGGCTCGTCCGGGATTTGAACCCGGGACCTCTCGCACCCAAAGCGAGAATCATACCCCTAGACCAACGAGCCCTCTTTGGATTGACTTTTCTGTGAAAAAAAAATTTATGAGTGTAATATCTATCACACAATTGTTTCCCAATCAACAAAAGTTTAGGTTATGGTAGAATTTTAGGAAGGTAAGATGTAATACATTTAAATGAGATTGCAAGCAGGTGTTAGCCTCCACTGATAATCCAGATGCTCTGTGGTGTAATATAACATTCTGCTATATACATTTAAAGTTCTGATATTAAATTTTAACCTTTTAAAATTTCTAAGACATGTGTTAAAATCAGAGGTAGTTTTAAGATGTAATGCCATCAAGGTTGATTTCCTTGAAAGAAAGCAGCACTTTCTGTGCTTATGAAAGGGATCAGACGGATTTCAACCCAGAGTCTATCACAAAGAAAAATCATAACCTATACCAAAGAGCCTTGAATTCTGAGTGGCAGAGTATGAAATACCTAGTTTTGTTGGTCCTGTTTATGTGAGATTTTATGCTGAAATAACTTGGCTGTGTGAAGCAAGCTATGTAAGTTAAAATGATTTATGGCCTCATCCAGGACCTCTCACTCCCGAAGCAAGAATCATACCCCTGGACTAACGACCCATTGTCTGTTGTTGAAAGAGGTTTTCTATATGTGAATTGAATTTTTCAAATTTTATACCAATCCTGCAGGTGATATTAAAAGTGTAAAGTAACATATCACAATGAAATTTGATTGATTTTATTAGGAATCATTTTAAGATGTTTTGATGGATAGCTGATGAGTGAAGGAATATTTGTTTAAACTATAATTTAATATGAAACAGCAAGTTCACAGTACCTTTTGACAATTTGTTGTTAATAAAAGTATACATGGGCTCGTCCGGGATTTGAACCCGGGACCTCTCGCACCCGAAGCGAGAATCATACCCCTAGACCAACGAGCCTTGTTTGCTGTTATTTTCTCTAATAAATTTTTTATGAGTCTAATATGTATTGCCAATGTGTCTTGAGCAATAAAATATTCAGTTATTGTATTTTAAGCAGCACAGGTTGAGGAAATACATTTACTTGAGATTGCAAGTTATGTTTTAGAGTCCACTGATATTCCAGATGCTCTGTGATGTACTTATAACATTCCTCTATATACATTTGAAGTTGTGACATTTAATTCGAACTGCAATAGTAAAATATGTTTTTCCTAAATGTGAAAGAATTAGCTGACCATGTTAAAATTAGAGGAGATTTGATAGTGTGATAACATCAATGTTATTTGATTTCCTTAAAATAGAACTGCACTTTCTTTGTGTTGAAAAGGCTCATCTCGAATTTCAGCTCAGGGTCTGTCACACAAAAAGGCAAGAATTGTAGCCTAGACCAAAGACCTTGAATTATGAGTGACAAAATTGGAATAACTAGCATAGTTGGTCTAAATTATGTAAGATTTTATCCTAAAATCACTTGGCTGTGTGAAACCAGTTGTGTAAGGTAAAAGGTTCAGTGGGCTCGTCCGGGATTTGAACCCGGGACCTCTCGCACCCAAAGCGAGAATCATACCCCTAGACCAACGAGCCCTCTTTGGATTGACTTTTCTGTGAAAAAAAAATTTATGAGTGTAATATCTATCACACAATTGTTTCCCAATCAACAAAAGTTTAGGTTATGGTAGAATTTTAGGAAGGTAAGATGTAATACATTTAAATGAGATTGCAAGCAGGTGTTAGCCTCCACTGATAATCCAGATGCTCTGTGGTGTACTATAACATTCTGCTATATACATTTAAAGTTCTGATATTAAATTTTAACCTTTTAAAATTTCTAAGACATGTGTTAAAATCAGAGGTAGTTTTAAGATGTAATGCCATCAAGGTTGATTTCCTTGAAAGAAAGCAGCACTTTCTGTGCTTATGAAAGGGATCAGACGGATTTCAACCCAGAGTCTATCACAAAGAAAAATCATAACCTATACCAAAGAGCCTTGAATTCTGAGTGGCAGAGTATGAAATACCTAGTTTTGTTGGTCCTGTTTATGTGAGATTTTATGCTGAAATAACTTGGCTGTGTGAAGCAAGCTATGTAAGTTAAAATGATTTATGGCCTCATCCAGGACCTCTCACTCCCGAAGCAAGAATCATACCCCTGGACTAACGACCCATTGTCTGTTGTTGAAAGAGGTTTTCTATATGTGAATTGAATTTTTCAAATTTTATACCAATCCTGCAGGTGATATTAAAAGTGTAAAGTAACATATCACAATGAAATTTGATTGATTTTATTAGGAATCATTTTAAGATGTTTTGATGGATAGCTGATGAGTGAAGGAATATTTGTTTAAACTATAATTTAATATGAAACAGCAAGTTCACAGTACCTTTTGACAATTTGTTGTTAATAAAAGTATACATGGGCTCGTCCGGGATTTGAACCCGGGACCTCTCGCACCCGAAGCGAGAATCATACCCCTAGACCAACGAGCCTTGTTTGCTGTTATTTTCTCTAATAAATTTTTTATGAGTCTAATATGTATTGCCAATGTGTCTTGAGCAATAAAATATTCAGTTATTGTATTTTAAGCAGCACAGGTTGAGGAAATACATTTACTTGAGATTGCAAGTTATGTTTTAGAGTCCACTGATATTCCAGATGCTCTGTGATGTACTTATAACATTCCTCTATATACATTTGAAGTTGTGACATTTAATTCGAACTGCAATAGTAAAATATGTTTTTCCTAAATGTGAAAGAATTAGCTGACCATGTTAAAATTAGAGGAGATTTGATAGTGTGATAACATCAATGTTATTTGATTTCCTTAAAATAGAACTGCACTTTCTTTGTGTTGAAAAGGCTCATCTCGAATTTCAGCTCAGGGTCTGTCACACAAAAAGGCAAGAATTGTAGCCTAGACCAAAGACCTTGAATTATGAGTGACAAAATTGGAATAACTAGCATAGTTGGTCTAAATTATGTAAGATTTTATCCTAAAATCACTTGGCTGTGTGAAACCAGTTGTGTAAGGTAAAAGGTTCAGTGGGCTCGTCCGGGATTTGAACCCGGGACCTCTCGCACCCAAAGCGAGAATCATACCCCTAGACCAACGAGCCCTCTTTGGATTCACTTTTCTGTGAAAAAAAATTATGAGTGTAATATTTATCACACAATTGTTTCCCAATCAACAAAAGTTTAGGTTATGGTAGAATTTTAGGAAGGTAAGATGTAATACATTTAAATGAGATTGCAAGCTGTTGTTAGCCTCCACTGATAATCCAGATGCTCTGTGGTGTACTATAACATTCTGCTATATACATTTAAAGTTCTGATATTAAATTATAACCTTTTAAAATTTCTAAGACGTGTTAAAATCAGAGGTAATTTTAAGATGTAATGCCATCAAGGTTGATTTCCGTGAAAGAAAGTAGCACTTTCTGTGCTTATGAAAGGGATCAGACGGATTTCAAACCAGAGTCTATCACAACCTATACCAAAGAGCCTTGAATTCTGAGTGGCAGAGTATGGAATACCTAGTTTAGTTGGTCCTGTTTATGTGAGATTTTATGCTGAAATAACTTGGCTGTGTGAAGCAAGCTATGTAAGTTAAAATGATTTATGGCCTCATCCAGGACCTCTCACTCCCGAAGCGAGAATCATACCCCTGGACTAATGACCCATTGACTCTTGTTGAAAGAGGTTTTCTATATGTGAAATGAATTTTCAAATTTTATACCAATACTGGACTTGCAATTAAAAGTGTAAAGTAACATATCATAATGAAATTTGACATTGATTTTATTAGGAATCATTTTAAGATGTTTTGATGGATAGCTGATGAGTGAAGGAATATTTGTTTGACCTATAATTTAATATGAAACAGCAAGTTCACAGGAGCTAAATGTGAAAGAATTAGCTGACCATGTTAAAATTAGAGGAGATTTGATAGTGTGATAACATTAATGTTATTTGATTTCCTTAAAATAGAACTGCACTTTCTTTATGTTGAAAAGGCTCATCTCGAATTTCAGCTCAGGGTCTGTCACACAAAAAGGCAAGAATTGTAGCCTAGACCAAAGACCTTGAATTATGAGTGACAAAATTGGAATAACTAGCATAGTTGGTCTAAATTATGTAAGATTTTATCCTAAAATCACTTGGCTGTGTGAAACCAGTTGTGTAAGGTAAAAGATTCAGTGGGCTCGTCCGGGATTTGAACCCGGGACCTCTCGCACCCAAAGCGAGAATCATACCCCTAGACCAACGAGCCCTCTTTGGATTGACTTTTCTGTGAAAAAAAAATTTATGAGTGTAATATCTATCACACAATTGTTTCCCAATCAACAAAAGTTTAGGTTATGGTAGAATTTTAGGAAGGTAAGATGTAATACATTTAAATGAGATTGCAAGCAGGTGTTAGCCTCCACTGATAATCCAGATGCTCTGTGGTGTACTATAACATTCTGCTATATACATTTAAAGTTCTGATATTAAATTTTAACCTTTTAAAATTTCTAAGACATGTGTTAAAATCAGAGGTAGTTTTAAGATGTAATGCCATCAAGGTTGATTTCCTTGAAAGAAAGCAGCACTTTCTGTGCTTATGAAAGGGATCAGACGGATTTCAACCCAGAGTCTATCACAAAGAAAAATCATAACCTATACCAAAGAGCCTTGAATTCTGAGTGGCAGAGTATGAAATACCTAGTTTTGTTGGTCCTGTTTATGTGAGATTTTATGCTGAAATAACTTGGCTGTGTGAAGCAAGCTATGTAAGTTAAAATGATTTATGGCCTCATCCAGGACCTCTCACTCCCGAAGCAAGAATCATACCCCTGGACTAACGACCCATTGTCTGTTGTTGAAAGAGGTTTTCTATATGTGAATTGAATTTTTCAAATTTTATACCAATCCTGCAGGTGATATTAAAAGTGTAAAGTAACATATCACAATGAAATTTGATTGATTTTATTAGGAATCATTTTAAGATGTTTTGATGGATAGCTGATGAGTGAAGGAATATTTGTTTAAACTATAATTTAATATGAAACAGCAAGTTCACAGTACCTTTTGACAATTTGTTGTTAATAAAAGTATACATGGGCTCGTCCGGGATTTGAACCCGGGACCTCTCGCACCCGAAGCGAGAATCATACCCCTAGACCAACGAGCCTTGTTTGCTGTTATTTTCTCTAATAAATTTTTTATGAGTCTAATATGTATTGCCAATGTGTCTTGAGCAATAAAATATTCAGTTATTGTATTTTAAGCAGCACAGGTTGAGGAAATACATTTACTTGAGATTGCAAGTTATGTTTTAGAGTCCACTGATATTCCAGATGCTCTGTGATGTACTTATAACATTCCTCTATATACATTTGAAGTTGTGACATTTAATTCGAACTGCAATAGTAAAATGTTTTTCCTAAATGTGAAAGAATTAGCTGACCATGTTAAAATTAGAGGAGATTTGATAGTGTGATAACGTCAATGTTATTTGATTTCCTTAAAATAGAACTGCACTTTCTTTGTTGAAAAGGCTCATCTCGAATTTCAGCTCAGGGTCTGTCACACAAAAAGGCAAGAATTGTAGCCTAGACCAAAGACCTTGAATTATGAGTGACAAAATTGGAATAACTAGCATAGTTGGTCTAAATTATGTAAGATTTTATCCTAAAATCACTTGGCTGTGTGAAACCAGTTGTGTAAGGTAAAAGGTTCAGGGGGCTCGTCCGGGATTTAAACCCAGGACCTCTCGCACCCAAAGCGAGAATCATACCCCTAGACCAACGAGCCCTCTTTGGATTGACTTTTCTGTGAAAAAAAAATTCATGAGTGTAATATCTATCACACAATTGTTTCCCAATCAACAAAAGTTTAGGTTATGGTAGAATTTTAGGAAGGTAAGATGTAATACATTTAAATGAGATTGCAAGCAGGTGTTAGCCTCCACTGATAATCCAGATGCTCTGTGGTGTACTATGACATTCTGCTATATACATTTAAAGTTCTGATATTGAATCATAACCTTTTAAAATTTCTAAGACATGTGTTAAAATCAGAGGTAGTTTTAAGATGTAATGCCATCAAGGTTGATTTCCTTGAAAGAAAGCAGCACTTTCTGTGCTTATGAAAGGGATCAGACGGATTTCAACCCAGAGTCTATCACAAAGAAAAATCATAACCTATACCAAAGAGCCTTGAATTCTGAGTGGCAGAGTATGGAATACCTAGTTTTGTTGGTCCTGTTTATGTGAGATTTTATGCTGAAATAACTTGGCTGTGTGAAGCAAGCTATGTAAGTTAAAATGATTTATGGCCTCATCCAGGACCTCTCACTCCCGAAGCAAGAATCATACCCCTGGACTCACGACCCATTGACTGTTGTTGAAAGAAGTTTTCTATATGTGAAATGAGTTTTTAAAATTTTATACCAATGCTGCAGGTGCTATTAAAAGTGTAATGTAACATATCAGAATGAAATTTAACATTGATGTTATAGGTATCATTGTATCCCTGGACGAAAGTCGGGGATACTTAGGATTCAGTACGGTCACACCGCCGCCGCCGCAGAGATTTCCTTTTGGACGCGATAACTTAAAAAATATTTTAGTTAGAACTTTCAAATTTGGTATGTGGGTATATATGGGCAATGCCACGAACGCTATTGTTTTGTGACCTTGACCTTCAATCTCAAGGTCACTGGTGGCCACTTAAAGGTCAGATTTTGGCCATTTTTGCACATTTTGGCCCAGTTCTCCAAGACAGAAAGTTAGATCATCCTATGTCTGGTATATATAATACATATATATGTCCTCTATAAGCATGCAGAAATTTGACCTTGAAGCTCTTCATTGAAGGTCATCCACTGACCGCCAAAGTACTTGACCGAGGGGCATTTTTGGCCTTTTTGGAGATATTTTCACACTTAACGCTGACTATATTGCATGGAAACTATTGAAAATGGCTTTGGAGGTTGAGTACATGATGGACTTCTGCCATCCAGGTTTACTGGTTACAGATCTTCATTTAAGGTCATCCACTGACCGCCAAAGTACCTGACCAAGGGTCATTTTTGGCATATTTGGAGATATTTTCACACTTAATGCTGACTACATTGCGTGGAAACTATTGAAAATGGCTTTTGAGGTTGAGTACATGACGGAGTAGCAGCATCCAGGCTGACCAGTTACAGATCTTCGTTGAAGGTCATCCACTGACCGCCAAAGTACCTGACCTAGGGTCATTTTGGGCCCTCTATTTGTTTGTTTGTTTGTAAACAAGATAACTCAAAAACTGACAGACGGATTTTGATAAAATTTTCAGGATATGTCCAAATTGGTAAAAGGAAGATGTGATTAAATTTTGGGAGTGATCCGGATCACTGTCTGGATCTTCTGGATCCATGAAATTTAATTTTTAAACACAGATAGCTCAAAAAGTTATCGGTGCATTTTGATGAAATTTTCAGGAGATGTCCTTATTGGGACGAGGAACAAGTGATTAGATTTTGGGAGTGATCTGGATCACTGTCTGGATTATCTGGATCCAGACTGCCAGATGTGTTTGTGTACAATATAGCTCAAGAACTTATGAACGGATTTTGATGAAATTTTCAGGATATGTCTGAAAAGGTAAAAAGATGAAATGGTTGAATTTTGGAAGTGATCCGGATCACTATATGGATCTTCTGGATCCATGAAATGTAATTTTTAAATACAGATACCTCAAAAAGTTATGGATGGATTGTGATGACATTTTCAGCAAATGACCTAAATGGTGCGAGGAACAAGTGATTAGATTTGGGGAGTGATCTGGATCACTGTCTGGATCATCTGGATCCAGGTTGCCAGATGTGTTTGTGTACATTGTAGCCAAAAAACTTATGGACGGATTTTGATGAAATTTTCAGGATATGTCTGAAAAGGTAAAAGGATGAAATAACTGAATTTTGGAAGTGATCCGGATCACTGTATGGATCTTCTGGATCCGTGAAATGTAATAAGACATACCTCAAAAAGTTATGGATGGATTGTGATGACATTTTCAGCAAATGACCTAAATGGTACAAGGAACAAGTGATTATACTTTTGGAATGATCTGGATCACCGTCTGGATCATCTGGATCGAGCCTGCAACATGATTTTACGATGAATTTTGATGATATTTTTAGGCTATGTTACAAATAGTAAAAGGAAGAAGTGGTAAAAGGATGAAATGATTGAATTTTGGAAGTGATCCGGATCACTATATGGATCTTCTGGATCCATGAAATGTAATTTTTTAAGACAGATACCTCAAAAAGTTATGGATGGATTGTTTCAGCAAATGGCCTAAATGGTACAAGGAACAAGTGATTACATTTTTGGAGTGATCTGGATCATCTGGATCCAGGCTTGCACATAATCTTGGAATGGATTTTACTATTTTCAGGATATGTTACAAATGGTAAAAGGAAGAAGTGGTAAAAGGAAGAAATGGTTCAATTTTGCGAGTGATCTGGACCACTATCTGGATCTTCTGGATCCGTGAATGTAATTTTTAAAGACAAATAGCTCAGAAAGTCATGAATGGATTTTTATGAAATTTTCAGGAAATGTCTTAAATGGGACAAAGAACAAGTCATTAGATTTTGGGAGTAATCTGGATCACTGTCTGGATCATGTGATTCCAGGCTGCCAGATGTGTCTGTGTACAAGATAACTCAAAAACTTATGGATGGATTTCGATGAAATTTTTAGAATATGTCTGAAAAGGTAAAAGGATGAAATGATTGAGTTTTGGAAGTGATCCGGATCACTATATGGATCTTCTGGATCCATGAAATGTAATTTTTAAAGACAGATATAAGTGAAACAACTAGCTTTTGGAAGTAATCTGGTACTATGGAGAATCCTGACCTGGTGCTCCAGGAAACAGGCTCAAGCCCGACACATTCACGCCTTAACTATGTCCCGTCCGGGGATACACTGCGTCGAGACGCAATCTCTAGTTTTAAGATGTTTTGATGGATAGCTCGTGAGTGAAGGAATATTTGTTTAACCTGAAATTATGAAACTTCAAGTTCACAGTACCTTTTGACAATTTCTTATTAATAAAAGTCTACATGGGCTCGTCCGGGATTTGAACCCGGGACCTCTCGCAACCTAAGCGAGAATCATACCCCTAGACCAACGAGCCTTGTTTGCTGTTATTTTCTCTAATAAATTTTTTATGAGTGTAATATGTATTGCCAATGTGTCTTGAGCAATAAAATATTTAGTTATTGTATTTTAAGCAGCACAGGTTGAGGAAATACATTTACTCGAGATTGCAAGTTATGTTTTAGAGTCCACTGATATTCCAGATGCTCTGTGATGTACTTATAACATTCCTCTATATACATTTGAAGTTGTGACATTTAATTCGAACTGCAATAGTAAAATATGTTTTTCCTAAATGTGAAAGAATTAGCTGACCATGTTAAAATTAGAGGAGATTTGATAGTGTGATAACATCAATGTTATTTGATTTCCTTAAAATAGAACTGCACTTTCTTTGTGTTGAAAAGGCTCATCTCGAATTTCAGCTCAGGGTCTGTCACACAAAAAGGCAAGAATTGTAGCCTGGACCAAAGACCTTGAATTATGAGTGACAAAATTGGAATAACTAGCATAGTTGGTCTAAATTATGTAAGATTTTATCCTAAAATCACTTGGCTGTGTGAAACCAGTTGTGTAAGGTAAAAGGTTCAGTGGGCTCGTCCGGGATTTGAACCCGGGACCTCTCGCACCCAAAGCGAGAATCATACCCCTAGACCAACGAGCCCTCTTTGGATTGACTTTTCTGTGAAAAAAAATTATGAGTGTAATATTTATCACACAATTGTTTCCCAATCAACAAAAGTTTAGGTTATGGTAGAATTTTAGGAAGGTAAGATGTAATACATTTAAATGAGATTGCAAGCTGTTGTTAGCCTCCACTGATAATCCAGATGCTCTGTGGTGTACTATAACATTCTGCTATATACATTTAAAGTTCTGATATTAAATTATAACCTTTTAAAATTTCTAAGACGTGTTAAAATCAGAGGTAATTTTAAGATGTAATGCCATCAAGGTTGATTTCCGTGAAAGAAAGTAGCACTTTCTGTGCTTATGAAAGGGATCAGACGGATTTCAAACCAGAGTCTATCACAAAGAAAAATCATAACCTATACCAAAGAGCCTTGAATTCTGAGTGGCAGAGTATGGAATACCTAGTTTAGTTGGTCCTGTTTATGTGAGATTTTATGCTGAAATAACTTGGCTGTGTGAAGCAAGCTATGTAAGTTAAAATGATTTATGGCCTCATCCAGGACCTCTCACTCCCGAAGCGAGAATCATACCCCTGGACTAATGACCCATTGACTCTTGTTGAAAGAGGTTTTCTATATGTGAAATGAATTTTCAAATTTTATACCAATACTGGACTTGCAATTAAAAGTGTAAAGTAACATATCATAATGAAATTTGACATTGATTTTATTAGGAATCATTTTAAGATGTTTTGATGGATAGCTGATGAGTGAAGGAATATTTGTTTGACCTATAATTTAATATGAAACAGCAAGTTCACAGGAGCTAAATGTGAAAGAATTAGCTGACCATGTTAAAATTAGAGGAGATTTGATAGTGTGATAACATTAATGTTATTTGATTTCCTTAAAATAGAACTGCAATTTCTTTATGTTGAAAAGGCTCATCTCGAATTTCAGCTCAGGGTCTGTCACACAAAAAGGCAAGAATTGTAGCCTAGACCAAAGACCTTGAATTATGAGTGACAAAATTGGAATAACTAGCATAGTTGGTCTAAATTATGTAAGATTTTATCCTAAAATCACTTGGCTGTGTGAAACCAGTTGTGTAAGGTAAAAGATTCAGTGGGCTCGTCCAGGATTTGAACCCGGGACCTCTCACACCCAAAGCGAGAATCATACCCCTAGACCAACGAGCCCTCTTTGGATTGACTTTTCTGTGAAAAAAAAATTTATGAGTGTAATATCTATCACACAATTGTTTCCCAATCAACAAAAGTTTAGGTTATGGTAGAATTTTAGGAAGGTAAGATGTAATACATTTAAATGAGATTGCAAGCAGGTGTTAGCCTCCACTGATAATCCAGATGCTCTGTGGTGTACTATAACATTCTGCTATATACATTTAAAGTTCTGATATTAAATTATAACCTTTTAAAATTTCTAAGACATGTGTTAAAATCAGAGGTAGTTTTAAGATATAATGCCATCAAGGTTGATTTCCTTGAAAGAAAGCAGCACTTTCTGTGCTTATGAAAGGGATCAGACGGATTTCAACCCAGAGTCTATCACAAAGAAAAATCATAACCTATACCAAAGAGCCTTGAATTCTGAGTGGCAGAGTATGAAATACCTAGTTTTGTTGGTCCTGTTTATGTGAGATTTTATGCTGAAATAACTTGGCTGTGTGAAGCAAGCTATGAAGTTAAAATGATTTATGGCCTCATCCAGGACCTCTCACTCCCGAAGCAAGAATCATACCCCTGGACTAACGACCCATTGTCTGTTGTTGAAAGAGGTTTTCTATATGTGAATTGAATTTTTCAAATTTTATACCAATCCTGCAGGTGATATTAAAAGTGTAAAGTAACATATCACAATGAAATTTGATTGATTTTATTAGGAATCATTTTAAGATGTTTTGATGGATAGCTGATGAGTGAAGGAATATTTGTTTAACCTATAATTTAATATGAAACAGTAAGTTCACAGTACCTTTTGACAATTTGTTGTTAATAAAAGTATACATGGGCTCGTCCGGGATTTGAACCCGGGACCTCTCGCACCCGAAGCGAGAATCATACCCCTAGACCAACGAGCCTTGTTTGCTGTTATTTTCTCTAATAAATTTTTTATGAGTCTAATATGTATTGCCAATGTGTCTTGAGCAATAAAATATTCAGTTATTGTATTTTAAGCAGCACAGGTTGAGGAAATACATTTACTTGAGATTGCAAGTTATGTTTTAGAGTCCACTGATATTCCAGATGCTCTGTGATGTACTTATAACATTCCTCTATATACATTTGAAGTTGTGACATTTAATTCGAACTGCAATAGTAAAATATGTTTTTCCTAAATGTGAAAGAATTAGCTGACCATGTTAAAATTAGAGGAGATTTGATAGTGTGATAACGTCAATGTTATTTGATTTCCTTAAAATAGAACTGCACTTTCTTTGTTGAAAAGGCTCATCTCGAATTTCAGCTCAGGGTCTGTCACACAAAAAGGCAAGAATTGTAGCCTAGACCAAAGACCTTGAATTATGAGTGACAAAATTGGAATAACTAGCATAGTTGGTCTAAATTATGTAAGATTTTATCCTAAAATCACTTGGCTGTGTGAAACCAGTTGCGTAAGGTAAAAGGTTCAGTGGGCTCGTCCGGGATTTGAACCCAGGACCTCTCGCACCCAAAGCGAGAATCACACCCCTAGACCAACGAGCCCTCTTTGGATTGACTTTTCTGTGAAAAAAAAATTCATGAGTGTAATATCTATCACACAATTGTTTCCCAATCAACAAAAGTTTAGGTTATGGTAGAATTTTAGGAAGGTAAGATGTAATACATTTAAATGAGATTGCAAGCAGGTGTTAGCCTCCACTGATAATCCAGATGCTCTGTGGTGTACTATGACATTCTGCTATATACATTTAAAGTTCTGATATTGAATCATAACCTTTTAAAATTTCTAAGACATGTGTTAAAATCAGAGGTAGTTTTAAGATGTAATGCCATCAAGGTTGATTTCCTTGAAAGAAAGCAGCACTTTCTGTGCTTATGAAAGGGATCAGACGGATTTCAACCCAGAGTCTATCACAAAGAAAAATCATAACCTATACCAAAGAGCCTTGAATTCTGAGTGGCAGAGTATGGAATACCTAGTTTTGTTGGTCCTGTTTATGTGAGATTTTATGCTGAAATAACTTGGCTGTGTGAAGCAAGCTATGTAAGTTAAAATGATTTATGGCCTCATCCAGGACCTCTCACTCCCGAAGCGAGAATCATACCCCTGGACTAACGACCCGTTGACTCTTGTTGAAAGAGGTTTTCTATATGTGAAATGAATTTTAAAAATTTTATACCAATACTTGACTTGCAATTAAAAGTGTAAAGTAACATATCATAATGAAATTTGACATTGATTTTATTAGGAATCATTTTAAGATGTTTCGATGGATAGCTGATGAGTGAAGGAATATTTGTTTAACCTATAATTTAATATGAAACAGCAAGTTCACAGTACCTTTTGACAATTTGTTGTTAATAAAAGTCTACATGGGCTCGTTCAGGATTTGAACCCAGGACCTCTCGCACCCGAAGCGAGAATCATACCCCTAGACCAACGAGCCTTGTTTGCTGTTATTTTCTCTAATAAATTTTTTATGAGACTAATATATATTGCTAATGTGTCTTGAGCAGTAAAATATTTAGTTATTGTATTTTAACCAGCACAGGTTGAGGAAATACATTTACTCGAGATTGCAAGTTATGTTTTAGAGTCCACTGATATTCCAGATGCTCTGTGATGTACTTATAACATTCCTCTATATACATTTGAAGTTGTAACATTTAATTCGAACTGCAATAGTAAAATATGTTTTTCCTAAATGTGAAAGAATTAGCTGACCATGTTAAAATTAGAGGAGATTTGATAGTGTGATAACATCAATATTATTTGATTTCCTTAAAATAGAACTGCACTTTCTTTGTGTTGAAAAGGCTCATCTCGAATTTCAGCTCAGGGTCTGTCACACAAAAAGGCAAGAATTGTAGCCTAGACCAAAGACCTTGAATTATGAGTGACAAAATTGTAATAACTAGCATAGTTGGTCTAAATTATGTAAGATTTTATCCTAAAATCACTTGGCTGTGTGAAACCAGTTGTATAAGGTAAAAGGTTCAGTGGGGTCATCCGGGATCTCTCGCACCCAAAGCGAGAATCATACCCCTAGACCAACGAGCCCTCTTTGGACTGACTTTTCTGTGAAAAAAAAATTATGAGTGTAATATCTATCACACAATTGTTTCCCAATCAACAAAAGTTTAGGTTATGGTAGAATTTTAGGAAGGTAAGATGTAATACATTTAAATGAGATTGCAAGCAGGTGTTAGCCTCCACTGATAATCCAGATGCTCTGTGGTGTACTATAACATTCTGCTATATACATTTAAAGTTCTGATATTAAATTATAACCTTTTAAAATTTCTAAGACGTGTTAAAATCAGAGGTAGTTTTAAGATATAATGCCATCAAGGTTGATTTCCTTGAAAGAAAGCAGCACTTTCTGTGCTTATGAAAGGGATCAGACGGATTTCAACCCAGAGTCTATCACAAAGAAAAATCATAACCTATACCAAAGAGCCTTGAATTCTGAGTGGCAGAGTATGAAATACCTAGTTTTGTTGGTCCTGTTTATGTGAGATTTTATGCTGAAATAACTTGGCTGTGTGAAGCAAGCTATGAAGTTAAAATGATTTATGGCCTCATCCAGGACCTCTCACTCCCGAAGCAAGAATCATACCCCTGGACTAACGACCCATTGTCTGTTGTTGAAAGAGGTTTTCTATATGTGAATTGAATTTTTCAAATTTTATACCAATCCTGCAGGTGATATTAAAAGTGTAAAGTAACATATCACAATGAAATTTGATTGATTTTATTAGGAATCATTTTAAGATGTTTTGATGGATAGCTGATGAGTGAAGGAATATTTGTTTAACCTATAATTTAATATGAAACAGTAAGTTCACAGTACCTTTTGACAATTTGTTGTTAATAAAAGTATACATGGGCTCGTCCGGGATTTGAACCCGGGACCTCTCGCACCCGAAGCGAGAATCATACCCCTAGACCAACGAGCCTTGTTTGCTGTTATTTTCTCTAATAAATTTTTTATGAGTCTAATATGTATTGCCAATGTGTCTTGAGCAATAAAATATTCAGTTATTGTATTTTAAGCAGCACAGGTTGAGGAAATACATTTACTTGAGATTGCAAGTTATGTTTTAGAGTCCACTGATATTCCAGATGCTCTGTGATGTACTTATAACATTCCTCTATATACATTTGAAGTTGTGACATTTAATTCGAACTGCAATAGTAAAATATGTTTTTCCTAAATGTGAAAGAATTAGCTGACCATGTTAAAATTAGAGGAGATTTGATAGTGTGATAACGTCAATGTTATTTGATTTCCTTAAAATAGAACTGCACTTTCTTTGTTGAAAAGGCTCATCTCGAATTTCAGCTCAGGGTCTGTCACACAAAAAGGCAAGAATTGTAGCCTAGACCAAAGACCTTGAATTATGAGTGACAAAATTGGAATAACTAGCATAGTTGGTCTAAATTATGTAAGATTTTATCCTAAAATCACTTGGCTGTGTGAAACCAGTTGCGTAAGGTAAAAGGTTCAGTGGGCTCGTCCGGGATTTGAACCCAGGACCTCTCGCACCCAAAGCGAGAATCACACCCCTAGACCAACGAGCCCTCTTTGGATTGACTTTTCTGTGAAAAAAAAATTCATGAGTGTAATATCTATCACACAATTGTTTCCCAATCAACAAAAGTTTAGGTTATGGTAGAATTTTAGGAAGGTAAGATGTAATACATTTAAATGAGATTGCAAGCAGGTGTTAGCCTCCACTGATAATCCAGATGCTCTGTGGTGTACTATGACATTCTGCTATATACATTTAAAGTTCTGATATTGAATCATAACCTTTTAAAATTTCTAAGACATGTGTTAAAATCAGAGGTAGTTTTAAGATGTAATGCCATCAAGGTTGATTTCCTTGAAAGAAAGCAGCACTTTCTGTGCTTATGAAAGGGATCAGACGGATTTCAACCCAGAGTCTATCACAAAGAAAAATCATAACCTATACCAAAGAGCCTTGAATTCTGAGTGGCAGAGTATGGAATACCTAGTTTTGTTGGTCCTGTTTATGTGAGATTTTATGCTGAAATAACTTGGCTGTGTGAAGCAAGCTATGTAAGTTAAAATGATTTATGGCCTCATCCAGGACCTCTCACTCCCGAAGCGAGAATCATACCCCTGGACTAACGACCCGTTGACTCTTGTTGAAAGAGGTTTTCTATATGTGAAATGAATTTTAAAAATTTTATACCAATACTTGACTTGCAATTAAAAGTGTAAAGTAACATATCATAATGAAATTTGACATTGATTTTATTAGGAATCATTTTAAGATGTTTCGATGGATAGCTGATGAGTGAAGGAATATTTGTTTAACCTATAATTTAATATGAAACAGCAAGTTCACAGTACCTTTTGACAATTTGTTGTTAATAAAAGTCTACATGGGCTCGTTCAGGATTTGAACCCAGGACCTCTCGCACCCGAAGCGAGAATCATACCCCTAGACCAACGAGCCTTGTTTGCTGTTATTTTCTCTAATAAATTTTTTATGAGACTAATATATATTGCTAATGTGTCTTGAGCAGTAAAATATTTAGTTATTGTATTTTAACCAGCACAGGTTGAGGAAATACATTTACTCGAGATTGCAAGTTATGTTTTAGAGTCCACTGATATTCCAGATGCTCTGTGATGTACTTATAACATTCCTCTATATACATTTGAAGTTGTAACATTTAATTCGAACTGCAATAGTAAAATATGTTTTTCCTAAATGTGAAAGAATTAGCTGACCATGTTAAAATTAGAGGAGATTTGATAGTGTGATAACATCAATATTATTTGATTTCCTTAAAATAGAACTGCACTTTCTTTGTGTTGAAAAGGCTCATCTCGAATTTCAGCTCAGGGTCTGTCACACAAAAAGGCAAGAATTGTAGCCTAGACCAAAGACCTTGAATTATGAGTGACAAAATTGTAATAACTAGCATAGTTGGTCTAAATTATGTAAGATTTTATCCTAAAATCACTTGGCTGTGTGAAACCAGTTGTATAAGGTAAAAGGTTCAGTGGGGTCATCCGGGATCTCTCGCACCCAAAGCGAGAATCATACCCCTAGACCAACGAGCCCTCTTTGGACTGACTTTTCTGTGAAAAAAAAATTATGAGTGTAATATCTATCACACAATTGTTTCCCAATCAACAAAAGTTTAGGTTATGGTAGAATTTTAGGAAGGTAAGATGTAATACATTTAAATGAGATTGCAAGCAGGTGTTAGCCTCCACTGATAATCCAGATGCTCTGTGATGTACTATGACATTCTGCTATATACATTTAAAGTTCTGATATTGAATTATAACCTTTTAAAATTTCTAAGACATGTGTTAAAATCAGAGGTAGTTTTAAGATGTAATGCCATCAAGGTTGATTTCCTTGAAAGAAAGCAGCACTTTCTGTGCTTATGAAAGGGATCAGACGGATTTCAACCCAGAGTCTATCACAAAGAAAAATCATAACCTATACCAAAGAGCCTTGAATTCTGAGTGGCAGAGTACGGAATACCTAGTTTTGTTGGTCCTGTTTATGTGAGATTTTATGCTGAAATAACGTGGCTGTGTGAAGCAAGCTATGTAAGTTAAAATGATTTATGGCCTCATCCAGGACCTCTCACTCCCGAAGCGAGAATCATACCCCTGGACTAATGACCCATTGACTGTTGTTGAAAGAGGTTTTCTATATGTGAATTGAATTTTTAAAATTTTATACCAATGCTGCAGGTGCTATTAAAAGTGTAAAGTAACATATCAGAATGAAATTTAATATTGATTTTACAGGTATCATTTTAAGATGTTTTGATGGATAGCTCGTGAGTGAAGGAATATTTGTTAACGCTGGATGATAGGAGAGGGTTATTGTAATCAGTTTGTTGCTGTATGTCTGTCTGTCTGTGCACCGTTTCACCCTTATAACTCAAAAACTATAACACCAATCGAGCTCAAGTTTGGTGGGCAGGTATTTTATGGGGTACAGACGGATTCGTTCAAATTTGGTGTAATTTGTGTGAAAACTAAAGCCAGGAGAGAGTTTTTCTTATTTTAATTGGGCTTTTACAGTGAAATCTGCTTCTCTGTCTGTGCACCATTTTACCCTTATAAATCAAAAACTATAACTTCAATCAATCTCAAATTTGGTGGGAAGGTATTTCATGGGGTACAGATGGATTCTTCCAAATTTGGTCTAATTTGTTTTAAAATTAAAGCCAGGAGAGAGTTTTTCTTATTTTAATTGGGAATACACAGTGAAACTGCTTCTCTTCATCACATATGTAAAAATCAATATTTTGCTTTCTGATGATGTCATTACTAAGTGATGTCACAATGTAACTGCCATTGTGAGGTCACAAACCTAGCTTGTGATACTTTAAGTAAAAATATTTCTTCTCATTGTATGTCTTGAAATTGACATAAACATAATAAAGAGGGAGGTGGTATATTTATCATTTTTATTAATTATTATTTCTGTTTTATTTTCTCCTTTTTTCTTTCAATTCCTTGACAGTCCATCACAAAAAATTACCATGCATGATTTTCACCAAGAAGTGACCTTTAAGCAGAATTTTTACCTCCACCAGCAGTTTATGTTTTTGTGTGTTAATTGTTTATGTTTGTTTTATTTTTTTGTGTGTGTGGGGGTGGGTGGGGGGGTGGGTGGGTGTGTGTTTAGATTACTCCAAAACTAATGAACAGATCTTTATTTAAAAATTTGTGAGTAGGACCTGACTGAAGGAAGAAGTTACTAAAAGAAAGATCAGGATCTTATTTTAGATACAAAAAGTTCATGATTCTTCAGAGGTCCCATTTCAATGTATTTTAATGACTTTAGCTTTCTACTTGATATTTCTATGAAAATTAATTTACATGTTTGGTTTTATTTTATTGTCTTCCTTACAATATTTTATATCACTTGAGAGACTGGTCACATGGAGTCGAGCGTTTTGCTCTCTCTGAGTGCATCTTGTTTAACCTGAAATTATGAAACTTCAAGTTCACAGTACCTTTTCACAATTTCTTGTTAATAAAAGTCTACATGGGCTCGTCCGGGATTTGATCCCGGGACCTCTCGCACCCGAAGCGAGAATCATACCCCTAGATCAACGAGCCTTGTTTGCTGTTATTTTCTCTAATAAATTTTTTATGAGTGTAATATGTATTGCCAATGTGTCTTGAGCAATAAAATATTTAGTTATTGTATTTTAAGCAGCACAGGTTGAGGAAATACATTTACTCAAGATTGTAAGTTATGTTTTAGAGTCCACTGATATTCCAGATGCTCTGTGATTGTTACATATATTGGACACTATATTAGTACATTGTATATTACATATATTAGGCACTATATTAGTGCATTGTTTAATTTAACCTTTATGTTTATACATTGTCATAAAAGATAATTGTGTTGTTGGTTCTTTTTGTGTGTTGACATTTAAAGTAAGGGAGTTATTGACTTTTGTGTTTTAGTGTTTATTGATCTGTTCACAGACTGGGGGAAATCCCCCCCCTCAGTGGTTATGTTAGATTTGGGGAAACCCAATTACCAGTAGTTTCTAGAACTTCCTCCTTTGGCCTAGATGGCTCCAGCTTTTTTTTGAGTTGGTTCTCTACAATTCCAGAGAAATCTGTGAATGTATATAAGGAATGTACATCTGACCACAAGTGAACTTTGTATTCGCTGGCTATAAGGAGAGCTATTGTGTTTTGGAATATAATATAACTTGTGTTGCTGTGAACTTTTACTGGAGTGAACTGGATACATCATCTGGACAGATTTATTGTACTTTGGATATTTTGGATATTGTACATTCATATAACAGAGAGTGAATTTACTGCATTTTGGACATTGTCCACATCTTGGAGCAGACAGTACATATTGTACATTCATATAACAGAGAGTGAATTTACTGCATTTTGGACATTGTCCACATCTTGGAGCAGACAGTACAGTTGTGTTAACTCTCTAAATATCTCCAGACAGACATTCTGTGTGACTGGATATATAAAGAATAGCAGGACAAGAACCTTTTGTGTTGTTGAATGTGAGACAGGTCACAAGATATAGATATCCATGTGTGAGTGAACATTGGACAGATCACGGGACAGACCACAGGACATTGGACAGATCACAGAATATACTACAGGACGGATTACGTAACAGATTGCTGGATACGGCGGATAAACTTAACTCTTAATCTCAGTGGTCAGGTCAGCTAGATCTTATTATTGTATTAGTGTGTTTAGTTAAGAGCATACCAGTTGACTGTAATCATTATTATTTGACTATTAAATAAATTTGTTAAGTTTAACTTTTTGCTTTTTCTGTTACAACTTAAAGACAACCGGTAATTGCTACCGCGCTTGCCCGTGACCGTAACAGGAAAATTGGGGGCTCGTCCGGGATCCAACCATTTGATTACAACTATTTGATTAACCGTTCAATTAACATTTTGAAAATCCATTTGATTTAGTAATTGGTTACAGTCAACAGTGCTCAAAATGGCTAGTGCTAAAGAGTTTGTACAGTCACCATCTATGGAAGTTCTAGAAACTTTTAAAAAAGATATGTTAATGCAGATAGCACAAGAGTTACAGTTAGAGGTAAAAAGGTCAACACGTAAACATGAACTTAAAAGGCTTATTGTTGAACAGTTAGTTGATGAAGATGTTTTACCTGATAGTTGTTTAGAAGTGTATAAGCCTCTACCAATGGAACCTTCTGGGCAATATGAGATCAGGCGATTAGAAATTGAAAGAGAGTTAAGACTTAAAGAGCTTGAAACTCAAGCTCAACAACGAAAAGAAGAGCTTGAAGCTCAACAACGAAAAGAAGAGCTTGAAACTCAAGCTCAACAACGAAAAGAAGAGCTTGAAGCTCAACAACGAAAAGAAGAGCTTGAAGCTCAAAAGGAAGAGCGTGCACTTAAACATGAAAGAGAAATGAGAGCTTTAGAACTCAATGCTCGCAGAATTGCCCATGAAGAGTCCATTGCTACCAAATTTGATTTGGGTAAAAATGTGCGACTGGTACCACCTTTTAATGAGTCTGAGGTCGATAAGTACTTTCAACACTTTGAAAGAGTAGCTCAAAATTTGAAATGGCCTACAGACCAGTGGCCTTTATTGCTGCAAAGTGTTTTGAGGGGAAAGGCCCAGGAGGCATACACAGCTTTCCAATTTCTGAATGTGTGGACTATAACTCTGTCAAAAATGCTATTTTGAAAGCATATGAGTTGGTACCAGAAGCATATCGTCAAAAATTCAGAAATTATCGTAAACAAGAAAGTCAAACTCATGTTGAATTTGCCCATGAGAAAGAAGTGTATTTTGACAGATGGTGTAATTCTAGGGAAGTAGGTACAGACTTTGAAAAACTTAGGCAAGTTATTTTGATTGAAGAGTTCAAAAGGTGTCTTCGTGATGACATTAAAACCTATCTAGATGAACAGAAAGTTGAAAATTTGGCAAAAGCAGCAGCTTATGCTGATGATTATGCGCTAACTCACAAGTCCACTTTCAACAAGAATAAGTCCTTTGGTCCTGCTAAAAAGTCTTATCCAGAAATAGGAAAGAAATCTGAAAATGTAGCTCCAGAAAAGAGTTCAGATAAGGGTCAAACCTCAAATCAGACTATGAGTAAGGATAGGAAACCCAGATCCTTTGCTCCTGTTTGCCACTATTGTAAGAAACCTGGGCATGTTATGTCTGACTGTTGGCTCTTAAAGAAGAGAAGAGAAAAGGAGGCAACGCCCAACGCCTTTGTGTCTAGCAAGTCTAACTGGCATTCAAATCCCAATAGAGCAGAGTCTAGTATTGGTTTAGACAAGTCTGAGATTATTAGGGAAGAGTTCAAACCTTTTGTGTCTGAGGGTTTTGTATCCTTGGAAAGTAGTTCCAGTCAGGTCCCCATTAAGATATTAAGAGACACTGGAGCTACTCAGTCCTTACTTTTAGAAGGTGTATTGCCATTGAGTGTAAGCACATCTACTGGTGAGAGTGTCATTGCTCAAGGTATTGAAGGAGGCTGTGTGAACGTTCCCTTGCATAAGGTCAAGTTAGTATCAGACTTAGTTACTGGTTCTGTTGTTGTGGGTACCAGGCCCACTTTACCCATTAAAGGGGTATCTTTGTTGTTGGGAAATGATCTTGCAGGTGGAAAGGTAGTTGCTGATCCTAAGGTTACTTCCAAGCCGATCACTTTGGTTAGCACTGAGAAATTAGAAGAGGTTATTCCTGGTATTTTTCCCTCCTGTGCTGTGACTCGAGCTATGGCCAAAAAGGCCCAAGAAGAACCAAAAGATTGTAAACAATCTACAGATGTCTTAGTTGATTTGTCAGATACATTCTTAAACAACTATGACCATGATGTGCAGAATACTAGTGATACTAATCCCAAGGATAGGGTAGATTCTGAAAAACAAGACCCAATTGACTGCAAAGATGTATCGCTGTCAAAATCAAAATTGATTTCAGAGCAGGAAGATGATCCTGAATTAGCTCCTTTATTCAAGTTGGTCTTGCCACCAGTAGAGCTAGATAAGGTCCCTGTAGGCTATTGTGTCAGAAATGGTGTGCTTATGCGAAAGTGGAGGCCACCAAATATCCCTGCATCTGAAGAATGGTCAGTAGTACACCAGATTGTTGTGCCAAAAGTGTACCAAAGTGAGATATTAAAATTGGCTCATGTATCTCCAATGGGTGGCCATTTAGGCATCAACAAAACTTACAACAAAATAACCAAACATTTCTATTGGCCTCAAATTCGGCACTGTGTGGCAGAATTTTGCAAGACTTGTCACATTTGTCAAATGGTAGGAAAGCCAAACCAAAAAATTCCTCTAGCTCCTCTCAAACCCATTCCAGCATTTGAGGAACCATTTAGCAAAGTGATAATTGACTGTGTAGGTCCCTTACCAAAAACTAAATCCAGAAATCAATACCTTTTGACCATCATGTGCGCCTCAACCAGATTTCCCGAAGCCATACCATTGACCAACATAACAGCTCCCAAAATCTCAAAAGCTCTGGTTAATTTATTTACTCTAGTTGGCTTACCAAAAGAGATCCAGTCAGATCAAGGGTCAAATTTTATGTCAGGACTATTTCAACAGGTTGTATTTCAGTTAGGTGCCAAACAGATCAAATCTAGTGCTTATCACCCAGAATCCCAAGGTGCACTTGAAAGGTTCCATTCCACTTTGAAGAATATGATTAGGACATATTGTTTAGACAATGAAAAAGATTGGGATGAAGGCATCAGCTTATTATTGTTTGCAGTTAGAGAGTCTGTTCAAGAGTCTTTAGGCTTTAGTCCCTTCGAGTTGGTCTTTGGCCATTCAGTCCGTGGTCCTCTCAAGCTGTTGAAGGAAAATTGGTTATCTGAGAACACCGAGAGCCTAAATCTGCTAGATTATGTTTCAAAGTTCAGAGATAAGTTGAAGAAGGCTTGTGAGCTGGCGCAACAAAATTTGAAAACTTCTCAGTCAAAAATGAAGATGCTTTATGATAGGAAGTCACAAAACCGTATTTTCAAACCAGGTGACAAGGTTTTAGTGTTACTACCTGTCCAGGGAAATACGTTACAGGCCAGATATCACGGG
The DNA here is from genome assembly GCA_964017235.1 of Sabellastarte sp. h YS-2021. Taxonomy (NCBI): domain Eukaryota; kingdom Metazoa; phylum Annelida; class Polychaeta; order Sabellida; family Sabellidae; genus Sabellastarte; species Sabellastarte sp. h YS-2021. The sequence goes on from OZ024928.1 coordinate 87,983,414, forward strand.
CCATACAAAGTGTTAAAGAGAGTAGGTGACCTGGACTATATCATTGAAACCCCGGACAGAAGAAAGTCAACCCAACTATGTCATGTAAATATGGTAAAACCATACTTTGAAAGGGGTGTGAAAAAACCTGTTATGGTTACTGATTGTAATATAGAAAGTAACAGTAATCAGGAGCATGAAATATGGGACGACACTCCTGATCTTGATGTTGAATGTAAAATTAGGTTGAGTAATTCTGAGATCCTTGATGATTTGGAAGCCAAACTGAGTCATGTACCACCAGATAAGAGGGTTCCACTCATTGAATTGCTCTTAAAGTATAAGTCAGTGTTCCCAAATGCCCCTAATAGGACAAATATACTCATGCATGATGTCGATGTCGGCGATGCCCGTCCGATCAAACAGCATCCGTATCGGGTAAATCCTATGAAACTCGAAAAATTAAGGCAGGAAGTGCAGTACATGCTAGAAAAGGATATAATTGAACCAAGTCAAAGTAGTTGGGCATCTCCTTGTGTTTTGGTCCCGAAACCAGACGGTTCAATCAGATATTGCACTGACTACAGAAAAGTCAATGTTTTGAGTAAAACGGATTCCTTCCCTATCCCAAGGATGGAAGACTGTATTGATCGGATTGGCAATGCCAAATACATCACAAAGTGTGATTTACTGAAAGGATATTGGTGTGTGCCTCTTACTGAGCGGGCCAAAGAAATATCAGCCTTCGTGACCCCTGATGGTCTATATCAGTACAAGGTAATGCCATTTGGCCTGAAGAACTCCCAAGCCACATTTCAAAGACTAATGAATATATGTTTAAAAGACTTAGAAGGTGTTGAAGTGTATGTGGATGATATTGTCATCTTTAGTGATACTTGGGAAGAACATTTAAAAAGGCTTGAACAAGTCTTGTTTCGGCTCAAAGAGGCAAACCTCACTGTAAATTTGTCAAAGAGTGACTTTGTAAAAGCCAAAGTTATTTACTTAGGGCATGTAGTAGGTCATGGAGTTGTGACACCAATCAAAGCTAAAGTGAAAAGCATCATTGACTATCCCATTCCTGAAAATAAGAAAAACTTAATGAGGTTCCTTGGAATGGCGGGCTATTATAGAAAATTTTGCAAAAACTTTTCAGAGGTCACTGCTCCACTGACTGAACTACTGAAAAAGAATGTAAAATATCACTGGTCAGAGACTTGTCAAAAATCATTTGACAAAGTAAAGAACCTTCTCTGTTTAGAGCCCGTACTAACTGCTCCGGACTTCGGTAAACCTTTCCGGCTGGCTGTAGACGCCAGTGATGTGGGTGCAGGTGCAGTTTTACTGCAATGTGATAATGAAGATATTGAACATCCCATCTGCTATTTTTCAAAAAAATTTAATGTTCATCAAAAGAACTACTCTACAATAGAAAAAGAATGTTTAGCACTCATTTTGGCCATCCAGCATTTTGACATATACATATCTTCATCATCAAAACCCACCGTTGTATACACAGATCACAATCCTCTAGTCTTCTTGCACAAAATGAAAAACAAAAATAGAAGATTATTGAACTGGAGTTTAATGTTGCAAGAACACAATCTTCAAATAGAACATGTTAAAGGAAAGGATAATATCTGTGCGGACGCCCTGTCCAGAAGCTGTATTTAATGTGTGATTTATATACCTGTAATTAGTAAGTTTATAAAGGTTATACATGGTACTAATTTTACTTTTGTATTTAGACAAAAATGTTTTGTAAAATGTTATTACCTGTGTTTGTATACATCATGAAAATCTCTTGTAAAATTTTGTAATCCCTTGGCTTCCAAAATTTTTCTTTAAGGGGGGAGGTGTTACATATATTGGACACTATATTAGTACATTGTATATTACATATATTAGGCACTATATTAGTGCATTGTTTAATTTAACCTTTATGTTTATACATTGTCATAAAAGATAACTGTGTTGTTGGTTCTTTTTGTGTGTTGACATTTAAAGTAAGGGAGTTATTGACTTTTGTGTTTTAGTGTTTATTGATCTGTTCACAGACTGGGGGAAATCCCCCCCTCAGTGGTTATGTTAGATTTGGGGAAACCCAATTACCAGTAGTTTCTAGAACTTCCTCCTTTGGCCTAGATGGCTCCAGCTTTTTTTTGAGTTGGTTCTCTACAATTCCAGAGAAATCTGTGAATGTATATAAGGAATGTACATCTGACCACAAGTGAACTTTGTATTCGCTGGCTATAAGGAGAGCTATTGTGTTTTGGAATATAATATAACTTGTGTTGCTGTGAACTTTTACTGGAGTGAACTGGATACATCATCTGGACAGATTTATTGTACTTTGGATATTTTGGATATTGTACATTCATATAACAGAGAGTGAATTTACTGCATTTTGGACATTGTCCACATCTTGGAGCAGACAGTACAGTTGTGTTAACTCTCTAAATATCTCCAGACAGACATTCTGTGTGACTGGATATATAAAGAATAGCAGGACAAGAACCTTTTGTGTTGTTGAATGTGAGACAGGTCACAAGATATAGATATCCATGTGTGAGTGAACATTGGACAGATCACGGGACAGACCACAGGACATTGGACAGATCACAGAATATACTACAGGACGGATTACGTAACAGATTGCTGGATACGGCGGATAAACTTAACTCTTAATCTCAGTGGTCAGGTCAGCTAGATCTTATTATTGTATTAGTGTGTTTAGTTAAGAGCATACCAGTTGACTGTAATCATTATTATTTGACTATTAAATAAATTTGTTAAGTTTAACTTTTTGCTTTTTCTGTTACAACTTAAAGACAACCGGTAATTGCTACCGCGCTTGCCCGTGACCGTAACAGTGATGTACTTATAACATTCCTCTATATACATTTGAAGTTGTGACATTTAATTCGAACTGCAATAGTAAAATATGTTTTTCCTAAATGTGAAAGAATTAGCTGACCATGTTAAAATTAGAGGAGATTTGATAGTGTGATAACATCAATGTTATTTGATTTTCTATTTAGTTATTGTATTTTAACCAGCACAGGTTGAGGAAATACATTTACTCGAGATTGCAAGTTATGTTTTAGAGTCCACTGATATTCCAGATGCTCTGTGATGTACTTATAACATTCCTCTATATACATTTGAAGTTGTAACATTTAATTCGAACTGCAATAGTAAAATATGTTTTTCCTAAATGTGAAAGAATTAGCTGACCATGTTAAAATTAGAGGAGATTTGATAGTGTGATAACATCAATGTTATTTGATTTCCTTAAAATAGAACTGCACTTTCTTTGTGTTGAAAAGGCTCATCTCGAATTTCAGCTCAGGGTCTGTCACACAAAAAGGCAAGAATTGTAGCCTAGACCAAAGACCTTGAATTATGAATGACAAAATTGGAATAACTAGCATAGTTGGTCTAAATTATGTAAGATTTTATCCTAAAATCACTTGGCTGTGTGAAACCAGTTGTATAAGGTAAAAGGTTCAGTGGGGTCATCCGGGATTTGAACCCAGGACCTCTCGCACCCAAAGCGAGAATCACACCCCTAGACCAACGAGCCCTCTTTGGATTGACTTTTCTGTGAAAAAAAATTCATGAGTGTAATATCTATCACACAATTGTTTCCCAATCAACAAAAGTTTAGGTTATGGTAGAATTTTAGGAAGGTAAGATGTAATACATTTAAATGAGATTGCAAGCAGGTGTTAGCCTCCACTGATAATCCAGATGCTCTGTGGTGTACTATGACATTCTGCTATATACATTTAAAGTTCTGATATTGAATCATAACCTTTTAAAATTTCTAAGACATGTGTTAAAATCAGAGGTAGTTTTAAGATGTAATGCCATCAAGGTTGATTTCCTTGAAAGAAAGCAGCACTTTCTGTGCTTATGAAAGGGATCAGACGGATTTCAACCCAGAGTCTATCACAAAGAAAAATCATAACCTATACCAAAGAGCCTTGAATTCTGAGTGGCAGAGTATGGAATACCTAGTTTTGTTGGTCCTGTTTATGTGAGATTTTATGCTGAAATAACTTGGCTGTGTGAAGCAAGCTATGTAAGTTAAAATGATTTATGGCCTCATCCAGGACCTCTCACTCCCGAAGGGAGAATCATACCCCTGGACTCACGACCCATTGACTGTTGTTGAAAGAGGTTTTCTATATGTGAAATGAATTTTTAAAATTTTATACCAATGCTGCAGGTGCTATTAAAAGTGTAAAGTAACATATCAGAATGAAATTTAATATTGATTTTACAGGTATCATTTTAAGATGTTTTGATGGATAGCTCGTGAGTGAAGGAATATTTGTTAACGCTGGATGATAGGAGAGGGTTATTGTAATCAGTTTGTTGCTGTATGCCTGTCTGTCTGTGCACCGTTTCACCCTTATAACTCAAAAACTATAACACCAATCGAGCTCAAGTTTGGTGGGCAGGTATTTTATGGGGTACAGACGGATTCTTTCAAATTTGGTGTAATTTGTGTGAAAACTAAAGCCAGGAGAGAGTTTTTCTTATTTTAATTGGGCTTTTACAATGAAATCTGCTTCTCTGTCTGTGCACCATTTTACCCTTATAAATCAAAAACTATAACTTCAATCAATCTCAAATTTGGTGGGAAGGTATTTCATGGGGTACAGACGGATTCTTCCAAATTTGGTCTAATTTGTTTGAAAATTAAAGCCAGGAGAGAGTTTTTCTTATTTTAATTGGGAATACACAGTGAAACTGCTTCTCTTCATCACATATGTAAAAATCAATATTTTGCTTTCTGATGATGTCATTACTAAGTGATGTCACAATGTAACTGCCATTGTGAGGTCACAAACCTAGCTTGTGATACTTTAAGTAAAAATATTTCTTCTCATTGTATGTCTTGAAATTGACATAAACATAATAAAGAGGGAGGTGGTATATTTAACATTTTTATTAATTATTATTTCTGTTTTATTTTCTCCTTTTTTCTTCAATTCCTTGACAGTCCATCACAAAAAATTACCATGCATGATTTTCACCAAGAAGTGACCTTTAAGCAGAATTTTTACCTCCACCAGCAGTTTATGTTTTTGTGTGTTAATTGTTTATGTTTGTTTTATTTTTTTTGTGTGTGTGGGGGGGTGGGGGTGGGGGGGTGGTTGGGTGGGTGTGTGTTTAGATTACTCCAAAACTAATGAACAGATCTTTATTTAAAAATTTGTGAGTAGGACCTGACTGAAGGAAGAAGTTACTAAAAGAAAGATCAGGATCTTATTTTAGATACAAAAAATTCATGATTCTTCAGAGGTCCCATTTCAATGTATTTTAATGACTTTAGCTTTCTACTTGATATTTCTATGAAAATTAATTTACATGTTTGGTTTTATTTTATTGTCTTCCTTACAATATTTTATATCACTTGAGAGACTGGTCACATGGAGTCGAGCGTTTTGCTCTCTCTGAGTGCATCTTGTTTAACCTGAAATTATGAAACTTCAAAGTCACAGTACCTTTTCACAATTTCTTGTAAATAAAGAAGCAAGCTATGTAAGTTAAAATGATTTATGGCCTCATCCAGGACCTCTCACTCCCGAAGCGAGAATCATACCCCTGGACTAACGACCCATTGACTCTTGTTGAAAGGGGTTTTCTATATGTGAAATGAATTTTAAAATTTTATACCAATACTGGACTTGCAATTAAAAGTGTAAAGTAACATATCATAATGAAATTTGACATTGATTTTATCAGGAATCATTTTAAGATATTTTGATGGATAGCTGATGAGTGAAGGAATATTTGTTTAACCTATAATTTAATATGAAACAGCAAGTTCACAGTACCTTTTGACAATTTGTTGTTAATAAAAGTCTACATGGGCTCATCCGGGATTTGAACCCGAGACCTCTCGCTAGAACTGCACTTTCTTTGTGTTGAAAAGGCTCATCTCGAATTTCAGCTCAGGGTCTGTCACACAAAAGGCAAAGTCAAAGTCAAAGTTGGGGTTTAACGTCCCGTTCAACAGCCAGGGTCATATTGGGACAGGTCCTCAGCATTGCCACTTGTGGGACCACACAAAAGGCAAGAATTGTAGCCTAGACCAAAGACCTTGAATTATGAGTGACAAAATTGGAATAACTAGCATAGTTGGTGTAAATTATGTAAGATTTTATCCTAAAATCACTTGGCTGTGTGGAACCAGTTGTGTAAGGTAAAAGGTTCAGTGGGCTCGTCTGGGATTTGAACCCGGGACCTCTCGCACCCAAAGCGAGAATCATACCCCTAGACCAACGAGCCCTCTTTGGATTGACTTTTCTGTGAAAAAAAATTATGAGTGTAATATTTATCACACAATTGTTTCCCAATCAACAAAAGTTTAGGTTATGGTAGAATTTTAGGAAGGTAAGATGTAATACATTTAAATGAGATTGCAAGTTGTTGTTAGCCTCCACTGATAATCCAGATGCTCTGTGGTGTACTATAACATTCTGCTATATACGTTTAAAGTTCTGATATTGAATTATAACCTTTTAAAATTTCTAAGACATGTGTTAAAATCAGAGGTAGTTTTAAGATGTAATGCCATCAAGGTTGATTTCCTTGAAAGAAAGCAGCACTTTCTGTGCTTATGAAAGGGATTAGACAGATTTCAACCCAGAATCTATTACAAAGAAAAATCATAACCTATACCAAAGAGCCTTGAATTCTGAGTGGCAGAGTATGGAATACCTAGTTTAGTTGGTCCTGTTTATGTGAGATTTTATGCTGAAATAACTTGGCTGTGTGAAGCAAGCTATGTAAGTTAAAATGATTTATGGCCTCATCCAGGACCTCTCACTCCCGAAGCGAGAATCATACCCCTGGACTAACGACCCATTGACTCTTGTTGAAAGAGGTTTTCTATATGTGAAATGAATTTTAAAATTTTATACCAATACTGGACTTGCAATTAAAAGTGTAAAGTAACATATCATAAGGAAATTTGACATTGATTTTATCAGGAATCATTTTAAGATGTTTTGATGGATAGCTGATGAGTGAAGGAATATTTGTTTAACCTATAATTTAATATGAAACAGCAAGTTCACAGTACCTTTTGACAATTTGTTGTTAATAAAAGTATACATGGGCTCGTCCGGGATTTGAACCCGGGACCTCTCGCACCCTAAGCGAGAATCATACCCCTAGACCAACGAGCCTTGTTTGCTGTTATTTTCTCTAATAAATTTTTTATGAGTGTAATATGTATTGCCAATGTGTCTTGAGCAATAAAATATTTAGTTATTGTATTTTAAGCAGCACAGGTTGAGGAAATACATTTACTCAAGATTGCAAGTTATGTTTTAGAGTCCACTGATATTCCAGATGCTCTGTGATGTACTTATAACATTCCTCTATATACATTTGAAGTTGTGACATTTAATTTTAACTGCAATAGTAAAATATGTTTTTCCTAAATGTGAAATAATTAGCTGACCATGTTAAAATTAGAGGAGATTTGATAGTGTGATAACATTAATGTTATTTGATTTCCTTAAAATAGAACTGCACTTTCTTTGTGTTGAAAAGGCTCATCTCGAATTTCAGCTCAGGGTCTGTCACACAAAAGGCAAGAATTGTAGCCTAGACCAAAGACCTTGAATTATGAGTGACAAAATTGGAATAACTAGCATGGTTGGTCTAAATTATGTAAGATTTTATCCTAAAATCACTTGGCTGTGTGAAACCAGTTGTGTAAGGTAAAAGGTTCAGTGGGCTCGTCCGGGATTTGAACCCGGGACCACTCGCACCCAAAGCGAGAATCATACCCCTAGACCAACGAGCCCTCTTTGGATTGACTTTTCTGTGAAAAAAAATTCATGAGTGTAATATTTATCACACAATTGTTTCCCAATCAACAAAAGTTTAGGTTATGGTAGAATTTTAGGAAGGTAAGATGTAATACATTTAAATGAGATTGCAAGTTGTTGTTAGCCTCCACTGATAATCCAGATGCTCTGTGGTGTACTATAACATTCTGCTATATACATTTAAAGTTCTGATATTGAATTATAACCTTTTAAAATTTCTAAGACATGTGTTAAAATCAGAGGTAGTTTTAAGATGTAATGCCATCAAGGTTGATTTCCGTGAAAGAAAGCAGCACTTTCTGTGCTTATGAAAGGGATTAGACAGATTTCAACCCAGAGTCTATCACAAAGAAAAATCATAACCTATACCAAAGAGCCTTGAATTCTGAGTGGCAGAGTATGGAATACCTAGTTTAGTTGGTCCTGTTTATGTGAGATTTTATGCTGAAATAACTTGGCTGTGTGAAGCAAGCTATGTAAGTTAAAATGATTTATGGCCTCATCCAGGACCTTTCACTCCCGAAGCGAGAATCATACCCCTGGACTAACGACCCATTGACTCTTGTTGAAAGAGGTTTTCTATATGTGAAATGAATTTTAAAATTTTATACCAATACTGGACTTGCAATTAAAAGTGTAAAGTAACATATCATAATGAAATTTGACATTGATTTTATCAGGAATCATTTTAAGATATTTTGATGGATAGCTGATGAGTGAAGGAATATTTGTTTAACCTATAATTTAATATGAAACAGCAAGTTCACAGTACCTTTTGACAATTTGTTGTTAATAAAAGTCTACATGGGCTCGTCCGGGATTTGAACCCGGGACCTCTCGCTAGAACTGCACTTTCTTTGTGTTGAAAAGGCTCATCTCGAATTTCAGCTCAGGGTCTGTCACACAAAAGGCAAGAATTGTAGCCTAGACCAAAGACCTTGAATTATGAGTGACAAAATTGGAATAACTAGCATAGTTGGTGTAAATTATGTAAGGTTTTATCCTAAAATCACTTGGCTGTGTGGAACCAGTTGTGTAAGGTAAAAGGTTCAGTGGGCTCGTCCGGGATTTGAACCCGGGACCTCTCGCACCCAAAGCAAGAATCATACCCCTAGACCAACGAGCCCTCTTTGGATTGACTTTTCTGTGAAAAAAAATTGATGAGTGTAATATTTATCACACAATTGTTTCCCAATCAACAAAAGTTTAGGTTATGGTAGAATTTTAGGAAGGTAAGATGTAATACATTTAAATGAGATTGCAAGTTGTTGTTAGCCTCCACTGATAATCCAGATGCTCTGTGGTGTACTATAACATTCTGCTATATACGTTTAAAGTTCTGATATTGAATTATAACCTTTTAAAATTTCTAAGACATGTGTTAAAATCAGAGGTAGTTTTAAGATGTAATGCCATCAAGGTTGATTTCCTTGAAAGAAAGCAGCACTTTCTGTGCTTATGAAAGGGATTAGACAGATTTCAACCCAGAGTCTATTACAAAGAAAAATCATAACCTATACCAAAGAGCCTTGAATTCTGAGTGGCAGAGTATGGAATACCTAGTTTAGTTGGTCCTGTTTATGTGAGATTTTATGCTGAAATAACTTGGCTGTGTGTTAAAGCAACCCCCCCCTTGATGGGGTATGCGTGTCAGTCGTTTTGGACTAATCCACGCAATTGAACTCACCTTCGTCTTCCTGTCCAATGACATCCCCCCTTACATCGTTAGCCAATCGTGTTCCTCCATACACTTTAAAACCCATTTATAAGCAGCCGCACGTCTGAGTTCCACGTTGTTGGTTGAATGTGCTATAGAAATACACATGTATAAACAATTTTACTATTTTAGTCTTACTTGCATTTTACTTTGTTTGATTTTGTGCGCCATAATATGGCTTCAACAGAGAAGACTTTGTTATCCTGCAAAAAGTGCGGAGAATTCCACGAAAAGCCCATTAACAGCAAATGTGACCGGGCTAAGTTAAAGGAGGAAAAAAGAGACACTAGTCATGAAAACACGGGCAAGAAAACTCCGCGCGCCAAAACACACACGGAACAAGCTAACCAGGATAAAATGTTAGAATTGGTCATGCAGACAATGACGGGGTTCTCTGACAAGTTGTCAGCTATGGAGGCGAAGATCACGGGACTTGCGTCAGGCAGTGCTAAAACAACGGATAATGTAGGTGGTACAAGGCAATCTAGGTCTCGCGAGAAAGTGAAACGTTTGGGACTCTTTCAGGCTGATGAGAGTGAGACGACGTTGTTCTCACCCCCAATTCCTGAAACTGACGGGAACGAGAATACAACATATACACAGACGTTTGCAGACACGGCTGTCATAGTTAAACAAACTCCCGCGAGAGCGAAAAAACAGAAGGCAGACATGGACTTAGGCGTCGCACCGTTACAGAGTGGGACCCCACAGCTTGGTTGTGACCAGACAACAGTCACGCGGGTGTCATTACCCAGAGTCACGTCGACAGTAAGTAAACCACCAGGCATTACTTCCATAGCATGGGCGAATGATGTGTCTGTGGCTACTACTATGGCTACGGATAAACCCACTAACATGGACATGAACTATAAACTTACGGATCAGTTTGGGAATCCCGTTCAGATAAAAGGTATTGGACCAACAGTGCATAATACTCAACCTCTCACAGTGACGCGTCAGGCTGAACCACTTTTTACACAACCTCAAGGGGAAACACCGACACAAACTATAGACTTTTTGAGAGCCAACCCATACATACAGAGGATGGTAGAAGAGAGAGTCTCTGTCCTAGAGGCACGTATGAAAAGCGAAATGGCCCAAGGTAATAATAGTTCACGCAAGAAGAGCGGCAGGTACAATATTTCAGAAACCTCATGTGCCCCAGTGCATTTACGTTGGCCCAACGAGTCCTGCTTAACAGGAGCCACCAGGAAGAGGACGGCGTACGACGACCTTACATTGGGCCAATTCGTGGTCGGATTTCTTAATAACGTTTTAGACACTGCTAACCCACAGGTAGCCAGGGCAATGTTGACAGAGTTAGCAGAAACAGTGAAGCTTAGTGAAAATCTCTCATGGCAAATCGCACGGGGCGCCTTTGCCGTTGCGATGCATCAAATTGAAGATGAAATGGCATCGTGGACTGACACAAGGCTACTAGCTGAAAACCGGTTGACATTTTCGCAAACGGCAGTGTTCAACGGATCCATTACAATGTCACCACGTACTTCACAAACACAACCGGCAGTGGCACCAAAGCGCATCGTTTGTAGGTGGTATAATGAGGGAACTTGTCCCCATACTCAAGATCATGGAGATACTTCCGGAGCAACACTATTTCGCCATGTGTGCATGTTTTGTTTTAAAACGTTGAAAAGAAACAACGGACATCCCGAAAGTGAGTGCATGAATAAAAAGAAACGGTGAATAGGTAAGGGCTCACCACCCCGCTGTAACTAGTGAACAGAGTGTTTTAATTTGTGACCTTGATTGTTTGCACAAAAGAAGTAACATTAATGACAGTAAAAATGGTGTTGGGTTTGCTGGGGGCTCCCCCCATTTTGTTGTTATAATAAGATTTGTTCGTTTAAACTACAAACCTGTATAAATGTTGTGTCAAAGGCCCACTGTAATGGCCCTTTTTCAATCTCAGAGATAGAAAGGTTTTACAATTCATTGGTGTACCTTTAATTAAGTTCAGTTGTTTATGCAATCCTACGCTTAGGGGTAGGGGCCAACAGTCAGAGCTCAGTAGGGAGCCAAATCAGCCCCACCAGGAAAGCTGGTCTTCCAGTAGGAGTAAAAATCAATGTAATAAAGAGATTTGTTCATTTGACAGAAATTTGGGTTTTGTGTCTAAAAACACTGAATTACTTGACTTACCTGAAGGCCTTGCCATTGACATGGATAATGCAAATACTTAAGAACTGCAGAGGCAATAGCCAGGTCTGGACGCCACAACTACGAAGGTCTCAGGATTCCACTGACATCAGGCTTTGATTGGATGTTCCTAAAACATAACATAGAGCATTATCATGACAAACAGCTAATGGATTATATCAGGTTTGGGTTCCCTTTGAATATTGATCATAGCAACTGCATATCTACAAATGCAACCACCAATCATGCCTCAGCCAACAAGTTCCCTGAAGCTGTTGCTGAATACATTGATACGGAGCTGAAACACGGGACATTAATTGGCCCGTTTAATCACCCCCCGCACGAGACTTTTACTTGGTCCCCCCTCATGACCCGTCCTAAAGAAAATGGGCGCAGGGTCATACTTGACTTGTCGTATGGAGACAACTCCGTTAATAAGGTTACGAGTCGAGACCATTTTGATAACATTCAATTTCAACTTAAACTCCCAAATTTAGACGTGTTGATACCACACCTAGAGAGACTGGGCCCACATGCGCGATTATTCAAAGTAGACATATCCAGAGCCTTCCGTAACGTCAGGATCGACCCAGCTGATTCTTTACATTTTGGTATATGTTGGCAGGATAGGTATTATCTAGACCGGAATCTCCCCTTTGGGGCAGTCCATGGCACGGCGATATTTCAGTGAATCACGGATTTCATTCGTTTTCTGATGGCTCAGCATGGTTTTACTGTGTACAATTATATAGATGATATGTACGCGTGTATACATGAGCTTAAGGCACAACAGGCTTTTGAATTACTGCAAGATATTATCCTTAGGCTGGGCCTTCCGTTAAACGAGAAAAAGGTTCTAGCTCCCGCTAAGAGTATGTCAATAATGGGCATCTTGGTGGACGTCGAGAAGCGCACCTTTAGTATACCTCGCGAGAAGTTGAACGAGATCTATGAGGAATGTGCTAGGACGATGTTGAAAAGCCAGTTGGCTAAGAAAGAACTCCAGTCATTACTGGGCAAGCTATTGTACATATCTCGTTGCATTCAGGGCTCTAGAATATTCATGAACAGGATGCTTCAGTCGCTGCGAGATATGAAGGACACTGATTACATCATTCTCGATGAAAACTTCTTCAGAGATCTGGCCTGGTTCGTTTCCTTTTTGTACACGTTTAATGGGGTGGTCAAGTTTCGACGCGATCCAGTATCTGTTCACGCGTATGTGGACGCCACTTTGGTGCGTTTGGGGGGGCCTCCGGCAAGACAGTTTACTCAGCACCCATACCACGAGAGTTGATGGGTCATTATTCCATAACACATTATGAGATGTATAATATCACAGTAGCCCTAAAGGTTTGGGCACGCAGGTGGCAGAACAGGGTAGTCTGTATATTTTGTGACAACTTAGGGGCGGTGACAGTAGCCCAAACGGGAAAAACTAGGGACGTCTTCCTTAATGCATGCTTACATGCTTTGTGGCTAACAGCAGCACGGTTTAATATTCAGTTGAGAGTAATGCACATACCGGGTAAGGATAATGTTTTAGCAGATGCACTCTCGCGAGAAAAAGCACTAGCCCCAGGGGAATACATTTGGGAGCATGTAACTGATAGTGACCTTGATTTGTTTTGTAGGGGCCCCATTGGGATTGAGAGGCCAAGTGCTACAGGCATTGAACAGAGCAGAATCAGCACTGCGACCGCACACTAGGGCTCAATATATTAGACAATTCAAACTTTTCCTGGCATTTGCTATCTCCCGAGGACTGACAATCTTGGACGCACAGGCCACTGTTTTGTTATTTCTGGAGTTTCTAGCAGCTCAATGTATCTCATATAGAGTGATCTGTAACTATATGTCAGCATTGAAATATTTCTTCTCACATTATACATGGCGGGTGGAGGTTTTGTCCAACCCATTAATACAACGCATGTTGAAAGGCATCCGTATGACCACTTATACTTCCCCTTCACCCAAGTATGTCTTTTCAATTCATCAGGTCCGTGAAATCTCGCAGTTGTGTGATCTCTTTCCCCACCCCCTGGCATACAGGGCAGTCTTCCTAGTCGCCTTTTACGCATTCTTCAGAATGTCTAACATTGCACCAACTGCACCGAGGGCCTTTGACCCCATGAGGCACCTGACTTGCCAGGATGTGAGATTTCAATACCCAGGTCTACACATTAAGCTTAAATGGGCCAAGAACTTGCAGACACCAGAAAGGGTCCATTGGGTGAAACTTCCGGAAGTCAGTGACAGGTATTTGTGCCCAGTTAACACTCTGAAGGAGCTGCTCCAGGCCAATGGGTCCTCCCCCTCTTCATTCCTCTTTTCAGTTTCGTCAACCTCTATCTTAACCCAGTCATTGATTCGTAAACGCCTGTCCAGTATATTACGTATCATGCAGTTGTCCCCACTGTCTTATGGGTTTCATACTTTTCGACGCTCTGCTGCCTCAGTAGCCTTTGATGCCAACATCCCTTTAACTACCTTACAACATCATGGCCACTGGAGGAGCGATGCCATTTGGGCGTATATATCCGACAACACGGCCCAATCCCTCCAAGTCCCACTTGCCTTCCAGAACTTAATCCACAACTCTCTACCATAAATGTGGGTTGGGCTTTGGGCATTCATAATTATGGTTACCGTTATTTTAACTATACTGAATATTTTAGTATTTTACATATTAACGTGTTAGAATTAATAAACTAGATTTCCCAACTCTCGTCTTACTTTACTAGTTATATATAGCATCACGAGATTTCCTCTGTATGAGACTTGGCTATTACTTATCCCCAGACGAGATCTCTGAGACCAAGAGATCTGTCAATCTTTCTATATCTCACGTGGTTACAAGAACGACTGTTAAAGCAACCCCCCCTTGATGGGGTATGCGTGTCAGTCGTTTTGGACTAATCCACGCAATTGAACTCACCTTCGTCTTCCTGTCCAATGACATCCCCCCTTACATCGTTAGCCAATCGTGTTCCTCCATACACTTTAAAACCCATATATAAGCAGCCGCACGTCTGAGTTCCACGTTGTTGGTTGAATGTGCTATAGAAATACACATGTATAAACAATTTCCCTCCCACCCTAACCCCAGTAACATTGTGTATGGTGTAATTATGTACAGGGCATTCATAATTATGGTTACCGTTATTTTAACTGTACTGAATATTTTAGTATTTTACATATTAACGTGTTAGAATTAATAAACTAGATTTCCCAACTCTCGTCTTACTTTACTAGTTATATATAGCATCACGAGATTTCCTCTGTATGAGACTTGGCTATTACTTATCCCCAGACGAGATCTCTGAGACCAAGAGATCTGTCAATCTTTCTATATCTCACGTGGTTACAAGAACGACTGAAGCAAGCTATGTAAGTTAAAATGATTTATGGCCTCATCCAGGACCTCTCACTCCCGAAGCGAGAATCATACCCCTGGACTAACGACCCATTGACTCTTGTTGAAAGAGGTTTTCTATATGTGAAATGAATTTTAAAATTTTATACCAATACTGGACTTGCAATTAAAAGTGTAAAGTAACATATCATAATGAAATTTGACATTGATTTTATCAGGAATCATTTTAAGATGTTTTGATGGATAGCTGATGAGTGAAGGAATATTTGTTTAACCTATAATTTAATATGAAACAGCAAGTTCACAGTACCTTTTGACAATTTGTTGTTAATAAAAGTCTACATGGGCTCGTCCCGGATTTGAACCCGGGACCTCTCGCACCCTAAGCGAGAATCATACCCCTAGACCAACGAGCCTTGTTTGCTGTTATTTTCTCTAATAAATTTTTTATGAGTGTAATATGTATTGCCAATGTGTCTTGAGCAATAAAATATTTAGTTATTGTATTTTAAGCAGCACAGGTTGAGGAAATACATTTACTCGAGATTGCAAGTTATGTTTTAGAGTCCACTGATATTCCAGATGCTCTGTGATGTACTTATAACATTCCTCTATATACATTTGAAGTTGTGACATTTAATTTGAACTGCAATAGTAAAATATGTTTTTCCTAAATGTGAAAGAATTAGCTGACCATGTTAAAATTAGAGGAGATTTGATAGTGTGATAACATCAATGTTATTTGATTTCATTAAAATAGAACTGCACTTTCTTTGTGTTGAAAAGGCTCATCTCGAATTTCAGCTCAGGGTCTGTCACACAAAAGGCAAGAATTGTAGCCTAGACCAAAGACCTTGAATTATGAGTGACAAAATTGGAATAACTAGCATAGTTGGTGTAAATTATGTAAGATTTTATCCTAAAATCACTTGGCTGTGTGAAACCAGTTGTGTAAGGTAAAAGGTTCAGTGGGCTCGTCCAGGATTTGAACCCGGGACCTCTCGCACCCAAAGCGAGAATCATAGCCCTAGACCAACGAGCCCTCTTTGGATTGACTTTTCTGTGAAAAAAAATTCATGAGTGTAATATTTATCACACAATTGTTTCCCAATCAACAAAAGTTTAGGTTATGGTAGAATTTTAGGAAGGTAAGATGTAATACATTTAAATGAGATTGCAAGTTGTTGTTAGCCTCCACTGATAATCCAGATGCTCTGTGGTGTACTATAACATTCTGCTATATACATTTAAAGTTCTGATATTGAATTATAACCTTTTAAAATTTCTAAGACATGTGTTAAAATCAGAGGTAGTTTTAAGATGTAATGCCATCAAGGTTGATTTCCGTGAAAGAAAGCAGCACTTTCTGTGCTTATGAAAGGGATTAGACAGATTTCAACCCAGAGTCTATCACAAAGA
This sequence comes from Sabellastarte sp. h YS-2021, assembly GCA_964017235.1. Lineage (NCBI taxonomy): Eukaryota > Metazoa > Annelida > Polychaeta > Sabellida > Sabellidae > Sabellastarte > Sabellastarte sp. h YS-2021. The sequence continues at coordinate 87,999,924 of OZ024928.1, forward strand.
AAAATCATAACCTATACCAAAGAGCCTTGAATTCTGAGTGGCAGAGTATGGAATACCTAGTTTAGTTGGTCCTGTTTATGTGAGATTTTATGCTGAAATAACTTGGCTGTGTGAAGCAAGCTATGTAAGTTAAAATGATTTATGGCCTCATCCAGGACCTCTCACTCCCGAAGCGAGAATCATACCCCTGGACTAACGACCCATTGACTCTTGTTGAAAGAGGTTTTCTATATGTGAAATGAATTTTAAAATTTTATACCAATACTGGACTTGCAATTAAAAGTGTAAAGTAACATATCATAATGAAATTTGACATTGATTTTATCAGGAATAATTTTAAGATGTTTTGATGGATAGCTGATGAGTGAAGGAATATTTGTTTAACCTATAATTTAATATGAAACAGCAAGTTCACAGTACCTTTTGACAATTTGTTGTTAATAAAAGTCTACATGGGCTCGTCTGGGATTTGAACCCGGGACCTCTCGCACCCTAAGCGAGAATCATACCCCTAGACCAACGAGCCTTGTTTGCTGTTATTTTCTCTAATAAATTTTTTATGAGTGTAATATGTATTGCCAATGTGTCTTGAGCAATAAAATATTTAGTTATTGTATTTTAAGCAGCACAGGTTGAGGAAATACATTTACTCGAGATTGCAAGTTATGTTTTAGAGTCCACTGATATTCCAGATGCTCTGTGATGTACTTATAACATTCCTCTATATACATTTGAAGTTGTGACATTTAATTTGAACTGCAATAGTAAAATATGTTTTTCCAAAATGTGAAAGAATTAGCTGACCATGTTAAAATTAGAGGAGATTTGATAGTGTGATAACATCAATGTTATTTGATTTCCTTAAAATAGAACTGCACTTTCTTTGTGTTGAAAAGGCTCATCTCGAATTTCAGCTCAGGGTCTGTCACACAAAAGGCAAGAATTGTAGCCTAGACCAAAGACCTTGAATTATGAGTGACAAAATTGTAATAACTAGCATAGTTGGTCTAAATTATGTAAGATTTTATCCTAAAATCACTTGGCTGTGTGAAACCAGTTGTGTAAGGTAGAAGGTTCAGTGGGCTCGTCCGGGATTTGAACCCGGGACCTCTCGCACCCAAAGCAAGAATCATACCCCTAGACCAACGAGCCCTCTTTGGTTTGACTTTTCTGTGAAAAAAAATTATGAGTGTAATATTTATCACACAATTGTTTCCCAATCAACAAGTGTTTAGGATATGGTAGAATTTTAGGAAGGTAAGATGTAATACATTTAAATGAGATTGCAAGCTGTTGTTAGCCTCCACTGATAATCCAGATGCTCTGTGGTGTACTATAACATTCTGCTATATACATTTAAAGTTCTGATATTGAATTATAGCCTTTTAAAATTTCTAAGACATGTGTTAAAATCAGAGGTAGTTTTAAGATGTAATGCCATCAAGGTTGATTTCCGTGAAAGAAAGCAGCACTTTCTGTGCTTATGAAAGGGATTAGACAGATTTCAACCCAGAGTCTATCACAAAGAAAAATCATAACCTATACCAAAGAGCCTTGAATTCTGAGTGGCAGAGTATGGAATACCTAGTTTAGTTGGTCCTGTTTATGTGAGATTTTATGCTGAAATAACTTGGCTGTGTGAAGCAAGCTATGTAAGTTAAAATGATTTATGGCCTCATCCAGGACCTCTCACTCCCGAAGCGAGAATCATACCCCTGGACTAACGACCCATTGACTCTTGTTGAAAGAGGTTTTCTATATGTGAAATGAATTTTAAAATTTTATACCAATACTGGACTTGCAATTAAAAGTGTAAAGTAACATATCATAATGAAATTTGACATTGATTTTATCAGGAATCATTTTAAGATATTTTGATGGATAGCTGATGAGTGAAGGAATATTTGTTTAACCTATAATTTAATATGAAACAGCAAGTTCACAGTACCTTTTGACAATTTGTTGTTAATAAAAGTCTACATGGGCTCGTCTGGGATTTGAACCCGGGACCTCTCGCACCCTAAGCGAGAATCATACCCCTAGACCAACGAGCCTTGTTTGCTGTTATTTTCTCTAATAAATTTTTTATGAGTGTAATATGTATGGCCAATGTGTCTTGAGCAATAAAATATTTAGTTATTGTATTTTAAGCAGCACAGGTTGAGGAAATACATTTACTCGAGATTGCAAGTTATGTTTTAGAGTCCACTGATATTCCAGATGCTCTGTGATGTACTTATAACATTCCTCTATATACATTTGAAGTTGTGACATTTAATTTGAACTGCAATAGTAAAATATGTTTTTCCAAAATGTGAAAGAATTAGCTGACCATGTTAAAATTAGAGGAGATTTGATAGTGTGATAACATCAATGTTATTTGATTTCCTTAAAATAGAACTGCACTTTCTTTGTGTTGAAAAGGCTCATCTCGAATTTCAGCTCAGGGTCTGTCACACAAAAAGGCAAGAATTGTAGCCTAGACCAAAGACCTTGAATTATGAGTGACAAAATTGGAATAACTAGCATAGTTGTGTCAGGAATTAAAATAATGCATAATAACAATATTCTGTAAGAATTTGTAATGTACATATTTCTTGTATTATATGTGTCCACATTATCTTAGTAAGCATATTGGGGTGTATGTTATTGTACATAAACAGGTAATTAGAGTCAGTGTGTCAGAAATGATCACAATGCACTCTGATACTTTAATGCTCGAGCTATGCAAACAAGCTGACAAACTAATTACCCACTAAAGTTATTGTCACCCAAATATATAAATTACACCTTTACTCTTTGGTCTATTTAAGTCAAATAACCTATTGTCACTTTGATGCTATAATGTGTGAATACATAGATGGTTCACACCAAGTCAAGTGTCACAGGCCATTGTCCTCTGACCCATTGTCTTACCCACATGGGGTCAGTAATTACCCTATGAAGTGACACCCCAGCTAGACAGCTGGGTGGCATCTTGTAATTGTGAACTAATACCTATTGTAAACGTAAGGGTGCACACCTGCTTCCCTTATAATTAAATATATATATTATATAATTAAGACATATATATTGCATCCTTTCTTATGTAAATTTATCATTGTCTGCCACTGCCAGTCTCTAGCCATTGGCCAACTACATTGAATCATAGTGTCTAAGCTTGACCTGAGTATGTGTCCAGCCAGCTCATTGGTCCCCACTAGAACAATAAGCTGCTAGTCCACTAGCCTAAGTCTTACTATATAAGTAACAGGTACAGTGGACCTAGGGAAGGAAAAATACTGACAAGTAGTGAGCTCTGGGTGTCATGCTGAATGTTAGAACCCAGCAGCTATAGCATAAGTTCACAACTTAATTACAAGATATAGTTACATGATATTTAGTAAATAAAGTGTGACCAAGTGAAGGGTCAATGTATATGTGATAGAGTTAAATGAAGAAATGTATTAAAGTTATTGTGAAAACATAATTCGTGGGACACTTAATGTTAAATGGAAGAATAATTCAATATTGGACAATAAACTAACTATTATATTAAAACAAACATTGTGTGTAACTGTTGTCAAACATCCCCAAAATTAACGATACGATACTTGGTGGAAGAGGCTAAAAGATCCCAACTAATGAACACTTGTTTAGTGGCTGCTTTTACAAGAAGCCAGAGGAGAAAACAACTGGAGGCAAGTGAAACAGAAAGCATGGCTACTGGTATGCAGCTGCCAACGTTCAACACAAGGACAAATGCTGAAAGGTTTTTACTGCTATTTGAGGATTACTGTATTGTAAATTCCTGTAAACCAGAGCAAAAGCCAGTGTATTTTGGCTTAGCATTAAAAGACACGGCCAATGACTGGTACTACAACCAGAAGGAAGAAATCAGGAAGGATTGGGCTGCTCTCAAGAAAGCTTTTGAGGAGCAATTCAAAGCATCAGCATCGGAAAAGCTGGATCACCTGGGACAGTTTTTCACATCTAAGCAACAGCCCCATGAAAAAGCCACAGACTACGTAATTCGCATGACTACATTAGCAGGGTCTGAAGTTTCAGACAGTACAATCATCAGCACCATAATCAAGGGCTTCAATAGTACCATCAAGCCACTGATTGTCGTTCAAGACCCAGCCAATCTTCAAGAACTTGGAAAAATCGCAAAGAAGGCGGACGACACCGTGAATTCTACTGAAAATGAACGGGTGTGTGTTTTGCAGCGACAGGTGGAGACACTTCAGGAGCAGATGGAGACAAACTTTGCCAAACTAACAGCGCAAATCACAGTGGCGAATGTCCAAACATCCAACAGAAGCCAATCCCCTCATCCCAGAGGCTCACACAACTACAGAGCTAGGAATCCAAGCAACGGCCAAGGGAACTTCTCAGGACAGACATCCTACAATCAGAAGCGAGTGACTATGTCGAAAACATGCAAATACTGTGGTGAGTGTCCTTCGTTTGATCGTAATAGCCCAAAATTCAAAAACAAAAGGTGTTTTAGATGTGGAGTGATCGGTCATATTAGTACACAATGTAGAAAGGGGTACAGGTCTCAAAAACATGAATAGGTAACGGAGCCTATCTGGGACTCTAGCTCTGTCACAGGTAGGCATATGAACAAGTTGGATAACTTTTGTACTGAACATTCAAAAAGTTGTAAGAACATCAATAACTGTGTGTCTGTATCAAACAAAATTCTAACAGTATCTCATTTGAAAGAAAATCTTTTACAGCTTAGTATTAGAAATAGAAACACAACTGCACTAGTTGATACAGGTGCCTCAGTTAGCTGTATATCTGAAGATTTTTGTTTCCAAATCTTTCCTAACTTGTATCAGAACTTGGCAAACAACCCAGTAATAGGTGAACCAAAGTTTAAGGCCATTAGAGGTGTATGTGGTGAGACTCACCCAGTGAGAGGAACTATTGAACTAGAAGTTAATGTTAATGGCTTTAGAATCTCACAGTCATTTCACATTTTCAGTAGACTACAAAACACTGTTATACTTGGCTTAGACTTCCTTAAGGCTAATAAGGCAAAGATTGATTTAGGAGAGGGGAGTATATCCTTTTTTGAGGGTGCAGTGCATGCTCCTTTGATAGCCAAGATAAGTGATACTCAGCATGCCGTTATGGCATACTCAGTTGTGCTGAAACCAAGAAGTCAAACAGTGATTTCAGTAAAAGTCCCTAAAACATTTGATGAAAACTTAGTTCTCATAGACACCACTGCTGGCAATCACCATAGCAAGTACATCACTGCAAAGTGTGTAACACCAGTATATGGTCAATATGCTCAATGTATGGTCTTAAACCCATCAAATGCACCATTTCATTTGAAACAGGATACTATGATAGGTCAAGTCTATGACTTAGATGACAGTTTTGACATTACAGACATTGATTGTGATGAGAATGTACAGTCAGTAAGTAGGGTAGAAACAGACAACAATGATTTCCCACAAACACAAGACTTAGGTGACATACCTCAAGACCTTAACATTGACCTCTCAAATAGTGACCTGGATGAACATCAAAAGCAAAGACTTTTGCAATTCATTGCCCGAAACAGAAAAGTGTTTGCAAACAATTTGTCAGAACTAGGTTCTACTTCTGTGTACAAACATAAAATTGAGACTACTGATGACATACCTGTTCGATCAAGACATTACAGAATGTCCAAGGAGATGAAAGACCTGGTTGAAAACGAAATTGATCAGATGTTAAAACACAAAATCATTGAGCCTAGCACCACTGAATGGACAAGCCCAATTGTAATGGTCAAAAAGAAAACAGGAGGTTATAGAATGGCAGCAGACTTGAGAAAGTTGAATTCCAAGTGCAAACCAATACAGTTTCCCTTACCAAGAGCTGAAGACATTTTTGACACCATAGGCCAAGCTAAAGCAAAGTATATGAGCATTCTTGATTGCTTCTCTGGGTATTGGCAAATCGAACTCGATCCAGAAACCAAGCATAAGGCTGGTATCATCACCCACCATGGTGTGTGGGAGTGGAATAAGCTTCCATTTGGACTTGTGTCGGCCCCTGCAGCATTTCAGAAAACTATGGCAACTGTTTTACGTGACCTAAATTGGAAACAAGTACTCATATATGTGGATGACATTCTAGTGATGAGTGAATCTTTTGACCAACATCTTCACCATCTTCAACAAGTCTTTGACCGTCTCATTGGTGCCAACCTTACACTCAAACCATCAAAGTGTCAATTTGCAGCAAAAGAGGTCACATATTTAGGCTATGTCATATCAAAAGATGGTATCAAAACAGACCCTTCCAAAACAGAAGTCATTCAAACCTATCCAACACCAAAAACTCAAAAACAACTTCGTCAAGCCATGGGTTTGTTCAATTTCTACAGACGCTTTGTGAAGGGTTTCTCCCAAATAGCAGCACCACTAAATTCACTTTTGTCAAAAGATATGCCATTTCAATGGTCAGAAGAATGTGAAATTGCTTTCCAAACTCTTAAGGCAAACCTCACACAAGCCCCTATACTAGGTTACCCAAACATGAGTTTGCCATTCACTCTAACAACAGATGCATCTGGGTCCGGATTAGGCTACATACTGAGTCAAGAACAATCACACAAAAAGGAAGTTGTCATAGCATATGGTGGACGAGGACTAAAAACTGGTGAGAAAAACTATTCTGCATTAGAGTGTCTTGCTGTTTTAGAAGGTATTAGAGCATATCACCCATATCTGTCAAATACACAGTTTAAGGTTATCACAGATCATTATGCTCTGCTATGGCTACACAAGACAAAGAAAGAGACAGGAAGACTGAGTCGGTGGGCAATACAGTTACAAGGCTACAACTACAAAGTGGAACACAGAAAAGGCACGAAGAATACCAATGCAGATGCATTGTCCCGACGAGAATATCCAGCACCACTAGAAAAGAAACCTGAGGATTCCTGGTCAGCTGATGCAACAGTGTGCAGCACAAAACCAATCAATGAGCAATGGACAGAAATCTGCATTCACAGTGATCTGGATACTGAAGAGGTGAAGGACATTTTGGTAGTTGACAAGAACATTGTGGACTATAACAACTGCAATCCTGCTGACATGTCAAAAATTGCAGAATTACAAAGAGAATGTGCCGATTGTAAACCTTATATACAATATAAGGAAGAAGATATTCTACCAAGTAACCCTCAACAAGCTCAAAAGATTGAAGCTACCAGTGACCACTTCATCTTGATAGATGGTGTCTTGTACAGGCAAATAGTAATGAGAAACAGTCAGCGTCAAGAATCGCCCAAGATTGTGCTTCCCAAAGTTTTACGAGCAGAAGCTCTTAAAGCATATCATGACTCCCCAGCTGGTGGAGCACATCAAGGTGTCCATAGAACAACACAAGCTCTCAAGACCAAGTACTGGATCCCACACATAAATGAATTTGTGAAATCCTATGTGGACTCTTGTGATGTGTGCCAGAAGATAAAGAGGTCATACTTGCCTAAAGTCCCACTTCATCCAATGCCAGTTGAAACTGAATGCTTCAATAGAATTCACATGGATATCTTAGGACCACTACCTGAAGCTACAGATAAGTCCAAATACATTCTTTTGGTAGTAGATTCACTAAGCAAATGGCCAGAAGCGTTTTCGTTACCAAACCAGGAAGCAGTTACGATAGCTAGAACACTGTATAAAGAAGTTTTTACCAGATATGGAGCCATCAAGTCTATAGTGAGTGACAGAGGACGTAACTTCATGTCGAAAGTTGTGTCCGCCCTATGCGAACTGTTCCAAACAAAGAGAATGTACACCAGCGCATTTCATCCACAAACCAACTCTCACTGTGAGCGATACAACTCCTTCATAGCACAGTCCCTTAGAGCTTACATAGGCAAAGACCAAAACAACTGGCCAGAACTACTTCCAGGAATACTTATGGCTTTCCGATTAACCCCAGCAGGCAGTTCGGGAATTTCACCATTCCATATGCTCTTTGGAAAAGACATGAAACTACCATTTGACCTTGACCTGGAACCTAAGTCAAATTTGGGTAAGGAAGCACAAGACTGTGTAGCACAATGGTTCCACAATCTTCATATTGCCAAAGAGACAGCACAAGCAAACATAAAAAGAAGTCAACAAGAGTACAAAAGGTATTATGACAACAAAACAAAGCCTCACTCTTTTGAACCAGGAGACTTAGTGCTGCTCCAAGACAAATCGATCAAGAAAGGTCTAAGTCCTAAACTACAGCCAAAATATAAAGGACCATACTATGTCACTCATAGGACTGACAAGGACACATATACATTACGACTTGTTGAAAACAATACAGTTCATAAATCAGCAGTACATCACAACCGTCTAAAGAGATACAACTCACCTGAAAATCGGCAATTACCTGAGGAATCTGAAAACATGAGCAAAGAACTCAATCCACTGCCACCAGATGAAGAAGTCAGCAATAATTCCACCAACAACGCCACCAATAGTCAACAATTACTGGAAATTAACAAGATCATAAGGATGAAAAAGAAAGGAAATAAACAGTGGTATTATGTTTTGTGGGAAGATAATGAGAAAACATGGGAACTCAAAGCCAACCTACCCGTCAAAATATTACAAGAATTTCATATCAGGATAACACAAACAGGACATACTAGAAAAAAGTATGTGTTCAAAAGAAAACCAAACAATATCAGAAAACCCCCTAAGTAAATGTAGCATTATCACTTACAACTACTATATCTACATAATCTCCCCTTTTGTTGGATATGATGACACTGGCACTATCACTGTTATGACTTAAGAGGCTGGTACTCTTAACTATTCACCTGTTGTTATAACTGCCATCTATTCAATGAAAGGTCAGCACTGCTAGATTGATTGCGGCCGAGATCAATCTAGATGCTACTTCCTATTTTTCTTCTGTACTTGCAGTCTTCCTCATCCTACTGACAGTCCTACTGCAAGCAGATGCCAAAATTGTACCAAGAACCAATTATGGAGTTTTCTTCGAAAGCAAAGGCTATCTTCACCTATATTCTCACTCATGGACACACACATTTGAGGTTAGATTACCACACAAGATTCACTTACCACTTCTTCCATTACCATGTGGAACAGCAATTAATACTTCAGCTTGTCTACATCTGGATAGATCAGTGGAACATGTTAATTTCTTACGACAACAAGGAGAACAAGTGATCAACGCAACAATAACAGACATTCAGTCTGTTACCTGAGACCACCCACACAAAACCAACAAGAACAAGAAGATCTCTAATTCCGTTTTTGGGAAAAATAGGCCACTCACTATTTGGATTGGCAACAGATGATGACATCAAAGCTGTAAAGATGCATATTTCCCAACTACAAAAGCACCAAGATGAACTGTTTGCAGAGTTAGTACAACAAAACTTCTCCTCCTACATGAAGATAACTGACAGACGAATCTCGAACGTGATGACAGCAGCACAATTCAACTTCCATGCGCTGACCAGCTTAAGACAAACATGGACATCACAAATGGACGACATGTATGGTGCTATGTCAAGCATTATAACATTTTTGGCTGACAGTGTCAGGATAGTGACAGAACTAGAAACAAGACTAGAAAAATTTCATCATGGACTGATACTTTTAAAGCAAGGAACTCTATCAGAATATATAATACCGACGAAAGAAATTAATCAAGTTATCCAGACAATTATGACCAAACTAGTTCAAAAACATAAACACTTAGCTCTAGTGAATAAGGACCCAACTTCTTACTACAATTCTGACTCTTTCATTCTTACAAGATATAAGCACAGTATCTATGTCACTATAAAGTTTCCCTTATCAACATACAAGTCCCCATTTATATTATACAGGATTCGAACCCTACCTGTTCCTCTCAATGACTCAACTACTCATGCATCCAAAGTATCTCATTTGTCTGAATATTTTGCACTAAGCTCAGAGTTACACCTTACTCTCTCTAAACAGGATATGAGTGAATGTTATGGCAAATCATATAAAACTTGTCATTCTCTTCTCCCAACAAACACATTTTCTCATCAAACCTGTGAATTCGCCCTATTTCAAGACCTTACTTCCACTGTACACACGTTATGTGATTTCAACTTCATTCCCAATGGCCTTAAACCACAAGTCATGCAAATATCAACCCACCAGTTCTTAGTGAGCAATGTCAGTAAAATGTCTACAATGTAATGATCGCAGCTATGATATAGATGGCTGCCAGTATTGTCAAATCAACATTCCTTGTCACTGTAGCTTATCAGCTCATACATATAAGCTGGCACTCACATCTAGTATTTGTTCATCACAACAAGGTAATGCTACTATCTTGTACCCTTTCAACCTTGCTTTACTGCAACATTTCTTTCATGAAACTGTATTTGCTAACCTATCAGGTGACACATTATATAGTAAGAGCCCAAAAGCAAATATACCTAGCATTGTACTGTATAAACATAAGATGTCCAACATCATTGCTTCAGATCACCAAGATCACTTAAGTTTAGCCAAAATGGCACAGGCAGCTAAAACCAAACAAGTTGTGTTCCAGAGTCTAGCACATTCATTGCTTTATGATCAGGAAAATGATCACCCATGGAGTATGTCTTTAGTCTTTAGTCTTGTTTCACTTATTGTTTCACTCATGACCTTCATAGGCGCCATTTGGCTTTTCAGAAAAACGTATATCCTAGCAATGGCTATCTAGTTGTTACAGGACCCAATAAAAGTGGCTACAGAGCAAATACCAGTCTTTGATTATTATGATCATGCCACTGATTCTTCTCATGACACAAATCAACAGACTGATGTAGACAAATATGTCTCTAACTTAGTGATATATAATGCAACTGTTATCTCAGTGATACTTTTCAGTTGCGTTGCAATAAAGATCGCAAAATGGGTCAACAGGGCTGCAGCAAACACAACATTTATTCTGGAGGTAACAAACGGTAAGGAAAGCCTTGCTTTAGATAAAGTAAATCTAGCAAAAGATGCTCACGTATGGCAACTCACACAGCGCACTCCGCCTACTCTTAAAGTAATTGGTTCAGTGCTACCTCATCTTCAGTTGCATTGGCATGGAACCAACCTTATTAGTGATGCACTTAGTATAGCACCACCATCTACAGTGAAGATAAGTTTCTTAAAGGCACGATCTTTAAAAAGGATCATTCAGAAAGGCAATTACAAGTCTCAATGTTACATTAGGCAGCTACATGTAAAAGTTAGTCCTACAGTTAAACAAGATGCTGACCATGACACAAATAAATTGTATCCTGAACTACACAAAATATGTGTTAACGCGTAAACATGTAACAGTTATGGGCATTAAATTTATACGATCAAATGATGACACAAAAACATTTTTTCTGTGTACTTCTTATAGACTTTGTTGAAAGACTGTGTTATATATCGCAAATCTATATATACATGTATTGTTATGTAGCGGCATGAATAAGAGACTTCATTTCAGTGTAGTACATATACCTTGTGTCAGTACTTGTGGGTACTGTGGGAATGTACCATTCTGTATGTGCATTAATCTTTCAATATTGCGAATACATGTAGATGTACAAATGTTATAACTTGAGTGTCTTTCTAGCACCACAGAATTTAACTGAATGCAAGTATTTGTAGTATATATGTACTCAATAAGATGTCCATGAATTTATGTTTATAGACATTTCTTACAATTTCTGAAATTGAGGACAATTTCTCACAAGCCATGAGGCAAATGTCAGGAATTAAAATAATGCATAATAACAATATTCTGTAAGAATTTGTAATGTACATATTTCTTGTATTATATGTGTCCACATTATCTTAGTAAGCATATTGGGGTGTATGTTATTGTACATAAACAGGTAATTAGAGTCAGTGTGTCAGAAATGATCACAATGCACTCTGATTCTTTAATGCTCCAGCTATGCAAACAAGCTGACAAACTAATTACCCACTAAAGTTATTGTCACCCAAATATATAAATTACACCTTTACTCTTTGGTCTATTTAAGTCAAATAACCTATTGTCACTTTGATGCTATAATGTGTGAATACATAGATGGTTCACACCAAGTCAAGTGTCACAGGCCATTGTCCTCTGACCCATTGTCTTACCCACATGGGGTCAGTAATTACCCTATGAAGTGACACCCCAGCTAGACAGCTGGGTGGCATCTTGTAATTGTGAACTAATACCTATTGTAAACGTAAGGGTGCACACCTGCTTCCCTTATAATTAAAGATATATATTATATAATTAAGACATATATATTGCATCCTTTCTTATGTAAATTTATCATTGTCTGCCACTGCCAGTCTCTAGCCATTGGTCAACTACATTGAATCATAGTGTCTAAGCTTGACCTGAGTATGTGTCCAGCCAGCTCATTGGTCCCCACTAGAACAATAAGCTGCTAGTCCACTAGCCTAAGTCTTACTATATAAGTAACAGGTACAGTGGACCTAGGGAAGGAAAAATACTGACAAGTAGTGAGCTCTGGGTGTCATGCTGAATGTTAGAACCCAGCAGCTGTAGCATAAGTTCACAACTTAATTACAAGATATAGTTACATGATATTTAGTAAATAAAGTGTGACCAAGTGAAGGGTCAATGTATATGTGATAGAGTTAAATGATTTTATTTATTTATTTGGGGTTTAACGTCGCTTTCAACACTGTACAGGTCATATCACGACGGGTAGTTGGAAGGGCAGAGGAAACCAGTACATAGAGTTCGCTAGGGTTGTGTACTGTAAACTGCCGACCAACGGCAAGCAACTACCAGCTTTCCCACTTACGGCCATGACGGGGATCGATCCCCGGCCGCAGAGGTGGGAGGCGAGGATAGAGTTAAATGAAGAAATGTATTAAAGTTATTGTGAAAACATAATTCGTGGGACACTTAATGTTAAATGGAAGAATAATTCAATATTGGACAATAAACTAACTATTATATTAAAACAAACATTGTGTGTAACTGTTGTCAAACATCCCCGAAATTAACGATACGATACTTGGTCTAAATTATGTAAGATTTTATCCTAAAATCACTTGGCTGTGTGAAACCAGTTGTGTAAGGTAAAAGGTTCAGTGGGCTCGTCCGGGATTTGAACCCGGGACCTCTCGCACCCAAAGCGAGAATCATACCCCTAGACCAACGAGCCCTCTTTGGATTGACTTTTCTGTGAAAAAAAATTTATGAGTGTAATATTTATCACACAATTGTTTCCCAATCAACAAAAGTTTAGGTTATGGTAGAATTTTAGGAAGGTAAGATGTAATACATTTAAATGAGATTGCAAGTTGTTGTTAGCCTCCACTGATAATCCAGATGCTCTGTGGTGTACTATAACATTCTGCTATATACATTTAAAGTTCTGATATTGAATTATAGCCTTTTAAAATTTCTAAGACATGTGTTAAAATCAGAGGTAGTTTTAAGATGTAATGCCATCAAGGTTGATTTCCGTGAAAGAAAGCAGCACTTTCTGTGCTTATGAAAGGGATTAGACAGATTTCAACCCAGAGTCTATCACAAAGAAAAATCATAACCTATACCAAAAAGCCTTGAATTCTGAGTGGCAGAGTATGGAATACCTAGTTTAGTTGGTCCTGTTTATGTGAGATTTTATGCTGAAATAACTTGGCTGTGTGAAGCAAGCTATGTAAGTTAAAATGATTTATGGCCTCATCCAGGACCTCTCACTCCCGAAGCGAGAATCATACCCCTGGACTAACGACCCATTGACTCTTGTTGAAAGAGGTTTTCTATATGTGAAATGAATTTTAAAATTTTATACCAATACTGGACTTGCAATTAAAAGTGTAAAGTAACATATCATAATGAAATTTGACATTGATTTTATCAGGAATCATTTTAAGATATTTTGATGGATAGCTGATGAGTGAAGGAATATTTGTTTAACCTATAATTTAATATGAAACAGCAAGTTCACAGTACCTTTTGACAACTTGTTGTTAATAAAAGTCTACATGGGCTCGTCCGGGATTTGAACCCGGGACCTCTCGCACCCTAAGCGAGAATCATACCCCTAGACCAACGAGCCTTGTTTGCTGTTATTTTCTCTAATAAATTTTTTATGAGTGTAATATGTATTGCCAATGTGTCTTGAGCAATAAAATATTTAGTTATTGTATTTTAAGCAGCACAGGTTGAGGAAATACATTTACTCGAGATTGCAAGTTATGTTTTAGAGTCCACTGATATTCCAGATGCTCTGTGATGTACTTATAACATTCCTCTATATACATTTGAAGTTGTGACATTTAATTTGAACTGCAATAGTAAAATATGTTTTTCCAAAATGTGAAAGAATTAGCTGACCATGTTAAAATTAGAGGAGATTTGATAGTGTGATAACATCAATGTTATTTGATTTCCTTAAAATAGAACTGCACTTTCTTTGTGTTGAAAAGGCTCATCTCGAATTTCAGCTCAGGGTCTGTCACACAAAAAGGCAAGAATTGTAGCCTAGACCAAAGACCTTGAATTATGAGTGACAAAATTGGAATAACTAGCATAGTTGGTCTAAATTATGTAAGATTTTATCCTAAAATCACTTGGCTGTGTGAAACCAGTTGTGTAAGGTAGAAGGTTCAGTGGGCTCGTCCGGGATTTGAACCCGGGACCTCTCGCACCCAAAGCGAGAATCATACCCCTAGACCAACGAGCCCTCTTTGGATTGACTTTTCTGTGAAAAAAAATTTATGAGTGTAATATTTATCACACAATTGTTTCCCAATCAACAAAAGTTTAGGTTATGGTAGAATTTTAGGAACGTAAGATGTAATACATTTAAATGAGATTGCAAGTTGTTGTTAGCCTCCACTGATAATCCAGATGCTCTGTGGTGTACTATAACATTCTGCTATATACATTTAAAGTTCTGATATTAGTACCTTTTCACAATTTCTTGTTAATAAAAGTCTACATGGGCTCGTACGGGATTAGAACCCGGGACCTCTTGCACCCTAAGCGAGAATCATACCCCTAGACCAACGAGCCTTGTTTGCCGTTACTTTCTCTAATAAATTTTTTATGAGTGTAATATGTATTCTTAATGTGTCTTGAGCAATAAAATATTTAGTTATTGTATTTTAAGCAGCACAGGTTGAGGAAATACATTTACTCAAGATTGCAAGTTATGTTTTAGAGTCCACTGATATTCCAGATGCTCTGTGATGTACTTATAACATTCCTCTATATACATTTGAAGTTGTGACATTTAATTTGAACTGCAAAAGTAAAATATGTTTTTCCTAAATGTGAAAGAATTAGCTGACCATGTTAAAATTAGAGGAGATTTGATAGTGTGATAACATCAATGTTATTTGATTTCCTTAAAATAGAACTGCACTTTCTTTGTGTTGAAAAGGCTCATCTTGAATTTCAGCTCAGGGTCTGTCACACAAAAGGCAAGAATTGTAGCCTAGACCAAAGACCTTGAATTATGAGTGACAAAATTGGAATAACTAGCATAGTTGGTCTAAATTATGTAAGATTTTATCCTAAAATCACTTGGCTGTGTGAAACCAGTTGTGTAAGGTAAAAGGTTCAGTGGGCTCGTCCGGGATTTGAACCCGGGACCTCTCGCACCCAAAGCGAGAATCATACCCCTAGACCAACGAGCCCTCTTTGGATTGACTTTTCTGTGAAAAAAAATTTATGAGTGTAATATTTATCACACAATTGTTTCCCAATCAACAA
Organism: Sabellastarte sp. h YS-2021; assembly: GCA_964017235.1. NCBI lineage: Eukaryota > Metazoa > Annelida > Polychaeta > Sabellida > Sabellidae > Sabellastarte > Sabellastarte sp. h YS-2021. Next base: position 88,015,662 of record OZ024928.1, read on the forward strand.
AAGTTTAGGTTATGGTAGAATTTTAGGAAGGTAAGATGTAATACATTTAAATTAGATTGCAAGTTGTTGTTAGCCTCCACTGATAATCCAGATGCTCTGTGGTGTACTATAACATTCTGCTATATACATTTAAAGTTCTGATATTGAATTATAACCTTTTAAAATTTCTAAGACATGTGTTAAAATCAGAGGTAGTTTTAAGATGTAATGCCATCAAGGTTGATTTACTTGAAAGAAAGCAGCACTTTCTGTGCTTATGAAAGGGATTAGACAGATTTCAACCCAGAGTCTATCACAAAGAAAAATCATAACCTATACCAAAGAGCCTTGAATTCTGAGTGGCAGAGTATGGAATACCTAGTTTAGTTGGTCCTGTTTATGTGAGATTTTATGCTGAAATAACTTGGCTGTGTCAAGCAAGCTATGTAAGTTAAAATGATTTATGGCCTCATCCAGGACCTCTCACTCCCGAAGCGAGAATCATACCCCTGGACTAACAACCCATTTACTCTTGTTGAAAGAGGTTTTGTATATGTGAAATGAATTTTAAAATTTTATACCATTACTGGACTTGCAATTAAAAGTGTAAAGTAACATATCATAATGAAATTTGACATTGATTTTATCAGGAATCATTTTAAGATATTTTGATGGATAGCTGATGAGTGAAGGAATATTTGTTTAACCTATAATTTAATATGAAACAGCAAGTTCACAGTACCTTTTGACAATTTGTTGTTAAGAAAAGTCTACATGGGCTCGTCCGGGATTTGAACCCGGGACCTCTCGCACCCTAAGCGAGAATCATACCCCTAGACCAACGAGCCTTGTTTGCTGTTATTTTCTCTAATAAATTTTTTATGAGTGTAATATGTATTGCCAATGTGTCTTGAGCAATAAAATATTTAGTTATTGTATTTTAAGCAGCACAGGTTGAGGAAATACATTTACTCGAGATTGCAAGTTATGTTTTAGAGTCAACTGATATTCCAGATGCTCTGTGATGTACTTATAACATTCCTCTATATACATTTGAAGTTGTGACATTTAATTCAAACTGCAATAGTAAAATATGTTTTTCCTAAATGTGAAAGAATTAGCTGACCATGTTAAAATTAGAGGAGATTTGATAGTGTGATAACATCAATGTTATTTGATTTCCTTAAAATAGAACTGCACTTTCTTTGTGTTGAAAAGGCTCATCTCGAATTTCAGCTCAGGGTCTGTCACACAAAAAGGCAAGAATTGTAGCCTAGACCAAAGACCTTGAATTATGAGTGACAAAATTGGAATAACTAGCATAGTTGGTCTAAATTATGTAAGATTTTATCCTAAAATCACTTGGCTGTGTGAAACCAGTTGTGTAAGGTAAAAGGTTCAGTGGGCTCATCCGGGATTTGAACCCGGGACCTCTCGCACCCAAAGCGAGAATCATACCCCTAGACCAACGAGCCCTCTTTGGATTGGCTTTTCTGTGAAAAAAAATTTATGAGTGTAATATTTATCACAAAATTGTTTCCCAATCAACAAAAGTTTAGGTTATGGTAGAATTTTAGGAAGGTAAGATGTAATACATTTAAATGAGATTGCAAGTTGTTGTTAGCCTCCACTGATAATCCAGATGCTCTGTGGTGTACTATAACATTCTGCTATATACATTTAAAGTTCTGATATTGAATTATAGCCTTTTAAAATTTCTAAGACATGTGTTAAAATCAGAGGTAGTTTTAAGATGTAATGCCATCAAGGTTGATTTCCGTGAAAGAAAGCAGCACTTTCTGTGCTTATGAAAGGGATTAGACAGATTTCAACCCAGAGTCTATCACAAAGAAAAATCATAACCTATACCAAACAGCCTTCAATTCTGAGTGGCAGAGTATGGAATACCTAGTTTAGTTGGTCCTGTTTATGTGAGATTTTATGCTGAAATAACTTTGCTGTGTGAAGCAAGCGATGTAAGTTAAAATGATTTATGGCCTCATCCAGGACCTCTCACTCCCGAAGCGAGAATCATACCCCTGGACTAACGACCCATTGATTCTTGTTGAAAGAGGTTTTCTATATGTGAAATGAATTTTGAAATTTTATACCAATACTGGACTTGCATTTAAAAGTGTAAAGTAACATATCATAATGAAATTTGACATTGATTTTATCAGGAATCATTTTAAGATATTTTGATGGATAGCTGATGAGTGAAGGAATATTTGTTTAACCTATAATTTAATATGAAACAGCAAGTTCACAGTACCTTTTGACAATTTGTTGTTAATAAAAGTCTACATGGGCTCGTCCGGGATTTGAACCCGGGACCTCTCTCACCCTAAGCGTGAATCATACCCCTAGACCAACGAGCCTTGTTTGCTGTTATTTTCTCTAATAAATTTTTTATGAGTGTAATATGTATTGCCAATGTGTCTTGAGCAATAAAATATTTAGTTATTGTATTTTAAGCAGCACAGGTTGAGGAAATACATTTACTCGAGATTGCAAGTTATGTTTTAGAGTCCACTGATATTCCAGATGCTCTGTGATGTACTTATAACATTCCTCTATATACATTTGAAGTTGTGACATTTAATTCGAACTGCAATAGTAAAATATGTTTTTCCTAAATGTGAAAGAATTAGCTGACCATGTTAAAATTAGAGGAGATTTGATAGTGTGATAACATCAATGTTATTTGATTTCCTTAAAATAGAACTGCACTTTCTTTGTGTTGAAAAGGCTCATCTCGAATTTCAGCTCAGGGTCTGTCACACAAAAGGCAAGAATTGTAGCCTAGACCAAAGACCTTGAATTATGAGTGACAAAATTGGAATAACTAGCATAGTTGGTGTAAATTATGTAAGATTTTATCCTAAAATCACTTGGCTGTGTGAAACCAGTTGTGTAAGGTAGAAGGTTCAGTGGGCTCGTCCGGGATTTGAACCCGGGACCTCTCGCACCCAAAGCGAGAATCATACCCCTAGACCAACGAGCCCTCTTTGGATTGACTTTTTTGTGAAAAAAAATTTATGAGTGTAATATTTATCACACAATTGTTTCCCAATCAACAAAAGTTTAGGTTAAGGTAGAATTTTAGGAAGGTAAGATGTAATACATTTAAATGAGATTGCAAGTTGTTGTTAGCCTCCACTGATAATCCAGATGCTCTGTGGTGTACTATAACATTCTGCTATATACATTTAAAGTTCTGATATTGAATTATAGCCTTTTAAAATTTCTAAGACATGTGTTAAAATCAGAGGTAGTTTTAAGATGTAATGCCATCAAGGTTGATTTCCGTTAAAGAAAGCAGCACTTTCTGTGCTTATGAAAGGGATTAGACAGATTTCAACCCAGAGTCTATCACAAAGAAAAATCATAACCTATACCAAACAGCCTTCAATTCTGAGTGGCAGAGTATGGAATACCTAGTTTAGTTGGTCCTGTTTATGTGAGATTTTATGCTGAAATAACTTTGCTATGTGAAGCAAGCGATGTAAGTTAAAATGATTTATGGCCTCATCCAGGACCTCTCACTCCCGAAGCGAGAATCATACCCCTGGACTAACGACCCATTGATTCTTGTTGAAAGAGGTTTTCTATATGTGAAATGAATTTTAAAATTTTATACCAATACTGGACTTGCATTTAAAAGTGTAAAGTAACATATCATAATGAAATTTGACATTGATTTTATCAGGAATCATTTTAAGATATTTTGATGGATAGCTGATGAGTGAAGGAATATTTGTTTAACCTATAATTTAATATGAAACAGCAAGTTCACAGTACCTTTTCACAATTTCTTGTTAATAAAAGTCTACACGGGCTCGTCCGGGATTTGAACCCGGGACCTCTTGCACCCTAAGCGAGAATCATACCCCTAGACCAACGAGCCTTGTTTGCTGTTATTTTCTCTAATAAATTTTTTATGAGTGTAGTATGTATTGCCAATGTGTCTTGAGCAATAAAATATTTAGTTATTGTATTTTAAGCAGCACAGGTTGAGGAAATACATTTACTCGAGATTGCAAGTTATGTTTTAGAGTCCACTGATATTCCAGATGCTCTGTGATGTACTTATAACATTCCTCTATATACATTTGAAGTTGTGACATTTAATTTGAACTGCAATAGTAAAATATGTTTCTCCAAAATGTGAAAGAATTAGCTGACCATGTTAAAATTAGAGGAGATTTGATAGTGTGATAACATCAATGTTATTTGATTTCCTTAAAATAGAACTGCACTTTCTTTGTGTTGAAAAGGGTCATCTCGAATTTCAGCTCAGGGTCTGTCACACAAAAAGGCAAGAATTGTAGCCTAGACCAAAGACCTTGAATTATGAGTGACAAAATTGGAATAACTAGCATAGTTGGTGTAAATTATGTAAGATTTTATCCTAAAATCACTTGGCTGTGTGAAACCAGTTGTGTAAGGTAAAAGGTTCAGTGGGCTCGTCCGGGATTTGAACCCGGGACCTCTCGCACCCAAAGCGAGAATCATACCCCTAGACCAACGAGCCCTCTTTGGATTGACTTTTCTGTGAAAAAAAATTTATGAGTGTAATATTTATCACACAATTGTTTCCCAATCAACAAAAGTTTAGGTTATGGTAGAATTTTAGGAAGGTAAGATGTAATACATTTAAATTAGATTGCAAGTTGTTGTTAGCCTCCACTGATAATCCAGATGCTCTGTGGTGTACTATAACATTCTGCTATATACATTTAAAGTTCTGATATTGAATTATAACCTTTTAAAATTTCTAAGACATGTGTTAAAATCAGAGGTAGTTTTAAGATGTAATGCCATCAAGGTTGATTTACTTGAAAGAAAGCAGCACTTTCTGTGCTTATGAAAGGGATTAGACAGATTTCAACCCAGAGTCTATCACAAAGAAAAATCATAACCTATACCAAAGAGCCTTGAATTCTGAGTGGCAGAGTATGGAATACCTAGTTTAGTTGGTCCTGTTTATGTGAGATTTTATGCTGAAATAACTTGGCTGTGTCAAGCAAGCTATGTAAGTTAAAATGATTTATGGCCTCATCCAGGACCTCTCACTCCCGAAGCGAGAATCATACCCCTGGACTAACAACCCATTTACTCTTGTTGAAAGGGGTTTTGTATATGTGAAATGAATTTTAAAATTTTATACCATTACTGGACTTGCAATTAAAAGTGTAAAGTAACATATCATAATGAAATTTGACATTGATTTTATCAGGAATCATTTTAAGATATTTTGATGGATAGCTGATGAGTGAAGGAATATTTGTTTAACCTATAATTTAATATGAAACAGCAAGTTCACAGTACCTTTTGACAATTTGTTGTTAATAAAAGTCTACATGGGCTCGTCCGGGATTTGAACCCGGGACCTCTCACACCCTAAGCGAGAATCATACCCCTAGACCAACGAGCCTTGTTTGCTGTTATTTTCTCTAATAAATTTTTTATGAGTGTAGTATGTATTGCCAATGTGTCTTGAGCAATAAAATATTTAGTTATTGTATTTTAAGCAGCACAGGTTGAGGAAATACATTTACTCGAGATTGCAAGTTATGTTTTAGAGTCCACTGACATTCCAGATGCTCTGTGATGTACTTATAACATTCCTCTATATACATTTGAAGTTGTGACATTTAATTTGAACTGCAATAGTAAAATATGTTTCTCCAAAATGTGAAAGAATTAGCTGACCATGTTAAAATTAGAGGAGATTTGATAGTGTGATAACATCAATGTTATTTGATTTCCTTAAAATAGAACTGCACTTTCTTTGTGTTGAAAAGGGTCATCTCGAATTTCAGCTCAGGGTCTGTCACACAAAAAGGCAAGAATTGTAGCCTAGACCAAAGACCTTGAATTATGAGTGACAAAATTGGAATAACTAGCATAGTTGGTGTAAATTATGTAAGATTTTATCCTAAAATCACTTGGCTGTGTGAAACCAGTTGTGTAAGGTAATAGGTTCAGTGGGCTCGTCCGGGATTTGAACCCGGGACCTCTCGCACCCAAAGCGAGAATCATACCCCTAGACCAACGAGCCCTCTTTGGATTGACTTTTCTGTGAACAAAAATTATGAGTGTAATATTTATCACACAATTGTTTCCCAATCAACAAGTGTTTAGGATATGGTAGAATTTTAGGAAGGTAAGATGTAATACATTTAAATGAGATTGCAAGTTGTTGTTAGCCTCCACTGATAATCCAGATGCTCTGTGGTGTACTATAACATTCTGCTATATACATTTAAAGTTCTGATATTGAATTATAGCCTTTTAAAATTTCTAAGACATGTGTTAAAATCAGAGGTAGTTTTAAGATGTAATGCCATCAAGGTTGATTTCCGTGAAAGAAAGCAGCACTTTCTGTGCTTATGAAAGGGATTAGACAGATTTCAACCCAGAGTCTATCACAAAGAAAAATCATAACCTATACCAAACAGCCTTCAATTCTGAGTGGCAGAGTATGGAATACCTAGTTTAGTTGGTCCTGTTTATGTGAGATTTTATGCTGAAATAACTTTGCTGTGTGAAGCAAGCGATGTAAGTTAAAATGATTTATGGCCTCATCCAGGACCTCTCACTCCCGAAGCGAGAATCATACCCCTGGACTAACGACCCATTGATTCTTGTTGAAAGAGGTTTTCTATATGTGAAATGAATTTTGAAATTTTATACCAATACTGGACTTGCATTTAAAAGTGTAAAGTAACATATCATAATGAAATTTGACATTGATTTTATCAGGAATCATTTTAAGATATTTTGATGGATAGCTGATGAGTGAAGGAATATTTGTTTAACCTATAATTTAATATGAAACAGCAAGTTCACAGTACCTTTTGACAATTTGTTGTTAATAAAAGTCTACATGGGCTCGTCCGGGATTTGAACCCGGGACCTCTCTCACCCTAAGCGTGAATCATACCCCTAGACCAACGAGCCTTGTTTGCTGTTATTTTCTCTAATAAATTTTTTATGAGTGTAATATGTATTGCCAATGTGTCTTGAGCAATAAAATATTTAGTTATTGTATTTTAAGCAGCACAGGTTGAGGAAATACATTTACTCGAGATTGCAAGTTATGTTTTAGAGTCCACTGATATTCCAGATGCTCTGTGATGTACTTATAACATTCCTCTATATACATTTGAAGTTGTGACATTTAATTCGAACTGCAATAGTAAAATATGTTTTTCCTAAATGTGAAAGAATTAGCTGACCATGTTAAAATTAGAGGAGATTTGATAGTGTGATAACATCAATGTTATTTGATTTCCTTAAAATAGAACTGCACTTTCTTTGTGTTGAAAAGGCTCATCTCGAATTTCAGCTCAGGGTCTGTCACACAAAAGGCAAGAATTGTAGCCTAGACCAAAGACCTTGAATTATGAGTGACAAAATTGGAATAAGTAGCATAGTTGGTGTAAATTATGTAAGATTTTATCCTAAAATCACTTGGCTGTGTGAAACCAGTTGTGTAAGGTAAAAGGTTCAGTGGGCTCGTCCGGGATTTGAACCCGGGACCTCTCGCACCCAAAGCGAGAATCATACCCCTAGACCAACAAGCCCTCTTTGGATTGACTTTTCTGTGAAAAAAAATTTATGAGTGTAATATTTATCACACAATTGTTTCCCAATCAACAAAAGTTTAGGTTATGGTAGAATTTTAGGAAGGTAAGATGTAATACATTTAAATTAGATTGCAAGTTGTTGTTAGCCTCCACTGATAATCCAGATGCTCTGTGGTGTACTATAACATTCTGCTATATACATTTAAAGTTCTGATATTGAATTATAACCTTTTAAAATTTCTAAGACATGTGTTAAAATCAGAGGTAGTTTTAAGATGTAATGCCATCAAGGTTGATTTACTTGAAAGAAAGCATAACTTTCTGTGCTTATGAAAGGGATTAGACAGATTTCAACCCAGAGTCTATCACAAAGAAAAATCATAACCTATACCAAAGAGCCTTGAATTCTGAGTGGCAGAGTATGGAATACCTAGTTTAGTTGGTCCTGTTTATGTGAGATTTTATGCTGAAATAACTTGGCTGTGTCAAGCAAGCTATGTAAGTTAAAATGATTTATGGCCTCATCCAGGACCTCTCACTCCCGAAGCGAGAATCATACCCCTGGACTAACAACCCATTTACTCTTGTTGAAAGAGGTTTTGTATATGTGAAATGAATTTTAAAATTTTATACCATTACTGGACTTGCAATTAAAAGTGTAAAGTAACATATCATAATGAAATTTGACATTGATTTTATCAGGAATCATTTTAAGATATTTTGATGGATAGCTGATGAGTGAAGGAATATTTGTTTAACCTATAATTTAATATGAAACAGCAAGTTCACAGTACCTTTTGACAATTTGTTGTTAAGAAAAGTCTACATGGGCTCGTCCGGGATTTGAACCCGGGACCTCTCGCACCCTAAGCGAGAACCATACCCCTAGACCAACGAGCCTTGTTTGCTGTTATTTTCTCTAATAAATTTTTTATGAGTGTAATATGTATTGCCAATGTGTCTTGAGCAATAAAATATTTAGTTATTGTATTTTAAGCAGCACAGGTTGAGGAAATACATTTACTCGAGATTGCAAGTTATGTTTTAGAGTCAACTGATATTCCAGATGCTCTGTGATGTACTTATAACATTCCTCTATATACATTTGAAGTTGTGACATTTAATTCAAACTGCAATAGTAAAATATGTTTTTCCTAAATGTGAAAGAATTAGCTGACCATGTTAAAATTAGAGGAGATTTGATAGTGTGATAACATCAATGTTATTTGATTTCCTTAAAATAGAACTGCACTTTCTTTGTGTTGAAAAGGCTCATCTCGAATTTCAGCTCAGGGTCTGTCACACAAAAAGGCAAGAATTGTAGCCTAGACCAAAGACCTTGAATTATGAGTGACAAAATTGGAATAACTAGCATAGTTGGTCTAAATTATGTAAGATTTTATCCTAAAATCACTTGGCTGTGTGAAACCAGTTGTGTAAGGTAAAAGGTTCAGTGGGCTCGTCCGGGATTTGAACCCGGGACCTCTCGCACCCAAAGCAAGAATCATACCCCTAGACCAACGAGCCCTCTTTGGATTGGCTTTTCTGTGAAAAAAAATTTATGAGTGTAATATTTATCACAAAATTGTTTCCCAATCAACAAAAGTTTAGGTTATGGTAGAATTTTAGGAAGGTAAGATGTAATACATTTAAATGAGATTGCAAGTTGTTGTTAGCCTCCACTGATAATCCAGATGCTCTGTGGTGTACTATAACATTCTGCTATATACATTTAAAGTTCTGATATTGAATTATAGCCTTTTAAAATTTCTAAGACATGTGTTAAAATCAGAGGTAGTTTTAAGATGTAATGCCATCAAGGTTGATTTCCGTGAAAGAAAGCAGCACTTTCTGTGCTTATGAAAGGGATTAGACAGATTTCAACCCAGAGTCTATCACAAAGAAAAATCATAACCTATACCAAACAGCCTTCAATTCTGAGTGGCAGAGTATGGAATACCTAGTTTAGTTGGTCCTGTTTATGTGAGATTTTATGCTGAAATAACTTTGCTGTGTGAAGCAAGCGATGTAAGTTAAAATGATTTATGGCCTCATCCAGGACCTCTCACTCCCGAAGCGAGAATCATACCCCTGGACTAACGACCCATTGATTCTTGTTGAAAGAGGTTTTCTATATGTGAAATGAATTTTGAAATTTTATACCAATACTGGACTTGCATTTAAAAGTGTAAAGTAACATATCATAATGAAATTTGACATTGATTTTATCAGGAATCATTTTAAGATATTTTGATGGATAGCTGATGAGTGAAGGAATATTTGTTTAACCTATAATTTAATATGAAACAGCAAGTTCACAGTACCTTTTGACAATTTGTTGTTAATAAAAGTCTACATGGGCTCGTCCGGGATTTGAACCCGGGACCTCTCGCACCCTAAGCGAGAATCATACCCCTAGACCAACGAGCCTTGTTTGCTGTTATTTTCTCTAATAAATTTTTTATGAGTGTAATATGTATTGCCAATGTGTCTTGAGCAATAAAATATTTAGTTATTGTATTTTAAGCAGCACAGGTTGAGGAAATACATTTACTCGAGATTGCAAGTTATGTTTTAGAGTCCACTGATATTCCAGATGCTCTGTGATGTACTTATAACATTCCTCTATATACATTTGAAGTTGTGACATTTAATTTGAACTGCAATAGTAAAATATGTTTCTCCAAAATGTGAAAGAATTAGCTGACCATGTTAAAATTAGAGGAGATTTGATAGTGTGATAACATCAATGTTATTTGATTTCCTTAAAATAGAACTGCACTTTCTTTGTGTTGAAAAGGGTCATCTCGAATTTCAGCTCAGGGTCTGTCACACAAAAAGGCAAGAATTGTAGCCTAGACCAAAGACCTTGAATTATGAGTGACAAAATTGGAATAACTAGCATAGTTGGTGTAAATTATGTAAGATTTTATCCTAAAATCACTTGGCTGTGTGAAACCAGTTGTGTAAGGTAAAAGGTTCAGTGGGCTCGTCCAGGATTTGAACCCGGGACATCTCGCACCCAAAGCGAGAATCATACCCCTAGACCAACGAGCCCTCTTTGGATTGACTTTTCTGTGAAAAAAAATTTATGAGTGTAATATTTATCACACAATTGTTTCCCAATCAACAAAAGTTTAGGTTATGGTAGAATTTTAGGAAGGTAAGATGTAATACATTTAAATTAGATTGCAAGTTGTTGTTAGCCTCCACTGATAATCCAGATGCTCTGTGGTGTACTATAACATTCTGCTATATACATTTAAAGTTCTGATATTGAATTATAACCTTTTAAAATTTCTAAGACATGTGTTAAAATCAGAGGTAGTTTTAAGATGTAATGCCATCAAGGTTGATTTACTTGAAAGAAAGCAGCACTTTCTGTGCTTATGAAAGGGATTAGACAGATTTCAACCCAGAGTCTATCACAAAGAAAAATCATAACCTATACCAAAGAGCCTTGAATTCTGAGTGGCAGAGTATGGAATACCTAGTTTAGTTGGTCCTGTTTATGTGAGATTTTATGCTGAAATAACTTGGCTGTGTCAAGCAAGCTATGTAAGTTAAAATGATTTATGGCCTCATCCAGGACCTCTCACTCCCGAAGCGAGAATCATACCCCTGGACTAACAACCCATTTACTCTTGTTGAAAGAGGTTTTGTATATGTGAAATGAATTTTAAAATTTTATACCATTACTGGACTTGCAATTAAAAGTGTAAAGTAACATATCATAATGAAATTTGACATTGATTTTATCAGGAATCATTTTAAGATATTTTGATGGATAGCTGATGAGTGAAGGAATATTTGTTTAACCTATAATTTAATATGAAACAGCAAGTTCACAGTACCTTTTGACAATTTGTTGTTAAGAAAAGTCTACATGGGCTCGTCCGGGATTTGAACCCGGGACCTCTCGCACCCTAAGCGAGAACCATACCCCTAGACCAACAAGCCTTGTTTGCTGTTATTTTCTCTAATAAATTTTTTATGAGTGTAATATGTATTGCCAATGTGTCTTGAGCAATAAAATATTTAGTTATTGTATTTTAAGCAGCACAGGTTGAGGAAATACATTTACTCGAGATTGCAAGTTATGTTTTAGAGTCAACTGATATTCCAGATGCTCTGTGATGTACTTATAACATTCCTCTATATACATTTGAAGTTGTGACATTTAATTCAAACTGCAATAGTAAAATATGTTTTTCCTAAATGTGAAAGAATTAGCTGACCATGTTAAAATTAGAGGAGATTTGATAGTGTGATAACATCAATGTTATTTGATTTCCTTAAAATAGAACTGCACTTTCTTTGTGTTGAAAAGGCTCATCTCGAATTTCAGCTCAGGGTCTGTCACACAAAAAGGCAAGAATTGTAGCCTAGACCAAAGACCTTGAATTATGAGTGACAAAATTGGAATAACTAGCATAGTTGGTCTAAATTATGTAAGATTTTATCCTAAAATCACTTGGCTGTGTGAAACCAGTTGTGTAAGGTAAAAGGTTCAGTGGGCTCGTCCGGGATTTGAACCCGGGACCTCTCGCACCCAAAGCAAGAATCATACCCCTAGACCAACGAGCCCTCTTTGGATTGGCTTTTCTGTGAAAAAAAATTTATGAGTGTAATATTTATCACAAAATTGTTTCCCAATCAACAAAAGTTTAGGTTATGGTAGAATTTTAGGAAGGTAAGATGTAATACATTTAAATGAGATTGCAAGTTGTTGTTAGCCTCCACTGATAATCCAGATGCTCTGTGGTGTACTATAACATTCTGCTATATACATTTAAAGTTCTGATATTGAATTATAGCCTTTTAAAATTTCTAAGACATGTGTTAAAATCAGAGGTAGTTTTAAGATGTAATGCCATCAAGGTTGATTTCCGTGAAAGAAAGCAGCACTTTCTGTGCTTATGAAAGGGATTAGACAGATTTCAACCCAGAGTCTATCACAAAGAAAAATCATAACCTATACCAAACAGCCTTCAATTCTGAGTGGCAGAGTATGGAATACCTAGTTTAGTTGGTCCTGTTTATGTGAGATTTTATGCTGAAATAACTTTGCTGTGTGAAGCAAGCGATGTAAGTTAAAATGATTTATGGCCTCATCCAGGACCTCTCACTCCCGAAGCGAGAATCATACCCCTGGACTAACGACCCATTGATTCTTGTTGAAAGAGGTTTTCTATATGTGAAATGAATTTTGAAATTTTATACCAATACTGGACTTGCATTTAAAAGTGTAAAGTAACATATCATAATGAAATTTGACATTGATTTTATCAGGAATCATTTTAAGATATTTTGATGGATAGCTGATGAGTGAAGGAATATTTGTTTAACCTATAATTTAATATGAAACAGCAAGTTCACAGTACCTTTTGACAATTTGTTGTTAATAAAAGTCTACATGGGCTCGTCCGGGATTTGAACCCGGGACCTCTCGCACCCTAAGCGAGAATCATACCCCTAGACCAACGAGCCTTGTTTGCTGTTATTTTCTCTAATAAATTTTTTATGAGTGTAATATGTATTGCCAATGTGTCTTGAGCAATAAAATATTTAGTTATTGTATTTTAAGCAGCACAGGTTGAGGAAATACATTTACTCGAGATTGCAAGTTATGTTTTAGAGTCCACTGATATTCCAGATGCTCTGTGATGTACTTATAACATTCCTCTATATACATTTGAAGTTGTGACATTTAATTTGAACTGCAATAGTAAAATATGTTTCTCCAAAATGTGAAAGAATTAGCTGACCATGTTAAAATTAGAGGAGATTTGATAGTGTGATAACATCAATGTTATTTGATTTCCTTAAAATAGAACTGCACTTTCTTTGTGTTGAAAAGGGTCATCTCGAATTTCAGCTCAGGGTCTGTCACACAAAAAGGCAAGAATTGTAGCCTAGACCAAAGACCTTGAATTATGAGTGACAAAATTGGAATAACTAGCATAGTTGGTGTAAATTATGTAAGATTTTATCCTAAAATCACTTGGCTGTGTGAAACCAGTTGTGTAAGGTAAAAGGTTCAGTGGGCTCGTCCGGGATTTGAACCCGGGACCTCTCGCACCCAAAGCGAGAATCATACCCCTAGACCAACAAGCCCTCTTTGGATTGACTTTTCTGTGAAAAAAAATTATGAGTGTAATATTTATCACACAATTGTTTCCCAATCAACAAGTGTTTAGGATATGGTAGAATTTTAGGAAGGTAAGATGTAATACATTTAAATGAGATTGCAAGTTGTTGTTAGCCTCCACTGATAATCCAGATGCTCTGTGGTGTACTATAACATTCTGCTATATACATTTAAAGTTCTGATATTGAATTATAGCCTTTTAAAATTTCTAAGACATGTGTTAAAATCAGAGGTAGTTTTAAGATGTAATGCCATCAAGGTTGATTTCCGTGAAAGAAAGCAGCACTTTCTGTGCTTATGAAAGGGATTAGACAGATTTCAACCCAGAGTCTATCACAAAGAAAAATCATAACCTATACCAAACAGCCTTCAATTCTGAGTGGCAGAGTATGGAATACCTAGTTTAGTTGGTCCTGTTTATGTGAGATTTTATGCTGAAATAACTTTGCTGTGTGAAGCAAGCGATGTAAGTTAAAATGATTTATGGCCTCATCCAGGACCTCTCACTCCCGAAGCGAGAATCATACCCCTGGACTAACGACCCATTGATTCTTGTTGAAAGAGGTTTTCTATATGTGAAATGAATTTTAAAATTTTATACCAATACTGGACTTGCATTTAAAAGTGTAAAGTAACATATCATAATGAAATTTGACATTGATTTTATCAGGAATCATTTTAAGATATTTTGATGGATAGCTGATGAGTGAAGGAATATTTGTTTAACCTATAATTTAATATGAAACAGCAAGTTCACAGTACCTTTTCACAATTTCTTGTTAATGAAAGTCTACATGGGCTCGTCCGGGATTTGAACCCGGGACCTCTCGCACCCTAAGCGAGAATCATACCCCTAGACCAACGAACCTTGTTTGCTGTTATTTTCTCTAATAAATTTTTTATGAGTGTAGTATGTATTGCCAATGTGTCTTGAGCAATAAAATATTTAGTTATTGTATTTTAAGCAGCACAGGTTGAGGAAATACATTTACTCGAGATTGCAAGTTATGTTTTAGAGTCCACTGATATTCCAGATGCTCTGTGATGTACTTATAACATTCCTCTATATACATTTGAAGTTGTGACATTTAATTTGAACTGCAATAGTAAAATATGTTTCTCCAAAATGTGAAAGAATTAGCTGACCATGTTAAAATTAGAGGAGATTTGATAGTGTGATAACATCAATGTTATTTGATTTCCTTAAAATAGAACTGCACTTTCTTTGTGTTGAAAAGGGTCATCTCGAATTTCAGCTCAGGGTCTGTCACACAAAAAGGCAAGAATTGTAGCCTAGACCAAAGACCTTGAATTATGAGTGACAAAATTGGAATAACTAGCATAGTTGGTGTAAATTATGTAAGATTTTATCCTAAAATCACTTGGCTGTGTGAAACCAGTTGTGTAAGGTAAAAGGTTCAGTGGGCTCGTCCGGGATTTGAACCCGGGACCTCTCGCACCCAAAGCGAGAATCATACCCCTAGACCAACAAGCCCTCTTTGGATTGACTTTTCTGTGAAAAAAAATTATGAGTGTAATATTTATCACACAATTGTTTCCCAATCAACAAGTGTTTAGGATATGGTAGAATTTTAGGAAGGTAAGATGTAATACATTTAAATGAGATTGCAAGTTGTTGTTAGCCTCCACTGATAATCCAGATGCTCTGTGGTGTACTATAACATTCTGCTATATACATTTAAAGTTCTGATATTGAATTATAGCCTTTTAAAATTTCTAAGACATGTGTTAAAATCAGAGGTAGTTTTAAGATGTAATGCCATCAAGGTTGATTTCCGTGAAAGAAAGCAGCACTTTCTGTGCTTATGAAAGGGATTAGACAGATTTCAACCCAGAGTCTATCACAAAGAAAAATCATAACCTATACCAAACAGCCTTCAATTCTGAGTGGCAGAGTATGGAATACCTAGTTTAGTTGGTCCTGTTTATGTGAGATTTTATGCTGAAATAACTTTGCTGTGTGAAGCAAGCGATGTAAGTTAAAATGATTTATGGCCTCATCCAGGACCTCTCACTCCCGAAGCGAGAATCATACCCCTGGACTAACGACCCATTGATTCTTGTTGAAAGAGGTTTTCTATATGTGAAATGAATTTTGAAATTTTATACCAATACTGGACTTGCATTTAAAAGTGTAAAGTAACATATCATAATGAAATTTGACATTGATTTTATCAGGAATCATTTTAAGATATTTTGATGGATAGCTGATGAGTGAAGGAATATTTGTTTAACCTATAATTTAATATGAAACAGCAAGTTCACAGTACCTTTTGACAATTTGTTGTTAATAAAAGTCTACATGGGCTCGTCCGGGATTTGAACCCGGGACCTCTCTCACCCTAAGCGTGAATCATACCCCTAGACCAACGAGCCTTGTTTGCTGTTATTTTCTCTAATAAATTTTTTATGAGTGTAATATGTATTGCCAATGTGTCTTGAGCAATAAAATATTTAGTTATTGTATTTTAAGCAGCACAGGTTGAGGAAATACATTTACTCGAGATTGCAAGTTATGTTTTAGAGTCCACTGATATTCCAGATGCTCTGTGATGTACTTATAACATTCCTCTATATACATTTGAAGTTGTGACATTTAATTTGAACTGCAATAGTAAAATATGTTTCTCCAAAATGTGAAAGAATTAGCTGACCATGTTAAAATTAGAGGAGATTTGATAGTGTGATAACATCAATGTTATTTGATTTCCTTAAAATAGAACTGCACTTTCTTTGTGTTGAAAAGGGTCATCTCGAATTTCAGCTCAGGGTCTGTCACACAAAAAGGCAAGAATTGTAGCCTAGACCAAAGACCTTGAATTATGAGTGACAAAATTGGAATAACTAGCATAGTTGGTGTAAATTATGTAAGATTTTATCCTAAAATCACTTGGCTGTGTGAAACCAGTTGTGTAAGGTAAAAGGTTCAGTGGGCTCGTCCGGGATTTGAACCCGGGACCTCTCGCACCCAAAGCGAGAATCATACCCCTAGACCAACAAGCCCTCTTTGGATTGACTTTTCTGTGAAAAAAAATTATGAGTGTAATATTTATCACACAATTGTTTCCCAATCAACAAGTGTTTAGGATATGGTAGAATTTTAGGAAGGTAAGATGTAATACATTTAAATGAGATTGCAAGTTGTTGTTAGCCTCCACTGATAATCCAGATGCTCTGTGGTGTACTATAACATTCTGCTATATACATTTAAAGTTCTGATATTGAATTATAGCCTTTTAAAATTTCTAAGACATGTGTTAAAATCAGAGGTAGTTTTAAGATGTAATGCCATGAAGGTTGATTTCCGTGAAAGAAAGCAGCACTTTCTGTGCTTATGAAAGGGATTAGACAGATTTCAACCCAGAGTCTATCACAAAGAAAAATCATAACCTATACCAAACAGCCTTCAATTCTGAGTGGCAGAGTATGGAATACCTAGTTTAGTTGGTCCTGTTTATGTGAGATTTTATGCTGAAATAACTTTGCTGTGTGAAGCAAGCGATGTAAGTTAAAATGATTTATGGCCTCATCCAGGACCTCTCACTCCCGAAGCGAGAATCATACCCCTGGACTAACGACCCATTGATTCTTGTTGAAAGAGGTTTTCTATATGTGAAATGAATTTTGAAATTTTATACCAATACTGGACTTGCATTTAAAAGTGTAAAGTAACATATCATAATGAAATTTGACATTGATTTTATCAGGAATCATTTTAAGATATTTTGATGGATAGCTGATGAGTGAAGGAATATTTGTTTAACCTATAATTTAATATGAAACAGCAAGTTCACAGTACCTTTTGACAATTTGTTGTTAATAAAAGTCTACATGGGCTCGTCCGGGATTTGAACCCGGGACCTCTCTCACCCTAAGCGTGAATCATACCCCTAGACCAACGAGCCTTGTTTGCTGTTATTTTCTCTAATAAATTTTTTATGAGTGTAATATGTATTGCCAATGTGTCTTGAGCAATAAAATATTTAGTTATTGTATTTTAAGCAGCACAGGTTGAGGAAATACATTTACTCGAGATTGCAAGTTATGTTTTAGAGTCCACTGATATTCCAGATGCTCTGTGATGTACTTATAACATTCCTCTATATACATTTGAAGTTGTGACATTTAATTCGAACTGCAATAGTAAAATATGTTTTTCCTAAATGTGAAAGAATTAGCTGACCATGTTAAAATTAGAGGAGATTTGATAGTGTGATAACATCAATGTTATTTGATTTCCTTAAAATAGAACTGCACTTTCTTTGTGTTGAAAAGGCTCATCTCGAATTTCAGCTCAGGGTCTGTCACACAAAAGGCAAGAATTGTAGCCTAGACCAAAGACCTTGAATTATGAGTGACAAAATTGGAATAACTAGCATAGTTGGTGTAAATTATGTAAGATTTTATCCTAAAATCACTTGGCTGTGTGAAACAAGTTGTGTAAGGTAGAAGGTTCAGTGGGCTCGTCCGGGATTTGAACCCGGGACCTCTCGCACCCAAAGCGAGAATCATACCCCTAGACCAACGAGCCCTCTTTGGATTGACTTTTTTGTGAAAAAAAATTTATGAGTGTAATATTTATCACACAATTGTTTCCCAATCAACAAAAGTTTAGGTTATGGTAGAATTTTAGGAAGGTAAGATGTAATACATTTAAATGAGATTGCAAGTTGTTGTTAGCCTCCACTGATAATCCAGATGCTCTGTGGTGTACTATAACATTCTGCTATATACATTTAAAGTTCTGATATTGAATTATAGCCTTTTAAAATTTCTAAGACATGTGTTAAAATCAGAGGTAGTTTTAAGATGTAATGCCATCAAGGTTGATTTCCGTTAAAGAAAGCAGCACTTTCTGTGCTTATGAAAGGGATTAGACAGATTTCAACCCAGAGTCTATCACAAAGAAAAATCATAACCTATACCAAACAGCCTTCAATTCTGAGTGGCAGAGTATGGAATACCTAGTTTAGTTGGTCCTGTTTATGTGAGATTTTATGCTGAAATAACTTTGCTATGTGAAGCAAGCGATGTAAGTTAAAATGATTTATGGCCTCATCCAGGACCTCTCACTCCCGAAGCGAGAATCATACCCCTGGACTAACGACCCATTGATTCTTGTTGAAAGAGGTTTTCTATATGTGAAATGAATTTTGAAATTTTATACCAATACTGGACTTGCATTTAAAAGTGTAAAGTAACATATCATAATGAAATTTGACATTGATTTTATCAGGAATCATTTTAAGATATTTTGATGGATAGCTGATGAGTGAAGGAATATTTGTTTAACCTATAATTTAATATGAAACAGCAAGTTCACAGTACCTTTTGACAATTTGTTGTTAATAAAAGTCTACATGGGCTCGTCCGGGATTTGAACCCGGGACCTCTCTCACCCTAAGCGTGAATCATACCCCTAGACCAACGAGCCTTGTTTGCTGTTATTTTCTCTAATAAATTTTTTATGAGTGTAATATGTATTGCCAATGTGTCTTGAGCAATAAAATATTTAGTTATTGTATTTTAAGCAGCACAGGTTGAGGAAATACATTTACTCGAGATTGCAAGTTATGTTTTAGAGTCCACTGATATTCCAGATGCTCTGTGATGTACTTATAACATTCCTCTATATACATTTGAAGTTGTGACATTTAATTCGAACTGCAATAGTAAAATATGTTTTTCCTAAATGTGAAAGAATTAGCTGACCATGTTAAAATTAGAGGAGATTTGATAGTGTGATAACATCAATGTTATTTGATTTCCTTAAAATAGAACTGCACTTTCTTTGTGTTGAAAAGGCTCATCTCGAATTTCAGCTCAGGGTCTGTCACACAAAAGGCAAGAATTGTAGCCTAGACCAAAGACCTTGAATTATGAGTGACAAAATTGGAATAACTAGCATAGTTGGTGTAAATTATGTAAGATTTTATCCTAAAATCACTTGGCTGTGTGAAACAAGTTGTGTAAGGTAAAAGGTTCAGTGGGCTCGTCCGGGATTTGAACCCGGGACCTCTCGCACCCAAAGCGAGAATCATACCCCTAGACCAACGAGCCCTCTTTGGATTGACTTTTTTGTGAAAAAAAATTTATGAGTGTAATATTTATCACACAATTGTTTCCCAATCAACAAAAGTTTAGGTTATGGTAGAATTTTAGGAAGGTAAGATGTAATACATTTAAATGAGATTGCAAGTTGTTGTTAGCCTCCACTGATAATCCAGATGCTCTGTGGTGTACTATAACATTCTGCTATATACATTTAAAGTTCTGATATTGAATTATAGCCTTTTAAAATTTCTAAGACATGTGTTAAAATCAGAGGTAGTTTTAAGATGTAATGCCATCAAGGTTGATTTCCGTTAAAGAAAGCAGCACTTTCTGTGCTTATGAAAGGGATTAGACAGATTTCAACCCAGAGTCTATCACAAAGAAAAATCATAACCTATACCAAACAGCCTTCAATTCTGAGTGGCAGAGTATGGAATACCTAGTTTAGTTGGTCCTGTTTATGTGAGATTTTATGCTGAAATAACTTTGCTATGTGAAGCAAGCGATGTAAGTTAAAATGATTTATGGCCTCATCCAGGACCTCTCACTCCCGAAGCGAGAATCATACCCCTGGACTAACGACCCATTGATTCTTGTTGAAAGAGGTTTTCTATATGTGAAATGAATTTTAAAATTTTATACCAATACTGGACTTGCATTTAAAAGTGTAAAGTAACATATCATAATGAAATTTGACATTGATTTTATCAGGAATCATTTTAAGATATTTTGATGGATAGCTGATGAGTGAAGGAATATTTGTTTAACCTATAATTTAATATGAAACAGCAAGTTCACAGTACCTTTTCACAATTTCTTGTTAATAAAAGTCTACACGGGCTCGTCCGGGATTTGAACCCGGGACCTCTCGCACCCTAAGCGAGAATCATACCCCTAGACCAACGAGCCTTGTTTGCTGTTATTTTCTCTAATAAATTTTTTATGAGTGTAGTATGTATTGCCAATGTGTCTTGAGCAATAAAATATTTAGTTATTGTATTTTAAGCAGCACAGGTTGAGGAAATACATTTACTCGAGATTGCAAGTTATGTTTTAGAGTCCACTGATATTCCAGATGCTCTGTGATGTACTTATAACATTCCTCTATATACATTTGAAGTTGTGACATTTAATTTGAACTGCAATAGTAAAATATGTTTCTCCAAAATGTGAAAGAATTAGCTGACCATGTTAAAATTAGAGGAGATTTGATAGTGTGATAACATCAATGTTATTTGATTTCCTTAAAATAGAACTGCACTTTCTTTGTGTTGAAAAGGGTCATCTCGAATTTCAGCTCAGGGTCTGTCACACAAAAAGGCAAGAATTGTAGCCTAGACCAAAGACCTTGAATTATGAGTGACAAAATTGGAATAACTAGCATAGTTGGTGTAAATTATGTAAGATTTTATCCTAAAATCACTTGGCTGTGTGAAACCAGTTGTGTAAGGTAAAAGGTTCAGTGGGCTCGTCCGGGATTTGAACCCGGGACCTCTCGCACCCAAAGCGAGAATCATACCCCTAGACCAACGAGCCCTCTTTGGATTGACTTTTCTGTGAAAAAAAATTTATGAGTGTAATATTTATCACACAATTGTTTCCCAATCAACAAAAGTTTAGGTTATGGTAGAATTTTAGGAAGGTAAGATGTAATACATTTAAATTAGATTGCAAGTTGTTGTTAGCCTCCACTGATAATCCAGATGCTCTGTGGTGTACTATAACATTCTGCTATATACATTTAAAGTTCTGATATTGAATTATAACCTTTTAAAATTTCTAAGACATGTGTTAAAATCAGAGGTAGTTTTAAGATGTAATGCCATCAAGGTTGATTTACTTGAAAGAAAGCAGCACTTTCTGTGCTTATGAAAGGGATTAGACGGATTTCAACCCAGAGTCTATCACAAAGAAAAATCATAACCTATACCAAAGAGCCTTGAATTCTGAGTGGCAGAGTATGGAATACCTAGTTTAGTTGGTCCTGTTTATGTGAGATTTTATGCTGAAATAACTTGGCTGTGTCAAGCAAGCTATGTAAGTTAAAATGATTTATGGCCTCATCCAGGACCTCTCACTCCCGAAGCGAGAATCATACCCCTGGACTAACGACCCATTGATTCTTGTTGAAAGAGGTTTTCTATATGTGAAATGAATTTTGAAATTTTATACCAATACTGGACTTGCATTTAAAAGTGTAAAGTAACATATCATAATGAAATTTGACATTGATTTTATCAGGAATCATTTTAAGATATTTTGATGGATAGCTGATGAGTGAAGGAATATTTGTTTAACCTATAATTTAATATGAAACAGCAAGTTCACAGTACCTTTTGACAATTTGTTGTTAATAAAAGTCTACATGGGCTCGTCCGGGATTTGAACCCGGGACCTCTCTCACCCTAAGCGTGAATCATACCCCTAGACCAACGAGCCTTGTTTGCTGTTATTTTCTCTAATAAATTTTTTATGAGTGTAATATGTATTGCCAATGTGTCTTGAGCAATAAAATATTTAGTTATTGTATTTTAAGCAGCACAGGTTGAGGAAATACATTTACTCGAGGTTGCAAGTTATGTTTTAGAGTCCACTGATATTCCAGATGCTCTGTGATGTACTTATAACATTCCTCTATATACATTTGAAGTTGTGACATTTAATTCAAACTGCAATAGTAAAATATGTTTTTCCTAAATGTGAAAGAATTAGCTGACCATGTTAAAATTAGAGGAGATTTGATAGTGTGATAACATCAATGTTATTTGATTTCCTTAAAATAGAACTGCACTTTCTTTGTGTTGAAAAGGCTCATCTAGAATTTCAGCTCAGGGTCTGTCACACAAAAGGCAAGAATTGTAGCCTAGACCAAAGACCTTGAATTATGAGTGACAAAATTGGAATAACTAGCATAGTTGGTGTAAATTATGTAAGATTTTATCCTAAAATCACTTGGCTGTGTGAAACCAGTTGTGTAAGGTAGAAGGTTCAGTGGGCTCGTCCGGGATTTGAACCCGGGACCTCTCGCACCCAAAGCGAGAATCATACCCCTAGACCAACGAGCCCTCTTTGGATTGACTTTTTTGTGAAAAAAAATTTATGAGTGTAATATTTATCACACAATTGTTTCCCAATCAACAAAAGTTTAGGTTATGGTAGAATTTTAGGAAGGTAAGATGTAATACATTTAAATGAGATTGCAAGTTGTTGTTAGCCTCCACTGATAATCCAGATGCTCTGTGGTGTACTATAACATTCTGCTATATACATTTAAAGTTCTGATATTGAATTATAGCCTTTTAAAATTTCTAAGACATGTGTTAAAATCAGAGGTAGTTTTAAGATGTAATGCCATCAAGGTTGATTTCCGTTAAAGAAAGCAGCACTTTCTGTGCTTATGAAAGGGATTAGACAGATTTCAACCCAGAGTCTATCACAAAGAAAAATCATAACCTATACCAAACAGCCTTCAATTCTGAGTGGCAGAGTATGGAATACCTAGTTTAGTTGGTCCTGTTTATGTGAGATTTTATGCTGAAATAACTTTGCTATGTGAAGCAAGCGATGTAAGTTAAAATGATTTATGGCCTCATCCAGGACCTCTCACTCCCGAAGCGAGAATCATACCCCTGGACTAACGACCCATTGATTCTTGTTGAAAGAGGTTTTCTATATGTGAAATGAATTTTAAAATTTTATACCAATACTGGACTTGCATTTAAAAGTGTAAAGTAACATATCATAATGAAATTTGACATTGATTTTATCAGGAATCATTTTAAGATATTTTGATGGATAGCTGATGAGTGAAGGAATATTTGTTTAACCTATAATTTAATATGAAACAGCAAGTTCACAGTACCTTTTCACAATTTCTTGTTAATAAAAGTCTACACGGGCTCGTCCGGGATTTGAACCCGGGACCTCTCGCACCCTAAGCGAGAATCATACCCCTAGACCAACGAGCCTTGTTTGCTGTTATTTTCTCTAATAAATTTTTTATGAGTGTAGTATGTATTGCCAATGTGTCTTGAGCAATAAAATATTTAGTTATTGTATTTTAAGCAGCACAGGTTGAGGAAATACATTTACTCGAGATTGCAAGTTATGTTTTAGAGTCCACTGATATTCCAGATGCTCTGTGATGTACTTATAACATTCCTCTATATACATTTGAAGTTGTGACATTTAATTTGAACTGCAATAGTAAAATATGTTTCTCCAAAATGTGAAAGAATTAGCTGACCATGTTAAAATTAGAGGAGATTTGATAGTGTGATAACATCAATGTTATTTGATTTCCTTAAAATAGAACTGCACTTTCTTTGTGTTGAAAAGGGTCATCTCGAATTTCAGCTCAGGGTCTGTCACACAAAAAGGCAAGAATTGTAGCCTAGACCAAAGACCTTGAATTATGAGTGACAAAATTGGAATAACTAGCATAGTTGGTGTAAATTATGTAAGATTTTATCCTAAAATCACTTGGCTGTGTGAAACCAGTTGTGTAAGGTAAAAGGTTCAGTGGGCTCGTCCGGGATTTGAACCCGGGACCTCTCGCACCCAAAGCGAGAATCATACCCCTAGACCAACGAGCCCTCTTTGGATTGACTTTTCTGTGAAAAAAAATTTATGAGTGTAATATTTATCACACAATTGTTTCCCAATCAACAAAAGTTTAGGTTATGGTAGAATTTTAGGAAGGTAAGATGTAATACATTTAAATTAGATTGCAAGTTGTTGTTAGCCTCCACTGATAATCCAGATGCTCTGTGGTGTACTATAACATTCTGCTATATACATTTAAAGTTCTGATATTGAATTATAACCTTTTAAAATTTCTAAGACATGTGTTAAAATCAGAGGTAGTTTTAAGATGTAATGCCATCAAGGTTGATTTACTTGAAAGAAAGCAGCACTTTCTGTGCTTATGAAAGGGATTAGACAGATTTCAACCCAGAGTCTATCACAAAGAAAAATCATAACCTATACCAAAGAGCCTTGAATTCTGAGTGGCAGAGTATGGAATACCTAGTTTAGTTGGTCCTGTTTATGTGAGATTTTATGCTGAAATAACTTGGCTGTGTCAAGCAAGCTATGTAAGTTAAAATGATTTATGGCCTCATCCAGGACCTCTCACTCCCGAAGCGAGAATCATACCCCTGGACTAACAACCCATTTACTCTTGTTGAAAGAGGTTTTGTATATGTGAAATGAATTTTAAAATTTTATACCATTACTGGACTTGCAATTAAAAGTGTAAAGTAACATATCATAATGAAATTTGACATTGATTTTATCAGGAATCATTTTAAGATATTTTGATGGATAGCTGATGAGTGAAGGAATATTTGTTTAACCTATAATTTAATATGAAACAGCAAGTTCACAGTACCTTTTGACAATTTGTTGTTAAGAAAAGTCTACATGGGCTCGTCCGGGATTTGAACCCGGGACCTCTCGCACCCTAAGCGAGAACCATACCCCTAGACCAACGAGCCTTGTTTGCTGTTATTTTCTCTAATAAATTTTTTATGAGTGTAATATGTATTGCCAATGTGTCTTGAGCAATAAAATATTTAGTTATTGTATTTTAAGCAGCACAGGTTGAGGAAATACATTTACTCGAGATTGCAAGTTATGTTTTAGAGTCAACTGATATTCCAGATGCTCTGTGATGTACTTATAACATTCCTCTATATACATTTGAAGTTGTGACATTTAATTCAAACTGCAATAGTAAAATATGTTTTTCCTAAATGTGAAAGAATTAGCTGACCATGTTAAAATTAGAGGAGATTTGATAGTGTGATAACATCAATGTTATTTGATTTCCTTAAAATAGAACTGCACTTTCTTTGTGTTGAAAAGGCTCATCTCGAATTTCAGCTCAGGGTCTGTCACACAAAAAGGCAAGAATTGTAGCCTAGACCAAAGACCTTGAATTATGAGTGACAAAATTGGAATAACTAGCATAGTTGGTCTAAATTATGTAAGATTTTATCCTAAAATCACTTGGCTGTGTGAAACCAGTTGTGTAAGGTAAAAGGTTCAGTGGGCTCGTCCGGGATTTGAACCCGGGACCTCTCGCACCCAAAGCAAGAATCATACCCCTAGACCAACGAGCCCTCTTTGGATTGGCTTTTCTGTGAAAAAAAATTTATGAGTGTAATATTTATCACAAAATTGTTTCCCAATCAACAAAAGTTTAGGTTATGGTAGAATTTTAGGAAGGTAAGATGTAATACATTTAAATGAGATTGCAAGTTGTTGTTAGCCTCCACTGATAATCCAGATGCTCTGTGGTGTACTATAACATTCTGCTATATACATTTAAAGTTCTGATATTGAATTATAGCCTTTTAAAATTTCTAAGACATGTGTTAAAATCAGAGGTAGTTTTAAGATGTAATGCCATCAAGGTTGATTTCCGTGAAAGAAAGCAGCACTTTCTGTGCTTATGAAAGGGATTAGACAGATTTCAACCCAGAGTCTATCACAAAGAAAAATCATAACCTATACCAAACAGCCTTCAATTCTGAGTGGCAGAGTATGGAATACCTAGTTTAGTTGGTCCTGTTTATGTGAGATTTTATGCTGAAATAACTTTGCTATGTGAAGCAAGCGATGTAAGTTAAAATGATTTATGGCCTCATCCAGGACCTCTCACTCCCGAAGCGAGAATCATACCCCTGGACTAACGACCCATTGATTCTTGTTGAAAGAGGTTTTCTATATGTGAAATGAATTTTAAAATTTTATACCAATACTGGACTTGCATTTAAAAGTGTAAAGTAACATATCATAATGAAATTTGACATTGATTTTATCAGGAATCATTTTAAGATATTTTGATGGATAGCTGATGAGTGAAGGAATATTTGTTTAACCTATAATTTAATATGAAACAGCAAGTTCACAGTACCTTTTCACAATTTCTTGTTAATAAAAGTCTACACGGGCTCGTCCGGGATTTGAACCCGGGACCTCTCGCACCCTAAGCGAGAATCATACCCCTAGACCAACGAGCCTTGTTTGCTGTTATTTTCTCTAATAAATTTTTTATGAGTGTAGTATGTATTGCCAATGTGTCTTGAGCAATAAAATATTTAGTTATTGTATTTTAAGCAGCACAGGTTGAGGAAATACATTTACTCGAGATTGCAAGTTATGTTTTAGAGTCCACTGATATTCCAGATGCTCTGTGATGTACTTATAACATTCCTCTATATACATTTGAAGTTGTGACATTTAATTTGAACTGCAATAGTAAAATATGTTTCTCCAAAATGTGAAAGAATTAGCTGACCATGTTAAAATTAGAGGAGATTTGATAGTGTGATAACATCAATGTTATTTGATTTCCTTAAAATAGAACTGCACTTTCTTTGTGTTGAAAAGGGTCATCTCGAATTTCAGCTCAGGGTCTGTCACACAAAAAGGCAAGAATTGTAGCCTAGACCAAAGACCTTGAATTATGAGTGACAAAATTGGAATAACTAGCATAGTTGGTGTAAATTATGTAAGATTTTATCCTAAAATCACTTGGCTGTGTGAAACCAGTTGTGTAAGGTAAAAGGTTCAGTGGGCTCGTCCGGGATTTGAACCCGGGACCTCTCGCACCCAAAGCGAGAATCATACCCCTAGACCAACGAGCCCTCTTTGGATTGACTTTTCTGTGAAAAAAAATTTATGAGTGTAATATTTATCACACAATTGTTTCCCAATCAACAAAAGTTTAGGTTATGGTAGAATTTTAGGAAGGTAAGATGTAATACATTTAAATTAGATTGCAAGTTGTTGTTAGCCTCCACTGATAATCCAGATGCTCTGTGGTGTACTATAACATTCTGCTATATACATTTAAAGTTCTGATATTGAATTATAACCTTTTAAAATTTCTAAGACATGTGTTAAAATCAGAGGTAGTTTTAAGATGTAATGCCATCAAGGTTGATTTACTTGAAAGAAAGCAGCACTTTCTGTGCTTATGAAAGGGATTAGACAGATTTCAACCCAGAGTCTATCACAAAGAAAAATCATAACCTATACCAAAGAGCCTTGAATTCTGAGTGGCAGAGTATGGAATACCTAGTTTAGTTGGTCCTGTTTATGTGAGATTTTATGCTGAAATAACTTGGCTGTGTCAAGCAAGCTATGTAAGTTAAAATGATTTATGGCCTCATCCAGGACCTCTCACTCCCGAAGCGAGAATCATACCCCTGGACTAACAACCCATTTACTCTTGTTGAAAGAGGTTTTGTATATGTGAAATGAATTTTAAAATTTTATACCATTACTGGACTTGCAATTAAAAGTGTAAAGTAACATATCATAATGAAATTTGACATTGATTTTATCAGGAATCATTTTAAGATATTTTGATGGATAGCTGATGAGTGAAGGAATATTTGTTTAACCTATAATTTAATATGAAACAGCAAGTTCACAGTACCTTTTGACAATTTGTTGTTAAGAAAAGTCTACATGGGCTCGTCCGGGATTTGAACCCGGGACCTCTCGCACCCTAAGCGAGAACCATACCCCTAGACCAACGAGCCTTGTTTGCTGTTATTTTCTCTAATAAATTTTTTATGAGTGTAATATGTATTGCCAATGTGTCTTGAGCAATAAAATATTTAGTTATTGTATTTTAAGCAGCACAGGTTGAGGAAATACATTTACTCGAGATTGCAAGTTATGTTTTAGAGTCAACTGATATTCCAGATGCTCTGTGATGTACTTATAACATTCCTCTATATACATTTGAAGTTGTGACATTTAATTCAAACTGCAATAGTAAAATATGTTTTTCCTAAATGTGAAAGAATTAGCTGACCATGTTAAAATTAGAGGAGATTTGATAGTGTGATAACATCAATGTTATTTGATTTCCTTAAAATAGAACTGCACTTTCTTTGTGTTGAAAAGGCTCATCTCGAATTTCAGCTCAGGGTCTGTCACACAAAAAGGCAAGAATTGTAGCCTAGACCAAAGACCTTGAATTATGAGTGACAAAATTGGAATAACTAGCATAGTTGGTCTAAATTATGTAAGATTTTATCCTAAAATCACTTGGCTGTGTGAAACCAGTTGTGTAAGGTAAAAGGTTCAGTGGGCTCGTCCGGGATTTGAACCCGGGACCTCTCGCACCCAAAGCAAGAATCATACCCCTAGACCAACGAGCCCTCTTTGGATTGGCTTTTCTGTGAAAAAAAATTTATGAGTGTAATATTTATCACAAAATTGTTTCCCAATCAACAAAAGTTTAGGTTATGGTAGAATTTTAGGAAGGTAAGATGTAATACATTTAAATGAGATTGCAAGTTGTTGTTAGCCTCCACTGATAATCCAGATGCTCTGTGGTGTACTATAACATTCTGCTATATACATTTAAAGTTCTGATATTGAATTATAGCCTTTTAAAATTTCTAAGACATGTGTTAAAATCAGAGGTAGTTTTAAGATGTAATGCCATCAAGGTTGATTTCCGTGAAAGAAAGCAGCACTTTCTGTGCTTATGAAAGGGATTAGACAGATTTCAACCCAGAGTCTATCACAAAGAAAAATCATAACCTATACCAAACAGCCTTCAATTCTGAGTGGCAGAGTATGGAATACCTAGTTTAGTTGGTCCTGTTTATGTGAGATTTTATGCTGAAATAACTTTGCTGTGTGAAGCAAGCGATGTAAGTTAAAATGATTTATGGCCTCATCCAGGACCTCTCACTCCCGAAGCGAGAATCATACCCCTGGACTAACGACCCATTGATTCTTGTTGAAAGAGGTTTTCTATATGTGAAATGAATTTTGAAATTTTATACCAATACTGGACTTGCATTTAAAAGTGTAAAGTAACATATCATAATGAAATTTGACATTGATTTTATCAGGAATCATTTTAAGATATTTTGATGGATAGCTGATGAGTGAAGGAATATTTGTTTAACCTATAATTTAATATGAAACAGCAAGTTCACAGTACCTTTTGACAATTTGTTGTTAATAAAAGTCTACATGGGCTCGTCCGGGATTTGAACCCGGGACCTCTCGCACCCTAAGCGAGAATCATACCCCTAGACCAACGAGCCTTGTTTGCTGTTATTTTCTCTAATAAATTTTTTATGAGTGTAATATGTATTGCCAATGTGTCTTGAGCAATAAAATATTTAGTTATTGTATTTTAAGCAGCACAGGTTGAGGAAATACATTTACTCGAGATTGCAAGTTATGTTTTAGAGTCCACTGATATTCCAGATGCTCTGTGATGTACTTATAACATTCCTCTATATACATTTGAAGTTGTGACATTTAATTTGAACTGCAATAGTAAAATATGTTTCTCCAAAATGTGAAAGAATTAGCTGACCATGTTAAAATTAGAGGAGATTTGATAGTGTGATAACATCAATGTTATTTGATTTCCTTAAAATAGAACTGCACTTTCTTTGTGTTGAAAAGGGTCATCTCGAATTTCAGCTCAGGGTCTGTCACACAAAAAGGCAAGAATTGTAGCCTAGACCAAAGACCTTGAATTATGAGTGACAAAATTGGAATAACTAGCATAGTTGGTGTAAATTATGTAAGATTTTATCCTAAAATCACTTGGCTGTGTGAAACCAGTTGTGTAAGGTAAAAGGTTCAGTGGGCTCGTCCAGGATTTGAACCCGGGACATCTCGCACCCAAAGCGAGAATCATACCCCTAGACCAACGAGCCCTCTTTGGATTGACTTTTCTGTGAAAAAAAATTTATGAGTGTAATATTTATCACACAATTGTTTCCCAATCAACAAAAGTTTAGGTTATGGTAGAATTTTAGGAAGGTAAGATGTAATACATTTAAATTAGATTGCAAGTTGTTGTTAGCCTCCACTGATAATCCAGATGCTCTGTGGTGTACTATAACATTCTGCTATATACATTTAAAGTTCTGATATTGAATTATAGCCTTTTAAAATTTCTAAGACATGTGTTAAAATCAGAGGTAGTTTTAAGATGTAATGCCATCAAGGTTGATTTCCGTGAAAGAAAGCAGCACTTTCTGTGCTTATGAAAGGGATTAGACAGATTTCAACCCAGAGTCTATCACAAAGAAAAATCATAACCTATACCAAACAGCCTTCAATTCTGAGTGGCAGAGTATGGAATACCTAGTTTAGTTGGTCCTGTTTATGTGAGATTTTATGCTGAAATAACTTTGCTGTGTGAAGCAAGCGATGTAAGTTAAAATGATTTATGGCCTCATCCAGGACCTCTCACTCCCGAAGCGAGAATCATACCCCTGGACTAACGACCCATTGATTCTTGTTGAAAGAGGTTTTCTATATGTGAAATGAATTTTGAAATTTTATACCAATACTGGACTTGCATTTAAAAGTGTAAAGTAACATATCATAATGAAATTTGACATTGATTTTATCAGGAATCATTTTAAGATATTTTGATGGATAGCTGATGAGTGAAGGAATATTTGTTTAACCTATAATTTAATATGAAACAGCAAGTTCACAGTACCTTTTGACAATTTGTTGTTAATAAAAGTCTACATGGGCTCGTCCGGGATTTGAACCCGGGACCTCTCGCACCCTAAGCGAGAATCATACCCCTAGACCAACGAGCCTTGTTTGCTGTTATTTTCTCTAATAAATTTTTTATGAGTGTAATATGTATTGCCAATGTGTCTTGAGCAATAAAATATTTAGTTATTGTATTTTAAGCAGCACAGGTTGAGGAAATACATTTACTCGAGATTGCAAGTTATGTTTTAGAGTCCACTGATATTCCAGATGCTCTGTGATGTACTTATAACATTCCTCTATATACATTTGAAGTTGTGACATTTAATTCGAACTGCAATAGTAAAATATGTTTTTCCTAAATGTGAAAGAATTAGCTGACCATGTTAAAATTAGAGGAGATTTGATAGTGTGATAACATCAATGTTATTTGATTTCCTTAAAATAGAACTGCACTTTCTTTGTGTTGAAAAGGCTCATCTCGAATTTCAGCTCAGGGTCTGTCACACAAAAGGCAAGAATTGTAGCCTAGACCAAAGACCTTGAATTATGAGTGACAAAATTGGAATAACTAGCATAGTTGGTGTAAATTATGTAAGATTTTATCCTAAAATCACTTGGCTGTGTGAAACCAGTTGTGTAAGGTAGAAGGTTCAGTGGGCTCATCCGGGATTTGAACCCGGGACCTCTCGCACCCAAAGCGAGAATCATACCCCTAGACCAACGAGCCCTCTTTGGATTGACTTTTCTGTGAAAAAAAATTCATGAGTGTAATATTTATCACACAATTGTTTCCCAATCAACAAAAGTTTAGGTTATGGTAGAATTTTAGGAAGGTAAGATGTAATACATTTAAATGAGATTGCAAGTTGTTGTTAGCCTCCACTGATAATCCAGATGCTCTGTGGTGTACTATAACATTCTGCTATATACATTTAAAGTTCTGATATTGAATTATAACCTTTTAAAATTTCTAAGACATGTGTTAAAATCAGAGGTAGTTTTAAGATGTAATGCCATCAAGGTTGATTTCCGTTAAAGAAAGCAGCACTTTCTGTGCTTATGAAAGGGATTAGACAGATTTCAACCCAGAGTCTATCACAAAGAAAAATCATAACCTATACCAAACAGCCTTCAATTCTGAGTGGCAGAGTATGGAATACCTAGTTTAGTTGGTCCTGTTTATGTGAGATTTTATGCTGAAATAACTTTGCTATGTGAAGCAAGCGATGTAAGTTAAAATGATTTATGGCCTCATCCAGGACCTCTCACTCCCGAAGCGAGAATCATACCCCTGGACTAACGACCCATTGATTCTTGTTGAAAGAGGTTTTCTATATGTGAAATGAATTTTAAAATTTTATACCAATACTGGACTTGCATTTAAAAGTGTAAAGTAACATATCATAATGAAATTTGACATTGATTTTATCAGGAATCATTTTAAGATATTTTGATGGATAGCTGATGAGTGAAGGAATATTTGTTTAACCTATAATTTAATATGAAACAGCAAGTTCACAGTACCTTTTCACAATTTCTTGTTAATAAAAGTCTACATGGGCTCGTCCGGGATTTGAACCCGGGACCTCTCGCACCCTAAGCGAGAATCATACCCCTAGACCAACGAGCCTTGTTTGCTGTTATTTTCTCTAATAAACTTTTTATGAGTGTAGTATGTATTGCCAATGTGTCTTGAGCAATAAAATATTTAGTTATTGTATTTTAAGCAGCACAGGTTGAGGAAATACATTTACTCGAGATTGCAAGTTATGTTTTAGAGTCCACTGATATTCCAGATGCTCTGTGATGTACTTATAACATTCCTCTATATACATTTGAAGTTGTGACATTTAATTTGAACTGCAATAGTAAAATATGTTTCTCCAAAATGTGAAAGAATTAGCTGACCATGTTAAAATTAGAGGAGATTTGATAGTGTGATAACATCAATGTTATTTGATTTCCTTAAAATAGAACTGCACTTTCTTTGTGTTGAAAAGGGTCATCTCGAATTTCAGCTCAGGGTCTGTCACACAAAAAGGCAAGAATTGTAGCCTAGACCAAAGACCTTGAATTATGAGTGACAAAATTGGAATAACTAGCATAGTTGGTGTAAATTATGTAAGATTTTATCCTAAAATCACTTGGCTGTGTGAAACCAGTTGTGTAAGGTAAAAGGTTCAGTGGGCTCGTCCGGGATTTGAACCCGGGACCTCTCGCACCCAAAGCGAGAATCATACCCCTAGACCAACAAGCCCTCTTTGGATTGACTTTTCTGTGAAAAAAAATTATGAGTGTAATATTTATCACACAATTGTTTCCCAATCAACAAGTGTTTAGGATATGGTAGAATTTTAGGAAGGTAAGATGTAATACATTTAAATGAGATTGCAAGTTGTTGTTAGCCTCCACTGATAATCCAGATGCTCTGTGGTGTACTATAACATTCTGCTATATACATTTAAAGTTCTGATATTGAATTATAGCCTTTTAAAATTTCTAAGACATGTGTTAAAATCAGAGGTAGTTTTAAGATGTAATGCCATCAAGGTTGATTTCCGTGAAAGAAAGCAGCACTTTCTGTGCTTATGAAAGGGATTAGACAGATTTCAACCCAGAGTCTATCACAAAGAAAAATCATAACCTATACCAAACAGCCTTCAATTCTGAGTGGCAGAGTATGGAATACCTAGTTTAGTTGGTCCTGTTTATGTGAGATTTTATGCTGAAATAACTTTGCTGTGTGAAGCAAGCGATGTAAGTTAAAATGATTTATGGCCTCATCCAGGACCTCTCACTCCCGAAGCGAGAATCATACCCCTGGACTAACGACCCATTGATTCTTGTTGAAAGAGGTTTTCTATATGTGAAATGAATTTTAAAATTTTATACCAATACTGGACTTGCATTTAAAAGTGTAAAGTAACATATCATAATGAAATTTGACATTGATTTTATCAGGAATCATTTTAAGATATTTTGATGGATAGCTGATGAGTGAAGGAATATTTGTTTAACCTATAATTTAATATGAAACAGCAAGTTCACAGTACCTTTTCACAATTTCTTGTTAATAAAAGTCTACATGGGCTCGTCCGGGATTTGAACCCGGGACCTCTCGCACCCTAAGCGAGAATCATACCCCTAGACCAACGAGCCTTGTTTGCTGTTATTTTCTCTAATAAATTTTTTATGAGTGTAGTATGTATTGCCAATGTGTCTTGAGCAATAAAATATTTAGTTATTGTATTTTAAGCAGCACAGGTTGAGGAAATACATTTACTCGAGATTGCAAGTTATGTTTTAGAGTCCACTGATATTCCAGATGCTCTGTGATGTACTTATAACATTCCTCTATATACATTTGAAGTTGTGACATTTAATTTGAACTGCAATAGTAAAATATGTTTCTCCAAAATGTGAAAGAATTAGCTGACCATGTTAAAATTAGAGGAGATTTGATAGTGTGATAACATCAATGTTATTTGATTTCCTTAAAATAGAACTGCACTTTCTTTGTGTTGAAAAGGGTCATCTCGAATTTCAGCTCAGGGTCTGTCACACAAAAAGGCAAGAATTGTAGCCTAGACCAAAGACCTTGAATTATGAGTGACAAAATTGGAATAACTAGCATAGTTGGTGTAAATTATGTAAGATTTTATCCTAAAATCACTTGGCTGTGTGAAACCAGTTGTGTAAGGTAAAAGGTTCAGTGGGCTCGTCCGGGATTTGAACCCGGGACCTCTCGCACCCAAAGCGAGAATCATACCCCTAGACCAACAAGCCCTCTTTGGATTGACTTTTCTGTGAAAAAAAATTATGAGTGTAATATTTATCACACAATTGTTTCCCAATCAACAAGTGTTTAGGATATGGTAGAATTTTAGGAAGGTAAGATGTAATACATTTAAATGAGATTGCAAGTTGTTGTTAGCCTCCACTGATAATCCAGATGCTCTGTGGTGTACTATAACATTCTGCTATATACATTTAAAGTTCTGATATTGAATTATAGCCTTTTAAAATTTCTAAGACATGTGTTAAAATCAGAGGTAGTTTTAAGATGTAATGCCATCAAGGTTGATTTCCGTGAAAGAAAGCAGCACTTTCTGTGCTTATGAAAGGGATTAGACAGATTTCAACCCAGAGTCTATCACAAAGAAAAATCATAACCTATACCAAACAGCCTTCAATTCTGAGTGGCAGAGTATGGAATACCTAGTTTAGTTGGTCCTGTTTATGTGAGATTTTATGCTGAAATAACTTTGCTGTGTGAAGCAAGCGATGTAAGTTAAAATGATTTATGGCCTCATCCAGGACCTCTCACTCCCGAAGCGAGAATCATACCCCTGGACTAACGACCCATTGATTCTTGTTGAAAGAGGTTTTCTATATGTGAAATGAATTTTAAAATTTTATACCAATACTGGACTTGCATTTAAAAGTGTAAAGTAACATATCATAATGAAATTTGACATTGATTTTATCAGGAATCATTTTAAGATATTTTGATGGATAGCTGATGAGTGAAGGAATATTTGTTTAACCTATAATTTAATATGAAACAGCAAGTTCACAGTACCTTTTCACAATTTCTTGTTAATGAAAGTCTACATGGGCTCGTCCGGGATTTGAACCCGGGACCTCTCGCACCCTAAGCGAGAATCATACCCCTAGACCAACGAACCTTGTTTGCTGTTATTTTCTCTAATAAATTTTTTATGAGTGTAGTATGTATTGCCAATGTGTCTTGAGCAATAAAATATTTAGTTATTGTATTTTAAGCAGCACAGGTTGAGGAAATACATTTACTCGAGATTGCAAGTTATGTTTTAGAGTCCACTGATATTCCAGATGCTCTGTGATGTACTTATAACATTCCTCTATATACATTTGAAGTTGTGACATTTAATTTGAACTGCAATAGTAAAATATGTTTCTCCAAAATGTGAAAGAATTAGCTGACCATGTTAAAATTAGAGGAGATTTGATAGTGTGATAACATCAATGTTATTTGATTTCCTTAAAATAGAACTGCACTTTCTTTGTGTTGAAAAGGGTCATCTCGAATTTCAGCTCAGGGTCTGTCACACAAAAAGGCAAGAATTGTAGCCTAGACCAAAGACCTTGAATTATGAGTGACAAAATTGGAATAACTAGCATAGTTGGTGTAAATTATGTAAGATTTTATCCTAAAATCACTTGGCTGTGTGAAACCAGTTGTGTAAGGTAAAAGGTTCAGTGGGCTCGTCCGGGATTTGAACCCGGGACCTCTCGCACCCAAAGCGAGAATCATACCCCTAGACCAACAAGCCCTCTTTGGATTGACTTTTCTGTGAAAAAAAATTATGAGTGTAATATTTATCACACAATTGTTTCCCAATCAACAAGTGTTTAGGATATGGTAGAATTTTAGGAAGGTAAGATGTAATACATTTAAATGAGATTGCAAGTTGTTGTTAGCCTCCACTGATAATCCAGATGCTCTGTGGTGTACTATAACATTCTGCTATATACATTTAAAGTTCTGATATTGAATTATAGCCTTTTAAAATTTCTAAGACATGTGTTAAAATCAGAGGTAGTTTTAAGATGTAATGCCATCAAGGTTGATTTCCGTGAAAGAAAGCAGCACTTTCTGTGCTTATGAAAGGGATTAGACAGATTTCAACCCAGAGTCTATCACAAAGAAAAATCATAACCTATACCAAACAGCCTTCAATTCTGAGTGGCAGAGTATGGAATACCTAGTTTAGTTGGTCCTGTTTATGTGAGATTTTATGCTGAAATAACTTTGCTGTGTGAAGCAAGCGATGTAAGTTAAAATGATTTATGGCCTCATCCAGGACCTCTCACTCCCGAAGCGAGAATCATACCCCTGGACTAACGACCCATTGATTCTTGTTGAAAGAGGTTTTCTATATGTGAAATGAATTTTGAAATTTTATACCAATACTGGACTTGCATTTAAAAGTGTAAAGTAACATATCATAATGAAATTTGACATTGATTTTATCAGGAATCATTTTAAGATATTTTGATGGATAGCTGATGAGTGAAGGAATATTTGTTTAACCTATAATTTAATATGAAACAGCAAGTTCACAGTACCTTTTGACAATTTGTTGTTAATAAAAGTCTACATGGGCTCGTCCGGGATTTGAACCCGGGACCTCTCTCACCCTAAGCGTGAATCATACCCCTAGACCAACGAGCCTTGTTTGCTGTTATTTTCTCTAATAAATTTTTTATGAGTGTAATATGTATTGCCAATGTGTCTTGAGCAATAAAATATTTAGTTATTGTATTTTAAGCAGCACAGGTTGAGGAAATACATTTACTCGAGATTGCAAGTTATGTTTTAGAGTCCACTGATATTCCAGATGCTCTGTGATGTACTTATAACATTCCTCTATATACATTTGAAGTTGTGACATTTAATTCGAACTGCAATAGTAAAATATGTTTTTCCTAAATGTGAAAGAATTAGCTGACCATGTTAAAATTAGAGGAGATTTGATAGTGTGATAACATCAATGTTATTTGATTTCCTTAAAATAGAACTGCACTTTCTTTGTGTTGAAAAGGCTCATCTCGAATTTCAGCTCAGGGTCTGTCACACAAAAGGCAAGAATTGTAGCCTAGACCAAAGACCTTGAATTATGAGTGACAAAATTGGAATAACTAGCATAGTTGGTGTAAATTATGTAAGATTTTATCCTAAAATCACTTGGCTGTGTGAAACAAGTTGTGTAAGGTAGAAGGTTCAGTGGGCTCGTCCGGGATTTGAACCCGGGACCTCTCGCACCCAAAGCGAGAATCATACCCCTAGACCAACGAGCCCTCTTTGGATTGACTTTTTTGTGAAAAAAAATTTATGAGTGTAATATTTATCACACAATTGTTTCCCAATCAACAAAAGTTTAGGTTATGGTAGAATTTTAGGAAGGTAAGATGTAATACATTTAAATGAGATTGCAAGTTGTTGTTAGCCTCCACTGATAATCCAGATGCTCTGTGGTGTACTATAACATTCTGCTATATACATTTAAAGTTCTGATATTGAATTATAGCCTTTTAAAATTTCTAAGACATGTGTTAAAATCAGAGGTAGTTTTAAGATGTAATGCCATCAAGGTTGATTTCCGTTAAAGAAAGCAGCACTTTCTGTGCTTATGAAAGGGATTAGACAGATTTCAACCCAGAGTCTATCACAAAGAAAAATCATAACCTATACCAAACAGCCTTCAATTCTGAGTGGCAGAGTATGGAATACCTAGTTTAGTTGGTCCTGTTTATGTGAGATTTTATGCTGAAATAACTTTGCTATGTGAAGCAAGCGATGTAAGTTAAAATGATTTATGGCCTCATCCAGGACCTCTCACTCCCGAAGCGAGAATCATACCCCTGGACTAACGACCCATTGATTCTTGTTGAAAGAGGTTTTCTATATGTGAAATGAATTTTAAAATTTTATACCAATACTGGACTTGCATTTAAAAGTGTAAAGTAACATATCATAATGAAATTTGACATTGATTTTATCAGGAATCATTTTAAGATATTTTGATGGATAGCTGATGAGTGAAGGAATATTTGTTTAACCTATAATTTAATATGAAACAGCAAGTTCACAGTACCTTTTCACAATTTCTTGTTAATAAAAGTCTACACGGGCTCGTCCGGGATTTGAACCCGGGACCTCTCGCACCCTAAGCGAGAATCATACCCCTAGACCAACGAGCCTTGTTTGCTGTTATTTTCTCTAATAAATTTTTTATGAGTGTAGTATGTATTGCCAATGTGTCTTGAGCAATAAAATATTTAGTTATTGTATTTTAAGCAGCACAGGTTGAGGAAATACATTTACTCGAGATTGCAAGTTATGTTTTAGAGTCCACTGATATTCCAGATGCTCTGTGATGTACTTATAACATTCCTCTATATACATTTGAAGTTGTGACATTTAATTTGAACTGCAATAGTAAAATATGTTTCTCCAAAATGTGAAAGAATTAGCTGACCATGTTAAAATTAGAGGAGATTTGATAGTGTGATAACATCAATGTTATTTGATTTCCTTAAAATAGAACTGCACTTTCTTTGTGTTGAAAAGGGTCATCTCGAATTTCAGCTCAGGGTCTGTCACACAAAAAGGCAAGAATTGTAGCCTAGACCAAAGACCTTGAATTATGAGTGACAAAATTGGAATAACTAGCATAGTTGGTGTAAATTATGTAAGATTTTATCCTAAAATCACTTGGCTGTGTGAAACCAGTTGTGTAAGGTAAAAGGTTCAGTGGGCTCGTCCGGGATTTGAACCCGGGACCTCTCGCACCCAAAGCGAGAATCATACCCCTAGACCAACGAGCCCTCTTTGGATTGACTTTTCTGTGAAAAAAAATTTATGAGTGTAATATTTATCACACAATTGTTTCCCAATCAACAAAAGTTTAGGTTATGGTAGAATTTTAGGAAGGTAAGATGTAATACATTTAAATTAGATTGCAAGTTGTTGTTAGCCTCCACTGATAATCCAGATGCTCTGTGGTGTACTATAACATTCTGCTATATACATTTAAAGTTCTGATATTGAATTATAACCTTTTAAAATTTCTAAGACATGTGTTAAAATCAGAGGTAGTTTTAAGATGTAATGCCATCAAGGTTGATTTACTTGAAAGAAAGCAGCACTTTCTGTGCTTATGAAAGGGATTAGACGGATTTCAACCCAGAGTCTATCACAAAGAAAAATCATAACCTATACCAAAGAGCCTTGAATTCTGAGTGGCAGAGTATGGAATACCTAGTTTAGTTGGTCCTGTTTATGTGAGATTTTATGCTGAAATAACTTGGCTGTGTCAAGCAAGCTATGTAAGTTAAAATGATTTATGGCCTCATCCAGGACCTCTCACTCCCGAAGCGAGAATCATACCCCTGGACTAACGACCCATTGATTCTTGTTGAAAGAGGTTTTCTATATGTGAAATGAATTTTGAAATTTTATACCAATACTGGACTTGCATTTAAAAGTGTAAAGTAACATATCATAATGAAATTTGACATTGATTTTATCAGGAATCATTTTAAGATATTTTGATGGATAGCTGATGAGTGAAGGAATATTTGTTTAACCTATAATTTAATATGAAACAGCAAGTTCACAGTACCTTTTGACAATTTGTTGTTAATAAAAGTCTACATGGGCTCGTCCGGGATTTGAACCCGGGACCTCTCTCACCCTAAGCGTGAATCATACCCCTAGACCAACGAGCCTTGTTTGCTGTTATTTTCTCTAATAAATTTTTTATGAGTGTAATATGTATTGCCAATGTGTCTTGAGCAATAAAATATTTAGTTATTGTATTTTAAGCAGCACAGGTTGAGGAAATACATTTACTCGAGGTTGCAAGTTATGTTTTAGAGTCCACTGATATTCCAGATGCTCTGTGATGTACTTATAACATTCCTCTATATACATTTGAAGTTGTGACATTTAATTCAAACTGCAATAGTAAAATATGTTTTTCCTAAATGTGAAAGAATTAGCTGACCATGTTAAAATTAGAGGAGATTTGATAGTGTGATAACATCAATGTTATTTGATTTCCTTAAAATAGAACTGCACTTTCTTTGTGTTGAAAAGGCTCATCTAGAATTTCAGCTCAGGGTCTGTCACACAAAAGGCAAGAATTGTAGCCTAGACCAAAGACCTTGAATTATGAGTGACAAAATTGGAATAACTAGCATAGTTGGTGTAAATTATGTAAGATTTTATCCTAAAATCACTTGGCTGTGTGAAACCAGTTGTGTAAGGTAGAAGGTTCAGTGGGCTCGTCCGGGATTTGAACCCGGGACCTCTCGCACCCAAAGCGAGAATCATACCCCTAGACCAACGAGCCCTCTTTGGATTGACTTTTTTGTGAAAAAAAATTTATGAGTGTAATATTTATCACACAATTGTTTCCCAATCAACAAAAGTTTAGGTTATGGTAGAATTTTAGGAAGGTAAGATGTAATACATTTAAATGAGATTGCAAGTTGTTGTTAGCCTCCACTGATAATCCAGATGCTCTGTGGTGTACTATAACATTCTGCTATATACATTTAAAGTTCTGATATTGAATTATAGCCTTTTAAAATTTCTAAGACATGTGTTAAAATCAGAGGTAGTTTTAAGATGTAATGCCATCAAGGTTGATTTCCGTTAAAGAAAGCAGCACTTTCTGTGCTTATGAAAGGGATTAGACAGATTTCAACCCAGAGTCTATCACAAAGAAAAATCATAACCTATACCAAACAGCCTTCAATTCTGAGTGGCAGAGTATGGAATACCTAGTTTAGTTGGTCCTGTTTATGTGAGATTTTATGCTGAAATAACTTTGCTATGTGAAGCAAGCGATGTAAGTTAAAATGATTTATGGCCTCATCCAGGACCTCTCACTCCCGAAGCGAGAATCATACCCCTGGACTAACGACCCATTGATTCTTGTTGAAAGAGGTTTTCTATATGTGAAATGAATTTTAAAATTTTATACCAATACTGGACTTGCATTTAAAAGTGTAAAGTAACATATCATAATGAAATTTGACATTGATTTTATCAGGAATCATTTTAAGATATTTTGATGGATAGCTGATGAGTGAAGGAATATTTGTTTAACCTATAATTTAATATGAAACAGCAAGTTCACAGTACCTATTCACAATTTCTTGTTAATAAAAGTCTACACGGGCTCGTCCGGGATTTGAACCCGGGACCTCTCGCACCCTAAGCGAGAATCATACCCCTAGACCAACGAGCCTTGTTTGCTGTTATTTTCTCTAATAAATTTTTTATGAGTGTAGTATGTATTGCCAATGTGTCTTGAGCAATAAAATATTTAGTTATTGTATTTTAAGCAGCACAGGTTGAGGAAATACATTTACTCGAGATTGCAAGTTATGTTTTAGAGTCCACTGATATTCCAGATGCTCTGTGATGTACTTATAACATTCCTCTATATACATTTGAAGTTGTGACATTTAATTTGAACTGCAATAGTAAAATATGTTTCTCCAAAATGTGAAAGAATTAGCTGACCATGTTAAAATTAGAGGAGATTTGATAGTGTGATAACATCAATGTTATTTGATTTCCTTAAAATAGAACTGCACTTTCTTTGTGTTGAAAAGGGTCATCTCGAATTTCAGCTCAGGGTCTGTCACACAAAAAGGCAAGAATTGTAGCCTAGACCAAAGACCTTGAATTATGAGTGACAAAATTGGAATAACTAGCATAGTTGGTGTAAATTATGTAAGATTTTATCCTAAAATCACTTGGCTGTGTGAAACCAGTTGTGTAAGGTAAAAGGTTCAGTGGGCTCGTCCGGGATTTGAACCCGGGACCTCTCGCACCCAAAGCGAGAATCATACCCCTAGACCAACGAGCCCTCTTTGGATTGACTTTTCTGTGAAAAAAAATTTATGAGTGTAATATTTATCACACAATTGTTTCCCAATCAACAAAAGTTTAGGTTATGGTAGAATTTTAGGAAGGTAAGATGTAATACATTTAAATTAGATTGCAAGTTGTTGTTAGCCTCCACTGATAATCCAGATGCTCTGTGGTGTACTATAACATTCTGCTATATACATTTAAAGTTCTGATATTGAATTATAACCTTTTAAAATTTCTAAGACATGTGTTAAAATCAGAGGTAGTTTTAAGATGTAATGCCATCAAGGTTGATTTACTTGAAAGAAAGCAGCACTTTCTGTGCTTATGAAAGGGATTAGACGGATTTCAACCCAGAGTCTATCACAAAGAAAAATCATAACCTATACCAAAGAGCCTTGAATTCTGAGTGGCAGAGTATGGAATACCTAGTTTAGTTGGTCCTGTTTATGTGAGATTTTATGCTGAAATAACTTGGCTGTGTCAAGCAAGCTATGTAAGTTAAAATGATTTATGGCCTCATCCAGGACCTCTCACTCCCGAAGCGAGAATCATACCCCTGGACTAACGACCCATTGATTCTTGTTGAAAGAGGTTTTCTATATGTGAAATGAATTTTGAAATTTTATACCAATACTGGACTTGCATTTAAAAGTGTAAAGTAACATATCATAATGAAATTTGACATTGATTTTATCAGGAATCATTTTAAGATATTTTGATGGATAGCTGATGAGTGAAGGAATATTTGTTTAACCTATAATTTAATATGAAACAGCAAGTTCACAGTACCTTTTGACAATTTGTTGTTAATAAAAGTCTACATGGGCTCGTCCGGGATTTGAACCCGGGACCTCTCTCACCCTAAGCGTGAATCATACCCCTAGACCAACGAGCCTTGTTTGCTGTTATTTTCTCTAATAAATTTTTTATGAGTGTAATATGTATTGCCAATGTGTCTTGAGCAATAAAATATTTAGTTATTGTATTTTAAGCAGCACAGGTTGAGGAAATACATTTACTCGAGGTTGCAAGTTATGTTTTAGAGTCCACTGATATTCCAGATGCTCTGTGATGTACTTATAACATTCCTCTATATACATTTGAAGTTGTGACATTTAATTCAAACTGCAATAGTAAAATATGTTTTTCCTAAATGTGAAAGAATTAGCTGACCATGTTAAAATTAGAGGAGATTTGATAGTGTGATAACATCAATGTTATTTGATTTCCTTAAAATAGAACTGCACTTTCTTTGTGTTGAAAAGGCTCATCTAGAATTTCAGCTCAGGGTCTGTCACACAAAAGGCAAGAATTGTAGCCTAGACCAAAGACCTTGAATTATGAGTGACAAAATTGGAATAACTAGCATAGTTGGTGTAAATTATGTAAGATTTTATCCTAAAATCACTTGGCTGTGTGAAACCAGTTGTGTAAGGTAGAAGGTTCAGTGGGCTCGTCCGGGATTTGAACCCGGGACCTCTCGCACCCAAAGCGAGAATCATACCCCTAGACCAACGAGCCCTCTTTGGATTGACTTTTTTGTGAAAAAAAATTTATGAGTGTAATATTTATCACACAATTGTTTCCCAATCAACAAAAGTTTAGGTTATGGTAGAATTTTAGGAAGGTAAGATGTAATACATTTAAATGAGATTGCAAGTTGTTGTTAGCCTCCACTGATAATCCAGATGCTCTGTGGTGTACTATAACATTCTGCTATATA
This sequence comes from Sabellastarte sp. h YS-2021, assembly GCA_964017235.1. Classification (NCBI taxonomy): domain Eukaryota; kingdom Metazoa; phylum Annelida; class Polychaeta; order Sabellida; family Sabellidae; genus Sabellastarte; species Sabellastarte sp. h YS-2021. The sequence continues at coordinate 88,060,142 of OZ024928.1, forward strand.
CATTTAAAGTTCTGATATTGAATTATAGCCTTTTAAAATTTCTAAGACATGTGTTAAAATCAGAGGTAGTTTTAAGATGTAATGCCATCAAGGTTGATTTCCGTTAAAGAAAGCAGCACTTTCTGTGCTTATGAAAGGGATTAGACAGATTTCAACCCAGAGTCTATCACAAAGAAAAATCATAACCTATACCAAACAGCCTTCAATTCTGAGTGGCAGAGTATGGAATACCTAGTTTAGTTGGTCCTGTTTATGTGAGATTTTATGCTGAAATAACTTTGCTATGTGAAGCAAGCGATGTAAGTTAAAATGATTTATGGCCTCATCCAGGACCTCTCACTCCCGAAGCGAGAATCATACCCCTGGACTAACGACCCATTGATTCTTGTTGAAAGAGGTTTTCTATATGTGAAATGAATTTTAAAATTTTATACCAATACTGGACTTGCATTTAAAAGTGTAAAGTAACATATCATAATGAAATTTGACATTGATTTTATCAGGAATCATTTTAAGATATTTTGATGGATAGCTGATGAGTGAAGGAATATTTGTTTAACCTATAATTTAATATGAAACAGCAAGTTCACAGTACCTATTCACAATTTCTTGTTAATAAAAGTCTACACGGGCTCGTCCGGGATTTGAACCCGGGACCTCTCGCACCCTAAGCGAGAATCATACCCCTAGACCAACGAGCCTTGTTTGCTGTTATTTTCTCTAATAAATTTTTTATGAGTGTAGTATGTATTGCCAATGTGTCTTGAGCAATAAAATATTTAGTTATTGTATTTTAAGCAGCACAGGTTGAGGAAATACATTTACTCGAGATTGCAAGTTATGTTTTAGAGTCCACTGATATTCCAGATGCTCTGTGATGTACTTATAACATTCCTCTATATACATTTGAAGTTGTGACATTTAATTTGAACTGCAATAGTAAAATATGTTTCTCCAAAATGTGAAAGAATTAGCTGACCATGTTAAAATTAGAGGAGATTTGATAGTGTGATAACATCAATGTTATTTGATTTCCTTAAAATAGAACTGCACTTTCTTTGTGTTGAAAAGGGTCATCTCGAATTTCAGCTCAGGGTCTGTCACACAAAAAGGCAAGAATTGTAGCCTAGACCAAAGACCTTGAATTATGAGTGACAAAATTGGAATAACTAGCATAGTTGGTGTAAATTATGTAAGATTTTATCCTAAAATCACTTGGCTGTGTGAAACCAGTTGTGTAAGGTAAAAGGTTCAGTGGGCTCGTCCGGGATTTGAACCCGGGACCTCTCGCACCCAAAGCGAGAATCATACCCCTAGACCAACGAGCCCTCTTTGGATTGACTTTTCTGTGAAAAAAAATTTATGAGTGTAATATTTATCACACAATTGTTTCCCAATCAACAAAAGTTTAGGTTATGGTAGAATTTTAGGAAGGTAAGATGTAATACATTTAAATTAGATTGCAAGTTGTTGTTAGCCTCCACTGATAATCCAGATGCTCTGTGGTGTACTATAACATTCTGCTATATACATTTAAAGTTCTAATATTGAATTATAACCTTTTAAAATTTCTAAGACATGTGTTAAAATCAGAGGTAGTTTTAAGATGTAATGCCATCAAGGTTGATTTACTTGAAAGAAAGCAGCACTTTCTGTGCTTATGAAAGGGATTAGACAGATTTCAACCCAGAGTCTATCACAAAGAAAAATCATAACCTATACCAAAGAGCCTTGAATTCTGAGTGGCAGAGTATGGAATACCTAGTTTAGTTGGTCCTGTTTATGTGAGATTTTATGCTGAAATAACTTGGCTGTGTCAAGCAAGCTATGTAAGTTAAAATGATTTATGGCCTCATCCAGGACCTCTCACTCCCGAAGCGAGAATCATACCCCTGGACTAACAACCCATTTACTCTTGTTGAAAGAGGTTTTGTATATGTGAAATGAATTTTAAAATTTTATACCATTACTGGACTTGCAATTAAAAGTGTAAAGTAACATATCATAATGAAATTTGACATTGATTTTATCAGGAATCATTTTAAGATATTTTGATGGATAGCTGATGAGTGAAGGAATATTTGTTTAACCTATAATTTAATATGAAACAGCAAGTTCACAGTACCTTTTGACAATTTGTTGTTAAGAAAAGTCTACATGGGCTCGTCCGGGATTTGAACCCGGGACCTCTCGCACCCTAAGCGAGAATCATACCCCTAGACCAACAAACCTTGTTTGCTGTTATTTTCTCTAATAAATTTTTTATGAGTGTAATATGTATTGCCAATGTGTCTTGAGCAATAAAATATTTAGTTATTGTATTTTAAGCAGCACAGGTTGAGGAAATACATTTACTCGAGATTGCAAGTTATGTTTTAGAGTCAACTGATATTCCAGATGCTCTGTGATGTACTTATAACATTCCTCTATATACATTTGAAGTTGTGACATTTAATTCAAACTGCAATAGTAAAATATGTTTTTCCTAAATGTGAAAGAATTAGCTGACCATGTTAAAATTAGAGGAGATTTGATAGTGTGATAACATCAATGTTATTTGATTTCCTTAAAATAGAACTGCACTTTCTTTGTGTTGAAAAGGCTCATCTCGAATTTCAGCTCAGGGTCTGTCACACAAAAAGGCAAGAATTGTAGCCTAGACCAAAGACCTTGAATTATGAGTGACAAAATTGGAATAACTAGCATAGTTGGTCTAAATTATGTAAGATTTTATCCTAAAATCACTTGGCTGTGTGAAACCAGTTGTGTAAGGTAAAAGGTTCAGTGGGCTCGTCCGGGATTTGAACCCGGGACCTCTCGCACCCAAAGCGAGAATCATACCCCTAGACCAACGAGCCCTCTTTGGATTGGCTTTTCTGTGAAAAAAAATTTATGAGTGTAATATTTATCACAAAATTGTTTCCCAATCAACAAAAGTTTAGGTTATGGTAGAATTTTAGGAAGGTAAGATGTAATACATTTAAATGAGATTGCAAGTTGTTGTTAGCCTCCACTGATAATCCAGATGCTCTGTGGTGTACTATAACATTCTGCTATATACATTTAAAGTTCTGATATTGAATTATAGCCTTTTAAAATTTCTAAGACATGTGTTAAAATCAGAGGTAGTTTTAAGATGTAATGCCATCAAGGTTGATTTCCGTGAAAGAAAGCAGCACTTTCTGTGCTTATGAAAGGGATTAGACAGATTTCAACCCAGAGTCTATCACAAAGAAAAATCATAACCTATACCAAACAGCCTTCAATTCTGAGTGGCAGAGTATGGAATACCTAGTTTAGTTGGTCCTGTTTATGTGAGATTTTATGCTGAAATAACTTTGCTGTGTGAAGCAAGCGATGTAAGTTAAAATGATTTATGGCCTCATCCAGGACCTCTCACTCCCGAAGCGAGAATCATACCCCTGGACTAACGACCCATTGATTCTTGTTGAAAGAGGTTTTCTATATGTGAAATGAATTTTGAAATTTTATACCAATACTGGACTTGCATTTAAAAGTGTAAAGTAACATATCATAATGAAATTTGACATTGATTTTATCAGGAATCATTTTAAGATATTTTGATGGATAGCTGATGAGTGAAGGAATATTTGTTTAACCTATAATTTAATATGAAACAGCAAGTTCACAGTACCTTTTGACAATTTGTTGTTAATAAAAGTCTACATGGGCTCGTCCGGGATTTGAACCCCGGACCTCTCGCACCCTAAGCGAGAATCATACCCCTAGACCAACGAGCCTTGTTTGCTGTTATTTTCTCTAATAAATTTTTTATGAGTGTAATATGTATTGCCAATGTGTCTTGAGCAATAAAATATTTAGTTATTGTATTTTAAGCAGCACAGGTTGAGGAAATACATTTACTCGAGATTGCAAGTTATGTTTTAGAGTCCACTGATATTCCAGATGCTCTGTGATGTACTTATAACATTCCTCTATATACATTTGAAGTTGTGACATTTAATTCGAACTGCAATAGTAAAATATGTTTTTCCTAAATGTGAAAGAATTAGCTGACCATGTTAAAATTAGAGGAGATTTGATAGTGTGATAACATCAATGTTATTTGATTTCCTTAAAATAGAACTGCACTTTCTTTGTGTTGAAAAGGCTCATCTCGAATTTCAGCTCAGGGTCTGTCACACAAAAGGCAAGAATTGTAGCCTAGACCAAAGACCTTGAATTATGAGTGACAAAATTGGAATAACTAGCATAGTTGGTGTAAATTATGTAAGATTTTATCCTAAAATCACTTGGCTGTGTGAAACCAGTTGTGTAAGGTAGAAGGTTCAGTGGGCTCGTCCGGGATTTGAACCCGGGACCTCTCGCACCCAAAGCGAGAATCATACCCCTAGACCAACGAGCCCTCTTTGGATTGACTTTTCTGTGAAAAAAAATTTATGAGTGTAATATTTATCACACAATTGTTTCCCAATCAACAAAAGTTTAGGTTATGGTAGAATTTTAGGAAGGTAAGATGTAATACATTTAAATGAGATTGCAAGTTGTTGTTAGCCTCCACTGATAATCCAGATGCTCTGTGGTGTACTATAACATTCTGCTATATACATTTAAAGTTCTGATATTGAATTATAGCCTTTTAAAATTTCTAAGACATGTGTTAAAATCAGAGGTAGTTTTAAGATGTAATGCCATCAAGGTTGATTTCCGTTAAAGAAAGCAGCACTTTCTGTGCTTATGAAAGGGATTAGACAGATTTCAACCCAGAGTCTATCACAAAGAAAAATCATAACCTATACCAAACAGCCTTCAATTCTGAGTGGCAGAGTATGGAATACCTGGTTTAGTTGGTCCTGTTTATGTGAGATTTTATGCTGAAATAACTTTGCTATGTGAAGCAAGCGATGTAAGTTAAAATGATTTATGGCCTCATCCAGGACCTCTCACTCCCGAAGCGAGAATCATACCCCTGGACTAACGACCCATTGATTCTTGTTGAAAGAGGTTTTCTATATGTGAAATGAATTTTAAAATTTTATACCAATACTGGACTTGCATTTAAAAGTGTAAAGTAACATATCATAATGAAATTTGACATTGATTTTATCAGGAATCATTTTAAGATAGTTTGATGGATAGCTGATGAGTGAAGGAATATTTGTTTAACCTATAATTTAATATGAAACAGCAAGTTCACAGTACCTTTTGACAATTTGTTGTTAATAAAAGTCTACATGGGCTCGTCCGGGATTTGAACCCGGGACCTCTCGCTAGAACTGCACTTTCTTTGTGTTGAAAAGGCTCATCTCGAATTTCAGCTCAGGGTCTGTCACACAAAAGGCAAGAATTGTAGCCTAGACCAAAGACCTTGAATTATGAGTGACAAAATTGGAATAACTAGCATAGTTGGTGTAAATTATGTAAGATTTTATCCTAAAATCACTTGGCTGTGTGGAACCAGTTGTGTAAGGTAAAAGGCTCAGTGGGCTCGTCCGGGATTTGAACCCGGGACCTCTCGCACCCAAAGTGAGAATCATACCCCTAGACCAACAAGCCCTCTTTGGATTGACTTTTCTGTGAAAAAAAATTTATGAGTGTAATATTTATCACACAATTGTTTCCCAATCAACAAAAGTTTAGGTTATGGTAGAATTTTAGGAAGGTAAGATGTAATACATTTAAATGAGATTGCAAGTTGTTGTTAGCCTCCACTGATAATCCAGATGGTCTGTGGTGTACTATAACATTCTGCTATATACGTTTAAAGTTCTGATATTGAATTATAACCTTTTAAAATTTCTAAGACGTGTTAAAATCAGAGGTAGTTTTAAGATGTAATGCCATCAAGGTTGATTTCCTTGAAAGAAAGCAGCACTTTCTGTGCTTATGAAAGGGATTAGACAGATTTCAACCCAGAGTCTATTACAAAGAAAAATCATAACCTATACCAAAGAGCCTTGAATTCTGAGTGGCAGAGTATGGAATACCTAGTTTAGTTGGTCCTGTTTATGTGAGATTTTATGCTGAAATAACTTGGCTGTGTGAAGCAAGCGATGTAAGTTAAAATGATTTATGGCCTCATCCAGGACCTCTCACTCCCGAAGCGAGAATCATACCCCTGGACTAACGACCCATTGACTCTTGTTGAAAGAGGTTTTCTATATGTGAAATGAATTTTAAAATTTTATACCAATACTGGACTTGCAATTAAAAGTGTAAAGTAACATATCATAATGAAATTTGACATTGATTTTATCAGGAATAATTTTAAGATGTTTTGATGGATAGCTGATGAGTGAAGGAATATTTGTTTAACCTATAATTTAATATGAAACAGCAAGTTCACAGTACCTTTTGACAATTTGTTGTTAATAAAAGTCTACATGGGCTCGTCTGGGATTTGAACCCGGGACCTCTCGCACCCTAAGCGAGAATCATACCCCTAGACCAACGAGCCTTGTTTGCTGTTATTTTCTCTAATAAATTTTTTATGAGTGTAATATGTATTGCCAATGTGTCTTGAGCAATAAAATATTTAGTTATTGTATTTTAAGCAGCACAGGTTGAGGAAATACATTTACTCGAGATTGCAAGTTATGTTTTAGAGTCCACTGATATTCCAGATGCTCTGTGATGTACTTATAACATTCCTCTATATACATTTGAAGTTGTGACATTTAATTCGAACTGCAATAGTAAAATATGTTTTTCCTAAATGTGAAAGAATTAGCTGACCATGTTAAAATTAGAGGAGATTTGATAGTGTGATAACATCAATGTTATTTGATTTCCTTAAAATAGAACTGCACTTTCTTTGTGTTGAAAAGGCTCATCTCGAATTTCAGCTCAGGGTCTGTTACACAAAAGGCAAGAATTGTAGCCTAGACCAAAGACCTTGAATTATGAGTGACAAAATTGGAATAACTAGCATAGTTGGTGTAAATTATGTAAGATTTTATCCTAAAATCACTTGGCTGTGTGAAACCAGTTGTGTAAGGTAAAAGGTTCAGTGGGCTCGTCCGGGATTTGAACCCGGGACCTCTCGCACCCAAAGCGAGAATCATACCCCTAGACCAACGAGCCCTCTTTGGAATGAGTTTTCTGTGAAAAAAAATTGATGAGTGTAATATTTATCACACAATTGTTTCCCAATCAACAAAAGTTTAGGTTATGGTAGAATTTTAGGAAGGTAAGATGTAATACATTTAAATGAGATTGCAAGTTGTTGTTAGCCTCCACTGATAATCCGGATGCTCTGTGGTGTACTATAACATTCTGCTATATACGTTTAAAGTTCTGATATTGAATTATAACCTTTTAAAATTTCTAAGACATGTGTTAAAATCAGAGGTAATTTAAGGTGTAATGTGTGTTTAGATTACTCCAGAACTAATGAACAGATCTTTATTTAAAAATTTGTGAGTAGGCCCTGACTGAAGGAAGAAGTTACTAAAAGGAAGATCAGGATCTTATTTTAGATACAAAAAATTCATGATTTTTCAGAGGTCCCATTTCAATGTATTTTAATGACTTTAGCTTTCTACTTGATATTTCTATGAAAATTAATTTACATGTTTGGTTTTATTTTATTGTCTTCCTTACAATATTTTATATCACTTGAGAGACTGGTCACATGGAGTCGAGCGTTTTGTTCTCTCTGAGTGCATCTTGTTTAACCTGAAATTATGAAACTTCAAGTTCACAGTACCTTTTCACAATTTCTTGTTAATAAAAGTCTACATGGGCTCGTCCGGGATTTGAACCCGGGACCTCTCGCACCCGAAGCGAGAATCATACCCCTAGACCAACGAGCCTTGTTTGCTGTTATTTTCTCTAATAAATTTTTTATGAGTGTAATATGTATTGCCAATGTGTCTTGAGCAATAAAATATTTAGTTATTGTATTTTAAGCAACACAGGTTGAGGAAATACATTTACTCAAGATTGCAAGTTATGTTTTAGAGTCCACTGATATTCCAGATGCTCTGTGATGTACTTATAACATTCCTCTATATACATTTGAAGTTGTGACATTTAATTTGAACTGCAATAGTAAAGTATGTTTTTCCTAAACGTGAAAGAATTAGCTGACCATGTTAACATTAGAGGAGATTTGATAGTGTGATAACATCAATGTTGTTTGATTTCCTTAAAATAGAACTGCACTTTCTTTGTGTTGAAAAGGCTCATCTCGAATTTCAGCTCAGGGTCTGTCACACAAAAGGCAAGAATTGTAGCCTAGACCAAAGACCTTGAATTATGAGTGACAAAATTGGAATAACTAGCATAGTTGGTCTAAATTATGTAAGATTTTATCCTAAAATCACTTGGCTGTGTGAAATCAGTTGTGTAAGGTAGAAGGTTCAGTGGGCTCGTCCGGGATTTGAACCCGGGACCTCTCGCACCCAAAGCGAGAATCATACCCCTAGACCAACGAGCCCTCTTTGGATAGACTTTTCTGTGAAAAAAAATTAATGAGTGTAATATTTATCACACAATTGTTTCACAATCAACAAAAGTTTAGGTTATGGTAGAATTTTAGGAAGGTAAGATGTAATACATTTAAATGAGATTGCAAGTTGTTGTTAGCCTCCACTGATAATCCAGATGCTCTGTGGTGTACTATAACATTCTGCTATATACATTTAAAGTTCTGATATTGAATTATAACCTTTTAAAATTTCTAAGACGTGTTAAAATCAGAGGTAGTTTTAAGATGTAATGCCATCAAGGTTGATTTCCGTGAAAGAAAGCAGCACTTTCTGTGCTTATGAAAGGGATTAGACAGATTTCAACCCAGAGTCTATCACAAAGAAAAATCATAACCTATACCAAAGAGCCTTGAATTCTGAGTGGCAGAGTATGGAATACCTAGTTTAGTTGGTCCTGTTTATGTGAGATTTTATGCTGAAATAACTTGGCTGTGTGAAGCAAGCTATGTAAGTTAAAATGATTTATGGCCTCATCCAGGACCTCTCACTCCCGAAGCGAGAATCATACCCCTGGACTAACGACCCATTGACTCTTGTTGAAAGAGGTTTTCTATATGTGAAATGAATTTTAAAATTTTATACCAATACTGGACTTGCAATTAAAAGTGTAAAGTAACATATCATAATGAAATTTGACATTGATTTTATCAGGAATCATTTTAAGATATTTTGATGGATAGCTGATGAGTGAAGGAATATTTGTTTAACCTATAATTTAATATGAAACAGCAAGTTCACAGTACCTTTTGACAATTTGTTGTTAATAAAAGTCTACATGGGCTCGTCCGGGATTTGAACCCGGGACCTCTCGCTAGAACTGCACTTTCTTTGTGTTGAAAAGGCTCATCTCGAATTTCAGCTCAGGGTCTGTCACACAAAAGGCAAGAATTGTAGCCTAGACCAAAGACCTTGAATTATGAGTGACAAAATTGGAATAACTAGCATAGTTGGTGTAAATTATGTAAGATTTTATCCTAAAATCACTTGGCTGTGTGGAACCAGTTGTGTAAGGTAAAAGGCTCAGTGGGCTCGTCCGGGATTTGAACCCGGGACCTCTCGCACCCAAAGCGAGAATCATACCCCTAGACCAACGAGCCCTCTTTGGATTGACTTTTCTGTGAAAAAAAATTTATGAGTGTAATATTTATCACACAATTGTTTCCCAATCAACAAAAGTTTAGGTTATGGTAGAATTTTAGGAAGGTAAGATGTAATACATTTAAATGAGATTGCAAGTTGTTGTTAGCCTCCACTGATAATCCAGATGCTCTGTGGTGTACTATAACATTCTGCTATATACGTTTAAAGTTCTGATATTGAATTATAACCTTTTAAAATTTCTAAGACGTGTTAAAATCAGAGGTAGTTTTAAGATGTAATGCCATCAAGGTTGATTTCCTTGAAAGAAAGCAGCACTTTCTGTGCTTATGAAAGGGATTAGACAGATTTCAACCCAGAGTCTATTACAAAGAAAAATCATAACCTATACCAAAGAGCCTTGAATTCTGAGTGACAGAGTATGGAATACCTAGTTTAGTTGGTCCTGTTTATGTGAGATTTTATGCTGAAATAACTTGGCTGTGTGAAGCAAGCTATGTAAGTTAAAATGATTTATGGCCTCATCCAGGACCTCTCACTCCCAAAGCGAGAATCATACCCCTGGACTAACGACCCATTGACTCTTGTTGAAAGAGGTTTTCTATATGTGAAATGAATTTTAAAATTTTATACCAATACTGGACTTGCAATTAAAAGTGTAAAGTAACATATCATAATGAAATTTGACATTGATTTTATCAGGAATCATTTTAAGATGTTTTGATGGATAGCTGATGAGTGAAGGAATATTTGTTTAACCTATAATTTAATATGAAACAGCAAGTTCACAGTACCTTTTGACAATTTGTTGTTAATAAAAGTCTACATGGGCTCGTCCGGGATTTGAACCCGGGACCTCTCGCACCCTAAGCGAGAATCATACCCCTAGACCAACGAGCCTTGTTTGTTGTTATTTTCTCTAATAAATTTTTTATGAGTGTAATATGTATTGCCAATGTGTCTTGACAAAGTCAAAGTTGGGGTTTTACGTCCCGTTCAACAGCCAGGGTCATATTGGGACAGGTCCTCAGAATTGCCACTTGTGGGACTCGAACCCACAGAGGTGACAGCCTGTGATTAGATGCCAAACTTGCTAACCACTAGGCCACTGAGGACCTTCAATGTGTCTTGAGCAATAAAATATTTAGTTATTGTATTTTAAGCAGCACAGGTTGAGGAAATACATTTACTCGAGATTGCAAGTTATGTTTTAGAGTCCACTGATATTCCAGATGCTCTGTGATGTACTTATAACATTCCTCTATATACATTTGAAGTTGTGACATTTAATTCGAACTGCAATAGTAAAATATGTTTTTCCTAAATGTGAAAGAATTAGCTGACCATGTTAAAATTAGAGGAGATCTGATAGTGTGATAACATCAATGTTATTTGATTTCCTTAAAATAGAACTGCACTTTCTTTGTGTTGAAAAGGCTCATCTCGAATTTCAGCTCAGGGTCTGTTACACAAAAGGCAAGAATTGTAGCCTAGACCAAAGACCTTGAATTATGAGTGACAAAATTGGAATAACTAGCATAGTTGGTGTAAATTATGTAAGATTTTATCCTAAAATCACTTGGCTGTTGTGTAAGGTAAAATGTTCAGTGGGCTCGTCCGGGATTTGAACCCGGGACCTCTCGCACCCAAAGCGAGAATTATACCCCTAGACCAACGAGCCCTCTTTGGAATGAGTTTTCTGTGAAAAAAAATTTATGAGTGTAATATTTATCACACAATTGTTTCCCAATCAACAAAAGTTTAGGTTATGGTAGAATTTTAGGAAGGTAAGATGTAATACATTTAAATGAGATTGCAAGTTGTTGTTAGCCTCCACTGATAATCCAGATGCTCTGTGGTGTACTATAACATTCTGCTATATACGTTTAAAGTTCTGATATTGAATTATAACCTTTTAAAATTTCTAAGACATGTGTTAAAATCAGAGGTAGTTTTAAGATGTAATGTGTGTTTAGATTACTCCAGAACTAATGAACAGATCTTTATTTAAAAATTTGTGAGTAGGACCTGACTGAAGGAAGAAGTTACTAAAAGGAAGATCAGGATCTTATTTTAGATACAAAAAATTCATGATTTTTCAGAGGTCCCATTTCAATGTATTTTAATGACTTTAGCTTTCTACTTGATATTTCTATGAAAATTAATTTACATGTTTGGTTTTATTTTATTGTCTTCCTTACAATATTTTATATCACTTGAGAGACTGGTCACATGGAGTCGAGCATTTTGCTCTCTCTGAGTGCATCTTGTTTAACCTGAAATTATGAAACTTCAAGTTCACAGTACCTTTTCACAATTTCTTGTTAATAAAAGTCTACATGGGCTCATCCGGGATTTGAACCCGGGACCTCTCACAACCAAAGGGAGAATCATACCCCTAGACCAACGAGCCTTGTTTGCTGTTATTTTCTCTAATAAATTTTTTATGAGTGTAATATGTATTGCCAATGTGTCTTGAGCAATAAAATATTTAGTTATTGTATTTTAAGCAGCACAGGTTGAGGAAATACATTTACTCGAGATTGCAAGTTATGTTTTAGAGTCCACTGATATTCCAGATGCTCTGTGATGTACTTATAACATTCCTCTAGATACATTTGAAGTTGTGACATTTAATTCGAACTGCAATAGTAAAATATGTTTTTCCAAAATGTGAAAGAATTAGCTGACCATGTTAAAATTAGAGGAGATTTGATAGTGTGATAACATCAATGTTATTTGATTTCCTTAAAATAGAACTGCACTTTCTTTGTGTTGAAAAGGCTCATCTCGAATTTCAGCTCAGGGTCTGTCACACAAAAAGGCAAGAATTGTAGCCTAGACCACAGACCTTGAATTATGAGTGACAAAATTGGAATAACTAGCATAGTTGGTGTAAATTATGTAAGATTTTATCCTAAAATCACTTGGCTGTGTGAAACCAGTTGTGTAAGGTAAATGGTTCAGTGGGCTCATCCAGGATTTGAACCCGGGACCTCTCGCACCCAAAGCGAGAATCATACCCCTAGACCAACTAGCCCTCTTAGGATTGACTTTTCTGTGAAAAAAAATTATGAGTGTAATATTTATCACACAATTGTTTCCCAATCAACAAGTGTTTAGGATATGGTAGAATTTTAGGAAGGTAAGATGTAATACATTTAAATGAGATTGCAAGCTGTTGTTAGCCTCCACTGATAATCCAGATGCTCTGTGGTGTACTATAACATTCTGCTATATACGTTTAAAGTTCTGATATTGAATTATAACCTTTTAAAATTTCTAAGACATGTGTTAAAATCAGAGGTAGTTTTAAGATTTAATGTGTGTTTAGATTACTCCAGAACTAATGAACAGATCTTTATTTAAAAATTTGTGAGTAGGACCTGACTGAAGGAAGAAGTTACTAAAAGGAAGATCAGGATCTTATTTTAGATACAAAAAATTCATGATTTTTCAGAGGTCCCATTTCAATGTATTTTAATGACTTTAGCTTTCTACTTGATATTTCTATGAAAATTAATTTACATGTTTGGTTTTATTTTATTGTCTTCCTTACAATATTTTATATCACTTGAGAGACTGGTCACATGGAGTCGAGCGTTTTGCTCTCTCTGAGTGCATCTTGTTTAACCTGAAATTATGAAACTTCAAGTTCACAGTACCTTTTCACAATTTCTTGTTAATAAAAGTCTACATGGGCTCGTCCGGGATTTGAACCCGGGACCTATCGCACCCGAAGCGAGAATCATACCCCTAGACCAATGAGCCTTGTTTGCTGTTATTTTCTCTAATAAATTTTTTATGAGTGTAATATGTATTGCCAATGTGTCTTGAGCAATAAAATATTTAGTTATTGTATTTTAAGCAGCACAGGTTGAGGAAATACATTTACTCGAGATTGCAAGTTATGTTTTAGAGTCCACTGATATTCCAGATGCTCTGTGATGTACTTATAACATTCCTCTATATACATTTGAAGTTGTGACATTTAATTTGAACTGCAATAGTAAATATGTTTTTCCTAAATGTGAAAGAATTAGCTGACCATGTTAACATTAGAGGAGATTTGATAGTGTGATAACATCAATGTTATTTGATTTCCTTAAAATAGAACTGCACTTTCTTTGTGTTGAAAAGGCTCATCTCGAATTTCAGCTCAGGGTCTGTCACACAAAAGGCAAGAATTGTAGCCTAGACCAAAGACCTTGAATTATGAGTGACAAAATTGGAATAACTAGCATAGTTGGTGTAAATTATGTAAGATTTTATCGTAAAATCACTTGGCTGTGTGAAACCAGTTGTGTAAGGTAAAAGGTTCAGTGGGCTTGTCCAGGATTTGAACCCAGGACCTCTCACACCCAAAGCGAGAATCATACCCCTAGACCAACAAGCCCTCTTTGGATTGACTTTTCTGTGAAAAAAAATTATCAGTGTAATATTTATCACACAATTGTTTCCCAATCAACAAGTGTTTAGGATATGGTAGAATTTTAGGAAGGTAAGATGTAATACATTTAAATGAGATTGCAAGCTGTTGTTAGCCTCCACTGATAATCCAGATGCTCTGTGGTGTACTATAACATTCTGCTATATACGTTTAAAGTTCTGATATTGAATTATAACCTTTTAAAATTTCTAAGACATGTGTTAAAATCAGAGGTAGTTTTAAGATGTAATGCCATCAAGGTTGATTTCCTTGAAAGAAAGCAGCACTTTCTGTGCTTATGAAAGGGATCAGACGGATTTCAACCCAGAGTCTATCACAAAGAAAAATCATAACCTATACCAAAGAGCCTTGAATTCTGAGTGGCAGAGTGTGGAATACCTAGTTTTGTTGGTCCTGTTTATGTTAGATTTTATGCTGAAATAACTTGGCTGTGTGAAGCAAGCTATGTAAGTTAAAATGATTTAAGGTAGTGTTGTTAACGGTTTTCCGGTATGCGGAATATCGTTTCGTTTTAGTAGAAAAAATGAAATCCGCAAAGAATATTTGGGAACTGGTTATTGTAAAAGTTATTATTTTAGGCTTTCTAATGGCTGATACTTCATAGAAACACCAAAAAATATACATACTTTGTAAAATATGTCCCAATTTTACTTTATATTGAGCAAAAATCATTTTTACGTACTTAATAATATCTCGCGAAAGCCACTTCCATTTGCAAGTTATCGCTCATGTACGCCGGCAAATAATTTTCAATGCACAGAACAAGTATACGAAATACCGGATTTCGTTTCGTTTCAAGGCCCCGGTAACCGGTTTGGACTTCTGTAAACGATGTCACCACTAATTTAAGGCCTCATCCAGAACCTCTCACTCCCGAAGGGAGAATCATACCCCTGGACTAACGACCCATTGACTCTTGTTGAAAGAGGTTTTCTATATGTGAAATGAATTTTAAAATTTTATACCAATACTGGACTTGCAATTAAAAGTGTAAAGTAACATATCATAATGAAATTTGACATTGATTTTACTAGGAATCATTTTAAGATGTTTTGATGGATAGCTGATGAGTGAAGGAATATTTGTTTAACCTATAATTTAATATGGAACAGCAAGTTCACAGTACCTTTTGACAATTTCTTGTTAATAAAAGTCTACATGGGCTCGTCTGGGATTTGAACCCGGGACCCCTCGCACCCTAAGCGAGAATCAGACCCCTAGACCAACGAGCCTTGTTTGCTGTTATTTTCTCTAATAAATTTTTTATGAGTCTAATATGTATTGCCAATGTGTCTTGAGCAATAAAATATTTAGTTATTGTATTTTAAGTAGCACAGGTTGAGGAAATACATTTACTCGAGATTGCAAGTTATGTTTTAGAGTCCACTGATATTCCAGATGCTCTGTGATGTACTTATAACATTCCTCTATATACATTTGAAGTTGTGACATTTAATTTGAACTGCAATAGCCCATAACCAATCAATTCACGTGTTTCATTGCTGTCCAATCAAATTGTCTCTCTCTCCACGTCTCTACGATATAAGGGTGTACACGTGGCATATCAGCCAGAGGGTTTTCAGTTATTGACCCAACAAGAAGGTTTTAATTTATGCGTGAAGCTTACCTCCTGTTAATATGGCTTCGGTTTCTACCGCAGAGAAACTTTTGCTGCACTGTAAGAAATGCAACGAACTCCATGATAAACCTGTAAATAATAAATGTGAATGTTTTAAGAACATTAAAGATGAGAAAAGGGACGTTAGTAGGGAGAGTACGTCGAAGATGCCCAAGAGTAAGGTTACTACAGAAAGTGCACAAGGGGACAAGGTTTTAGACCTGGTTATCAACACGATGTCCTCGTTTACTGATAAACTCACGGCCATGGAGGCCCAAATCTCGGGGCTTACCTCACGTACGAACTCAGAGGCTGGAACTACACCGGCTACGAAATCAAGATCTCATGAGAAGACAAAAAGACTGGACACCTCAGAGACTTCTGAAGAACGGAAACTTGGATTATCCTCTGGTGCAGAATGACGGGTCTTCCTTGTTTACACAGACATTCCTGGATATGATCCAAACCCAAACCAGATCTCGACTTGCGTGTGTTCAGAAATCATTGGATTACAAGTCTGTGCCCGAGAGCTCCAAGTTACCACGTGTCACATCCACCGTCACTAGGCCCGCTGCTAGTTCAGTGATGGTGTGGGAGAACGCAGTTAATAACTCAGAGGGAATTCAACAGGACACGGGTGAGAAGCTTCAAAGGGATATGAACTATAACTTACCAATTCATACGGACCAGTATGGTAACGTGGTCCAGGTACAAGCACCTATCAACCAAGGGACGATGCAGCAGGATATGGGGTTTCAGGGACCAGAACCCATATTCACGCAGCCCATACAGGATACACCACAAGCTCCTAACATTGACTTGTTGAGGGCGAACCCAGTCATCCAGAGATTGGTTGAAGAGCGTGTTTCCTTGTTAGAAGCCCGCATGAAGTCAGAATTTAGTCAAGGTAATGCCAGCAACCGTAGGAAGCGTGGACGATGTAACACTACAGAGACACCTTGTGCCCCAGTATTTAGACGATGGCCAAATGAATCGTGTCCCACAGGGGCAACCAGGAAGCGTACTGCGTACGATGATTTGACCTTGGGTCAATTCGTGATAGGCTTTCTTACTAACATCATTGACACACAGAACCCCGAGATGAGTCGACATATGATGACAGAACTTTTAGAAACGGTAAAGTTAAGTGAGAACTTGTCATGGCCTATAGCGCGTGGTGTGTTTGCTGTAGCAATGCATAAGGTTGAAGATGAAACGGCAACGTGGGCGGATACCCGGTTCTTAGCAGAGAATAGGCTTACATACTCGCAGACTGCAGTCTTCAACGGGTCTGTTACCTTTTCACCTAACACTACGCAGCCGCACCCTTTGCCGAACACCAAACGTGTAGTGTGTAGGTGGTTTAATGAAGGAACGTGTCCGCACTTGCAAGATCACAATGATTCGAGTGGGACAACAACGTTTAGACACATTTGCTCTCATTGCTTCAGGGTGTTGAAACGCAACAATGGCCATCCCAAAACAGATTGCTTGAACAAGAAGAAGAGTAGTGAATAATATACAAGTGACCGTAACTCTGTTTGTTTCAAATATCACAAGTGTGACTTTAAATATAACGGTGATGGGTTTATCTTAAGGGGCTCTCCCCATTATGTACAATGTAGAATGTGTCATGCAGTGTTATATCGTTCTCTCTTGAACATTTTTAAAATGCATTCTTGTGGCCCTTATGGCAATTTTCTGGATCGTCATGTCCAACAGTTTATTGGTTGTCCTTTGTTAGCAGTTATGAGTAACAGTAGTACACTTTGTGGTGAGGATCAGGTCAATAAGAAAGTACAACAGTTTGATAATAGGTTCCACCAGGATAGCTGGTCTACCAAGTCTAATGTTGTTAAGAACTCAGAAAATATAGTTTTTCATACAAACATTGGTTTTGTTCTAATTTACCATGTGCACAACCCATTGATACTAATGATCATGAGACATACCTTCAAGTTGTGGATGCAGTTATCAGGTTGGGTGTTCCCAATTACAGACAGGTACACATCCCTCTGTGTTCCTCCTTTGATTGGCAATACCTACAACACAATACCATAGATTATCATGACAAAGCTCTGGTGGATTACATCCGGTTTGGCTTTCCCCTTGGCCTCTTTTCTGATCATGATATCAGATCAAATGCCAACAAGAATCACTCTTCTGCACACAAGTTTGATATGGCTGTTGATGAGAATATACAGTCAGAACTCAAGGTTGGGGCCCTACTGGGTCCGTTTGATAATCCCCCACATAATAAAGTCACTTGGTCACCTCTAATGACTCGACCTAAAGGTGAAGGACGTCAAGTAATTTTGGACCTTTCATTTGGTTCTCATTCTGTTAACAAGAACACTGATACCTGCACATATGATGGCCTTCCGTTTATTCTCAAATTACCTAATTTGGACTCTATCTTACCACAGCTTGAACAGTTAGATCAGGATGCTTGTTTGTTTAAGGTTGATGTCGCCCGTGCATTCAGGAATGTTAGAATCGACCCTGGTGACGTAATTCACTTGGGTATACATTGGAGGGATCGGTATTTCTTGGATTAGAACTTGGCATTCGGAGCCGTCCATGGTACAGCTATCTTCCAACGCATTACAGATCTCATTAGGTATCTCATGGCTAAACAAGGATTCGTGGTTCACAAGAGATTTACGCAGTATGCCATAGAGACCACGTGGACGAGACTTACGAGACCTTGAAAGAAATTCTAACCAGCATGGGCCTTCCTTTAAATTTGAAAATAGCCTTCCCTCCGTGTACCAAACTCAACATCATGGGTATCACTGTCGCTGTAAACACCCATACTTTTAGTATTGCCCCTGACAAGATAGCAGATATCATGCGTGAATGTGTACTAATGTTCCTGCGAGACAGATTTACTAAACAAGAATTACAGTCCCTTCTAGGGAAACTACATCTCGCGTTGAGTGTCGGGTTCACAAAGTTTCCTTAGTCGCATCCTGGCCACACTCCGTGAGAACCACGCTTCAAACGTGATCTTATCAAATGATAATTTTCAACATGATTTGTTGTGGTTTATTCAATTTTTGATCCTGTTTAACGGTGTTGTGACTTTTAGACGATCTCCCGTTCAGTATCATGTCTTTGTCGATGCAACCCTTACTGGTATGGGAGCCGTATGGGACAAGCGAGTATACACTGCAAACATTCCGTTGGCATTACAGGGTCGGTACTCCATCACCCAATATGAAATGTATAATATAGTCATGGCCATATGTACATGTGGACACTTGTGGCAGGACAAGGTCGTCCTGGTGAGTTGTGACAACCAGAGTGCGGTCAGAGTGTGCAATATGGGTAAGACTAAAGATCAGTTCCTCAATGCGTGCCTTCACGCTTTATGGTTACAGGCTGCACATTTTAACATCGTCCTGAGGGTAGTTCACATCCCCGGTAAGGACAATGGCATTGCTGATGCCTTGTCTCGCGGGACGTTTCATAGTGACGCTCACGAGTATTGGGATGTGATTTTATGCGATGTTTTACAATTGTCTTTGTTGGTATTCCTCAGCATTGCACAACTGATTTACAGATGGCCGTGGAAAGAGTAGACATGGCATTGCGACCCCACACCAAGAAGCAATATCAGAGACAATTTCTTTTATTTCTGGCTTTGACCATAGCTAGGCGGCTCTCTCAGCTAGATTCCCCCCCTGTTGTTTTGTTGTTCTTAGAATTTCTGGCCTCCCAAACCCTTTCCTACCGCGTCATTTTGAATTATGTATCTGCCCTTAAGTATATGTTCACCCGTTATGCATGGCACACAAAGGTCTTGGACCTTCCCATAGTTAGGCGTATGTTGGATGGAATAAAGCTAACAGTTCGTCAGGCACCACTTCCCAAGATGATTTTCTCCCTTGCTCAAGTTAGCGAGATCCTCCATTTGTCTTCAAGTTTCCCGGACTCTTTTGTGTATAGGTCAGCTTTCCTGTTAGCATTTTATGCATTTTTTCGTATCTCAAACATTGCACCACCGTTTCAGAAGTCTTTTGATCCATCACGACATCTCTTGAGACAGGACATTGAGTTTGCATACCCTGGGGTTCACGTCCATGTCAAATGGGCAAAGAAAGTACAAGCTCCTGATAACAGACACGTCATTAAATTGCCACAAGTCCGAGATCCTATGATGTGCCCAGTCTTCAATTTGAAGGTTCTGTTGGATTCCCTTCCCACTGACCCCACCACTCCTTTGTTGATTACCTCCTCTGGGACCACATTGACTCAGTCTATGATTCGAAGATGTCTCACTTCCATTTTGACCTTAATGCAAGTACCTTTACAAGGGGTGGGTTTCCATACTTTCCGTTGTTCAGCGGCAACGATAGCCTTCGACGCCAAAGTCCCACTTCAAACCTTACAGCTTCATGGTCTCTGGCGAAGTGACGCCATATGGTCTTACATCTCGCGGGACACTTCCCTTTCACTCCAAGTGCCACTCACTTTTCAAAGTCTAGTAAACTCCCTACCATAAATGTTTCTTTGGGGTTGGGGCCTTTTTCCCTCCATGTTTTATCTCTTGTATCTGTTTATTGTAAACCCTAATGTGTTAGAATGATTAATAAAATGTAGTGGCTCCAACCCGTCTTCTCATTCTCAAATCACGTGTGAATTCTATGGTTTGGCTGTAGTCACGCGAGACATGTAATGTTGAGATTTTATCCTAGCGTTACGTGATTTCACTTCACGTTCATATCTCACGGGGGCACAATAGGGACTGAAATATCTTTTTCCTAAATGTGAAAGAATTAGCTGACCATGTTAAAATTAGAGGAGATTTGATAGTGTGATAACATCAATGTTATTTGATTTCCTTAAAATAGAACTGCACTTTCTTTGTGTTGAAAAGGCTCATCTCGAATTTCAGCTCAGGGTCTGTCACACAAAAAGGCAAGAATTGTAGCCTAGACCAAAGACCTTGAATTATGAGTGACAAAATTGGAATAACTAGCATAGTTTGTCTAAATTATGTAAGATTTTATCCTAAAATCACTTGGCTGTGTGAAACCAGTTGTGTAAGGTAAATGGTTCAGTGGGCTTGTCCGGGATTTGAACCCGGGACCTCTCACACCCAAAGCGAGAATCATATACCTAGACCAAGAGGCCTCTTTGGATTGACTTTTCTGTGAAAAAAAATTTATGAGTGTAATATCTATCACACAATTGTTTCTCAATCATCAAAAGTTTAGGTTATGGTAGAATTTTAGGAAGGTAAGATGTAATACATTTAAATGAGATTGCAAGCAGGTGTTAGCCTCCACTGATAATCCAGATGCTCTGTGATGTACTATAACATTATGCTATATACATTTAAAGTTCTGATATTGAATTATAACCTTTTAAAATTTCTAAGACATGTGTTAAAATCAGAGGTAGTTTTAAGATGTAATGCCATCAAGGTTGATTTCCTTGAAAGAAAGCAGCACTTTCTGTGCTTATGAAAGGGATCAGACGGATTTCAACCCAGAGTCTATCACAAAGAAAAATCATAACCTATATCAAAGAGCCTTGAATTCTGAGTGACAGAGTATGGAATACCTAGTTTAGTTGTTCCTGTTTATGTTAGATTTTATCCTGAAATAACTTGGCTGTGTGAAGCAAGCTATGTAAGTTAAAATGATTTATGGCCTCATCCGGGACCTCTCACACCGGAAGCGAGAATCATACCCTTGGACTAACAACCCATTGACTCTTGTTGAAAGAGGTTTTCTATAGGTGAAATGAATTTTGAAATTTTATACCAATTCTGGACTTGCAATTAGAAGTGTAAAGTAACATATCATAATGAAATTTAACATTGATTTATTAGGAATCATTTTAAGATATTTTAATGGATAGCTCGTGAGTGAAGGAATATTTGTTTAACCTGAAACGAAACTTCAAGTTCACAGTACCTTTTGACAATTTCTCCTTAATTAAAGTCTACATGGGCTCGTCCAGGATTTGAACCCGGGACCTCTCGCACCCTAAGCGAGAGTCATAACCCTAGACCAACGAGCCTTGTTTGCTGTTGTTTTCTCTAATAAATTTTTTATGAGTCTAATATATGTATTGCCAATGTGTCTTGAGCAGTAAAATATTTAGTTCTTGTATTTTAAGCAGTACAGGTTGAGGAAATACACTTACTCGAGATTGCAAGTTATGTTTTAGAGTCCACTAATATTTTAGATGCTCTGTGTCTAATATCTATCACACAATTGTTTCCCAATCAACAAAAGTTTAGGTTATGGTAGAATTTTGGGAAGGTAAGATGTAATACGTTTAATTGAGATTGCAAGTAGGTGTTAGCCTCCAAAGATAATCCACTGATAATCCATTTGTCCAATCGAATTCAAACTTGACAGGTACATAGATCACCGTCGTAGCTAGGTTCCTTTCGAAATTGGTGTAATTCCGTCTGTTCGTTTGTCCGTTTTTTGTCCATTTGTCTATCCGTCCGTCTGTCCGTCCACATTTTTGTTTCCGGACTCTAACTCGAAAACGGTTTCTCCAATCGAATTCAAACTTGACAGGGACATAGATCACCATAACAGCTAGGTTCCTTTCGAAATTAGTGTAATTCCGTCTGTTCGTTTGTCTGTTTTTTGTCCATTTGTCTGTCTGTCAAAATTTCCGTTTCCGGACTCTAAGTCGAAAATGGTTTGTCCAATCGAATTCAAACTTGACAGGGAGATAGATCACCATCATAGCTAGGTTCCTTTCGAAATTGGTGTAATTCCGTCCTTTTGTTTGTCCATTTATAGCATAGATACAATTATGTAACCTAGATTACAAGTTTTACATTTCTTAGCACGTCTAACACATTCACCTTAACTGGGTGACCTAGCATTTCTTTCCTTGTTTCTAAATGTAATTACAGCAGTCGCTGACCTTATTGCTGCCTGCGCAACCCGCCTTTTGGGGCATCTTTGACCCTCTTGTTCATGCTCATTTTGATGCTTTAAATTGTTTTTGGCGTGCAAAACAATTTCTTTTTTCTTGCGAAGCAATACTCTAGTTGTCTTTCACAAAGGGTGACTTAGCTTTAAGGGTTATATCATAAGTCCAAGCTTATCATATAACCACAGTTTTTTTACACTACCGCCCTCAAGGGTTGTCAGGGTATTGTTTTCACCCATGGTCTCCAGGCGGCTCAAAAAAGTTTGTCTGGGCTGTATCTCATAAACTTTAACTTGTAGGAAGTTCGTACTTGGTAGGGACATTGGCTAGAGGGTGTAGGTGTGCGGTGCTGTGGTGTGACCTTGATTTGACCTTGACGGGCGGGCTATATCTTGGAAACCATAAGGTGTAGGAAGCTGAAACTTGGTAAGGACATTGTTGGGGGTTGTAGGTGTGAAATCTCATGGTGTGATCTTGATTTGACCTTTGACCTTGCCAAAGTTACCTTGATCTATAAAATCTTGTCCGGGCTATATCTCGCAAACCGTAAGGTGTAGGAAGTTTATACTTGGTAGGAACATTGGTTAGGGGTTGTAGGTGTGCAATGTCATGGTGTGACCTTGGTTTAACCTTTGGCCTTGCCATAGTGCCATTTCGGCAACCATAAGGTGTAGGAAGTTGATATTTGGTAGGGACATTGGTTAGGGGTTCTAGGTGTGCAATGTCATGGTGTGACCTTGGTTTAACCTTTGACCTTGCCATAGTGACCTTGACATATAAAATATTGTCTCGGCTATATCTTGGAAAAAGTAAGGTGTAGGAAGTTGATACTTGGTAGGGACATTGGTTAGGGGTCATAGGTGTGCAATATCATTGTGTAACCTTAATTTTTCCTTTGACCTATCCATAGTGACCTTGACCTATATAATCTTGTCTGGGCTATATCTCAGAAACTGTAAGGTGTAGCAAGTTGATGCTTAGTATGACATTGGTTAGGGGCTGTAGATGTGCAAATTCATAGTGTGACCTTAATTTGACCTTTCACCTTGCCGTAGTGACCTTGACCTATAAAATCTTGTCCTGACTATGTCTCAGAAACTGTAAGGTGTATCAGGTGATACTTGGCAGGGACATTAGTTTGGGGATGTACATGTGCAACATCATAATGTGGCCTTGATTTAACTTTTGACCTTGCTGTAGTAACCTTGAGCATTAACAGTTTCTCTGGGCTATATCATGAAACTGTAAGGTGTAGGAAGTCGATACTTGGTAGGGACATTGGTTAGAGGGTGTAAGATTGCAACATCATGTCATGATGCTATGTTTCTTTATATAATCCATCAGCCACCCCTCACTATGCTTGGGATTAACCACAACTTGATTCTTTGATGTTTGCTCTTAAATTGATTGTGTCTTTTCTGTTTTTCTTTTGTATTGTCTCTTTGCAATATATATTTTCTGTAAGACAGTTAAAGTACTCATTTTATTCAACAGGGTGCTCAGCATGTGACTGTAACACTGGGGGTTCTTTGGATAATGTCTGTAACAAGACAAATGGACAATGTAATTGTCAACCAAATGTGGGAGGAAGACAGTGCACAGAGTAAGTATTTGGTTCTTACTGGTAAAATATGTGTATTATCAAAGGACAATATATGATGGTTCTAAAATTTCATTGAGAGAAACTCCAATTCTACAATTTTATTGGGGAGGAATTGTTATAAGTTCTATAGTGGTGGTGGACCAATTCACGCCTGTGTACCTATTCACGCCCACCCTCAATTTTCTCAAAGATTTGTACTTTTACATGGAAAAAATGTTTACCACACCATAGATAATTATCAAATTGATCATATACATTGATAATTTATTGTGTAGCTGTAGTGGTTTTGGATAAATTTATGGGTGGGGTGAATAGGTACACGGGCGTGAATTGGTCCACCACCACTAGTGTGTGGATAAAACTTTATTGATAGTTCTTTTTTGATAGAATTAAGCGTCCTGCAATGGATGCTTTTTACCCCACAGCCCTTAAGGCCTGTTGGGGTATTGTTTTCACCCATGGAGTCTGGATGGGTGGGCGGTCTGGCGGGCGTGCGGGCGGCGGGAAAAAGTTTGTCCAGGCTGTATCTCAGAAACCGTAAGGTGTAGGAAGTTGATTCTTGATAGGGACCTTGGGTTGGAGGTGTAGGTGTGCAACATCATGGTCTGAGCTTGATTTGACCTTTGACCTTGCCGTAGTGACCTTGACCTATAAAATCCTGTCCGGGCTATATCTCGGAAACTGCAGGGTGTAGGAACTTGATACTTGGTAGGGACAGTTTGGTTAGGGGGTGTAGGTGTGCAACGTCATGGTCTGACCTTGATTTGACCTTGCCGTAGTGACCTTGATCTATAAAATCTTGTCGGGGCTATATCTCGGAAACCGTAAGGTATAGGAAGTTGATGCTGAGTGGTGACATTGGTAGGGGTTATAGGTATGCGGCATCATGGTGTGACCTTGATTTGACCTTTGACCTCGTCGTAGTGACCTTGACCTTTAAAATCTTGTTGCACCTTTGGGTCTGCCTTTTGATACAGATTAAGCACTGTTAAAGTCATATTAGAATTCATCAAGAATTTTACTTTTACAACTTCCCATTGTAACAGATGGTATTTCATCAAGTGAGCCACAGACTTTCCTCCAACACCACACATAAGCATTCATTGAATGTATTGCCACTTCTGTATGCATGGTAATATTCAAAACATCCAAACCATAATTCGGCCATGCCAGATGTAGATAAAGAGTGTCGTAATGTTTAGTTTACTGATTAATGCTGTCATCTTGTTATTGAATTGTCTTGTTTTAATACTTCATCTTTACATGCATTATCTTTCTCTTAGACATTATTTTCTCTATTTAAACATTGTTTGGACCTTTATATAACTGACAGTGCTCCGAAAGTATCCTGAACTTTGTACTGATACACTACTTCTATATCTCATTGTATTAAAAATATTTCCCTAGGCTGTGGGGTACGGGCATCTCTGGTGCTATTTTTTACATATGGTTGGAACTCAAGTAAAACAGGACCGAAAGAAGTTTCAGTCTACTAGCACAAGCCACAAAGCCATCAGAGACATGAGTAGTGCACTGAGGCGGTTACCCATCCAAGAACTAAACATAGCTCCTGGCTGCTTAACTTCAGTAATGAGACAGATACAGATAATTTTACGTCAAAATTCTCGAAATTCTGGAGACAAAAAAAAAGTGATCTCTAGAAGTCTGAGCCTCACTAGAGCTCACGCTTAAAAAATCACAAATGAGAAAGTGTAGTTTAAAATGTTTTAATTGTTTGATCTTGTGTCTTGAGAAAATTTACTCTGACACAGCCAAATAGCGGATCTGCCAGAGCTGGGCAGTCTCGGAGCAGACCTACTTTTGGTACCTTAGGATCTGAACACCTGAAACTTCTATTAAGATTAGTCATATTTTTAATCGAAATATTTATTTCAAAGTATAAAAATAAGGTTTATTGGAGATATGTAATATTAGTCAGTTACACACTGATTAATATTAATAATCACCGATTGTAGAGGACAAAGATGATCATATTTTTTATCAAAATATAGATTATATAACAAATAAATAAATGGCATATTACAGATAACTAATATTCCTCACTCACAAACAGATATTCCTTTTATTATCTAAATGACCATTGACTGCAGTATAAAACATAATAGATAGAACCTATATTATCTTCTATTAATGTTTTTGTACAGTCCAGCAGAGGGAAACTTCTTTCCAGACCTTCATTTCATTAGTACTGAGGCTGAAGAAGGAATAACCAATGTTGACCTTGAGTATAAAGACATCCAGGGATTCAGTGGCTTAGGATATGTCAATATTGCGGCAAATGTAAGTTGATCTGAAGTATAAAAAAAATTATGCAGACTTGTATGCATCAAGGATGATGGTGTAATGGATGATCGGATAGTGAAGTTGGAGTATGGTTCATCTACACCTTTTCTATTTGTGCCAAAAGTGAAACTATACAAGTTGATATGAAATCTGATTGGTAGACATCGTGAGCACATAGCATTGATCTCCCATTAAAGATACCAGAACTTTTTTGTTTCTGATTCAATATTGACAATATTCTCAGCATTTTGTTCAGTGTAATGATGACTGGGGTTTGAGCATGTTTGTATTGCATTGTGTTAGATTGGTTTGGCTGGTACTCACCTAAATAGTTCTAGCGAGACTTGGACTGCTGGGAATTACACTCTTGCTCAATTTACTCTTAATGAGTAAGACACCTGTTTATTTGAGTTTTTGCAAATCAGAAGAGACAGGGATGAAAACATAACTGGGGCAGAGCAATTTACCACAGCCATAAGGTTTTTTTGAAAAATTTGAGAATTAATTTCTCAGTATATGGACAAAACTGAAGAGTTGTCTGTAATTTTTTCAGGAAGAAGTGAGTATGAATATCCAGTTTCCTGGAGGCACTACTTTGAGTGGAGAAGTTACATTTGTAGTGAGATACAGAGCAGCAGAAGATACAACTCTAACTTTTGCTGTTACCCCACTTGGTAAGACACACTGTATTATAGACTGAAAATGTTAAATTTATCCCCAAAATGTCAAAAGACTGTGGTGACTTCATGAAGATTATCAACAGAAGCAAAATTCAATAAAATAGTTTCATATTTACACATTCCTGGTCAAGGAAACTTTTAAAACCAGCAAATCCACTTTGCACAGACCACATATAACAAGCCATAATTGTGATTGAGTTTCGAGTATTAAAGCGTTTTTTGATACCGCAATTTCAAATAAAGTAAAACTTTTGATTGTTTGTTTAGTAGTTTTAAAAATTGTGAAATTATGTGAAGTTTTCTACCACTGTAGTTATGAATGTTTCAGATTAAATAAAGTTTGTTATGGCTTTAATTATGAATATTGTGGAGCTTTATTTAACTGTAATCATGAATATTGAATGTGGAGTTTTCTATAATTGTATTAATGTGCTGTCGTTTTCTGTAACTGTAATCATGAATATTATGGACTTTTCTGAAACAAACTGTATTTATGAGTATTGTGGATTATTATGAAGTTTGATGGTTTTGGTACAGATATTGTGGAATATTGTATAGTTTTCTGTCGCATTAAATTACACCTGAGAGCTTTTCCTATGTTAAAAGTGTCCAATATCTGTCACTTTTGGTCAATTTTGTGATTTTGACCATGCATAGAAGACTTTTTAGCACATTTCCAAAGAAACCCTTTTACATTATTTCAACTAAAGTGATCATAAAAACTGAAAAAAAATACAGACTAGGAATATAGACATGAAAAGTAATGATGTTAAACAAAATCTTAAAAATTATAAATTAAGGAAGAGGTGTAATTTAAATAGGTTATTGGAAAATAATGGACACTTACTTGGCGATTAACCTCTACATAATTATGGATATTGTGGAATATTGCAGAATTTCCTATGGATGTAATTATGAAGTTTGTGGAAAATAGTAGAGTTGACTATAGCTATAATTATGACTGTTATGGAATTGTCTCTATCTGTTATTAGACATACTGTGGGATAGTGTGAAGTGTGCAACAGCTGTAATTTAGATATATCATGGAGTGTGGTGTATCTGGATCATGTTGTGTTTAAAACAATTGTAATCAAGAAGTCCTGCATGTGCCCTTGATAATGTTAACCCTGGTAATATTACAAAAGTTTACAGCATCAAGTCAAAGTATTTGTTGTGAATCTGACAAATCACATCATGGGAAGAACAGACTTACTGTGGTGTTTCTTATTACAGCTGGATCATCTAGTGTGACACTGCAGCTTCCTGCCTGTACAGAAACCTGGTGTCATGTGAACACTCCAGCTACCTACACCTTGGAGAAAGAGAACAGGATCTACACCTTAGAACTCACACCCAGTGCAAGTATATCACTGGTTAGTACACTCCATTACCAAAAAGTAAAGATTACCCTAAGCATGAATAATTCCTACCAGTAAATTGAGTTTTGAAAATAAATAAAAGGATAATAATAATAAAATTTTACATTGTGCTAAAGTAATAAAGATAAAGTAATAAAGTAATGGGTATTGGAATAGACACAATATTATTATGATATTACATTGTGTTGCACTACTTAGGATAAAGTTGTGTAAGTTTATTTTGACATATAGCTTTATAGTGTTATTGTATTGGGTTACTGTTTGAAGGATAATGTAAGGGATTGAAATAGATGTAACTTTGTCCTGTTATTACATTGTGTTAGAATACTAAGGATAAAGTAGTGGTTTTGAATAGACATAACTTTATCATGTTATTACATTGTGTAACAATAGTCGGAATAAAGTTGTGGCTTTGAATATTTTGAGATTTACTTTATTAGAGCATTGCATTGCAATGCATTGCTTAGGATAAACAAACGTTTTTTAACAGACGTATTTTTTTGTCAAATCTTAATATGTACTACATTACTCACAATAATATAGTGGACTTGAATAGACATAACTCTTTTATTATATTGTGTTATAATACAAAGGATAAACTGGTGACTCTGAATACATATAACTTTTTTCATGTTACCACATTGCATTACAATACTCAGGATAAAGTAGTGGCTCTCCCTGTTGAATTCACGGATACCAGTACAGTACTTGGAGAGGATGCACCAGTATTTGAGTCCATTTGTGATGTAATTCAAGATGATATGAAGTAAATTTATGGCCAATTTTCTGTTGAAAACTTTTTTCTGTTGATTGGTTATATTATATGTAAAAGGGGAAATGGTTGTGTTATTTATTAATACCTTTACAAACTGGCACTCAATGACGATATATTCTAAGGCCAGGATTCAAGCTTAGAGCATATGAATGTAGTATATCTATTAGGTAGTACTGGGGAGAAATATGTGTTTTGTTACTTTTTCTCTTTTTTATTTGCACCATATTAAATTACACAACAGTTGCATGTTAACATGACAGGTTTATGATGGTGCTTGCAGTTCTTTTCATTATTTTAATTTTCAGGAAACTATCTTAAAAAGGATTAGAGTAAGAAATCTAAAATTCGCCACATATCTGAAATTCGCCACGTGAAAATACTAATAAAATAAATGAATTGTGAGATTTGTTGACTGTATAGTAAATTAAGGCTTTTTGAACTGAAAAATACCAATTTTGGACAAAAACATCATTTTCTTCATAAAATTAACTAAGGTTTTAGAGGTGGCGAATTTTAGATGCCTGGCGAATTTTAGATTTCTTACTCTATGCACTATGGAAACTGTTTGCTTCTGATTTGATTTATTTTACATACAGGGAGACTGTGTAACACACTGTTGAATACTTTTTATTTGACCCATTGCATAATTTGCAACATTATAAATTGGTATATATCATTTCTATTTTTTAACAAGCACTGCACATAAAGCCAGGGTTCCCACATCCTTGAAAATCCTTGAAGAAATTGCTTCATTTTCAAGGCCTTGAAAGTCCTTGAATTTGGCCAAAATTGAATAAAATCCTTGAAAAGTCCTTGAATTTGTTATTGCCCAACTTCTGCATCTGCATCATCTAGTTTTACGGCTATGACAGATTCAGCAAAGCAAGTATTACCTAGTCTGAACAAGGTTTATGTTAAAAGATGTGTTAACTGGCATTGTTGTAATGAGTTTATAAAGTGTTAAAATCATGTAACAATAAAGGATTTTGTTGGAGGAACGGACGGCTAGAAGGGGAGGTAAAGGAGGCTGTGCCTTAAAATATATCCTTGAGAATTGTTGTTGTTGACCTTGAAAATCCTTGAAAAGACCTTGAATCCAGTTGTCAAAAGTCTGTGGGAACCCTGAAAGCATTTCTTGCAGTTTTTGTATGAAGTATGCGTGTGGTGTACTTTTTGGCTGTGTCTGAAGGAATTCAAGAATTCTTTAATTTAATCCATATGTAGGAAGTTATTACATTAAAAACTGATACTGAGAAAAAATAATTATTGAACATGTGATGCAAAGAAAAAGAGTTTGTGATGGATGATGTTCTCGGTGTTGACATATTTCTTGCTTTTGGACCAACCCTTTCTTGGATAATCAACTCCTGGAAGGATATACACATAGATTTACCATTGTATAAATTATTCAGGTTAAATCAAATACAAACTACATGAACTCATTAGGAAAAGAACATGTAGCATGGCAAAATTATAGATTTACAATTTATCTGGAATTTTATCTGTAATATCATTGTGTATTCCATGTTTTGCACATAATCTGAATATGTATAAGATTTGTACTTAAGCAATTCAAAGTTGTCAAATTTATCACATACCTTATTTGTTTTACTTGTAATGTTAATATATTCATATTAGTTTAATTCCTCATATTGAACCAGGTGAAAACAAACATATAAACATACCCAGTGTATTCTGTTACAGATTGAAAAATAAATACTCATTATACTCATGACTGTTTCAGTGCTAAAATTTTATTTTGAATTTCAAGAGATCAGAAAAATGCTTGATTCCCATATGACAAGATAACTTTCAATGGAAAAAACCTTTAAGATTAAAAAAAAAGCCTTAAAGATCCAATATATAAATATAGTTCCTCTTAAACAGAGAGCTTTACCAAACAGACTTTGGATTAAAATCAAAAGGTCTTCAAATGTTTATCCTCATTTTAAGAATAACTTATTTAACAATATCATTGTAATAACTCGAATTATCTGAAAACCCTTGCAGAATTGGGACAGAGAATGAAGGGCTGTGTTTGATATCTGTATTCACCCTAACCTCCCACTACCTGGATGGTACAATGCCGTGTGACTGCCATCCCCAGGGCAGTTACACTAATGAGACGTGTGCTAAGTATGGGGGCCAGTGCAGGTGCAAACCTGGTGCTGGAGGAAGGCAGTGTGATGTGTGTAAGCCAGAGTACTTTGACCTAACGGAAACTGGATGTAAAGGTGAGTGAAAGGTTTGAAACTATTGAGCAAGTAAAGATAACATGATTGAGGCATGTGAGATATGACCATATCACTTTATATTGTAGATTTGGTGAAGCCTAAATCACATTGTATCTCACCATCAATGCCCTATGTGCCTTTAAACTTTCAGTGTAACTTTTACATCAAAATTATGTATTTTGTACAGTTTTAAATAACTACAGCATCTTTCACTGTTGGGTCCTAGTAACAATATATATTTGTTATTGTTTAATCTTACAGTATGTAACTCTGAGGTAGTGTTTATCACAGAAACAATATGTATTTATTTTCGTATTGCAGAATGTAACTGTATGGCATCAGATAAAGTGTGTAACACAGCGACGGGTCAGTGTAACTGTCCCCCAAATGTGAGGGGTGAACAGTGTGAGCAGTGTCTTACTGATCACTGGAACTGGCATGAGACCAATGGCTGTCAGGTACTGAAACTTTTATACACTGGACTCTCACTTATCCAAGCCCTGATTATCTGAAAATCTGGCCAAACTGATGAAAACATAAGAAAGTATGTGAATGTTTTATTTAAAATTTTATGTACTTTAAACAGCAATATTGACAAAATTATTGTATTATTATTCATTGCCGATGCTGCTTATGCATGACCATGGTTTCACTCTTGGCTATTTGAACCTCCTAATTATTTGAACTTAGGGGATAGCTCTTAAGAATTTCAGATAGGTGAAAGTCTAATGTACCTTATGTGAAGTTTCATGTAATGGAGTTCATTACATATACCATGGTGGATAAAGTATTTTGTGATATGATAAATTTTAGCAACAAACACTCCATGTGCCATATATTTTTAACATGCATGTTTAAAAGTAACTGTGTATTGATTTGCTTTTAGCCTTGTAACTGAATTTGTATTTAGGAGTAAGCAACATCTTCATGTTGCGACAAGTTCTAGTCTGTTTTGTCCCTATGTATATTGAAAGTTTGATGAAGAAAAGAATTTTGAGTGAGAGAAATGGGCTACTTTACACTAATCTGTATTAATGTGAATGTAAGATATTGGAAGTATATTCAGTAATTAATACATGTTACACATATTTAAAACTTTTCTGAACAAAAACACATCATAGTGATAGGTTTTGGGTAATAATCAATTATTTTTGCACAAATATGAACTTAAAGACGTTATTGCTATTGCCCATTTTTTCTAATTTTTCAGACCAATGAGATTTGTTTCATCTCAGGTGGTGTCTGAAGTGGCATTAACCAAATATGAAGTGTTCATAGAAGTGTTGCCTTCCATAAACTGCAATTTGCAAACTCTACTTTAAAATGACAATATTTATATATGTTTTATGTTTTCTTGTTTGCTAACTTTGCAGCTACTATTTCATCTAGTAGTCAATGATATTATATTATCACTGGCATATGTCTCTATGCACCTTGTCATATATACGGACAATACAATTCCCCCCATTTTTTAGCCTTGTGACTGTGACACTATTGGATCTAGTAGCCAACAATGTAATTTGACGACTGGTGTATGCCCATGTAAACCTGGTGTTGGTGGAGAAAAGTGTGATGCCTGTCTGGATGGCTTCACAGGACTCAATATTCTCACGGGTTGTCAAGCCTGCAACTGTGACTTGGATGGATCTGTGTCCCACATCTGCGATCCTGCCAATGGACAATGTCCCTGCAAGGTATGGAAAAGCTTCATTATAAATATCAAGTGTTAAACTTGTTTATTTTTAAATCATGCTTTCTCAGTTTGATGTAGTCCTATTTTGAAGTCCTAATAATGTTTGTATGCTGTATAAAGACACTGAATAATTGGAATATTCATTAGCCCTGTCAGCGGTTGAAAGTGTGAAGTTCCAGGGTACTGTGTCCTGTAATATGAATTGAAAGTAAAAGTAATTGTAACACAAGTATACATTTATACACATTCTTGCATCTAGAATAATAAGTAATAATTAATGATCTTCTTTCTAAGAAGTTATTCTTGATCTCATTCAATTATTCAATTATTTAAAAATATATTATCTCATTTGCAAATAGAAACCTTAAAATGTAGAACATATTTCAAAGTCTTTGATAAGGTAAGATGCAAGTTTGTATATTTATAGTTGAAGCTAATACTTGTATCAACCTCTGACTGTGTATTTTACTGAAGTACATACCACCTGTTTCAAGTCAAGTATAAAGCTGTATATTCTTTTATTGCCATAACGTTTGAAGTATATTGAACACTCATCTTGTACAAAAATGTTAGGCTTATAACAAACAATGCTTCTTTATTAAAAATATATTGCTTCAGTGAATATTTTGAGACATCAATGCATATGAATCTCACATTAAAAACTTGTACTGGATATTGGCGCATGAGCAACAACGAATATATATTTTTGAAATTTTCTTCTGCAGGAGAATACTCAAGGTCAGTACTGTGATACCTGTCAGCTGTCCACATTCTACAATGATGCATCTCATGCTCAAGGATGCTTGGACTGCATCTGTATGGGCATCAGCTCTGCATGCAGTAGTACTACAACTCCATTGTCTATAGTTACTGTACCACTGGTCAATATATCTGACAACAGCCCGGCTTTCTACTTATCTACTGCCACTGAACGCCTGACAACGTTATTCCCTACTGTAATAACTGTAAATGGAACAGACGTATTGGTGGTGGAGTTAGGCATACAGTCTTCAGTGTACTGGGTCCCTAGTGATGGCATCAGAAACAATTTGCTGCCAATGTATGGAAACAACCTCTCATTTACAATACAGTGGACGTCTCTTGATGAAAGTGGAGTTGAGGAGACGGAACACAATATCATTTTTGTGGGCAGGGATTCTGTAGTTTATCGTCTGCCTTTCCCAGCTGTACCAAAGGATGTCATAACACAAGTAGACATAAAGATGACAGAAGTGGGGGCTCTGAATGCATCTGGGGGTGAAGTGACAAGAGCTGAGATGATAAGAGCCTTGTCAAATGTGGAGAATATCCTCATACCTGCAACACTCTATAGCAGATCTCATACTGTTATGTAAGTCGACTGTGTAGTCATTTTTTAGTTTCCTTTGATTGAGTACTGGTATGCATCATCCAGAATTTGAAAATTTTGACTTGACTGCAAGGTATGGACTTTGTAGATTTGATGACTTTATGGTATTTTTAAACAATCACAAATTGATAGAACAATTTGAGCTCATTTTACCTGACAGACTAATGATTATGGCTGGGATCCACTATCCCAACTATAAATGTTTAGCAGACTATAGTATTTAAAAAAGCACAATTTTTACCTCAGGTGATGAAGTCACTTTAAAGTAAAGGTACCTTGTTAAATAGATGGTTAAAATCTGGCATATATTTTATTTGTTTTACAAAATTGAATTTGGCCTATTTGTTGAATCGTAAATATATTTGGCTGTCTTATTTGGCCGGAATTTTGACATTATTTACATAAAATAAATACAAAACCTTGTTGAATGCTGCATTAATAATCAATTAAAAATCACTCTGAAAGTAGGCACATGTAATATGATAATGACATTATAAAAACAGCAAAGGTATACCAGTTTCTGAAAGACATAGTCTAATTAAAGAATATCTAGACCAGCATAAAAGCATGCTGAGTATTATAATCATGGTTATATAAGTGTCGACTTATTGTATCCCTGCCATATTTTGAGTATCTTGGTATAATAAGTATGTGTGTTGTCTACCTCTCTACCAAGACTAAAGATTGTAGACCATGAATTGGAGGGTAAGTTCACAAAGGTGGAACCTCAAATGAGCTACATAATGTCCAGTTCATCTTCTAAATTTGTGTAGATCATTATCTTTATGGTAGATTTGTATTCTAATTTGGTAAAACATTTATAAAAAGTGAACTACAGTTTTGCAGCCTTAGTATTAGCATGGCATTTACCAGTTGTGTAGTTTGAGCTATTGTATTTTTGCTGTGATTATCTATATGGTATTTATTGCCTCTCTGGGTTGAGCTCTAGTATACCTGATATTATCATGAATGTGGTGTTTACAGGCTTTACAGTGTGAGCTATGGTATTGCTGCTGAAGGAGGCACTGCTGGCTCTTCCCCTGCTGTGGAGCAGTGTGCATGTGGTATTCAGTACCAAGGCCAGTCCTGCGAGGTAATGGAATGCTTTGTCATCATTTTATTTGTAAAAAAAATATTGAAACTTGCATGTCATATTCTGTTCTCATAAGTAAGAAAATTACTGTTACACATATACCTATCAGAATACATCAGATTACACAATGCACCTGTCTATGTAGTTAAACATAATTATTTGCTTTTATCAAATTTTAAACACACAAAAATGTTTACCAATATGTTGTATATTTCTGTGTCAGTAAAAGTCAGATGATAACCCACTCCACTTACTTGGTAGAAATAATTTTTTTCCTTATGGTAGTGAATGAAATCAGTCTCTCACTTATTGTTTGATTGCATAAGTTCACAACATAGAACACAGATGTATGTGTAATACTGAATTCTCTCTGCCCATTTTGGCATCTGGCTGGCTCATTGGAAGCAGTATGACCACCTTATTGTATCCACCGGAAGCATCCGGTGGATACTTTGGTTTAGCGTCCGCTACGCCGCCGCCGCCGCGCGTAGAGAGATTTTCGGCGTTAACGCTCTAAGAGGAAAACAACAGCAGCTAGGTTCACCAAATTTGCAGGATATCTTCATTGGGGGGTAAGCTTCTCTGGGAAGGAAAATAGCCTCATTCTGAAAAACAAGATGGCCGCCACGGGCATTTCTTTGAAAATAATCTACATTTTTCTACTGGCTGTTCCTCATAGGTAGAAGGTTGAATCTCTTCATAGGTGATATGTATGACACATATACATGTCCTCTACAACCTTGCACACATTTGACCTTGAAGCTCCTAATTCAAGGTCATCCACGGAGTGCCGAAGTAACCCACATAGCGGACTTTAAAAGTGCCTATATCTCCCTTATTATTGGTCCTAGAGGTTTGCAATGTGAAGCCAACCTATAGGAAATCATGTGCTGCGAATCTTCTGATGTGGTCAGATTTGACCTTGGACCCCTCCTTCAAGGTCAAACGAGGATAGCAGAACTTAAAGGTGCTTATAACTCGCTTATTATCGATCCTAGAGGTTTGGGATGGTAAACCAACATATAGGAAATCATGGGCTGGGAATCTTCTGGTGTGGTTGGATTTGACCTTGGGCCCCTCCTTCAAGGTCAAACGAGGACAGCCAAACTTAAAAGTGCTTATAACTCGCTTATTATTGGTCCTAGAGGTTTGGGATGGTAAACCAACGTATAGGAAATCATTGGCTGGGAATCTTCTGGTGTGGTCGGATTTGACCTTGGGCCCCTCCTTCAAGGTCAAACGAGGATAGCCAAAGGAAAAAGTCCCTATAACTCTCTTATTATTGGTCCTAGAGGTTTGGGATGGTAAACCAACATATAGAAAATCATGGGCTGGGAATCTTCTGGTGAGGTCGGATTTGACCTTGGGCCCCTCATTCAAGGTCAAACGAGGACAGCCATACTTAAAAGTGCTTATAACTGGCTTATTATTGGTCCTAGAGGTTTGGGATGGTAAACCAGCATATAGGAAATCATGGGCTGGGAATCTTCTGGTGTGGTCGGATTTGACCTTGGGCCCCTCCTTCAAGGTCAAACGAGGATAGCCAAAGGTAAAAGTGCCTATAACTCGCTTATTATTGGTCCTAGAGGTTTGGGATGGTAAACCAACATATAGGAAATCATGGGCTGGGAATCTTCTGGTGTGGTTGGATTTGACCTTGGGCCCCTCCTTCAAGGTCAAACGAGGACAGCCAAACTTAAAAGTGCTTATAACTCGCTTATTATTGGTCCTAGAGGTTTGGGATGGTAAACCAGCATATAGGAAATCATTGGCTGGGAATCTTCTGGTGTGGTCGGATTTGACCTTGGGCCCCTCCTTCAAGGTCAAACGAGGATAGCCAAAGGTAAAAGTGCCTATAACTCGCTTATTATTGGTCCTAGAGGTTTGGGATGGTAAACCAACCTATAGGAAATCATGGGCTGGGAATCTTCTGGCGTGGTCGGATTTGACCTTGGGCCCCTCATTCAAGGTCAAATGAGGACAGCCAAACTTAAAAGTGCTTATAACTCGCTTATTATTGGTCCTAGATGTTTGGGATGGTAAACCAACATATAGGAAATCATGCACTTGGAATCTTCTGGTGTGGTCTGACTTGACCTTGGGCCCCTCCTTCAAGGTCGAACGAGGACAGCCAAACATAAAAGTGCTTATAACTCGCTTATTATTGGTCCTAGAGGTTTGGGATGGTAAACCAACATATAGGAAATCATGGGCTGGGAATCTTCTGGTGTGGTCGGATTTGACCTTGGGATCCTCCTTCAAGGTCAAATGAGGACAGCCAAACTTAAAAGTGCTTATAACTCGCTTATTATTGGTCCTAGAGGTTTGGGATGGTAAACCAACATATAGGAAACCATGGGCTGGGAATCTCCTGGTGTGGTCAGATTTGACCTTGGGCCCCTCCTTCAAGGTCAAATGAGGACAGCCAAACTTAGAAGTGCTTATAACTCGCTTATTATTGGTCCTAGATGTTTGGGATGGTAAACCAACATATAGGAAATCATGCACTGGGAATCTTCTGGTGTGGTCAGATTTGACCTTGGGCCCCTCCTTCAAGGTCAAACGAGGATAGCCAAACATAAAAGTGCTTATAACTCGCTTATTATTGGTCCTAGAGCTTTGGGATGGTAAACCAACATATAGGAAATCATGGGCTGGGAAACTTCTGGTGTGGTCGGATTTGACCTTGGGCCCCTCCTTCAAGGTCAAATGAGGACAGCCAAACTTAAAAGTGCTTATAACTTGCTTATTATTGGTCCTAGATGTTTGGGATGGTAAACCAACATATAGGAAATCATGCACTGGGAATCTTCTGGTGTGGTCGGATTTGACCTTGGGCCCCTCCTTCAAGGTCAAACGAGGATAGCCAAAGGTTAAAGTGCCTATAACTCGCTTATTATTGGTCCCAGAGGTTTGGGATGGTAAACCAACCTATAGGAAATCATGGGCTGGGAATCTTCTGGTGTGGTCGGATTTGACCTTGGGCCCCTCCTTCAAGGTCAAATGATTACAGCCAAACCTAAAAGTGCTTATAACTCGCTTATTATTGGTCCTAGAGGTTTGGGATGGTAAACCAACCTATAGGAAATCATGGGCTGGGAATCTTCTGGCGTGGTCGAATTTGACCTTGGGCCCCTCCTTCAAGGTCAAACGAGGATAGCCAAAGGTTAAAGTGCCTATAACTCGCTTATTATTGGTCCTAGAGGTTTGGGATGGTAAACCAACCTATAGGAAATCATGGGCTGGGATTCTTCTGGTGTGGTCGGATTTGACCTTGGTCCCCTCATTCAAGGTCCAACAAGGACAACCAAACTTAAAAGTGCTTATAACTCGTTTATTATTGGTCCTAGAGGTTTGGGATGGTAAACCAACATATAGGAAATCATGGGCGGGGAATCTTCTGTCATGGTCAGATTTGACCTTGGGCCCCTCCTTCAAGGTCAAGTGTGAGGACAGCCAAACTAAAAAGTGCTTATAACTCGCTTGTTATTGGTCCTAGATGTTTGGGATAGTAAACCAACATATAGGAAATCATGTTCTGGGAATCTTCTGGTGTGGTCGGAATTGACCTTGGGCCCCTCCTTGAAGGTCAAATGAGGACAGCCAAACTTAAAAGTGCTTATAACTCGCTTATTATTGGTCCTAGAGGTTTTGGTGCATTGTCTTTACGGTGGATACAATTTGCATCGGTTCTCCGATGCGCTAGGTCTAGTTTTAATGTAGGTGTACTTTCTGAAGTTACTAGTAGGCATCTAGAAATGCTTCTTTTAGCAACATATTGCTTACGTACTTCACAGGAATGTGCTTATGGTTATAAGAGGGACCAAGTGGAGTCACATGAGTATCTGGGAGTGTGTGTGGCCTGTGACTGTAATAACCATGCTGATGATTGTGATGCAGACACAGGAATCTGCATAGACTGCCTCCACAACACAGCTGGTAAGTGGCATGTCAAATCTGGAATCCTATTGATTGAATCCTATCCCATTGTAAGATTTTACGTATATATAGTTGCTTAACATTCAAATAAAATACACTTATATTTTATTTCACTAAATTAGTTTGGCTTGACATTTCCTTTACTACATAATGTATTTTTTTCCAAACTATGCCTGTTTAGAACCAGGGGTACACTTGTATGAAGATTCAAATCATTGTGTTCTGTATAAGTCATCTATTTGATTCATTAGATATAAAGCATTACTTTTAACCAAGTATAACACATTTTATACACAATTTTATTTAATCCACTAGATAATTATTCTGCACCGATGATACATTTGAAAGAAAACATTAATTTTAACATAGTAGTCTGCTTATAACATAAACCATGGTGGTAAAAATATCTGTCAGAGTTTCCTGTACCAGACTTTTATTTTACCCAGGCTCTAATTTAAAATTTATCCAAATGTTTATATTGGTATTAAGTTTCTATTAAGTAATGACATTGTACTGAGCTTCATTCTCTACTTTTTTCCTTTGTTTTTGTACAAGATATTAAGCATTTCTTTTGGAAAAAAAAGTTGAATCCTGTCAATTTTTTTTTTGTACATTTATAGTATAATTTTATGTTGAGTACGAGAATTTAATGCAAAATTCATCACATTTTGCCATTGCTACAGAAACCCCTTTCCATTCCTTGAGTTGTGGAAAATTCTTAACACATTCATGATTTATGTGACTGAGTAGGTATATGAACTCTCCTGATGCATAACGGGCACAAATTTTGATTCTGATGTCTTACTATTAAAGGAACACCCACCCCCAACCCCAGTTTTCAAATTTCACATACTAAGGTGAACTTCATTTGTCTTGCTCCATCATTTTATTGCAGCTAATACTTCACAACATTTTCATTTCTTTGTGCAGGAGATCACTGTGAGCTCTGTGCTCCTGGTTATTATGGGGATGCTACACGAGGTCTGATCACTGACTGTGTGGCCTGCCCTTGTTTTGATCCGCGTGTTCTCAATTCTACATGTGCCATTGTGGAAGGAGAGCCTGTGTGTCAGTTCTGTGCACCCGGATACACTGGTGATCAGTGTGATACGTAAGTAGGGCAGTTTATATCTAGATGTCCTTAGTGGCCTATTAATTAGCCTTATTCAGCATCTGTCACAGGCTGTGACCTCTGCGTGGATTTGACTCCCACAAGTGGCAATGCTGAAGCGACTTTGCAATATGACACTGGTTGTTAATATTAAGAATATATGTATTGATGAAAAGCCATGTTGTGGGTAGAATTTTAGCACTATAACAAAGTCTTAAAATTAATAATTGTATGCATATTTGGTCACCATTGTTTAATCCTTCAGTGTCTGTCTTCAATAAATATGAGGCATTTACTATAATTGTAACCCCAGAAATACAAAATGTAATTAAATTTGCAAATATAGCCATGTGTACTTATTTTGTGTCCTTCCTTTTTACACATGTGAAGACTTTTTATGGTAACCGAGAGATCTAAATAAAATTTTCTGTATCTCATCAAACTTATATTAAATAGATACACCTCTTAGAGAAAAACTGAGACTGTTGAATTTTCTTTCAATTAGAAAGAAATATCTGGTCTTTAAAAAGGCTCATCCATTGAAATTTATATTATCTAGAATTCAGGTTAATTAATAATTAGAAGAATTTTTCCTGCCCTGTGGTTAGTTCAATTTTAGTTCACCTGTTTTATACATAATTATGTTGCATGCAAGTTCTAAAACATTCTTACTTTGGTCCTTATTTTTCTTCTAGCTGTGAGGAGTTTTACTATGGAAACCCAGAGATTGTGTTCGTGGGTACTTGTGAGCGATGTGATTGTAATGGTAACAGTGAAACCTGTGACACAGTGACTGGAGAATGTGTAAACTGCTCTAATAACTCCACAGGCTTCAACTGTGAGAGGTGTAAGGACGAGTGGTTTGGTAACTCCTCTGCCCAGGCCTGTCAGCGTAAGACTTTGTATTATAAGAAAAAAATATACATTTTATTGATTCATCTAGATGTGTTTATTCTCACAGGTGCTTGTAATTTAGCAGATTCTACATTTGGTCAGCCAACAAGAATATTTTGAAAATTATTCTTGTGTAAGCAGTTTCCCTATCTCTGTTCATGTGACTACATCCTGTTACATGTATGTGCAAATGAGGGATCGCCATAATAGTTTTGCTTGCGAAGATAAAGCAATTGATACTATGTAACCATGTAATATAATAAAACGTAAATTACAAGATTTTTTCAGCATTTTGTGCATAATTGTTGTTTCTCTGCAGCATGCGAGTGTGACCTGAATGGTACGGACTCGGTAGTCTGTAACCACACCACAGGCCAGTGTGAATGTTACCCCGGGGTGGGAGAGAGAATTTGCAACCAGTGTCAGCCCAACTTCTATGGCTACAACAATGACTCCATATTTGGTAATGATTAGAACTGTGATATATTAGTTGGGTATAACCAGAAATAAGCAAACCTTCTTGACCAACCAGGAGAAACCCATTGAATACTTATGACAACTATTAATTTATATGAAAATACTGTCTTTTTCCACCAGTAATGGGTAAAAACAGATATTCTGTCAGTTTTGTGTACTTTATATTTGTTTTTTCCATATACTCTGTCCTTATTTCACAGAAATTTGACCTTTCATATTCAGTTGACTGCTATATTTACTGGTATAATGTACCTTTCATCTGGTTTATACAACAAACAGGCGCACAAAACCCTGGTTTGAAACATGTTATATTGTTGAAATATTAAATTTCAAATATTTAGAAAAGACACCAAGAGTCAGTTATCAAAATTTATCTATAATAAGTAAAGCCACAC
The DNA here is from genome assembly GCA_964017235.1 of Sabellastarte sp. h YS-2021. NCBI lineage: Eukaryota > Metazoa > Annelida > Polychaeta > Sabellida > Sabellidae > Sabellastarte > Sabellastarte sp. h YS-2021. Next base: position 88,102,640 of record OZ024928.1, read on the forward strand.
AAATTCATTTTTTCTGAGGGTTAAAAACCAAACAAAAACCCACCAAAGTTATATCAATGCCAATAAACAGATATATCACGACAGCCCTTTGCTCAATGAATCATAAATGTCATTATCCTATTTTTAGCCTGTATTGACTGTATCCATCTCTTATTACTAAGGTTGTACAGACTGTGAGTGTAACCCTGGTGGGAGTGCAGACCTGCAGTGTGACGAGTCCGGGGTGTGCACCTGCAATGAAGTATCAGGAGGAACAAAATGTGACTTCTGTGCTGAGGGATACTATGGACTTCCCTATAAACCCTGTGAATGTAGGTGTACTGGTACAGTATTTTCCTTCCTTATTGCTGTGGGAGTTATAATTATTTCAACACAATCCATTACTTTAGTAATTAGCTAGTATGCTGTGATAAATTGAATTGAAACCGTTTCAGTGGAACCCTGGTAAGTAAAATTTTCTTTTAAATATAATTAAATGTCAGGTCCTGGTGGGAAGGGGAGGGGGGCTTATTCATTGAATATTTCGGTGTTATCATATTTAAATTTCAGTATTTTTCTGCTCCATTATGATATAACACTAATTGGATTTTATTATTTAATTACACTCCATATTTCTATAGTTTGTCACATTTTGATGTAAATATTTAAAATAGTGCCATTATTTAAGTAGAGTAAGAAATCTAAAATTTGCCACATATCTGAAATTCGCCACATGTGAAAATACTAATAAAATAAATGAATTGTGGTGAGATTTGTTGAATGTATAGTAAATTAAGGCTTTTGGAACTGAAAAATACCAATTTTTAGACAAAAACATCATTTTCTTCATAAAATTAACTAAGGTTTTAGAAGTGGCGAATTTTAGATTCCTGGCGAATTTTAGATTTCTTACTCTACATGAAAATACTCTTTTTCCCATAGATTCTTTGCTCCAAATAATCAAATTCTCAACTCTTTAACTACTCAAGTAGCCTGAGAATGTTTCAGTATTTACATTTCACACATCTGAATGGTGGAAAGTCAAACCTGAAAAGAACTAAGGCCCATATTCATAAACATTGTTTTTCTGATTATAAAATAAAGAATTATTTTTATTTAAGAAATTGCCTAGTATATTTTTGGAATTAAATTTTTATGTGCGAAGAAATTTCTTTGTTTTCACATTATAGGCATTTTGCAAGTAATTATTATTATTTAGTAAGACAAATGCAGCCACAAAAATTATGGACATACCCAGCTCTTTGCTTAAAAAACAAACAGTTCCATAGTCTAAATTATCTTTATAATATGTCTTAAAAATATACACGTCTGTATTTGTAAACAGTATGTGATTGTGATGCGACTGGTACCGTTGATGCCTCCCAGATCTGTGAACGAATATTTGGTCAGTGTGAGTGTAAACCTGGAGTGGACAGCAGAAAATGTGACACTTGTCAGCGACTCTACAAAGACTTCAGTGACACAGGATGTACTCGTGAGTAACATTGTTCCCACTGTTATGTGGGATGTTAATTATGCTTTTACAAAGACTTCATTGATATGAGATGTCCTCATAAGTTATATAGATTCCATTGATATTCTGAAGTGTGAAAGAGAAACGTTAGTGCATGGTCCATTCACACTGTTCTGTGTGTTGTGTCAATATGCATTTGAATTGTGCTGCACAACCTTACCCTTAATGTTCCACAAATGAACTTCTGTGTCATATATATCCAATCCAAATGTGAATCCCGACTTATATTAAACCTTGTGAATACTACTAAAATACAAAAACACATCAAACCACAAACAAACCCAACAAGTTAAATATTTTACACTCATATGTAGCAAGTGAGGCAGAAAGGGCTGGCTCTGATAGGGTCCGAAGACCTGAGCCTGTGCTTTAAGAGCACCTTTCTTAAGCAGGAATTATCTATGTTAAGTTGAATCTCGAGTAATCAGATATATACGTCCATTTAACCAGAAATTTTAGAAAACATGGTATATTTCAATGGGAAAGGCTCTTTTTTACTTCTGTTTAAAAGGGAATTCTACTTATCACAGATCTATTTAAAGGGGTTTTAATTAACTGCTTCTTAAGTCTCTTGTTAGGGATGCTATGTTTTCTATAAAAGTCATTTTATTGCGTTAATACATCCTATCCAATGGACAATAGCTTATCCGGTCGGCGCGGACCAGCCCGCCAAACGTCGGAAAAAGACGTCCTGTGTCTCCACCGGCTAGGCCGGCCCAGTGGTGTGCACTCGCCAGATGGCGTGTAGTACTTCCTTCCTGTCTAGACAGAGTGACGTCATAGCATCTTTTTCGTTTGGCGCATGTGTTGTGTACACGAAATTTCTGAGTTGAAATATATTTTGAGATTTATTAAAGTTATTCTTCAGAGTGTGCTTTTATTTTTTATTATTGTGTTCAAGAGTGTGTATAGATCATTTTGACTTGGTTTTTGGTTACGGATCGTCATGTCTTCCCCTTCACAGAAGCATGGAAGTTGTGGCCACATCATGGCTAGCTTCGACAGCCATTGTTTCTGCGCACGTTGCAGAGAAAAGGGTAAGGGGTCAGATCCGTGCGTTGCCAAGAAGGACTGTAACTCTTGTAACATTTTGTCTGAGGAACAACGTTTACAGTTGTCCACTCCGTCTTACAGACTAAAGAAGGAGAAAAGAGACCTTAAGAAATCTGCGGATACGCCTAAACAGGACTCTACCAGTTCCTCTCTCATAGACCTGTCCTCTGTGACAGTAGTGGGAGCTGTGGACGACCAGGGGATTTTGCAGTCCCCGGGTGCCAGTTCTGAGAAGAAGAAGAAACCTAATCCTTCTGAAAAGACTAAAGCTCATTCTTCAAAAGATTCCAAGCCGGCTTCTGACAAAGCCTCTAAGTCGCTTTCCAAGACTCACAGATCCTCACCGGACACAAGGATCGATGAGTTAGACCAGAAATGGTCTGATCGGTTTAACAGACTAGAGGCCCTTTTGTTAGCCAAATCCTTGGATAGAGAACCGACCTTTGCTACAGTGAAAGTCACCCCAGCACACTCACCTCCTTCAGGTTCGGCTATATCATCCAAACCTTTTATCAGACCTCAAGATACAGAGTTATCGGCTACCGACCTCGTCTCTCAGAGACCGGATACCGACCAACCACAACCTTCAGCTGCCCCTCAGCTATCTTCAGATTTGCCTGGTGTTTGTCAGACTGTATCCAAGTCGACCAGCAAATCGTCAAGGGCAAAGGTGCCCACCGACCGGCATTCAGATGTGGCTGGTACCGACTCCCCATTGTCACAACAGGTACCCAGCAGAGCATCTTCAGCACCGGCAAGGAAAACCAGTGTGTCTTCCACAGATACCGACTCCGACCTGTCTGACCGTCCGCCTGTGGACATTTTTGTTGAAGAGGGAGAGCTCTCTGACCAGGATCACGAAGCCTCTGTTAATGACCCAGATCTGACCCTCTCAGAGGAACAGAATTACAGAGAAACGATGAGTGGGATCAGATCGTTCATGGGGTGGAACCACATCCCAAAAATTGACACTGCCGCTTCCAAGTCGGAGGATAATCCGTTTGCTGGCCCTAAAGCCCAGCCCACAGGAAAGGTTTCGGTCACCATGCCCACGGATGAGTGGCTATGCAACAAGATGGGGAAGCTCAACCTCACACTTACAGAGGGATACCCATCGCGTAGTTCGGAGGCTGGAGGTCTCCTCAAGGACCAGTTTGTCCGACCCCCAAAGTCCCAGGCCAAGTGGTATAACTTTGTACCTAATCCACAGAAGAGTGATCAGGAAACGGGGAAAACTGTTCAGACTTGGAGCACTGACGCATACAAAGTTAATAGCTCTTATAGTCGCATCGCAAAGGCAGCTGGCATTGCATCAACCCCACCTGCTTCACGCCAGATCTCCCAGGACAATTTACGAAAGTGGGAGAAGTCAGCCCGCGAAGCCTCTATTATTTGCAACCAAGCGGCTGGCTTCAACCGGTGTCTATACAGGGTACAGGACAACATGCAGTCCGAACTCAAAGCTATCAAAGCCGAACTAACCAAGGGGAAATCCTCAGGGAAGCTTTCTCATGCTGCCGACGAATTACAGTTTCTCATGAACTTTAATTCTAGCATAACACAGTCCATGGCGAAAACCCTTGAACATTTGTCAGATTTTGTATTTGTGACGGTGGCCAATATGACACTCATCAGAAGAGATGCCTACCTCTCTCATCTTAAAATGGGTATAAAGCCGGACACCCTGGGTGCCTTACGGACTGGACCTCTCCATATCTCAACCCTGTTCCCAGATGCTGCATTGAAACAGGCCGAGCAAGACATTGCCAATTTTGAGAGTAAAACCCAAGGCCAGTCAGGAAAGAAAGGTCGCTTCCATCCATACGAACGGCCAGAAAAGCGTTCGGACTACAGGAAACCAGACCGTCCTGCATGGAAGAACATTGGCAATAAGGGTCAGGGCAAGAAGCATAAGGGCAAGGCCTCTTACTACTCCTCGCGACCAGCCAAGGGCCAGCAGTCCTATAAATGACAATTACTTTGTAAACAGTTTACAGGCGGGACTGCTGGCCGGGAGCAAGACTCTAGCACAAGAAAAGACATTAAACTCTGTAAATTATCATGTTGTAATGGATGTACCTTCTGCACCCGGGCACTCCCAAAAGAGAGAGTTAAGTCCCGGGTGGGCAGAGTGTCAATCAAAAGTGTGTCACAAATTAAAATATGTGAAACCTGTTTCTTGTGTCACTCAATTGTCTTGTGTCCAACCTGTAAAAACTGCCCAAAATGTTGTAAACGATCAACCTGTAGGGGCCAGGCTACAAATCTTTTGGAAAACTTGGCTGGATCTGGGGGCCGGTCCGAAAATAGTTCAAATCCTGAAAGAGGGTTACACCCTTCCCTTTCGGATCCGCCCCCAACTCACACGGTCTCCTTCAGTCATAAGCCGTTATGTCAATCCCCACAGGAACAGCTACCTGCTGGAGGCATTACATCAGCTTATAGACAAAAACGCAGTGGAAAGGGTTCGAAATCAAAAGTCTCTAGGGTTTTTCAACCGACTCTTTCTAGTCCCCAAACCCAACAACAAATGGCGGCCAATCCTGGACCTAAGCAACCTAAATCTCTTCCTCAAGGTGGAGACATTCAAAATGGAAACGCCGGAAACCATCCGAACATCCCTCCTGCAAGGAGAATGGGTTACCTCAGTAGATTTCAAGGACGCCTACTTCCACATACCAATACAGGAACAATCCAGGAAATATCTAAGATTTCATGTTCAGGGCCGGACTTATCAGTTCAGGGCACTGCCCTTTGGTCTGTCCACAGCGCCCATGGAGTTCACTGTGTTAGCGAAGGAAGTCAAACTGATGGCCATGCAAAGGGGTATAAGGATCCACCAATACCTAGACGACTGGTTGGTGAGAGCCAGATCCCAGCAAATTTGTCTCCGACATACCCAAATCCTGGTGAAGATGTGCCAGACCTTAGGTTGGCTGGTAAATCTGGAGAAATCAGAACTGGAACCCAAACAGGTCTTCGACTTCGTAGGTTACCAGTTCGACCTCCGTTCCGGCCGGGTCAGACCGACTCCGGACCGGTGGAAAAGCCTTCAGGACAAGATACACGCACTCTTGCTGCTACCGGCCTGTCCAGTCCGGCAGTTCATGTCCCTGATAGGTCTGCTAACAGCCACAGAAAAACAGGTTCACCTCGGCCGACTACACATGAGACCCATACAGTGGCATCTCAAAAACAACTGGAGGGTACCAGAATCTCTAGAGAAGATTATCCCTCTACCGCGGGCCCTACATCCTCACTTACAATGGTGGCTAGACGAAGACAATGTGCTTCAAGGTCAACCATTACACCCAGTAAGACATGCTCTGCAAATTTTTACAGACGCATCAAAAGAAGGGTGGGGTGCTCACGTAAACGAATTCACTGCAAGAGGGTCCTGGTCGGTGCCGGAAAGCAAGCTGCACATAAACTATCTGGAACTCAAGGCTGTGTTTCTGGCCTTAAAAGAGTTCCAAAATCTCTGCGTAGACAAGATAGTTCTGATAGCAACCGACAATACTACAGTGGTCGCTTACATAAACAAGGAAGGAGGCATGAGGTCGGGCCCGCTTTGTGCCCTACTTTGGAGAATCTTGACCTGGTGTTCCCAGCGACAAGTAACTCTAAAAGCCCGACACATCCCAGGCCGTTTGAATGTGATAGCCGACAAACTATCCAGACTAGGTCAGACCATTCAAACAGAGTGGTCTCTCCTCCCGGAGATTTTCCAACAGATATGCAACCAATGGCACCGGCCTCAAGTGGATCTGTTTGCCACGAGGTTCAACCACAAGTTACCTCAGTTTGTCTCTCCAGTACCGGACTCCCTGGCTATAGCAGTGGATGCACTTACTCTGCCATGGGGGGATCTGGATGCATACGCCTTCCCACCGACCGCCATATTGGGCAAAGTAGTGGAGAAGCTTCTGGACTCCCCTTGCAAGAGACTCATCCTGATTGCCCCGGGGTGGCCCAACATGCCTTGGTTTTGGGACCTGGTGACCATGTCCAGTCAGGTCCCTCTCTACCTGCCCAACCTGCCAAATTTGCTGACACAGCCCTTCAATCAGATCCCTCACAGAAATCTGACAACTCTGAACCTCCATGCCTGGCTCCTAGAGCCACAAAAATCAAGGAACAGGGCTTCTCTGAGGCAGTGGCAGCAAGAATTGAGGCTCCTCAAAGAAAGTCGACTAGATCGGTCTATGAGGCAAAGTGGACCATCTTTACAAAGTGGTGCATCACTAATCAGGTGGACTTCAGGTCACCACCTGTAAAGTCGGTGGCTGACTTCCTAATGTACCTCTTTGAGGACAAGAAGTTGCAGCCCAGCACCATTGATGGATACAGATCTGCCATTGCTGATAAACTAGGTACTACAACAGTCAATATCAGCAAAGATGATAATCTCACTCGTCTCTTGGAAAGTTTCCACAGAGATAGACCCAAGGGGCGGAGGGGAGTACCCTCCTGGAACCTTTCCCTGGTACTACACCAGCTGACAAAGGCTCCTTTCGAACCTCTTAAGGAGGCATCACTGAAGCATCTGACCTTCAAAACTGTCTTCCTTTTGGCCCTGGGCTCTGGCAAAAGAAGGAGTGAGATCCATGCATGGCAAAACAGGAACATCAGACACCAAGCCGATTGGTCTAAGGTATCCCTGTTTCCATCTCCCAGCTTTCTCTCCAAGAATCAGCTGGCCAAGGAGGGTCCAGAGAGTGTAGCCCCAGTGGTCATACCAGCCCTGGCCCCTACTCTGGATAAGTCCCTCAAGGCTGACAGATCCCTTTGTCCAGTCAGAGCCTTGCGCTACTATTTGGACAGGACTTCAGACCTCAGGCAGCACAAGGAATTAGTCTTTGTCTCCTTCAAGAAAGGCTTCAACAAGGACATCTCTCCTGCCACTATCTCCTCATGGATCAAACAGACTGTGATCCTATGCTATGAGCTCTCTGATCAACAGGCCCACACCCTACATCAAGTTAAAGCTCATGATGTCAGGGCCTTTGCTGCTTCCAAGGCCTTCCAGTCGGGAGTTTCCTTGGAACAGATCTTATCAGCCTGCCACTGGAAGTCTCATAACACCTTCACTCAATTTTACCTGAAGGATGTGGCTTGGGCCGATTCAGAGCTATACCATCTTGGCCCTGTTGTGGCTGCTCAGCAGATCCACCAGCAGCCGAGGACTTAGAGGAGATCTGTGCATTTATAAATAAGTGGATGTATTTGTATATATTGCACATATAGTTAAGCAACAAGTTAAAAAAAAAAAAAAAAAAAAAAATCTCTCACGTACTTCCTCCGGGAGAGGTGATTTTATGGGACTGAACTCATCCCTCTCTTCCCCTACCTCAGAGCAGGTCTGTTAAAAAGGGGGGGGGGGCGCAAGGTCGACTCTGACGGTTCCTTCCGGATAACCGGATGATGATACTCGACCACAGCCTTAAGGGTATCTGACTTCAAGGTCTACCCGGGCTGTAAGGAAAGAAGAAATGGTCATTATTTCTAACATGAGTTCAACTTCTTTAGTCCCTAGTAACGCACCCGCCATCCAAGCGGTAGTTATTCAGCTATTGTCCATTGGATAGGATGTATTAACGCAATAAAATTGCAAATTTAATAGGTAAATTAAATTTTTATAAGTTAATACCCTATCCAATGGACACACAAGACCCTCCCACCTGACCCCGCTATCACCTTACTAGGGGTCTATATATGTTTAGACAACGAAAAAGATGCTATGACGTCACTCTGTCTAGACAGGAAGGAAGTACTACACGCCATCTGGCGAGTGCACACCACTGGGCCGGCCTAGCCGGTGGAGACACAGGACGTCTTTTTCTGACGTTTGGCGGGCCGGTCCGCGCCGACCGGATAAGCTATTGTCCATTGGATAGGGTATTAACTTATAAAAATTTAATTTACCTATTAAATTTGCAAGTTTGTATTGATAAAATAGAGAAAAAGGATGACCAGTCTAGAATAATAGATGTGGTATTTGTGACTGTCAATTTTTCAGAGTGTGAAGTCTGTCAGTACTCCCTGGGTAATGACACTTTACTTATGAAACAGAACTGGGAAACGTACTGGAATGAAACAAAGCAAGTGGAGGCAGTACAAGAGCAAGATTCATTATTACAGGTAAGTTTGGATGTTTTTATGTGTATTTTATCTGATTGTATTTTACCTAAGCTTTTTTGTTGATAAGCCTTTCAGTTCAGTGGTGTATAGCTAAATAGAAGGTATAGTCTTTATAGTATAAGTGCAATTGAGATGGAAACTGTGCTGTGTTATAGCCTGGTGCACTTTTACCTAGGGCCCACCTTTAAGGCTTGAAGTTTGGTGTTTTGTTCAATGGCAGCAAGTGAAATGGGGTTTTATGGAAACATGTGTTTATTAGATATATTTATATTAAGGGTGACAGTTCAGCCTGTAGATTCTTTGCAGTATAATTGCAATTTACACAGAAACTGTGATGTTTTATATCCAATGCCAGGTCAATCCTTGAATTAAGAAGTTTTTTTTCCTGTTAGATTGAACCTTAGAAAAAAGATTATCAAATCAGTCAATGTTGTATCGGTGTGATCTATTTAACACTTATATTCTTGGTTTTGTCAGATTTTATCCAAAGAAATCAACAGTACATCTAGTCTTTTGGGATTATCAGAAGACAGGTTGAATGTCCTGACATCCTCTGTAGAAGAGCTTCAGTCCAATGTGCCTGCATATATTCAAACAGTTACAGATTTTGTGGCGGAGGTATACATTTTTTTTTTAATTTGAAGTATTTTTTCTTCAAAATTTTGATACGGCATCCTGATGTTGAGTTTGATACTAAAGCCTAAATTTTTACTAGTATTATTATTATTAATTAAAATTTGTAGTGTCATGGTATTTTAAATACAATTTCAAACAAATGGTTGATATTATTTTGGGATTTTTTAATATTATACATAGATATTTATGACAATTATGTTGCTGAAAAAAATGTTAGTTTATAAATGGTAGCTATACATCAAAATAGTCACCAAGAAAGATTCTTGGAAAGTGAAAGTTACTAATGATGCCCCAGAAAATAATCAATGAAAAAGTTACCATTAAATGGTGTTTTTGTCATCTCAGTCAAATCCCTGAAGAAATTCCCGAAAAGAGAGCAGATGACAATGAAAAAATTACTTTTTAGGGAACTGGAGAGTATTTTTACTGACATGCGTATTCTAAAAATTATTCTTGGAATTTTCCAAGAAAGATTCTTTTAAAATGAAAATTTTTAAGAACAAACTTTGTAATTTATTGCAATAGTTTATTAGACATCTGAAGGTAATAATGATACATTTTAAACAACATCTGTGTAGAGAATAGATAGCATTAGTATTTTAATTGTGGATCAACATGAAAATACTATTTGTGGTACAAGTTCATTGTAAATATATTTTAGACAAATTTTAAAAATTCTTATTCTTAAAAAATGTTCTCATTTTTAAAAAAAGAAAATACCTACATTCACAGGAACTTCTTATTCCAACAGAATACTAGTGAATATAGACCCCAATGTTTACTTCTACTCAAAAGGAATTCTACTTGATGGCCTAAAGGGGATACACTGAATATAGAACAGTTCTGTTAAATACATGTGTACATAAATTATTCATTATATTTTTATATCTTTGTAAGGTGAATGAGATGGAGACTAGAGCTGTGGAACAAAGTATCACAACCAGTGAAGAAGAGGAGAGGATTGCTGGACTGTTAGAAGTGACCAATACAGCTTCCCAAAATGTCATGCAACTGAATACAACTACACATAGTTACCTTGGAATACTCACTGGATATGTCACCTCGGCAGAAGAGGTACTTACTGTGTACTATTGAGGTCTTGTCATATCCCCACCAACATAATTACTCTACAAGTTGGAATCTTCACTAGGCATTAAGTTTAACTATTTTAGCTAATGAGCTTGGATAGTGAAAATTAATTCATAGTAATATTTTAAATCGAAGAAACTCAAGAAGAAACTAGCCATAAGTTTTCTGGTGATTTTCTTAATAATTAAGAATTGGTGAAATTTTCTTCTAGCTAAAATTTCTACTTATACTGTATGTCTCTCCCCAGTGGATGCTGTTCTTGTTGTTGACCTCCTCCTAGCTATGCTGGTTATTTCTTTTGGGAAAATCAGCGTTGTTTAAATTCACTGATGTTCATATCAATTAAGTGCTATATACCTCATTCAAATCAGATAAATTTAAAAAGCATCTTACTAAAAGGAGGTCAAAAGTGGGGTGGAAGGGATATGGCAATAATGCATGTGGAGTTCCTTGAGAGTATTAAAATGGCTTTTCTTCTTTAAAAATCATTCATATACCACCATCACTACCCTCAACCCCTCTTCTTTGGAGATAATAATTCACCCACACCGACTGTGATGTCAGACCTATTTATTCTCATGGGTGAGGACTAATCAAGAGTATATCCAGCCATAATTTCTATTCCTATTTCTTCGCCACTTACACAATGAATTAATTATTGAAGAAACTCATTATTGTAACTAATAAAACAAAGATTTCTGTGCCCTTACACAATGAAATAATCATCTATGCAAATCATTGTCATAGTTAATTAAAACAAGAAGATATATGCATCACTTACAAAGTGAATAAATCATTGGTATAATAGGAAAACTTCCCAAATGACATATACAGAAAAAATATATCACAAATGAAGATAACAATATTATATGAGTGCGAAGTACGAGCATTGTTAATCTTCATGAGTAATATATTTTTCTGTATTTCCCCGTAGTTAGGGTAAATACTTCATGCGGTGGATAATAAAAATCATTTTCATTCCAGTTGCTGAGAGTGAGCATAACATCTACTCCAGCTGAGGTAAATGTGACCTTTGATGGTGAACTGGAAAACACCAGGACAGAGCTAGAGTTAGTTCAAGAGACTGCAGAAAGAGCTCAAACAATGGTTACCAGTGTGGATGAACAGGTATGCTGTTTCTGTACACTGTCTTTTTTGAGGACCATGGTCACAAATAGAATCATAGGGAAGATGAGCCAAAACCAAAATCCCCTGTAATACAAATAATCAATATACCTTAACTATCTTAAGATGAAAATTGTAAGAAGACGATTTTTCATTCATCTTTGTTTGAGTGAGTTTTTAATACCAGCCTATATGTTTGGTGCAATGAATGTTGCAGTGAATAGCTTCCTGTACAAGTTCTGTTAACCAAATGTTAGTTATTCAATTGAAAAACGTTCAAAGACTTTTAAAATTGGTAAAGACATAAAAGGGCATCATCCATCAGAAGCCTTTGACTTTTATTGACTGTTTTACATTACACTTAACACATTGAAAAATATAACGTGCTCTTTTGAACCTGCTTGGTCAGAACAAACTTTTGTCGTCTGGATATTACAACAAATATCTGCTCATTTTATTTTATTGTACAAATCAACCTCTAAAAATAAGACTTTCCAACTTTTCATGAAATTATTTACTCCATATAGAAATAAATTTTGTGTAGAGATCAATCAACTCCCTGATTTTGTTGTGCACCTCAAACCCAATATGTGTATTTGTGGTACATCAGCAACTAAATTACAACACGTTTTATTCTGGAAAGCAATAAAACTAACTTTATCTTGAAACTGCACAAGGTGCATTAAAGTAAACTTGAATTAAAATTAAAGAGTGTATAACTGACAGCTGCTTCACCCTGCTGAAAGTCTTATCGAAATCAATCTATAGATTGCTTTGTTGTATTATTTTCAGGGTAAAGATATTGATGCTCTTATTAATGCCACAAGGGATGCACAAGAAAGAGTAGACAGCTTACTGCCAAAGCTTTCAGAGGTAGAATCTCATATTGGCGGCATACATGAAGTATTGACACAGGCTTGGCAAATTGTTAACTCATCCATAGTAAGTAACAGTATAAAATGCAAACCTCATTTTCAATAAGCATTTTTTATATTTTAGGCACAAAACCATTGATATTGGAACCATAAGTGATATGCAGCACATAGCCTCAAGAAGGAATTTCTTTTTTTTTTTTTTTTTGGCAATATTGCTATATCATCATGAGACATATAAACTTGTGATGCTGCTGTAATTTTGTTTTTGAGATTGTGATATTGTGGCTACATAAACTCTTCCATAGTTTAGGTAAATGTTGTACCCAATGGCTTTGTCAACACATGAATGTTTGGCAACATATGCCAAATCATGTTGACATCAGAGTGCATATATTTAAAAAAATAATTTTGTTAATTACTGGATAATTCTATTGTCAAAAATGGCACCAAATGGAAATTTTGTCATTACATAAACTTCATGAAACAAAATTAAGATCAGTGTAATAACTGTAATGGTATGGCAATATCATTTTGCTTGGTGATTTCGTAATGCTATTTTGTAGCAAGAGAGATAGCTTGACTTACAGCTATCTTGAATGTTCAGTAACTTCTCAGTTGTTAAATCCTGGACCTTTCTAGGCTAACAGAGACTACACAGTGCGTCTGTTGAATGAGACACAGGTCAGTGTGACCTACCTGACAGAACTGCTGGCAGAAAATCAGGCTTTATATGCAGAGGGCTCCATGTTATTCAATGAGTCAAAGCTGGTGATAGAAGGGCTGAGTACTGGGGTGCCACCTCCCATCAATACAACACTAGATCTCAATGGTAAGATTTTCCGTGACATGAATGTGTAAAATGTAAAAAGTCAAAAATGCAAGTACATGCATAATTGTGTTAAGGTCTTTAAGGTGTAAACATGGTGGAAGTTAAGCATAACTCCTTTCCACTCCTCACTCTACAAGATAATCACGCACTTTGGCCATAATTTTGGCTTTTGATGCTCCTAAGAAAGTTCAAAACTTACCTGTTAACAAAAGTGTATCCGCCATAGCTTTCCCGTCACCCCTGTATCTTCTCTGGTATGACCTGGCCATACTATTGGAGTTCTGATAATTCACCTTGCTTATGTTCAGCTGTGCCTTAGAGCCTGTCAATTGATGGAGATTATGTGCTATAAAGGTCTACATTAGAATAGATTAGATTTGAATTCCTGTTGATATTGGAAGTTCTAGTAATAAAAAGTTTACCACTTTAGTTTTTACACTGCTGTCTGTTAAGTAAAACACCAAAACACTAATAGATTTACCAAATATAATTGTCTTAAGGTCTTTACAATATAGAACAGGTCTTCAATATACCATACTTTCTTTGATAAAAGCCCCCCACCAAATGTCAATGAGCAAGGGTCAGAAACTGAAGCATGTGTTACTCAAATTTGAAAAAAACAAATAAATTTCATAGTTTTTTAGTCTGGATTTTATATGTCATACCAATGTGGTAAAATCATAATAAAACATGTGCATAAATATTATCTCTTATGGCTTTACAGTGTTCAACCAAGAAAATGTAGTAAAATACCTCACACTTTTGATTTTATCAGTCATGTGTGTTCACCTCTACATCGACAGAGCAAATTAACCTTTGAAAATGCTGAAAAGACATAATTCAATTATTTAAGGTGTATATTTCATTGAATAGAACATTTTTATACTTTTGCATGTTGTTCTAATAAAGGCCCCCTCTTTGAAAAAATGCATAGCCTCGGGACTATTATTACAGAAAATACAGTATTTTATTCATCACTGGTTTATGTATTCTAGTTAGTGTGGAGATAAAATATTGATTAATATCAATATTAAATTCCAATTTGTCTTCAATATCGATATTAAACCATTGTTTAAGACCATAAAATGTACTATTCAAGTATTAATGGGTTAATTTCTGAAAGAGATAAGTAAATATATAAATAGAGTTTTTTATAAATGATAATTATAACTTCAAGGCAAGATATATAATATTAGCATTGTTATGTTTTATAAAATATATCATTATATAACTTATTGTAAGAATACTGAAAATTTAAGTGTGTCCACATTGTAGTTTTAAACACAAGAACACAAGTTTGTAAAATGGGCAAAATACTGCTTTATGAGTTATCGGAGAAATAGTATTATTCCCCTATGTTTAAACTGACTCTTTAACACACTATGGAAACCCAGAAAGGTATATGATAATTGATTGATGTTTAAATATTGATATTTGACCCGTTTGCTATTTCTAGGTATAGACAGCTTCAATCAGGGTGCAGATTACCTGAAGAATGTACTCATTCCTCCTCTGAACTTGTCTCTGTACAATCTCAGCAACATAGATCTGCCCCGCATCAGGACCAAAGTACAGCTACTTATGAATGAGGCTGAGACTATCACACAGTGAGTAGAACTAATACATTCAATTCTCTTGCGGTGGAACTCCGGGTAACAGAATTTCCTTTTCAGTTCAAGTGAAATGGATAGCTCCTTAAACGGCATTTTCTGTTGAATTTTAACCTTTAAATGCAAGATCTGTATTTGCAAAAGATCTTAATGTTAGTCTTATCTTAGGCTTTGAGCCCAGTCATAAATCTAAGATTTTTGTCTCAGCTAAAAATTGTCATAAATAGGTATTCACAAAGCAGGTCTTAGCCAGAAAACAAATGTCATAAAGTTAAGACCAAATTAAGATTTATTTTTCATATAACCAATGTGGTATTCTGTGTCATGTAACTTTATTTTTACATGTTACATAGTTACAAAGAAAATGCATTTATGTTGGCATATTTTATGACATCAACATAAAAAGCAACATAAAAAAATGTTAAAAGTAAATTGCATGTATATCATAACTTTGCAAACTGAAGCACATCTACTTGTATAAAAACAAATTTTCTTATTATTTTTATCTCAGGGTGTTTAATTCAGTTTCACCACTAGCAAAGCAAGCCACAGATGCTATTCATGATTATGAAGCAGTAATCACGGTTCTGGAGGAGGCTAAAGCCTTGGCCCTCGAGGCCAATGTTACCATGATGGAAGTGCTCAGTGCCCTGGATGATGTTAGTGAAGAGGACCTGCAGAACTCAGCCCAGAATCTGGCTCTCAGTGCAGCCAGTCTGCAGATTGAAGCAGCCACATTTGATGGCAAGGGAGCAGGTAGGAAAAGTCTGTTGTGCATAACAAATTTTAATTTGCTTTATCCATTATTCAACCCTGTTTAATTTAACATAGAATTATAAGTAAAATGTGTATCTCTCTTTCAATTATTAGGGGATTTTCAGCAAAATACTTCCACTCAACTGGGAAGTGCAGACAATAGGAAAACTTCCTGAATGACATATACAGAAAAAATATATCACGAATGAAGATAACAATATTATATGAGTGCGTAGCACGAGTATTATATTGTTAATCTTCATCAGTGATATATTTTTTCTGTGTGTGCAAAAGGCCGACATATATTCAGGGGCAGCATTGAATATAAAAACCTCAATAATTTACTTGTAATTTCTCAGCCATTTTTGTTTGTATTTTTATGCTACAGGAACAAGCCCAAGAGCTGTTAAATGACCTGTCTAATGATATATAACACATATTTGTAGGTTACACAGTCTCTTAGATACATGTATCAGTGAAAAATCAGAAGTTATTGACACTAATTATCCTTGGTCAGGTGGCACCGTTGTATACAAAAAAACTATATCTGCTTGTATATCCCCTATATGGGTCAAATACATCTTGCGGTGGATAATAAAATACGGTAGATTCCAAGTGAAAAGATACTTATTTCTGTACAGAGTTATGCTGCTTAAATGGATTGGATTGTATTCTTATCTAAGCAGTTACCAGCTGGTGCACATTGATTTACAATAGAAAATGCAAATAACAGTAATATGTTTCAAAATATATTTGGCATTTTGCAGAAGGTTACACCAAGAATAAGCTGCCATTGAGACTTCCAATAGATTATTAGGATTATGTGCCCTCTTCAGAGTGGCTGTTTGTGTATCTGCCAAGGGTCATCTTTCAACACCCTTCTGTTACCTTTAACCTATGGACTCTTCTGATGTCACCAATTTAACTATATATTGATATATTTATCATAACTATGTTGATTTGTGATGTCACAACATAAAATGGCATAAAAGTATCAGAGCTGAAACGATTAGCAAAATTTGCTAGCCGGGTACTAGTTGCTTGCATTAACCGTTGACTAACCGATTAACTGTTTTTGAGGTGTAGCATGTATGAGAAATACCGAAAACGTCACATGTGTATGTGTTCCAGATGTAAACAAACAAAATGGCAGTTCGCAAGATGCCAGAAAAGCCAAAAAATTCACCCGATTGTTGGGTAAATTCACCAATAATGTAATATTTTGATATTTTACATATACAATACAAATAAAGTGCTTTAATGTGATACATTTTAAGGTCTTAACTTGAAATACTCATAGTTTAAATGATCACGTAAAGTCCCCATATTATAATATACATATTAAGAAAAGAGTTAACAGATTTCACAATATTGGCGTCGACTAGTGCTTTGATAACCTAATAAATGATTAGTACCAATAATCGTTTCAGCACTGAAAAGTATACAAATTTCATATTAATTTTGGTTTGTTTTGATCAATTAGAGTTGTTCTATGATAAACAGATCAGGTTAGATAATGTGTGAAAATAGTATTAGAGATATGTGTACATAGCTTTCTCAATGTATTTCAGCCCTGAGCCTTCAACTGGATTCACTAGAGAGTGACCTGGATGTTATAACAGATAGATGGACCAGGGTGTCCACCAGAATAGATGCATTTACTACTGCAGCAGAGGAACTGGATGCCCTAACTCAATGTAATGTAACAGTTTTCTTTTTGAATGTTTAGAATTAGATTTTTAACAGCTTAGGCATTATAAGGACTAAACCCCTCAGTACAATTCACAGGCTTCCACAGACTGGATGGCAGAGGTGAGAGCCAAGTAAATATAATAATAACAATAATAAGATTTATAGAGCACAAAATTTATACAGATACTCTAATGGGTCAATATCTAATACAGGGCTTCGAAAGAGTCTGATTAAACATTAAACTCTTACCCGTGCATCTAGAACCAGATAATGGTAAAAATAAAAATTCTGTAGTCCCAATGCAGATGATCTTTGAAGAGGACCAAGCCATAGGTAGGCACCACCTTTTGTATATATATAAGCCAATCCAATGTATAGTCTGTCAGTTGTGTGACTACAGTACCCTTGAAAGTTCATTTTGGGTATACAGCATTTTATGCTTTTTTCACCCCACAGCCCTTAAGGGCTGTCAGGGTATTGTTTTCACCCATGGTGTCCAAATGGGTAGGCGGGCGGGTGGGCGGAGGGAAGAAGTTTGTGTGGCCTGTATCTCAGAAACCATAAGGTGTAGGAAGTTGATATTTGGTAGGGACATCGGCTAGGGGGTGTAAGTGTGCAACGTCATGGTATAACCTTGATTTGACCTGTCACCTTGCCATAGTGACCTTGAGTTTGAAAATCATGTCCGGGCTATATCTTGGAAACCGTAAGGTGTAGGAAGTTGATACCTGGTAGGGACATTGGTTAGGGGGTGTAGCTGTGCAACATCATAGTGTGACCTTGATTTGACCTTTGACCTTTCCATAGTGACCTTGACGTATAAAATCTTGTCTGGGCTATATCTCGGAAACCATAAGGTGTAGAAAGTTGATATTTGGTAGTTACATTGGTTAGGGGGCGTAGGTGTGCAGTGTCATGGTGTGACCTTGATTTGACCTTTCCGTAGTGACCTTGACCTATAAAATCTTGTCTGGGCTATATCTCGGAAACCGTAAGGTGTAGGAAGTTGATACTTGGTAAGTTACATTGGTTAGGGGGCGTAGATGTGCAACATCATGGTGTGACCTTGATTTGACCTTTCCGTAGTGACCTTGACGTATAAAATCTTGTCTGGGCTATATCTCAGAAACCGTAAGGTGTAGAAAGTTGATACTTGGTAGGGACATTGGTTAGGGGGTGTATCTGTGCAACGTCATAGTGTGACCTTGATTTGACCTTTGACCTTTCCATAGTGACCTTGACCTATAAAATCTTGTCCGGGCTATATCTCGGAAACCGTAAGGTGTAGGAAGTTGATACTTGGTAAGTTACATTGGTTAGAGGGCGTAGGGGTGCAACGTCATGACGTGACCTTGATTTGACTTTTGACCTTGCTGTAGTGACCTTGACCTATAAAATCATGTCCGGGCTATATCTCGACAACTATAAGGTGTAGGGAGTTGATACGTGGTAGGGACATTGTTTAGGCAGTGTAGGTGTGCAACGTCGTGGCGTGACCTTGATTTAACTTTTGACCTAGCTGTAGTGACCTTGACCTATAAAGTCTTGTCCGGGGTATATCTTGGAAACCGTAAGGTGTAGGAAGTTGAAACTTCAAAAGTAAAACGTCATGGTGCCACCTAGATTTGACCTTGCTGTAGTGACCTTGACCTATAATGCCTTGTCTGGGCTATATTTCGGAAACCATAAGGTGTAGGAAGTTGATATTTGGTAGAGACATTGTCTGGGAGTTATATGTGTGCAACGTCATGGTGTGACCTGGATTTGACCTTTGATCTTGCATATCTGATGCTATTTTATCTCTCTATGGGGATATGTGATACTATTTTATCTCTCTTATATCTCTCTTATATATTTTTACTTGAATCTTGGTTGTTGTACCTTAGGGTGTCTTTTGATGTAGATTAAGCATTGTTAAAGTCATATTAGAATTCATTAGCCGTTTTACTTTTGCAACTTCCCATTGTAACAGATGGTATTGCATCAAGTGAGCCACAGGTTTTGCCCCAATTCCACATAAAAGCATGTATCGCCACCTCTGTATGAATGGGTAATATTCAAAACATTTAAACCATAATTCGACCATACAAATAAATATCCAAAGTGGGAGAAGTCTTAAAGCTTCATAATTTTTAGTTTAACGAATTGTCCTGTTTTAATACTTAATCTTTAACATGCAGTTTTTTTCTCTTATATGTTATTTTCTCTACTTAAACATTATTTGGACACTGCTCTGAAAGTATCCCAATCTGTGTACTGTTTCACTATTTCTGTATGTCATGGTGTTGAAAACTATTTTCTCAGTCTGTGGGGAACAGGCATCCCTGATGCTATTTTTCCTTGTGTTTTTTAGCATCAACATTTTCAGACAACATTGCATCAGCCAATGCCATAGCATCTGAAGTACTCTCATACAACACACCTTTAGAACCTTTGGTGGAACAAGTAACCAGTTTGGAACAGCGCCTTAGTGATATACAGGAACAGGTCAATAATGCTTCTCAGGCTGAGGTGCAGATTGAAAACCAATGTAAGCTACAATTGTCATCTTCCTATATCAGACACTGTCTTTGTACTTGTTTAAGCAGAATTCCATGATTTACACACTGTTTTTAACAATGAGTTACTTGAGCATACCAGATGGTGAGCTTTGTGGATTAATAGGATAATAGTTTATTACATTAAATCTATGCTATCATTTATGGTGCCTCATAGTTAAAATACATCTTTTTCTCAAGTGTTGCCAGTATTTCACAAGTGTGTTGGGATCAAAGAAGTCTAGACTTAATGATCCATAATTTCATAGGTTAGACAGTTTTATGCTTTTTGCTCCAACCCCCGACTCCTCCTCTCCTTCTCTTGAGGTTTTTTACTGCATCTGAAGTTTTTTTGGGGAATAATACAAAGCCAGATTGGACTATATAGTATGAAGTATACCTCCACAAGACATAGCAGTTAAAGCCTCAGATGGATTTCTTTGAAATACTACAGCAAGAGATTATGAAAAGGAAATTCTATATGCTTAATAATTTTTTGCTTATATTGCAGTGCGAACCTTCCAAACTCGCTTGGATGAAGACATTCAAAGATCAGTAGACTTGACATCCCAAGACTACACAGAGTCGTTGTCGATAAGAAACCGTATAGACAATTCCATAGGAGGAATAGAAGCCAAAGTAGAGCAAGCCATGTCAATGTTAGCTGAGATGGAACAACCAGTCAGCTTTAATGCACAAGATTATGCTGAACTAGTCAATCCATTAGTTGATGAAAGTAAGTTATAAACTATTGAAAACTGATTTAGTTTAATAATTGTGCCGATTCATTCTGAATGATTCAATAGGTTTTATTATCCACCGTGAGCCATATTTGACCCATACGTAGGGAGAAATACGGAGCCGGATATATTTTTTTTCATATAGAGTGGCACCTCCTTTCCATGGATAATCAGTGTAATCAAGTTCTGATTTTTCACCGATATCTCGGAAACTATGTTACCTACAAATATGTATTATCTATCATTGGCAATGTATTTTTACAGTGCTTCTGTTCTTTTTGTTGCATAAAATCCAAACAGAAATGGATGAGAAATCGCAAGTTAGTTTAAAGACTGATACTTTTTCATTCACTGGTCGCCATGTTTTTATGACAGCATTTGTACATTCTCTCTTTAAATATGGATTTATTTAAATCATAAGTCATACAAAATGGTGGATAATAAATAAAACATCCCACATCAGATATATACAGAAAAAATATATCACTCATGAAGATTAACAATATAATGCTCATGCTACACACTCATATAATATTGTGATCTTCATTTGTGATGTTTTTTCTGTACATGTGATTCGGGAAGTTCTCCAATTGTATCAAATATCAAACTTTAGTTATGTATTCAGTGGTCAGTCAATTTGCTATTATTTCTGAAGCAAATATTTTCATTATATTGTCAAATAGTCCTGATACTGTTTTATAATACCAAATTGAACAAATCTAAAAATCATATTGAATTTTAGTCAGTAAACTGTGTTTATATAGTATAGAGTCTATACTATAGACAACCACTTCTTTCCCTCTCTTCCTCCAACCTTTAAGTACTTCTGAAATTATGAAAACTTGTCCTATTTACTGTACCATTTTCACCAATACATTATACAATCAGTCAACCACAATATCAAGCTCTTTATTTCCTTTCACCCCTTCAAGGTCATTTCTATAATGAGGTGGCCTTCACCTTTAAGTATGACCTTGACCCAGTGGGTGTGCTGTTTCTGGCTGAGAACAATGTGACAGGTGAGCGGCTGCTGATACAGCTGCTGGAGGAGAGAGTCGTGTTCCAGTTTGCCAACATAGACACCACAATGAGAGCTGTCAGCCCCGCTGATCTCTGCAGTGGCTGCTGGTTCAGAGTCATTGCCACAAGGTGAAGGAATCATATCTATCTCCTTATTAACTACATATTAAATAAAGTATGTACACTGGGTGTATATTTAGCCATGGCTTTGGTTTCTAGTATATATACACAACATTCTAAGTATTGTCATTCTGTCAGCATTTTAAAATAGAACACATTATACCCACTCCACCCCCAGCTGACTCCAAATGTAAGCAAAAACAAATGCTAGTTAGAGGGAGATGTCAGAGAAAATAAAGAAAATATGAAAATTGTGAAAATGAAAAGTAATTTGGCAGTTTTAGAGTGACATCTTGTGAAAGAAACATTGTAACTGTTATAGGTACTGTATATCATGTCCCCTGACCTTTAACAATAAGGCCTGAAATAAGTTCAGCTTGTACCCTATTCTTATTATTTACATTGGCAGATATGGTATAGATGGCCAGCTGACAGTGACCAAGATGTCTACAGGAGGCACAGCTGTCACACATGTGCGGGGGGAGTCAACACGACACAATATACTTATTCTCAACTCCCCTGTTTACATTGCTGGACTCCCAGCCAACTATGATGTATGTATACAAGTGCTTGATCACCAGAAATACCTGTCAAAAGATTTGTTGACCTTTCAAGGGGCTCATGTTCTTTTCCATTTTGCTCTGTTGTAACTGAATCTTTCAGGATAACTCACAGGTAAAATGTTGGCCTATGCAGTGAGTGATTGATACATATTAAACAAATAACAAGGTATGAGAAAAGGATTTGCCAGTAATGACAATACTTGTCAGGACCATGTGATACTGTTCTGATGATAATGATATGTGTAGCTAACTGAAGTGTATGAATGAGTATCTTCTGTATGACCAGCACACTGGAGTAACTGATGGGAGTAAACATGATGGCTGGCATAAGTAGTAACAAGTATTGGTATCATATAAGACCATTGAAATGTAAGTTCCAGTCCAATTTAGATCCCATTGAATTGTGAGAGTGATCTGGATCACCGTCTGGATACACAAAACGTCAAATATCAAATTTTTATATTTACTTATTATTGAGTAGTTTGCTTTGAAAAAGAGAGTTAAGCTTCTGATATAAACTATACATGTCTTGGCCGTGGTCTGTGTTCTCTGAGTGTTCTTGTTTCTGGTCTGATTTTGACTATTTTTCACTACTTTGTTCAGTGTAGTGAAGGCTTATATCACATCATATCAAATTGGTTTGATGTGTATGGACTTTCATACACAATGCTGTTTTTCCTGTTGTTATAGTTTGATGCTGGTGGAAGCAACTCAGGTTTCGAAGGTTGTATCTACAGTGCGACATTCAACGGTAACATTATCCCAGTATGGCAGAAGATCCTTCACCATTCTTCCACAGCTACCTGTTGTTCCCCACCACCAAGTCTACCCACCCCTGCAACCATCTCTGCTACAAGCTTTGACAACTTTGGTAGCTACCTACGCCTCAGTTTACCAAGTTTACCCATTGCAACATCGTCTCATATTGCAATAGAACTGAGAACATTTTCACCAAATGCAGTGGTGTTCCTTGCAGATATGAATGGTTTTACAGGGTATTATGGCATGCTTATACAGGAAGGTCGACTGACACTTGCAGCCTCTGGTGGTGGTGAGAGTTTTATTCTGAGGACAGATCAGAGTTACAATGATGGCTCATGGCATCGGGTAAGTTTGTCAAGCAATGTAAATATATGGCATTTTTATCACTGTTTATCTGATTTATATATTTTCATTTGTGTGGCTTTATATAGAATAAGATGTTTATATGTAAGTGGATCTGTAGCATAATGTTTAAAGGAGTTTAAATGTTCCAAAGTAACAATACACAACCATACACAGGAGACCCTTGACAGTTGAAACTATCCATACAACCCACTGTTGGAAGTAATATAAACTAATACATTATTCAACTCCACTTTAATTTGACCCATGTCTAAAGATTACTGCATATGAAAATCAAGTATTTTATAAGGAGAAACTTTTACTAACTGATTGCGGACTAATGTAGTGCAAATGGTAAGAGATAAAGCAATTTTTCTTAGGCTTAACTTCACTTTTGTGTGTTGTATGCTGTATTGCATTACCTTCACTTTCACTTTTTTACATGTGTCAGCTAATGCAAAGCCCATTCATGGGGGGAGGCATTTGTTGTAAAGAGATTAAACCTTATAATCTCTTAACATATATGAGTGTTATCTAATCTTGACATTTAGGTTAGTGTACAGATGAATGTGTCTAATGCTTTACTACACCTGGAGACACACAATGGTACTGAGTGGGTGACCACTGAGGTGAAGTCAGAAGCTCACTCTGTAGACTTATCAGCACTCACTGCACCCCAGTACACCATAGGAGGACAGAACCCTGACACCTCAGAAATGTAAGCAAAAAAAACCATAAATCCTACTAAAACTGTTACAGGTCAAATAATTCACAATAAACTTTTGTAAAGAAAGAGTAAAAACCAGATACTCCAAGTAAGAAAGCTTTTTGTGTAAGTAAAGCTAAAATCATGTTATTTTCAAACAAGTAAACTTCTGAAACTAAGCAGAAAACATTGGTAAGTAAGCAGAAAACATTGACATTTTAAAGTAAGTAAAGATAAAGCTGCAATACATTATATTAGTAAACAGAAATCCTCAACACCTCAGTTGAATAAGTATAAAGCCATGATGCCTCAATTAAGTAAAGGTACACTTTAACATTTTAGATAAGTAACTGTAAAATCATGGCAACTCAAATAAGTAAAGATACACTTTGACATTTCAGATAAGTATAAAACCTATTTGGTAAGTCAAATTAGTAAAATGTACACTTTGACATTTCAGATAAGTATAAAATCTTGACAACTCAAACAACTAAACAGAAAACTGCAACTTATCAAGAGTTTTCTATGTAGAACCCTGACACTTTACACCGAACAAAAACCTTAGACCTGGCAGCAGTGTAAGAAAATAATTAATGTAAAATTCATCAGTGTGTGACATTCACCCTTATATTAGAAAAAAAATCCAATTGCCACAGTGTAACTAGCCACCAGGGTCAACCTTTAAAACTATCAAAAAAATCATCTAAATTTGTGCTAATCTTGTATCGAGGGGAGATCAGAGGTGTAATTTAGTCACAGAAATCACAAATTTGTAAGGATTATCCCACAATTCAAGGAAATAGAACAGGGCCTTTTATCACTTGCAAATTCCACATTTCTCTCTCGTAGAAGGAGGGTCCTTTGTGTAAGAAACACTCTTATCTTGTAATTCAATTCAATTTCTTACCATTTATTAACTTCCAGCAAGAAGGTATATATAATTGGCAGGATGTATTTGTTTGTTTCTAAAATAACTCTAAAACTTGAGGACGGGTTTTGATTAGGCTTTCAGAGAATGGTACAAGGAACAGATCAGGATCACCATTTGGATCTAGGAATTTTTGAAGGAATTTTATCAGTGAGAAGGTATTTGGCCTTGGAGGAGTGTTCTGTCTCCAAGTGGTTTTTTTTGTTTGATCTATTGAAGAATTTCAGTGAACTTTTGCCCCAGCGGCCCATTTCCCCTGCTATGGTATTTTTCAAATTATCTTTACATGTAATATTACAATTTTATGATTTGTTTATGGCCATGTTTTTTATCAGATCTGGGCCAGTCACTGAGAGTTTTGCTGGCTGTATCCAATCCTTTCAGCACAATACAGGAGAGGATCTTACGTTGACACCAGTTACGCTGAGTAGTGTGGTACTCAGGAGTTTTGGTGTCAATCTGGACTCTTGTTATATGGATGTAAGTCCCTTTAAAAGATTCTGACAAATAAGATTATAATAACAAGTGCAAATAAAAGAAAACAGCCTAGTGTACATTGCATAATTATTTCTTATAAGCAGATGTATATTTTACCCTCTAAACAATACACTTTATCATCATAAGTATCTTGCCCATGGGTATTGTCTGTCATTGAATCCAGAAAATACAGCTTTAATCTCCAACATTTTGGCTCTCACTTAGGTCATGGTCAAAACAAGACTAAGCTTGAGAAAATGTTTGTTAGACTGTCATAATCCATTAACTCCCCAGTTGTTTTGTCCACCTGATATCATATTTCAGCATAAATATTTCATGCTCTGAGCATAAAGTAATATTCCTATTAAATACAGTGGATTTGATCTAAGTCGAAGTTGCAAAATGTCTGTCATTTACTTATACATATGGCAACTTCTAGTTATGCCCACTTTGAGAAATATATGAACTACTGAAGAAATGATGCAGTTGAACTATCTTGCAATAATTAACACTTGTTGTATCACTCTACTGGGTAGTCTGTTTGTTTGATGTTCAGATTTAATAACAGAATAGTGAGAAAACAGGTATAGCGTAACACAATAGTGCTAATTTGTCACAGCCTTAAGAGATTTTGACACTTCTGGGCACACAAGAATCACAGGTTCAACTTTTACCTTCCTATTCCCATTTAAAAGTAACACTTTGTATTCCAAATTAGGTCCTAGTTATGGCCACTTTCTGTAATTTAAACTTCTAGTTATCTTTGTATTTTGCTTTAAGAATTGTTGGAACTTAGAAACTACTTCCACTTATGGGAATATTCTACTTTTGACAGTTCTACTTATAACAAATCTACTATATATATATAATAATCAAAATAACAAATAAAAGTTGATGTGATAAAATACCTACAAAATTCCTAAGGATGTATATTACCTCTCAGAT
The DNA here is from genome assembly GCA_964017235.1 of Sabellastarte sp. h YS-2021. Taxonomy (NCBI): domain Eukaryota; kingdom Metazoa; phylum Annelida; class Polychaeta; order Sabellida; family Sabellidae; genus Sabellastarte; species Sabellastarte sp. h YS-2021. The sequence continues at coordinate 88,129,099 of OZ024928.1, forward strand.
AATCGCTTTATACAAGACAGTATAATTGTTGATAACTTTAAAATTAAATTGTTAATTTAGCTGGAAACAAGTATTCACTAGGAATAAATTTTCACAATCCATGCATGTTCATTAGTAAAACAGCTGATGTTAATGCCAAGTGAACAATTTAACTGATGCAGTATTTTTTACAACCCTTTGGGTTTGCCATGACAAGGTTTAATTATATCGACATCAATGTACTTTAAACTGCTTCTTTTTTTCTTGTAGGTTGTATCTGGCATTGGATTATCAGAACCACAAGGTTATGTTGCACTGAATGACATTCCAAACCCATTGACCTACTTGGAGTTTGATTTGCTTACCTTTGAACCACATGGGATTCTTATGTTTGCAGAATTATCTACAGATCCTCCAGTATGTATTGTCAGAATATGGATGTGTGTATGAATTTGAAGTAAACTTCTGCTTGTGAGTTTTACTTAGAAAAAATCTTTTTTTTTTAACATTCTTAAAAATAAAACTAAACTAGGAATAAGAATGTTTTGAGTAGGTGCCTTATTCTATAAGAATTTAGTGCTCAGTCAGTTTTGCGCTATGTTCAAGATATTTGAAGAGCTTTATCTTCTAGTATCTGTGGGAATTCCTAACAATAAAAGTAAAAATGCAAATAAGAAATTATGAAGTTACAGTATTCCACTGGGGCTTTCTGGCAATATTTTATGAATAGAAACGTATCCTGTCACTTCTTGTCTTGGACCATTGCCACTGAATATTGCCCATTCTTATCTCCCCCTTTCTCCTTCACCTCTAAACCCTCTCTTCTGACACATCCCCCATCCCATCTCTACAACTGCACCTTGCCTTGGAATATCACCGCTGACCAACTTCCCTCACCTCACTTTCTTTCATTTAAAATTAACATAGCCACTATTTATCCAAGCAGCAATGAGATTGCTGCTTTTGTCCAGCTTATAAGAACCACCAAGGTCAGTTTCACTTTTTGTTACTTTGTAAAAATGTATTTTTTTATTTATTTTTCTTGATATGTTCAGGCGACATTTCTGTACATTGCCTTGTACCATGGAGACATACTGGTACTCTTCAATCAGGGATCTGGAATACAGCCTGCACTTACCACTCGGGGCCTCTACTTGAGTGATGGTCAATCTCACACTGTTACCTTGGATTGCAGATTTCCAAACAGGTACATTTCTATAATATCACTCTGGTCAAAGTTAACACTTTAAAAATTAACAAGTTAATTTAAAAAAAAAAACTATAGGTTTTAGAAACTTCTGCTGCATGTGTCATCAGGTAACTGAAAAAAAAGATTACATCATCAAAATCAGACCAGATTTTTACTGGCTCCTCATCAAGGAGAGAATTACTTTCTTCCTCCTCATTGGTAATTAAAAGTGTGTATATAGATTGTTCCTAAGTTCATCAGTAAACTTCTCTCAGTTTCAGAACTGGGTATACAAGAGGGTCATATGGTAATTAGTAGACAGTATCTACCAACAGAAGTGGTGATCATGTCCATCTCGGTGCTGCACCCACTTTGTAGAACAATTTGCAAAACGACAATTTGTATTTGATGTTTAAAACTCCATATCGTTAGTGCTTAGAGATATAATGTAATAAGTGCTATACAAAAACCATGTGTCATGTTACAATTCCTATTTAAGTAGTTTAAATACATGCTTACAATATATAGTATAGAATACATTTCAATATGATTTGCAGCAGTACTCTTATATTTAAATATTTAAGGCCTGTACCCATATTCTCCGACTTTCTTTTTTGTTTTCCATGCAGTTTTTCCACCACATGTACCTTAACACTAATCACACTAATCAACAATTAAACCATTATTGCCACTAATTTGTCATTATTACCCGTGGAATTCTAAAATGCTCAAGACTTAATAAATTTATTAAAATATTTCTAATTCAATAAAAGAGATATTGTAGTCTGTACTAAGAGTTAAGAATGTTAGTACTGATCTACTGTACTTAGAATAATTAACACAGAGACAATGACTAAGAAAAATATAACATTTTCAGTCAGATGGCTTCTGATAGTTATTGTCCTGAAACAAATTTGCCAAAACATACTTTTCTTTTAACATTTTACCTTCAAGTTGTAAATCATGTTTTCAAACCATATAAAATTGACAAGTTCTGATACTTACCAGCCCAAATCTGGTCCTTAATTACACCGTGCATATTTTAGATTTACTCCAAGATGTGATGTAGCATGTAGAGCATTTTTAGTTTTGATGAAAAGGTATAGATCTCCACAGCAAGGTCAGGGATGCAGAACCCCTGGATACTATGTTTACCTAAGTTGTCTACACCATAGATTACAAACAGCTAAATTTCCATTAACGGATGTTGAAATTTAATAAACTATGTAGCTATTCATGCCTACTAAAGCATAACCAGCATGGATACTAAACTGGCTAGCAGCCTGAACCAGCTTGTTATGCAACATACCTATTTTTACAGTACCTCAAGACATGAAGCTGCATGTACAGCATTTGGGGTTTTTTTATCAGAAGGTTCTGATATCAATGCCCAGGTCATGAACATTGTACCCATGGATATATCCTTATCAAAGTTGCTTGTCTACACTCAAGATTATATAAGGGCTACCTGGCTATTAATAAAAGAAGTAATTCAGTATGAAGTAAAAGAAGAGTGTTACTTTGGGAGAATGGTAATGAATATTTATAAAGTTGAATGTTCAAACAATATAATTTCTGACAATGGATATTCTACTATTCTTTTTGTTTGTAGCTTAAGACTTGGGGTGAGAGGTCAGCGTCATTATGGAGCCCTGACCATGAGTCCTGGGATGAATTTACGCAGTAGTCGCCTGTATGTTGGTGGCGTTCCCCCCGGTATCACTCTCAATGAGCTGGATCTGCCAGTTCTCCATGGAATTGTGGGAGGAATCAGGAACATCAAAGTCAACACAAAGTGAGAGCCCTTGCTTTTGTTTTTCATATGTATAATAATTACCTCCGCTGAAGAGGTATTATTTTCAGCTCCTTTGTTTGATTACACATATACTGCTGGTTGGATCTTCCTTTAAAAATCAGTCAGACGATGGGTCTTGGTCGAACTAAGATCCCATTAAATTTTGAGAGTAATGTGGATCACCACCTGGATACAAAAAAATATTTCAGATTTTCCCTTTACTTATTATTGCATGCATGGGCGTTGATATGTGCTCTCCTAGTGCTTTTGTTACGTTTACTTTTGACACGTATCATATACAAAATATTGATGTTGGGGTCTTACATCCCTTTTTGCAACACATTGGCAGCAGTTACTGTGGATTTGCCCAAGTGTAGATTTAGTAGTATACTATATTTAGTTTGCCTCTGTGAAACCAGCCCCAGGATTTTTACTGTAATACAATTTTGTCTTGCTTTTTTCATTGCAGTTTGATAGACTACTTTGCCAGCATGGATGATGAGTTGCATGAAGCAGCTTATTTAAGTGGTATCCCAGCCCCTGCAGACAACCCTCCTCCACCCCCATACCCTACACCATCCCCAGGACCCAGTACTGTGGCCCCTACATGTGCTCCAAACAAAGTATTCAGCATGAGTGAGGAGGGCATACGGTTTGGAAATGAGCCTGTCAGTTATCTGGCTCTCAATGTAGAGAACTTCAAGCATATGTTTCAAGGCTCGTAAGTGCAAATTCAAATATCTTTGCAGGGACTTATTGTAAAACATATTATTTATGTGACTGTGAATTGTGAGAAATATATAATGAAACTTCATTGCATGAACAAGAAATTAATAAGAATCTTTACAGTAATTCTAAATATGAATTGTTAAGGGTATACTGTAAGCCGTTATTGCATATATAAGAATCTATTAGTTAAAAGACCCTTTATTGTAATTCTGCATGTTGTCACATTAAAGGCCAATATCCAAGTACATTGTATACCTGACTACTGGAAGTTATAAGTTGATCACATGACACAAAAATATTGTGTTTCATCTTCATTGTAAATAATAGATTCCAAATCCTAAAATTGATCCTAAATTGTCATGACCAAGGTTATCCAGAGATGAGGACTAATGACGTTTTTATTGTTAGTGTGATATACGGACTATTTATCAGTGAATCCCTCATGTCTATAGCTGGATTCAATCCAGATGAGAGTCAGAAAATTAAATGGCAAACCTGAAACTGAATATCTAGGATATCCAGACAAGGACAATACACTGTGCCTGATGTCTATTGTAGGTTTGTGATTCGTATCAAATTTCGAGCCCTACAACCGAGTGGAATCCTGTTCTACATAGCCAGTGGTACAGTGAATGCACAGAGCTACTTCACCATTTACCTGGATGAAGGTTTCTTGGTGCTCAGTGTACAGACTAACACTACAGCAAGCCAGGAGGGCAGCACCAAGCTTATCAAATCCAAAATGAGCCATTATGGAAATGGCAGGTTTTGGGATGTAAGTCTAAGAAAGTATAAAACCTGCTTTAAACATTGCTTCTATGTTAGCAAATGATATTGTTGAACTATTACCATTGTCTTGTGTGGCATGCTGTAATGTTAGCTTCTCTAAAAATCCTAAACCAACTGAGATGCTGATTATTTTGAGTGTTAGGTTGATAATGTATTAATATGGTATTAAAATTGCTCTTGACATCTGGATCTGTCTGTTTCATCGGTCTGCAACAAAAGTAAGTGGCACTTATGTTGCAATCATTAACAAGCAAGTTAACAACATACTTGTTTGACAAATCTGTTCTTACCAACCAGTAATTTTGTCATAAGTTATAACCTTCTTCTTCCCAATGGCTTCAACATCTAAGAATAATCCCTTTCAATAATTTTGTCAACCTTGATTTTCACTATTGCAGAAATTATGCATCCATAACCTCTAAAGAGAATTAGATGTAAAATTAGACATGTGAGACAAAGATTGTGCACTATAAATAAATAGAAACTAGTGAAAAGTAAAATGTAGCAGCTGTCAAACTAATTTTGAAGCATCAGCTACAGTAAATGCCGTATTTTTCTGTAGCTCAAAGTTAGCCACAACTAGAATGAAATACTGTATAATATTTATTTTATTGGATCTACTACTTTTTCAGGGTCCACTGTGCCTGTTTTAAGATTCAAATAGAAATTAGTAACTTATTTTATGCAAATAATTGTCCATATTAGTGTTATAATTGAAAACACAATTTGAGAATCAAATGCAGTTATATTGATAAAAAGAACAAATTTGCCCTAATTACACTTGAAAATACATGTAGTTTGAGTGATTAGTTCCATAAAATGTGTCAAAAGTTGTTAATATTTCGGAGATGTCATAAAGACCATGCTGATTGTGATATTAAATTGCAATGGATACACAGAATCACAGTGGTATGCAAATGGTATGTTGTAGGTGGTGGTACTGCGTCTGAATGATTTCCTAGCACTGACTGTACCCACTGAAGAATATGGTAACAATGGGAACCTGGCCAGCTCTGAAATACCCAGCTCCCTCCAGTTAACAGATACTCTGTTTATAGGAGGTGTCAGTAGTCAGCATGCAGGTTTCCCATTCAGCAGTAACCAGGACATCTCTGTAAGTTATACTGTTTGTACAGTACTTTCCATTTAGCTGCAATAAGTATATCACTGTCAGTTATAATATTTGTAGGATATGGTTCTGGCTCCACACCAACTAGGACATCACTAGAAGTTATACTGTTTGCATACTCCAAAGTTACTAAGGCATCACTGTAAGCTATAATGAGTGTAGGATATTTACCATTCCATAGTAATTGGGACATCACTGCAGGATAAGTCCCATTTAACTGTAAGAACATAACTATCAGTTTACTGTTTCTATGACGGTTCCCATATAACAGTAATTAGGACATTGGTAGGTTATACCATTGTAGGATAGTTCCCATTTAATAGTAATCGGGACATTACTGTAAGTTATAATATCAGACTGATTATACTGTAATAGTAACCCGAACATTACTTGAATGTTATATTGTTTTAGTAACTCAGACATTACTCAAAGTTACTGTGTTATAGTAAGGAGGAAATCACTGAGAGGTTGTAATTTTAAAGCAAGGATGTGACTGTAAGTTGTGGTTGGTAACACACTCACCTCCTGAGGTCAGCGGTTCAAACCCTGAACCTGACCCTATATGTGGGAAAGTTGGTTGTTGCTTACTGATGTGAGGCAGTTTACAGGCCAGAATCTTAACCAACTAGTATCTACTGGTTTCCTCTACCCTTAAAACTACCCACCGTGATATAACCTATACAGTGTGTTGCAAAGATATTAAATCCAAATAAATCAAATAAATCAATCTTAATCACTGTATAAGTTATATTTTTATACTTTACAACAACCAGGATATTACAGTAAGCAGGACATCAGAATGACTGTAAGAGCATACTCTAAGTGTATAGAATATTGGTTACCTGTATGGCTTTCACCCTCCATGTGGGAAACTGCTTATTTTGAGCTAACAGGGAATCAAAGTGATTCTAATCTCAAATTAATCATATCTAAAGCTATTGCATTGTGTATTGTTCAAAGATTGGCAGTGCCTCCTTCCATGGCTGTATACAGAGTGTGATCATCTCGTCACATGACATAGATGAAAGAGAAATTGATCTCAGGTACTCATTATCTTCTTTCTCAAGCCCCAGTCTTGGCTTGACCTTGTGATGGCCCTGTCAATCGCATGTAGACTTTATCCAGTAATAGTAGGGATGAATTTTTACTGTCACTGGTGATGATTTGTGGTTATCATTTTCAACTATCAAGACTGCATTATTTCCTTTCAATTTAATGTCAACCAACATATTGATTATATGTATATTATAAAAGTGTGGGATAAATTAAGAAAATAATAATGGTGCTAATAGTTGTGTTCATGTTGTTTGCCTCAACGATAATTACAAGAAGTTGTTAGTTGGAATGTAGGCAATATTTTGTATGTTTGATGTGTCCCTTTTCCATTTTTTTCATTGTGTGTAACTTGTCATTGAAGCACAGGTCAAGGACATTAGCTTAGCATTATATTTTCCCCCCTGAAAGATCCCTGTCACTATAATATGGCAAGAATGGAGTTTGATTATTCAAATAAAGACATATAGAACCATATTTGATATTTGTACAAAATCTTTTTTATTGCGATAAACATATAAATGTATGCCAGGCATCATGATTTTCAGTAATGTAACCTGTTCATGTGATATGTTGAGAGTATTAGGATACATTAAAACTAGTAGTGATTGGTGAAGGGCACCCAAGCCTATGAGCAAGACAGCAAAATTTCTTTAAAGATTTTTCAAAATACCCCATAATAATAGAGCTTTTATATTTTTTTACATCCTTAGCGCCCCACTAGATGCAGCAGGCGTTTCTCAGTGCTATGATGAGGTAAATCCTGGTGTATTCCTCAATGCAACCAATGCCTATGTCAGAGTAATGAGTGATGTGTCTCCAACCTTTGATATCCAGCCTGGATTCAATGTTACCATTTCATTCAGGTAACTGTGACCTAATTTATATATTATATTTATGCATACCAGTCGACTTTGTCATTGAGGATAATTTAGTTATGTGACTCTGGCCAATATACTTGCTTCCCATATTTTACTTGAACATTCTGGTCAGAAAAGTGTGACCAGCCAGCATTTCTTATTAAAGAGAATAGTGATATGTTTCAATCCTGGTTTAGCCTCAGTTCAGATCTCTATATCCAGTCAACCTTTGTAAATGAAGATATCAGCAATATGCTTTTGAGCATTTAAATATTGTTTCCAGATTTAACCACACTATTTAAAACGGGTTACTGTGACCAGTCAGTCCTTTGTGTGAAACATTATGTTAAATGGCAGATTGATGATAAGGATACCGAAAGATTAATGCATGTTCCCAACTCAATGTTCCCGCCATTATTAGCTTTTAAACACAAAGTCCCCGAATTTCACTGAGGTAATCCTGCTGTTGAAATCTCTAAGCTATAACTTCAGCTATTTGATATTTCAAGATATCCGTAATATGTGATTAACCCAGACATGCAATGACCAGTTTTATCTTCATCATTTTGTACAAATAAGGGTCCAGTTATAAAATGTTTCAAGCTTAGCTTTAACTTTTGCTTTAACAATATTAAGACAGTGGAAAAATACTTGTCATTCCTCCATGTCGCAAGAAATTGTAGAATAAAATCGTTAAAAATTTCAGTTATACAATAATTTTCCTTTAAATATCAGAAAAAAAGGTTTTATTCTCTTGAGTTGGGAACACGCATCAGTCTTTTGGTGTCTTTATCATGCTGTTGTCAGTTAAAAAAAATTATAAAAGTTTCTGTTGTTGACACACATACCTAACTTTCAAAATTAGCTTTTCTTTGGATGAACGATCTGAAGGTTTCTCCAGTATGATGTAGAAATACCCAGAGAAAGGCTACACTTAGCCTAGAGATAATCATGTGACTTCATTTGTGTATCTATTTTGCTTGATCAAATACTTGGCAAATGATGAATCTACAAAAGTTTCAAATAAACCCATTTACTATAAAACTAGGTATATATATTATATTTGAGTTTAAAATACTGATCATCGATAGCTTATATAAAAAGCAGACAAAACAAACTGGCTTGGTTACAGGCTTGGTTACAGAGTGAATATAACTGTAAAAGATCTATTCGTGGACTTGTACAACTCGTTAACATTTATGAGCACATGGATGAGATTTGATTTTAAAAGTGTTACAGAAGACAATGTGTTTGTTGTGAAAATAAGGTAATGTTGTTTTACTTTAAAATATTTATAAATTTTGAATATGACCATGAGAAACAATGGATGAAGACTGCACAGAACACCACATGAAGTACTGAGGTCTAGATGTTTTCAGATCACAGACATTTGAAAGCAATATACATGTATTTCTTATTTTAACTGTAAATCATTTGTATTTTGTAAAAAATGCTTGTGCAAAATATCAATATAACATAGTTTTATATAATCCAAATGGTTTGATATTTATCCTATAAATTATAGCTCATTAATCTTATTTTATATGTCTTCTTTAAATTTAAATTAGTATGTCTTCTCCCTTCAAAATCAATATTCCCACTGCGCAGTTACACAGATAACCCCTAGCAGTATTTTGGTAAACCTTTCATGTTCTGTTTCTGGTTCACTGATACAAGTACCTGACACATCTAGCGTTTTGCATAGGTAGGTGATAATAGAAGAGTTTACAGATTTTGACACCCAGTGCTGCATGCATATGTACCTGACCACAAGTGTTGTTAGAAAACCCTTCTTTTACCCATAAATTGCTGAACATTTTATAAAAATACTTACAATTTCCTTGTGTAAAATACGTAAACAACAAACTGTTATATACTCCACATGGCTGCTCACTGGTACTCAACATTAACGTGTGTGCCAACTCAAGAGATGTGACCGATTTGGTCACAGTGATCACTTGATTTATCTGGAACTCAGTTCAATAAGATCTCTCTCAAGATTTCATTTATTAATATGGTTTGATTATTTCAAGTTGTTATTTACTCTGACTATCTAAGAGACACATTTTATTACGCTACAATAGCTTACCATGTGGGACTTAATGCTGATCTCGGGTTGCCACACCCGGGGCCAACGTCTTAGAAAAAAAGACAGTTCTTGTTAGCCACCGGATATACTGCTAGTTGTCGTCACGTGATAACCTCTGACCTCTCGCCCTACTTTCTCGTTGGCCACGCGAATTAACAATGCCTTATTTTACAAGGAATATTATTTCATTTTTACAAGGATATACTTGTCGTTGGATCTGGAAACTACATCAGTTTCTTTATTTTATTTCATAGAATCACAATTCGATGTCTTTTCATAGTTCAGATAAGTATCTTTACTATATTTTACAACTGAAGTCCACTTCCGGGTTCTCGTTGTAAATCAACAGCGACTCGTTTAATATGTGGTTTCTAATACAGGATATATATATATGCCTGTCAGTAAAATAAAATAAAATATTTAACCCCTATCTGCTTCATTATTGGACCTTTTTAGGGTTTAAATATATATAAATGTAACACAAACGAGTCCTGGTCGAGTGAAATCATCGGAAACAACTTCCGTTTTTATTATCGAGACTGCAATTTCTTGTAATGCACGTCTCGTGTTGGTAGTTTATTTACAGGAATATATGCCTGTTGAAATCAAATAACATAAATTTCTTACTGTTTTATCCCCGTTCTTCAACAGTATTTGCCCTTTTAAGGGTTAAAATACCATATAAAGCACGAACTAACTTGGGGAATCCTCGGGGAAACCCCTGTGATGACGTCACGTCTAGACCGCATGTACTGAGAGACGCGGGTTTCTTACAGTACGTTTATAAAATAAAATAAATTGAATAACATTCATTGAAATATTTTATCCCTTCTTTCCTGTATTATTGACCATTTATAATGTCAATACTTAAATAAACAGGAATAGAATCCTTCATCTAATCGTCTAGACATTACGTGTTTCTTCAAACTAAGGTAACCTTGGTTTCCCATTATTTTAATTCATCCAGCTTTATAATATAAGAAATATTGTACTTGCCTTTTAGATTCTATGTTATTTAATAAAATTCTGTGTAATTTCTGCTTTTCTTATCTCACAACTAGCCCTACCTGCAGTGAGGCGGGTGGGGCAGGTGACCTTGTGTCACTGTCGATTTACTTACGTAAATCCAGTTGTGTAGTTCCTTCAAAGAAGGAAAGGCAAGCTTACATGGAAGCTTGCTTTAAGGAAAGCTTACATAAAAATTATAATATCCAACTTCTTTCTCCAGGTGGATCAGATCCCTGCTTAAATCTGAAGCCAGATAATATCTTAGTTCATCCGAGATTTTAATGCACCCGAGAATCGGATGCATTATTTCCAACTTCTATCCATCCGAATATGATTTGATACTCGGATTTTCGTTGCATCTAGTCCATCAGATCAGATATCAGATCCGAGGCTACTCTAAATTCCAATGCTCGGATGATCTAATCTTAAATCCGATGCTCGGATGATTGTATGTAGATCTAATCCTCGGATGATCGGATCTTAAATCTGATGTTCAGATGATGGTTCCAGATCAGAACTCTGAACAATCCTAACACACACTTGGACTAATATTTCACCAGCCTGGCAGTAAATATCACTTATTGGAGGCTTAGGTCTAAGTCCAAAGCCCAAGAGGGCTTCTAAACAAGGTCCTTCATTCAGTCCTGACTCTGTATTTTAGGGAAGTAGGTTGCCTGACTTCACCCTATCCATTTTTGGAGGACATTGACACTTAGGCAGTTTTTGAACCTCCCTGCCCCCAGGGAGTTTATGCCTTGATTCCCCTCAGTCTGGACTCTGAATGATTTACTAGGCCAACAGGAAGTTGGGCTGTTATTTTCCCTTAAACTGGAACAACCTTGTTTTGAACACAAGTTTTCAAATCTGTATCTCCCTAGGGGCCTCCTTGGGTAAGCCCCTCCTCCCTTCTGGTCAGCTAGAGTTGAGCTTTAGGCTGCTCTCCACTAGGTTCTCTTCAATACAACCTGGTTATGGATATATGTTAAGACAGTAGCAAGGCTACCTCCAGACAGGTCAAACTCAATTTCATGGTGCATATAAGTAGTCAGAAGGGGTATGGTGAATTCAGGTGACATACTGGATCTTTAGATCTTAAAGTTTCCATTCACACTACTTTAGGAGGGACAGGAGTCCCTCATCAAGGCACCTGTAATAACACTTAGGGTTTAGGCCCTATTAATCAACCCTTTCCAATTCCCCACATCTAGAGGCTCCTACAGGAACCACCCCAATGGGGGTCATTCCATCCCTAGCAGTATCCATCGTTTTCCCCAGGTAGGGGGAAATCGAGTAGCCGAGGCTCCAAGGTCTTTCGACCCACTCCAGGGGACGAGGGCATAAAAACCCTTCCCCCCAATGACTCCTCCAGCCTCACTCAGTCCACCAGTAGGAGTTCTCCTCCGTTCTTTCAGATAAGACTGGCAAACAAATCCTGTCATTCTTTTCAATCCAAGTCCAGTCAGACTCCTGACCCGGTCAGAATACAAGGCCCTTCAAAGACCAAGTCCTGGCCTCTGTATCCAGACTCTTCTGTCAAAGAACGCAATAGAAAGGGTGGAAAATGTAAAATCTCTCGGGTTTTACAGTCGCCTGTTCCTAGTACCAAGCCTCACCTAAGGTGGAGGCCAGTCATAGACCTAAACAGGCTCAACACTTTTCTACACGTAGAAAAGTTCAAAATGGAAACTCCAGAGTCCATCAGGACCTCCCTGATTCCAGGTGAGTGGGTATCGTCGATAGATCTGTCGGACACTTACCTACACATCCCCATCCATCCAAACTCAAGGAAATACCTAAGGTTTTGCCACAAGTCACAGGTGTTCCAATTCACCTCCCTCCCATTCGGACTAGCCACAGCCCCCCAGGTCTTTACAATGATCGTAAAGGAAGTGAAACTAATGGCCCTCTCAAGAGGACTCAGAATTCACCAATACCTGGACGACTGGCTGATCAGGTCCCAGTCTCAGGAGGAAGCCCAAGTGAACACACAGGCAGTGGTAGACCTAACTCAGTCCTTGGGGTGGATAATAAATCAGGAAAAATCAGAACTGAAACCTACTCAGGTGTTTTTCGTTCATGGGCTACGAATACCACCTAGATTCAGCCCTTGTAAAACCCACTCAAGAGAGATGGCTCAAACTTCAGGATTTGATCCTACTACTCAAGTCAAAACGTGTTTTGGCTGCAAGATGTTTGATGTCTCTAATTGGGTTGCTAGCCTCAACGGAGAAAATGGTCCCGGAGGGACGCCTTCACATGAGGCCCTTTCAGTTTCATCTCAAGGAGCACTGGATATATCCTCAGTCGCTGGACAACCTCCTTCCTTGGACAGAAGCCATTGCAGCCCACCTAGATTGGTGGCAAAATCCCTCAAACGTGATGAAAGGTGCAGACCTTCATCCCAAAGACCACAGTGTCCAACTCTTTACCGACGCCTCAAACGAAGGTTGGGGCGCTCACTTAGACCAAAATTCCACAAAGGGTCTGTGGTCAGATCGGGAAAAAAGGCTACACATATATGTCCTAGAATTGAAGGCGGTCTCCCTGGCCCTTCGAGACTTCAAGGACCAGTGCCAGAATCAAACAGTGTTAGTTGCGACGGACAACTCAACAGTGGTAGCCTACATCAACAAACAAGGAGGAACACACTCAGCAGAGATGTGCGCTCTCCTGTGGAAGATCATGACCTGGGGCCATCACTACCTCATAACATTGAAAGCCAGGCACGTTCTAGGGTGCCTGAATGTGATGGCCGACTGTCCAGGTCCAACCAAGTGCAGTCAACAGAATGGTCTCTGCACCCAGAGGTGTTCAAACAGATCTGCCAGAAGTGGTTCACACCTCATGTAGACTTATTTGCCACTCACCTGAACCACAAGCTGCCACTGTACATGTCTCCTATCCCAGACCCAAGGGCCTGGGACATAGATGCTGTAAACATAAACTGGACCAACCTCACGGCCTATGCGTACCCTCCTACGGCTCCTTCATAAGGTGATCCATCGTAATAGCCCCAGGCTGGCCAGGGATGCCCTGGTTTTGGGACCTAGTGCAGCTCTCAACAGAGATCCCACTACAACTCCCAGTGTCAACGACCCTACTCAAACAGTCCCACAGGTATGTGTTCCACAACAACCCCCAGCACCTGAACCTCCACGCCTGGTGTCTAGGAGCGGACAACTCCAAGAACAAGGCTTCTCTGTGGAGGTGGCAAAGAGAATTGCTGCCCCTCAGCGGTCTTCAACAAGGACCATCTACAAGTCAAAGTGGGCCCTATTTGAAAAATGGTGCAGAGAAAATTTGGTGGATTTCTCCACTCCATCTGTAAAACAAATCTCAGATTTTTTCATGTACCAAGACCTAAACAGGCGCCCCTCGACCTTTGATGGTTACAGGACTGCAATCGTTGACACTTTGGGCCCAACGGCCCAACATGTTGCACACAATGCAGACTTTCATAGGTTACTCTCCAGTTTTCACAGTGATCGTCCCAAAAGTTCCAGAAATTTACCAGAGTGGAACCTTTCTGTTGTCCTCAACGAGCTCACAAAAGCACCATTTGAGCCCATGAAAGACACAGACCTCAAACATCTTACTCTAAAAACTGCTTTCTTGATAGCTTTGGCCTACGGCAAGCGCCGCAGCGAAATCCATGCCTGGGTCGCAAACAAAGTATCTAATCTAGGCCAATGGGAAAAGGTTGCCTTGTTCCCTTCTTCTGATTTCATAGCCAAAAACCAACTAGCAAGAGAAGGTTCTCAAAGTGTATCTCCGGTGACTATTCCTGCTTTGACTACCATTGTAGATGGACAATTTAAAGAAGACAGGACCCTGTGTCCGGTACGGACCCTGAGGTATTATCTGGACCGAACCAAAGACCTGAGAGGGTCTCGTTCCCTCCTTTTTATCTCCTTCAAGAAAGGACATACCTCAGACATCAGACCTGCTACTCTCTCTTCCTGGTTGAAAAAAACCATCCTACTTTATTACAAACAAGCAGACCAACAAGCCTTGGACTTGTTCCAAGTTAAAACTCATGACATCCGGGCCTTCGCGGCCTCTGAGGCCTTTTACGGTGGGGTATCGGTGGACCAAATCATGCAAGCCTGTCACTGGAAAGCTCACAACACATTTACAAATTTTTACCTAAAAGACCTTACATGGTCGGACACCGACAACAATATGTATCTGGGACCCGTAGTGGCGGCACAACAAGTCCTAGATCCTTCCCCTCAGACCAGTTGTCCTCGGAAAGAAAAAAAGGGGGGGGGGGCATATCCGCTACAACCAAGTCTTCAGGAGTCTCTCCCAGGATCTAGGTATTCCTTTACCTTCAAGATGTTATGGGTAAGGTCATTTTTGTTTTTCAGTTATCAAGTAACTTCTATTAAGGACTTATTTAGTTGTCATTAATCTCATATTCAGGTTGCAAAAATTTATGAGATGTCCAACCATGGGTTGGTCAGTCACTAGTGAAGGGCCCTCAGGGACCCTTAGACCTCGAAGTGAGCACTGCAGCACTTCCGTCCTACAATCTCTCATCTAGACAGTTTCAGCACTGTCTCTCATTTTATTTAGGTTTTTGGCCCGTTACAGGCCCGGTCTTCGGGATCGGGGCACTGTAAATGGGACTCAGACTGGTATTTCTGGCACTATTCTATACATATTAATTCAAAATCTTAGAAAAAATGACATATCTTCCAGTCTCAGCTGTAATCCCGCCTCCGGGCGGTTGAATTCAGCATTAAGTCCCACATGGTAAGCTATTGTAGTGTAATAAAATTGAAAATTTTAATTACTTAAATGTAGCTTTTATAAGCTACAAGCTTACCATGTGGGACTTAGAAGAGTCCCACCCTGCCTCCCCGCTGTTTACAGCTGAGGGGTAGGTTTTAGAAAATTTCAACGAGAAAGTAGGGCGAGAGGTCAGAGGTTATCACGTGACGACAACTAGCAGTATATCCGGTGGCTAACAAGAACTGTCTTTTTTTCTAAGACGTTGGCCCCGGGTGTGGCAACCCGAGATCAGCATTAAGTCCCACATGGTAAGCTTGTAGCTTATAAAAGCTACATTTAAGTAATTAAAATTTTCAATTTAATTCAACAGGAATTACAGTAAATAGCTAAGAGTTTTCTTGAAAAAAAATTCACTATTAATCAAAACACTGTCTTATTATTATTGAATCCCATTATTCTATTTGAATATGCAAGTAATCCATTGACAATTGAGTATTCAAAAGCACAAATCTGTGCACTAAAATTCCTTTTTAATCCCCCATTCACACTACAGGCAGTTAGAGGTTTTACTCGGAGGTGGAACTGCCTTCAAGGACACATTCCTACCAAGATTTGGTATATCACTCACACTACAGGCCGTATAACCCATGGTTAGAGGTGTTAGGTGAAACACTCCTGTCTTTTAACTACCATCCGAGGTTTGTATGCAACCTTGTGACACAGTGGTGAAACATCCATTTACCTCCACTTGCCCAATGTCGCCATGTTACACCAAAAGAAGATCAAGTCACAGCCTTATATACACCAAGGACTACACCTTCAGTTACCATAGCAAGAAATTCAACTGTGCATGCTTGCATCCATCCGCACATGCTCACAGTACTAAATTCGGAGTCGGCAATTTTAAACATTTTAAAACTTCCATAGGATGGGGAAGGTAATGGAGGTTTCGCCACTGTGTTACAAGGTCGCATATGAACCTCGGATGGTAGTTGAAGGACAGGGGCGTTTCACCCACTGCCTATAACCGTGGGTTATGCCACCTTTAGTCATCAGAGGAAACCATTTCCATTGACATTCACCCTATTATCTGGAGTTCCATATCCTTTGGGATATGATGTACCAGTGACTGTGTTCACAAAAGGTTGTAGTCAAGTCTTATCCTTAACTTTTCTAGACAAATATATCCAAATTAGGCATAACATTTGAGTAAGATCTTTCATGTATACCTGGGGCCATGGTGGCAGAGTTCCTCCCATCTCTGAGGTCGGGGTTCAGTTCCCGGGCCTACCTCAAGTGGGAAAGCTGGTAGTTGCTTGCCGTTGGTCGGCAATTTACAGTACAGAACCTTGACCAACTCTATGTACTGGTTTCCTCTGTCCTCCCAACTGCCTGTCGTGATATGACCTGTACAGTGTTGAAAGCGACGTAAAACCCCAACTAAATAAATAAATTCATGAATACTACCACAGGATTCAGCTTTTTACTGTTTTCATAGGAGTGCACAAGTGAATGGAACACTGCTGTTGGCTTATATGGACCAATCCCGATTTTTTATGGTGGACATGCTGGAAGGACAGGTGAGTAAATCAAACCATAATGGCACTTGTATTGTTCTCTAGTTATGTTTAAGGGAAGATGTTTTTCAAAGCTATCAACCACTTTCCATCATCCTATCTATCATCTTTAATTAAATCCAGCAGTTTTACTCAAGGAAATAGGCTGGCTACATATATAGAAATAATATTTAAATAATATCCCAAGAAATTAAAATAATTGCTACACAAAGTTTTACACAAAATAAATTATTTTGTATGATTGCTAAGTTTTGTTCATTGTTTTGTCTGTGCTATTAAAAAGTGCTACTCTTAAAATATGAAATAGTCACAGGATCATTCCAACAGTCGCAAAACTAAAATTCTTCATAATTCTGATAATTCATTGTAAACTAAAGGTTTTTGTTCATCGGCAAACTTCACACACATTTGACAATGCAAATATATTTCTGTTGTTTAGATATGCATCTTGATTGGAAACACTATGGTTGAGGCTGCCCCACTGATTGCAAAAAGCCACATCTTAGATGTGGGCTATGGACTCTGTAATGGTGACTTGCATAGTCTGAGCATAGTATTGGAAGATGGGTCACTCCTATTTAATTTTGACTCAGTGGGCTGGGAGAGGATTGGCTACCCACAGAACTTTGCTACGCCCTCATTAACTAGCATCGCGTTGTATACAGGTGGAATTAAAAGTGAGTATTCTATTTGGGTGTCATTGCTGTTAGATTGGTAAATTGGCCAGCATTGTATTATACACACTGAGATGGAATAAGAATATTCCATATGAGTATCAGAACCAGGGAATCCGTCAATTGACTGGCAGTACATTGAAAAAATTGAATACAAGGCAAGTATTGTGGAAATCAGATTGGCTACAAAAACAGTGCCTTGCCAAGCCCTCCATGACCAATGTCACATTTTATCCAGAGGGAAATAAAAAGGTAATATCTTTTGTGCATCAGAGATGATTTAAAAAGCATCATTCAAGGACAGTATTGCATTGTATACAGGAAGAACAGTACTCTGTATGGGTATAAGAGTTAATCAGTCTATAGGTCTAATTAAGTATCCCGCAAGGGACGCTTGTTTGGATATGGGAGAAAATCAGGCTCCGCCGGTTCCGCATTTCGTTTTCCTTATAACTCTGTGACCGTTGGGCGAATTCTTTTCAAATTTGGCAGATGTATGCAGTAGCCTTGGGGAATTTTTTTCAATATGCTGCAGTGACATTTCGACCAATCAGAGAGGTTACATGACCAAAAATGTCTTTTTTCGATGGGGAAGCTTGTCCGGATGATAACTTGAAAGGGATTTTATCAATTCACCTGAAACTTGGCAAATACATTCATTCTATTAAAATCTGGAAATCATTAGATTTTGGCATTGATTGTTTAAGAAATGGCAGAGTAATTAATGATTAATTAATCATTACGAATTTTCCAAATAAGGAAAACACAAAAATTTTTATATCTCGAAAAATGTGCGAGATAGAGCGATTTCAACGAAATTTTTGACCCACGGTATCTCTGCAGAGTAGCTATCCCAATTTTCAAAAAGAAGTTTGTCTCGCCAAAACTGGCAGCCATTTTGTATTTTTAAATTTTTCGTAAAAATTGCAAAACACAAAAATGCTTATATCTCGAAACCCGTGCGAGATAGAGCGATTTCGACAAATTTTTGACCCACAGGGTATCTCTGCAGAGTAGCCATCCCAATTTTCAAAAAAGTTTTGTCTCACCAAAACTGGCGGCCATTTTGAATTTTCGAATTTTTCGCAAAAATTGTAAAACACAAAAATGCTTATATCTCGAAAACCGTGCTAGATAGAGCGATTTCGACAAATTTTTGATGCACAGGGTATTTCTGCAGAGTAGCCATCCCAATTTTCAAAAAAATTTTGTCTCGCCAAAACTGGCGGCCATTTTGAATTTTCGAACTTTTCGCAAAAATTGTAAAACACAAAAATGCTTATATCTCGAAAACCGTGCTAGATAGAGCAATTTCGACGAAATGTTTGACCCACAGGGTGTCTCTGCAGAGTAGCTATTCCAATTTTCAAAATTTTTTGTCTCACCTAAAATGGCGGCCATTTTGAATTTTCAAATTTTTGGCAAAAATTGAAAAACATAAAAATTCTTATATCTCGAAAACCGTGCTAGATAGAGCGATTTTGACAAAATTTTTTACCCACATGGTATCTCTGCAGAGTAGCCATCTCAATTTTCAAAACATTTTTGGCTCGCCAAAAATGGCGGCCATTTTGAATTTTCTAATTTTTCGGAAAAAAATGCAAAACACAAAAATCTGTATATCTCGTAAACCGTGCTAGATAGAGCAGACTACGCAGAATTTGGTTGCCAAAACAGTATAAGGCTAGAAGCAGAGCATTTTCTTAATCCTTTAGCACTCAGAGTTATATCCTTGTCAGGACGCTTTGTTTTTGCTGTGCAAAAACATTCTTTTTTTTTTGCAAGCGATCCTCTAGTTTTGGAGATTTGTTTTTACTTTGAATCTCAATAACACATCCAGTATGTTATATATTTTAATGTCCAGATAATATGTGTGTTATCCTTTTATCATTGTGTCAGGTACTATCCTGTAGTGTGGTATTTGTATGAACATTAAAAATATTACCGTTTTATTCTGCAATTGCTAAAAATATTACCGTTTTATTCTGCAATTGCTAAAAATTTTTGCTAAAAAGGTTTTCAGTCTATTTTGAAAAATAACAGCTAGTGAATGAACACTTCAACTGTTTGAAGTGTACCAAATATGGGGATGTAACTTGTGGCCAGTAATCAAAATATGAACCTGTTTTGTCCCCGTATGACCAAATAGAGAGTTCATTGTTTTAATTTGGGTCACACAATTCTTCATTGAAATCATTAAGATTTGATCTGATGAATTACTTATTTTTACCTCTGCCAAAGAGTTTTTGGGTTCATTCATCTGCCTCTTTGCTTCTCTGTCTGTATTGCTGTGTTTGTAGTTACTCATGCTAATGAATGAATCTTTTTTTTTTCACATCATTTTTTATGTGAGTAGGGTCAGACTAAAGGAAGAAGTGAATAGATTTATAGAACAATCTCCACCGTACTCTTGATACAAACAAAATCCCCAGTCCCAATAATCAACAGTCCCATTTTAAATGGGGTTGAGATTACTCAAAAAACAATTGAACAGATCCTTAAATTTTTTTATGTGGATATAGAATGACAGAAGGAAGAACACATGACATTTTGAAAAAGGTTTGGATCACCATTTTGGGGCTCTTCTACCTTTTGTGATCCAATCGTAAACTTACTTCCTGATTGAAAAATATGAAAACTTTCACAATCCATAGGTGTAGTTTAAGATAGGTATAAGATCTCATCCTGATAGCTGTATGATTTTAATGCTACAATTGCCACAAATAGGTTCCCAAAATGTTTACAATAGGTTTACAAACATTAAAGATAGACTTAAGATGGAAAAGATTGCTTTAAGATTGCTGTAAGATCAAAAAGGTGACTTTTAAACAATGAGATGGGATTTAAGTTGGAGTCCCAATTCAAGGATCTGATAAGGATCTTGTCGTAAACTGTTCCTGATGGACTTGCAAATGCATCCAATCAGGAAGCACTCAGGAAGTTCCTTAACTTCCGAAAACAATGGTTTTACAATGGCTTTAAGATCATTAAGATGTAAAAGATCCACCTCCCAAATAGAAAATATTTGGGATCATCACTCGATTGAGGAGGGGGATCACAATAGTTGAACAGCCCTCTATCATTAAACACAGACTGGTTAATTGGCTAGCATTGTATTTTACACAGGGATAGGTAAAGTTGAATACTTTGGAAGTATTACTGAAGTAGTACTAGAGCTCTGAGCAAAAACTTGGTTAAGTCATGACTTGGGACCCTTAATGATTTGGTCACAAAGACATGATACAATTTACTGTGTATGTATTTATGGTATAATGAAAATGTCAATAAATGTAATTCATTTAAACCAAAATGGAAAAACACAGTATTGTTGTTGTAAGTGGCATAATTTCTGATGATATAATTTTAAAAAAGAAGCCACAGAAGTATCATGTGACTTTCAAGATATGATTTTTTTGGAGTATTACCAAGTGATGGCAGATAAAAACAATTTTCTTTAAAAAATGTACTGAATGAAATCAACAGACCTTACATTCTAGGTCATCTAAAATACTTTTAAAAAGTAAAACTGGGTACAAAGACATGTTTGTGAAATGAATAAACAGAATTTAAAGGGGAATTTCAATGAAAGTGAAACTTAGATCTAGGTATACTCATTCTTGATAATCTGTCTTGAAAAAAATTTTTTTATTTTTTTTAACCTCTCAATGATTATAACATCATCTGTATTCAGTATAAAATAATGCAAAATATTACAACAGATTTTTGGTACAGTTGTTTAAAATGAACCTTTGAGACTCCAAATATTACAGAATTCACATTTTTCATGCGGTAACATTAATTTGTTTATTTGTCTCATGAACCTATCAAACACCTCTGAGGCCGGGGTTCGGTTCCCGGCACGGCCTCAAGTGGGGAAGCTGGTAGTTGCTTGCCGTTGGTCGGCAGTTTACAGTACAGAACCCTGACAAACTATATGTACTGGTTTCCTCTGCCCTTCCAACTACACGTTGTGTTTTGTACCTGTACAGTGTTGAAAGCGACTTAAAACCCCAATTAAATAAATAAATGAATGTATCAAAAATTGTAGAAAGATTAAAACATTGGCTAAATGATGTCACAGGTATTAAGTGTAACTTTACAACAGGAGATGTAATTTTTGGATATTTATTGAAAACAGATCTTTTACTTCCAATCAATGTCATTATGTTGATCACAAAAACATGTTTATTTTTTGTGCTTCTGTGATGCTATCCCTAAATTTGGTACATTTAAAGATAAAAACAATGTATGAATACACATTCTTTTGTAACTGTAACCATTAATTCATATTTTGGTACATGTAATCGTACAACTGGTGACTTGTGTTTTATCTGTCATTAAAGATAAATATAATTACATATCACTATTTGTATATTGTATACATATGCCATTTGTACCAAATAGATTGAAGAAATAAAGAGTGAAAAAAGTCCTGGAATGGGTCATGGG
Source organism: Sabellastarte sp. h YS-2021 (assembly GCA_964017235.1). Classification (NCBI taxonomy): domain Eukaryota; kingdom Metazoa; phylum Annelida; class Polychaeta; order Sabellida; family Sabellidae; genus Sabellastarte; species Sabellastarte sp. h YS-2021. The sequence continues at coordinate 88,151,156 of OZ024928.1, forward strand.
GGTAATGTACCCATAGACAAGGTAGTTTACACATATATGTCTTTGTTTACCCAGGGGTATATAACACACAAATTGTGGGTTATAAAGTTGTGGCAGACTGACATTTTAGTCAGTGCAGAATAAATGGTGTTGTTTCATGTCTTGGTGAAACTGTATAGACACACTGGCTGTGTGGCCACTATGCCAGAAGCATGACTAATTATTTTTATCTGTATTTTTACAGATGCTGACTGGACATTCCCAGTGCCCACAAGCATGGCAAGTTTCCATGGCTGCATACAGGATCTGAATATCAAAGGACGTGCGTTCAATCTTGTGACATCCACTGACAAAAAGGCTGTAGTTGTGGGTTGTCCTTCGGAATAAGCATTTATAAATGTATGAAGAAGACTAGAAATCATTATAATACACTTTATTAAAACTGTTTTTGTGAAAATCAAAGAAAAATCAATCAAGAAATTATAGCTACATTGTCGGTTGACCTGCACTCGAACATATGTAGGTAGAACTCTTTGAAGAAGAATGTCCTTATGTATAGAATTCCCTTGAAGTACTTACTTTATACATCAAATTGTATCTATTTATATGGAATCCTAGTTAAATGAAAGTATCTTTTCCTGAGATTCAACTAAATAGTAGTAAATACCTTTTAGGTCATACCAGTGTAAAAGCCATTCACAAATAAAAGAAGGGATACATCAGTCTGTATAGATTCAGAGTTTTGGCGATTATTTTGTGAACAATTTACTTTGAAATATTTTTTAAGTTTCTGGCTTTATCTTGTTTGTCTTTTGCAACATTATTTAGCTGTTTTTGTGGTAATGTTTTATTTTTGAAGTGATCACCTATGATTTTTTGCTTGTCTTGAGTAATTTCCGTTCTGTAAATGCAAATTGTTTACTTTCTTGTCTTAAAATGGTGAGTGTTTACATTTGTAGTAATCTTTGGGTACAGGCCAACAGAAAACAGTCAACATTGTTTGGTTGAAATGTGTGACTTTGTGAAGACCAAGTTTTATAACAATAGGCATTTAACAAAATTTAGTTGAAACATGTGAATCTGTAAAAATCAACTTTTATAACATGAGACATTTGACAAAGTCTGGTTGAAGTGTGTGAATTTGTGAAGATTAATCTTTCTTATAATAATAGACAATTGACAAACTTTAGTTAAAATGTCTAAATTTGTAACGACCAAGCATAAAGAAAAGTAAAATTACTATAAAAATCTTCTTAGTTTTATTTTTAAGTAAAAGCAAAATTATTTATTTCTGTTATAAAAGTATTAATGGAAGGTTTTCTGAATATCAGTTTGCATATATTTTGGATTTGTGTATGAATTTTTTACATAAATGCATGTAACATGACACCATATCAAAGTTTTTTTGTATTTTTTATCAAATTTGTGTATTTGTGGCAATTGTTAATAAATAGTATGATAAAAATTGTACAAATGGAATGAAATGTTGAAAATTGTAAATAGAAATATTTATATAATATTATTTGATTTACTTTTGACATAAACATTCATACTATAAAACTTAAAGGTTGATCAAAATATTTCTGTATTTGTATAGATGTATGTTAGTGATCTTACAAATTACCATTGAAAGTATACTGTTCCCCTTTTTATGCAATTTTGTCTTTTGTGTATCCCTGAGGTATTGTGACAATGCAAAAGAATACCGACATAACTGTTAGTCCAATATTAACATTAAATATCAGTTTGCCTTACCATGTTGATAGATATTGTAATTCTGTAATATCTCAACATAAAATGCATCATTTTATGACCAATGGCACCCACCCCAGCGTAGGTTCTTATAACAAAACACTAAAATATCTGTGATTTTATGACCCCAGTTTTACCCATGGGGGGTAGGGGGTAAATCTGACTGGCTTTCTAGATTCCATGTGTATGGTTTCTTATTACCTCCCAATATGTTCAGAACCTCTACATGCAAAATTAATGGACGTGAAAGCCAAAAACACAAAATCTGCCATTTTATGACCCCAGTTTCACCCATAAGGGAAGGCCAGAGGGTAAATCTGACGGCAGTATAAGACTCCCTGCATATGGTTTCCTATTACCTCCCAATACATTCATAATATCTAGAAGCAAAATTAAAGGAGATAAAAGTCCAAAACACACCATCTGCAATTTTGTGACCACAGATTTATCCTTAAGAGGGGGGACCAGGGGGCAAATCTCACCAGCTTTCTAGACTCCCTGTGTGATACCTTCAAAACTTGTAAAAGCAACAATAAAGGAGATAAAAGCAAAAAAAAAACCACATAATTTGCATTTTATGGCCCCAGTTTGACCCATAAGAAGAGGCCAGGGGGTAAATCTGACCGGCTGTCTAGACTCCCTATATATAGTTTCCTATTATCTACTAATACATTCAAAACCTCTAAAAGCAATTATAAATAAGCTAACAGCCAAAAACAGCCAAAATCTTTGATTTTATGACCCCAGTTTGACCTATAAGAGGGAGCTGGGGAGTGAAGCGAAACTGGCTTTCTAGACTCCCTCTTTTTGGTTTCCTACGACTTTCCAAAAAGCTCTGACATTCAAAAGCTCTGACATCAGTAATTAATGAGACAAAAGCCAGAAACTCAAAATCTGTGATTTTGTGATCCCAGTTTGACCCATAAGGGGGGGGGGGGGGGGGGGGGGGGGTCAGGAGGAAAATCTGACAAGCTTTCTAGATTACCTGAATATGGTTTCGGATTATGTCCCAAAACATTCAAAACCTCTAAAAGCAATGATGGCTCTAAATGCAACAGCTAAGGAGATAATAGGGGGTTCTGATAAATTTAAGCTTTCTGATAACTACCTGGTATAAAAACCCTCCTAAATTCCTCAGTTATAATTCAGTCACTTCCAAAATTAATCAGCTTGAGATTTAAAATAAAACACACTTACTGTACCCGAAAAACTTTTGATTAAGTGATGAAGGTCAAAAGTCAAAAAAGAAGTATGTGGAAAAATGTCCCCATGCCTAAGGTATATAAGTGCCAACAATGGTTAGAATTCGCACACTAAACAAGGAGATATTCAAGGGAGATGATAATGCAGTGGCAGTGGGGAAACTCAAAAGAAAATTGAAACAAAAAATCATCCATCACATTTGATGGTTTCTATTTTGGCCTGTTTATCTAAATAAGTGACCTTTTTAAGGGAAGCTTAACAATGCTTTGGTTATATGCTACTATCAAAAGACACAGATGTGTAATAAATGGTTAATATTGCTCCTTTTCTGTATACTGGTATATACTTTGTCCATCAAACCACAGGGACACAGGACAACGTTCCTTTTTTACAAACAAATAATAAATTTGTTGCCGGACCCTTTCTCTAATACTGCGCTGTCGGTCAGTGCTGTTACAGTTGTCAAAAGTGTGGTTTGTTTATATTGCCTTATGCTAGTTCCTTAATTTTATATGTAAAATCTCATGTACACATGCAAAATTGATTTAATAAATTTAAATATATTAAATGAATGCAAGTGATTCTCCAGAAGCCTCAATATCTGAGTGGTGTACAAGTGTAGTTCATGCCTACTTGTGCCTGTTACACAAGAAGATAATCTTCTTTTGGATAGCTTTCCAAGAGAATGAGATCTTTAAGAGAGGAGGCTACATCTAATTTCTGTACCACTGTCGTGTTGGGTTGTAATGCCACTCTTATGGTATTACCACATAGCCTTTGTAAACTAAGAGGCATCGAATCTAACCTCTTCATGTCCGCTATAACATCTGCCATATTCTGGTCATCCAAGAAGAAAGACTGCTCTGATTTGGATATTTCAGCCTCAAACCGGTAACCACTTTCATGGAGCAGTCCCAATAGTCCATTTTTGTATTTAGTATACTCTTCAATGCTCATGTCACAACTGGCTTGATCCAGTAAATATGTTGTTAAGGCATTTGAAACCCACGTTTGTAAATTAGCTGAATACCGGGTGTCATAGCCGTGTTGGATAAGAAGGGCGAGTTTACACAAAATGGTATGAAGATGTTGTTGGGTATGTATCAAGATCAGCATGGCAGGGTCTGATAAACCATAAACTGAGTCTAGGGACTCTTCACACTGTACTAAAGCACCAATTGGTGAATCACCTGTGCATCCTTCTTTTAAGTTTGGATTAGCCCCCAGCTTTAAAGCCACTCTGTCCAAGTGAAACAGTTCAGTATGACTATATATTCTTGACAGTATATTCTTCTCACAAAAACTGCTTGTGCCAGCACCATAGTAAATGAACAGCTCTGCCATGGCCCAGTTCCGTGTTTCTATGGCAAAATCTATTGGCTGATTAAAATAAGTAGGTTTATCAACCATACTTCTAATTTCAGGATAATTCTTCAACAAGTACTTGGCAATTTCAGTCTGTTCATACTGAGCTGCCATATGCAGAATATTATAGTCACTGATTCTGTGAACTAACCTTGCACCTGATTTAATTAAAACCTTGACACATTTCAAGTGCCCTTTACTAATGGCCATTTCTAAGGCTGACTTTGTGTATGTTGAACTAACATCATTCATTGTTTGCTTCAATTTTGGTACCGTGTTAAGGAGATAAAAGAGCACTTTGTGGTGATTAAAACTGATTGCTAAGTGTATTACATCTTTGTATTGAGTTTCTATGAAGTCATCCATTTTGCTGTGTGCCAGTAGCACTTTCACTACACTGACACTTCCCGCAGCTATTGCAGCTTGAAGCACTGTCCACCTATTTGGTCCAAAGTAACAATGGATGAAACTACACATTCCCTCTTGCTGAAGTAGTGTTTGTGTGTACTCCAGATTACCACCATGTGCTGCTTTCCACAGACTCACTGCTGGCACATTAAATTTATTCTGGAAAGACAATCAATAGCAATTTTCACTAAAACTGGAAAGTGAAAACTAAAAATCATCCATCACATTTGATGGTTTCTATTTTGGCCTGTTTATCTACAAGTTTACATCTCTATCTTAACAAATTAGTTTCTTTTTATCGTTTCAAGGTAATTGCCAGAAGACCTCATTTTTCCAGTGTCCACATAGCTCATTTGATATTTTATTTTTTAGGATGAATTCTAAGTGTTACCACAAAATTTTGAGGCTTCACTAGTTAGCAAAGGTTGAAAGATTTTACAATCATGCCATGTTTTCTTACCAAAAATTGATGAGGCACCAGAACACAGAAACATGATATAGACTTAATCTATTATGATGTTATTTTCAGTGATCTAATGTTTCAAGACAATGAAGTCACAGCTATGAATATATATTGGTTCACAGTGTAAATATAGTAATAATGATTAAATAGATTCCTCACTTTATTGAAAAGAATAAAAATCTTCTCATTTTTTTGTAGTTATATTTGAAAAATAAAATTCAATACTTACTAATTTTGAGCAGTGAATTTCTTTCTCAACACTTGATTTCTGCTTTACTTCTTGGCTACAGGAACCAAACCGTGCATTTTTTATTGCATCTTTCAACTTGATGAAATCTTTTCTGGCACTATATATAGTAAGACTTTGCACAATGAAATACAAAGAAAAGGCAGCATAGTGACTGTAGTACATAATAAATACAATGATTAGGAAAAAGGGTTTGTAGACTGCATATGTTATCCCTATAAATGATAAGGCTTCAGACAGCAGTAGCCTTTTGAGGTCTGCAATTTGGGATTCATTTCTCTTGCATCTGGAGAAGTGCACAAGTTTCCAATACAGAAGTAAGAAAAAGATGATGTATAAGATACACAAGTATTCCATGAAATTAACTTTCATAAACCTGCAGAAATCTGTCCATGCTGCCAGCAGGTTCCTTTGTGTATTCAGAATTGATTCCATTATCTCACTGATATGGTTGATCGAGTTGCATGTGATGGTAAAAGATACTGAGCTACTAGCTGTGCCTTTTCATTAGAGTATACATACTCCATATTTTAATGTCACCTTAAATTTATATGCAATCAGGTTTTCAGCTGAATCACGTGAAGTTTGAAACTATGACAATCAAATACAACAATCAGTCATCCTAATCTACCAATCATCCTTTTTACTAACACTTTTCTGAATATGTTTCTATTTCCATCAGTGATTATATTAGCCCTCAACTTTTCCATAAATATTTATATACCATGTCTTCAAAGTAATGAGGAAACTATACACACTTCATGATAATGCATTTCTGCATATTCGCATATTGCATGGTCAAATTATTTGCAAACAGTGCAAAATGTCCTGTGGAAAAGTGCTCTGTCTGCAATCTTGCTTGTGTGTTTATTTGGATACCACAAGTATTGTACAATAACAGACTGATTAACCTCTGAGTCACCCACTTAGTCTGCTTATTTATCTCCACTGTTCAATACTTTGCCAGTGAGTTCAGTGTAGCATGAAAACATAGTATCTTTCAGAGGTCTTTTGCTTTGTAATATCCACCTGAAAAGGGGGCGGAAGTGTGCTTTGTAATTAATAAGTGACAAAGTAGGCACCCATACTTCAGATTTATATACAAAAGTCTGTAATAAGTATGAAACAATTCTTCAGATTTGTATGGAAAAGTATTGGTGAAATGCAAAAGAAAAGCTTATCAATATATTGCTGGAGTAATTTTATAGAGTTAGGTAAACCCAAAATTCTGATTTCCTTGATATAATTTTTATTAAAGATTCAGTTCCTATTTTGATGTTTATGTTTTACAATAAAAAATAAACACACCAATCTTGATTTATTTTTACAAAAGTTGTTTAGAAATAAATTTGTTATTTTTACCCCACAGCCCTTAAGAGCTGTTGGGGTACTGTTTTCACCGATGGTGTTCAGATGGGTGGGCAGGTGGCGGGAAAAGTTTGTCCGGCCTGTATCTCAGAAATCATAATGTTTAGCAAGTTGTTACTTGGTAGGGACATTGGTTGGGGGGTATAGGTGTGCAACATCATAGTGTGACTTTGATTTGACCTTGCTAAAGTGAGCTTGACCTTTAAAATCTTGTCCGGGCTATATCTCAAGTACTGTAATGTTTAAGAAGTTGATACGTGGTAGGGACATTGGTTAGAGGATTTAGATGCACAACATTATGGTGTGCCCTTGATTTGACCTTGCTGCTACTTGGGAAGGACATTGGTTGGGGGTGTAGATATGCAACATCTGGAGTTGACCTTTGACCTTGCTGTAGTGACTTTGACCCTTAAAGTCTTGGCTGGGCTATATCTCGGAAACTGTAAGGTGTAAGAAGTTGATAATTGGTAGGGACAGTGGTTAGGGGTTCTAGGTGTCATCATGGTGTGACCTTTAAATTTGGCTCTGCCAAAGTGTGTTGACCTGCCATATTGAGACATACCTCTCTTATTACAAAGATATGTGGATTGCTGCAGCTGATTATCAAATGTACTTTTATTTAATTGTACTATTCCATTGACAGCTATACTTCAATTAATAAATTTTACAGATTTATAAATTTTAGTTTCCTGATTTATGTTCTCATCCTACTATTTAATTGTCATTTTAATACTTTATCTTTAGATAAATTTTTAAAATAATGTTTATGTCTCTTAAACATTATTTTCTCTACTTAAATATTATTTGGACCTTTACAAGGTTGACACTGTCTACTCTGATAGTCTCCTGATCTTTGAACCACTTCACTTCTTCTGTATCTCTTTGTATTGAAAACTATTCCCCTGGGCTGTGGGATATGGGCATCTCCGATGCTATTTTTCACATTTCTTTTCACAACTAGGTCACATCCTATCATCATGAGTTTGTGTCACAGTTTAAAATGTCTGTTGGGATTTTGGTTACAGTTTGTCTCACAGTTTAAAATATCTAGGGATTTTGGTTACAGAATTTACACTTCATAAAATGAAGTAAGGTACAAATAAGAAATGTGACGCATACATCTCAATTCTTGGGCTACAACACACCCATCAGAGGACAGTTGGTGTGTAATTCATTCATTATGTAACAAAACATTCCAAAATGCACCCCAAACAGGTGCTCTAGTTTGTATTGCAAACATCAATTTCAAATGATGTCACTGTTTTTTTTTCTGTATTCCAACATTGGTCAGCCATCTTTATTAAAAAAAATTGAAAATAGCTTCATCATACTAAGAACGAGAGAACAATTGTGTTAATTCATCTTTGTGAATATGGCCCCTGTTGTACTGCTTGCAATTTCTACAGCATTTGTAACATCAGTCCTTGTTCAAAGAGGTTTAATTTAGTTTGTCATAAGTTTATGAAAACAGTGAAAACAAATATTAAGCAAGTAGTCTTTGTCCACTCTACCCCTATCTTACAGAGAAATTGTCACATTTAATAATCACCATTCAGCAAAGACCTTGAATATGAACTGTGAAAAGTCTTAACTATTGCACGGATGACCCTTCATTAAAATAATGTGTTTCAGAGGAGTTGGGACATTTAAGGTGTGAATTGCACTGCTATTTGGCTTCAAGTTTACTCGAATAATATTTCCTGCCAGGCACACACTTAAGCCTTTCCATCATTGAGATGGTTTCGCTGTCGTCTTAGACAAGCGCAGCACATTTCTGTGGTGTTTCACTTCGCTCTGTCCAGGGGCATGCCTACAGCACTGGTGCTACTCGACCTGTCCGCGGCTTTCGATACTATCGATCATGACACACTCCTATCCTGTTTGTCAGCTAGGTTTGGCTTTGCTGGATCGGCACTAAAATGGTTAAGATTCTACCTCCAGGATCGTTTTCAGTCAGTCAAGATTGGTTCCAGTCTTTCGAATTTGTTCAAATTGAACTTTGGAGCCCCCCAAGGTTCTGTCTTAGGTCCTCTTCTGTTTTCCCTCTATACAACACCTCTTGGTCAAGTCATCAGAAAATATACTGGAGTCAAATACTACTTCTATGCGGACAATACTCGGCTGTTCATTCACTTCTCCCCTGATGATAGTCTCAAGTCTTTTGACCGTCTTAAATCCTGCTTGAATGATATTCAGGTCTGGATGTCTGAAAACAAACTCAAGCTAAATCCTGATAAAACAGAATTCATAGTCTTTGGTGCCAAAGACAGATAACAAGCATTCTGACGCATGCATTTATCTCCCGCCATATAAATTAGATGTACTAAAGATAACATATTTTAACAAGGTGCTCTAAATGTAATACTTTTCAAGTTATAATTGATTTAGTGCATGATTTCATGAATTTTAATGCATTAAAAATTATTTAAAAAATTCATTAAAAAAATTTAGCATGTGAAAGCTCTCCAAAATGTAGGTGAAAGAGTTATTTGAGAAATATTGGCTATCTGCAATACTTCTAGTGATAATAGGCAGTTACTCATTTTGAGTAGGTGAGTAATTAGCTACGGATCTGAAAATTTAGTAATTGAAAGCTCTCCAAAATGTATGTGAATTGAGTTATTTCAGAAATACTGGCTATCTGCAATACTTGTAGAGATAATTCGCATTTACTCATTTTGAGTAGGTGAATAATTAACTACGGGTGTGAAACTTCACCAAGTGAAAGCTGTCCCAAAAGTAGGTGAATGAGTTATTTGAGAAAAATTGGCTATCTGCAATACTTTTACAGATAATTCACATTTACTCATTTTGATTAGGTGAGTAATTAGCTACGGGTCTGGAACCTCACCATGTGAAAGCCCTCCCAAAAGTAGATGAACGAGTAATTTGATAAAAATTGGATATCCGCAATACTTTTAGAGATAATTAGCATTTACTCATTTTGAGGAGGTGAATAATTAGCTACGGCTCTGAAAATTCACCAAGTGAAAGCTCTCCCAAAAGTAGGTGAATGAGTTATTTAAGAAAAATTGGATATCCCCAATACTTTTAGGGATAATTCACATTTACTCATTTTGAGTAGGTGAGTAATTAGCTACGGGTCTGGAACTTCACCATGTGAAAGCTCTCCCAAAAGTAGATGAATGAGTTATTTGATAAAAATTGGATATCCGCAATACTTTTAGAGATAATTATCATTTACTCATTTTGAGTAGGTGAATAATTAGCTATGGGTCTGAAACTTCACCATGTGAAGGCTCTCCCAAAATTAGATGAAGCAGTTATTTGAGAAAAATTATGTCATTATTTTGCCACAAATAAGAAAATAGCTATTACTCACTTATGGCATGCAATAGAACCCCAAACCATATGCATTTACCCTGCAGTCACAATTTCAAAGTAAGTATTACTCGGCTATCCAATGTGCAACAGGTCTGAAACTTTACTATGTGATAGGTTATCAAAAACTAGATGAATAACATATTTGAAAATATTTCCCTAACTTTAATACTTTTGAAGATATTTGACATTTACTTATGTTGTTATTTTGCTACAAATAAGAAAATAGCTATTACTCACTTATGGCATGCAATACAACCCCAAAATATATACCATCTTATAGTTAAGGACAAAGTAGCTTAACAACATATTTGAAGAAAAAGCTGTAACTGCAATAGTTTTGGGAGTTACAATGGATTTACTCAACAGTCACAATTTTAAAGTAGCTATTACTTAGCTATGCAATGTGCAACAGGTCTGAAACTTTACTATGTGATAGCTTACAAAAAAGTAGATGAATGACATATTTGAAAAGAATTCCGTAACTTTAATACTTCTGAAGATATTTGACATTTACTTATGTCATTATTTTGCTACTAATAAGAAAATAGCTATTACTCACTTATGGCATGCAATAGAACCCCAAACTACATGCCAGCTTATAGCTAAGGACAAAGTAGGTGAACAACATATTTTACGAAAATATTGTAACTGCAATAGTTTTGGAGTTACAATGGATTTACTCAACTGTAGAGTTTCATAGTAGCTATTACTCAGCTATCCAATGTGCAACAGATCCGAAACTTTACTATGTGATAGCTTATGAAAAAGTAGATGGATAACATATTTGAAAAGAATTCCCTAACTGTAATACTTTTGAAGATATTTGACATCTACTTATGTCATGATTTTGCTACAAATAACAAAATAGCTATTACTCACTTATGGCATGCAATAGAACCCCAAACTATGTACCATCTTATAGCTAAGGACAAAGTAGCTGAACAACATATTTTAGGAAAATACTCTAACTGCAATAGTTTTGGAGTTACAATGGCTTTACTCAACACTCAGAATTTCAAAGTAGCTATAACTCAGCTATCCAAGGTGCAACAGGTCTGAAACTTTACTATGTTATAGCTTACCAAAAAGTAGATGGACAACATATTTGAAAAGATTTCCCTAACTTCAATACTTTTGAAGATATTTGACATTTACTTCTTCTGTTATTTAGCTACAAATGAGAAAATAGCTATTACTCACTTATGGCATGCAATAGAACCCCAAACTATGTACCATCTTATAGCTAAGATCAAAGTAGCTGAACAACATATTTTAGGAAAATACTCCAACTGCAATAGTTTTGGAGTTACAATGGCTTTACTCAACAGTCAGAATTTCAAAGTAGCTATTACTCAGCTATCCAAGGTGCAACAGGTCTGAAACTTTACTATGTCATAGCTTACCAAAAAGTAGATGGACAACATATTTGAAAAGATTTCCCTGACTTTAATACTTTTGAAGATATTTGACATTTACTTCTTCTGTTATTTAGCTACAAATGAGGAAATAGCTATTACTCACTTATGGCAAGCAATAGAACCCCAAACTATGTACCATCTTATAGCTAAGAACAAAGTAGCTGAACAACATATTTTAGGAAAACACTCTAACTGCAATACTTTTTTAGTTACAATAGCTTTACTCAACAGTCAGAATTTCAAAGTAGCTATTACTCAGCTATCCAAGGTGCAACAGGTCTGAAACTTTACTATGTTATAGCTTACCAAAAAGTAGATGGACAACATATTTGAAAAGATTTCCCTAACTTTAATACTTTTGAAGATATTTGACATTTACTTCTTCTGTTATTTAGCTATAAATGAGGAAATAGCTATTACTCACTTATGGCAAGCAATAGAACCCCAAACTATGTACCATCTTATAGCTAAGAACAAAGTAGCTGAACAACATATTTTAGGAAAATACTCTAACTGCAATAGTTTTGGAGTTACAATCGCTTTACTCACCAGTCAGAATATCAAAGTAGCTATTACTCAGCTATCCAAGGTGCAACAGGTCTGAAACTTTACTATGTTATAGCTTACCAAAAAGTAGATGGACAACATATTTGAAAAGATTTCCCTAACTTTAATACTTTTGAAGATATTTGACATTTACTTCTTCTGTTATTTAGCTACAAATGAGAAAATAGCTATTACTCACTTATGGCATGCAACAGAACCCCAAACTATGTACCATCTTATAGCTAAGGACAAAGTAGCTGAACAACATATTTTAGGAAAATACTCTAATTGCAATAGTTTTGGAGTTACAATGGATTTACTCACCAGTCAGAATTTCAAAGTAGCTATTACTCAGCTATCCAATGTGCAACAGGTCTGAAACTTTAGTATGTTATAGCTTACCAAAAACTAGATGAATAACATATTTGAAAAGAATTCCCTAACTTTAATACTTTTGAAGATATTTGACATTTACTTCTTCCGTTATTTAGCTACAAATGAGAAAATAGCTATTACTCACTTATGGCATGCAATGGGACCCCAAACTATGTACCATCTTATAGCTAAGGACAAAGTAGCTGGACAACATATTTGAAGAAAAAGTTGTCACTGCAATAGTTTTTGAGTTATGAGCCCTTTACTCAAAGTAGCTAAGATTGCTATTACTCACTTATCTTTAGGCCTAAGTCAATAAAACCAAAAATTTTTTCAAGGGCATGAAAATTCATTGGGACAATTAATTTACAAAAAATCTGTAGCTGTAGCAGTTTTGGAGAAATCTGCAAGACTAACTAACGCACACACGCACGCACGCACACACAGACATCATTTCATAATCTCCCTCCCAGGCTAAAGCCCAGCGGGAGTCACTGAGCCACTCATTTCCTGTCAATATCCTGGGTAATTGTCTCTCTCCCACAGATGTTGTACGCAATTTGGGTGTTCGGTTTGATGCAAAGTTTTGTTTCACCAATCACGTAAATTCATCAAATCTTGTTTTATTAGCCTCAGGGACCTTCATCGTATTGGGAGGTTTCTTTCTATTGATACATCAGTGGTGATTGGAAATGCTCTGGTCAGTAGTCGTTTGGATTATTGCAATTCTCTATTTCGCAGTTTGTCATCCCGTAATGCTACAAGGCTCCAATATGTTCAAAATGCTCTTGCACGGTTTGTCACTGGTGCTTCAATGTACACTCACATCACATCCACCCTGAGGACACTTCATTGGCTACCCATCAGACAACGTATTATCTTCAAAACCCTAGTTTTGGTTTATAAGTACCTCACCACTGGCCAGCCTAAGTATTTTGCACCATATCTCTCCTTGTACAAATCTGCCATGAATACAAGACGTTCCAACCCCAAAATTTTGTTCCTCCAGGTTCCTCATTATTGTGCTTCCATCCATAAATCAAAGGTCCATTTCAGCAACAGTTTCTCATATGATGCCCCGAAGTTATGGAATGATCTTCCACATGATATCCGCAGTGCTCCAAATCTCTCATGTTTCAAAAGTCGACTAAAAACCTACCTATTTCAGAAATCATTTCCACCATAGCTTCTAACTACCGAACACCGGATCGCCTCCCTGGGTACGACTTGGAACATGTCTAATGTCTTGATGATTTATGCCTTACGAACTGGATGGTGTGCCTTAGAATCCTTAGATACGGAGATTAAGCACTTGGACAACTGATTGATTGATTGATTGAATATTTGAAGCAATAGCCACTTTCATACAGCAACCTAAGAAGCGAGTTTCTGAATTTAATAAACTTGAAAATTTTGATTACTTAAAGGTAGCTTTCATAAGCTACAAGCTTACCATGTGGGACTGAATGCTGTTCTCAGATGGCCGCAAGCCCAGCCAACGTCTAAGAAAAATAGACATTTATAGTTGGCCGTAGCCTCAGGTTGCCTTCTCGTGGTACTCTACGAGATCTCTTCCTACTTTCTCATTGCAATTTTAACCATACCCCTCAGCTGTAATACAGCAGGGAGGCAGGGTGGTAAAACATCACACCATGACTTGGCATACCTCCACTCCCCAACCAATGACTCATCCAAGAATCAACTTTCTACACCTAACTGTTTCTGAGATATGGCCCAGGCAAGATTTTAAGATCAAGGTTATTACAACAAGGTTAAATCAAGGTTGTTGCTAACCTACACCCCTAACCAATGTTTCTAATATACATCAACTTCCTGCACCTTAATGTTTCCGAGATATAACATGTACAAGATATTTAACTTCAAGGTCACTGCGGCAAAGGTCAAATCAAGTCATTGCATACCCAAACTTGACTAATTTGGCTATAAAAATCAACCTTTTACACTTTACAGATTGTCAGATATCGTATGAAAAAGATTTTAATGGCCAAGGTCACTGGAGCAAGGTCAAAAGGTCGAATCAAGGTCACACAATGAAGCTGCTCACCTACACTCCCTGACCAATGTTCCTACTAAGTTTCAACTTCCTACACCTTACAGTTTCTGACATATATCCCGGACAAGATTTTAAAGGTTAAGGTCACTACAGCAAGGTCAAATATCAAATCAAGGTCACACCATGACAATGCACACACCCCCTAACCAATGTCCCTACCAAGTTTTCACTTCCTACACCTTACAGTTCCTGAGATATAGCCTGGACAAGATTTTAAATGTCAAGGTCACTACGACAAGGTTAAAGGTCAAATCAAGGTCACACCATGACGTTGCACACCTACACCTAACCAAAGTCCCTACCAAGTATCAACTTCCTACACCTAACGGTTTCTGAGATACAGCCCACACAAACTTTTTCCCGCCGCCTGCCCATCCAGACACCTTAGGTGAAAACAATACCCCAACAGCCCTTTCGAAAATACTTTCGAAGTTACAAGCATCTTACTGGTGAAAGGTCAAAATAGCTATTACTCAGTTAGATGTGGAGCTACAACTCTGTAAATTTGCCATAACACAGAACATCAAGAAGTAGTTAAACAAAATGTTTCACAAAAAGGCTCTAAATTCAATAGTCCTGTAGTTACAGGTCATTTACTCAAATATATCAAAGTAGCTACTACTCAGTTAGCTATGGAACTACATGTATGAAAATATGACATGACATAAAACATCAACAAGTAGGCAAAGAACATAAAGTCTCTAAATTCAATAGTTTTGAACTTACAAGTGATTTACTTATTAGCAAAACAGCAAAGTAGCTCTTACTCAGTTATCTGTGGAGCTATAGCTTGGAAAATTTGCCACAACACAGATCATCAGAAAGTAGCTGAACAACATATTTGATAAAAAAGCTGTAAATAAAATAGTTTGGAAGTTAAATGTGATTTACTCATTTGCAAAAGGTCAAAGTAACTATTACTCAGTTGCCATTATAGCTGCACCTCTCAAAATAAAAACAGAATATAAAAACTAGGTGAACAACATATTTGATAAAAACCTCTAAATTTAATAGTTTTGAAGTTACAAGTGATTAGTTCATTATCAAACTAGCAAAGCAGCTATTACTCAGTTAGCTGTGGAGCTATCTAAATATTTACCATGATACAGAACATCAAAAAGTAGCTAAAGAACATATTGATAAAAAAATTCTAAATTTAATAGTTTTGAAATTACAAGCAACTTACTGATTGGCAAAATGTCAAAATAACTATTACCCAGTTATATGTGTAGCTACAGCTCTGACAATTTCCACGACACAGAACATCAGAAAGTAGTTGAACAGCATGTTTCACAAAAACTCTCTAAATTCAATAATTTTGTAGTTTCAAGTCATTTGCTCAAAGGTGAAGTATCAAAGCACCTATTACTCAGTTAGCTACTGAACTACAACTCTGAAAATATACCAGGACACAGATCATTGGAAGTAGGTGAACAACAAATTTAACAAAAATGCTTTATGTTCAATAGTTTTGTAATTACAAGTGTTTCTACTCGAAGCTGATCTGTCAATGTAGCTACACCTGAGTTAGCTATAGATATATGATAATACCAATGTCATAGAATCTAACTTTTTTTTTAAACTGACTTTATACTAATACTTTTTATAATATGTTTCTATTTCCATCAGTGATTAGATTTACACCTTGAGTTATTAATGTTACTTCTAATTTTTGTTATTAACGTTATTTCTAATTTTTGGCACAGCTTAATCCTCCTTTGTGAATACGGCCATTGCTGTTCTACTTGCGTTTTTTGCCGTATGTGTAACATCAGTCCCTGTTCAAAGAGGATGAATGCTTACTTTTCAGAATATTGTATATATGCAAATTTGCACATTTCCTAGGATTAAAACAAATTGAAGATCTTCAACTTAGTTAAACTTTGTTAATTCAGTTTGTCATAAGTTTTTATTAAACCAGTAAAAATAAACATTAAACCAATAGTTCTTGTCCACACTACCTATCCTTCAAAACACTTGTCACATTTAATCACTTTTCGGTAACGACCTTGAATATAAACTCTTGAAATGTTAACTATGTGATCAACAATACATGCTTATGCAATGGTTATATGATATTTCAACAATTTAATTATTTCTTATTGTGTAGAATTTGTTGATACAAAGATAAAGTGCTATAAAGATATGATTTGATTACATAGATATGGATTAGCCTCTGATGAGATTATCCATTAGTTATGGACAATTGAAATACAATTACTGGAATTAAAAGTAATTATACAAGGCACACTAATACTCCGACTCACAAGAAGTAATCTTAGTCTTGCTTTATTTAGAGTGACCCTTCACAACATACTGTGAGTCAGAATGACTTCCTAGATGCTATCTCTAGACTCAATATCACCTACAATGCCCCAAGTGACTGTGGCACCCCCATGCTCTTGGATACGAGTCCAAATGACACCCTTGGGACACTCAATTCAGTGTCCAGAAAACTTAACATGACCATTCATGTAAAAAATGTATGAACACATAGGCTCTATTAAGAAATAGCCTAAAAGCACACCAGTATCTAGACACGTTTTAACAGGCGGCCACTTACACAAACACCTGAAGTACTCAGTGTTAAAGAAATGCACAACAGAGTTTGACGTCAGCAGAGCCAGGCAGAAATAAACGGAGATAAGTTGGGTTTTCAGATGGCACTCTCTACACCCACTTTGCATCAAACAATTAGTGTTGAGTTGCTAGTGTATTTTAGTAAGCACACACTCAATGACTAACCCCCTTATTTTGATTAGATATGTAGCCAGGCTGTGGGATAGTCCTGCCATGGATGACCCCTCATTAAAATAATGTCTTTCAGAGGAGTTGGGACATTCAAGGTGTGAATTGCACTGCTATTAGGCTTCAAGTTTACTCGAATAACATTTCCTGCCAGTTTCTGTAAACTCAAAGGCACACACTTCATGCTTTCCATTATTGAAATGGCTTGGCTGTCGACTTTGGCAAGGTCAGCACATTTCTGTGGGGTTTCATATTTAAAATTGTAACCACTTTCATAAAGCAACCCAAGAAGTGAGTTTCTGTATTTAATAAACCTTGCATTATGAAAATAGGAAAATGCCATCTTCATAAGCAGAGTTAGGAATGTGTGATTTTCGTCACTTTTGTATACTAAATTCATCAATGATGTATCAAAACCATGCTGTATCAAAACAGCCAACTTTTCTAACAATCTTTGCAAATGTTTTTTACACTCTGTATGTATCAGGAGGGGGAATTCATTTGTTCTAGAGTCAAAACTGTCACTTTTAGCATATAGTAAACGTGTGATTACCAACTCTTTACCGCCTTCCCACATAAAACTTGGAGTTGCACCAAGATTAAGAGCAACAATATCCAGATGATTGAGGTGCTTGTAAGTGTATATAGTTGCTAATATGTTTTCATGACCTTTAGATGTTCCTGCACCATTTTTTATCAAAAGTTCAGCCATTTTCCAATTTTGCTTTCCTATAGCATAGTCAATTGGTTCATCATCATTATCATTCAAATGATCTATCATATCTCGGACTGTGACATAATTTTCCAACAAATACTTTACAATGCCATATTGCTCATTTAGAACAGCATGGTGCAAGATGCTATTTGAATGATCTTCATCAACAGTATTAAGATCAGCTCCAAAGTCTATAAAAATTTTAGTACACTTTAGAGAACCTTTGCTGATAGCAAGGACTAACAAAATGTGACTGCATGCTTCAATCTCATTATTCAATTTGGGAAGTGTTTTCAAAAGAAACTTCAGCATATTTGGTTGGTTAGATTCTGTAGCAATGAGCAGCATACCTTTGTTCAGAACTTCAGCGTTGTTTTCTTCTGAATGCTGAAGAAGGAGCTTCAGTAGTTTTATATTTCCAGAAGATACTGCAGCTTCCAGAACTGTCCATTTCTTTGGTCCATAACATCCATGAAGATACTGACTCATATGTGGACGTTCCAAAAGTCTTTGCACCTGATCCAAACAACCATGCTTTGTTGCCTTCCAAAGCTGTATTGCCCTATAACTTTTCTAAAAATATGAAAATGTACAGAAATTAATTATTTTTAAAATTTTATCTGAAGGCAAATGTGTAATATGGTACATTTTACACAAATAAAATGTAAAGCAAGTCCTGGATTAATGGACTATCTTTCAAGTTCATACATAAATGTATAATCAAGTGATCAAAATTGTAGATAAACTGAAGTCAATGCTAACTTTAATATAACCTTTCAATAACTCTATTGGAAGTGTTTTCATACATCAATCCAGGGCCAATACAGATCGTTCATTGGTTTGTTACAACAAAATTACATTTAATTATAATTAATAACGTGTAATAATAAATAATTAAAATAAACAAATTTCGAAATTAACAAGCTTCTCTAACCACGATCTCCATCAGTAACTTCTCTCGACAAGTAGATTTAATATTTTGTGTGTGAGTGCATGTTCTGTGTTTTATGTGTAGTGGCTGCCCATGTTTGTATCTCTCCATGTTAATAACAATTTGAATGGTAAAAGTTTATTCTTGAAACATATGTACGTAGCGATTTTTCATGTATATCACTTAACTATATCCACACATAAAATGTGTACCATGTAATTGCTGATAAGGACCTGATGCTTGCCACCCTTGCCACTAGGTGCCATTTAATTTTCTGCATTTTGAGTTTGTTTTTCCTTCTATTTTTCTTTATTTTTTTTCTTTTAAATTTTGTTAAAAAAGGGTGAATAATACTATAAATTTTTTTATCATTATATACATGTTTTAATATATATATATACATATTTGAAATTAAAATCTTTGGCTTTCGGAATCACTGACACAGGTAAAGGAATTGTTAAACTGGTTGGAAACTGAGAACGTACTTTATGGCATAGAAATTCATTGATGTGTGAAAAAAATAGCACTGGCCACCAGCATCGGCACTTGCTGTTGGCATTGAAGTAACACAACTTTATCTGCAACTTTTTATATTATAAATTGTACAGTACAATAATTTTTTTAAATAGTTGGAACTATATGGGGGTGTTCCACTGGGTTGGATCCTACAACTGACTCTACGACTCTAGGATTGGTTTGAAAAGTCGGGGACGAAAATCCAGAAAAAATGTGCAATATATTTGGGTCTCATTCGCCTCCCTGACAGGACGTAATACATCCCAGCTTGTCTGGATGAACCTCCCTTGGTGTCAGGCTGCTTTTCTCCACAACTAGGATGGAAACTACCAGGACAAGCCTTAACACACAAGCTGTATCAGGCCCCGATAACCCATACTGACAAACTGACAGGACTGGAGAAGTTTTCTGATCCACCCCAACTGGACTGATAAATTTCTGGAGTTGGGATCGCAAGTCGGGATCAAACTAACACTATCTGAACCCCTTCTGGCTGCTATAATTCATCATTAATCGCTGCAAATATGCCAGTTACACATCAGAGACACTTTCTACAGAAACTTAGGGTACTTTTTGTTTTTCATTGAGTTTAATATTTTGATTTTCATTATGATTTGCAGACAGAAAATAATCTGAACCCAGGATCAGCACCTGCCGAACAGCCAGCACCTTCACCACAGTCACAGCCACCACCCAGGCGAAGTAAAAAGCCATCAAACCCCTGGGTCATGCTGTGGATCATTCAAAGAGAAAAAAGAGGATGCTATAGAACCCTCTTGGCTGACTTAATACAGACTGATATCACAGGCTACCAGAATTTTGTCAGGATGCCACCTGCATTTTTTTACTTCATTGAAGAATGCATACACCATTGCATCAAGAAGTGAGTCACGAATTTTAGGGAGCCTTTAGAAATGGGATTGAAACTGGCAATAACACTGAAACACCTAGCAACAGGAGAAACCTACAAAACTATTTACATTAAACTAAGTTTTTTTTTAAGTTCAAATTTTCAAACAATCACTCATTCACCCATTACTTTTTGTTTTTGGGGGTTATGTTTGATGTGGAATGGTGTAATCCTTCTCTTTTGGGATTTTTGTTAAACATGGAAGGTTCGGGTGTGGGGCAGTGTAATCCTTCTTTTTTGGGCATTTTTGTTAAACATGGAAGATTCCAGTGGTCCTGAGAAGGACCTATCAATCAGCAATAATCCTGAAAAGGAATTTTTACAGCAGTGATCTTTAAAAGGACCAATTGTAGGCAAGTGCAGTAGGTCTACTGCTGCTTCTTGGGCTCAGACGACTGCCGGGGGTCTGGATCTGGGCTGGCCGCTGCGAATGCTCTTGCTGCGTGGTGGTCATTGGAGGAGAGGTGAGCTGTTGATGCATGTCAATTGGTGTTAACAGTTGAGGTGTATCCATCTGTGAGTAGCTCATGACTTACTTTATATTCCCAAAATAGCATCAGAGATGCCCATACCCCACAGTCTGGGGAAATAGTTTTCAATACCAGGCGATATAGAAGTAGTGAAACAGTACAAAGATCAGAACACTTTCAGAGCAGTGTCAGTTATATAAAGCTCCAAAAATGTTTAAGTAGAGAAAATAACATCTAAGAGAAAGAAAATGTATGTAAAGATGAAGTATTAAAACAAGACAATTCAATAGCAAGATGACAGCATTAATCAGTAAACTAAAAATTAGGAAGCTGTAAAATTTATTAATTGGAGAATAGCTGTCAATAGAAATAGCAGAATTGCGTAAAAATGCATATAATTATCAGTTGCAGCAATCCATATATCTTTGTCACAAAAGAAAGATGTCAGGTGAACACACTTTGGCAGAGCCAAAGTTAAATGTCACCATGATGCACACATACACCCCCTAATCAATGTCCCTACCAAGTGTCAACCTTCTACACCTTATAGCATCCAAGAAATAGCCCAGACAAGATTTTAAAACTCATGGTCACTATGACAAAGTCAAAGGTCAAATCAAGGTCACACCATAGGGTTGCACACCTACAACCCCTAACCAATGTCCCTACCAAGTTATCAACTTCCTACACCTTATGGTTTCCAAGATATACCCCGGTCAAGATTTTCAAATTCAAGGTCACTGCGCAAGGTCAAAGGTCAAATCAAGGTCATACTAGTGTTGGGAGAATTAGACGAATGGTTGATTTTTCGTCAGTGACAGTGTACAAAGACGGTCGGTCATTGTCGTTTTGTAATAATCAAATTTTTAGCTTAAATCTTACCTTTCCTACTGTGCCTCAATATCCACACATTTGTTTTAAATATTTTAGGCATTATTGCTTAATAAATTGACAGATTTGTCATGAAATTCGACAGTGTTTACATTGTAGATTCTAAATCATCAACCCTGAAAGTTGGTGGCGAGTACCAACACTAGGTGATACCATGACGTTGCATACCTACATCCCCTAACCAATGTCCCTATCAAGTAACAAGTTCCTACACCTTACGGTGTCTGAGATACAGCCCAGACAAACTTTTTCCTACCACCCGAACGACCGCCCATCTTGGCAACATGGGTGAAAACAATACCCCGACAGCCCTTAAGGACTGTGGGGTAAAAATGATAGAGTCCTCAGATGTTATGTGCATTTTCTTCACCTGTGACAGAGGCTAGCAATGGTGGGTTGAACTGCTTGGTCAGGCTGATGGGGAAATGTAGCTGTCTTGAGGTGCTGGCTAGTTGCTTGTGAACAACTATGTAAGAAGCCTGCTGTCCTCTGAGTGCCACTTGGCTCTGGAATCGCCTCGCATGCTGGCATCTGAGTTTTGGGAATATGCAAGACGTATTCCTTGGCAGCTTGTGCTGGTTGCTGTGGTTGCTGAAAAGTCTGTCGCACATGTGTGGAAGTGGAACTGGAGCTCTTATGTGGGTGTTCCACCACACGACTAACGCTCCCAATTAAGGTTTTTGGGGGGTCGGTTTGAAATATTTGCTTAGTCCCAGACCTTCTGTAAGGGTCGGTTGTCGGTTGGGGCCGTGTGAAAAATCAAACATGTTTGATATTTCTCACGACTCAAACCGATTCATATTTCCCGCCATCAACAAAATGTCCAGTCCCAGGCATCCTCAGGCCTCCTCAGACCCAAATTTACACAGTCGTGTGTTGTCCCAGGCCGCCTGCGACCCTTAGTCCCAGACTTCCGTAGCTTAGTCCCAGGAGGCCGGTTGTTAATCCCAGACTCAAATAAGATGCGTATGAATTTCATGCGCGTGAAAGTGGGTCGGTTGCATTAGTCCCCGGAAGCCTCAGACCATCTGCGGTGTCCTGGGACCCAAAAATCAAGGTCTGGGACTAAGCCCCGACTAAGGGTAACCGACCCTAACCGATCCAAACCGGCCTCCCCAGGACGCCTGGGTCTGCGACGGTCTGAGGATGCCCCAGGAGGCCTGGGACTAACAACCGATTAAGAACCGACTGTTTTCTGCGCGTCGGAAATTAAAACGAGGCAATGAGCAGGTCTGGGACTTTTTAAGCGACCGCGCACACTTTGTCATTGTTACTGACTGTTTGGCTACTGCGAGACGTGTGTCACTGATTTGTAGGGGTTTTCAGTTTTTATTTTATATATATTATACTTGAGCTTAAGGCAAATTTCACAGTTAGGAGACACATTTCACTATTTTTTTATTATTTTGTCGACTGGATTATCAGGAAAGAGAAAGGAGGGAAGAGAGGAAGGAAAAAGATGGATGACAGGGAGAAGGAAAGTCAAGCAGAGGAAAGAGCAGAAGTTACAGAGGAGTTGATTGAGAGGAGAGAGGAGGAGGAGATTGAAGAACGTCCAGCTATTGCGGAAGCTGTGGAGCAAGAAGAAGAGAGGTGTGAAGAAGATGTATAATGCCATTCTTCAGCCAAGAGAGCCAGGGTGTGTGCAACTTTTACAGACAGTCAGGAAATTTCCATTGTGGAATTTGTAAAGCTGCACTCAGAACTGTATGACAAGGAACATCCACGTTTCCATGACAGGACCAGAAGAGAGGCTCTCTGGGCAGAAATATCTGCAGAACTCAAGCTCCAGCCCTTTGATGTGAGACGTTGGTTCGAGTCCCAGCGAACCCGTTATGGAAAGCTGTCTAAGCTCTAATCTGGCCAAGCCGCAAGGGAGATGACCAAGAGACAGTCCTGGGTCTACCAACAGATGGGTTTTCTTAAAACCCACATCAGAAGAAAGGGGGCCAACAGAAGTTCAGGTTTTGAGGCCAGTCAAAATACCAGCAGGCAGGATGAATCACGTGGGTCAACTACTGACACAGAACACCTCGAGTCCAGTGCCCTGAGGGAGAGGAGTCAGTCCATCATTACATCAACACCCGTTTCAAATACAGACTCCAAGATTCTCGAACACTTTGAGCAGATGAGGACACTTATCTCAGGTTTTCTGCATCAGAAGTCAGACAGGCAGCCCTTCTTTGACTATGTGGCATCAGAGGCCGAAAAGATGACTCAAGAAGAATTTGAAGAATTAAAGGGCAAGATATTTAGAGACATTGAAACTATTAAGAGTAACCGCAGACGTCAGCCATTGCCCAGAAGATCAGCCACTGTTACCACGGAGTCCCAGAGGGTCGGCCTACTGCCAACAACCACTCCACAGGCGTCTAGTTCCACTCAAGCAGCATCTAGTAGCAGTTTTGTGTACTATACACCAAGCCCCATTGGCTTCAGCAACCCGACATCTGTCCTAACTGTACAGGACGAAGGGAGCAGACACAATCTGAGTGGAATCTTAAGCCAGCTACCAGATCTGACATCAACACAGATCGTCGAGCAGCCTCAGCAGCAGCAGCAGCAACTGCAGCAGCAGCTCTTTACTATCACCACTTCAGCACCGCCTCAACAGCAGCAGCAGCCTCCTCAGTAGCCATCCAGTCAGGGCGGGTCTTTGACCTGCCAGGCCCTTTTTAGGGCCACCAATTCTTCCAAAAACAATTATTCAGCTGGAAGTTATTCCCCTCCCAAAACAAAAAAGTTCAGTACAAATACTTATCACAAG
Source organism: Sabellastarte sp. h YS-2021 (assembly GCA_964017235.1). Taxonomy (NCBI): domain Eukaryota; kingdom Metazoa; phylum Annelida; class Polychaeta; order Sabellida; family Sabellidae; genus Sabellastarte; species Sabellastarte sp. h YS-2021. The sequence goes on from OZ024928.1 coordinate 88,175,647, forward strand.
AAAAAAAAATTTAAGTCCAACACCTACACCACCCCAAACATGAAATAAATAAACCATGGTAACACACATAACAAAAAAGGCCACATAAAAAAAATTTAAAAATAACTCCCAATATGGCCATTAATCAGCCCATTTTCAGATTAAAATCCATGGGATAGTTTAAAATCTGTAATTGAAAAGTCCAAAACTTACACCTTCCCTAGAGTTAAAAGGAATTATCACATACTTACCAACCCACAAACAGACAAACCCAATACCAAACATAACCCCCAAATAACAAACCCAGTACCAAACCTAACACCCCACTACCAAAAACAAACCCAACACCAGTAACCATCAACCAAGAAACACACAAACCCAAAAGTAAATAGAACCCATGCAAACGAACTGACAAACTATTTTGCAAACACAATCCCCCATTATTGAAAACAAAACTAGTTCCATGGTTATATTTTCCACATTTCTGTGAATAGAAGTGAAGATTTAAAATTGAAGATTTCCATAAAAACATTTCTGCTACAAATAAATTTCCAAGCCATGAACAAAAAAAATTGGTGAAATTAGGATGTGGATTTCAAAATATATAAAAAATTAATTCAATTTAGGATATTATGTGTGACATGGGGTTTGTCCGTTTGTAGCAAGCATAGCTGATTAATTGTTTTTGGAATATTTGGTAGTCCTGAAAAGGACTGTTATAGTTAGTCCTGAAAAGGACTGTTTACTGCAACAGGACTTATAGTCTGCCATCTTGCCAGGCCACTGCTCCCTCATTATTGAAGTAGTCCTTCAGGTAATCCCTCTGTCTTTTGGCCTCTCTAGCAGGGTTTCTGTCTTGCCCACCACCAGCAGCACCACCAATCAATCCACAATCACCAGGCACATCATCATCATCATCCTCCCCAGGCTGCTGACCAGCAGGTTGACCTTGATACTGGCTTCTCAGCATGTTGTGCAGAACCACACAGGTCATGACCACTTCTCTAACTGTTTCTGGGGGTAGTTCAATGGTGGTCCTCATCACTCTGAATCTTGAAACCAGGATGCCAAAAGCGTTCTCCACAACTCTCCTGCCCCTTGATATTCTATAGTTGGCAATCCTTTCCTCTCTTGTTAACAGCCTTCTGCCATAGGGTTTCATGAGCCAGGTCTTCAGGGCAAAGGCATCGTCTGCCAGAATGAAGTAGGGGACATCTCTACCACCCTGTGTTATAGGAGCTGGGTCAGGGAAGCCTATCCTGCCATCTTCAATCCTCCTCTTCAGCTGAGAGGCATTAAATATCTAGACATCTGAGCAAGATCCAGCTGTACCCACATCCGCCCATCTGAACTTGTACTGTCCATCTACCAGGGCCAACATCACAATGGAAAAGAACCCCTTGTAGTTGTGGTAGAGGGCTACAGAGTTCTTGGGTTTCTTCAGGGCCACATGCTTCCCATCCTGGGCTCCCAGGGCATGTGGAACATTCCACCTGATCCTGAATTCCCTTTCCAGTTCTTTCCACTCATCTGGGGTAGTAGGACATTTGAGGTACTCTCTGGTGAACTCATCCTGGATGGCCCTGCAGACCACTGGTAGAAACTTGGAAATGGTGGATCTTCCAACCCTGAACTGACAGGATAATGATGTGTATGACTCTCCAGTGGCCAGATATCTGATGGTGAGGGCTAACTTCTCCCCAACGTTTATTGGTGCTCTGTAGTTGGTGGCCTGCCTGGCTAGATGTGGTTCCAGTCTGGTCTTTATCATTTCAAAGAATTCTGGGGTCATCCTCATGTAGTTGGTGAATCCTGGAATGTCTGTGCCATACAGATCAGCCATAATGTTGTGGTAGGCCCCCCTCTCCTCTCTCTGCAGTAGCCATGGCCTGACCCACATGTTGTGCCTTCTTCTAGGTCTCTGTATGGGTGCTGGTGGTGCTGCTGGTGGTGGTGGTGGTTGCTGTGCTTGACGTAAAAAATGGAAATACATGATTATTTGTAACTGAATAAAAACCAAAAAAGCCCTAAGTTGTTGTTGAATCTGTCTTCCATTAAAAGGTGGCATCCTGCTGTGTTCCTAGAAAAGCAATGATAATTAGATTGCGGATTTTATATATATATATACCCAGAAAATCCAGCAACTTTGCAAAACAAGAATCGGCGATCCTGGTCTGGGGAAGACTGGGGAGGCCTGAGGACGCCGGGACTTAATCGGGTGTTAGTCGGGGCTTAGTCCCAGGAGGCCTGAGGCGTCCTGGGACCCAGTCGGTATGTGTACGACAGGAACGTGGTTGAAACCGACCAGAAAACTGGCTTAGTCGGTTCTTAGTCCCAGACCAGTCGGGGACTGTCTGGGGCCGCCTGAGGCTTCCTGAGGCCGATATGTACTTAATTCCAGACTTCAATACTGACTCAGTATTCCCGCCCATTTTTGTTTTTTTTCCACCGACTGTCCACGATTAAGGGTCCCAGACAGAATCGGGACTTAATCCTTTGGTGGAACAGGGGCATTAGAAAGTGTAGGATGCTGGGGATGACGGCTCCTTTCCTCTGCCCTGCTCTGGAACTCACTTAAAAGTTTCACAGCCTCGTTTCTGAATGTTTGAAAGTCTCTTTCTTTTAAAGCCTCAACCTCAGATGCCAGGTAGTCGCAGAAGGCTGTTCTGGTGGTCTCCTGTCTTGGTCCAAAAAAGTTGACAGCATGGCTTGAACTGTGCAACTTGGTCCATGACTTGCTGGTCTACTGTCGAATGCTCGGAAACTACACTGAGACTTGCAGTCAATGGCTGTTGTGTGATGTCTGATCGTATGCTCATCTCCATACTATCCATGTCAGTCAATCCTCTGGAGATGTATGTCATGTCCTGAGGCTGTAGTTGCACTGGCACATCGGGCCGGGGACTTGAAACTTGAAGGTTTGCCGAGTTCCTTCCTTCTGATGTATGTCTTCAAGAGGTTAAATTTGTCTTGAATCCAGTTCTGCTTCTGTCACTTCCTTGGGAGCCTGGTCGGATCTAGACTGCATGAGTTTTCCGTAGTGAGTCCTTTGGGATTCGAAACAAGTCTTGCACACTTTCACAGACAGGTTGTGGCTGCTGGCGAACCTCTCCCACAGAAATTCCTTCATGGCCTTGTCCTTAAAGTGCTCATTGGTCTAAGCGTAGAGCTTCTCATGATCCTTGACAAAGTGCACAATAGCCTCCTCATCTCAGTCTGTTTAATAAATGTTTGTCATATGTCCGTTCTTGTGCCTGGATTGTGATTGGCATGTGCTCACCTTTCCTCCAGCCTCTGTTGTCCATTTCACTGTTACTTGTGTCAGTTCTTGGTCTCTTTTCGGCCACTCCTTCCTCTGAGTGTGACTGTGGAGTTTCTGCCGTCTTGGCTTCCTCCCTCTCCTCCCTCTGTTGTTTCTCTGCCTCCTTCTCTCTCTGTTCTCTGTCCTCCCTCCTCTGTATATCAGCAGCTGTATCTCCCAACTCAAACTCTGTAGGTGTGTCTGTGGGGACTTCTATCTTCCTCACATTCTTTCTGCCCTTTTCAGGACCCATCTTATAAATCAAATAAAAGCAGTGTGTGTAAAAAACAAATGCCTATCAACAAGTCAGCCCAACTTGTATCTCCACACTAAATCCTAAGTTTATTTGCAAAAACAAAACAAAAGCCTATCTGAATTCTGCCAGGTGTGATCCGTCAGATGCCAAAGACCAAATGATGAATTGCACAAACCGACTCGCCTTATATAGACAGAGATTGCATAACTGACAAGCCTTAAATTAAGCTGTCCTGTCCTATACACTTCCTAACTTGTCTGTTGCTGTAACCATCTTGTCGGTTTCTGTTTACAGCTTGTGATGGTGTACTCCCGGCTTGTCTTGCTGAGATGTTACTGATTCTGCGGCTAAAGACTTCCCGTCTTGACAGGAAGCGACCAAGTCAGGTCAGGGATGACAGGCCAGTTTCGTTTCAGGTACAGTTGGTTGATATCATAAAGTGGTGAGCCAGGTACTGGTGGTGATGACAGCTTGTTCAAGAGTTGGGAAGGGTTGGTGAAACATCAAACATGTTTGATATTTTGCATATCTAGTGAAACAAGCCAAGAAACTACAACCGATCCTAACTGAATATGTAAACATTGCTCCGGACCTTTAAAAAACCTATAGTTACCAACAATACGGCCCCATTGGAACACCCCCATTAACAAAACAAGTGACTGAACTTACCAACATGACACCTGAAGGACTAGCTTTTGAAGCTGTGTTCTTTTGTTTTCTTCTTTGCTGCAGTTTCTGTTTGATACATTCTTTCAGAGATATTATTTCTTTCCAGAATATCACAGTGTCCAAGGTTAGAATTATAACAACCAAATAAACTGGGTAATATATATTGTAGGATTTCAAAAATTCAATTGCGTATTTTGCCAATTTGTTGGCTCCATAAAAAGATCCAACACATAGTGAAGGTGCAATGAATAATCCCCATTTTAAATATGTCACTTGAACATCACATCTTTTCTTTGTTGAATATCTCACAATTTTCAGATATAAAAGTAGAAAAAATATGCCAAGTAAAATGAATACTTGTTCCAGAGGTCCCCAGTCTACATAGCTGCAAATTAGTTCTGAATACGTATATACTGCATGCTTCATTGATATAAAATGTGCAGTTCCTTTGTTGAAAAGGTCATTTATGTATTGTCTTTTTGACTCAGTGCTCATTGAAATCCTGACCAGTGACATCTTGTCAGTTTATTATCTAGTAGTTTTACAGTTCTTTTGTGATAGAAAAGTTACTGAGATACATCCACACAAGTCACATTATTTCATTCTGTATTTATGCAATGTTTACTCCAACATAAACTATTCTACAGTATCTTGGGAAAACTGAAGTAATTTCTTTCTTTAAAGACATGGGTTTACACTGAATCTGAGATCAGAAAAATTTCCTGAAGAATTGTACACATTGTATACCGATATATCTATTGAATAATATCATTGGTTTATTATAATGCTAAATTACAGATAGTCACAAAACTCTTTCACTATATTATAAGTAATATATTTCAGAACAAATTCAAAACTTTACAAGTGTATAATGCCTCATATGTACTTCACTGTTTTCAAAGAACTGATATCACACAAACACCAAATATAATGCAAGGCCAGCATTTTCTTTTGTCAATAGTACTGGGTTGACAACAAGATAAACTTCCCCATTGATCTGAAAAATCAAAAATACAAGATACTGGTATTTCACAAGGAAATACACTCTACATGAAATGGGGGGGGGGGGGGGGGTCCCAAACATGTAAACACTCACTTGTTCATGTAATGAATGACGCATGTAATAATAGTATTCAAAACACATTGATCTATGGCTTAGGATCTGGGTCATGACAAACAGAATACAACTATTGTCAAAAGACCTTAATTATGCTATGAATGCTATATTTTTATAGAGAACTGAAATGCATTCCACAAGTTTAACTAAATACTTGTGGATTTATGTATGTAGACCATGGAAAAGGAGTTTAAGGTCAGAATGATTTCCTTACATATTGAGCTTAAGGTCACCATAAATAGAGTTCCTCCCAAGGAGTATGGCCATCACTGTACTAAATATAAAAGCAACCAATGTCCTAATTTAGAGTTGGCTGCAAACAAGGTCAGTGTTATTTTCTTAATATCACGAGTTGAAGGTCACAATATACTCAAACTCAAACTATTTATTTGCTGTACTCATACATTAAAGTATTTTGCAAATACACCACAAACTAGACTAAATTAACACCTACTTACAGGACTAGAACATAATCGTAAGATCTTAAAATGGCAGGAGAGAGACTGGCATTGTGATATATTTTTACAGGGAAAAAACCCTCACAAAATGAGCTCTCAGGAGAAAACCCCTCAGGAGAAAACCCCTCAAAAATCTCCTGTGGAGAAAACCCCTCACCCTATTTTGGGGCTTGTGGAGAAAACCCCTCAAGTTATTTTCAGGCTTGTGGAGAAAACCCCTCAACTTTATAAAAAGCCCTCATTTTGAAAATTTGGAATATTCATTCATTTACACATAGAAAATCATATATAACTCAGAAGAATTTTATTAAGTCATACACACTTTTAAAATCACATTAACATCACATAGCACTTTGATACTGATATACTAATAGATGTATGTGTTATTTACATGTAACTGCTGAAAAACGTACATCATACTGTACATTGACTAGAAATATTTTAGCATTGCCATTCATTTGTGTATACGAATACAGTGTCCAATTGCCTGAAGGGCTTCTTTTAAGTTTTGAAACAATAGACCAAAACATGATATTCATCTTCAATTCAAAGTGATCAATCACCTGAGCAGTGCAATCCTGAGCAAATTTCAAAGAAGAGCATTCTTTGTACCGGTATATATTTTCAGATTTTACAATAAAGGACAATTAACAGGTTTTTTTTTTAATTAGAATGAAATTTGAATTCAATTTAAAATGTCAAAATTCCAATGTGAGGGCTTTTTATACACTTGGGGGCTTCTATCCACAGGCCTGAAAATAGAATATAGGGTGGAGGGTTTGAGTACAAGTTAAATAAAAATATAGGGTTAAATAAAAAAGGGGTTTCCTCCACAAGCATTGAAAATAGGCTGAGAGGTTGGAATACAAGTTAAATAAAAAAATGCCAAAATTCCAAAATGAGGGCTTTTTATTAAAGTTGAGGGGTTTTCTCCACAAGCCTGAAAATAGGGTGAGGGGTTTTCTCCACAAGCCCCAAAATAGGGTGAGGGGTTTTCTCCACAGGAGACTTTTAGGGGGTTTTCTCCTGAGGGGTTTTCTCCTGAGAGGTCATTTTGTGAGGGTTTTTTCCGTCTCCCTTAATAACACCATAAGGCAGCACTGGCACTATGATTGATTTCTAGATGCACATACATAGAGTAAGATATCTAAAATTCGCCACATATCTGAAATTCGCAACAGGTGAAAATACTAATAAAATAAATGAATTGTGGTGAGATTTGTTGACTGTATAGTAAATTAAGGCTTTTTGAACTGAAAAATACCAATTTTTAGACAAAAACATCATTTTCTTCATAAAATTAACAAAGGTTTTAGAGGTGGCGAATTTTAGATTCCTGGTGAATTTTAGATTTCTTACTCTATATATACAGTAGATTTGGTATAAGTAGAACTGCCGTAAGTAGAATATTGCCATAAGTAGAAGTAGTTTCTAAGTCCCAACAATTATTAATGCAAAATATAAGGATAAGTAGAAGTTCGACTTACAGAAAGTGGCCATAACTAGAACCTAATTTGATGCACAAAGTGTTACTTTTCAATAGGAATAACAAGGTATAAGTAGAACCTATAAATGTTGTGTGTACAGAAGTGTCAATCTCCACAAAAGCTGTGACAAAATAGTATCATTGTGACACTCTGTACCTGATTCCTCACTTTTGTGTTAGTAAGTCTGACCAGCAAACAAATTAATTTCAAAGTAGAGTGATCACACAAGTGTTAATTATTGCAAGACACTTAAATTACATAGTATTTTTAGTACCTCATATATTTCTCAAAGTGGGTATAACTAGAAGTTGCCAGAAGTAGAAGTAAATGGCTGACATTTTGCAACTTCGACTTAGACCAAATCCACTGTATATATATAATAAGAACATTAAAGTGTACCTCTTAGAAGTGACACTTGATCTAACATTTTTGATAGATTTGTAGTACAAATTTTGTACCTTCATAGTCACATTTCATTATAAATGTAAACCTTCCTGTATCATTTAAGTCGTTTAGCCCCGGACAGGTGTCGATAAGTGAATCCAACATATGCTGTCTCAGTTGTTGGTACTTTGGACATAACATTGGTACATGTTCTTCGTCTTCTATTTTTTGCATGTCACAATTCTTACATGTCCTTTTATCTTTCCCAATTCTTTCTCTTTTTCCTTTACTGGTATATCTCCCTATTTCTATTTCCAGTCTATGTGAACTTATTCTGAATTTTGTTATGTTCCTTCTTTTAAAGAAATCGGATTCTGAATCTAGATATTTTTCGTACTCTAATTTCCTTTTGAATTTATAGTAAGTTCTTAATTTATTTCCATCGCCTAGGTGGATATTTCTACTTAATTCGTTCAGCCACTGGAATTCGAAAATGTATTTCATACGAGTCTCAACTTTATTTGCTTGAGCTTTGGTTTAACTTGTATGGCCCTGGTTATCCCATAGATGGGTGAGGCCAAGCCTACATTTAATGAAATTCTTTATGTGGGAAAGCCAGCAAGACTTGTTTTCTGAGACCATTTGGAGATTGCATAGGTAAGCGTCGTAAAGTACTGTATCAAACTCATAATTTACAATTCTAAACCAGTTCTTCACTACTTGTTTTAAGATATACAAAGTAGTTGGGTATCTACCAAGTTCCCCTCTAACCGCAGCATTGCTGGATTTTCTATGGACACCCAACACTGTTTTTAAGTATTTAATGTCTAGTTTTTCGAAGCATGGCTCATCAAATAAACTGTATTTTTCATGATTTATATTAAATATTTTATCTTTTGTGCTCAAGAAAGCGCCCCAGGTTTCACAACCATAAGTGCTGATAGGTCTTACTAGAGTGTCGAATAGGTAGCAGGTTGTTGACGGAGGTAGGTTTAATTGATATAGTGAGTGACTCAGTTTGAACATTGCTTTTGATGCCTTTTGGCTCAACATATTCATGGCATCTGAAAAATTACCACTTGTTCTAAAGACAATTCCAAGATATGTATATGTGTTTACAACATCAATGGTGTTCAGGCCTATAAAATATTGACCCTTTATTAATTTTCCTGATTTGTTGAATATCATAACTTTAGTTTTATCAGTGTTAATGTCGAAGAGCCACTGGTCACTATAAACTTTCAACTTATCTAGACATTCTTGAAGACCTTCAGTAGTCTCTGACATAATAACAACATCATCAGCAAATAAGAGACAATTTAGTGATTCCTTGTGGAGTGTTACAGGTTTGCATTTCTCGTCAAAAATATCTGGAAGATCTTTCATAAAAATTTTGAAGAGAGTTGGGCTCAGGACACAGCCTTGTTTTGCACCCACATTATCTGATAAGGTTTCTGTCAGGCCTCCTTGTAATTTAATTTGTATTTTAGAATCGTGGTAGATGTTTTGGACCATTCTCCCAAAAGTGCCACCAGTACCATTTTTCAAAAGTTTACAGAATAATGCATTTCGCCAGACACTGTCAAAAGCCTTTCGAAAGTCAATGAAACCTGTATAAAGTTTCCTTCCATTTTGATTGTATTTATCAATTAGGGTTTTTACTGTAAGGATATGGTCTGAGGCTCTACAATTTTCCTCAAAACCAATTTGTAATTTACTATTTTTTTTTTGTTCTTTTGTAGAAAGAAGACTAATCTATTATTAAGGACTGCACAAAATAGTTTACCTAGACAACTCATGATTGATATCCCTCTGTACTTATTAGGGTCTGAGAGGTCACCTCCCTTGTGCAGTGGCTTCAACCAGCTGCCACTCCACAAAGTAGGGAACATCCCAAAGGTAAACACAAGATTGACTAATTTGTTTAGCACAGGTAACATGGTATGTCCACCAGCCTTCAACATTTCATTTGATATTAAGTCTGCTACACAAGCTTCACCTTTTTTCAGGGCTTTGATTGCTTTTGTAATTTCTTCAGAATTGATTCTGTAGTTTAGTTCATTAAATATCATCCAATTTTTGTCATTTTCAATAAATTCCATAATTTTGTGTTGTGATTCATTGAGATCAATGTCACCCTTGTGCATCGGCGTTTTAAAGTGTTGAAACCAATTATCTGCTGGTATATCATTTAATTCTTTACTTTTACCATGTGCACATTGCTGCAAGCTGTCTAATGTTTTCCAGAAGTCTTTTGGGTCAGAGTAGGAAGATGTCAACTTACTCACAAGGTTTTCCTTCTCAACTCTTAATTTTTGTTTAGTTAATTTTTTGAATAGCTTTTTATTACTGTAATAGCTCTTTCTTAATTCAGGATCTTTCGGATTTCTTGAAAGTTTTCTACTCATGTTTTCAGGTCTGTCAGCATTCTTGTACAATCTTTATCAAAATGCTGTCCTAAGTTACTTTGTTTTTTGGTGTTCTTAAAGGAAGCTTTTGCCTTTTTTAACATTTTACTTGCAGCAATGTTAAATATATCAGTTACAGCTGAAGTGGCTTCATCAATGTTTTTGTTATTTTCAAAAGCCTTTGCAAGGAAACTGTTTATCTTTTCTCTGGACTCAGTGCACTGTAACTTTTCAATGAACATGTGCCTTTTCTCTTCTTCCCATATATACTTTTTTGGTATGTCAGACAACATTATTGCGTTATTTTCATTTTCATTTGGGCCAGGTAAGCATGGATCTACTGACAGACATGCATAAATAAGACAATGGTCAGATAAATGTGAAAAGTCTTGTACTTTGAATAGGATAATATCTTTATAATTTTTATTATGCACAAGACCATAATCTACTAGGGTAGGTTGTTTGGACATAGGGCCAAAATAAGTAGAGTTTCCAAACGTGTCTCCAAGTTTCCTCCCATTTTAGGATTCTAAACCCTGATGACACGCATAGGTCTAACAGGGCTTTTCGATGCTCATTATGGTGCATGTGTATATACCGGGTAATATATACACAGCGTTCCTCCCATAAATACAGGAAAAATGCCTCCTTCATATAAATGAGATTCTGTTCAGTTTCTAAGTAATTATGTATAAATCATTTTGTTTTTGCCCTTATAATGTCACATTTTGCCTATTAATAAGAGTTTAAGGTCAATGAAAATTTTATTCAAAGATAAATCAAACATATACTGACTGCTTCAAGTTATACCTGCAAACAAGAACACTCAGAGAGCACATACCTCCACCAGGGCACATACTAAATAGAAATTGTGTTAATTCAAAGCAGTGTATCCTCGGATGGGACACCATAAAGTTACAATGAAAATCTTGGTGATCGGGATCAGAAACAAGGCACATGTAATTGTCACAGAGTTCAAATTTGTAAAACTCTTAAAGATAACTTTTCTGCTGCTTTGATCTCATGTAAACAACTACATGTAGTTCTATTAATAGCCTGTGACTAGATGCAGCTCTGTTCACTCATGCATTCCTATTCTCTGGATTCTCATCATCACACAGTTGCTATGGCTACTCACTACTCTCCACTAGCAGATTTGCTCCAGATTTATTTGGTATGGCTACCAGTTATTATAGCTGAGCATTACCCACAATTCCAAACTTCTTTGTTAGACAGAGTTTGCTTGAGTAACTACAGAAGGTATATTGTAGCAGAGGAATAAACATCCATCCTCTGGACAAGAAGAAGTACTTTAGATACAGATCAGAGCACACCTTCTCACACAAAATAGTACAATAAACATGTAATTGGTTAAACAGCACTTTTCTTTAATATATGTCATCTCTACCTCCGGTGACATAATAATGAATAAATGGGAAAACCAAGATTATTTTTTGTATGGCTGTGGTGATTCAGATCACTCTCAAATTTTGATAGGATCTCAGTTGGCCCAAGATCCATCTTCTGATTATTTTTCAGAACCAAGACACATATTTTTTTGTATCTGGGCAGTGATCTGGATTTACTCTCAAAGTTTAATGGGATTTAAGTAGGACCAAGTAGGACCAAGACCCATGTTCTGACTTTTTTTTTTCTAGGAAGATCCAGCCAGTAGTGTTTGCATAATCCTGATAAAACAAGGCATATATGTAATGATAAGTACATAGGAAAGTCTGAATTGTTTTTGTATCCAGTGATCCAGATTGCTCTAAAAATTGAATGGGATCTGAGTTGGAACAAGACCCATGTTCTTTTTTCAGGAAGATTAAAGTACTTGTATCCGCGTAATCCTGCTAACAAACAGACGAAGGAACGGACAAACGGTCCAGTGAAACAATGCCTCCATGGCAGAGGTAAAGAAGTATGACCGCCCCAATGAAAATATAAACAAAGTGTTCTTTATGTGCTTACCTGTGACAACTCCTCAAAATAAAATAATTTCCTGTTCTATTGTACACCTTTTTTTCACAAACTTCTACAAAGTTAAGAGACAAAAATGTGGCTTAGTATTGAAGATCTATGGCAAGTGCCTGCAAAGTAGAAGGTAGACGAGACTGATACAGATAACAACAAAACTCTGACAGGGAATAATATGCAGAGAATATGAACTGAGAAATAGTTGAGTATTAGTCTAAATGGAGACTCAACATTGATGTGGTGACTACTATTGTGAAGGACAAAGAATGTTCCTAACTGTGGAGAGGAACAATAGGTCAAGAGCAGTTAAGAGCAGTTAGGGTGGCGGTCCACTAACCAAGAGGTCACCACAATCCTTTAAAAAATTCAATGATTGTAACTTTTAAAATCCACTACAGTCTTACCTGGCATAAGATGCGAGTCAGTGAGAGTATGTAATTTTGCATTTTAGCCAGGCCATGTTACGTCCATTTTAGCAGTATGGTCATGTCATTTTCAGTGGCCAGGTTAAGTGATTCAATTAATGGGAGAGTCATTGCTAGTGCCAGTTTAACAATCAAGCTTATCACTTTATCTTCAGATCACAAGGAAAGTGCTATAAAACTATAGTGGAAAGTTCTTGTTTAATGAAAGACACTTATATCATAATACATATAGTTTATTAGAGTATACTATTTTGATTTAAGAATGTTTGAAAGTACAACAAATGGCATTAAAACAACGAGTAATACTGTTCCATCATGTATGTATAGCTCATTAATATATACTGCTTGATTTAAGCATATTTTAAGTTTTTAACATAAGCATTATTTTGACAAACAGCATCAACATAATATTTAACACTTACCATATTTATCCCCTCCCTATTAAACGCAACCCCGCTCTTCTCAACCTTTGAAAAGTTCATATTTCGGGGTTTTACATCCCTCTCCACAACCAGCAGCTTTGCGATTCCGGGATTCCAAAAAAAAGGATGTGTTTTAGTACTTCCCCAATCGATTACCGCTTACAAGAAATAAAGAAAATCAAAACAAAACATGGCAATTTTTATCACAGACGTATTAAAATCTGTAAAAATGTGAGATAAAAGTATATAATTTCTTCAGATTTAAGGTTTATTTCTAATATTTTAAGCTCTCCCGCCATTATACATGGTGGCAAGCGAGATCAAAGCTGTAAGTGTCCATTATCGCCCATTGCCACTTTTGAAAAATGCATTGCCCCTGGGGCGTTTATACGGACAAATACGGTGTACTAATCGCCACATATAACTCTTTTATTGAAGTATATTTTCTGATTGTGTATATTTCAAATTATAAAACAGAGAGCTTTGAAGTCGAAAATAGGTCTAGGCATATATTACAGGAGTACTTTATGCATTCTCTTAATGTGATTTTACAATATAATTCCAAAAACAAATTGTATAATAAACAGGAAATATTGAAGAAAACACATTTCATAACAGAAAATAGAGTAATGCTTTGCAAAAGAAATTGTTTTTGCACAGCAAAAAAAAACACAAAGTGTCCCAATGAGCAACAATGATTTTGCTGAAATGACTCTACCTGGTTCTATTTAAGATTGATGTACTTTTCTATTTACACAAAAACTATGCTGGCTTAAAAAAATGGTGGGAAAATGTTTTCTTGAAAAAACTGGCAGGTGACTTTGAGCATCCCTCCAAGGCAAGAATTCGGCCAAACTTTTCGTCTAAATCACTCTATCTCACACCGATTCCATGGAAAATATGACCCTACATATACCCTGCGGTCCAAATGTTTGGTCGAAATCGCTCTATCTCACAAGTTTCTGAGATAAATGCATTTTTGTGTTTTATGCAGAAATTTAAGATGGCCATCAAAAATGGTGGAAAAAAATTTTTGGAAAAAACCTGGCATTTGACTCTGCAGGCCAAAATTGGGTCAAAATCACTCTATCTTGCACCATTTCTGAGATAAACACATTTTTGCATATTAAGCAGAAATTAAAGATGGCCAAAAATGGCAGGAAAAAGATTTTTGGCAAAGAGTGCCAGATGACTTTGAGTATACCCTGTTGCTCAAATATTTCATCCAAATTGCTCTATCTTGCACAGTTTTCAAGATAAATGTATTTTTGTGTATTTAATTCAAGATAGCCACCATAGATGGCATGAAAACAATTTTTGGTAAAAAGTGCCAGATGGCTCTGTGTATACCCTGTGAGCCAAAAATTTGGTACAAATCACTCTATCTTGCAATGTTTCTGAAATATTAAAAAAAAATTATTTTTATTGTTAAAAAAAATTGTAACATTTGATTAATCATTAATTAGTCGCCATTTTGTTTCAGATCACATCCAAAAGTTAATATGCGAATAGGTGAAGTGCTTTTCAAGTTATCATCTGTATGTTTTCGGTCATGTGACTTCTCTGATTGGTTGAATTGTCATGACACCAGATGCAGAAACTTTTCCCAGGGCTACTGTATACATGTGCCAAATTTGAAGCTATAGCAGAGCCAACACCCCCTTCCGCGTGAATTTCCCCTGTATACAAACAAGTGTCCATTGTGGTAGGCTAAATAAACTATGTATGTGTGAACCAATTTAAAATACAAGGAAAAATATATATTTCATATAACCTATAGGAATAACTGAGGTTACAATGTATATACTGCATTATACCATTCAAATACATATTCAATATTAAAGTAATTTTCTAGGAATACACAGACAAACTTTTTTTATCTGACTGTCTGTGGTGATGCAGATTCTTTTCCTGGTAATATGTTTGCAAGATAGATAGCATTACCTACCTTTTGTTTTAAAACAGGCGGGACAAAGAAAAGAAGTTTGCACAAAAGAGGCTCTGCTCTAAAATCTAAATAAACCTTAACAAAATATTTCCTTCTGCAAACTAATGCTAGTTCTGAGCAGACATATTTACAATAATTTAACAAACAAGATTACTAATACTGTCTGGTAATTGTGCACACATAGACATGGATTATGTAGGGCTGGGTCTACATTTCACCGATCCTCTCAATCACTGAATACTGTTGTTTCAAATAAGATTATTTAACAAGAAAGAAAATTTAAATAAAATCAAAATTCTAAGAATAAGAAATTTTCAGTCCTGCAACAAAAGAACACTTTTTGCAGTGTATTCCACAATAGTGAATTTACTCAATTCTCAGGAATTATAAAAATTGTACAGTTACTCTTAGTTATTTAGAAATTTCAAGAATTGGTCTTAGAAAATAGATGTTTTCTTAAATATTCTAAAATTTAAAGTATAATTCCAAGAATAGAAATGGTGGTAAATATAGACCCAGGTCTCACTTCTCTGGTGGTGAAAATGTTATAGTGTAACTGAGCTCCCAACAATACACTGACAATAAAACCCCTGTAAGAAGTTTTCTGTCAAATGGAATTCAATTTTAACAGGGTTGTAACCAAGTATTAGATAAGCATTCAAACACTTAACAAGTTTTTATTGAACTGCTTTAAACTAAAATTTGTAAGTGAGTACTTCCTTGAATGTATCTCATCAGGCTAAGGTGAAACAAGGTTTTCACATTTTTTTTTTTTGTTCATTTTAATCACAAAATAAATGTTACAGAATACATTTACTGCTTTAGACAAAACTTTTCAGATCTTTTTGATCAAAATTTTAAGTTTTAAAGTTTTGGGTCAAATTCAAACCAAAGTAATGAAGAAGTACTTACTCTTCCTTTTTTGCACTCGTCTCACCCTTACTTTCTAAAGTGTACATACAGACTAAGTAGTCCTCTGAGGACATTTGTCAGTAGTTCTAACCCTGTTAACTGGAACTGCTGCTTTAGTGGTAGCATTTTTTTCTTATCCCTTGTAATTCAATGTGCTAAAACCATATCACTCAGTCATCATTTCTGTGTAGAGTACGAATTGTTGACGGAGAAGGAATTGTTGACACTCTCTCCTACATCATCATCAAAACTCTCCTTCAATATCAACTTAGTGGAGTCAACTTCCTGAAAATACAATTTCCTTGGAGTGGCCTGGAGTCAGTACATATGTAATATAGGAATTGTCATATTTCATATCTGGTGAACTGACTACATGAAAATGTAGACTTTATTTTATTTTAAGCAAAACTATGAGATAGTATTACATAATTTGCTTCATGTGTTGAGTGTTAGTGGTGTGTTCACCACACACTGAAAAAATATGTTGTTTTTTTGTGTTTTTTTTGCTTAGGAACTAGATTCTTTGTATTCGTCTAGAGTTATAATGTCCTGCTGTGTTTGCAATCAGTGAATTCTGCACATTTTGTTTGAATTTGCCTGTAGTTCTATGTTTTCAAGATCTTGAGTTGTGATTGGCCAATGGAAATTTATGTTCTTTTTAAATGCTAAATGATAATGGGTATTCCCCATATCCAAACATGATTTATAATTTGGTGCATGGCAATTAGGAAATCTGTTGTTTTTTTTTTTTAATTATTACAGTAGACTCTGTGTAACTCGATTCACCATTATTCGAATTTCGGTATTATTCGAACCATTTCTCATGTACCAACATTTTACTGTTGAAATTCACGGAATTACTCGAATGTTCGAATGTACATTTTCGGTATTATTCGAACTTAAATTGAGGCCACAAAAATATATTTTATGTATGATTTTGAAGGGATTACTCGAACCAAGCCTTAGTGACACATATTGATGCAAATATTTGAAAGGGGATTAAGTGCACACCGTAATTCAATAGGAATACATAATGCTACCAATGGATAACAATAGGCGTGTCACAGGGACAAATACATTGTTTACAATACAGTCACTCACCAGACACACTTTCACAACATCAAAGCACATAATATTCTCAAATTTTAACTGTTAATCCAGTGGTTTGATGATTACATGGGCGCCGCCATGTTTGATCTCTCTGATGAGATTAGTAAACCCCATTCCCCTTTCTCTCACTAATTCGACCGATTGCAATTAAGGTATGCAGCAATCTCTTTTCATCTGTCTATCAAAGACATAACAGTTTTCTGTGATCTGTCAAATCAAAGAAACCTGTGTTAATCACTGGTATTTATTCAAAATTTATTAAATGCAATCAGAAGTTGCCTAGGGTCTATATAAGTTGAGTCAAAATGTGTCAGAATCATTGAGTTTTCAAACTTTCATACATACACATAAACTGGAGTAAAATATGGCAACAAAGAGGAAAGTTACTTCTAAACCACTACATGAGAAGTACCAGGCACTGTTAGAAGTAGAAGGAGGTGGGAAAAAAAAGGATATTGCTGAAAAATATGGTGTTCCTTTGAATACATTAAGTACTTGGATAAAAAATTCTTCAAAAATTAAACAGACATTTCAAAGCGGAAACCAAAATTTAGCTAGGAAAAGAGTCAAAGTAGGGAAATATGAGGATGTCAGTGCTGCTCTGTTGAAATGGTTCACCAATAAGATGGATCAAGGAGCTGCTATAAGTGGACCTTTGATGATAGAGAAGGCCCAAAAATTTGCTGAAGACATGGGCTATGAAGATTTCAAGTGTTCACAGGGCTGGCTTACAAGCTTCAAGGAGAGATACAACATTAAGCTGCGTTCCATTCAGGGTGAAGAGAGGGCTGTAAATTCATCAGATGTAGATGCCTGGCACCAGACCATATGGACTGAGATTCTTCAGGAATATGAAGCCAAGAACATTTACAACTGCGATGAGTCAGGGCTATTCTACAGGGTTCTTCCTAACAGAACCCTAGCATTCAAGGGCCAGAAGTGTTCTGGGGGCAAGATGTCAAAAGAGAGGATCTCTGTCCTCTTCTGTGCCAACATGGATGGAACTGACCGGGTGCCACTCCTGTGCATTGGGAAGTCACACAACCCAAGGTCATTCAGAGGTCACCTCACTCTGCCTACTGAGTATAGAGCTAACTCCAAGGCCTGGATGACTGGTGACATTTTCACTGAGTGGATACGAAAATTTGACAGCAGGATGTCCCTCCAGAATAGGAAGATTGCCCTCCTGTTAGATAACTGCTCTGCCCACCCTAAATCCATCAGTGGCCTTAAGTCAGTGAAGATGTTTTTCCTGCCCCCCAACTGCACCAGTATTCTCCAACCCATGGATCAGGGAATAATCAGATGCTTCAAACACCATTATCGGTCCTCAATCAACAAGAGAAACATTGATGCACTGGACAGTGGGACTGAGTTTAAACTGACCATGTTAGATGCCCTGAGAGAAGCCCAGCGTGCTTGGGCCAAAGTGACCCCTGAGACAATCTCTAACTGCTGGCTGCATATGGCTTTTAGGGAGTATGAGACCCCCAGGGAAGTCATCCCACCAGTCAGTGACCAACCAGGCCTTCCATGTGAGGAGTTCAGCCTGTACACTGAAGTAGATGATGAGCTCATCACCTCTGAAATGCCTTCTGATGAGGAAATTGTAAAGGAAGTCAAAGGAGCAGAGGAGGAGGAGGACAGTGACCAGGAAGAAGAAGAGGGACCCCAAGAAGAGCCCACCCCCTCCCAACAGGAAGCTGAACGAATGTGCAAGCAGCTGAGAAGATTCACTGAATCCATTGAAAATTCATCACAAGAACTTGAATATGTCACAAAACTTGAAATTTTCTTAAATAAGACCCGAAATGAATCAATGAAACAGAGCACAATTTCGGACTTTTTTACTGAAATTAGTTAGATCCAACTCACCACGAAAGTGCATATACTCCTATGACATTTTAAAAAGGACAGAAAGTGAGCTGTTTTCATGTATTTTTATATTCTTGTATGTTCAAATGTTGTTAAATGTTGAAATGAATGAATTCCTCAATAAATATATTTTAATTATTTGTACTTTATTGTGTTTTACAAAGATTCACCGATTATCGCCCATTCAGGCCGATTCACGGAGCCGAAAATAGTAAAATATTACTCGAACTTGGTACAATTCGAACCATTTTGACAGGATTTTCATGGTTCGAAATATGCAGAGTCTACTGCATTATTTTTTTTTTTTTTTTTTTTGGCAGGGGGGGGGGGCAGTTTCTGTTAACATCTGTTTTACCTGTACATATTATTTTCCTGTTTTACCTGCACTTCTAATCTTCACTTAATGCTGCTTTTGCATTCTTTACTGTATTACTTTATTTTTTTCATTGTATGCATTCTACCTATTTCAGTTATGCATTCTTACATGTGTTATATACATGTATTTCTTACATGTTTTACCTGCATGTATTCTCACCTTGTTTACCTGTACATATTCTTGCCTGTTTTACCTCTATGCATTCTTGCCTGTTTTACCTTTATATATTTCACCTGTTTTACCTGTACATATTCTTATCTAGTTTACCTGTATACATTCTTACCTGCTTCTCTAGGATCCTCTCGCTCATGATCTTCACCTCCATGCTGTTCTTGCACTGCATCAGCTGTTGCTGTAGTTTTGCTATCTTGCGGTTTGTGTCCCGCTGCTGTCTCTCTATCTTCATTATCTCCTGGTTGGTTTCCTCACACACTCTGCAGGAAAGTAAATACATGTACTGGTAAACTGAACAAAACATCTGTTTCTATTTATGGCAACAACAAAAACTTAAACATTATTTATAATGGTAGCCAAAATTTCATTTGAAAATAAATGTAAAAGTAATGAAAA
The DNA here is from genome assembly GCA_964017235.1 of Sabellastarte sp. h YS-2021. Taxonomy (NCBI): domain Eukaryota; kingdom Metazoa; phylum Annelida; class Polychaeta; order Sabellida; family Sabellidae; genus Sabellastarte; species Sabellastarte sp. h YS-2021. The sequence continues at coordinate 88,195,321 of OZ024928.1, forward strand.
TGTCTTGAGGATCAGAGATGATATAAAATAAAGTCCAGCCAATATCATTTATTTATTCATTTATTATATGGTATATATAGCAACAATTGCAATATTTCCATTTGTCATGCTCATCCTTAATTGGCTTATTAGTACATGTAGGAGTACATATAAAGTGTAAAAGTAAAGGTTGTACCTTACAAATTAAATAGCTTGTAAGTTATTTTAGCAATGTCATAAAAACAATATAGACTTCATCCCTAATTTAATGCCACTTAAACATCTGACCTAAAACATTTACTTTACACACGCTGAGTAATGTACAGGAACTGTAAACAAGAAGAAAAGTAAAAAATCTGCATACTTCTGATATTCTTTACTTAGAGCACCTTGCACCTTCACAGTGTCGCGTATCAAATCTCTGTAAGTAGGTAACCCTGAAGGAGTGACCATAGGTTAAGGAAAAATATGTAAATACAGCAAAAAAATTTGAAAATCAAGAATGTTTCTGAGTATATGAAATACACTATGTTTTTTTATTTGAAAGCATAACTAGCATCTCCATTGTTTTGTACTGGAAGCAAGATTCTTTGATAATATTCTAAAAACTTAAATCACAGGGAAATTGGTGGACATTTGTCTTTAATGTTCAAGTGTTTTGCACTGAATTCTTAACAGTCTGTCAATATTAAAAAAAAATGTGGACGATTGTCTGGCATGTGTTTATGCTTGTGTGTTATTTCAATGATATAGTGCAAATAAACATAGTTATAAGAAAGGATATGGAGGCTTGGAGATCTCAGTCCTGGTGATTACTCTGCCACCTGCTGGCTTGTTGTTCCTCAGCTGATGTATGTGCAGATAGTGAGCAACTAGAGGACTGCGGCCCTTTAGGTTAAAACGCACCCGCTCTATCTCTGCACCGGGGCCTATCACATGTGACTAGAAAGTGAAAGAAAATTAAAGATTTATCCAGTATTCACTATTTTAAGGTGAATTAACACTCTAGAATACACTCTACTTCTGTATCTGGACTTGACACACATGACTAGAAAGCAAAAGACTTGTACACTGAACTGCAGTATTTTCTGTGGCATTCAGGCACTACAGGACTGCTATTTATCAGGCTAAAAGTACACTAGTTCTATATCTGAACCAAGGCCTATCACATGTCACAAGAAATAGATGGAAGACGAGGTTCATCTATTTAACATTTATTGATGTTTAAAGTAATGAACCATTTATTAAGTGGGGAACAGTGGGGATTTATCTTTCTTCAATACTAATTTTTTAAATATTAGTATTGAAAGTAGTGAACTACTGAAGGATCACAAACCTACTTTAAAAATACATTTGCACCCTATCTGCATCTGGGCATGTCACACAAATGACGAGAAAGGGCGAGACTTGTGGACAGAATAATTGTATTTTAAAGTTATCAAATAGAAAGTGCAAGAAAGTGAAACCATTATCAAGGAAATATCAATCCTATTAAGGTAGTGACTACTAATGATACAATGCATTAACATTTTATGGCACAGATCAATTAAAAGGAAAGACATATCAATTAAACATCAGTATTATCGAGCTAGAATAATAAAGTAATGATATATTAGAAGACTGTGGCCTTTCCGTTAAGAAAAATTCTCTTAATCTTTGGTCTTATCATATTTGAATGGGAAATAGATTATGATGGCTGTATCAATTTAAGATTATGCATTGCTGTCATATGTGAGAAAATTTTTAAAACAAGAGAATGTCTTTGTGAGATATTTTGAAGTTAATAAACTCAATTTTAGGCCAATATAAAGAAAAAATGTGAGATATCTCACAAAACTGATTTTATGGCTTTGATGATATTTTAGCCATTATGAAGCTTAAAATAATGTTTTCGATGCCCGATTTTTGAATATTCTTTAAGATTTTCTTTTTTCTTCCATGTGAAGTGAAAGGCGGACTACTGGTTTAATGCATGTCACCAAAAGATCTTGATCCAACAAGTACCCGTTCAACTTTTTAGAAAATATACAATCCCAAATCCAGGATTGAAGCCTTGATATGTTATACTTTATTCCTATTATCAAAAGCATAAGTTGCAAACCTGTTAAAGCTTTTACATTTAACACACATTCCTACATACCTCTCTCTTGGTTGTTGGTGGAGATCCAATTTGTGCAACCCTTGACTGAGCCACTGTGGGGAAATTAGAAGGCCCAGATATCTTAGACACACCACCTGTGTGTAGACATTATAAAATTTATCAAGGAAATAAAACGGGGTTCCCTCACTGACGAATACTGTGGTGCATACTAAATTTACTACTTTACATTGAAAAAGTGTCATATTGAGAATAGTTACGCTAAACCAGATACACTCAAACCATGTGAAGCTGAATATAAAGGTACATGGAAGTTAAATCTACAAAGGTAAGAGACGTAAAGGTAAGTAAAATAAATATACATGGTACATGTATACAGATAAAAGGCTTGAATCATTTGAATCAGCTGATGTCACCATATAAAATGCTAAATATTATGCCAAAAATAGTACATTATGGTACTTAGTAATCAAAGTAAGGTGTGCTACTAATGTTTTACTATGGGAACACATAACCAGTTAGATCCCTAGAATTCACTATTACAATTTGCAATCTGGTTGACTCCCTGGTGTTCACGCCATGAATGTTATTATGGATTAGGGCTGTGACTTTGTTAGAATAAATGACACCCGCTATTCGCCTTGAAAGAAAAAATCCGAATTCAGGTGACTGTGTTTTAGTTGTCACCCAGTGGAAGTAGCAGAGAAGCAAACATGGCAGATGATGTGAAAAAAACCTTACGAAAAATAATATTAAATATCTGTATAAATAAGGAAAATTATGTGAAAAACTAATATCAGTTGAAGAAATCTGACAGAATACTAAGGTTTATCCAAGTATTTCATTGATTTACACTATATTTAATATTTTTTCGGTTACCCACTTTACCGGTTTGTATTCGGTTTCTTAAAGAATTCAGACCATTTTCGGGTAACCCGGTATCCTATTACAGCCTTATTATGGATGTTGTGTGTGGATACATAAGCTTCTTACATTTCTGCATGTAGTGAACACATAAACTTACCTGTAAAGTTTGTCATCTTGGTGTACTCTCTGTTCACGTTCATGCCTTTCTCTCCATACCCTGGCATTGTGGCGATCACCACCTTGGAGAATGGGTTTTTCATGGGATCAACTGGTGCCTCACCAAGATGGTCCACCTGCTTCATGAAGTCATCCATGTCTAGACGTGGGTTGGCTGCAAGTACACATGGTTAATCACATCTCCCATACCCAAATGTTTCATTTTAAACTGGTTAGGAATACACTGGCTGGAAGTGTATCTGTTACTGTAGAGACCCGATAACTCACATTTCCAAAGACCAAACTCTACATTTTAACCAGCTGCAATGCACAAGACAAAGTAGAGAACTTGCTTGTCACAACAACTCCTCACACATAAACCGTTGTTAACTCAATTTTTTAATCATTCGCAATTTTAATCTAGACCTGGGTTGTATCCTAAAACACATACACAGAACCCATGGTTCACAAAAGGGTGGCTAACAAAAGTTTTGAAGAAATATAGGGTGTGATTCAGAGGATTTGTTTTGCAGTAATGGTCCCATATCCATGCTACCTGCTCGTTAATATTAACCGTCTGGAAGTACTAGTGCAGCAAGTATAGCTGTTGGTAACATTAACCAGTTTATTAAAAAAAATATTGAAAAACTGGTTTCTATTACATTCACACCTGCACTGTTCAAGCATGTACCCACTTATTTACAACCATTTTAATGCACATGCAAGACTGGCCCTTAAGCCATTCAGTAGAAAATACATACATGTAATTACAAGATTATGTGGCAAAGTGATATCACCATATTTTCAAAATATTAACACAATTAAAAAAATGGCATGAAAGACTCCCATACCCACAGCCTGGGAAATAGCACTGGACACCATGAGATATAGAAGGGATAAAAAGTACAAGGAGTCCTTCAGAACAGACTGTTAGTTATGTGAAAGTATAGGTGACATATCACTTACGAAATATAAAAATTACGAAAAGACAAAATATCGAAACCAGGCCAATTTACTAACGGAGATACCACAGTTAGGTAAAAGTACTTATAATAATCAGTTATAGCAATCCGTATAGCTTGTGACAAGAGAAATAATGTCTCAAATGTGGAAGTAGAGAATATTCTGGTTAGAGCCAAGGTCAAGGGTCACACCAGGGTAAAACGATGTCATTGCACACATAACTCTCCAACCAATATACCAACCGACTAACTAACCTTCTACATATTATGAATTCTGAGATATAGTGAAGACAAGATTTCAAAGGTCAGGGTCACTATGAAAGCGTCATAGGTCAAATCAAGTTCACTGGATGACATTGCATGGATAAACCCCCAACTAATGTCCCTACCATGTATCAAATTCCTATATCTTACTGTTTCTGAGGCATAGCCCAGTCAACGCTTTCAAGGTCAGTGTGACTGTAGCAAAGTCAAATCAAGGTATTGCCATAACGCTGCATACCTACACTGTCAACCAGTATTCCTGTGAAGTATCAACTTCTTACACTTTATGGTTTCCGAGATACAGTCTAGACAAGAATTTTATTGCTAACCAACCTTTCACCCACCCAGCCAGATGCCATTGGTGAAAACAATACCTATACAGCCTTTAAATGCTGTGGGGTAAAACCATTGATATATTTGTATTGTGAAGTATTTATGACCATATAAAATATTCATTTAGTGCAATTTTCAATGGAGGATATACTAGTTGTAAAGAAATTAATAGCTTTTGCACAAGAGATATGTAATACATGTACTAGTAAGATTTGGAACAATTACACACACTGAAGAGTCTATATACTCCATGAACAGAGTATTAGCATAAAATGTGGAATATATCATAATTGTGAAAATGCTGTCACCATATGTTGACTTCAAGTGTCTTATGCTGATGGCATGATATGGTTGATGAAAACATCACTACTGCTAACTAAAGGTTTAAATCTAAGTAGACACATACCAGGTCCATTGAGTGTGAGCTCTCTCCTGGTCTGCATGCCAGTATCCTCCAGATGTCTGATGGTCTTTGGCAGCATTCTCTTCACATTCCAGTGTTTTGTGGCTCCTGGAGGAGGCTTCACGCCTGTCATTAAAGAAAATGGAAAAATTTGGAGAATTTATGGTCAAATATTTCAAACAATGTGAAATTTACCACAAAGAAAAATCTTTTTTCCTTTGAATTTTGCACTTTTTATTGATCTGGTTGTCTTTTGGTTTTGTTTAATTATTTTTTTATCAAATTCTTTACATAGAACTCAGTTTAGTAAAATTCTCTTTCAAGTAGAAGTAAATAAAGCAGAACCTTTCAAATTTCTTTCTAAAATTGTACAGATGGGATAGAACAAGCAATGCAATGCAACTATTTCCCAAGACATTGGAATTTTTAGAATATTGTGATGGAATTAATGTCACTTCCAACACAGTGAATATGTTAAAAATACAAATACACACACAATTTACACTTGATCTTTCATGCATAGTGGAGATCATAAACAGCATATCGTCAGCGGCTGACCTTACCTGACACCCATGTAGTGACGAGCTCAGCTAGGTACTGTTTGAACTCCTCACCAAAGTAACGAAGAGACTCTGGGAAGCCTTCATAGAAAGCAGCATAGATACACTGCGCTAGACAGTCAGAATATACCTGGAAAATGTGAAATGACACATACTTGGTCAAAAGGAAATAACAGACAATCAGAATATATCTGAGAAATTCAGAAATAATACAAAACTGGTTAAAACAGAAGTAATAGGCAATCAGGTTGCTTACATATAGAAATCAGAAATAATATACACCTAGTTAAAACCAGCATCTAGTTAAAACCAGCATCTAGTTGAAACCAATATCTATACACTGTCCTGGACAATCATCAAATCATCTGGGAATAAAAAGTTGCACACATGTAGGGGCTGATTTTAAAAAATAGCAGCACAGATGCCTGTACCCCACAGCCTGGGGAAATAGTTTTCAACACCATGAGATACAGAAGTAGTGAAACAGTACACAGATTGGGATACTTTCAGATTAGTGTCAGTGTCCAAATAATGTTTAAGTAGAGAAAATAACATCTAAGAGAAAGAAACTGCATGTAAAGATTATGTATGAAAACAAGACAATTCAGTAAACTAAAAATTTTGAAGTTCTAAGACTTCTCCCATTTTGATATTCATTTGTATGGTCAAATTATGGTTTGAATGTTTTGAATATTACCCATACATACAGATGTGGCAATACATGGTTTTATGTGGAGTTGGGGCAAAACCTGTGGCTCACTTGATGCAATACCATCTGTTACAATGGGAAGTTGCAAAAGTAAAACAGTTAATGAATTCTATTATGACTTTAACAATGCTGAATCTACATCAAAAGACACCCAAAGGTGCAACAACCAAGATTCAAGTAAAAAGATATAAGAGAGATATAAGAGAGATAAAATAGTATCAGACATCCCCGTAGAGAGATAAAATAGCATCACATATGCAAGATCAAAGGTCAAATCCAGGTCACACCATGACGTTGCACACCTATAACCCCCGACCAATGTCCTACCAAATGTCAACTTCCTACACCTTATGGTTTCCGATATATAGCCCAGATAAGGCATTATAGGTCAAGGTCACTACGGCAACGTCAAAGGTCACATCAAGGTCATGCCATGATGTTGCACACCTACAACCCCTAACCAATGTCCTTACCAAGTACCAACTTCCTACACCTCACGGTTTCCGAGATACAGCCCGGACAAGATTTTATAGGTCAAGGTCACTACAACAAGGTCAAAGGTCACATCAAGATCATGCCATGATGTTGCACACCTACAACCCCTAACCAATGTCCTTACCAAGTACCAACTTCCTACACCTCACGGTTTCCGAGATACAGCCCGGACAAGATTTTATAGGTCAAGGTCACTACAACAAGGTCAAAGGTCAAATCAAGGTCACACCATCAGGTTGCACACCTACACCCCCTAACCAATATCCCTACCAAGTATCAACTTCCTACACCTTACGGTTTACAAGATATAGCCCGGACAAGATTTTCAAACTCAAGGTCACTACAGCAAGGTCAAAGGTCAAATCAAGGTCACACCATGAGGTTGCACACCTACACCCCCTAACCATTGTCCTTACCAAGTATCAACTTCCTACACCTTACGGTTTACAAAATATAGCCCGGACAAGATTTTCAAATTCAAGGTCACTATGGCAAGGTCAAAGGTCAAATCAAGGTCTTACTATGACGTTGCACACCTACACCCCCTAACCTATGTCCCTACCAAGTATCAACTTCCTACACCTTACGGTTTCTGAGATACAGGCCGGACAAACTTCTTCCTGACGCCCGCCCGCCCACCCATCTGGACACCATGGGTGAAAACAATACCCCGACAGCCCTTAAGGGCTGTGGGGTAAAAAATGGAATCAATGAAAGGGGAATAAAAAAAATCGATAAAGTATTTTGAATTCACACCTCAATTATTAGATTCACTTGTTGCAACAAAAACAATTGTGAGAGATTATAAAGATTGGGCCATACCATAAACACTTTATCTTTGATCTCAGGGTTGATACTGTTGAAGAGCGCAACAAAGCTGTCGGCTATTCTATCAAACAGTAGACTTTGATCTTCCTTTTTCTTTTTCTGAAAACATATTACATGGTAAGGTAAATTAATATGGACTGCATCTAAGTGGTCAGGCATTTTGTAAAATATATATATCAAAATCTGTTTCTCAGGCTTTGAAACCTAACAGTGAGGCACAAGATTTCACTGAACTGGCTATCAATGCAAAGTTTTCAATTAACTTCCATGATAGCAAGTTTGAATGCTTTTCATAACTTTACTAGTGTGAAATAACACCAACACAAATGACTAAAGGGAAACGGTAGGTTACTTTGGCATTTTACAGATGATACTGGATAAAGAACTTAAGGCCAGGTTCCATATGCTACATTTTACACTGTGGGATAAAAAGTCTAAAGTGGCAGTTATTCTTCTGTAGTTTAACATCTCCAATTAACTTTATAAACCTAAATGTCGATGTCTCAGATCATCAAGCTACCAGTCAATGACTATATCTAGCTACATAATGTAGTATCCCTTACCTTAGTCTTGGATAAGAAAATAGAGTGAAGAGCATAAGTAATGCATTAGGGCAAAAACAATTGTGTACAGGTTTAACAGCATGCTTAATTAATACTCTGTTCAACAGGTTTACTTTGACAACACCTAGACTGAACATGGTGTAATCTAACAAATAGAGAATTCAGCCTTTCTGAAAATGACTGGTGATGCACCCAAGATATTTTTGTTTTTGCTGGACTCTTAGGTCCAATAACAAAGAAGATATAATATTTTTTAAATGTAAACCCTGTTTGAAATAAGGGTCAAAGAAAGAAAAAGGAAAAAAGTCATCTAGTCATTTCGCTCACTGTTAAAAACAAAAAATAGCTGTTACTTACTTAGGTATTGAGATAGACCTCTAAAACAGATACCACCATGTAGGTAACGAGAAAGTGGCTGAATCATATATTTTGGTTAAAAATCTAAATACAGTCATTTTGGAAGTACGAGTAATTTACCCAATTACTCAATCAGCTGAGGACCTAGAATTGCAAAAGCAGCAAATTTATGGAGGACCTCGAAATAGGCGTCAAAGTACAAATCTGACCCTTCTAAGATTGATGACCCATGATTTCCTATTGATTTGCACATCCCAAACCCCACAAAGCCTAGGACTAATAACAATGAAGATACAAGGCCTTATTAGTACACAAACACAGTTTGGCCTTGAAGCAGAGCTCAAAGGTCAAACCAGACCCTCCCATAAGATTCCCAGCCCATGATTTTCTAAAAAGTATAAGCTGATATAACATTTTGGATCCCTACAACCAATAATAAACGAGTAACATATGAATATATCCAAAAATAGAGGGATAAAGGCAGACATGCCAATATTTAGAGGCCAGCCATGACCTTAGAGAAAGAGGCTGAAGATGAAATTTTTGCATGATCATAGGAAAATATATTTGTGATATATTTCAGCCATAAGATTTTTGCGCAAAATTTTTATTGCTATATTGCCTTTTAAGCTATTATGTTCACCTTTAGGAGGCCACTGTTGGTCTTATAGTAGAAGGCTGGGTCCACAAAACAGCAGGCTCTGAGGCCTTACCTATATAAACCCACGTATCATATCGGAAAGGTCCATGTAAAATAATTTTTAAGTTATTACCTTTTAAGCTAATGCTTTGACATATAGAAAGCCACCAATGGTCTAAAAGTGGAAGGCCAAGGCCAGAAAACATTGGGTCCTGAAGACTTACCCATATATACCCACATAACAAATTTGAAAGGTCTATATAAAAGTTATATTGTAAAAGAAAGGTAGTGTTGCGAGGATGTTTGTAGAAGTTTGATAGTTCGCTCGTTTACTGCCCTGAATTCAGAGTTCAGTTCAAACTTCTGAAATTCGGGCTTTGCAAAATGTTTAGAAATCCCAAATATCACACCACATCCCAACAGATCTTATTTTTGCCCATCTATAAAAACTTGTTTTTTATTGAAAATATGGCGGAATGTATTTAAACTACACATGAATTTTAAATTTTTACCATATTTTCAAAGTCACAAGATTTTATGACAGATTTCTGCATTTTAACTGGTTTCGAAAATGTTGTTTCGACGATCGAACTAGATTGAAGTTAGCTGTCTTGTACAGATAAAAAACAGTGAACCTGAAATTCAAAGGTATTTCACAGCACTAATGAAAGGAAATCTCTACAGCAGTAGTGTGACCTTTTGAAAAGCTAAGTATTCCCCAACTTTCATTTGGTGATACATTTAAAACAAGAATTATTAAACTGTTTGACATTAGTCTTCATTTCTCTTTTCAAAAACCTAAAGGAAAACTTGACCCAGAAAAAAAAAATTTTTACAATATAATTGTACATTTTCTTCACTCAACATTTGTATTAGAAGCAACTATCTTAGCTAAAAAACAAGTTACCAGGTTTGTATTTTCAATTTGGAATGGAGACACTTCCTGTGATAACCCCTGAAGGCAAATAAACCACACAGCATCAATTGCTTTTTTATATAATATATATATTTTTTTCAAGCACACATCAATTCAACAAATTAACACCAGTCATTACAAGAACATTACATAACATCACAAGAATTCAAAGGACAAATTTATCAAAAAGTACACTTGAAAGACTAAACCTAGTCTGCTGTTTTATATTGGTTAATGTGAGCAACCAATTATAGATTCAGTCTCCATAAAAGGCTGTTTAATGAAAAAAATCTTAGAAAACAAATCCTTTATCATTTTTTTTTCAGGAGTACAAATAAAATAAAAGCTAAAATGGGTATCAATAATAGTAGAGGTGATAGGAAACATTAAATATGCAAATGACTACACACTCTTCTCAAGGAGAGTAGTTTACAAAAGCTCTGTGATTACCCTAAATGCACTCAATCATACAAACAAACTTTTTTTTTTTTTTTGGAAAGTAGTATCTGTAAAATGAGAATCATCTACATTGACTGGAATTGTTTTTGTTACGGTTGCTAACTTCTCCAAATGCAAACAAAAATTTTGTATCTTCTCATATTGGGAACTGTCAACTAGTTTTACTCGTATATAAAGCCAACTAACATTCTGGTTCTATAATTAAACAGAGTCTACTATATTTAAAAAGGCAATTTAACTGAAAATATGCTAGCTTATGAAGTATTTTAGATATAAATATACATGAAATCTAAAATTAATAGTTTCTTTAAGTAGCATAATGAAAACATATAAAGAGACTATATCTGTTCAGTATTACATGCCTGGAAATTTTCCAGAAAGATCCACCAAAATGTGTCCTGCATGATGGCAACAGATGCTTCAGACAGGAAGATCTTCTTCCAGAACTTTCTGAATCCTGACTGTGAAAACAAAGAAAAATATACAGTATCACCAAAAACCTTTTAAACCTGATTGCAGAACAAAGCAAATACATTTTTGAACTCTTTTCAAAAGTTTGCAATAAAAGAACCTGTTTAAGTGCATTCATGTACTCTTAAGATATCACTTGGTGTAGCGAGTAAAGAAAAGATACTTGTTATTTAGTGTTGCAAATTTTAGAACCGGTTACCAAAAGTGAAAATTCAGCGACAAACCGGATGCATTTGATTTAGTAAACGCCAAGACATTAGCTTTCAAATGAGTACATGAGCTGTAATTTGCATATAAATATGAACCGCAATGTGCTTTTTAAAGACTTTTGAGGACAAAACATCTGATATATCAATAGATTATAAAACACTGTGAAATATTTCTTGCTGTTGAATATTTTGGTAAGTTAAAATAATATGTGAGGAAACTATTGTTAGTGTGCAATTTTTAATATTTCAAGTTTTCCTCCCGTTCAATGTGTTGACAGTCAAGATGGCTTTCGCAAAGTGTTATTTCATGGTATTTCAGTAAAATACTCACCATACTAAGATACACAGGCCATCAACCCATGCCAAAGTGGTATATAAAAACTAAAAATTGGTATAAAAAGGGGTTCTATTTATTTTTATAAAAATGGGACCTTTTGGTGATTTTATTGTTACTCACATAATTACTCATGAAAGAAGAACTTGCTCTACTTTGTAAACATAAAGTATATAATAAAGTATAAGCTATCCTATTCATTACACAAGTACATTTGACATTAAATGACAATGGTGAAAATGACAATGATGATGATTAAAAAAAAAATCATTTAAAGCATAAAAACTTACAAAGAGTAGTCAATATATATACTAATATATCTTAATATATATATACTAGTTCTGATTATAAGGAGTCTTTTATATATTGTGAATAGCTTGGAAACAACAAATACAGTGACATGGTTCTTGGATGTCAGAGATTTTGTTTTATTAGTTTTAATGAATCAACAAGGCAAGTATTGATTAAACATACTTACATTAAAATCCTGGGCCTTGGTCACCCTGTGTAGAATGTGAGGGGCCTCTAGTGGACCTGGCAATGAGGTCAACTCACCCTTAAAATACCCTGGAAACACGCAATGTTCCACAGACTTCTTACGCACCTCTGCAAAACTGTCTCTCATCTCCTATAAACACAAACGAGAAGGCATAGTCTGTGCAATGAAGGTCCAAAACTAGAAATAATATACTAATATGATCTACATTAACAAGAAGTACAGTAGAAAGTTGAAAAATAAAGCAGGAAATTAATAGAAATTGGCCTGTTCTAACTCAATTTGTATGAATATATTTTGAAAACTACCCAAATTTAAATTGAAAAACCATAATCTTTTCCAAACTCTGTTCTAAAAATAATCTATTTTTCTACTCTTTACCAAGTACTCGAGGCTATCTTCACAGCCTTGGAAGTTGTACCTTAGAAATATGCAAAAACCAAAAATTGCTAAAAACCGATAATATTTATACCAGTTTTTCTTTCTGTTTCCTTGAGGGATGAGCCTTCACTGCATCCGATTCAGCCATTTGGGTGAGGAATGCTAGAATAATGGTACAGAATTACCAGTGAGATATTGTTTTTACCACTCTCAAATCTAATTGCAACTCCTTTAATTGCAGTTGATACTAAACTTTGCAGAATTCTCCAACTTTTTCTGCATTAGTAGGTAACACCAGCATATACCACAGAGCTCCAGTTAAAATAGCTATTACTTCAGTATTTGTGGTAACCGTTATATTTTCACAGTTTTTTTACCATTTTATTCAGTGTAAAGAGGGCTTATTTCCAAGTATACTGCATCAGCTCTATTTGAATCCATTTGGTGGATACAAGCCTTAATAAAAGTACTTTGGTTTTGTGTGTATTGTTTTGATCTCTCTCTCTCACTGATTGATGTTTGTTCTGTTACCCTATAAAACTGCATGAGTGTACCACTGAGGTATTTATTTATTTATGTCACACTTAGTTTCTTTGGATCAGATATGTTGCCACAGTTACTAGTTGGAAGGGCAGAGGAACATACAGTACATACAGTTGGTCAAGGTTCTGTACTGTAAGCCGCTGACCAATGGCAAGCAACTACCAGCTTTCCCACCTGAGGTCAGGCAGGGATTTGAACTCTGATTTCAGAGGTGGAAGGCAAGTGTGTTACCACTGGGTCACCATGGCCCTGTGGTATCAAACTGATGGACATATAATTAGCTATAACAATGCAGTAAACAATACCTGTTTCCTGTCAAAATTTAATATACAATTTAGATATTTAGTAATAATGTATACACTAATAAATGTATACACTTGAGTTTAAAAGACTTTTGTTTTTATTCTTTATCTGTCCTTCAAATTATTAGTATTATTGGGTCTAATGCACTGATATTAAATATGAGACATGATCACGACACTATACATTGTATAACTAGTTAAAACAACAAACATCATTGACAAACCACATAAATACTGATACTATTTTCTGAAAACAGAAGTTTTAAGATAATGCAATATATAATTATATAAAATAACATGAAAATGTCATGCAAAAGGAAATATAGTCCCAGCAGTGGCATGCATCATTCACATAAACTCTGTGTGATAATAAAAGAACAATATCAGCATATATCATTCCCAAACACACTCATATGAATTCCAACCAGAAGTAATACAGACATCTGAAACCAGGTGCAAGTGCAAAAAAAAAATAAATAAAATTTAAAAAGTTTAAAAATACACACTTTAAATACCATGAATTTCCAAAATAATGCCTGGGCTTATATTTGCAAACATTGTTAGAGTTATTCTTATTCTTTGATGCTTATACGAAAACAATGATTTTCTAAAGAACAATTCTTAGAATAAGAAGAACTTTTAAGAATGACAATTTTTGTTCCAAGACCTAAGCAGTTTTAGAATTCCTAACATGTTAATGAAAAATCGGAAACAATGCCTGTGTAAAGAGCAGCTAACATTAATATTTTAGTTGTTGACAAGGCTGGATGTTTTATGCATTGATAAATTATAAAAGAAATACACCTTAAAATTTTTTTGGAAATTTTTATTCTAAATATATATATATTTTTTATAGTGAGGGTTTTCCTTGGAAAATCTCTATCTATTAAGAAATTCTTGGAATAGAGAATTACAATATCAAGAATGCTAGAGAAGATAAAGTTTGATCCTGGACTTAAGTAAACATATATTTAAGAATGAGCCTACTTTGTGGCATTTCATATTTTGTATTACTGTCTGCAGCAAGTTATACTTTAACTGTCTATAACTGTCTTGTTATACTTTATTGGTAGTTTGCAAAATAATTAATGACCAGGAATTTTTCAGAAAGTTATTGTAGCTTACAGATGATTTCATAACTAATATTAAGACTTACCTCAAAGTGCTTTGCAAACTTCATGTTTAAGCATTCGTTAAAAAATACACATAGCACTAAACATTTATAAATTGATTGTACAATTAACCTCTCCTTTGAAAAGTTGATGTCCGCATTTTTTAACTATTTAACACATTTTACACACTAATGGGCAGATTACAAATAAAGAAAACAATTGCTCAGTGGTTGGTCCAGAATTCTAGACATTGCAAAATACAACTTTTATGCTTTTACTTTGAATTTCCCCCACATAACATATTGGCCAAGATTCAAATAATAACCACAGACTAAGGTGGGGGTTGAATGGTTGAATGCGACTGGACTTATTACATTTTGCATATTACAATGAAATTCTTTGAGCATATCAATTAACTATGTGACACTGCTATTAGTCAATTAAATTTAAGATATTTAGCCATTATTACATCAATAATGACACCGTAGCAGGAAAATCTTGAAAGACACATTGAATATTCATACATAACTATTAACTGAAACATATACTTATGCAGTCTACTGCAATAAACTTTCATTGAAAAAACAACAACACATTTTTGTTTCAACTCTTTTTTAAATTCTCCAAACATCTCACTAATGTTTTTGATGGCATAATCCTGCTATAACTGCTGTAACTGCTATAGGGTAAGAAATCTAAAATTCGCCACATATCTGAAATTTGCCACATGTGGAATACTAATAAAAATAATGAACTGAGGTGAGATTTGTTGAATATATAGTAAATAAATGCTTTTTGAACTGGAATATACCAAGTTTAAGACAAAGCATCATTTTTTCATAGAATTAATTAAGGTTTTAGAGGTGGCGAATTTTAGATTTCTTACTCTATATTAAAATCAATGTATACTAAAGTCAATCAAGGGAAATCCCATTGTTTTACTCTGAATTATAAAAACATTCTTTTTAAATCTGTAACATCAGTGGTTCTTTAAGTCTATAAAAACAAATTATAAAAACATTCTTTTTAAATCTGTAATATCAGTGGTTTTTTAAGTCTACTCATCTAATTTGTTGCAGAATTTTTGTGAATTTGACTTTGATATTAATTTTGCATACTGTGGAAAAATTGCATTTCTTGTTCTCATGCCAGTCAAACTTGCACCATCTGTCAGAATCTGTATACAGCATAGATTCTACAAATGTTCCTTAAAATGCAGAAGCTTTATAGAGCAATGAAGCACAGGGCGATTCCGCTAAACAATAATCACCATGTATATTTCAACCTTATTAAAATGAGCAATATTCACATGAAATTCAGTGAAAATAACAGAAAGTTATACAGATATAATATTATAATATAAAAGGCCATAAAACAGTATTTTTAATGCATATAAAACAGCAGCTATTTCTATTTTTGAAATGCATTGAAGAAAAAGCCAGTATTAATGGTCATAAAAAACCTTGATATACGTGTAGTTGCATAAAAGGCACATAATCAAAGAATCCTGAAAACTATAAACTGGTGGAAACAAAGAGGTTGTAGAAATAAAATATGGACATAATGTAAAAGACTTAAACAAATATATGAAAGTCTTAAGAAAAACATGCCATCTGCTAAAAAATACAGATGCATTTAAACAGCATCCTTAACAAGTTATCAGATGGAAATTCCCTTTGAGGATCATACATTTTTGGATGTCTCATTTTTAGTGACTGTTTGAATTTGAGTCTGACCTGACAGAAGGAATTTAAACTATATTGAAGACAAAATTAGCATTCAAATTATTCTGGAATAGATTTAGGTTATATATCCATTTCATTGATGTACTTTCCTTTACTTTGGGAAGAATGAATACCAATTTTAGTTACCTGACATAAAGTTTAAGGCTGTTGATTTAAATTCCAAAGCATATTAAATATGTTACTGTTTCACCATAATTCCTGGTTTAATTTTGATGAAAAATGGAATTCATTTAACCCCTCAAAATCTTACTAACAGAGCTCTAAGGGAATAGATATGACCTTAAACTTTAAACTAAACATGTAAATAAGTCTGATGTGTAAGTGTGCATAAAGATTCTGTTTTTGATCATGTGGCCTTACAAAAGATTTGATAGATTAAATGGACTACCAAATATAATATTCAAATGGCTATTATAGAGAAGTATGTACATTCAAGTTAAACATAAATGCAGTGGTGGGACTGCTAAAAGAATTGGGGTTGAAATGAAATATTGGCCATTAATTTTATAAGAGGCATATTTAAAAAATCAATTTTAAGTATATCTATGTAATAGCTACAGTATCCAGATGTTAAAATGATTCAATGTTAGATAGAGGTCATTATCAGTTTGAAAATTACATATTTTAACTGTATTAATTTGAGACATATTATCATGAAAAAATAAACTTGAAAATAAGCATACAAGATTCTTTTTGATGCAAACAAATATGTTGGGGTAACCTTTCAGGAATATGATACAAACTGGTTTCTTAAAATTTAGAAATAACTTTGCTCACTCTTTCAGACACTGCTTTCAGCAGACTATATAGATAATATTATGACAGGCTATAACACCGGATGACAAAAGTCCACACTTATTTTAGAAGATTTTTCGTGCTAAAACCACTGAGAATTGGGAAGCAATTAACTGTCTTTCACATTTAAAGCCAGGGTAATATATAAAATCAAGACCTCACAGGTGGGTGGCAAAGGTACTGCTACAAGGACCCTATATAATTTCCTGAGAGAAATACTACTGAAGGGCTATAACAGACATCCATAACATGTTACACATGGGTTAAACATGAAATATGAATACAAATTGTACACCAGTTGGGATTTATTAAAGGTTGCTGACACATAAAGAAGTAGGGGAGTTTAACACAGATTGACATAATTAAGCATTTTAATCATTTAATTCTAACAAATGCTTAATTACTATGTGACTTCTCAGTTTTATATACCTTAAAGAAAAAGCTATAAATAGTAAATATGGCAATTGCTGTTATATAGAACAACTTAAAACAGATTTTGCAACATGGAAAGCAAACTTATCCTTTGTATTCTGCAAACTGTACATTTTCAGTTTTTGTCTCTTGTTGATGTCAAAGCTTTATAATTACATGGATAGCTCTTTGCATTCAGCAGATTCAATAATATACACAATTCCAACATTTAATTTAAAAAATTTAACACACCCCCCCCCCCCCCCCCCCCCCCCAGTTATGTTGTGGTTTACAAAACATACATGTCCTGTCAAGATTTTAAGCATAAAAAGAATCTGAAATATTCAAAAATGCTGTGCAAAAATAATTTATCTCATTAGATATTATATATTTGTAGAATGTATACTTCTGCTGTAAATATTGTGGAATAACTTATGAAATAAATACAATGAATATCTTTTAATCTGTTATACTGACAGACTGGTAAATTTACTTCTGTCTGGCGCACTAGCAATATTTGTGTGTTAACAAGATTCGGGAGATAAGACAAGAATGTGATTTAACACCAAATACATTTACTTAAGTATATGTTTCCATGATACCAATGGTTGATCATCAATCATGATTCTATCACTTATATTTAAGTATTGTCATATACTCCACATTGATTGTGGACACCTCACAAATCACAATGCCTAATTATTTTCTGTATCTGGTCCAAAAAAGTGATTAGCAATGGTCCATCCTCCTGCGGATTCATTTTTAACTAAAAACAAACCTTCACAGGAACCACAAGGAATTCGGAGAAATTCCAAAACCTACGTTTTACAATGTTATATTGATATATATTATATATATACATGTATATACATATATACTTATCTATACTGACCATATATTTGAGTATATGGATATAAAACATATCTGATATCTACTGTTATATATATAATGAAGTATGTTTTTGTAATTATATGTAAGTAAAAGTTTCAAGTAAATGTGTGTATAGGTACACAACGTGCTGTCAACTCGGCGGTTTCTGAGTGGGACAGTTTTCGACTGAAAAAAATCTCACAAGAGAATGGCATTGCATGGCTGTCTGTTTAAAACAATTTACACAAAACATATATTGGGAAATACTATTTTGACTTTTTATTCTTGTACATCATTATTTCACATAATACAATCTTATGCAGCTGGATATCAACAATCAACCATTGGCAATGGGCCATCACAATCACATGGAAACAATACCTTAAAGACCAACTGTACATATATTAGAATAGTCATGAGGAGAAAGACAGAAGCTTCCTACTGGCTGTATACCTGACTGGACTGAAGCAGAATCTTCCAATACTTCTACTCGAGGAGCTGGATCTATATCTTCTAAGTAATGTTTTGTTTAATAAATAATTTTATTTACTTTGTAGAGCAAAGAGTACATATATTGGCAGATGGTTGCCAAAAAAATAAATAATAAAACAAAAACCAGTTGCTATTTATACAATGTATTAAAGAAACCAATGTGTATTTAATACTATTTATGTACAATATTAATATCAAACAAAAATTCTGACTAATCATTGAAGCTACCTTTCAGCTCATAGAAAAGAAAACAATAATTGTTTCCATTATCTAAAATTCATGTTCCATGTTGCACCTTTAATAACGGTTTTTTCAACAAAAAAGTGAAAATTCAGTATAAAGAAAACAGTAAACTAATTGTTTAAACATTGCTTTAAAAATAAAAATGAACAAAGTTTCACGTTATGTTCTTTCTTGACAACAGGAACAGGCCACAAGACTTATACTTCTTAACTTATACTTGATACAAATCATGTACTGTCAAATTTTGACCACAAACATAACTTGCTGTATTAAGAACAGACAAGGAAAGACTAGCTTATTTTAGATGGCATTTTCATTTCATAGTTCATATTTAGAATAATTGTTGGTTGATATTAACCCTAATGCTTATCAACATATACAATACCAGGTAATATAAATATTAATTTTTTTTTACCTATTATAAAAACAAATATTCACTAACCATTTTAAATATAAATAAAACAACACTTAACTTGCATATATTTTGCATTATTCATTTATTTGAGCATCAATAACTATATTCACAAGAGTTTGTGAATATCTTTTGGCACTAAACTGTAATGTAGAAAATTTGATTGCGTCTTCAGTTACATTAAGTTGTAATACCCTCATTCACAACAGTCAGTAAATACTTAATACCTTTATGTATGGAAATGATTATGGAATATTGACTGATTAATATACATATACACATCTATATATATATATATATATATGTACACATATCAAAACTCTTCAAACTAATATACAATATTATGTATCCATTTTTTTTTTCAGCACAAGTTTACCGCAATGGAAATATAAATGGTTTCTTGTGCCAATTTAAGTATCAAGTAATGGCATAAGCTATAAGACATAAGATTTTATTTATTGTTGTGACATGTAACAGAGTAAAACAAATAATAACAATACTTAAGTCAGTTACCCAGCCCATAATGGCTTTTATGTCACTTTAAAATTATTGAGAAGTAATAATGTGTGATGAATTTAAAAGAAAAAGAAATACAGGTACATAATTGAAATAACTTAGCTTTCTCGATTTACAGGCTAAAGTTAAATATATAACCAAATTACAAACAGGATGTTTTAACATTAAAAAAAAAAAAAAATTGGTCATCAGACAGATCGTAAAATTCAATGAATAACATATGCAAGAGCCATGCATACCTTTTGGCACTGAGAGGGGCAAGTTGTCTGTTGCTGTTGTTTTGGCATCATCTTCTTCCTTTTCCTCTTTATCTAACTCGAGAACCATACGACCATACCTCTGTAACACTTCATCAAACTTATCCAACCTGTTTTCTAAACTTTTCAAGACATGTAAATCAATAGCTGCAAAAAAGAGAGTTAAGGACTTATCAAGACAATTTTAATATTTACAAAAAAAGAAAAGAAAATAAGATTATCTGACAACAAATGACACAATACAGAATATACACACCAAAGTTATCATTCCTGCCAAAGTTTAACCTGAAATTGTGATATCCATGCAAAAATACTACATGAAAACTGTTTATTTCTTGTTTATTTACTATTTTTAAGTGTGGATTAGTTATACATTATGTTTTCTTGTGTGGGTACAAAAACACTCACATAAAGATCACTTTATCAAGCCTTAATTTAATTGCTTTTATACAAATGAGCAAAAATTGTTGTGAGCAATCTCTTGAATAACTCATTATGTTATTTTAAAAATTTCCTTAAATATGAAAATTATGTATACTTATTACTTTTAATTAAAGAAAAAAAAATTAAATAAAAACAGATGGTGAAATGCATTTTTTTTTTTTTTTTTTAAATCAAGAAATAATTTTCAAAACTAATGACAAATGCATCTACATCTTGACTTTATTATAAATTATTAATAATCAATAACAACTGAGCCTTTTCAGTAATTTTTTAGAAAACAGAAAAAATACTTCATCCACTAATCAATAATTCTATAAAACAGCATAAAATTCCTTTGAAAATATGTTTATGAAAGTCAAATTTCCATTGTCTCAAGGATACGGGTTGCTTGTTTTAATTCTTCTTCAATCATTTCTTTGTTTCCCAACTGATCCCGTTCCTTTGATAAATCCAATGCATTTTCAGAAGTAAGTTTGTGAGGCCAGTCTCTCTGTCAGGAAAGTTAGAGTAGATAGAATAATATAAGTTGAAAATCAAAATAAACAAAAATGTTACATTTTCTACATTTAATTCAATAAAATATTTTGTAACATGAATTTAAAAACAACTTACTGCTTTATACTTTACAGCGCTTACATATAAGGTTACATTTATGTTCATATCACTAACAGAGTTTATATTAAATAGAACTGCATACTAAAATACCAATTTTTCTGATTTCAGATAATCCTCATATGTGGTTGGAGGTTTCACAGGTGCTTCTTCTTTTTTCTCCTGATTTTTCTTCGACTCTGTTTTTGGTGTGATATCCTTATTATTTAACTTTGCCATAATTTCCGCTATTCGAGGGTCTATCAAATCCATGTTGAAAGCTGAAAAAAATTGTGTAAATGTTTGCAAGCCTTTCGAAATAATTGTTAACAGGTTCATATCTACAGACTTTGCCTGATTAATATTAATAATAAAACACAAAAGAGCCCAATGTAACCATTATAATTGCCTTTGGCAGGGTTGGCTACATACACAAAGATAATTTGAAAATATGGTTAATAGAGGACACAGTATACTGTATCTTCTTAATGGATGTCACTTATCAAGTTATCAGATGTCCACAGTTACTTGAGGCCATCTTTTGATTTCTAATACTAAAAATAATCACTAGCACAAGGTTTATTACATAAAGACAAACAAGTTTGGCAACCTGTCTCATGTTTTCTGTACTTGGCAGTGATTATGTAACCAATATTATGAAAATGAACCAATAAAAAATTATCTTTCATGAGAACTATTGTTTTCCTGGCTCAATCGCTCACATGACTGGAGAAGCTTTGTTTTCATTGATTCAATTTGGAAAATATTCATCCAATGATCAATGAAAACTCCAGTAAAATAACAGAAACAGATGAAACATGAGCTTAAAAACATAGACTCAAGATGAATGCAGCATACATAAATTTAAAATGTGCTAAGACAAATACACAGATCAATTACTCATTCACATTTTCCAAGTTATCTGTAGATGTAAAAGTTATTTTTAGGCAAACAACTGAAGGCGAAGTGATATGAGATAGGAAATCACATTTTGGCAGGTTTTAAAAGGTGTTTTTTTTCTATCCATAATTAAGGTTATGTTGGTGAATAAATTTAATTTACTGTTGCCCACTGGAATACCTTCTCAAGCCATTGTGCAGATGCCCATTATTCCTCTGCTGGTTATGCAGTATATCTGTTATTGAGAAATTTGGTCATTTGATTTACTATTGAACATGAAAAGAGGTATTCCAGGAACAAGGAGATTTTCAGTGACAAATTTTGAATTATGTTGGTTGCAACAGTAATCTACTACTTAAAAATATTAATAAAATATTTGTCATAAAACAAATACACATCAAGTTTACCAGAACCATAAAATACTGGAAGTACTATTTGGGCAGAATTATGAAGAAAATGTCCACTAAAATGCTGACATATATTTGTTTCCTTCATTTAAAAATAAATGTTAAAGGTTATAACTGGATTATTAACCTAGTTTTCATGCCATCTGTTGGTTGTTTCAAAAATTATCAAATTGAAATAATTTTCAAACAATAATATACAAAAAATCCACAATGGTTAAACTTTGCACATAATAATGGGTCACTCTAAATGACAAAAGGCCGTTTTAAAATGTCAAACATTTAATGAGTTACTGTAATTTCCTCAGGTAAAATTTGAAAGTTCATGCAGACAATTACACTTATACACATACGAATTACTCAATGGCAATTTGGTAATTCACTTGCAAATTTCACCTTTAATTTTCAACACCTAACTTTAAAGTTTTGGTAATTATTGCTCATCTGGTCACATTGACAATTGAAATTCATTTAGTGGTGTGACGCCTACAGGCAATTGCCAACCAGTCTACTTTGTAACATCAAACCAATTAACCAACGAAAACAACTGTTGGTAAAAATGACCTTCAAGACAAGGTTCAGTACAGCAATCCATACTCTAGCATATATTCTGCAAAAAGGTTTACTGCACCGTAGCCACACCCAAGATTCTTGTAAGTGATAAGAAATGTTGTAGAGTGGCAATTCCTGAAATGCATAATAAATTAATGAAGGAATACTTATCAATCAATCACATTTTAAAATATTTTGCTGTATTCGAATTACAGCATTTTCAAACAGTTGGTAAGAATACCAGTTCAATGTATGATCAACATGCTATGAATACCTGTAAAATGCATCATTTCTAGCCTTGCTTTTGAGGGTTGCAGCATATATTTTGTCAGCACATGTCATTTTTACATGAAAACACACTAAATTTCTAAAATCAAAATTGATAATAAAGTAATAATTGCTAATTTGTTGGGTCATCATGACTAGCCGACTAATCGACAACAGTTAGAATGGTGCTATTTACCGGTTCAGGGTTCGCGATTACGCCGTCCGAGTATGTTAAACAGGCGGTATTTCAGATTTGGACGCGAATTTCGGTTGTCAGTGCGTCCATTAGGACGCGATTTTTATGCAGAAAATATTTGTACTTTAGAAGCGAATTTCGGTTGGCAGGAAGCGTAGATATGCACGCAATATATATAGCACTGAAGATACGCTTTATATTTTAAAATTAAATGGTTTCGAGCGATTTCCTGGCAAGTTGTTTACGTCCACCATTGTTAAGCAAGATTTCATGCATGACGAGATCCTTCCAAAACAGCCAGTGAGTACTGGTGTTGTACACTAGCAAATCTACTCAAAATATGGATATACACTTCTACGCATAAAAGATTAATATTTTCACAAGAAGATATTATTTTAGGCTACTTATACAATGATAATAACTACTATCCCATAAACACCATCATAGCTGTGACAAAGAGTTATATTTTCTCAAGTGCAGTACATGAGGCTATCCCAAACATCAGTGCTTTGAAGCACAAGCTTCAGAAACAACTTAAAGACCAGCATCATGTAAATATGGAGATGAATAGGGTTGATAAATTTAATTGTCAATGGCTCCCATACACAAATTTGTTTGTATAATTTTTTTTCCCTGATTTTAAGAACATTTAACAATATGTGTCTAGATGTAATGTTATGAGTTGTTATAAGAGCAGTTACTTTTTTAACTAAAAATTGTATTATATTACTTGTATTGGTATTAATAACAAAAAAAAAAAAAAAAAAATCTACTCAAAACGTTATATCTCGAAAGAAAGGCTGATCTCTGCACGGAAACAATCGAAACAGCAAGCCAGGACGGTGAACTTTCGTGGGAGACGAACTACACTAAATCTCGGAAACTCTTGATATTTAATCCCGGAAAATCCATTGGAAAATAAAAGCTGTAACAAATATTCAATAGGGAATGCAACAAAAGAACTATATCTCTGGAACTACCCAATGAATTTTTATCAAACAAAAAGCAACAGAAACTACAAATATTTTCCTTTCAAACAGTATAAATACCATATTTGTAGTTTAAATAAAATAATCATACAAATATTTTCAAAATTGATTTATTGACAGATACATATTATTTATCAGTAGAAAGGAAATTGAACAGTGCTTCTATATATTTAAATGTATCCAGAAATAAAGGAGAAAAAATATTATTTGTACCCCATTTTCACACAATGGTACCCAAATTTGGATGTGCCATAAGGTACAAGGTACCCACCATTTCATAACCCTAATGCAAACACTGGACTCAGAAAAAAATCATTGGGACTCCATTTTTGGACGTCATGTAGTCCGTTGGACTCCATATTTTAGAGGTACTTCGCCAACCCTGCCGGTTCATATTATAAAGTTGGAATAATCACTCAATGTGGTGTAAAAGATGGCAGAAGGTCGGAATCCATAAAATATGTCCATATTGTCACATAAAATAAGCTAAAATCTAAAAGCAGCCACGTTTTCTGCATTGTTCATGCATTCATGTAAAACCAGAAGTACCTTATACCTCTTATATCGCCAACTGCCTGTCTGAAATAAATGAAGTAAAAGTTGCAGGAAAATGGCAAATTTATTTAATTTTACAGATTATATACATATATTTTCATTTTATTTATTTAACATATTTATCATTTTTCAATGCTTTTTACAATATGAAACTTAAGATTTTGGGTTGTTTTATAAATTTGACGGCTATTCAGTGTCGACACAAATAGTGCTGGGTGATTAGCCGACATAAAATGTTTGGAGCCGTGACGTCCCTACTAACTTGAAAAGAAGTGGTTATTTTGCCCGTTTGAAAGAAAATTTAAAAACCCAGTACAGTAGCTTTATGTTAAGTTAGCATTAATTATTGATTTCTATTATTAAATCCAGTGTTTTTTCTTTTAAAAAAGTCTTGTATGTTGACAAAATATGTACTTAAACCCTCAAAACAAGCCTGAAAACCACATTTTGGTGAGGTATTCATATCATTCGGTACACACATTGAACTACTGTAGTATTCAAACACACTTTTTGAAAATGCTACTGCTCAGCTACCCAAGTTCGTCGCCTATCCAAGTTCGTCACCTGCATTTTTTGACAATATTTAAACCTATTAACAGTTGTCTTTCTTTGCAGAGTAATACATCAGCATTATAAGCACTTGGTCTGCTTGTTTCAGTATCAATATTGCTTGTCCTTTTCAGTTTTTAAGGCAGGTGACGAACATGGGTAGGCAACGAACTTGGGTAGCTGAGCAGTATAATTAGAATTCAAGCAAATATTCAAAATGTGACTGTTTTTCAAGTATCCCTTCATTAATTTGTCGTATCTTTAAGACCTCGTCATAGAGCGTATTCGGCAATGTACGTCGGTGTATGCCGCGCACGAAGAATTATTGTCGAACGCCTCAGAATTAATCCACGGAACGTGAAATTTACATACGTCGAGTAATCTCCAACTTGTGAGGGAGCACTCGGAATTCAAGATGGCGACATAAACAAAGCGGGGTAAAACACCAGTAAATACAGGTTACTTTTTGTCACATTTATGCAAGCTTAGTAGCACTATGAAGGAAAGTTCACCCATAATAATTTTTATTATAATTGTTACAGTACGTTAGTTATTGCACAATCAGAAACTGAGCATTTTCTGCCATTGCCATTTGTTTAGGTGTACCATTTGTTTACTTTAATCTGAGATGTTCCGAGCTGTTCGTCTTTTCCTCTCGGAATAAGCCATCTGCGCATGCTCAAGATTTCTCCAAGGAGTAATCGACTTTCATTGCCGAATATGCTCATACTGAAACATTCTGATATCGTCGAGCACAGTTTGCTTAATTTTCCTTGGGCGATAATATGTGTTCTTAACCTACTTTGTCCGTTATGGGTTATATACAACTATTATAGATAGCAAAACTGAACAAACAGTAATGTTTAGTATAATGGGCATTATTTTTCATTAATATAATGCATATGCAATTAATAAACTTACACTTATACCCGTCGTTAAGAACGCTTTGGTGAAAAGAAAACTTCGGGTAGCACTAAAGTGCCTAAAGTTCGGTCTTCAAGTTTATCACTTTACAAACCCTTTATGTGGCCTCTATGGTGGTTAGTGTGTTGGGTATGAGATTGGAAAGTCTGGGGTTCCATCATTCCTTGAGTTAAGAGGATCTTGCCCTTGGAAAGGAACTTTACACTTCTATATCCCCTTTTACCCAAGTAAACATATGAGTTAGTCTTTACTATCATGTTGTTTAGGGTAGTAGAAATACTGTACAACAAAAACTAGGAAAGAAACACTAGTCACATAAACCACCCAAGCTAAGGAATATTGTTTTGCAAGATGTGAGGCCAACCGGTCATTCAAAAGTTAAGTAGTAGGATGCAGGCCTTGCGAAACTGAACTAAATCCACAGCATAAAATGAGTTTAATTTCCTAGCAACTATCCAGGTACCATTCTAATGTGGGCCAAATGTCAGTACACCTGTCAATTTTATGTTGGTAGCCACTGGTGTGTCCAAATGACTTTTGGCAGAATCGGTCCAATGTTATCAGGACACAGGTAAAAATAACAACCACACTATATAACCTGAGCTAATGAGATTGCAGCATTGAGTTATGTGGCCATTGTGTAAAAAGGGCAAATGATTGTCAGGTTGGTGGCAGATCATAGTTAAGGAAATCACTAATCAGTCACAACTCCAATCATGTCATCAGTCATGTCACTTTGTTATAGTAAATATTAATAATGATGGATAGGGGTATTAAAGAGGATAATCTGTAATCAGTTCTTTTTTTATTGTGAATTAACAAGGAGGATGTTATTTTTTTATCCAGAAGTGTCAAACAAAAAGTTAAAATTGTTAGCTCATTGAATTGTGAATTAGGATGCATGCTATAATAAGTCATTTGTTATCAAGTTTCCCCAAATCCCCAATTTTTACTCACCTCCATCTTTAACAAAAATCTACCATTGGTCCAACGTTGGCCCAACAGAGGTCAGATCTAGAGATCTTCAGCCTTAATAGTTTTTTTTATTTTGCCTGTAAACAATACATTTATCAATAAAGATACAGCAATACTTTCAGATAACAATTAGTAACTGTACAATGAATACAAATAATTGATATAGAACCATTATAAAATAAACATTAGTATCACAAGGGACACTTTTTACTTGATCAAGGCATGTGGTTAATTACTACATAATCAATTTCCAATTTTTCCATTATAAGTCAAGAAAGGCCTCCTTGTCTTGTAGGTTTGCCAAGAGCTTTTCTTCTGTATACGTGTGCTTGAACTTATGCATTAGTCTGTCTAGACACATGGGTTAGCATGAAGTGGGTCGATTTTTCAAGTGTTTTCAGTGCTGTATAAACAGTAGATTGGCCACAAACATTATATTTGACAGACATACAGAAGAAAATGATAGCAACAACAAAATGCAAAAATTGGTTCATAACTTTTTCCCTCAAATGTAAATTTGTACAAAATCTTTGAAAAATATCTGCACCAAACATTCATCAAATGGGTCGATTTTTAGTCAAAAATACTTTTCCAATATTTATATTTTGACCAAATCAATGTGTTTCTTGGATTTATTATACTTACAAGTTCACAAAAAATGTTCGCCAAAAAGAAAATGGCAATAAATCCATGATAAATAGATCTGGTTTGTGAATATGCCATGGTGTAATTGCAGTCAGAATTTTCCCTCATATAAGAAGGGCAATAAATTTATTTTTAATAATTTAAATTATTAAATTTAACAGACATAAAAACATCACAATCTGATCTTTTTATAATTTAAATATGTACTGTAAAAGTTTTCCAAAAATTTCATGATACAGGAATACAGCAAATTTTTATTTTGATAGAATTTCTTGAAAAATTGACCCACTTCATGCTAACCCATGTATTATTTTTAAAAGAGTCAAAAAATATTTTTGACAGGATCAGCAAAAGATTTCTAGGAGTTCTATTCTGATCTGACAGTAAATATCCCAGCATAATATCCAGATTATTTAATCTTAACTGATAATTAATTTTTTCTTTGACATACATTTTTATGTTGTTCCAGAAAGTTACAGTGATAGGGCATTCAGTAAAAATATGCATTAATGTTTCTGGAGCATTGTCACATTTTTGACAAAGCAAAGACGATGAAGCTCCTATTTTGTTTTACATAATGGTTTGTTCCTAATATCCTGTAGATTACGCTCAACTGGATCCACACTAGGCAATTATTATTTGTTGTGTTAAAACATACTTTAAATATATCATACCAAGTTGATTCATCTATATTGAGGTATAAGTCTACATTTCATTTTGACTTCATTGAATGATTATTTGTTTTGAATTTATTAACATTCTTATAAAAATCTCTAGCTCCCTTATCAGATCAGTACAGAATCTTTATATGATTTGGTATATTTGGTCTAGAGAAATTGTTGTACTGAAAATTAGTTTCTTTCAGTAGCTGATTACAAATACCTTTGACTCTCAAGTAATGCAGAAAGCTGGTATTTCGTAGATTATATAAATTTTCATCTATCTAGTGACCTAAAATGGCCATTATCATCGAAGACATCTGAGATGGAGCGGATCTCTTTACTGTACCATTGAAAAATACAGAAAGTCTCATTTGACAATATTTTGTTGTACCATAAGGGGGTTGTCAAAATCTGTTCACTTGTGAGTAGCTGTTGATGTTTCAATATATCATATGTAGACTCAAAGACATTATTCCAAAATTTATTTGTTATATTTTTATTTAATTCAACTATATATTTAGGACCCAATCCTGTGCACTTTTCTTGGCGTTTTCCAAAGGTATTCCATGGAGCATCCGTTTGTCATAACAATTTTCTGAACCAAGTTGTTTTTAAACATTTATAAACAGTTTTACATTGACCATATTAAGTCCACCTGATTGTCAATCAAGGGTTACTATATTTCTATTTATTTTGTCAGGTTTATTTGACCAAAAAAATTTGTAACATAAATCTTCAATTCTTTTTAATAATTGTGGGTAGGGTTTGGCAACCCCAAGAACAAGTGATTTGGTTTTGCAAAATAAATGTTTTTATAACTGTTACCTTCCCTATAGGCGTTAAATATCGCTTCTCCCAGATATTTATAAGATTCATTTCACAAATCTTTTTTCATAGTTAATCTCCAACATATCCAAAAGGTTATTTGAAAATTTTATTCCCATTAGGTCAAAATGTTTACAACCCCAAAGAAGGCCTTTGTCCACCAATTTTTCCTTTGAATGCCTTTTCCTTCCAATCCAGACAACCCAAGTTTTTTCTGTATTCATTTTAAGCCCAGAGTAAGTTCCAAAGGTTTCCAGTGTGTTTAATGCAGCTAATAATGAGTCTTGTGAACCATCTAAAAAGAGTGTGGTGTCGTCTGCATATTGTGTGATTTTGAATTCAACACTATTGATAAAAATACCTCTTATTTGGGGATTATAAATAGTTAATATTGTTAATATCTGTGATGCGATTATAAAATGGTAAGGGGAGATAGATTCTCCTTGTCTATACCCACGTTGTATTTTTATGTTATCTGAGAGAAAACCATTTGGCAAAACTTTTGCTGTAATATCTGTATTAAACAATCTAATCCATCTTTGAAAGTTTTGTCCAAAACCTAAATAAGAGAGAGTTTTGAAAATAGATTCCCATGAGATGGAATCGAATGCCTTCTAAAATCTATTGAAACCAGGAGTCCTGATATGTTTAATTTTTCAGTAGTATGAATATCATATACCGGGTATTTTCAGCAATATCTCGACCCGATATGAAACCTGTTTGAGTACTGTCAAATAGTTCAGTAAAGGCTTGATTCTATTAGCAATAGAATGAAGCCAGCTTATAAATGCTTGAAAGCATTGATAAGGGACGCCAATTTCTTATTTCTTCCCTGCTTTTATCTTTTTGGGTAAACATATTATCAGGCACGGTCTTAAGGAGAAAGTTTTCCCCTTGTCATAACTACTGCTTAGAGCCTTTTGAATGCAAACACAGAGCTCCCTCCAAAATACTTTTAAAAATAGCATCAGAGATGCCCGTACCCCACAGCCTGGGGAAATATTTCTCAACACCATGAGATATAGAAGTCAAGGTACAAAGTTCAAGATACTTTCAGAGCAGTGTAAGTTATATTAAGGTCCAAATAATGCTTAAGTACAGAAAATAATATCTAAGGAAAAGAAATGTATATAAAGATGAAGTATTAAAACAAGACAATTCAATAATAAAATGACAGCATTTATCAGTAACCAAAAAATGGCCGAATTATGGTTTGGATGTTTTGAATATTACCCATGCATACAGAAGTGGCAATACATTCAATGAATGCTTATGTGTGGTGTTGGAGAAAAGCCTGTGGCTCACTTGATGAAATTCCATCTGTTACAATGGGAACTTGCAAAAGGAAATTCTTAATGAATTCTAATATGACTTTAACAGTGCTTAATCTGCATCAACAGACAGACCCAAAGGTGCAACAACATTTTAAAGGTCAATACAGCAAGGTCAAAGGTCAATCAGTGTTACACCATGACGTGGCACACCTAAAACCCTCAACCAATGTCCCTGTCAAGTATAAACTTCCTACACCTTACAGTCTCTGAGATATAACCTGGACAAGATTTTATAGGTCAAGGTCGCTACAGCAAGGTCAAAGGTCAAATCAAGGTCACATGACGTAGCACACCTACACCCCCTAACCAATGTCCCTAACAAGTATCAACTTCCTACACCTCTTATGATTTCCAAGATATAGCCAAGACCAGGTATTATAGGTCAAGTTCACTACGGCAAGTACAAAGGTCAAATCAAGGTTACACCATGACGTTGCACACCTACTACCCCCAACCAATGTCCCCACCAAGGATCAGCTTCCTACACCTTACAGTTTCCAAAATATAGCCCAGACAAGATTTTATAGGTCAAGGTCACTACGGCAAGAGTCAAAAGTCAAATCAAGGTCACACTATGACGTTGCACATCTACACCCCCTAACCAATGTCCCTACCAAGTATCAACTTCCTACACCTTACAGTTGATGAGATATAGCCCGGACAAGGTTTTATAGGTCAAGGTCACTACGGCAAGGTCAAAAGTCAAATCAAGGTTAGACCATGATGTTGCACACCTACAACTCCTAACCAATGTTCCTACCAAGTATCAACTTCCTACACCTTATGGTTTCCGAGATATAGCCCAAACAAGATTTTATAGGTCGTCACTACAGCAAGGTCAAAGGTCAAATCAAGGTCAGACCATGACGTTGCACACCTACACCCCCTAACCAATGTCCCTACCAAGTATCAACTTCCTACACCTTACAGTTGCTGAGATATAGCCCGGACAAGGTTTTATAGGTCAAGGTCACTACAGCAAGGTCAAAGGTCAAATCAAGGCCAGAGCATAATGTTGCATACCTACAACTCCTAACCAATGTTCCTATCAAGTATGAACTTCCTACACCTTACGGTTTCCGAGATATAGCCTGGACAAGATTTTATAAGTCAAGATCACTAAAGCAAGGTCAAAGGTCAAATCAAGGTCAGACCATGACGTTGCACACCTACACCCCCTAACCAATGTCCCTAGCAAGTATCAACTTCCTACACCTTACAGTTGCTGAGATATAGCCTGGACAAGGTTTTATAGGTCAAGTTCACTACGGCAAGGTCAAATCAAGGTCAAACCATGATGTTGCACACCTACACCCCCTAACCAATGTCCCTACCAAGTATCAACTTCCTACACCTTACAGTTGCTGAGATATAGCCTGGACAAGGTTTTATAGGTCAAGTTCACTACGGCAAGGTCAAATCAAGGTCAAACCATGATGTTGCACACCTACACCCCCTAACCAATGTCCCTACCAAGTATCAACTTCCTACACCTTACGGTTTCCGAGATATAGCCCGGACAAGATTTTATAGGTCAAGGTCACTACGGCAAGGTCAAATCAAGGTCAGACCATGACGTTGCACACCTACAACCCCTAACTAATGTCCCTGCCAAGTATCAACTTCCTACACCATATGGTTGCCGAGATATAGCCCGGACAAAATTTTCAAACTCAAGGTCACTATGGCAAGGTCAAATCAAGGTCAGACCATGACGTTGCACACCTACACCCCCCAACCAATGTCCCTGCCAAGTATGAACTTCCTACACCTTAGGGTTTCTGAGATACAGCCCAGACAGCCCTTAAGGGCTGTGGGGTAAAAAGTTTACTGGAAAACCATCTATTCCAGGCGTTTTATTATTTTTAGTTTGCTTTAAAGCTTTGCTCAATTCTTTAATAGTTAAGTGCCCTTCAATTGGATTAATATGTTCACCATGAACTTTTTGTGTTTGACAGTGTCTCAAAACATCCTCTGGATCAATCTTTTCTAATTTTGAATCATCAACTTGGAAAAGTTTAGCGTAAAAGGACAGAAATGCTGCAAGCCTTAATAGTCGGTAAATTCCAAAATTAAGGAGGGCCAAAGGCCAGGTGAAAGTAGTGAAATGTCAAATGAAGCCTTATCTTGAATCAATTTGCTTGTTTATATCTTCTTTCAGTGCCACTAAGGGATGGCACTGCTGTGCCCTTCTTCATTTCCTTTACAATTTTTTTCTTCTTTTGCACTGATTTTCCTTCTTCCTCATGTGACCTTTTACGTTTTTTCTCCAGCTTGGTACCATTTTTTAAAATTAATTTTATGGGATTGTTTTTTGATCAAAGCTTAAACAAATGCCTTCTGGCATTGATCTGCCACTTATATAGATTTCAGTGAACATCCCATCTCATTCAGATTCAGGAGGCAGATGTTTGGTACAAGGTAGAAAAAACTGGGAAGTAGTTCAAGAAAATATGATATAATTTTGTGATTCAAATAATTCCACCTGTTACCCTCTCAAAGTTATCAATATAAATATCTTTAAAGCCCCATTATTGGTGTACTGTTCAAATTAGAAAGCTACTCGTGACAATACAGATGCAAATAACCTAGTGCAGGAGTTCCCCATTGCGGGGAAAATATTGTGCCTGCAAAGCAGTAGTTTAGATTAGATGGGGCAAAAAAACAACAACATTTATTGCATTTTATTTATTATATTTTTCTTTTTCTTAGTAAAACTAGTCCAATGGCAGAATAAGCAATGCATAAATTAAATACATTAAATAAACATGGCAGTTTTGTTTTGAATAGATAAGACTTCACAATTTTATGTACAAATGATGTGCAGTTCTACCGTTTTACTCTTATTGTATTTCTAATGTACATCTATACTTAAAGCACTATTTGACCCTTCCTGACTGCACAAGTAAAGCTCAGGTCTCAAGTGACTGACATTCCTGTGAATGAACAGAGGTTCAAGGATGGCCATTTATCAATGTCCCTGAAGTTCTTTACCCAGCCACTAGGGATAGGTCCCAAAATAGCCTGTTCCCTACAGCCTGAGAAAATAGTGTTAGGACACCATGAGATATAGAGGAGTAAAACAGTACAAAGATAACGAGACCTTTACAACAGTGTAAGTTATGTAAAGGTTCAGGAAAAATAATGCTTGAGAAAGAGAAAATATTTGTAAAAACAAAGCAAAAACAGTGCAATTCAATAGCAAGGTGACAGTATTAATTATTAAAATAAAAGTTATGAATTTGCAAAATTTCTTAATTGAAGTATAGATGTCAATCAATATTGCACTATTAGGTAAAAGTTGTAGCAATAATTAATATGTCTCAAACATGGCAGTGGAAAACATTCTGACAGAACTAAGATCAAAGATCACACCAAGGTTATACCATGTCTTTGCACACCTACACTCTCCAAACAATGACCCAATAACCCTACCAAGTATAAACAATTACTAAGGTATAGTTCAAAAAATATTTTCAAGGTCAAAGGTTATATCATGTTCACACCCTGATATAGCGCACCTACACCTCCAACCAAAGTCCCTACCAAGTATACACTTCCTATACCTTATAGTTTCTGAGATATAGCCTGAACAAGATTTAATAGTAATTGTCACTATTACAAGGTCAAAAGTCACATAAATTAAGGTCACACCATGATGTTGCACACCTACACCCCACACCATTGTCCCTACCATGCATCAACATATCATACACCATTTCAAGGTATAGCCTACACAAGATTATTGAACTCAACGTTACTACAGTAAGGTGAAATCAAGGTCACATCATCACGTTGCAGATCTACACCCCCAGCCAATGTCTCTCCCAAGTATCAACTTCCTGCATCTTATGGTTTCTGAGATGTACCCTGCTGATATCATAGGTAAAAACAATACCCACAAAGGCTGTGGGGTAATGATAAAGGATCATCATATTCCATGGTCATAAGAGACTATGTACCTGCTTGTACCTGGGTTCGATCCCACATTCTGTGTGCTCCTAGGCACTTCTGGCTCACAAGATTCTGGGTAGACGATTCAACTTGTTTCCGAGTTGGTTTTGGTTTTCAAGGGGGTACATTATGGGCAATCTTGATTTGAGGACAGGTTGTCCCGTGGATATGCATATCAATCGAAACTGGTCATTTGGGGATTATCACAATGACAAATCATCCTATATCCCTTAAACATATAAAAATCAAACAGTGCCTAAGAATGCACAAACCCTTACCCATGAGCGAGTACTGAAAAAAATTCTCTATTTTCAATTTTTAAAACCAGGTTACGCATAGACCCCGCTGGTTTATCTAGACCTGGACAGGGATCATTGATCTGGATCAAATTGGAGCAGGACCAAGCCACAGGTAGACGAGCGGCAAGGGTTAATCTTTTTGCAGGCATGTGTTGCATTTGCATTTGGTGTGCATTTTGTATATCCTGTTTGTCTCATCTTTTCACACAGAGTTGAAGTTCAAGAGGATTCAGGGTGTGTTTGAAATACACAGGTTGTGTTTCTAGCATTTTACAAAGTTATACCTTTGCTACTGGGTTGGTTAAAGTTATGATGAATAGCACCTTTGACATTTTTTACTATTAATGTTTCAGAAATGGTGCTGGAATCAATTGTAACCTTGTCATTAGATTTTGGTTGAAATCCTCTGAAATGGTCATTTTAGTGGGGCATCGGAAATTTCTTTTAAAAATATTTTTTCTTAACTAGAGGAATGCTTTTGCTAACAAATGCGAAGCGTCCCTTAAAGTTTAAAATGCTTTGTGGTTTTAATAAGCATGCTGTAAAGCTAAGAATGCACAAAGCTGCACCGTATGCTTTCCCAATACCTCTTAATACATTCTGAAGCTATAAAAGCAACGATAAAGGAGATATAAGGCAAAAACTCAAAATCAGCTATTTTATGACCCCAGTTTGACCCATAGGGGGGGGGGGGTAAAACTGACCGGCTATTTAGACTCTCCACATATGCTTTCCCAATACCTCTTAATACATTCTGAAGGTATAAAAGCAACAATAAAGGAGATATAAGGCAAAACTCCAAAGCAACTATTTTATGACCCCAGTTTGACCCATAAGGGGGGGTTGGGGGATAAAACTGACCGGCTATTTAGATTCTCCACATATGCTTTCCCAATACCTCTTAATACATTCTGAAGCTATAAAAGCAACGATAAAGGAGATACAAGGCAAAAACTCCAAAGCAGCTATTTATGACCCCAGTTTGGCCAATAAGGGGGGGTCGGGGGGTAAAACTCACCGGCTATTTAGACTCCACATATGCTTTCCCAATACCTCTTAATATATTCTGAAGCTATAAAAGCAACAATAAAGGAGATATAAGGCAAAAACTCAAAATCAGCTATTTTATGACCCCAGTTTGACTCATAAGGGGGGGTCGGGGGGTAAAACTGACCGGCTATTTAGACTCTCCATATATGCTTTCCCAATACCTCTTAATACATTCTGAAGCTGTAAAAGCAACAATAAAGGAGATATAAGACAAAAACTCAAAATCAGCTATTTTATGACCCCAGTTTGACCCATAAGGGGGGGCCGTGGGGTAAAACTGACCGGCTATTTAGACTCTCCACATATGGTTTCCTATTACCTCCCAGTACATTTTATAGCTCTAAATGCAATACTTAAGAAGATAATAGGGGGGTTGGCCTAAATTTAAGGCTTTCAGATTGGAAGGTGTCAGAAAATCACTCATAAATGAGACATTTTTCAAGGGATTGCTCCCAAAATCTAATCAGCTCGCGTTTTCGATAGTATGAACAGGTGTGTCAAATTATAAGGCTGTGTAGCAAGTAGTTTTTCCTGAACTGCGATGACGGAGGGGGGGGGGTGTACTTCAAAAAATTGTTTTTGATCATGTGACCTTCATAAAGGTCAAAGGTCAAATTTAAGCATGCAGAAAAATTTTCCCACGCCTAAGGTATATAACTGCTAAATATGGTTTGAAACCTTGTAATAATAAGGGAGATATTCAAGGGAGACCATAATGCGGCGGCGGCGGCGAGGAAACTGAGGCGAAAACAAATAAGCGCCCTTTCAGGGACGCTTAATTAAGATTACTAAGATCACACATTCCAACTTAAGTTTGTGTATATTAATTTAGCATTTTATTCAGATTTATAAAAATTTAGCAAAGTGATAGATATAAACATGGCCAATGGCAGATCATTTTTAATACTTTTATTACACTCATAATAACTTATAACATGTGAACATTCCCAGGATATCATTTTTTATTTTCAGTTTCCAGTTATATGATTTTAAGGATATCAAACATATTTCAGCAACAGAAATAGACCTTCTAACTGACTTAGATCATTCACTGATTCAAGTAAGCATTCATTGAACTGTCACTGTCTACCACATGCCTTAAGGATTACAATTCATCACTTCAGAGCTTAACTCTACAGTCAGCAGAGGTGGGATGGTATCAACCTGATTCTTGGAACTCTCCTTCCCCCTAATGTCATTATTTTCCACATTATCCACACTGTTGCTATTCTCCATGCCATCTCTGCTTGTCGTGCCTTGCCATTCTTGCTCAGCTTCATCTTGAAGCTCAGTTTCTGAATTAATGTGTACTAGATCAGTTTTGACAACAGGCTTTTGTTTTCTGCGGGTAGAACCTGGAGTGGTCAATATAGAAGACTTTGAGTTCTGTTTTAGGTCTGAATCCAGCTTATATTGGATGAACTGTGGATTTAACTGTTTCCTCTTGGCTGGACTTACAGCTTCCTCTGGGGTTGTTGTGCAGACTCTTTTATTGATAATTTCATTGTTATTGGTCAATATATTATCAGAAATTTCATTTTTGAATAGGACCTGACCAGTTTCGCTGGTTTCTTTAACATCGGGCAACTGATCAGTATCATCAGGTATGATGCTTTTCCTTGGAACAGACTTCCTTTTATTTTTGGTCAGATGGGAATCCTCATCCTGCACCATTATATTATCAGATTGGTTGGCAGATAGGAGGAATCTTTTGGCTGACATCATGTTTAAAATATGTGCTGCAGTTTCTGGTGCCATTTCTTCTGGAGTATTCTCTGGTGGTGCTTCATCAGATGGTTCCATATTGTGCTTTAGCTTCCTATGGCGGTTAAGATTACCTGTGTAATATAAACAGTTTTCTTTTGCACATTAAACCATCAGTTTGTATGCAGTGTAAACCGTATTCTTTGCCTTTAAATATCCAAATTTTAGGGAACATTATTAACTGTAACTGCATTGTATATTAGTGTTGAGTTTTGGGACCTGAATCAAAAGGTACGAGAACATTGGCACAGATCATTAGTATTTTTTACATATTGGAATGAGCTGGATTTGGGAACCCTCAACCATGTAACTGGGGTTCAAATATTAATGAGTAACCTTGACAACCATAAGGCCACTTAGTTTCCATGCATTCTGAATCAATGACATTGTGTTTATTTATTTAAAACACAGAAGTTCATTGAATATATGAGACACTGAAGTGAGCAATTATGTCAACCACAACCACAAACCTTTTCCAGAAAATAAACAAAACAATACAGTCAACACTATAAATTTATTTCAATTTTTAACAACCATTGATTTCAGAGCTTTCCAGGAACAATAAGTGTAGTTAGAAACCTTTCACACAAAGCTCTGATAACAAAACCTACCTTTCAATGTAAAAGATCTATCACAGAAACAAACATATCGCTTCTCCCCCTGATGTAATGTCATATGGCCATTCAGATTATGCTGACGACTGAATGTTTTTCCTGTAAACATATAGATTAAATTAATAGATATAAATTTAACATATATAGTAATATACTCAATTAAGTAAGGTAGTCTTTAAATAGTTACCAAAACATCACTCTGTATACTTATAGATATTCCACTATGTGTAAATGTGTAAAACAATGAAGCAAACCTAATTGTGAGAGCTTGATGCATAAATATCCCCAGACACACCATCTTTCAAGCCACAGGCATTGATTGGGTTTTTATTTGTGGGACACATTTTCTGTGTGACATCACTTAAACATCAGCTTAAATTTTGATTTTTTACACATGTAAAAAGAACATATTAATATATTTTCAGATGAGATTTTATTGGATGAGCTACAGATTTTGAGAACTACAGGGCTTAAGGTTATTTATGGAGTTTAATGTCACCTACAAAACAGTATTCTCTCCTTGCCCAAATACATGTCTGTGCCAAATTTGAATAAAATCTATGAAATCATTTTGAGTTATCACATACACAAGCTGAAACATAAAGTCGCAGCATGACAGGGTTAAAACCAGTATAGTCAAACATTTGTCAGTGGGTATAAAAACACTAGTCATCTTACCACATTCTTTGCATTTGAAAGGTTTCTTTCCACTGTGAGTTTGTAAATGTGACTTCAAAACCTGAAAAAAAAAATAAAAAATTGACAATGTACAGATCTGGACTGAGATATTTCTCATGAGATAGTGGTCCTTATTATGAGTTTGATGAGACTCCATATATGTCATTGTTTTTCAGTATTCAAAACACATATTGTTGGTCAATTTTCTTTCATGGTTTCAGTGATAAATTGTAGGATTATTAAAGGCTCACTATTTGCTGGCATATCATATAATTTAACCTTACTTGAACTTGGTTTAGCTAAAATTATTATATGGAGTCACCAACTTAATGAAGTCATAAGCTTCATTCAGTTTTGGAAAATATTTCAGAAATGGTTTGTAGCCACAGAGTAGTAGATATAGCTCATGTTGTTACTTGATTCATTATATGATTATATTACAAATTATCTCTTGGGGGTTGGGGAACGACTTGATGGTTCAACTGTAACACACTTTTTGATCACCTCAGGTATTGAGTTTGATAATCAGCCCTGACCTAATAAGGAAAGGTTGTTTGTTGCTTGTCAATCCTACAACTAGTTTTCCTTGTGGCATTCATCCCTCTGAGTTTTGAGCTACAAAATAGGGAGTAAGAAATGTGAAATTCACCCTTGTAAAGTGAAAAAAATGTAAACAGATTTTGTGCCAATTTTGCACCAGGGGAGATCAGAGGACCGACATAGTCAAAAGAAGAACTTCCACCAAGGAAATATTGGGGGGGGGGGGGGGGGGGGGGGGGGGGGGGGGGTTATCCTCATTGGCAAAAGCCACAAACTGTAAAAGAAAAATCATATTTCTAATTCTGACCTGTAGAAAATTATATAACAGCCAAATCAAACAAATCATAGTACATAGTAACCTGTTGTTGTGAAAATTCTCTATCACATTCTGGACACTTAAATTTCTTGGTAGTGTTGTGTATCAAGAAGTGGCGCTGAAGATTTGCTTTCTGATTGAATGCTCTTCCACAAATGTCACATTTAAATGGCTGATGCCCTGTGTGGGTAAACTGATGTGCTTTCAAGTGATGCTCCTGTAATGTATAAAAAATAGCATTGGAGATGCCTGTACCCCACCTCCCTGGGAAATAGGGTTTCAACACCATGACATTTTGAAGAAAATAAAGAGTACAAAGATCAGGAGACTTTTAGAGCACAGATTGTCAGTTGTGTAAAGGCTCAAATAATGTTTAAGCAGAGGAAATAATGTTTAAGAGAGAAAATGTATGTAAAGATAAAGTATTAAAACAAGATAATTCAAAAACAAGATGACAACAATAACCAGTAAGCTAAATATTATGAAGCTGTAATATGTATTATTTGGAGTATAGCTCCAAATAGAAATAGCATAATTAAGTAAAAGTACATACCCCGGTATATGATCAGTTGCAGCAAGCCTAATATCTTTGTAATAAGAGATGTATGTCTCAATTATGGCAGGTGAACACATTTTGGCAGATTCAAGGTTAAATGTCGTACCATGACTTTGCATACCTACACTCCCCAACCTCCCCAACCAATAACCCACCCAAAAATCAACTTCCTACACCTTACAGTTTCTGAAATATGGCCCAGACAATATTTTCAAGATCAAAGTAACTACAGCAAGGTCAAAGGTCAAATCAAGGTCATACCATGATGTTGCACACCTACACCACCCAACCAATGTCCCTACCAAGTTTAAATTTCCTACACCTTCTGGTTTCTGAGATATAGCACAGACAAACTTTTTCCCATCACCTGCCCCCCATCCAGATGCCGTGGCTGAAAACAATACTGACACAGACCTTAAAGGCTGTGGGTAAAAAAGAATAAATGTATACATGACATCATACTTCTGTTATGCAAATGTAAAAATAAATTTTTGTTTTATGCTCCATGTCTTATAGCGTAAGGATATCACCCAGTACAAATTTCTTTATATGCTAATTGTAAATAAACAGGATGTCTTACCTTGATGAAGTCCATTCCACATTCTGTACAGAAAAATTGACGAGCACCAGTGTGTTTGAGCATATGATCACGAAGCTGACTAGGATACACACAAACTTTCCCACATTCTTTACAAGTCAGATCAGTCGACTCTCTGAATAAGAATATGATTGAATTTCATTGATTTTTTACCTTTAACCTAGCCTTCAATACACTGTATAATCTTGATGCTGCTGAATCTGTGTAGTTGTTGATGATAAGATGTAGAGTTATGTACGTTTCAGATTCTCCAATAAAAATCATTGAATATTGGGGAATATCTATCGACCATTCCCTTAAAGTTTTATGGCAGAGATTAACACCCATGACCTCAAAGGGTATGAGGAGAGAGTGTAATCATCTGTTTGTGAAACCCTAAGAATATATTTGGATTGAGGGGACTGAGACAAGATTCTGATATTCAAAGACATCATTTGTATAATACTGTATTTTCTTAAATATACCATGGGCATTTATCATTTTAAAATAGTAGCATGCATGTTTGTAGTTTCCTGTTGATGCCCCATGGCTTACAATGCAGAATTCTAACCAAATAATGTACACAGCTGTCCCCCATCTCATCCAGTACCCATCCTGATTGAATTTGGAATAACTAATGTAAAATTCACCACAGTCAGTGGAATTGACCAAGGAGAAAATCCTCCTTTTTTCCTGGTTAAGAAAGAAAATTCTTTACATGCACAAGGAACAGATGATTACGTTTTGGTGCTGATCTGAATCACTATCTGGGTCCAGAATTTTTTGAAGGATTTTTTTTCAATATTGAAGGTGCTAGGCCTTTGTGGAGGTACGTACTCTCCAAGTGTTCTTGTTGCGACTACATTAGGCTCCAGATCCCTCCTTAAGCAATATTGGTACAAATTTTAATTATTTTTTTCAAACTTTCATAGGATGCCACCAAGTGGCGAGTTTTACATACTCTGGTGAATTTCACATTTCCTACTCAACACAATATGTTGAAAGCAATAAATAAACCCATACCAATCTTTTAAACAGCAGCAAAGCAGTCACTGTGTAACTTATAACTGAGATTTTGATTTATATTTATTTTTTGTTTTATGTTGCATTCAGCAGCCACGGTCATATTGTGATAGGTAGTTTACAGATAGAGGAACCAGTGCATACTAGTTGGTCAAGATTCTGCACTGTAAACCACTGGGCATCGGAAAGTAACTACCAACTTTCCAACATCAAGCGCCTGGGCCGAGATTTGAACAGGCAACCTCAGAGGTTGAAGGCGAGCTCTCTAACCACTACACTACCAAGCCATGAAGTACTTCTTTCAAATATGACAGAAAATAGATACTTGAAAAGAAATTCATCATCTTAACATAAAAATTGAAACAAATAAAAAATTTAAAACACCAAAAAAAAATGTATTTTACCACAATAAAAAGGTCAGATTTATGTTGAATTATATTGTTCATAGAAAAGAATCAAGGAACTCCTGAAAATTGGTCCACCCTCATGAAATGAAAGTAAACAGTTACACAAAACAACATATTAATATCAACTGATCTTTTGTATCAACTGTTGCCAAGAATTGTGTATCATTTCAACTCTCATTAACCCCTTGGCTATTACGGAGCAATATTCAACAGTACAAAAGAACATTCCACGACAAACAGCTTGCAGACAGTATAAATAGTAAACACACACAACTTGTGACAAAAGTATTGACCATCATCCACAATGTCCTTGTACAGAATATTTTAAACGATGCGTTTCAATATACCAACAGTTTTAATTCCACTGTGCTAAAGGAATGTAAAACAACCATATGGAGGCGTCGACTGCTAATCAACAGACATGGCATTGATAAATAAAATTGCCGCCGACTGCTGATTGACATAGAGGGTTGTCATGGGGTTAAACCATATATCTTACCACAAGTGATAGTACAGAAATTTCTATCTACGTATACATACTTATGTTGAGAGGTCATGTGGTTTTTCAGTTTTCTTGCAGTCTCAAAGGCTTCTCCACACCGATCACACTCCAGGGACTGGTTCAGTTTATGCTTTTCTTTGTGATTCTTCAGTTCACTAGGATAACTGAAACCCTGGTGACAAATGTCACACATATGTGGACGCTTCTCAATATGAACAGCAGAATGTCTCTTTAAGTGGCTTGCCTGTTTTGAAAGATTGTTACATAAAATATAAATACAATTACAGAGGTTATATTGATAAGTTAACAATACCACTGTTTAATATATACAGCAGATTCTGTAAACATAGAAACTCTAATATCCACATGTTATACAGTCTTCACCAAAGCCAACTTGTCACCACCAACCAGTTATCAAATCAACATAACCAACTCAACACAGAGGTAAAAATGTTTTTTTCTTTTCATATATTTTCAATACAAAACTTCAACACCTCAGATATACTTGGTAGAATATATTTTTACATATCTCAGCAAATACTCCACAAACTTTGCTTAAATAACATGTGTCACCAACTATAATAACTTGTATTTTGTGCTACAGAGTTGGTAACTTGGGTGACAGGTCAGTTGTTGATGATTTTTTCTCGATGATAAATATATTCAACCAGATTATCTGGTTTTAGTTATAGCTAACTTCAGCTTGTTCACACAAAACTATGCTTTAACTGTAAAACTGGATCAACTATGCATAACGTCTTACAGAGGTTCTACAAACTTCTCACTGATTTATTTAAATTATAATGACATTGATCATTTCAAGGTTAGTGACCAAGCTCAAGTGTCCAGTGAAGACCAGGGCCTTCACAAAGATTCTTATTCTTAGAATTTTTCAATTCACCAAGTTTGTTATTCTTAGAATCACACTTATTCTTAGAATTTTTCCAAGAATGGTTTTTATTCTTAGAACTGTTCTAAGAATAAGAATTTACTATTCACAAAGATTCTTATTCTTAGAATATTCTAAAAATTGATTTAAATCTAAGTCTGGCTAAGATTTTTCGAAGACTAAGTGTATTTCTCAGAAAAATTCTAAGAATCTTTGAGAATACAGATCTTGGCATATGTGAACAGAAAGTTAGAAATTTTTGAAATAATATAAAGAGGCTGCATGTCAGTACAGTAAACACAACGAACAACTTAATATGTAACACTCTGTTCTGGAACTCAATTTGCAATCAGTTTCTGCATTATAATCACAAGAACAAGTAATTTTCTTAAACTAAGCATGCTATGTGCCAGTCTTAGATTTAAATCAAATTCTTAGAATATTCTAAGAATGAGAGTTTTGTGAATAGCAAATTTTTATTCTAAGAAAAATTCTAAGAATAAAAACCATTCT
The DNA here is from genome assembly GCA_964017235.1 of Sabellastarte sp. h YS-2021. Taxonomy (NCBI): domain Eukaryota; kingdom Metazoa; phylum Annelida; class Polychaeta; order Sabellida; family Sabellidae; genus Sabellastarte; species Sabellastarte sp. h YS-2021. Next base: position 88,239,993 of record OZ024928.1, read on the forward strand.
TAGAAAAATTCTAAGAATAAGTATAATTCTAAGAATAACAATCTTTGTGAATAAGAAAATTCTTATTCTTAGAATTTTTCAAAGAAAAACAACAATTCTAAGAAAAATTCTAAGAATAAGAATCTTGTGAATATAGGCCCAGATATATTTTTCTGGAATTTTTGAAACATACATAATAATTCTATTGGACAAAGTCATGTATGATGCAATGTAATAATATTTGTGCCAATAATGGCTTGGACTTTGAAAAAATTCTCCTGAATTGTACCTGCTAAATCACCAGACATGTATATTCCTGCACAAGTGTATAGGGTTCATGGTTACATTCCAGCAGTTTTTAAACTTTCTTTATGGTTATAAAAACTTCAAGTTAAATGCGAGCATATTAAAATACAGAACAATCATTATAACTAACATTTGTTATCAGCACTGGAGAAACAAGGACAAGTTCCAAATAAATGGTTGCTATTTCAAAGACAATGCATGACACTTGTTCTTACCTGTGTAAATGACCTGTTGCAGATTTTACAGGTGTATGGTTTAACAGTCTTGTGTGTCAGCATATGTGTGTATAAGTGTGATGGCTGTTTGAACAGCTTTCCACAAATGACACAACAGTGGGGCTTAATCTCACAATGGTCCAGGATGTGGGTCACTAAATTGTGCTTTGTACTGTAAAATCACAAAAAGTCACTGTAAGAATGTTCAAATTCACTCTGCACAAAATGGATTACATGCTTTGGACAAACTTACTGTAAATCCTGAAAGGTGAATGATTCATTAGCTGATATAAGGGCAAATGTTGAAACATCTTTTTATGTCATATTTATTTCTGGCTGTTAAAATAAAAGTGATGGAAAACGATATGCAAGAAATCATGTTCTGGAAATATATTATTCAGGTCAGATTTTTGACTGAATTTAAAGTCTTGGTTTGACTGTAGTAAATTACTTTCTCTGTAGTCAGTGTTTGGATGGGAACAAGAGTAACTTTCTAGAAAACTGGTACTACAAATAAAGAAACCTTGAACAGCTTCTGAAACAGGATTATTCTGCTGTTAAAATTACCAATGTAATATATATCTATCCGACTTATAGAGTGCAAAACCTGAAATTTATTTGCCTTTGTGTTGTTTTTTCAATGTTCAGTCATTAATGCAGTAAATGATGTAAATACCTGTACATTTTGGGACACATGTTACATTTCCAACGCTTTTGACCATTGACAACAACAAGTTGGGATTTGTCAATCTGAAGACTGATGGCGGATGTAAGCTTTCCAACATTATCAGCTACAATAAAGACCACACAGACAATTTCCATTTAAAATACTGCTTACAATTTTTCACAACTATCAATGATAACTAGCAGTGATAAACTTTTTTATGACGTTGAACATGACATGAAACTTATGATTTATCATGGATGATACTGTAACAGGTTCTAGAAATATGCTGTATTAACTGTTTACTGTTATTCCACTTTCTGTTAGCCACACTCTGGTTTTAGCTCTTACCAGCTGAACTTATTAATAGACCAACGAAAAAAACAAAGATCAAAGAGGTAGCAGTTTTTAACTACTTTCACAAGTATGGCAAACCACTTAGCTTTCTAAATAGACAACTATTAGCATTGGCTATCTGAAACATGTTAAATTTGTATCAATATGTGCAGTGACAACAGCTCAAACAAATTTATTAAAAGATGAGGACAAACCTGATTGTGAGAAATTCTCTACAACTTGCTTGGCTGTATCATTTGGAGAAAGAGGCAACTCTTGATCAGTTTTGTTTGGGCCAACTGAAACAAAAGATATGAAAGATTAAAAAGAATTGGCAAATGAATGATTATTGACTTATAAAGTTTGGCATATTTGATTGTCTTAAAACTACAGTATATCACATAAAAAGGATACAATAAAACAATCACACATATTAAATAAACTTTAATCAGTTTTTTTGCCTTGAACACTGCAGATCTTATAAAATGAGATCTCCAACCAACTCAGGTTTAGACAGCCAAAAGACAACATACCTACGGAAAAACTAAGATACCCACCGGTTTCATCCATAATTGCTTGAATGTAGTCTTTATCTAATGCATCTTCATCTTCAAATATATCTCTTACAAAATCCTAAAAGACAAACAATACAGTGCAATTTTAGATTGCAATAATAATAAATTAATCTGTTATTTTGTTGTTTTTTTTTCAATAAAAAAACTTCAAATTTATTCAAAAAAGGAGAATACATCATAATCAGAATTATTCTTGAAATGAGAAGCAAATCTCTAAATCATCATAACAGAATTACCCGCATGCTATCAGGAACAATGCTTGCAATTCGCTCTTCTGTTTCACTAATGGACGAATCCATCTGTTTCTCTTCTTTTGCAGGTTGCTCATTTGTAGTTGGTTTGGCAGTCTGACTCCCTTGTTCTTTGTTGCTATCACATACAAGGCCCACTTCATAGCTACCAGCTTTTTCTGAACTATCAGAATCTTCATGAAACAAATACTGTTTATCTGTCTCTTTTTGCATCATAGTTTCATCAATTTTCCTGTCAGAAATTTTAACAGCCATGAGTTTTATTAAATCTTCACCAGTTGTTTGCAAGTCAATGTCAGTGGACTCACCCTTTTCAGAGAACAAACCTGTTTCTAATTCTGGCTGGTTCCCACCAATGGATATATTTTGACTTGAAACAGACTGACTGTTGTTGACATTACCTTCAACATATCCTTCACTGCCAATTCTGCTACTGTTTTTTTCTTGAACCTTGACATTGTTTTCTGTTTGAGTAACCTTTGGTGGTATATTTAAAAACTCATTTACATCTAGTACTGGTTGAGGATCCAGTATATCCATTCCTTCAAATGTGGAGGGTACTTCTGGCAGTAGACCCTCGGGTGGAACTGTTGGTTGATTATCAAGTGTCTGTACAGCAACTGGATGAGTTTGTGCTACGATTAATGGTGACCCTGAAGGGACTAAAAAAGTTTTTCCTGTAGCCTTGTCTTTTAAAAGGACTAAACTGCTTGTTCTTGGCTGTGTTGAAGTAGGTTGTAAACTTGAGAATGGTATTGTATTTGTAACTTGTTGATTGGGGGCAACTGATGTAACTTCCTTGGCAATCAAATGAAGGTGCAGACTTTTACCCAATGATGTCTGAATAGGGACTTTCAATGTTAATGGCTGAGTGGTCTGTAGTGTGCTTACAGATGCTGATGCCATATTTTGAGTAGTTTTGTTACAATTTTGATTGATCAGTGAAACATTTCTTTGATTTTTTCCTGTAGTATGTGGTAAACTTACTGCAGCTGCTTGGTGTCTGTTTGTAATGGTATGTGTAAGTGCAAGAGATGCACTGTTTGATTTCTTCAAGTTAGATAGTATTTTTGATTTCTGATAAGATTGTGTCAGAACTGAACCATCATTTTGCCAGCTGAATAAATTTGAGTTCTGTGGATCATTATTCAGCATCACATCATTTGCTATTGTCAGTGACTTGGGATGGTCATTGACAAAGAGTTCAGACAACTGTGTCCCACCTAAAAAGACAAGTACCATCACTTTTGGCAAATAAATATTTCCACATCTATTTCTTAAGACCACATACAAGCAGAGATTGCATAAAAGCAGTACCATTTAAATCTAATGCTGTAATATGTAATAATTTTTGTGCTAGAGTACTCCTTTACCAATGCTCTAATTTTAAAGTATACTCTTTTTAGTTTAATTGTAGCCATACTTTGCATAATATTCACAAAAAATGACTCACCTAAGGTAAGTTTTATGAAGAATAATTGCAAAACTGATAAAAAAGTACAGTGTTTTTACTTAATTTGGCAGCAAAAATCATTATTTCGATCAATTTTAATTAGTTACTTTATCCTGTGTATTTAAACAAATATCAAATTAAAAAAAATGTATACAGGAAAACTTTTAATGCAACAGTGTAACTACTACAAGTAAAGTTTTTCGTTTTTTTAATGTGATTTACCTGAAAGTTTGTCACATTATTTACAATAATAATTTATCATGATTACCTGCAATATTATTGGAAACAGCTTGGACTTCATGTTCAGATGACAGATGTTGTGCCAGATCATCCCTGATAGCATCTGTTGTTATTCCAGATAAAAGACTTCCATCAGTTGTAACTGATCCATCAGAGACAAGAGGAAAGGTCAGATTATCAAAATCACTTTCTTCCAGTGCAATGCCTGTGTCGAGATGCCCTGATTCCATTTTTCTCAAACTAACTGTATCAAGATGGGAAAATCTGTGATAAGGCAAAGACACTTTCATAGTTTTATGTAAATTTGATGTTTAACATTTTATTTACATCAATTTTTACATTTAAAAAAATTCCCTTACTCAATATAATAATATCAATAATAAGTTAAAATATTCATATTATTTTAAATGCAGTGAAACCATAAATATTCAGTTTGTGTATTTCTTTGACATCTGTAAAGTACATTAGTGAAAAAAACTCTACAGTGGTATGCCCATGCATATCGCGGGGGGGAAAATCCACTAAATTTTTCGGTACACCTGTTTTATATTATATGAATAAGGGTGATCATGATCGACAGAGTGAACAAAACCTCACAGAACGTACACACTGTGAATAAATATATATTTGGCCAAACAACTGTTATCTATAACATGATAAAGGCCCAGTTATGTAAAAACATATGAAAAAAGCACAAAATTACCTTGATATTTGACTCAAAAGTTACGCTGTCATTCACTTCTTCTTTCCATCATGGCGTCATTGAGCACCGACAGATGGCGCTGCTGTCCATAATAATTTCCGGTTTATACATGTGCTTTTTCATGATGTAAATAAAACAACACTTTGAAACATTTACAACAAGTTTTACTGATAAATGGTGTGAATTTTTTGTTATAAAATTTGTAAAGACAATAGTTGCATTCAGTGAAAAGTGTTACAGGGGTTGACAGGTAATAGTTAACTACTTAATTGTGTCACTCAGGATCGAGATGAGCGATAATTTGTGATACACGATTCCAGTCACTTGGTCACTTCTCTACTACTGTACTGTACAGTAAACAGTTAACTTTCGAAATGTAGCTAATGTTTTACAGTTTTAGATCAATTTACACAACAATAGAAATATATTTTGATGCAGACATTAAATTTTAGAGCTTAAGATTCAGAAATAAACTTATACACCCGTGGACGGTGAATCGGACAGGACAGTGGAGTCGGACACCAATATAAATTGTACTAGATTTCTCTTTAAAAGCTTAAATATATATGTGAACACATTCGTACTTCTTGTGTTTTATATTGTTGTTACTTGTCTTTATTTCTTTTCAATATTAAAATTCGATAAAAATATATCTGACAATTTATTTTGGTGTCCGACTCCACTGTCCTGTCCGATTCACCGTCCACGGGTGTAGCACTAAAACACGTGTGGAGACCACAATTGGTGTAGTGCACTTAGACCGAGTTCCTCGCCACACAAAAAACTTCAATATCTGAAAATTACTGTGACTTTAAACTTTAAAATATCCACTTAAATGTATTAACACTATAAAGCATTTAGATGCAGGAACACAATTTTCTGTGTTTGCAGTAATATAGACACTTTTTCCGCACTTTCTGTTTGTATAAACAATGTTGAAATTTTGCAAGTGAAATAAATTTTGGTAAATAAATCCATTAACTATGCAAAAAGTTTATTTCTTTTAATGCGGGGCACATCCTTGATGCTCAAGGTGGTAGCCTAGTACATGTTTAATGTCAGGATTTGTGCCATTGGTTGCCCTTCAGGACGTTTATGTTTTTTGCATACTTAATTATGCCATCTGTCTCTCACCAATATCATTGCTAGTGTACCCAGCAGCTGTTGTTAAATGCCTTTCTTCTAGTAGAAAAGTTCAACATGGAAACACCAGAGTCCATCAGGGCCTCTCTGAGTCCAGGGGATTGGGTGTCTTTGATAGACCTCTCAGACGCCTATCTCCATATCCCCATCAACCCAACCTCAAGGAAATACCTTCGGTTCACCCACAGGTCTCGAATTTATTAGTTTACGTTTCTTAATTCCTTTTGGCCAAGCCACGGCCTTCAAACCTTTACAATGATAAAGAAAGTGAGGCTCATGGCCCTTTCCAGAGGCATCAGAGTCCACCAATACCTGGACGACTGGCTTATCAGGATCCAGTCTCAGGAAGAGGCACAACGGATCACACAGATCATCGTGGACTTATCTCAGTCCTCAGGTTGGATAGTGAACCAGGAGAAGTCTTAACTCAGACCCACTCAGGTGTTTTCATTTGTGGGCTATGAATACCACCTAGATTCAGCCTTTGCAAAACCCATTCGAGACAGATGGCTCAAACTTCAGGACTTGATCCAAAAAATAAAGTCAAAGCCTGCTTTGACTGCAAAATGTTTGATCTCGTTAATTGGGTTGCTCGCCTCAACAGAGAAGATGGTCCCACAGGGTTTTGCCTTCACATGAGACCCTTTCAGTGGAATCTTAAGGAGCACTGGAGATTTCCTCAATCACTGGACACCCTCCTTCCATGGTCAGAGACCATTTCAGTTCACCTAGAATGGTGGCAAAACCCTATCAATGTACTGAAGGGCTCTGATCTTCATCCAAAAGACCACAATATCCTAATCTTTAACGACACGTACTTGTAGTACAGGGTAAAAAGGCCAGACATAAATATCCTAGAACTGAAGGCAGTGTTCCTGATCCTGAAAGGGTTCAAGGACCGGTGTCAGAATCGAGAATTGCCAAACTTAAAAGTGCTTATAACTCGCTTATTATTAGTCCTAGTGGTTTGAGATGTGAAACCAACCTATAGAAAATCATGGGCTGGGAGTCTTTTGATGTGTTCAGATTTGAGGTCAAATAAGTATAGCCAAACTTAAAAGTGCTTGTAACTCACTTATTATTGGTCCAAGAGTGTTAGGATGTGAAATTGGGAGTCCTCAGATGTGGTCAGTTTTGACCTTGGGCCCCTCCTTCAAGGTCAAATGAGGATGGCCAGACTTAAAAGTGCTTATAACTCGCCCATTATTGGTCCTCAAATTTTGGGATGAGAAGCTGACCTATATGAAATCATGGGCTTGGGAGTCTTCTGGTGTGGTCAGATGTGACCTTGGGCTCCTCCTTCAAGGTCAAATAAGGATAGCCAAACTTAAATGTGCTTATCACTCGCTTACTATTGCTTTTAGAGGTTTGGGATGTGAAACCAACCAATAGAAATCTTGGGCTGGGAGTCTTTTGATGTGGTCGATTTGACCTTGGACCCCTTCTTCAAGGTCAAACGAGAAAAGCCAAACATAAAAATGCTTATTACTTGCTTATTACTGGTCCTAGAGTTTTGGGATGTGAAACCAAACTACAGGAAATCATGGGCTGGGAGTCTTTTGATGTGGTCAGATTTGACCTTGGGCCCCTCCTTCGAGGTGAAATGAGTATAGCCAAACTTAAAAGTCTTATAACTCACTGATTATTGGTCCAAGAGTGTTAGGATGTGAAACCAACCTATAGGCAATCATGGGCTGGGAGTCTCCCGTTGTGGTTATATTTGATCTTGGGCCCCTCCTTCAAGGTCAGACGAAGCTAGCCAAACTTAAAAGTGCTTATAACTCACTTGTTATTGGTCCTGGAGTTTTAGGATGTAAAACTGACCTATAGGCAATCATGGGCTTGGGAGTCTTCTGATGTGGTCAGATGTGACCTCGGGCTCCTCCTTCAAGGTCAAACGAGGATAGCTTATAAAAGTTATAGAAGTGCTTATAATTTGCTTATTGGCCCTAGAGATTTGCACTGTTAAGCTAACCTACAGGTAATCATGAGCGGGGATTCTTCTGATGTGTCAATTTGACCTTGGGCCCCTCCTTCATGGTCAGATGAGAGTAGCCAAACATAAAAGTGCTTACAACTCGCTTCTTATTGATCCTAGAGTTTTGGGGATTTAAAACTGACCTATAGGTAATCATGCTCTGGGAGTCTTCTGAAGTGGTGAGATTTGATCTTGGGGCCCCTCCTTCAAGGTCAGGCGAAGATAGCCCAAGTTAAAAGTTCTTATAACTTGCTTATTATTGGTCCTAGAGGTTTACAATACATAATGTAATCATGGGCTTGGAGTCTTTTGATGCAGACAGGTTTGATCTCGGACCCCTCCATATTTACCTATTCACATAAGCCCTTTTGCATTTCATATGAAATTGCAAACTGTAGGGATGCTCTGTTTTTGTATACAAAAACCTTTTGTCTAGTTATTAAATGTTTAAAATTGATTTGAAAAAATGTATACCAAACAGTTTTGAAGATATAGGACTATTATCAAAGATGAAGTTCACATTATGAACATTGTATTTATAGGTGGCATTAATTGGTATATATAAACTGAATTTTATAATCATAAGTTTTTGTAAAACAACAGATAGGATCCCTAGTTTCTGCTATCAACTTGTTTACATTCACTCAAAAATATTTTGTGTTGTTACTCACAACATGTATATTGAATGTGCTCATTACGAAGTCCCTTAAAATGATGCAAAATATTAAATATACTGTATATATTGTAACAAAGCATTTCTGTCATGTGTACAATTTTGGTGAGACTGTATATTTGTATATATTACAGACATGTCATGTCTGTGTCAAAAAATATTTGCAACCAACTTAAATAATTAAGACTGTATGTTTGTAACTTTGTATTTAACAGGTGATGGTTGTGTCTGTAGATATGCCTGACTCATATGACTCAGAAAGCAGCATTTCAAGTTCAGAGAAAATAGAAACTAATGGTAAATTTATGTTGGAATATTGTGGAGTATTAACCGAATAATTTTGCCAATTTTGCTTATCCTTTTCAGTAGGGGTGCAACGAATCAAAATATTACGAACCGAATCGATCCGCGAATCAATCATTGCAAACCAAATCGATTCACGAATCAATTTGACATAATTTAACTTGCCTGTGCAGTGGTCATTTGCAAACATAAGCGCAAATGAGCAGTGTTCATGTTTGCTATTACTTGTTAACAATTGTGTTTGAAGTCACTTGTAAGAGTGCATTATGCAAAACTATACCTTAAAAAGTGAAAATATTAAAAACTGGATAATTAAATCTTGTTGTGCAATAGATATTTATTTCTATATATATTTAACAAAACTATGAAAAAAGTGGCAAGTTTACATCCACTGGTGAGTTTACATCACTTACTATAAACGTGTTTTCTATTGATAAATACTGAATTTTTGTTAAACGAAGTATGATTGGACAGTGTCGTTTCTGCTCGACCAATCAAATTAAGGCATTTAGAAGCAAGGAAACATGGAGGAATTGGGTTAAAAAGACAATATATGTGTCCTTTTATTTGATTTTTAAACAAAATTCGTCTAATTTTCGCAATATTTACAGCGAAAACGCGGGCGATAATGCAATATATATGCGTTACCGCGACTCGGGATGAGATTCGCGAACTTTCGTTTGCCACCAAGTGGTTCGCGGATCTCTGTTTCACCGAAAATGACCGAATATACCGAACTATCGTTGCAGTACTACTTTTCAGCAAGGTGTCAGTGTTTTTGGTGGATGAAATACAAAAGGAAAACTTCTATTAATGTATGCTTTACCCTTGCTATACGATAAATAAAGTAAAGATACCACTAAGCATGCAGGATTCAATTTAGATACTGTTACTCCATGGTGACTGCTTGCTGAATATGGGCAAGCGATAGTCAAAGAACACTCAATCAGCATAGCAAGTTTATGGTTTCTAAAGCATTTTAAAATATTTTTAAATACACACACAAGTAACCATTACATAAGGGATGCATCTGTGGCAAATAATCAACAAAATTTTGAAGTCCCTGATTTTTGTTTTCACCCACGTTTGCACTAAAACTACGTGGATGTATTTGTTTGTTGCCTTCCCATATCCCAGAGGGGGCCATGGTGGCAGAGTGGTAACACTCTCGCGTCCCATCTCTGAGTCCGGGGTTTGGTTCACGGCTCTACCTCAAGTGGGAAAGCTGGTAGTTGCTTGCCGTTGGTCGTCAGTTTACAGTACAAAACCTTGACCGACTGTGTACTGGTTTCCTCTGCCCTTCAACTACCCGTCGTGATATGACCTGCACAGTGTTAAAAGCAACGTAAAACCCAAATAAATAAATAAAATCCTGTATCCCAGAAATCCAAGTTTTGACAACTATACAACATTTGCAGTGAGTGTAACAAAGTAGGCTGTATCTCAGGATGAACTGGAGTTCAATGATAGAAAATCTTTTAAAAAATTTGTGGATGCAGATGGTGACCTTGATCATTACCAATATTGAATCATCTGTTTCTTTTGCCCTTGTCAACATTTCCTAAAACTTTTATCAAAATCCGTCAATAACCTTTTAATTATTTTGCAAAGAAATAAACAAATGCCACCCAAAAACAGAACGACTTCACCCAAAAACATAACGACTTATTGAGGTTATAAGGTTTATCTTTGCAACTACTTCCTTACTTCTGGTGAACACAATTTGTCCAATATCTTAAGAAATATACAGGTAATTTCATTCAAGTAAATTTATAAACTACAGTAAATTACCTTCCAAATGGTATAAATGGCATATTTATAGCTCCAATTTGTATTCAGATATCAGTGTTTAATCTATTGAATTTTAGTACAGAAAATGTTAATTCGGTGTTCAGCAACTGGTCTGTTATGTACACAACACTTTTGTAATATGTTGGCCAACACATAACCAACCTTTGTCAAATAAAAAGTGTAAGAAATTAAAATAATTTCTCCTCAAAGCTGTATAAATAACTGAAACAATGCAACAAAATTCAACAATTTTCACCGGGATCCAAGCATGATGGGGAGTGTCAACAATTAATCTTTGGCAACATTGTAAAAGTTGCTGTATCTACATAACTATACATTTATATGTCTCACAAAGATATTTCTGCTGCAAATCTGTTGGTTTTATTACAGTAAAATCTGTCTGCTGTTATCTGCTGGTTAGCTGATAATTAAATTGATGTTAATAAGCACCATACTGGTCGTATAACATCTTTTTATATGACCAATTTTATAGTCAAAATAATATTTTGATAGAACTTAGAGATATTTTTGTAAAATTTTCTCTCTTGATGTTTTCTTGTTTTGATTACCCAGAACTGATTGTCTTGGTAACATCTGTTTGTTTTAATCCCTGTAAATTTGGTGTTAAGAAAGTAGCAAGAGAAAGCGGAAGGGAGCTAAAGACACAAGTGATGCACATACAGCAAAGGTGTACAGAGGAAATTTGTACAAACCACCAACAAATGATGAATTGCAGGCACTGAAACAAACAGAAAATACCTTCCATTCCAGTTTGTTCAGACTGCAGGTAGGTTCCACATGTTTCAAAATATGCTTTGTTTTTAAACTGTGAAAAAGCTGTTTGAAAGTTAGTGTGGTTAATTAAAACAGTGTCTGTTTTCTAATGCAAGTTAATGCAATTCTACAAGTGAAGATAATTTCTAGTGCTGAAATGATTATTCTTACTAATCGATTAGTAGGTTATCAAAGCACTAGTCGACGCCAATATTATGAAATCGGTTAATTGTTTTCTTGTGTACATCACCACATAGCGGATTATATGCAATCATTGGAACTATGAGTATCTTGAGTTAAGACCTTAAAACGTATCAAATTAAAGCATTTTATATGCATTTTATTTTTAAAATATCAAAATATAACATTATTTCCCAATTTACCGAATAATCTGGTGAATTCTTTGTTTTTCAGCATCTCGCGATCCGCCATTTTGTTTGTTTACATCCGGAACACACATTTTCGGTATTTCTCATACATGCTAAACGTAAGAAACAATTGGTTAGTCGACGGTTAATGCAAGCGAATACCTGGCTACCAAATTTTGCTAATCGTTTCAGCTCTAATAATTTCAGTAAACTGTTTTTATATAATGCAAAGTTAATTGGCTTAATAATGTAAGTTTAATATGATACGTAAAATATATTTATCAGCTTATTAATATTTTGATTTTTGTAATCACAAATTACAAGTGTTACTTGTGACTGTTTGTAAAATTACAATTCACCACAAAGTCATTTACATAATATGAACTTTGAATATATTTTGCACCTGATTATTAGTTTTAATTTAAAAGTGAACAATGTTTAACAGCCTGAAACCTAAATTTTATTGTGAAATGCTAGAGTGATGGTGTAAGTCAGGAAATCTCTTTTCGTAATATGACTGTTTGTGCCATACAGGTATCGGAACTGTTAAGCGAAGTGTCAGTCAAGGTGAAATGGAGAAATGAGATGCAAGATTTTCTCAAACAATTGGAAGCTATACTAATGAAAGCCAAGAAGGGACTGGACCATGAGGTAATTATGCTAAGGTTTAAATAACTTTTAAAAAAGTTTGAAGTCGTATTGATATTTGAAAATAATTTGGCCAAGAATTAATTTGTTACAATTTTCAAGAACTATTTTGTTAAAAATAAATATTACACAAAAATTGTATGTTTGCTTTGTATTGGTATGGTCTTGGCTGTAAAGTACAAATGAATAAGACAAGAAACTGTAAAAAAATTGATTTACAGTTTATATTTTTACAGTTAACTTAAATATTAAAATGAAAAGGTATAATTATTTTATGTTGCAAAGTGACCATTTTAATTGTCGAAAACTTTTTTTCAAAACAAACAAGCAAAAAAACAAAAAATTAGATTTACAGCTTATTCAAATTGGTATCACCCTGGATGTGGAAACATAAAAAAATTACTAGATATTTGTTTTAATTTTAGTTTTTCAGACACTCTTTAAAATTATTGCAATTGTTATTAGTTGTTTTGTATAAATTAAGTAAAATAAAGCGAAAACTATTGTACTATTATAGTTTGTCACCTTTATGCATTAGAAGAGTTGTCTTTAAGGTTTTCATGTATTCATCTATTCAGTTTTACTATTTTTAGAATGTGTTTCTTTTCCAGTTCCCTTGTAAAATATCATTTGTCTGAATCAGTTTATTGTGTCCACCAGAGGCATCCGGTGGATACATTGGTTTAGCATTTGCTACACCGCCGCTGCTGCCGTGCATAGAGAGATTTTTTACGTTAATTCTCTCAGAGGAAAACTCCACCAGCTAGGTTCATCAAATTTGCCGGATATCTTCATTGGGATGTAAGCTTCTCTGGGACTGAAATTAGCCTCATTCTGAAAAAACAAAATGGCCAACGCAGGCATTTCTTTGAAAATTATTTGCCTTTTTCTACTTGCTGGTTCTCATAGGTAGAAGGTCGAATCTCTTCATAGGTGATATGTATAACAGATATCTATGTCCTCTACAACCATGCAGACATTTGACCTTGACCTTGAATCTTTTGATGTGGTCCGATTTGACCTTGGACCCCTCCTTCAAGGTCAGACGAGTAAAGCAAAAGTTGCTTATAACTCGCTTGTTATTGGTCCTAGAGGTTTGCACTGTGAAACCAACTTATAGGAGATCACGGACTGGGAAACTTTTGATGTCAGATTTGACCTTGGACCCCTCCTTTAAGGTCAAACGGGGACTGGGAATCTTCTAATGTGGACAGATTTTACCTTAGTCACCTCCTTCAAAGTCAAACGATGGTTCACTGGTTTTGGTGAGTTGTCTTTCCAGTGGATACAAATTTGTATCGGTTCTGTGATGTGTAGGTCTAGTTCTATGTGTTATTTCTAGTTGAGTGATACATCTTGGCTGGAAAACACAGGGTTGAAGTTGCCCTTGCATTTAAAACCAACAGGCTTGAAGGGTAGATTCCAGTTTTTCCCGCCCAAAGTTGTGAAAGTAGTGGGTAGTTTTGTCACGAACACCACTGTAAAGCCACAAACTGATGTAGATGTTGTTGTGGAAATGCCAAAGGTAAGAATTGTCAATAAAAATAGTCATAAGAAATGTCTGTAATCTAAATAGTGTAATAGGCAAGGTAAAGGGCACAATGGATTTGTTCTTGATTTCTTTGATTCTTTCTCATTAATATCAATGTTAATGTTTAAATTGTGAAAGTGTTAACAGGTAGCATAGTTTCTACTTTCACATTGAAGATGTTTTTCCTGTTACGCCAGTGATATGCCAAATCGTGATGGATAAATGAAAAATAAAAAAAAATGTTGTAAAAGACTGTAGGAAAAAAAATGTTGTAGAAAAGAAACCACCATGGGGTTGTGGAAAACTCTAACTAAATGAGACATTTGGTTCCAAGCTTTAATAGACTAAAAAGTGTTATAGAAAATAAAACATAACTTCCGAGTCTATGAAAATCTTGTCAGTTTACTTTGGTATCAGTAAATATTATAACATGTCAGAGTGTCATATCTGTATATATCTGTGCTTGTTGAGGTGCCTTTTACCAGTGAATTTACAAGCGTTATCATAAAAGATGTCAACTATATACATTTCAGAAACCATGTTAGACTATTTACAAAAGAAATTTTGTCTCCTTCTTATTTATAATTTGATGTTTACAGGAGTGTCTTCAGGGGAAGGATTACCTGAATCAAAGGTACCTGAGAAAACGTGCCATGTATCTGACCTATCTATCCATGCATCTCTCTAAGTGGAGTGGTCAATCTCAGCTCAGCTTTACGCTTCACCACGGGAGTCAAGTCAAGCCTGTGTTACACATTCAGCCAGCTGGTAAGTGTATTTGATGCCTGTTTTATTCATCCAGCATGTGTGTCAAGTGTCATTCTTTTCATTAAATCCACTAGTAAGTAGAGATGAGACATGTTATACACATTCAGCTATCTAGTAAGTGTATATCTAATCTTTTTTATACATTCAAACCATTGGTTACTGCTTATCAAGCATATTTACCTCGACTAGGAGGTTATGTTTTTGGATGTGTTCATTTGTCTGCCTGTTTATTGGTCTGTGTTGGCTGTAACTCCAAAATTAATTCTGAAATTTTTTATGTTGGTAGGACCTCACCACAGGAAGAAGGGAATAAATTTTGGGAAAGATGCTGATCATATTCTGAATACAAAAAAAAAATCCCAAATTTTCAGAAACGTGTCCTGTTGTAAGCCTACACTCTGAGTGTTTTCTAGTTTGTATCCTGTTATTAGTCCCGCTATGGTCTGTGTATGACCAACCTGTTTTATGTATTCAGAGTGCCAGTAAATGTGTGTTAATGTCATAAGTGATGAAGTCATGGGACAGTTGGTGCCATATTACTGGTATATTATTCAATCTGAGTATCAAATTATTCAGCCCATATAAGTATTTGCCAAGCCTGTTCATGTATTCAGTGAACCGGTGTGTGGCTGTGAAGCCTATACTACAAGGGGTGAGATGAGTATAAATAATTGGCACCAGTTACTCGCAGATAAAATGTGGCTTGACATCGATTACTCACAAATTTTAGTAGATACCTTCAATACAACTTGACATCAAATATTGCACATCGTGTAAGTGGAAAAAATAATAAGGAAAAAGCCTTGATTTTTGTAAAATTATCTAATGTTACCCATAAAATGATAATTATCACCGCAAACTGGTAAATTTATGTTTATTTGATTTAATTAAAGTAAGAGGTGTTGTAAATATTTTTATTACATAATGTAACCCATGAAATGGTATTGTATATACTCTGGCACTTGAGCATTAAAATTGGGATTTACATTTTGTAGAATTCACCTTCTTTACGGAGCATCAACAACTCATTCTCATCCCAAGTGTCATGGGATATTTGTAATAAGGTGATACAATCTCAGTGGCTATTGGACATTTGGCAGCTAAAATATGTTCATCATGCACTATATTTTTCTGAAGTATGGGTCATGCCTTAATGTTATTCTAAATCATAGCAGACAAGCCATAAATTAAATGAGGTTTCAATTAGTGCTGCATTTGCGATCAACTTGGGCGATGTTCTAGAATTTTGGAGAAAACTATCCGTTTTCTTTGTCTTGTTTTAGGTAAACTTGGCAGTCATTTGTGTGTAAGGCTACATGTGGTGGCTGAGAAAGGATACTTTAAGCACAACAGATTTCATATCACGAAAAACAATGTGAGGAGACGATGGTTCATGCAGGAGAATGCTGCATCTCCAGAAGATGGTAAAGTATTCTCATTACTGAAGAACCTCTGTTATCTGAAGTATAAGTGCTTAATCCCTGCACAATCTCCACCTTGAGGTGTGATTGCAATCACAATTTGTTAATTGTATCCACCGGATAGCATCCGGTGGATGCTATGGATTTGACTTCGTTACGCCTACACCGCCGCCGCCGCAGTGTGTAAAGAGATTTCACCGTTACCGCTCTAACAAAAAAAATATTATAGCTAGCCTTCTCAAATTTGCAGGATATATTCATAGCCATAAAATCTTGTCTGGGAATATTTTTGGCCTCATTTTGAAAAACAAGATGGCCGCCACGGGGGTTTTTCGACTTTAAACAAGGACTTTTGGTGGCCCTCTAGAGCAAAGGGTATTATAGATAGAGATCTCAAATTCGCAGGATATGTTCCTCATTATAAAATCTTGACTGGGAATATTTTTGGCCTCATTTTGAAAAACAAGATGGCCGCCACAGGGGTTTCTTTGCAGTCATGAAAAGTGCTTATATCTCCCTTATTATTGGTGATAATTGGTCCTAGAGGTTTGGGATGGTAAACCAACCTATAGGAAATCATGGGCTGGGAATCTTTTGGTGTGGTCAGATTTGACCTTGGACCCCTCCTTCAAGGTCAAACGAGGATAGCCAAACTTAAAAGTGCTTATAACTCGCTTATTATTGGTCCTAGAGGTTTGGGATGGTAAACCAACCTATAGGAAATCATGGGCTGGGAATCTTTTGGTGTGGTCGGATTTGACCTTGGACCCCTCCTTCAAGGTCAAACGAGGATAGCCAAACTTAAAAGTGCTTATAACTCGCTTATTATTGGTCCTAGAGGTTTGGGATGGTAAACCAACCTATAGGAAATCATGGGCTGGGAATCTTTTGGTGTGGTCGGATTTGACCTTGGACCCCTCCTTCAAGGTCAAACGAGGATAGCCAAACTTAAAAGTGCTTATAACTCGCTTATTATTGGTCCTAGAGGTTTGAGATGGTAAGCCAACCTATAGGAAATCATGGCCTGGGAATCTTTTGGTGTGGTCGGATTTGACCTTGGACCCCTCCTTCAAGGTCAAACGAGGATAGCCAAACTTAAAAGTGCTTATAACTCGCTTATTATTGGTCCTAGAGGTTTGAGATGGTAAACCAACCTGTAGGAAATCATGGGCTGTGAGTCTTTTGGTGTGGTCGGATTTGACCTTGGACCCCTCCTTCAAGGTCAAACGAGCACGGCCAAACTTAAATGTGCTTATAGCGCGCTTATTACTGGTCCTAGAGGTTTAGGATGGTAAACCAACCTATAGGAAATCATGGGCTGGGAATCTTTTGGTGTGGTCGGATTTTACCTTGGACCCCTCCTTCAAGGTCAAATGAGGATAGTACACAAAATCATTTGCTGGGAATCTATTGCTGTGATCGGATTTGACCTTGGACCCTCCATCAAGGTCAAACGAGGATAGCCAAACTTAAAAGTGCTTTTAACTCGCTTATTATTGGTCCTAGAGCTTTGGAATGGTAAACCAAAGCTAGGAAATCATGGGCTGGGAATCTTTCTGTTTGATCGGATTTGACCTTTGGCCCGTCTTTCAAGGTCAAATGAGGATTGCCAAAATTAGTGTTTATATCTTGCTTATTCGTATTCCTAGAGGTTTGCAGTGTCACACCAACCTATAGGAAATCATGGGCTAAGAATCTTTTGATATGGTCAGATTTCACCTTGGGCTTCTCCTTCAAGGTTAAACGATGTTAGAATGGCTTTGGTGAGTTTTTTTCTGGTGGATACAATTTGCATCGGTTCTCCGATGCGCTAGGTCTAGTTGATTTTTGTGTTCTGCTTATTATTACATGAAGGCTGGACACTATAGTCTAATATTTATAAAGGTTTTGCAGCATTTTGTAATATTAGAAAAGCAAAAATCTAAAAGGAAATAAGCTGTATCTGTATAGCAATTACATGAAAGTGATGAAATATTTCTTTATTTCTGTTTTTTTTTTTTTAGTCATGCTGCAAAGAGCAGTGCGTATGTGCAAACGTTTTTAGAATCTAGCACTTAAGGTGATGTAAGAGACTCAGATTGAGTCAGGGACCTTTTGTTCTTTAAGTTAACGTTCCCAAATATTTACCTTCAAACTCTATTTTTATTAACTTTCAATTATGTAAACAGAATCTTCCTGTTCTCATCGATTCCAGTTAATATTGAATCTGTCAGGGTAAAGGTGAAATTTCCCATTCATTTAAACAAGAAACAAGTAGTTTGGCATTTAAACCCCTTAGTTCTCACTGGTATGGCAGTAGGTTTGATACAGATATCAGTTTCTTGCCTGAGTTGTACCTCTAGGTAAAAGGGACATGAATAACCACATAAATTTTAACTTGCTTGTTAAAAAAAGACGATGACCAACTGGAAACACCTCAGTACAACACAGAAGTTCTGTCTGACCTCACTGCCTTGGAGAATTCCGCTTTTGTAGAGGGACCCATATCATGTCATCAATCCTTGCAACAAGGAATTCAGCTGCTAAAGGTCTGGCTACATCAGAGAGAACTGTCTCAGGTGACGAAAAGTTTTCTGTTGTCATTTTCAAATGTTTCATTGTATATGTATTATAGTAGGGATTTTATGATAAGCCTTTTCCCACCAGTTTCAGTGATTCATGCTATATCCATAATTTCCATGAAACTCTCTTACTTTTTCTGAGTCAAAATTCATACATTGTCTATTGACAGGTAGATTTTGTTTAGATACAGCAATTTATCTGGTTATAGTGCTAGTGTTTAAGATATTTACTCTGTCCTTCTTAGTTCTACACAAACATAAAATGTTAATAACAACATATAGCTCTCCAAGTAGAGATATCACTTTTGTGTTATAATCTCTGACAAGCATTTTTGATTGCCTGAAATATTGATGGGCTTAAAATGTTTATATATTTTTCTAATATACAGGGTTACGGGAGTTTTAATGGCTTTCTCCTGTCTATGTACATTGTTTACTTACTGAAAAAGGGAAGACTGAATGGAATGATGAGCAGTTACCAGATTGTTAGGAATGTGTTATTTCAGCTCAGTAAGTAATCAAGACTAAGAATATGTTTTGGCAATAAATTTTGGACATATGGTATAAATGAAAATACCGTCAAAATATATACTGTTGCAACTTAACTTTAACACTTCTATGAAAATATCATTTTATCTCAATCTTGTTCAGCACCTCATGCACCATTTAGGCAAAAACATAAAGTACTTAGTCATCCTATTTCTCGTTACCCTAATGGCAAAACTTACTAATGTTGATATATTTCTATCACGGATCATTACAGTAAGATGTTTGAGGCTGGTGTGATTTATCTATCACCATTGAACTTTTCTGTCAAACAATTCATCTATGTCTTAAAATATATACTGTATAAGTGGTTATTTTCGCGGGTACTTAAGTTCGCGAATGTACACTGTAGGCCTGCTTCGCGAGAATTTATTTTCGCGGTGAAATATATTCAATTATCGCCCAAACTAACAACATGTTCAAATTAAAATATTACGCGGACTTCTGCTGGTTTGATTGCCAATCGAACACACTTTCATTGACCGGCGCATTATCAAAGAAGTTGTGTAGCGGGGTCGTGTAATTGAATTAATCCCTCCCTATTGGTGATAAAGATCAAAGAAGTTAGGCGTTTCTGTAAATGGTACATTTGATTTGTTTCCGTGACAGTGTTAAATATTGTATCTTGCATAATCTTGTATTACCGCTCACGCTAGACTGGTTCTACTGGATATAAATATTGGCTAGAAGTTATTTTCGCGTTTTGTAGTCACTCGCGAATATAGCGAAAATTAATTCCACGCGAAAATAACCACTTATACAGTATTTGAGATTCCTGAGGATTTGTTCCCAGTGATTAAGTTTTCATTTTCAGTCGTAATCGGTAAATATATCTGCAGATTATCTACATCCATGCTGCTGGTTTCCAAAAGATCCAAATATTTTCTGTCCTACAACATGTATTTTTTTTACTTGATATTGTTCTAAAAATTGACTTAAAATTTATTTTAGTACTCACTTTTTGTGCATGGGGTACAAGTGCATCGGATATCAATATTTCCACTTTTACTGTTTTACGGGGAAAACCCCCATTTGAGCTGGTAATTCTATCTGTATGTAGGTTCGTCAGACTGGTGCAGTGAAGGTGTGAGTCTGTGTGAGGAGAGAAATGACCTTCACCTTCCCACTCTGCAGCACTTCCACCAGCACTTTGCTGTAGTGTTTGTGGATCCTTCAGGTTTCAACAACCTCTGTGCTCACATGGCCTCGGCAACCTTCAAAAGGGTAGGTCACATTGTGTACTGAAATATTGCTTTAATTAAGCGTCCCTGAAAGGGCGCTTATTTCGTTTCGCGTCAGTTTCCTTGCTGCCGCCGCCGCCGCATTATGGTCTCCCTTGAATGTCTCCCTTATTATTGCAAGCTTTTTAACCATATTTGGCAGTTATATACCTTAGGCGTGGGAAAATTTTTCCACATGCTTAAATTTGACCTTTGATCTTTATCAAGGTCACATGATCAAAAAATAGTTTTTTCGGGTACACCCGCCCATCATCGCAGTTCAGGAAAATCTACTGACCGCAGAGGCTTGTAACTACATACACATGTTTATACTATCAAAAACGTGAGCTGATTAGATTTGGGGAGCAATCCGATGAAAATTGAGCGATTTATGAGTGATTTTCTCACAGGTACCAATCAGAAAGCTTAAAATTCATGTGAACCCCCCTATTATCTTCTTAAGTATTGCATTTAGAGCCATAAAATGTATTGGGAGGTAGTAGGAAACCATATGTGGAGAGTCTAGAAAGCAAGTAAAATTCCCCCCCCCCCCCCCCCCCCCCCCCTGTAGGGGTCAAACTGGGGTCATAAAATAGCCAATTTCATCTTTTCCCCTTATATCTCCTTTATTCTTGCTTCTAGAGCTTGAGAATGTATTAAGAGGTATTGGGAAACCATATGTGAAGAGTCTTAATAGCCGGTCATATTTACCCCCAGACCCTTCCTTATGGGTCAAACTGGGGTCATAAAATAGCCGATTTTGTGTTTTTACCTTTTATCTCCTTTATTCTTGCTTTTAGAGCTTTAGAATGTATTAAGAGGTATTGGGAAACCATATGTGAAGAGTCTAGATAGCTGGTCAGATTTACCCCCGGAACCCCCTTATGGGTCAAACTGGGGTCATAAAATAGCCAATTTTGTGTTTTTGCCTTATATCTCCTTTATTCTTGCTTTTACAGTTTTAGAATGTATTAAGAGGTATTGGGAAACCTTATGTGATGAGTCTAGATAGCCGGTCAGATTTACCCCCGCATCCCCCCTTATGGGTCAAAGTGGGGTCATAAAATAGTCGATTTTGTGTTTTGGCCTTTTAATCTCCTTTATTCTTGCTTTTACAGCTTTAGAATGTATTAAGAGGTATTGGGAAACCATATGTGAAGAGTCTAGATAGCTGGTCAGATTTACCCCCGGACCCCCCCTTATGGGTCAAACTGGGGGTCATAAAATAGCTGATTTTGTGTTTTTGCCTTATATCTCCTTTATTCTTGCTTTTAGAGTTTAGAATGTATTAAGAGGTATTGGGAAATCTTGTGTGAAGAGTCTAGATAGCTGGTCAGATTTACCCCCAGATCCCCCCTTATGGGTCAAACTGGGGTCATAAAATAGCCGATTTTGTGTTTTTGCCTTTTATCTCTTTTATTCTTTTAGAATGTATTCAGGGGTATTGGGAAACCTTATGTGAAGAGTCTAGATAGCTGGTCAGATTTACCCCCCACCCCCCCACCCCCCCACCCCTTTTATGGATCAAACTGGATTCATCAAACAGCCGATTTTGTGTTTTTGCCTTATATCTATTTTATTCTTGCTTTTAGAGATTTACAATGTATTCAGAGGTATTGGGAAACCTTATGTGAAGAGTCTAGATAGCTGGTCAGATTTACCAGATAGATGTGTTCAAAGCATTGTGTCATAAACTTCTTGCCTTTCTAAAGGCTCACATTTTACTATGCCTTTTTCTAAAATGTAAATAGATATATGGCATTTATAAAGCACTGTTACTCTTTAATTAAGTAGTTTTATGGTGTAACTTTCGACCTATTATAAGTATTGATGCTTTATGCATTCTTAGCCAGAGCATTTATTCAATTAACTTTTCGCAATTTATGACCATAGAAAATAAAATAAAGCTTAAATTTTTCTTTCATGTTAATGCATGAACTTCCACACTGTCTGCTTAACTTTCACTTCTTCTCTCAGCACTACATGATTTATCTTCAAAAACCTTTTTCTACTGTATATTATATTGCAGTGAATCTTTTTGGGACGCTTAGTTTTTGTTAGCAAAAACATTTTTCTAGTTTGATTTCAGCAATTACTCTGAGAAACCAAAGTGCCTGCGGCCCATTGTATACCTTCCACACTTCAGTACTTTATGTTCATACTGAATCCATCGAATAGAACTCCTAATGATATCTGCAGATTAATCACATACTTTTATCTGCCAAATGACTAATTGCCATTTATATCAGGACTGTTACAGAATATACAGGCACTCAGAAAAGGTAGACTATGTTAAAAAACCGAGTACAAAATGTCAAACTGGATACTGTTGAAATAATTGTATCCCCGAAAAGCGGGGATACTATGGATCATACACGGTCATCGTCCGTGTCTGCAGAGATTTTCTTGTGTTCAACCTACAAGCCACATTTCTTTTGGGATTTCTTTTAAACTTTGCAAGTGGCTTGCTATGGCAGAGATCTGGCCACCCTATTTTTTGGTAGCCCAGGA
Source organism: Sabellastarte sp. h YS-2021 (assembly GCA_964017235.1). Classification (NCBI taxonomy): domain Eukaryota; kingdom Metazoa; phylum Annelida; class Polychaeta; order Sabellida; family Sabellidae; genus Sabellastarte; species Sabellastarte sp. h YS-2021. The sequence continues at coordinate 88,262,951 of OZ024928.1, forward strand.
GTCAAAATTATGCTCTGGGGAGTCAAAAACGTCAAAAATTTTGACTATTGTTTGTGTTCAAGCTGTAGGGCACAGTTTCTTTCAGATTTATCTTACATTAAGTCCATGAATTAGTGGGTATGAGGTTTCGCCACCGTATCCTTTTTGTAGCTCTGGAGTCAAAATTATGCTGTGGGGAGTAAAAAACATAAAAAAATTTACTTGTAACTTGAAAACTATTGCATTTAGAGAATTTTGTTTTTAATATGTTATTTAGCTACTTTTGGATCAGCTATAACATAGTAAAATTGCAGACCTGTAGCTTATTGCGTAGCTGAGTAATAGCTACTTTGAGGTTCTCACTGTTGAGTAAATCAGTTGTAGCTTGAAAATTATTGCAAAAGTTCTTATAACTCGCTTAGTATTGGTTCTAGAGGTTTGAAATGTCAAACCAACCTATAGGAAATCATGGGTTAGGAATCTTCTAATGTTGTCAGATTTGACCTTGGGCCTCTCCTTTAAGGTCAAACGAGGATAGCCAAATTTAAAAGTGCTTATAGCTCGCATTTTATTGGTCCTAGAGGTTTGCAATGTGAAAACAACATATAGGAAATCATGGGCTAGGAATCTTCAGATGTGGTCAGATTTGACCTTGGGCCCCTCCTTCAAGGTCAAACAAGGATAGCCAAATTTAAAAGTGCTTATAAATCGTTTATTATTGGTCCTAGAGGTTTGCACTGTGAAACCAACCTATAGGAAATCATGGACTGGGAATCTTCTGGTGTGGTCAGATTTGACCTTGGGCCTCTCCTTCAAGGTCAAACAAGCAAAACCAAACTTAAAAGTGCTTATAACTCGCTTATTATTGGTCCTAGAGATTTGGGATGTGAAATCGAACTATCGGAAATCATGGGAAGGGAATCTTCTGGTGTGGTCAGATTTGACCTTGGGCCCTTCCTTCAAGGTGAAACAAGGATAGCCAAACTTAAAAGTGCTTATAACTTGCTTATTATTGGTCCTAGAGGTTTTGGATGTGAAACCAACCTATGGGAAATCATGGCTTGGGAATCTTCTGGTGTGGTCAGATTCAACCTTGGGGCCCTCCTTCATGGTCAAACGAGAATAGCAAAACATAAAAGTGCTTATAACTCGCTTATTTTGGTGCTAGAGGTTTGCCATGTGAAAACATCTCATAGGAAATCATGGGCTGGGAATCTTCTGATGTGGTTAAATTTGACCTTTAGCCCCTCCTTCAAGGTCAAACGAGGATAGCCAAACTTAAAAGTGCTTATAACTTGCTTATTATGGATCCTAGAGGAATCTTTTGATGTGGTCAGATTTGACCTTGGACCCCTCCTTCAAGGTCAAGCGAGGACAAAAAATTGCTTATAACTTCAGGAATCTTCAGCCTCTTTGTCTTTTATTAGACGGGTTGTGTGTAACCAACCCGCCTATTAGATTGATGTGTCCGATGTCCGTCTGTCCGTCAATATTTTCATTTGCGGACTCTAACTTGAAAATGCTTTGTCCAATCGAATTCAAACTTGACAGGGAGATAGATCACCATCATAGCTAGGTTACTTTCAAAATTGGTGAAATTCCGTCTGTTCGTTTGTCCGTTTTTTGTCCGTTTGTCTGCCTGTCAACATTTTTGTTTCTGGACTCTAACTTGAAAATGCTTTGTCCAATCGAATTCAGACTTGACAGGGAAATAGATCACCATCATAGTTAGGTTGCTTTGAAATTGGTGTAATTCTGTGTGTTCGTTTGTCCGTTTTTTGTCTGTTTGTCTGTCAACATTTGGTTCCGGACTCTTACTCGAAAACGCTTTGGCCAATTGAATTCAAACTTGACAGGTAGATAGATCACCATCATAGCTAGGTTCCTTTTGAAATTGGTGTAATTCTGTCCATTCGTTTGTCCGTTTTTTGTCCATTTGTCTGTCTATCAACATTTTTGTTTCTGGACTCTAACTCTAAAATACTTTGTCCAATCAAATTCAAACTTGACAGGGAGATCACCATCATAGCTAGCTATGTTTTAAAAATTGGTGTAATTCTGTCTGTTTGTTTGTCCATTTTTTGTCTGTGTATCCGTCCGTCAACATTTTTGTTTCAGGACTCTAACTCAAAAATGCTATGTCCAATCGAATTCAAACTTGACAGGGAGATAGATCACCATCATAGCTAAGTTGCTTTCTAAAGTGGGGTTATTCTGTCTGTTTGTTTGTACGTTAACATTTCCATTTCTGGACTCTAACTTGAAAACGTTTTGTCTAATCAAATTCAAACTTGACAGGAAGATAGACCACCATCATAACGAAGTTGCTTTTGAAATTGATGTAATTCCATCCGTTCTCTAAACATTGTGACCATGTTTTGATATGTTCATGACCACTATCACTGCCTTCTTCTACATACATCTACCCTGCATCGATCCTGTAGATATGGTAATACTATGTCTTACTTTAATAAATTATCTTTTGTGATTAGGTGCCATGCAATATTATATTATGGTACATTAATGCTCTACACTTACTTAGTTTCAGTCCTATATTTAGTATAGCATAGATACAATAATGTAACCTAGATTATAAGTTTTACATTTCTTAGCACCTCTAACACATTTACCTTAACTGGGTAACCTAACATTTCTTTCCTTGTTCCTAAATTTAATTACAGCAGTCACTAACCTTATTGCTGCCTGTGCAACCTGCCTTTTGGGGCATTTCTGATCCTCTTGTTATTGCTTCTACAGGTTTGCTATGTTCTGGGATACATAGCCGGCTCGCAATAAAGCGAGCAACATAAGTCTAGTTAAAATAGTCTGTAGCACCTTAAATAACATAGATGAAGGCTGGTATCCAGTTAAATTTGTCAAGCTTCAGTTTTTACACAGAATTCCTTTAATTATAGTCACAGATATTTGGCCAGAAAGCAGGTTCCCTTATTCATGCTGGGTTATAATATGCAGAAGCATAATATATAATTTGTTCCTCAGCATAGCTATGAATATATTTTTCCATAATGCACCCGTATATATATGTCATGGTAGAAAGTCCAATCTGGTAGAATTTCAACTCGAGAGTCCGAAATTTAATAAACTTATTTAATATTTTAATCTCAGAAATTTAGGTATTGCTCTTTGTAAAAGAATGTAATCTTTGTATAAACTCCATATAAGCTTGAAAGAAAGTCCAACTAAAACACAAACAGTGGGCCTTCTAGCCATATAAATCTGCCATCTAAGTAAGGTGCAACTTTCATAAATATAGAAAACGCATATTAAAAAAAATATTTTACTGTAACAGATTTGATATAGATATGACAGAAACTGAAATTTTCAGTCTATTTTAAGAATGTTACAATCATCATCAAATTCCTTCACCATTTTTCAAGGGAAGTACAGGTTTAGCCAATTAAATTTTGACAGCAGTCACTTTCTACATTGCATTTATAGTTAACCTATTAAGACCTATGCTTCTGCAGCAGCATTTTTTTGTCACAACTGCCCAGTTGTTGGTCTCAGCATGTAAAGCTTGCAGTACTGTCTCCTCATCCAGTTTTTGAGCAGTTGGACTATCTACCAAATTTAATAGATTTCGGACCCCAGGGCAATACCCAAATCTCCTTGATTGGACTTTCTACCAGTAGAAACTCCAATTGGACTTTCTACCAAGTTTATGTTGGTAGAAACTCCAATTGGACTTTCTACCTGTATAATTTGAAATTCCACCAGATTGGACTTTCTACCATGACATATATGTACACACATTAAAACCTCCTTGGAGATTATGCATGAGGACAGAAATTTGAAAATAAATCTGTCTTTTTTGATTTAATATGCCACAAAAGTGAACTCAATGAAAAAATATTCCATTACATCTCTGGATAACTAAAGTTATTAACTATTGTTGCAATAAATGAGCTTTTTCTCTTTACCAAGAAACATGAGGTTACTTTTGTACATCTATTTTCTTTGCTAAGAGGTCTGTTAAAAAGTTATTTTGTTGATATTCAATATAAACTTCTTAAAATATAAACCCTTTGCGACCACATCAGTGAAATAAACAAATAAAACAAGTTTCTAAGCCTTTTTTAAATGTAGTTTCTTTTAGTATCATTCATTTTGATATATATCTGTAATATATTTATTAATGGTTTTCATAGGGTATTTAGAACTGTTTAAAAACAATATGAGGTGACAAAACTTTATGTAACAATCAGTCAGTCTGTGGTACATTTGAAGAAAGGTTGTACAGTAACTATAAATAGTAGTTATTAGTAAATGATAGATAGAATTTCACTGCAATCAATTAGATAAAAATACCAACAACAGTCTGTGCTTTTTGAAAGAAGCATAAGCATTTTTGTACTTAGCATGTGAAATCAAGTAGGTGCTTTACTAAACAAATTGACACTCAGTTTAACTGCCCTTGTCTGCTCTCCTTATGTTGCTGCATGCAAAACATACATGTTCCAAAATTGTCTCTGCCTAAATAAATGCATATTAAAACAGTTGTAGCCTACTAAGTTTTTCTGATAGATAAAAAGCTAAGTGGAGTCCATTGAGATGTGGCAGTATCAATAAATGATTCCTTTGTACAGAGTATTAAAGAATTTCCAGAATTACCCCAAACATAAAGATTTTATAAATAATACAATTATTCAGTTACTTTTTAATGTATGTTATGTTTATTTGTAATACTATAATGTTCATTTCCAAGATATCTAGAAAAAGTGTTACAATTTGAATATTTCTTAGCCATTGAAACTTGGGCAGTTGTTTCAGTGAAAGTACCAGTTGGCACTATTTTCAATGTTTCTTGACTGGAAAAGATGATCAGTGTTTGTAAATTTTCAGATTAAATTCTTAAAATATTCTGTTGAGTATTACTGGTAAGAAAAAAATTATTAATAAAAAATACACCTCTACCCTGCGTATTATGCAGTTATTTATATGACTGTTGATGAAATAAACTGGTATTCAAGGTCATATTCTTAGCTTGCTTTCATGACATTTAACTTGTTTTAACACTTTCACCTTGCAAATTTCAGTTATGTGTTTTGTTAACTTTGTGTATATTTTTCACAGGTGAAACATGAAGCCTCTTTAGCCATTGAGTATCTGGAGACCCCAGGAGTGGATGCGTTTGACGCACTTTTCATGAAACCTGTCCCATTTATAAGAAAATTTGATCAGATAGTACAGTAAGTGCATCTGTTTATAGTCTATTTATAGCTGAAAAAGATATTTATATCCACAATAGACCATGTGCATTGAGAACCTCCAATATTCACATGATTTGGTGCTGGTAAGGCTGACTTACTCTTTTACCCACAATACTAGATCACTTTTATCTCTGATCCACTTCCATAAACAGCCCAATTTTAGGTGAAATTTGACACACGGATTATTTGACGAGTATTTAATATACCAGTACTCACTTTGTTCGCGTGCTTGGTTTTGTTTGATCCTCAAGGTAATGAAAGTAATAGATGCCTCATTTGCGTGCTTGGATTTATTAGAACCTCAAGCTAATGGAAATAACAGATGCCAAAGTGATAGGTAAAAATGTGATAGTAATAGAGTGAAAATTTTAACTTGACAACAGTGGCATTGATTGATTGCCTGTAATTGAATGCCTGTTCTGGTTATACAAAGTTTTAAATTTTCTTATTTCTCCATAAAACTTGACTTGCCTGTGAATGTGTCCACAGCATGGCTCCATCTTTCAGATTAGAAAATATGTTTCACATACAGTAAAATTCCTTTGAGTAAGACTCTGTTAACTAGAATTCACTTTCAAATAGGATGGGTCTGGAGCCCCAGTATCTCGGTATTGTGAGCATTTTACTAAAACACCATGAGAAAATTTTACACCTGCCATTTCACTTGTCAACACGTACACATGTAATGGAAGGAAAACTAAAAATATTGGAAAAAACCCAACTCTGAAGAAATTGCTAACTTTTATTGTATGCATGTATGCTTGAATACTTCTTATTTTCATTTCATTGAGAGGAATCTGCCATGTTTTGGTTTCATGAGTTTTACTTCCTGTCATTGGCCTATTTAATTGTGGGTGTAGTAAAATGTGGAATCCCAGAATCAGAATGGTTATGCATTGAGATCCTCCCGATCTACACATTTTATACTGTCAAATAGGGATGGCTCGATAGGCCTGGTGTCTCGGTATGAGAGCATTTTAATCAGATATCTTGATGCGATTTCTAATTCTAATAGTACTTTCATAGCGCTTAATCTCTGTCAAAAGGCAGACTCTAAGGCGCATCACACAAAAGCATTGTTCAATATTCATAAACCAGAAACATTGCAGGGGTCAGCACCGCGGAGAAAGCAGGAGGAGATTGGAAATTTAGGGTGGATATGCTTTTCCAAAGAGGTATGACTTCAGCTTTGACCTGAAGCAGGCAAGTGAGTTTGCAGAACGGACCTCGTCAGGAAGGTCATTCCAAATCATAGGTGCGTCATACGCAAAACTGAATCCAAAATGCTTTTGAGACTTGAAAACTGAAGCAAAGTGGGGAACCTCAAGAAACATCCCATCAGATTAACTTCGACGAGTGTTATATGCACTATGTCTGGGTATCAGAAAGGGTTCAAAGTATTTGGGGTTACCCCTGTGTAGGAACTTATAAACAAGCACGGCAGTCTTAAAGATAGAACGGTAATTAATCGGCAACCAATGTAGTGCTTTTCTAACTGGAGTGATGTGTGAATACTTGGTGGTGTTGTCCACAATTGTGGCAAGACTGCTCTGAACACATTGAAGTTTGCGCAGATCCAGAGCTGAGAAACCTCTGAACAGAGAGTTACAGTAATCAAGACGATTTCCGACCAGAGCATTGGCAACCATAAGGGCGGCTTCATGCATCAGATGTCCTCGGAGTCGCTTAAGATCCCGGACATGAGCAAAACAAGCCTTGCAGACCTTCATAACATGGCAAGAGAATGAGAAATCTGAATCAAACCAGACATCAAGGTTCCTAAATGCATCTACTGGTGATATAACATTACTGAGTATGTTGACTGGGAAGGAGTGATTAAGTTTTTCACGCTGAGACTTAGAGCCAAACACAGTGAATTCGGTCTTATCAGGATTTAGCTTAAGCTTATTTGTAGAGAGCCATATCTTAACGTCTTCTAGGCAGCGTGACAGCTTATCAAGGGCCAAGGCAACATTTTTATGTGTGAGATGCACATACAGTTGTGTGTCATCCGCATAGAAGTGGAAACTAATACCAGGATGATTCTGTATGACTTTACTCAGTGGAGTAGTATAGAGTGAAAAAAGGATTGGCCCAAGGACAGAGCCTTGAGGTACACCATACAATAACTTTTGGGCATCAGATGAAATTGACCCAATCTTAATGCACTGAACACGGTCTGAGAGATAAGACTTGAACCAATCGAGGACAACCCCGCCAACACCAAACCAGGAGCTAAGAGAATCAAGAAGCCACTTGTCAACACATATAATTAAAGGAAAACTTAAAAGAGTGGACATAAACCATCAATCTGGAAAAAGTATTAGCCTTTACCCCAGTGTAGGATTTTTGTGTCAAAAACATCCTGAACCATTGGTCCAGGAACTCAAAAAAGTTGTCTGCCCTTCACAAAAGTTGTCCTTTTGTGCAACTTTTAGAATTGTTCTCATGAAAATGTATTATTATGATGGAGCTTGTAACATTTTGCAATTGTTTTAGTTTTGTAATTATAAAAAGAAGTTTTTTTACATTCTTTATTAACTGCCTAAAATGTAACACTCTTGAAACTGTGTCTTTTCATGAAACATAAAGCATACAAATCACCATCATCTACTCTGTAAATGACCAATAAACATACTTACTAAACTATCTTTCAAAAAGTTAGAAATAAACATACGTACTAAACTATCTTTCAAAAAGTTATAATGTGATTTTGAAAAAAAAATTATAAATTCCTTTTTACGATATTGATGACAATATATGGTTCATTTATAGCCTTACAAATGTACAAAAATATGGGCTAAAGTAATATGTGACCTTCGTGGCAGACCGCAGTTTTTGAAAAATAGCATCAGAGATGCCCATACCCCACAGCCTTGGGAAATATTTTGAACACCATGAGATATAGAAGTACTGTATTGGCACAAAGTTCAGGATACTTTCAGAGCACTGTCAGTTATATAAAGGTCCAAACAATGTTTAAATAGAGAAAATAATGTCTAAGAGAAAGTTAATGCATGTACTCTTTATCTACATCTGGCATGGCCAAATTATGGTTTAGATTTTTTGAATATTACCATGCATACAGAATATATGCATGGTGAATCTGTAGTATAATTATATCCCCAGACGAAAGTCGGGGATATATTGGATTCAGGTCCGTCGCGCCGCCGCCGCCGTAGAAATTTCCTTGTGGACGCGATAACTCAAAAACCAATTAATATTTTTTTTTCAAACTTGGTACACATGTTAAGGATGCCCAAAGGAAGATCCCTATTTTAAGGTGACCTTAAACTCCAAATAGTAAAGAACTTATGGCCACCTTAAGGTCAGAAATTGCACTTTTGACCACTTGGAGCCCTCTAGGTCACAAACTATGAGGCGTATCTGGCTTAAATTTTACCTGAGAACACATTAATATATTCTTAGTACATGTGCCAAAAATCAAGACTTTAAGTTGAGGAGAAAATTGTGTTTGGGGCCCATAAAGACCCCACTTAGGACTTTTTTCCTAGATTTTTAACATATTTTGCCCTATAATTTGGAAGTGGTAATTCTGATGAGTCTCAAACTGCTCTAGGTGTAACTCTTATATGTAATCCTTGTCTGTGAAAAATTTAAAGGCTGTAGGTTTACCTGTTAGGCCGACTTGAGGTCTCAAAATTGCCCACAGAGACCCAATTTATGGACTTTTTGCCACCTTCAAGCACTGTAGCTTTCAAACAATGTCTCTCATCTAAGTGAAATATCATCTGAGAATATATCAATATGTTTTTCTTGTATGTACTCCAAAATTTAGGCCTTTAATAGACATTTAACCCATGTATGAGGACCATAAATCCCCACCCGAGTGACCCTTTTTAGACATTTTTCACATATTTTGCTCTGTAACTTGGAAATGGTAAGTCTGAGAAGTTTCAAACTGTATTAGATACATATTCTATGTGTAATCTTAGTATGTGACAAATTTTAAGTCTGAAGCTTTAATTTGAAGGCCACATTGAGGTCTCTTGACGGGCTCCCAAAGACCCAGTATTTGGACTTTTTGCCACCTTTAAGCCCTGTGACTGTTAAACTATGTGACTGATAGGGCTGAAATCTCATCTGGGAATACATTATTATGTTCTTTTTACATGTGCCAAAAAATCATGGCTTCAAGTAGACATTTAAACTGTGTAGGAGGACCATAAACACCCACCCGAGTGACCCTTTTAAGACATTTTTCACATATTTTGCTCTGTAACTTGGAAATGGTAAGTCTGAGAAGTTTCAAACTTTATTAGATATATATTCTATGTATAATCTTAGTATGTGACAGATTATAAATCTGAAGCTTTAATTTGAAGGCCACATCGAGATCTCTAAAAGGCCCACAGAGACCCAATATTTGGACTTTTTGCCACCTTTAAGCCCTGTGACTGTTAAACTATGTGATTGATGGAGCTGAAATCCCATCTGGGAATGCATTATTATGTCCTTTCTACATGTGCCGAAAATCAAGGCTTTTAGTATACATTTAACCTGTGTATGAGGGCCATAAACACTCACCCAAGTGACCTTTTTTGACATTTTTTCCGTATTTTGCCCTGTTATTTGGAAATCCCTAGTGTGACAGGTCTTAAACTGTATTATATATAATTTTTTTTTGTTATGTTTGTCCCCCAAAAAGTTTCACCTCTGTAGTTTAATTGCTAAGGTCTCTTTAACAATTGTAAAATGCCCACAGAGACCCAGTTTATGGATATTATACCACTTTAAAGCCCTGTAACTGTCGAACTATGTGGGTCATAGAGCTGAAATCTTTGAATTTTTCAAAGGAAGTGCCTGTCTATTTAAATTTTTATTAATAATGTTATGGCTGTCTTAGGCTTTTAAGTACTTATTTTTGTGTGTTATATCTCTGCTTGCTGAGTTTTTAACTTTTTAAAATGAAACTGGTTAAACATATTCAAGTAGGCAAAATGGACACTGTTATTTTCTGGTGAGCTATAAGTCCAATATTAATGAAATTATACCCTTATGTAGTAAAAATAGGGGATTTTTAACCCTCAACTAGCCCAGTTTTATTCAGTTTGCCTCAGTTAATTTTGACACAGTTCCTACAGTTACTAACTCATTTCAGTTGATAATCACATTCTTACAATTCTCAATTCTGACTTATTATTATAAATCTGTTCTTGTGGTTTGATAATTTATATTTAATTCTGGAGGTATATAATTTTCCTGTTGGACATTCCTTATTTATATATTTGATTTTATTTTAGTGATAAGATTAACTGAGCTTTTTGTATTTGATTACCCCTTTTGTTTGTTTACCATTTGTGCTGTATTTAGTCCCACCCCCCATCCACCTCTGGGACCTCCAGCTATTGAGTGACACTAAATAAACAAAGGTATTGAATGATATCAAATGAGAAACAAAGAACCAGACTTTTCAGTGGGGTTGCAGATCTTGTGTAACAGTGAGAGAGGTGTGGAGAAGGGGAGAGGGGTGGGGTTGGGAGATGGGGTTTGCTTCATTATCTAATAAGACAAAGGGGAGTCAGAACTGAGATTGTGTCACATATTTAGGTTGCATATATATGGACCACATATATAGGAATTGAGGAAATGAATAACTGAAAAACAATGCAAATTCTAAAAATAATATAATAAAATAATAATATAAATAATATATAATTTTTAAATAATATTTTATTTGTGAACAAATATAGAAACAGATATGCGCTTTTGGGATTATTAATCATTTAAATACTTTGAAAATAGGTTCAGAGTCACCCTTTGCAGGAAGATTGAAAAGTATGATGAGTTGAGTTAGAAATAATATTTTATTTGTCAACAAATATAGAAACAGATATGCTCTTTTGGGATTATTAATTTGGAATGGACATTCAATCATCAATCATTTAAATACTTTGAAAATAGGTTCAGAGTTATCATTGCAGGAAGATTGAAAATATGCTCTGTTGAGTTATGTATTCGGCGTCTGGGGATACACCATCTTCCTTGGGAAGATATAAACTTAGTAGATTGATGTGCTGAAGTTCATATAACTTTTCCCAAGATTTATGGCATACAACAAATGGCTTACATAAAAAATTCCCGATCAAAACCTGTGGCATGAGTGATGACCTGTCTGGGGATATGTTGGCGCCGAGTTGGCCCAATCTAGTTTCTGTTAAAAAAGATTTAAAATGTTAAAACAATAGAGTACTTCATGCAATAGTATTTTATAATTAACAGCATGTTCTTGAAATGTTAACAGAAACCTGACGAAAAAGTTATATTTAATAGTGACTGTGAGAACTGATTTTAATAATCTGATTGTTTATTTTATGATGGGCACTTATTTGGGTTATGACCTCTGCCTCGTTATGGACTCCTTCTTTTTGAATTTCAGCACATTAGAGGATTTTCATCATTTTTGTGCTTGTTTTTATTATATTTCTAATTGTTTCTATTATTATTGTTTAAACCAGGAAAAACAGTTTGCATTCACAAGTTATCACAACCTTACAGCAAACTATAGTAATGGAAATTATGTAACAAATTTGAATGGCTTACAATTGTCATACTAATCGTAGATGTGATAGACAGTGTCCAGTAACATAAAGTAAAATGATTGAGCTTTTATCAGTCGCAAACTTAATGACCTCTTGAATTTCTCAATTTATATACTCTGGCAAGTGTTGAGAATTCTCTGTGGTTTTAAGTGATAACTTAATATTTAATCTTTTTAAGTGGTAGCATTGGTCAAGTGGTTTATCAATGGATAGTTTTAGTTAAACAGTGTATTTGTCAAAAAAGTAAATATAGAAATTCATTCATCAAATCTGCTGACACTTTTGTAGGCTGATGACTTATATTTCGTCTAATTACATTAAGTACCACTTGTACTGTTACACAATAATTTATGAAGATTTTGATCACACAGGGGTATTACATATGTCATCAGATGTATGACTATTAAGCCTGACAAAGGCAAAGTCATACACAGTGATGAAATTTAATTTCTCTCAATTTTCTACATGTATTTCACATACGTTCTCTCACAAGATGAAATATAATTATGGAAGTGGCTCTTGATCCATTTCCATAATATATATAGTCACTGGTCCATAACAATTAAAAGTGCTATAAATAAATTCATTTCACAATTATATAAAAAGGAAATGGTAACCATAATGACTAAATGGCTTATATCTTCAAAAGTATTGCAGCTACACAATTTCTCTCAAATATGTTCTTCATCTACATTTAACCCCACAGCCCTTAAGGGCTGTCGGGGTATTGTTTTCACCCATGGTGTCTGGATTGGTGGGCAGGCGACGGGAAAAAGTTTATCCAGGCTGTATATCAGAAACCGTAAGGTGTAGGAAGTTTATACTTGGTAGGGACATTGGCTAGGAGGTGTAGGTGTGCAACGTCATGGTCTGGGCCTGATTTGACCTTTCACCTTGCCGTAGTGACCTTGAGTTTGAAAATCTTGTCCAGGCTATATCTCAGAAATCGTAAGGTGTAGGAAGTTGATACTTGGTAGGGACATTGGTTAGGGGGTGTAGGTGTGCAACGTCATTGTGTGACCTTGATTTGTCCTTTGACCTTGCCATAGTGACCTTGACCTTTAAAATCTTGTCCGGGCTATATCTCAGAAACCATAAGGTGTAGGAGGTTGATACGTGGTAGGGACATTGGTTAGGGGGTGTAGGTGTGCAATGTCATGGTGTGACCTTGATTTGACCTTTGACCTGTATATTGTCATGTTGCAAATCATGTTCCTTTTGCAGGAGGGTTGCCACAAAAGAAAGGTGTAAATCCTGATCATCAAAGGGCAATAAAATCTGTGAAAGGTGTTTCCTGTGTAAATCAATTGAGTTTTGTAAAAAATATCACAAATGTTCCACCTGTTGTACCAAATCTACCAGTAGGGGCCAGATTACACCAGTTTTGGGAAAAATGGGCAGCCCTAGGCGTCAGCCCCAAAGTACTAGCAGTCCTCAGAGAAGGTTACATACTTCCCTTCTGGTTCCGGCCCAATCTGACAAGAAATCCCACAATAACAAGCTGCTATATAAATCTTCACAGGCACAGCTACCTGTTGGAGGCATTGCATCAGCTGTTAGACAAAAATTCTGTAGAATTGGTTCAAAATCCACAGTCCCTGGGCTTTTACAACCGGTTATTTCTGATACCCAAACCCAACAACCGGTGGCGACCTATCTTAGATGTGAGCACACTGAACAATTACTTGAAAACACAGTCGTTCAAAATGGAGACTCCAGAGACTTTAAGGACCTCCCTCCAGGCAGGGGAGTGGGTGACCTCCATAGATTTCAAAGACACATACTTCTATATACAAATAAACAGCCAGTCCAGGAAGTACATGCGTTTTCATATCCAGGGCAAGATTTTCAATTCAAAGCACTGCCCTTTGGTCTGTCCACCGCCTCCATGGAGTTTACAGTGGTGGCCAAAGAGGTCAAATTTCTGGCAGTGAAAAAGGGTATAAGAATCCACCAGTACCCAGACGACTGGTTGGTCAGAGCCAGATCCCATCAAACTTGTCTGCAACACACACAAACCTTGGTAGCTCTCTGGGCTGAGAATTGGGCTGGCTAGTGAACGAGGACAAATCGGAGCTGGAACCCAAACAAGTTTTTAATTTTGTAAGTTACCAGTTCGACTTGAAAGAGGACAGGGTCAGACCCACCCCAGAACGTTGGCAGACCCTACAGTCCAAAATATGGGAAATTATGTCCAGTCCAGTGTGCCCGGTCCGGAATCTAATGTCCTTGATCGGATTACTGACTACCACAGAAAAACAAGTTCATTTGGGCCATTTACATATGAGGCCCATACAGTGGCATCTCAAAAACAACTGGAGAGTGCCAGAGACAATGGAAAAGACCATACCCATTCCAAAATCACTCCACCCACATCTAAAATGGTGGCTGGAGGAAAGCAATGTTCTTACAGGTCAACCATTACACCCACTAAAACATGCGCTGCAGATCTTTACAGGCGCATCAAAAGAAGGGTGGGGCGCTCACTTAAACGAGCACATGGCAAGGGGAAGCTGGTCACTCCCAGAAAGCAAACTGCACATAAACTATCTAGAGTTAAAGGCAGTTCTTCTGGCCTTAAAAGAATTTCAGGCCCTCTGTACCAAGAATGCAGTCCTCATAGCTACAGACAACACTACAGTGGTTGCTTACATAAACAGGGAAGGGCGATTGAAGTCGGGCCCTCTTTGTGCCTTACTGTGGAGAATCCTGACCTGGTGTACCAGAAAACAGGTTACTCTCAAAGCTCGACACATGCCCGGCCGTCTGAACGTGATAGCAGACAAGCTATCCAGACTGGGTTAGACCATTCAAACGGAATGGTCCCTCAATCCAGAGGTCTTCCAAGCAATATGCAACCGGTGGCACCGACCCCAAGTGGACCTGTTTGCCATCAGGTTCAATCACAAGCTCCCAAAGTTTTTCTCACCGGTCCCAGACCCCCTGGCATGGGCAGTGGATGCTCTCAGCCTGTCATGGGAAGGACTGGATCCATACGCCTTTCTACCGGCAGCCATCTTGGGCAAAGTGGTGGAGAAGCTACAGGACTACCCATGCAGTAGAATCATACTGATTGCACCGGGATGGCCCAACATGCCCTGGTTCTGGGATCTAGTGGAAAATTCAAGCCAGATTCCCCTGTGTCTGCCCAACATACCCAATCTGGTGTCTCAGCCATTCAACCAGGTCCTACACAGGAACCTGTCAAATCTGAATCTACATACCTGGCTCCTAGAGCCTCAGCAATCAAGGAGCAGGGTTTCTCTGAGGCAGTGGCAGCATGAATTGAGGCTCCTCAAAGAGGATCAACCAGATCTGTCTATGAGGCAAAGTGGACCATTTTTACAAAGTGGTGCCTCAGCAATCGGGTGGACTTCAGGGCACCACCTCTAAAAACCATAGCTGACTTCCTCCTGTACTTGTTCCAGGAGAGGAAGTTACAACTAGGTACTATTGATGGCTACAGATCAGCCATTGCTGACAAATTAGGCAACTTTCCCATAAATGTCAGCAAGGATGAGAATCTCACTCATCTCCTGGATAGTTTCCATAGAGACAGACCCAAGGGCAGGAGGGGCATTTCCTCTTGGGACCTCACTCTGGTGTTACACCAGCTGACCAAGGCTCCCTTTGAACCCTTAAAAGAGGCCTCACTGAAACACCTAACCTTCAAGACTGTTTTCCTGCTGGCCTGGGCAGGTAAATGCAGGAGTGAAATCCATGCCTGGTTACACAAAAACATCAGGCATCAAGCAGATTGGTCCAAGGTGTCCTTATAACCCTCTCTCAGCTTTCTGTCCAAGAATCAGCTGGCCAAAGAGGGACCAGATAGTGTGGCCCCGGTGGTGATTCCAGCCCTGGCCCCCACTCTGGAGAAGTCACTCAAAGGTGACAGGTCATTATGTCCAGTTAGAGCCCTGCACTATTACTTGGACAGGACCTCAGACCTCAGGCAGAACAAAGAGTTGGTCTTTGTCTCCTTCAAGAAAGGGTTTGACAAGGACATTTCTCCTGCCACCGTCTCCTCATGGATCAAACAGACTGTGATCCTATGCTATGAGCTCTCTGACCAGCAAACCCTCACTTAACATCAGGTTAAAGCCCATGATGTAAGGGCCTTTGCTGCTTCTAAGGCATTCCAGTCCGGAATCTCCTTAGACCAAATATTATCAGCCTGCCACTGGAAATCACACAACACCTTCACACAGTTCTATCTGAAGGATGTGGCTTGGGCTGATCCACCAGCAGGCCCAATAATGAGGGGACATTAATTTGTAAATATGTACATATTGTATATACTGATACTTAGATAAGTATAAATCAATCAAAAAAAAAACTGTGACATACTTCCTTTGGGAGGTTTATTTTTTGGCACTGAACTCATCCCTCTCTTCCCTGAACTCAGAGCAGTTATGCTTGGAGAGAAAAGGGTGGGGCAGTATCGGTATACCCCCTGGTGTAACCGGATTCCGGTGACCGACTGTGGCCTTATAGCGTTCCCTGGCTCAGGACTACCCAGGCCTGAAAATGTTGTTTCTTTGTGAGTTCACTTAAGTCCCTAGTAACTTACCCCCCTACCAAGCGGTAGTTATTCAGCAATTGTCCATTGGATAGGATGTATTAACGCAATAAAATTGCAAATTTAATAAGTAAATAAGATTTTTATAAGTTAATACCCTATCCAATGGACAGGCAAGGCCCTCCCAACCGGCCCCGCTATCAGCTTACTAGGGGTCTAATAGGTTTAGACAACGAAAAAGATGCGATGACATGATCCTGTCTAGACAGGAAGTATGCACGAGGTGACACCTGGAGAATGTACACTCCGTGACCGGTCTTGCCGGTATTCTATACAGGATGACTTTCTGTCATTTGGCGGGACCGGTCGCGCCGATCGATAAAGCAATTGTCCATTGGATAGGGTATTAACTTATAAAAATTTAATTTACTTATTAAATTTGCAATTTCCTTTCTTTTGCATTTATGGCACACAGTATTTCTTCCCCTCGAATACTCGGCGGGAGATGCACGCTGCGGCAGTGTTCTTGTTTACACATAAGACTGGATCTACAACAATTCCAACAATAAAAAACAAGTTTCAGAGCTCTCTCGGAAGCCATTAGACTTTGAACCAAATCCAATGTACATCCTCATTGGTTGGGGGAGGATTTAAAATCTGTACTGGTAAACATAATGGTCTTGGCCCAACTTGTACAACCTAGTTGTGTCAGTTGACCTTCTAGGAAAGCCTGACCCACAAGAACAGCCTCAGCAAGTGTATACTGAATATGAAGTCACCAAATTTGCCACGCCCTACAAGTTTTAATTTCCAAGACTTATTAGTTATGACTTCTACAAAATCCTTACTTACACACGACACATATATATTGGTACATCATGTTCAGGGATCACCAATCAGGAATGGTGTATGTGGAAAAAATATAGATGTAATCCTGGCTTGTAATTAGGGAACTTGTGGTAGTGTAGTGTAGTATACAGTAGGGTTTTCTGTAATACACTGACCACTTCAGCTCAAATCCAGCCTGATCACACAGAATCAGTCTGACAGAATCAGTAACAATATGATCTGTGTCATGGCTAGTTTCAACATCTAAAGTCAATAAGTTTCACTGTAACTTTCTAAAATTTTCTTGAAACCTTTGAAATTGATTAAACTTTAGCATGTCAGGTAAAAGTTAAGTTTATGCTATGCCTAGATCTATCTTGACCAATTAGTATACAGGTCTATCCTATATCCCCCTCAACTACTCAGTTATGTGATCTGTGCAGTATGGTCAGAGCACAAATCAGTCCAAATCAGTTAATCAATCAACAAATCAATCAATCAGTTATTGCTTTCAGTATTTCCAATCTGCACCACCTGGAGAAGACATCGCAGTGTCTGGGGTTGAGTGACAAACTGCTGGATTACAGCGGTGATTTTGTGAAAGCTTGTATTCAGGGAATCATTAACCTCTTGCACCAGGCCTTAGGCAAAAGGCTACTCTTGCTTGATATAAGGCTGGAACCTTGTCCTAAGGTAAGTTTGTTTTATTCTGGTCTCTACTTTTAACAACAGATGTTCAGAAGACTGGTGCATGAATATCCAGTGTTTGATTAACTGTCACAGAGAATGTGACCAATATCTGACAGAAAATAATCCCAAGGTATCACTTTGTTTTCTAGAAGCCCCTTGGAAACTGACCAAAAATTGTGAAGTCTTCCCTACATATTTGCAAATTATGTCAGTATCATGAAAATATACAATAGTAATAATACAGGCATTATCACAAGTTTATTTGAATACAAATAGCTGTATATTTAGTTACAACCACCTGCAAGTTAATTTCATTTTCACATTTCACTTTGAAGTTTGAAATATTATTCTTGTTTTTTTTTGTACACATGAGCTCTTCTTTAAAAGAAAAGTAAATGGCAGTCTTAAGTGAAAGGTGGAGACTTGCAAATAGAATGGTGTGAAAATATAAAATATTTAGAGTTGTTATTGCTTTATATCAGTGCAAAACATTTAGTATATGTTACATTAAAGTAATAAGGTTATCTTATATTTGCATATTTGCATCGTTTGTTATTAATTGACTTTAAGTGGTATAATGAAAGATTCTTTTGGGGACCAAGAATTAGGCCTCACCAATGAATTCCTGTCGCACGTCTTGTTTAAAATAAAAGACAATGTTTTGCTACTGTTAAAGTAAAGAACAGATTTTGGCAGACCTTCTATTCAGATTTACTCTGTTAAAGTAAAAACACTCTAGTTTTTGGAGGGCCTTCTATTCAGATTTACTCTGTGATCTGGAATTTCAGTAAAGTAGAAACATTTTTCCCTTTTTCTTAAAATTTAACATAACAGGATCCAACTAAACATTATGTACAATTAAAATATGTATGCAACAAAGGATTTATTGTAAATTGGTACAATAAGTTGATAGTTTATATTTAGTCAGGAGAGCTAAATGTGGACTAAGTTTGATCAAGTGAACTGTGTAAGTGTTTGTTATCAGTAAACGGTCTATGTTTAGATATTTCTTAATAAGAACAAAAGGTGGTCCGATTTTAATCATCATTTGTTGTACCACTTCTCTGTCTACAGTTTATAAGTATTTTGAGTTCAATACTTTAATTTTAATGTAAATGTGTGTTTTCCTTAGATTAATGTCAGTTGGTGAAACTGCTTAATTAATTACCCCAATATGCTTACTAATTCTTTTGACTTTGTAGGTTCAGTATATTATCATTCAGATTAGATAATGTCTTACATAATCTACTCAGACTCTTTATAGTGCTTCAGCGTTGTGTTGGTAGATTCCAATGAAAGTGAAGTAAATGTTTCACATTCCAGCCAAGCAGGAGCAATTAACCACTCAGAATAGAGTCACGTTATCTGTTTCTTTGTAATGTGACTTATAAGCATAAAAGGGTGCTGTGTTTTTATCGTCATACGTTTTATATTTTGAACAGCTGTCATTCTAATAAGATTAATTAATGGAACCAGTGACTTTAGATGAAGCCAAAAGCAAGCCGTTAAGTTGAATTGTTGCTTTTTCTGTCCCTTCAGGACCCTTTGTTCTGTGATTTCAAGAAGCTAGCTGTACAGAGATTACTGATTGGAAAACTTTGATTAGATTTTAAGTGACTGTTTCATCCTTTGTATTGAGGGGCCACGGTGTCAGAGTGGCAACACTCTCGCCTCCCACCTCGGAGATCTGAGTTCGATCCTCGGCCTAACCTCAAGTGGGAAAGCTGGTAGTTGCTTGCCGTTGGTGTGCAGTTTACAATACAGAACCATGACCAACTGTATGTACTGGTTTCCTCTGCCCATAAAACTATCTGTCGTGTGTCATACAATGTGTTGAAAGCGATGTTAAAACCCAAATAAACAAATAAATCCTCCTTTGTATCATTATAGCTGCAAGTTTAATTAAAATTGTTTTACTTTTAAAACAAAAACACACTAAAAGGTGAAGTGTAGAATGTGTTTGTGAAAGCAATATTTATTTCAATAACCATGCCAATTTTTCATTTGGCTTTGCATATTGACCAGTAGGCACATCGTTTATCGATCTTGATAATATTAAATACTTTGGGAGAGGGCTGATGATATCGATGTCCAAACATATATATGAATATCACCATTGTAAGTAAAATGTAAAGTTACACTGCTTATATTTGAAATGAGGCCTGAATCTGAAGAAGGTGTACACTTTTATCTTACATTTTTGTAGTTTTCAATTTGTGTGAATAAAAACTACCGTAGTTTGGTTTTGATAAATTTTGCTTCCTTCCTGTTAGTGGTTGGGGATATGTTAGAATAAAATGTTTTCAGTATGCTGGACTCAGATTATTTGTTAGACTATATCGGCCCCCACTTTTGACTGATATTGAAATATGTTACATTCAATATCAATATGCACTCAGCCAAATGATTAACCCACTAACACCGACCTATTGAAATATTGCATCAATCTGTAAAGAACACTACTTAGCTACTAACAACTCCTGATAATAGTGTTTAAAACTGTCTTAAAGTTAAAACACTTTCTATCAATGTTGAAATCCAGGAAGCTATATTGAAATATCAAGAAATGATCTTGTCCCTATTTTGCAGTGGTCTGTTAATGAGAAACCTCCTGGATTTGAAGAGATAAAGAAGATCTCAATTGGGTTCTTATTGAACTCTGATACCTGTAACAGTGTCCTTGAAAAAGGTCCACCTGCAGATTCACTGGAGGTAGGAGTTTTTGTCTTAAAGTGAGTGGTGCTATTAGAAGCCTGAAAGTCAAGCAACAGATATGTTTTATTCATTCACCAGCAGTACTCTGTTTAATATCAATTTCTCGAGCACAACTTTAACTTAAAATACCAGTTACAGATAAAGGTAAAAGTGACCCCTAAAGGGTGTTGCACACAGGAAACGACCCGACACGATCCGACATATTAATGACAGTTTGCCTACATGTTGACAGGCATGGTAAAACACACTGGATCCGATGCGATCCGATCTGTATGTTTTGATATTTTACAACAGTTTTTTTTTACTTTGCTTGTACAGTCATACATACAAGTTCTCAGATCTCTGTATCTGATCCCAGAGTAATAAAACTGGTACTTGTATCTAGGAGTGTGTAACAGTTGAAAGAGGAAGTTGGATTTATATAAAATACAGGATAGCCTTTACCTGAGCTTAAAGTGTACAATATGTTTTTGAAATATAAATAACTGGTGTAATAATGAAGTATTACATGTTTTAGGAGAGGCAGAATAATCAGTAAATTACTTTAAAAGCTAAAATATGTAAGAGTATAATTTAGATTGTGCTCTGTCTAACAATATTTTTACCTCAATATAAAAAAAAATTGAGCTTTGGGCAATACTATGCCTTTTATTGATGCAACCAATAGAGAACCCCCTTTCCCCCTCCCTACGACCACATAAAAATTGGAAACTTTTCTAATTTAGAAATGTCGGGTCGTGTCTTGCAGTGTCTTATCTGATAGGATCGGAGTATGTGTGCATACATTACAAAGAAACACCATGGTCTATATATTTTGTCTGATTGGATCGTGTAGGATCGTTTCCTGTGTGCAACACCCTTTAGTCATGTAGATAGGAAAATGTGCACTTTTTTATATTTCATCGTGAATTGTACAATTTCATGAGTTAAAAATTCATATGTTAGAAACAAGATTTATCCAAGATATATTTTTATTGCGTTAATACATCCTATCCAATGGACAATATGCTAAACCGGTCGGCGCAGACCGGCCCGCCAAACGTCAGAAAAAGACGTCCTGTGTTGCCACCGGCTGGCCGGTCCGTAGTACTGTGCACTCCCCAGATGGCGCCTCATACTTCCTTCCTGTCTAGACAACCTGACGTCATAGCATCTTTTTCGTTTGGCGCGTGTACTGTGCAGACGTAGTTTCTACAATCTCCAGATTTTTTAAAGAAAAGTGTGCATTATGGCGGTTTTTCAACCTCATATGTGGATATTTTCAGTGTAGGAGTGTTATCTACTGATCAAGCACGGATATACCTTTAGAAATCTGCTGGAAACGTTCCCTAGTTATCTCAATTTAATGATAGGGCAGTAATCGACAAGAAATATGAAGGTAGCCATTTTGCTAGTTTCCTCCCATTCAACCATTGGGTTGTTTAGGGGCAGATCGACTATATGGAGGAATTATGGATATACTTCTTACAGGTATTTTTATCCGTGTCTTTTGTTTCAATGAACCTTCTGTAACCTTCCAGCTACAGTTACCATAGAAACGTCTTCTAGTACTACAAATAGAAATCACGGGAAACTTCAATCTACGTAGTTTTGAGCATTGTATATAGAGGGAATTCCCCTATGGAAGGTGCATTCTTCATCAGAGCAGAAGTCTTCAGATTTCTTCAGAGCGCACTGGTCCAGACATCTTTGCTTTTAAAGCATTAGTCGACCGGTAAGCTTATATATATATATATATATATATATGTACATCAGCAGCAAGAGATGAATTCTTCAGATTTCTTCAGAGCGCACTGGTCCAGACATCTTTGCTGTAAAGCAATAGTCGACCGGCAAGCTCATGTTCAGCCGACCTCGCCAAGTATTTTCATAGAAGGAACTTCATCTTTAATCACTCTCAGTCCCCCCCTTGTGGACCCGGCACTGGTGTCGGTAGTAAGGGAGGTGGATGGCCAGGAAACTGGTTTGAGTGTACAGCCGGCTGAGAAGAAGAATCGACTTCAGACCGGCCAGGACTTCATCTACAGAGCGCACTGGCCCAGGCTTCTCTGCTTTTAAAGCATCAGCCGACCGGCCAGCACAAAGAACGCGACCTCTGACGTCATATCCAGTCAGCCAATCGCGTGTCCTTCCGACCATCACGAAGCAGGTCACGTGTTTTCACCGACCAGGAAGGTCGGAAGTGCGTTCTTCAGAACTCACATCTACTGTGACTACAGTCCCTGCTTTGCAGACCCGGCCTGGTTGTCGGTAGTGGGGTTTTGTGGACTGTAAAGTTGCCGGTAAAGCATCACACAAAGAACGCGACTACTGACGTCATCCCCAGTCAGCCAATCGCGTGTCCTTCCGAACAATCACGAAGCAGGTCACGTGTTTTCACCGACCAGGAAGGTCGGAAGTGCGTTCTTCAGAACTCACGTCTACTGTGATTCCAGTCCCTGCCTTGCAGGCCCTGCTTCGTTGTCGGTAGTGGGGTTTGTGGATTAGCAGAATACTGCGCATTTGCATGTGTAAATATCACAAAAGAACGCCACAACTGACGAGCTCCAATCAGCCAATCGCGTGTCTTTCCGACCAGCAAGCTGGTCACGTGACACAACGAACACCAAGTGTTTCTAAAAATAGATCACAGGGGCTTTCCCAGCAACTGTCAAATCTACAAATTAGACGTGCGATTCAAGGGATACCTTAATTAATGGAGGAAACCTACAGCAAGCTGAATTCAACACATAAGATAGTTGTAACATTGCTTTAGCAAATGTTTTGTACTGGCTACACAGCCTTGTACACTTGCTTCAACAACTGGTTACAGAGTGTACCGGCTGGTACTTGCTACACAGCCTTTTACACTTGCTTCAACAACTGGTTAGAGTGTACCGGCTGGTACTGGCTACACAGCCTTGTACACTTGCTTCAACCTACCAGTTACAAGTCTACAAACAGGGTGCTGGCTACACAGTCCTTACTGTACAGGAGTTCACCCCAACTGGTTACATAAAAAAAAAAAAAAAAAAAGACCGGTAGCTGTCTAAATTCATTGGTGACCCTAACCTGCCAGTTTTTTTGTGCCAGTTACAGAGACTTAACTGTTTACAGTGAATTACCGGTTATGGAATCTTGGTACCGGACAGAATTGCCTTGGTAGATTTGGTTACAGAAAATTCTTAGACCAATCAGTGGACTTGGTGATATGACAGTGTCCCCAGCTACTGCCAGGCAACCTTCCCTTATCACACCTCTCAATAGCGTGTTATCGGACTTGACTGGACAGATAATAGATTTCACCTTGACAAATAAATAGTCAGACAAGTTCTTCATCATGGGTCAGCCATCTCAATCTCTTGTAAATGCTGCACCTTGCAGGATGCTGGCCTGGGGCAAGAGTCTTTTAAATGTGAAAAGTCGTGTCAGCCCCACTGGACCGGACCACAGCAAGAACAGAGAGTCTGTTTTCTCGGATCATTGTCACCAGACCGGACCAGTATCCGGAAGCCAGAGGGATAGAAATGTTTGTCAGACTAGCAAATGTCCCGAATGTGGCACACATTTGCCTGTAGGGTCCAGACTAACCCCGTTTTGGGACTTAGGAAGCCTTGGGGGGGCTGGACCCTAGGTAGTACAATGTTGAAGGAGGGCTGCACTCTCCCTTTCCAGTCAAGACCAAGCTTGACAAGGTCACCCAAATTATCAAATGCTACACACATCTCCACAGGAACCTATATTGGTTAGAAGCATTACATCAGCTTATGGACAAGGAATGGTGCAGTCGAGCCAGCTCAAAATCTCTGAGCTTCTTCAACCTTGCTTGGTTCCAAAACCACACAACCATTGGAGACCTATTGTAGGTCTGAGCAAACCAAACCTTTCGGAGACCATCAGGACCACCCTCCAACAATGGGAGTGTGTTACCTCAATAGATTTCAAGGACGCCTACTTCCATATACCTATACAGGAACAGTCCAGGACATATCAAATGTCATGTCCAGGGTCGGACATACCAGTTCAAAGCACTGTCTTTCGGTCTGTCCACTGCACCCATGGAGCTCACTGTAGTAGCAAAGGAGGTGAAACTGATGGCCATACACAAGGGTATGATAATCCACCAGTACTTAGACGACTGATTGGTGAAAGCCACATCCCACCGGGGTTTGCCTCCGGCATACACTAGATCTAGTGGAAATATGCCCAAGTTCAGGTTACCAGTTCGACCTCATGGTCGGTCGGGTCCGACCTATACCGGACCATTGGCAGAACCTTCAGGACAAATACTAGAAATACTGTCACTACTGGTTTGTCCGGTCCGGCAGTTCATGTCTGATAGGTTTACTAGCAGCCACAGGAAAGCAATTTCACCTGGGCCGACTTTATAGGAGACCCATACAGTGGCATCTCAAAAACAACTGGAGGGAACCAGAGTCACTAGAAAAGGTGATTCCAATACCAAGGTATTGCACCCACATTTACAAGGGTGGTTGCAAGAGGACAATGCCAACCATTACACCCAAATAAAACATGATCTGCAAATTTTACAGATTCATCAAACGCAGGGTGGGGTGCTCACTTAAACGAACACACAGCAGGTGGCACCTAGTCCCTCCGGGAAAGCAAGTTGCATATCAATTACCTAGAACTCCAGGCAGTTCCAAGACCCCTGTATGCACAAGATAGTACTTGTAGAGACAAACAACACCACAGTGGTGTCATACATAAACAGGGAAGGAGGCATGAGGTCGGGCCCACCTTGTGCTTTACTATGGAGAATCTTGACCTGGTGCGCCAGAAATCAAGTAACTCTAAAAGCCCGACACAGGCTGGCTGAGTGTGGTCGCAGACAAGCTATCCAGGCTAGGCCAGACCACCCGAACAGAGTGGTCTCTCCTTCAGGAGCTCTTCCAAGCCATATGCAACAGGTGGCGCCGGCCTCAACTAGATCTATTTGCCACGAGGTTCAACAACAAGTTGCCCTTGTTTGTGTCACCGGTACCGGATCCCCTGGTTACAGCAGTGAATGCGCTCAGTTTGTCATGGTAGGATCAGGAAGCATACACCTTCCCACTGTCAGTCATATTGGGCAAAGCGGTGATGTTGCAGGGCTCCCCATACAAGAGAATCATTCTGATTGCTCCGGGGTGGCCCATCATGCCTTGGTTTTGGGATCCAGTGGCCAAGTCCAGCCAAATCCCACTGAGCCTGCCCAATCTGCCCAACCTGTTGACACAACCATTCAATCAGATCCCTCACAGAAATCTGACAAATCTTAATCTCGATGCTCGGCTCCTGGAGCTTCAGCATTTGAGGAGCAGGGCTTCGCTGAGGCGGTGGCAGCAAGAATTGAGGCTCCTAAAAAGGGATCAACCAGATCAGGCTATGAGGCAAAATGGACCATTGTTACAAGTGGTGCGTCACCAATCAGGTGGAACTCAGGGTACCCCTATAAAGTCAGTTGCTGACTTCCTTATGTACCTTATAAGGACAGGAAGATTCAGCCCAGCACCATTGATGGTTACAGTTCAGCCATTGCTGTAAACTGAGAAATCCCCCCTTCAACATCAGCAAGGACAAAAATCTCGCTCGTCTCCTGGATAGTTTCCACAGAGACGGACCCAAAGGCAGGAGGGGCATCCCCTCCTGGAACCTCTCACTGGTTTTGCACCAACTGAATAAGGCTCCGTTTGAACCAATCAATGAGGCCTCCTTGAAGTATTTGACCTTCAAGACGGTTTTTTTCTTGGCCCTTGGGTCGGGTAAATGCAGAAGTGAGATTCATGCTTGGCAAAGCAAAAATATTAGACACCAATCCATGAATCCAATTGGTCAACGGTGTCCCTGTATCCATTACCCAGCTTTCTATCCAAGAATCAGCTGGTCAGGAGGGTCCAGACAGTGTGCCCCCAGTGGTTACAACAACCCTGGCCCCCTTCTCTGGATAGATCCCTCTAGTCTGACTGGTCTCCTTGTTTTCCGGTTAGAGCATTGCGCTACTAATTGGACAGGACCTCAGACCTCAAGTAGAATAAGGAGGTGGTTGTTTTGTCTCCTTTAAGAAAGGTTCGACAAGACATCTGCCTCTATCTCCTCTTAGATCAAGCAGACTGTGATCCTATGTTATGAGCTCTCTGACCAGGAGGCCCACTCTTTACATCAGGCTAAAACCCATGATGTCAGGGCCTTTGCTGCTCCTAAGGTCTTCCAGTCGGGAGTCTCATTAGATCCAATCTTGTCAGCCTGCCACTGAAGTCACATAATACCCTCACACAGTTCTATCTGAGGGGTGTGGCTTGGGCTGACTCAGAGCTTTACCAATTGGGCTCGGTAGTGGCTGCTCAGCAGATCCACAGGTGGCCCTTAGATTGAGGAGATTTGTATATATGTACAGAGTATAAACATTTTCTAATTGTACATAGTAAAAATGTGATGTACTTCCTTTGGGAGGTTTATTGACATTCTGGGACTGAACTCATCCCTCTCTTCCCCCTACCTCAGAGCAGGTCTGTTAAAAAGGGGGGGGGGGCGACGTCGGTATAGCCCCGGGTAACCGGCTGTTGGCAACCGACCAAGGCCTTATAGGGTTTCCTGACCTTAAGGTCAATCCAGGCCTGGGCCTATAGGTCTCCTGACAAAGTCAGCCTAGACCGTAGGTTAAAATTTATTATCATTTGTGAGTTCACATAGTTCCCTAGTAACTTACCCGCCGACCAAGCGGTAGTTATTCAGCATATTGTCCATTGGATAGGATGTATTAACGCAATAAAATTGCAAATTTAATAAGTAAATTAAATTTTTATAAGTTAATACCCTATCCAATGGACACACAAGACCCTCCCACCGACCCCGCTATCAGCTTACTAGGGGTCTAAGAGGTTTAGACAACG
Source organism: Sabellastarte sp. h YS-2021 (assembly GCA_964017235.1). Taxonomy (NCBI): domain Eukaryota; kingdom Metazoa; phylum Annelida; class Polychaeta; order Sabellida; family Sabellidae; genus Sabellastarte; species Sabellastarte sp. h YS-2021. The sequence continues at coordinate 88,290,348 of OZ024928.1, forward strand.
AAAAAGATGCTATGACGTCAGGTTGTCTAGACAGGAAGGAAGTATGAGGCGCCATCTGGGGAGTGCACAGTACTACGGACCGGCCAGCCGGTGGCAACACAGGACGTCTTTTTCTGACGTTTGGCGGGCCGGTCTGCGCCGACCGGTTTAGCATATTGTCCATTGGATAGGGTATTAACTTATAAAAATTTAATTTACTTATTAAATTTGCAAATTACCTACCTTTGCAGAAAATATTTTCAGGAGATTGATGGCAAAGGACAATAATTTGTATCCACCTCTAAATATTTACTTTCTCACAATAAATGAAACACCTCATTTAAGGTGTTACTCACTTAAGACATTGTGCCATTTTAGGCATTCTTTAAGGCATTCTTGCAACATTTCATTTCCACTGTTTCTTACTGGAACCAGAAATTTCTTTCCTGTGGACATTACCCAATAGAATATCATGACATGTATTATTCAGTTGTATAATGTGTACACAACAGGCTATGAAGTTCCGTAGTTTCTGGGGTGAGATGGCTGAGTTGAGGAGGTTTCAGGATGGCAGTATTTGTGAGGCGGTGGTGTGGGACTGTAAGACGGTGGCAGAGAGGAGGAGGGTAGTAGGAAAGATTGTCAAGCTTATACTCAACAGGTTTGTAGTACGAGTTAGGCCACTAAAACTATTACTACCCATTCTAGCTCTACTGTACAAAATTAAAACCTACCTGCTTCCCTGTCGAGAATGGTAACCGGTCCACAGACCTGTATCTTTCTAGTGTTACAAGTTCGGATATTCTGAAACTTAGAGAAGTTGTTTAGAAATTTTTCTGCTGTAATTATTTTAGGACTAGGGCCACATTCTTGCCATTTTAGAAACTAAAATTAAACCATTTATTCTTAAGCACCTGCCACTTGGTCAACTTTGAAACTAAATATTGATTCAGAATTTCAAGTGTCTACATCGTCAGTGGGTGTAATCTTTTTAAAATCCATGTTATCATCATATTTTTGAAATTGCAAGTGCCTCATGGTCATATCGAGTTTTTTTACAGGATGAAGATGTCCCTGTTCTGTTTTTCAACTAGTATCCATATAACTCTAGTTAGCTATATGGCGCAAATGTAGTTTACTAATTTGTTAAAGTACTGATTTATTTGATGTTTAAGGTAATATGGATACCCCCCATATTTTCAAAAGGCATTAAACATATTTCATGGAAATATGTTTTTTCTGGGAATTTTTAGCTTAGAAAAATTTGAAAAGAAGAGCAGTTAAAAAGCTTGGTACCGGCAAACTGTATTGTAACCAACTATATCATGCCTTTCAGACACTGTGACATTCCTAGAGACAGTATTACAGTCATTGGCAGTCAGTTGGATGAAGTCCTACGACTTCCAGACCCAAGAAAAAAGAAGAAGAAGAAAGACTTGGAGGAATCAAAACTACATGAGATAAAGTTTGTTGGAGAGGAGTTGGTGTACGGTACAGGAGAGGAGCAGCATACAGCAGTCATGAGAGTGTACGATGAACTCTGTAAAGAGTTACGCTCCCTGAGAGACCTGCCACTGGGTATAAGTACAGTGCATGGAACAGCTGAGGTGTTTAGGTATAGTCAGGTGAGTACTGTATTAGATTACAGGTTACAAAAACCAGACAGGAGGGTGTATGATGAATTATTTAAAGAGAAATACTGACAGATCTGTCACTGGGTATAAGTACAGTGAATTGAACAGCTGAGGTGCTTAGGTATACAATCAAATGAGTAATGTATTGCATTACAGATAATAGAGTGAAGAGGGGGGGGAGGAGGGTGTACTATTAATTGTATCCACCGGAAGCATCCGGTGATACTTTGGTTTAGCGGTCGCTACGCCGCCGCCGCCGCGCGTAGAGAGATTTTCGGCGTTAACGCTCTAAGTGGAAAACAACAGCAGCTAGGTTCACCAAATTTGCAGGATATCTTCATTGGGGGGTAAGCTTCTCTGGGAAGGAAAATAGCCTCATTCTGAATAACAAGATGGCCGCCACGGGCATTTCTTTGAAAATAATCTACATTTTTCTACTGGCTGTTCCTCATAGGTAGAAGGTTGAATCTCTTCATAGGTGATATGTATGACACATATACATGTCCTCTACAACCTTGCACACATTTGACCTTGAAGCTCCTAACTCAAGGTCATCCACGGAGTGCCGAAGTAACCCACATAGAGGACTTTAAAAGTGCCCATATCTCCCTTATTATTGGTCCTAGAGGTTTGCAATGTGAAGCCAACCTATAGGAAATCATGTGCTGCGAATCTTCTGATGTTGTCAGATTTGACCTTGGACCCCTCCTTCAAGGTCAAACGAGGATAGCCAAACTTAAAAGTGCTTATAACTCGCTTATTATCGATCCTAGAGGTTTGGGATGGTAAACCAACATATAGGAAATCATGTGCTGCGAATCTTCTGATGTGGTCAGATTTGACCTTGGACCCCTCCTTCAAGGTCAAACGAGGATAGCCAAACTTAAAAGTGCTTATAACTCGCTTATTATCGATCCTAGAGGTTTGGGATGGTAAACCAACATATAGGAAATCATGGGTTCGGAATCTTCTGGTGTGGTCAGATTTGACCTTGGGCCCCTCCTTCAATGTCAAATGAGGACAGCCAAACTTAAAAGTGCTTATAACTTGCTTATTATTGGTCCTAGAGGTTTGGGATGGTAAACCAACATATAGGAAATCATGGGCTGGGAATCTTCTGGCGTGGTCGGATTTGACCTTGGGCCCCTCCTTCAAGGTCAAACGAGGACAGCCAAACTTAAAAGTGCTTATAACTCGCTTATTATTGGTCCTACAGGTTTGGGATGGTAAACCAGCATATAGGAAATCATGGGCTGGGAATCTTCTGGTGTGGTCGGATTTGACCTTGGGCCCCCCCCTTCAAGGTCAAACAAGGATAGCCAAAGGTAAAAGTGCCTATAACTCACTTATTATTGGTCTTAGAGGTTTGGGATGGTAAACCAACATATAGAAAATTATGGGCTGGGAATCTTCTGGTGTGGTCGGATTTGACCTTGGGCCCCTCATTCAAGGTCAAACGAGGAGAGCCAAACTTAAAAGTGCTTATAACTCGCTTATTATTGGTCCTAGATGTTTGGGATGGTAAACCAGCATATAGAAAATCATGGGCTGGGAATCTTCTGGTGTGGTCGGATTTGACCTTGGGCCCCTCCTTGAAGGTCAAATGAGGATAGCCAAAGGTAAAAGTGCTTATAACTCGCCTATTATTGGTCCTACAGGTTTGGGATGGTAAACCAACCTGTAGGAAATCATGGGCTGGGAATCTTCTGGTGTAGTCGGATTTAACCTTGGGCCCCTCGTTCAAGGTCAAATGAGGACAGCCAAACTTAAAAGTGCTTATAACTCGCTTATTATTGGTTCTAGAGGTTTGGGATGGTAAACCAACCTATAGGAAATCATGGGCTGGGAATCTTCTGGTGTGGTCGGATTTGACCTTGGGCCCCTCATTCAAGGTGAAACGAGGACAGCCAAACTTAAAAGTGCTTATAACTCGCTTATTATTGGTCCTAGATGTTTGGGATGGTAAACCAGCATATAGAAAATCATGGGCTGGGAATCTTCTGGTGTGGTCGGATTTGACCTTGGGCCCCTCCTTGAAGGTCAAATGAGGATAGCCAAAGGTAAAAGTACTTATAACTCGCTTATTATTGGTCCTAGAGGTTTGGGATGGTAAACCAACCTATAGGAAATCATGGGCTGGGCATCTTCTGGTGTAGTCGGATTTGACCTTGGGCCCCTCGTTCAAGGTCAAATGAGGACAGCCAAACTTAAAAGTGCTTATAACTCACTTATTATTGGTCCTAGAGGTTTGGGATGGTAAACCAACATATAGGAAATCATGCGCTGGGAATCTTCTGGTGTGGTCGGATTTGACCTTGGGCCCCTCCTTCATGGTCAAATGAGGACAGCCAAACTTAAAAGTGCTTATAACTTGCTTATTATTGGTTCTAGAGGTTTGGGATGGTAAACCAACCTATAGGAAATCATGGGCTGGGAATCTTCTGGCGTGGTCGGATTTGACCTTGGGCCCCTCCTTCATGGTCAAATGAGGACAGCCAAACTTAAAAGTGCTTATAACTCGCTTATTATTGATTCCAGTGGTTTGGAATGGTAAACCAACATACAGGAAATCATGGGCGGGGAATCTTCTGGCATTGTCGGATTTGACCTTGGGCCCCTCCTTCAAGGTCAAGTGAGGACAGCCAAACTTAAACTTAAAAGTGCTATAACTTGCTTATTATTGGACTTAGAGGTTTGGGATGGTAAACCAACATATAGGAAATCATGGGTTGGGAATCTTCTGGCGTGATCGGATTTGATCTTGGGCCCCTCCTTCAAGGTCAAATGAGGACAGCCAAACTTAAAAGTGCTTATAACTCGCTTATTATTGGTTCTAGAGGCTTGGGATGGTGAACCAACCTATAGGAAATCATGGGCTGGGAATCTTCTGGCGTGGTCGGATTTGACCTTGGGCCCCTCCTTCGAGGTGAAACGAGGATAGCCAAACTTAAAAGTGCTTATAACTCACTTATTATTGATCCCAGTGGTTTGGGATGGTAAACCAACATATAGGAAATCATGGGCTGGGAATCTTCTGGCGTAGTCGGATTTGACCTTGGGCCCCTCCTTCAAGGTCAAACGAGGACAGCCAAACTTAAAAGTGCTTATAACTCGCTTATTATTGGTCCTAGAGGTTTGGCATGGTAAACCAGCATATAGGAAATCATGGGCTGGGAATCTTCTGGTGTGGTCGGACTTGACCTTGGGCCCCTCCTTCGAGGTCAAACGAGGATAGCCAAACTTAAAAATGCTTATAACTCACTTATTATTGATCCCAGTGGTTTGGGATGGTAAACCAACATATAGGAAATCATGGGCTGGGAATCTTCTGGTGTGGTCGGATTTAACCTTGGGCCCCTCTTTCAAGGTCAAACGAGGATAGCCAAAGGTAAAAGCGACTATAACTCGCTTATTATTGGTCCTAGAGGTTTGGGATGGTAAACCAACATATAGAAAATCATGGGCTGAGAATCTTCTGGTGTGGTCAGATTTGACCTTGGGCCCCTCTGTGAAAGTCAAATGAGGACAGCCAAACTTAAAAGTGCTTATAACTCGCTTATTATTGGTCCTAGATGTTTGGGATGGTAAACCAACATATAGGAAATCATGGGCTGGGAATCTTCTGGTGTGGTCGGATTTGACCTTGGGCCCCTCCGTGAAAGTCAAATGAGGACAGCCAAAGGTAAAAGCGACTATAACTCGCTTATTATTGGTCCTAGAGGTTTGGGATGGTAAACCAACATATAGAAAATCATGGGCTGAGAATCTTCTGGTGTGGTCAGATTTGACCTTGGGCCCCTCCGTGAAAGTCAAATGAGGACAGCCAAACTTAAAAGTGCTTATAACTCGCTTATTATTGGTGCTAGATGTTTGGGATGGTAAACCAACATATGGGAAATCATGGGCTGGGAATCTTCTGGTGTGGTCGGATTTGACCTTGGGCCCCTCCTTCAAGGTCAAATGAGGACAGCCAAACTTAAAAGTGCTTATAACTTGCTTATTTATGTGTCTAGAGGCTTGGGATGGTGAACCAACCTATAGGAAATCATGGGCTGGGAATCTTCTGGCGTGGTCGGATTTGACCTTGGGCCCCTCCTTCGAGGTGAAACGAGGATAGCCAAACTTAAAAGTGCTTATAACTCACTTATTATTGATCCCAGTGGTTTGGGATGGTAAACCAACATATAGGAAATCATGGGCTGGGAATCTTCTGGCGTGGTCGGATTTGACCTTGGGCCCCTCCTTCAAGGTCAAACGAGGACAGCCAAACTTAAAAGTGCTTATAACTCGCTTATTATTGGTCCTAGGGGTTTGGCATGGTAAACCAGCATATAGGAAATCATGGGCTGGGAATCTTCTGGTGTGGTCGGATTTGACCTTGGGCCCCTCCTTCGAGGTCAAACGAGGATAGCCAAACTTAAAAATGCTTATAACTCACTTATTATTGATCCCAGTGGTTTGGGATGGTAAACCAACACATAGGAAATCATGGGCTGGGAATCTTCTGGTGTGGTCGGATTTGACTTTGGGCCCCTCTTTCAAGGTCAAACGAGGATAGCCAAAGGTAAAAGCGACTATAACTCGCTTATTATTGGTCCTAGAGGTTTGGGATGGTAAACCAACATATAGAAAATCATGGGCTGAGAATGTATGTATGTATGTATTTATACTCAGCGCAATATCTCCATATACTACAGGACTCAAAGCGCTATTTAACCAATCCGACTGAACAGGTACAGCCCCAACTCACAAGTAACTCACATTCCCCTAACTGGAAGATAGAGGCTCAAGGATGACCATTTATCAACGTCCTTGAGGTTCTTTAACCTGCCACTGGGGATAGGACCCAATGACAGAGGACCGCCATTTTAAGTGGTCATCCGAGCCACTATGTATCTGCCTGTACCTGGGATTGAACCCACGTCCTCTGAGTTCCTAGACAAGTGTGTTACCCGCTAGGCCAAGTGAGAATCTTCTGGTGTGGTCAGATTTGACCTTGGGCCCCTCCGTGAAAGTCAAATGAGGACAGCCAAACTTAAAAGTGCTTATAACTCGCTTATTATTGGTCCTAGATGTTTGGGATGGTAAACCAACATATAGGAAATCATGGGCTGGGAATCTTCTGGTGTGGTCGGATTTGACCTTGGGCCCCTCCTTGAAGGTCAAATGAGGACAGCCAAACTTAAAAGTGCTTATAACTTGCTTATTATTGGTCTAGAGGTTTTGGTGCATTGTCTTTACGGTGGATACAATTTGCATCGGTTTTCCGATGCACTAGGTCTAGTTATGTCAGGAGTTACACTTACTGAGAGATCTGTCACTGGGTAAAGGTATGGTGGAAGGAACAGCTGAAGTGTTTAGGAATAGACTAGAAGCATATATATAATGCAAAATTATAAAGACCGGAAGTGCGCAGGCTACAGAAAACAATGCAGTGCGCATAGTTTTGCGTACAATTATCTGAGGCAATAACTGGCCAATCGCCGATAATACAGAACCAAACGATACAGACAAAATATAGTGCAAAAAAATCCCTACGTACAGAGGCAGTACCAACGCACCTCCGGTATTCAACATTCAGCAAATTCCAGCAAAAATGCTCATACAGTTAGCCACTCAGTCTAACTTTAACACCCTCAAGGGATATACTCATTATTACTATAACAGACTCTAGTCATAATGGCATCTGATGAGCCTCTCCGGGGAAACTGTGTTTTTCACACAAATATAGAACTATTACCACATGGGTCCTTTCCCTCATACAAAAGCACATACATAAAGTATTTGGGACTGTGATGTCATCAACACCTCATATAAATGATGTCACACCTTATGACATCATACCGGATGACATCATAATCACCATAACAACAACCTACATCTCCAGGATCACCTTCAAATCTTGGATTTTGGTACTTGTTCCTAGGCGACCTAAACATCTGAATTGCTCAAACTCAGTTCAAACACAGTCACGCAATAGAGCACACGTGTTTTGGGAATTGTAGTTCACTTTAGCCAGGTTTACCATTGATAAATTTTCCAAAAAAAGGTTGGGGCCAAAGTACATTGTATTCAAGTACACAAGTACATTTTTTCTTATACTTAGTATGTATGTGTACTCATTGTACTCATGAGAAAATGTACTCGTACTTGTATTCGAATACATTCAAAAATAGGCTGTACTCATGACTACATTCTAAGCACAATACGAGTACTTTTTCTCAGTATATTCCCTGTGATTAAGGACAAATCTGTTTTGCAAATTAATAATAATCTTTTCACAAAAGTCACACTTCCAATACAGTTAGCAGCAACTCATTTTGAAAATACAGCCCTGTTACTTTGTATATAAATTTTCCATTTACAAAGCTTTTGATATTTCCAGGTGTTTCCCATGCTTCCTGCACCTTACACAGCCTCAGTATTGACAAGGGAGGGAGTCAGTTGTCCACTTTCAGACCAGCCTGCTCCACCCTTCACTCCAGCTATATCAGGTACTTGTTATTGGGGATAGTATTGATATTGATAAAAAGGGAGTACCGGTATGTGGTGTAGTTGGCTACACACTCAACTCCATCGTAGTTCATGGATGTAATGCCATGTAATGAATGTAATGTAATGAAGGGAGATAGTTGATAGTTGCTTGCCACATTGTTTGTGGCTCCTGTTATATAGTGATAAATATTGTAGTTTCAAACCTGCTTCAGTTGATATTTGTTAAAAGTCATTGGATCACAACTCCTCATAGAGTGATCAGTAAAAGTTGTTCTGTGATACTGATTTTTTATACCTTTTCATTTTTGTTATCAACCCAATGACCTAGTTAAAAGAAGAAATGTTGAAACTCAATCAAAGTAGACTGAAATTGCATAATTTTTGTGATAAACTTATAAAAATGACTCTGTTGGGATCAGATCAGATTTGCAAAACTACTGATATCACACAAGGAAACTTTATACTGGAAGTAGTCATAACTCTTGAATAAGCGCTGTTTTACAGCCTTAGTTAAGGTGAACTTGAACCTGGTTGAAAAAAAGTTTTCTCATTCTCTTTTTATTCAGTGCTGTGTATGCTTGAAGCCAGTGGCAAGTGGCCGGATGACCTTGAAGCAGTAAAAAGGGTGAAGGCTGCCTTTCACCTTCAGCTGAGCAGTTTGCTAAATTCTAAGTGCAATCTCCAAACAAATGCGTTTCCAACTCATGTTGATGTATTCAAGGTGAGTTTACGCTTCCCTTTTATTTTAAAACCTCCCACATCCATACTTATTCAAGTATACTATTTCACACAAATAATATAATAAATAAGGTTGTGACATGAGGGGCATAAGCTATTCTTTTAAGAGCCTATCCCTAAATTACTGATTCTCATCAAATTGAAAATGTTTATTCTAGCAGATTAACAACCCTCTTGTGAGGACTCCTCATATTAATGTTTGTGTATCTCCAAAGAGACAAGCTTTAGGTCAACCGTAAGTAGTGCAATTATTAAAGTATCACAATGAAATCCGTATAGAATATCCTTTTCTCAGAATTTTGTTGATTTGGCTTCCCAATTGTGAAATTTCAGAATGGAGATACTTGACAGAGGTCTGCATTCCATGAGTTTTTTCCAGTCTCGGTTTATATTTAAAAAAATATTGCTTGTTTGCCAACATCTCATTGTGACCAAGAAACAGAGACCATAGTGACATATACATTATGTTTGTGACTAAACAGCTCAACCCAGTTGATTCAAATAGAAAGGGTATGAATATGTCTACATTTTTATCCAGATAACAGGGCACCTTTTAATGCAAAAAGGTGAATGCAAGGACTTCCAATACGTAGAGTATCTGGTTTCTACTTATGCCTAAATTCCACGTGCACCTACATAAATACAGCATTTTCTGGCTTTATTAGAATTGGATAGACTTTGGACTAAACTGACTTAAGGATTCAACCCAGTCTTCTGTATATATTTAGCCTGTATATATAGTGTTTTTCAGGGCGGCTTTGTGTTCCGTGTAGAAGTGGGCTACTCCAAAGAAGTGGTTCTCATGAAGACAGTGAGAACTTCAGAAGGAATGGTGAAGATGGTGGACACAGAAGAGTCTCACCAGCTGGAGAGAAAGTACACCTTTATACCCAAACTCACTACCACGTTACAGAGGTAGGACTGAAGGTTTGCCTTTATCCTTTATGTACCCTCAGAATCAACTGCAAGACTCCCACGGATGGGCTTACAATAGCAATCTGAGAGCACACACCTCTGCCAAGGCACATAATAAGTAAATGGGAAAATTAGGATATTTTTTTTCATTTTGGTATCCAGACTGTGATCCAGATCCGTCTCAAGATTTAATGGGACCTGACTTGGACCAAGACCCATCTTCTGTTTTTTTTTTTTTTTGTCATGAAGTTCTAGCCAGTAGTATTTGCATAATCCTGCTAACAAACTAACAAACAGACAAAATGTCATGAAAATACTATCTCCTTGGCAGAGGTAAAAATGGAGACCATTTTCCTTGATTTTTTTCCTAATAGTAGGCTGATGGAATTGTGGGTAATATATTCCTATACTTTGAGATTATGGGTGTGAGTTGTGGTTTAAATGGGAATGTTTAGGTGCATGCCAATGGAGTTTACAGTGATGTATCTTTACTTCTAGGATACACTGCCTTTCTCCATCCTGTCAGGTACCTGTCTTTATATGAACTATAGAATGTGTTAAAATTAGCATATAACTCCCAAAATATTAAATAAGACTCCACATTCATCAGAGTATCACAAGTTGTTGCAGTATTAAGAACCTGGTGTACATATCGCCCAGTTTTGATAAATTAAGAGCATTTGTTGACATTATTTTTCAGCATCCAACAGCGTTACCCAAGTTATTGTAGCAGTGTGAGACTAGCCAAGCGCTGGCTGGCTGCACACATGTTTCTCGGGGAGTACATCCCTGAGGATGCTGCTGACCTCATCATGGCCCACATCTACCTACATCCTGCTCCATACCAGGTGCCTGGGTAAGCATATATTCTGCAAAATATGTTAAATACAAGTGTATCCAAACTGTGCATGTAACCTTCAGTATTGTTCCAATATTGCACAAATGGACCTTTGTTTTGAAAAGCTTGTCTTTAATGTCTGACACCATGTCGCATCAATAAATAAAATGATTTGTTGCTTTTAAATCCGTCACAGAAGTTATCACTGATGGTTACAACAGTTACAAACTATTGTGACACAAATCCTACACATGTCTTTCTCTTACTGTTGGTTCAGAAGGGCCATATCTCAGAAACCGTAAGGTGTAGGAAGTTAATACGTGGTAGGGACATTAGTTAGGGGTGTAGGTGTGCAACCTCATTTTCTGACCTTGATTTGACCTTGCCGTAGTGACCTTGACTATAAAATCTTGTCCAGGCTGTATCTCGGAAACCGTAAGGTGTAGGAAGTTGATACTTGATAGGGACATCGGTTAGGGGTTGTAGGTGTGCAACGTCATGGTATGACCTTGATTTGGCCTTTGACCTTGCCGTAGTGACCTTGACCTATAAAATCTTGTCTGGGCTATATCTAGGAAACCATAAGGTGTAGGAGGGACATTGGTTAGGGGGTGTAGGTGTGCAACGTCATGGTCTAACCTTGATTTGACCTTTGACCTTGCCGTAGTGACCTTGACCTTTAAAATATTGTCCCGGCTGTATCCCGGAAACCGTAAGGTGTAGGATGTTGATACTTGGTAGGGACATTGGTTAGGCGGTGTAGGTGTGCAACGTCATGGCGTGACCTTGATTTGACCTTGCCGTAGTGACCTTGACCTATAAAATCTTGTCTGGACTATATATCGGAAACCGTAAGGTGTAGGAAGTTGATACTTGGTAGGGATATTGGTTAGGGGTTGTAGGTGTGCAATGTCATGGTATGATCTTGATTTGATTTTTCACTTTGCCACAGTGACCTTGACCTATAAAATCTTGTCCGGGCTATATCTCGAAAACCGTAAGGTGTAGGAAGTTGATACTTCGTAGGTACATTGGTTAGGGGTTGTAGGTGTGCAACGTCATGATGTAGCCTTGATTTGACCTTTGACCTTGCCGTAGTGACCTTGACGTATAAAATCTTGTCCGGGCTATATCTCGGCAACCGTAAGGTGTAGGAAGTTGATACGTGGTAGGGACATTGGTTAGGTGGTGTAGGTGTGCAACGTCATGGTGTGACCTTGATTTAACCATTGACCTTGCCGTAGTGACCTTGACCTATAATGACTTGTCCAGGCTATATTTCGGAAACTATAAGGTGTAGGAAGTTGATATTTGGTAGGGACATTGGTCGGGGTTTATAGGTGTGCAATGTCATGGTGTGACCTGGATTTGACCTTTGATCTTGCATATCTGATGCTATTTTATCTCTCTACAGGGATATGTGATACTATTTTGTCTCTCTTATATCTCTCATATCTTTTTACTTGAATCTTGGTTGTTGCACCTTTGGGTATCTTTTGATGTAGATTAAGCACTGTTAAAGTCATATTAGAATTCATTAAGGGTTTTACTTTTGCAATATCCCATTGTAACAGATGGTATTGCACCAAGTGAGTCACAGGTTTTGCCCCAACTCCACATATAAGCATATATTGCCACATCTGTATGTATGGGTAATATTCAAAACATTCAAACCATAATTCGACCGTACATAATTGTGATATTTTCATTGACAGCTATTCTCCAGGTAAGAAATTTTACAGCTTCATAACTTTAAGTTTACGGAATTGTCTTGCTTTATTGTTTAATCTTTACATGCAGTGCTCTGAAAGTATCCCAATCTGTGTACTGTTTCACTACTTCTATATCTCTTGGTGTTGAAAACTATTTCCCCAGGCTGTGAGGTACGGGCATCTCTGATGCTATTTTTATTGAAGACTTTTGCCACACCCCAACCTCGCCTGCCCAATTAAAACAGTTTCAAAATTACATCCAAACAGTTTAGCTGAAAAAAAAGTGAACCGAGGATAAACCCTATTTTCAAAATAGTTCTTCTTGTGGCAATGAGTTTATTTTTAATTCAACCTTCACACCTCAAAATTATTTCTAAAATTTAATTGCTTTATTGTGTTTTGAATTTTTGGTAATTTTACACTGCTTAACCTTTTGGAAATTGAGTAGCTGTCAGTGTATTCCATTGTGTGAAATAATATGTTAGTACTATTCATCAATAACTACTCAATATAAATCCCATTAACTTTCTTTTCTTTGTAAATGGCCCATGTTTGCTAATCAGTGAGATGATTTTCGACATAATGGTTGTGGTCACTGTGCCTTAAAATCTGGTTGAAGAGAGATTAAGTTCAATAAGATATTGGTTATATTGGATCAGATGATCCCTTGATATGTGACATGTTAATGTGTGGAAAATGAATCTGTATCTCCTTCTTCATGAAGTATATTCCAAGAATTGTAAGTAGTTGCACTGCTCGCATGTTTTATTGCAGAGGCCCATTGGCTGGTTTCCTCAGATTCTTGTATTTATTGTCCTCGTGGGATTGGAAGGCTCAGCCCATGTTAGTCAATCTGAATGAGAAATTCACAGGTCAGTTGCTAAAATAGTAATGTGTTCTTGTTGCAAGTACTTTCTACAAACAAAGGCCCAAAACAAAGTTATTTCAGAAGCAAAATCTTGAATATTTTAGTTATTTCGGGGGACACTAAAACAGGTCATTATGTCAATAAGAAATGCATTTTGAACACAAATGGTAATCAAAGTTGTACACTTGCAGGGGGGGGGGGGGGGGGGGGGGGGGATAATTTCAGTTACTTTGAAATATGTTTCAGTGATTAAGAATATGCTATAACTAGCTTGTATAATAGAAATTAAGGAGACAAGCTCGTACTTGGTTGACAGATGAAGGACAGTCATCTGACTTAAGGGACTATTCACAAAACTTTTTATTCACAGAGAAATTGAGCTGATTTTTTGCTGGAATTTAGGGATGACTTTGATCCACCAGGTAGGTGGTTTAAATATTTAATTATGGCTGAATATTCTGACTTGACCCCAAAAATTAGTGTAACTTTGTGAATACCATTCTAAGCCAAATGTTAACTTAGCCATTTTTAATAGCTCTTTTCCCATTATTCTGCCATAAGTAAAAGTAGGTCCTTTCCACAATATTGTTTAAATGTGACCTTTAAAAAACACAAATCTCTTGAATATCAGCAAGTGCAAGATAATTTTTTGGTACTACAATGTTGTAGTGGTTACTTTTTAGAAAATTTTGTAGTGAAATGACGTCAATATTGATACTGCGGTAAACAAAAAGTCAGTCACTTTACATCCTCTAATGTTACATTTGACATAACATGTTAACTATCTAACAGATAAGTTAATCCTTTTGAAGTGTTTATTTTGTCAACAAGTTACAATAGTACAGGTATATGTTAAGTATCTAAAATTTTTGAGAAGTATTTTATAGTCACTTAAACTGAACCCTCAGTTCTTCTTTTAAAAGAATTTTTTAGCCTTATAAAACTTATTAAAGATGTATACAAAGTTAGATACATATATTCCGAAGTTTAATTTTGGAAAGTAGATGGCCTATTTAGTTTTATTATCTCAGTTTAAAGGTAAACAAAAAGTTAGATCTAAAATGTAAAGGGTCTTGGCTAAAAAGGATAAAACTGTCTCGTGAGGTCAAGTTCTTACATTTTTGTCATTATCATAGTTTTTTTATTGAATGACTCTTCAAGAATCATTGTACCTTAGTGTAAGTGGAAATAAGTGAAAAAGTTTTAGTAATTTTGACAAAAGACAATTTGTTTCAGTCTACATGCAGAAGCTGCAAAGCAATAAGAAACAAGAGTAGTGCACTAGAGTAATGCACAATTCAAATTCTGGAGACAAAATAGTGATCTCTAGAAGCGTAAGCCTCAAGTAGAACTTGCACATGAAGATCACCAAAATTAATAATAAAAAGTAATAATCATTTTCCGGTTCAGCGATGAACACAGATATAAATGTTCTTAGCCATTCAAACAACTTTCACCATCCAAGATCAGGAGGTAATAAGCCTGGTTAAAATTTTCACCGCTGTCTCCATTTCTACTTGTCATTTGTGTCTCCAGATTAATCCAGTTTACACCCATTGTCTCAAAGGATGATAATCTGGTGCCACAATTCAGCTATAATAATACTTTGTGTTAGTGGTCGGACCATTTACAAAAATCAGAAGGAACAATTTTCAAAACAAGTATTTGTTATGCAATAAAATTGAAATTGAAAATGAGGTTAATTTTGTTATTCAGTGTTAAGAATATTTGCCAGTTTGCAAACTACTTTGTATCAATTCGAGAATGTAGAATGTCTACTATGTGTACCAATAATTAGTGTAGGGGAGAACTGATTTTGTTTTATAGAAGTTCCTTTTATCATATACACATTTTATTTAAATATTATGACTTAAAGTGACTTGTAAACCTCTATGGTGGGGTACTAAACGTGTATTTTATATCTTTGAAATAACTGTGCTATAACACAACTTCAGTAAAAGATAAATTTATGTATGTAATATTTTTTTGAGTAACCAGATCACTACTTCTCATTTTCTAAACAGACTTGTGCTGTTTTGAGGTGCCCTGTACCCATTCATAACCTTAAATACTGCTAACTATAACACAGACCTCCACCAAGTATTCCGATATTGTAATTTCTCCCAAATATTGCTAATAATCAGATAGCAGGACACAGAAAATATAAGGACTGATATTGTACACTAGGTCATGGGCCCTGAAAGCTCAGTGAAAATGGGACTGTTGGCCATTCCGGATGTTTTTGTATCCAGAACACAATCCGGATCTTTTCCAAAATTAATTTACTTAATCTTTCTTTGGTCAAGTGCTGCCCACATGAGTAAAATTCAGAAAGATATGTTCATTAATTTTGAAATAATTGCAAACACAGACAACAAAACAAAACAAAATAGGCAAAAGCATAACATTCTTAGCAAAGATTGTAATCAAAGAGGAGCTAGCTTTTCTCTGTCATTTTGTGTTATTGTAGTGGAAGATTATATGGAGATTAAGAACCAGTTTAGTAAGAATCGCAGCACCCTTCCTCTGATGTATATCTCTACTCCTGAGGATAAACACACCTCTTATATCACCAAACGCCATCCCTCCGCTCCAATACTCAACAGAGTGGCTGTGCTGGCGCTAGAGTCACTGAATGTGTTGCAGAGTCAGCTCGAACATACATACTTGGGGGTGGATTTTAAGGTGAGATGATTTAGTCATACTTATCAAAGGCAGAAATTTATGCATAGGTTTCATATCAGTTTATGTAATGAAATTGGGAGGATTTATGGTGTTTGTAGTTTATGGTGAGAGATTTGTTAGACTATACTTCACACCATTCATATATAATGACAATGCTGCAGATAGTAAATGAATTCTGTCTTCCACCAGACTTAACAAATGATTTTTGGTTGTTCAATATGTAGAGTTTTCTTCAGTACACACTACACAATATCAGAGTGATAGCAATAGTTCCTCTGTAATATAGATGAAAACAGTAGAAATGAATGGCGTAAAAGTATTAATTTTAGTAGTTAGGGCTGCAGAAATACTTACAATTCCTGTACAAAGTAAGAAATACAACAAACCGCCATATTTGTGATTTCACTTTGCAGCATGTGTTCAGACCTCCTGTTGGAGCATTTGATCTTGTGATACACCTTGACAGGGACCAGGTGTCGACCCGGCATCAGGCACTTGATGCCACTCCCCAGGCATGCCTGCCATTCTTTAAACGCCTGACAAGGCCACTTAGTGCAATCCCTGTGCTCAATTATAACCCTGCACAGATCTATGTTAAGGAACTGCAGGTGAGTGAGGACAGAAGATACAAAATGACTGAGGATCTACCAACCCCTTGGATTGTGGGAATGTCTTCTCAAGACATTCAAGATTTCTGTCAACATTTTAGGCTATGTATCATATGTGATAAGGTTGTTTTGTGAATTGTATTTAGTCGGCCTTAGTTTTAAGGGGTGCTTATAGTAAAGAGTTGAAATATAATTTGAGAATGTTACTTTTATTGCGAAAAATACACTTACCATTTCCTGACCATTGCTATATGTTGGTGCCATCCAACTCACTGGCCAACGTTGAGAAACGTTTTAAGAAACCTTAAGAGGCCAGTGAGTGAGTGTGAACTAGCATGTCCCCCTAGTGGTCATGTGACCACGCTAGTAAACAACCTTCATTATTAAGCGTCCCGCAAGGGACGCTTGTTTGTGTATGGGAGAGCTTCTGGCTCCGCCGGCTCCGCCGGCTCCGGCGGCTCCGCCGGCTCCGCCGGCTCCGCCGGCTCCGCATTTTGTTTTCCTTATAACTCTGTAACCGTTAGGCGGATTCTTTTCAAATTTGGCAGGTTTAGGCAGTAGCCTTGGGGAATTTTTTTGAATATGCTGCAGTGACATTTCAACCAATCAGAGAGGTCACATGACCAAAAATGTCTTTTTTCGATGGGGAAGCTTGTCCGGATGATAACTTGAAAGGAATTTTATCAATTCACCTGAAACTTGGCAAATACATTCATTCTATTAAAATCTGGAAATCATTAGATTTTGGCATTGATTGGTCAAGAAATGGCCGAGTAATTAATGATTAATTAATTATTACGAATTTTCCAAATAAGGAAAACACAAAAATGCTTATATCTCGAAAACCGTGCTAGATAGAGCGATTTCGACGAAATTTTTGACCCGCAGGGTATCTCTGCGGAGTAGTTTTCCCAATTTTCAAAAAATTTTTGTCTCGCCCAAAATGGCGGCCATTTTGAATTTTCGAAATTTTCGCAAAAATTGCAAAACACAAAAATGCTTATATCTCGAAAACCGTGCTAGATAGAGCGATTTCAACGAAATTTTTGAGCCACAGGGTATCTCTGCAGAGTAGTTATCCCAATTTTGAAAAAATTTTTGTCTCGCCAAAAATGGCGGCCATTTTGAATTTTCGAATTTTTCGCAAAAATTGAAAAACACAAAAATGCTTATATCTCAAAAACCGTGCTAGATAGAGCAATTTCGACAAAATTTTTGACCCGCAGGATATCTCTGCGGAGTACTTTTCCCAATTTTCAAAAAATTTTTGTCTCGCCAAAAATGGCGGCCATTTTGAATTTTCGAAATTTTCGCAAAAATTGCAAAACACAAAAATGCTTATATCTCGAAAACCGTGCTAGATAGAGCGATTTCGACGAAATTTTTGACCCACAGGGTATCTCTGCAGAGTAGTTATCCCAATTTTGAAAAAATTTTTGTCTCGCCAAAAATGGCGGCCATTTTGAATTTTCGAATTTTTCGCAAAAATTGCAAAACATAAAAATGCTTATATCTCGAAAACCCTGCTAGATAGAGCGATTTCGACGAAATTTTTGACCCGCAGGGTATCTCTGCAGATTAGCTGCCAATTTTCAAACAAAAAATTTCTCGCAAAAAATGGCGGCCATTTTGAATTTTCGAATTTTTCGCAAAATTGCAAAACACAAAAATGCTTATATCTCGAAAACCGTGCTAGATAGAGCGATTTCGACGAAATTTTTGACCCGCAGGGTATCTATGCAGAGTAGCCATGCCAATTTTCAAAAAAATTTTATCTTGCCAAAAATGGCGGCCATTTTGAATTTTCGAATTTTTGCGCAAAAATTGCAAAACACAAAAATGCTAATATTTCGAAAACCGTGCTACATAGAGCAATTTCAACAAAATTTTTTATCTTCAGGGTATCTCTGCAGAGCAGCTATCCCAAAGAGCTTTCACTTGGTGAAGTTTCAGACCCATAGCTAATTGCTCACCTACTCAAAAAGAGTAAATGCGAATTACCTCTAAAAGTATTGCAGATGGCCAATTTTTCTCAAATAACTCATTCACCTACTTTTGGAAGAGCTTTCACATGGTGAAGTTTCAGACCCATAGCCAATTACTCACCTACTCAAAATGAGTAAATGTGAATTATCTCTAAAAGTATTGCAGATAGCCAATTTTTCTCAAATAACTCTTTCACCTACTTTTGGGAGAGCTTTCACATGGTGAAGTTTCAGACCCATAGCTAATTATTTACCTACTCAAAATGAGTAAATGCTAATTATCTGTAAAAGTATTGCGGATACCCAATTTTTATCAAATAACTCATTCATCTACTTGTGGGAGAGCTTTCACATGGTGAAGTTTCAGACCCATAGCTAATTACTCACCTACTCAAAATGAGTAAATGCGAATTATCTCTAAAAGTATTGCAGATAGCCAATTTTTCTCAAATAACTCATTCACCTACTTTTGGGAGAGCTTTCACTTGGTGAAGTTTCAGACCCATAGCTAATTACTCACCTACTCAAAATGAGTAAATGCGAATTATCTCTAAAAGTATTGCAGATAGCCAATTTTTCTCAAATAACTCATTCACCTACTTTTGGGAGAGCTTTCACTTGGTGAAGTTTCAGACCCATAGCTAATTACTCACCTACTCAAAATGAGTAAATGTGAATTATCTCTAAAAGTATTGCAGATAGCCAATTTTTCTCAAATAACTCATTCACCTACTTTTGAGAGAGCTTTCACTTGGTGAAGTTTCAGACCCATAGCTAATTACTCACCTACTCAAAATGAGTAAATGTGAATTATCTCTAAAAGTATTGCAGATAGCCAATTCTTCTCAAATTAATCATTCACCTACTTTTGGGAGAGCTTTCACTTGGTGAAGTTTCAGACCCATAGCTAATTACTCACCTACTCAAAATGAGTAAATGCGAATTATCTCTAAAAGTATTGCAGATAGCCAATTTTTCTCAAATAACTCATTCACCTACTTTTGGGAGAGCTTTCACTCTGTGAAGTTTCAGACCCATAGCTAATTACTCACCTACTCAAAATGAGTAAATGCGAATTATCTGTAAAAGTATTGCAGATAGCCAATTTTTCTCAAATAACTCATTCACCTACTTTTGGCAGAGCTTTCACTCTGTGAAGTTTCAGACCCATAGCTAATTACTCACCTACTCAAAATGAGTAAATGTGAATTATCTCTAAAAGTATTGCAGATAGCCAATTTTTCTCAAATAACTCATTCACCTACTTTTGGGAGAGCTTTCACTTGGTGAAGTTTCAGACCCATAGCTAATTACTCACCTACTCAAAATGAGTAAATGCGAATTATCTCTAAAAGTATTGCAGATAGCCAATTTTTCTCAAATTAATCATTCACCTACTTTTGGGAGAGCTTTCACTTGGTGAAGTTTCACACCCATAGCTAATTACTCACCTACTCAAAATGAGTAAATGCGAATTATCTGTAAAAGTATTGCAGATAGCCAATTTTTCTCAAATAACTCATTCACCTACTTTTGGGAGAGCTTTCACTTGGTGAAGTTTCAGACCCATAGCTAATTACTCGTCTACTCAAAATGAGTAAATGCGAATTATCTCTAAAAGTATTGCAGATAGCCAATTTTTTCTCAAATTAATCATTCACCTACTTTTGGGAGAGCTTTCACTTGGTGAAGTTTCAGACCCATAGCTAATTACTCACCTACTCAAAATGAGTAAATGCGAATTATCTCTAAAAGTATTGCAGATAGCCAATTTTTCTCAAATAACTCATTCACCTACTTTTGGGAGAGCTTTCACTCTGTGAAGTTTCAGACCCATAGCTAATTACTCACCTACTCAAAATGAGTAAATGCGAATTATCTGTAAAAGTATTGCAGATAGCCAATTTTTCTCAAATAACTCATTCACCTACTTTTGGCAGAGCTTTCACTCTGTGAAGTTTCAGACCCATAGCTAATTACTCACCTACTCAAAATGAGTAAATGTGAATTATCTCTAAAAGTATTGCAGATAGCCAATTTTTCTCAAATAACTCATTCACCTACTTTTGGGAGAGCTTTCACTTGGTGAAGTTTCAGACCCATAGCTAATTACTCACCTACTCAAAATGAGTAAATGCGAATTATCTCTAAAAGTATTGCAGATAGCCAATTTTTCTCAAATTAATCATTCACCTACTTTTGGGAGAGCTTTCACTTGGTGAAGTTTCACACCCATAGCTAATTACTCACCTACTCAAAATGAGTAAATGCGAATTATCTGTAAAAGTATTGCAGATAGCCAATTTTTCTCAAATAACTCATTCACCTACTTTTGGGAGAGCTTTCACTTGGTGAAGTTTCAGACCCATAGCTAATTACTCGTCTACTCAAAATGAGTAAATGCGAATTATCTCTAAAAGTATTGCAGATAACCAATTTTTTCTCAAATTAATCATTCACCTACTTTTGGGAGAGCTTTCACTTGGTGAAGTTTCAGACCCATAGCTAATTACTCGTCTACTCAAAATGAGTAAATGCGAATTATCTCTAAAAGTATTGCAGATAGCCAATTTTTCTCAAATAACTCATTCACCTACTTTTGGGAGAGCTTTCACTTGGTGAAGTTTCAGACCCATAGCTAATTACTCACCTACTCAAAATGAGTAAATGCGAATTATCTCTAAAAGTATTGCAGATAGCCAATTTTTCTCAAATAAATCCTTCACTTACTTTTGGCAGAGCTTTCACTTGGTGAAGTTTCAGACCCAAAGCTAATTATTCACCTACTCAAAATGAGTAAATGTGAATTATCTCTAAAAGTATTGCAGATAGCCAATTTTTCTCAAATAACTCATTCACCTACTTTTGGGAGAGCTTTCACTCTGTGAAGTTTCAGACCCATAGCTATTTATTCACCTACTCAAAATGAGTAAATGCTAATTATCTGTAAAAGTATTGCGGATACCCAATTTTTATCAAATACTCATTCATCTACTTGTGGGAGAGCTTTCACATGGTGAAGTTTCAGACCCATAGCTAATTACTCACCTACTCAAAATGAGTAAATGCGAATTATCTCTAAAAGTATTGCAGATAGCCAATTTTTCTCAAATAACTCATTCACCTACTTGTGGGAGAGCTTTCACTTGGTGAAGTTTCAGACCCATAGATAATTATTCACCTACTCAAAATGAGTAAATGTGAATTATCTCTTAATAGTATTGCAGATAGCCAATTTTTCTCAAATAACTCATTCACCTACTTTTGGAAGACCTTTCACACACGAAAATGAAAAATTGTGAATATCTCGGAAAAGCTATTTATTCTGCTTTAATGCTCGGCGGGAGATACACACCACGGCAGTGGTCTTGACAAAAAATTTTGTCTCCCCAAAAATGGTGGCCATTTTGAATTTTCAAAGTTTTTGCAAAACACAAAAATGCTTATATCTCGAAAACCGTGCTATATGGAGTAAACTCAACAAAATTTTGGACCTGCTGGGTATCTCTGCAGAGTAGCCATGCCAATTTTCAAAATATTTTTGTCTCGCCAAATATAGCGGACATTTTTAATTTTTTTATTTTTTGCAAAACACAAAAATGCTTATATCTTGAAAACCGTGCTAGATAGAGCAGACTGCGCTGACTTTGGTTGCCACAACAGTATAAGGCTAGAAACGAAGCATTTTCTTAATACTTTAGCACTCACCTTTATATCCTTTTCGGGACGCTTTGTTTTTGTTATGCAAAAACATTATCTTTTTTTTTTTGCGAGCGATCCTCTAGTTTTTGTTGGCCATCCTAGAGTGTGGATGTTTATTTTCTTTTCGGATTTTTATTTAGTATTTGGACTTTTTGAGTTCTGTTATAAGACGTCTGTATTGACAATGTCTTCTCAGGACAAATTAAGAGGAAAAGCACAGAGGAAAAGTGCTTTTGTAGACATTTCTTCATGGATTGTTTACCACTTTTTGTAAAATGGCGACAGGGAAGTTTGTCGCTGGATGAAGATCTTCTGCTGCTCAGAATGCCTGTTTTTTCTTCATAACTCTCGTATTACATCATATGGGAGTTCTTTTTTATGCAATTTTTGAAGATTTACTTCTTTTATTAACACTGAAACTGTCGGCAGTCATACTAGCTCCGGCAGGGACAGTTTACATGTTGCTAGGCGACAAAGGAAACGATGGAGACAATTCGATTGTCACAAAGCTTATCACACGTCGGGTTCGTATAGCCAGGCGTTTGGTAGCAAAGATCTCACCACATCATGCTCTACCGAACAGGTCACCGGTTGGAATTCCCCGTGGTGGCAGACATCATTGTTTTTCTTGGTTACTACATCGTGGGCAAGTTCCGGATGCAGAGTTGATCTTTTTCACCGTGCATTTCCTCCGGTGAGGTTCAGTCGGAACTTTTCACGGAGGAAAATACCTGCATGACGTCATCCGAAGACAATCGAGTTTCCATACCTCCCAAAAGGTCAGGAATCGGTTTGTCAGTTTCCCGGAGCTGTGATTCATCTCAGTAATTGGCTTTTGTTCTGTGATGTTTTTACCGGTTTTTCAGCTGGTCTGAAACCGTCACCGGTACATATGAACTTGTAACCATTGTCAATTTATTATTCAGGAGTACAGGTTCTCTGGTTTCTGCTACAGAGAGCTTGTTAAGGCCTGGATATTTTTTTGAAGTGGTCTAGCAGGACCTCTGGCAGGACGTCTTCAAGGAGCTAAGGATTAACAGGAGCTCACAGAGTTTCTTTTTTGCCTTGGGCTGTGTGCAGAGTTTTTTGCAATTACAGTCCTCAGTGATCAGGAATTTTTGTTGGGCAGTGCTGGGATCAGTTCTCCAACTTGTTATTCAACAGGAGTGTTACAAGTCGTACTTTTCTCTATCTTATCTCTTAGATGAGTTTGGTAGAATTAAAAGTGCATTTTTCACTCTTAATGAGGTTTTCTCCTGCTGAACTTTTGACCAGATGTCCAGGAAAACTTCATTTTGTGATCTCAGGTGTATAGTGTTTCTTCTGTTTGGGAAGGAGCAAACTCCTACACATGGCTAGAAAGGGGATGAGTGCCCAGGGCACTTTTCTGCCCATTATGATACTTTATCCTCCAACTCTGTTACAAAACTCTCCTCTGAAGATTTAGAGGGGTTAGGAGTAATCTTTAGGAGTAGTGGTTGTCCACTAGTGCAGATATACTACACCTTACATCTCAACATAGTAAGAGGATAATCTTCAACCATTCTTTACCTTTCACAGAGGCAACAGTACCATGAGGGATTGCTTATTCATGTTCCTAAAGCAGTTTGTGCACATGGGTGTTAAGAATAAATGAATAATGCGGCAGACATCAGTTTGCATAAAGCTGTGTATGGAATGATCGACAAAAGGGCGATAACACCAGTGAGATGGTGATATCGCTACAATTTTACACTTTATTGGTTGTGATAAGCTGGGAAGAGATGGCTACCACTAATAATTGAGGTCAGGTAATAAACCTTTACATGTACCTTAATTTCGCATAGTTGGGATTTTATTAATTAATTGTTACTAGTAAGTAAATGGGTGTGCCTACTCGTTTCCTTACAGTTGCATTCTTTCGTAGCCGGATTCACGCAATTCTTATTTTCACTTCCCTGTTGATGACAATTCACATCGGTTCACTGCCTGTTTGCTATGTTAGTCCATGGTGAGAATGTGGGATCTATAAGAACGCATCATTCTTTACCAGTACAGACCATTTCATTGCTTGCGCTTGAAAATGGTTTATTTTCGACTTTACTATGGCATCAACGGATACTGAACCTGATGGCTGCAGTAGAAGGCATTGGGTTTCACCAGCTTATAAAATAAAAAATAAAAAAAAAAAAAAAACTTCTTGGCTAATACACCAGGATTTTTAGTTTGGATTGCAGATTACACCTTAGGGTACATCTTTACTCATAGCAAAGCATCTTCTCCGGCTAATGGTTTCTAAGGAAGCCATTTCTTTGGTGGCGGTAGGGCTTCATAGGTGAAAACAGTGCCATTGGGTTATTTGTTTATCAGGTAACCCCAAGGCTATCTGCTAATGTACCACAGATACCACACATAATACACAGATAATGTACCAGTTTTTCTGTTCTCAGGTTCCATCTTCAGTGGTGGAACGACTTTTCAATTTGCAGGAGCTTCCATTACTTCATCAGAAGGAGCACAATCTCCTTCTGTTATTAGATGCTTTCTTTAAGGGTTGGGATGCACAATTATGGCATCAAACAGCCAGTGGTCTGTTGTATCATGAGGGGTCAAGACTCCACATTAACAGGGCTACTACCTTTAGAATCATTTGGAGGTCTGATTCGGATTCTGAATCTGTTGATTTCCCCAGATATTTCTTCAGTGGTTTCCTATCTGAACAGGTAGGGAGGTACCCACTTTCAGGAATTTGTTTCCTTATCTGAAGAATCATTCCTTGGACGAATGCCATGGGTTCAGATTCAGGCATATCACTTCCCAGGGTATACAAATATTCCAACAAATTCTTTGTTCATGAAAGTCAAGATGATTCAAATTGAATGTGTTTTGGATGACTTTTGAATCTTCTATTCTGATTCAGGTGTTCAATCAAATCTGTCTTTGATTACAATCACCAATGATGGGTTTGTTTTGCAACTAGTTTGAACCACAAGCTTGTCTTTTTCAACTTTTCTTGGGATGGACTGGACAGTTTGTTTGGTCCTTTGACCTTGATTCTTCAGGTGATGCAGGTGAATCATTTGGCTTCTAAGGCTTCTTTGGTTTGCAACCTGTAGTCATTCCTGCTTTGGAACCTTCTTTAGATCTTGCTTTGGTCAAGATAGGTTTCTTTGTCCAGGGAGAGCCTTGAGAGGTTATCTGGATAAGTCAAAGATCTCAGGAAAGGCAAGGAAATTCTTTTTGTACCTAGTAAGAAGGGCTACTCCAAGATTTAGGTGCAGAATCCTCTGGATGGCATCAGAGTGGCTAGGGATGTCTTATCTTTGGGATCTGGTGGATCTATTCCACAAAGGTTCCTTTTAAGGCTTCCCTTGCTGGTGAGTTCAATCATTATGCCATTGGTATCCAACAACCTGAATCTTAAGCTTCCAGTGTATGTGTTTCCTTTCTTAGACTGTGGGGCTTGGGGAACAGGTCCATTCTCATTTCTTGGGAGGATCTGGACAGCTTTGTGTTTGTTCCAGTGGCTCTCATTCCTCAAGTGACTCAAGATGATCACCTACAGGTGCAGAATCATCATGATTGCACCAGGATAGCCAAGATTCTTCAGGTGATTTAGAAGATGACCACCTTCAGTTGCAGATTCATCATGTTTGAATCATGATGGTCATGGTGGATGTTCTTGGTTGTGGGACCTGGTAAATCTATGCACATCTGAGGCTTCTTGGTGGTGAACTTCTCAGATACTACTTTTCTAGATGTAGCAAATTTCCTTAATTATTTCTTTAAGGAAAGGAATCTTAAGCCATCTACTATTGCTGGTTACAGAATAACAATGGTAGATTGCTTTCCTTGAAGGGGAATAAGTCTCTAGAACTCTTCAGCTGTATAGATTGTTGACATATTTCTATAGAGACAATCCAGTAGCCAATAGGTTAAGCCTTCTTTTCCTTTTGTCTCTGGTCTTGTTTGGTCTCACCAGACAGCCTTTTGAGCCTTTGGGGAAGATTTCTTGGAGGTTATTAACTTTCAAGACAGTCTTTCTTTTGACTTTGGCATTAGGCAAAGGAAGAAGGGTATTCTCGTTGGCTTTGTCTTCCCTTACTTTGAATAAGTATTGCTCACAAGTGGCTCTGGCCATTTATTAGCCAAGATTCAGTTGGCTTCGGATGGGCCTACTTCAGTTAAGCCGGTCGATATGCCAGCTCTCAATCACTGGGACAGCAGTTTTATTCAAGATAGATCTCTTTGTCTTGTGAGGTTTTGAAATACTTTTACTTGGGACTAAGGATTCAATGAGGAATTATTATGTCTTGTCTGTGCCTAGTTAAGAAGGCTTTACAGCAGATATTTTCAGGTCAACTATCTTTTCTTGCTGTAGGCAGACTAGCATTTTGACTGAGGAGAAGTCAAATTCTGACTCTCAACAGCAGCGAGTCAAAGCAAGAATCTTTGGGTTTTAGGATAGTGTTTCTGTATATGAATTTTCAGATGCCAGTTAATGGAAACCATAACTTTTTCACCAATTTTCAGTCTCACCTGCTTGGTTTGCTTGTGGTCAGACTTTGATATTGTGTCCTACAGTTTGTTATCTTATAAGTATATGTGTGATACTTATTTTGATACTTTAGTATACATTTGCATCTGTATGTCTGTCATACTATCTGTCTTTTTATTAGGCAGAATTGTTGACTTCATTCAGGCTTGGAATTACACAATATGCTGATGACACTTCCAATATTTGTGTCACATGTGTGGGTGTTGGATGTTTGTCTAGATACAGCATTCAACTGTGACAGTGACTGTCAGTTTGTGAGAACTTCAACTACATACTATGATTTAGGGGATCTGTATGGTATGTGGTGACTGTTGGAAGTTTATATGTTGTGGTATGCATGTAAATTTCAATGTAAACTTCTCATAATGTTTTAGTTGTAGGCTAGGTAGTGAGTCTCTGTTATGATTACTTCCTTCCTACAACAGCAACAACAACAGCAACAAGGCTGTGTTGTTTTGTAGTGCTCAACAGTTCCACTGCCTCATCTGGGAGGTGAGTTTGGATCTGAATGCCTATAGGTTTGTGCTGTGTATGATAGCTGTGCAGAGTGGTGTACTGGGTCTTTAAATTCTAGTACTGCCCTCCTTCCATGAAGGCTGCATTCAGCAATGGTCAGGAAATGGTAAGTGTATTTTTCGCAATAAAATTGAAAAATTTTGTTGTAATTTTAATTATATCCCCAGACGAAAGTCGGGGATATATTGGATTCAGGTCCGTCGCGCCGCCGCCGCCGCCGTAGAAATTTCCTTGTGGACGCGATAACTCAAAAACAAATTAATATTTTTTTTTCAAACTTGGTACACATGTTAAGGGTGCCCAAAGGAAGATCCCTATTTTAAGGTGACCTTAAACTCCCAGTAAAAAAGAACTTATGGCCACCTTAAGGTCAGAAATTGCACTTTTGGCCACTTAGAGCCCTGTAGGTCACAAACTATGATGCTCAGCTGGCTGAAATTTTACCTGACAACACATTAATATGTTCTTAGTACATGTGCCGAAAATCATGACTTTAAGTTGAGGAGAAAATTGTGTTTCAGGCCCATAAATACCCCCACTTAGGGATTTTTTGCTATACTTTACACATATTTTGCCCTATAATTTGGAAGTGATAATTCTGATGAGTCTCAAACTGCGCTAGGTATAACTTTGATATGTAATCCTTGTCTGTAGAAAATTTTAGGGCTGTAGGTTTACCCAAAGGGGTCGACTTAAGGTCTCAAAAGTGCCCACAGAGACCCAATTTATGCACTTTTTGCCACTTTCAAGCACTGTAGCTTTCAAACTATGTCTCTCATCTAAGTTAAATATCATCTGGGAATATATCTATGTGTTTTCTTATATGTGCCCCAACATTTAGGCCTTTAATAGACAGTTAACCTGTGTATCAGGACCATAAACACCCACCCGAGTGACCCTTATAAGACATTTTTCACATCTTTTTCCCTGTAACTTGGAAATGGTAAGTCTGAGAAGTTTCAAACTGTATTAGATATATATTCTGTGTGTAATCTTAGTATGTAACAGATTTTAAGTCTGAAGCTTTAATTTTGAAGGTCAAATTGAGGTCTCTAAAAGGCTCCCAAAGACCCAATATTTGGACTTTTTGCTACTTTTAAGCCCTGTGACTGTCAAACTATGTGACTGATAGAGCTCAAATCCTATCTGAGAAGATATTAGTATGTTATTTTTATATGTGCCAAAAATTAAGGCTTTAAGAAGACATTTAACCTGTGTATGAGGACCATAAATCCCCACCCGAGTGACCATTTTTAGACATTTTTCACATATTTTTCCCTGTAACTTGGAAATGGTAAGTCTAAGAAGTTTCAAACTGTATTAGATGCATATTCTATGTGTAATCTTAGTATGTGACAAATTTTAAGTCTGAAGCTTTAATTTGAAGGCCACATTTAGGTCTCTAGAAGGTCCCATAAAGACCCAGTATTTGGACTTTTTGCCAATTTTAAGGCCTGTGACTGTTAAACTATGTGACTGATAGAGCTGAAATCTCATCTGGGAATACATTATTATGTTCTTTTTACATGTGCCAAAAATCAAGGCTTCAAGTAGACATTTAACCTGTGTATGAGGACCTTTAACACCCACCTGAGTGACCCTTTTAAGACATTTTTCACATATTTTGCTCTGTAACTTGGAAATGGTAAGTCTGAGAAGTTTCAAACTTTATTAGATACATATTCTATGTGTAATCTTAGTATGTAACAAATTTTAAGTCTGAAGCTTTAATTTGAAAGCCACATCGAGATCTCTAAAAGGCCCACAATGACCCAATATTTGGACTTTTTTCCACCTTTAAGCCCTGTAACTGTTAAACTATGTGATTGATGGAGCTGAAATCCCATCTGGGAATGCATTATTATGTCCTTTTTACATATGCCGAAAATCAAGGTTTTTAGTAGACATTTAACCTGTGTATGAGGGCCATAGACACTCACCCAAGTGCCTTTTTTGACATTTTTTCCGTATTTTGCCCTGTTATTTGGAAATGCTTAGTGTGACAAGTCTTAAACTGTATTATATATGATTTTTGTTTGTTATGTATGTCCCCCCAAAAAGTTTCAAATCTGTAGTTTAATTGCTAAGGTCTCTTTAACAATTGTAAAATGCCCACAGAAACCCAATTTATGGATATTATGCCACTTAAAGCCCAGTAACTGTCAAACTATGTGGGTTATAGAGCTGAAATCTTTGAATTTTTAAAAGGAAATGCCTGTCTATTTAAATTTTGAATATTAATAATGTTATGGCTATCTTAGTCTTTTAAGAACTTATTTTTGTGTGTTATACCTCTGCTTGCTGAGTTTTTCACTTTTTAAAATGAAACTGGTTAAACATATTGAAGTAGACAAAATGGACACTTTAAGTGAGCTTTAAGTCCCAATATTAATGAAATTATATCCTTATGTAGTAAAACTAGGGGATTTTTAACCCTCAACTAGCCCAGTTTTATTCAACTTGCCTCAGTTAATTTTGGCACAGCTCCTACAGTTATGAACTCATTTCAGTTGATAATCACATACTTAAAATTCTCAATTCTTTTTGTATTTGAGTACCCCTTTTATATAGATTGTTTGTTTACCATTTATGCTCAACCCACATCCCCCACCCGGATTCCCCCCACCCACCTCTGGGACCTCCAGCTATATTGAGTGACACTAAATAAACAAAGGTATTTAATGATATCAGATGAGAAACAAAGAACTCAATGGGGTTGCAGATCTTGTGTAATAGTGAGAGAGGTGTGGAGAAGGGGAGAGGGGTGGGGGTGGGAGGTGGTGGGCTTCATTACATATAACACAAAGGGGAGTCAGAACTGAGATTGTGTCACATATTTAGGTTGCATATATATGGACCACATATATAGGTATAGAGGAAATGAATAACTGAAAACAATTTGCAAATTCTAAAAATAATATAATAAAATAATAATATAAATAATTTTTTTTTAAAT
Organism: Sabellastarte sp. h YS-2021; assembly: GCA_964017235.1. Lineage (NCBI taxonomy): Eukaryota > Metazoa > Annelida > Polychaeta > Sabellida > Sabellidae > Sabellastarte > Sabellastarte sp. h YS-2021. The sequence continues at coordinate 88,320,516 of OZ024928.1, forward strand.
AATATTTTATTTGTGAACAAATATAGAAACAGATATGCGCTTTTGGGATTATGAATTTTAGAATGGACATTGAATCATCAATCATTTAAATACTTTGAAGGAAGATTGAAAAATATGATGAGTTGAGTTAAAAATAATATTTTATTTGTCAACAAATATAGAAACAGATATGCTCTTTTGGGATTATTATTAAGCGTCCCGCAAGGGACGCTTGTTTGTGTATGGGAGAGCTTCTGGCTCCGCCGGCTCCGCCGGCTCCGGCGGCTCCGCCGGCTCCGCCGGCTCCGCCGGCTCCGCATTTTGTTTTCCTTATAACTCTGTAACCGTTAGGCGGATTCTTTTCAAATTTGGCAGGTTTAGGCAGTAGCCTTGGGGAATTTTTTTGAATATGCTGCAGTGACATTTCAACCAATCAGAGAGGTCACATGACCAAAAATGTCTTTTTTCGATGGGGAAGCTTGTCCGGATGATAACTTGAAAGGAATTTTATCAATTCACCTGAAACTTGGCAAATACATTCATTCTATTAAAATCTGGAAATCATTAGATTTTGGCATTGATTGGTCAAGAAATGGCCGAGTAATTAATGATTAATTAATTATTACGAATTTTCCAAATAAGGAAAACACAAAAATGCTTATATCTCGAAAACCGTGCTAGATAGAGCGATTTCGACGAAATTTTTGACCCGCAGGGTATCTCTGCGGAGTAGTTTTCCCAATTTTCAAAAAATTTTTGTCTCGCCCAAAATGGCGGCCATTTTGAATTTTCGAAATTTTCGCAAAAATTGCAAAACACAAAAATGCTTATATCTCGAAAACCGTGCTAGATAGAGCGATTTCGACGAAATTTTTGAGCCACAGGGTATCTCTGCAGAGTAGTTATCCCAATTTTGAAAAAATTTTTGTCTCGCCAAAAATGGCGGCCATTTTGAATTTTCGAATTTTTCACAAAAATTGCAAAACATAAAAATGCTTATATCTCGAAAACCCTGCTAGATAGAACGATTTCGACGAAATTTTTGACCCGCAGGGTATCTCTGCAGATTAGCTGCCAATTTTCAAACAAAAAATTTCTCGCAAAAAATGGCGGCCATTTTGAATTTTCGAATTTTTCGCAAAATTGCAAAACACAAAAATGCTTATATCTCGAAAACCGTGCTAGATAGAGCGATTTCGACGAAATTTTTGACCCGCAGGGTATCTATGCAGAGTAGCCATGCCAATTTTCAAAAAAATTTTATCTTGCCAAAAATGGCGGCCATTTTGAATTTTCGAATTTTTGCGCAAAAATTGCAAAACACAAAAATGCTAATATTTCGAAAACCGTGCTACATAGAGCGATTTCAACAAAATTTTTTATCTTCAGGGTATCTCTGCAGAGCAGCTATCCCAAAGAGCTTTCACTTGGTGAAGTTTCAGACCCATAGCTAATTGCTCACCTACTCAAGAGGTCCTCAGTGGCCTAGTGGTTAGCAAGTTTGGCATCTAATCATAGGCTGTCACCTCTGTGGGTTCGAGTCCCACAAGTGGCAATTCTGAGGACCTGTCCCAATATGACCCTGGCTGTTGAACGGGACGTAAAACCCCAACTTTGACCTTTGAACTTTGACCTACTCAAAAAGAGTAAATGCGAATTACCTCTAAAAGTATTGCAGATGGCCAATTTTTCTCAAATAACTCATTCACCTACTTTTGGAAGAGCTTTCACATGGTGAAGTTTCAGACCCATAGCCAATTACTCACCTACTCAAAATGAGTAAATGTGAATTATCTCTAAAAGTATTGCAGATAGCCAATTTTTCTCAAATAACTCTTTCACCTACTTTTGGGAGAGCTTTCACATGGTGAAGTTTCAGACCCATAGCTAATTATTTACCTACTCAAAATGAGTAAATGCTAATTATCTGTAAAAGTATTGCGGATACCCAATTTTTATCAAATAACTCATTCATCTACTTGTGGGAGAGCTTTCACATAGTGAAGTTTCAGACCCATAGCTAATTACTCACCTACTCAAAATGAGTAAATGCGAATTATCTCTAAAAGTATTGCAGATAGCCAATTTTTCTCAAATAACTCATTCACCTACTTTTGGGAGAGCTTTCACTTGGTGAAGTTTCAGACCCATAGCTAATTACTCACCTACTCAAAATGAGTAAATGCGAATTATCTCTAAAAGTATTGCAGATAGCCAATTTTTCTCAAATAACTCATTCACCTACTTTTGGGAGAGCTTTCACTTGGTGAAGTTTCAGACCCATAGCTAATTACTCACCTACTCAAAATGAGTAAATGCGAATTATCTCTAAAAGTATTGCAGATAGCCAATTTTTCTCAAATAACTCATTCACCTACTTTTGGGAGAGCTTTCACTTGGTGAAGTTTCAGACCCATAGCTAATTACTCACCTACTCAAAATGAGTAAATGTGAATTATCTCTAAAAGTTTTGCAGATAGCCAATTTTTCTCAAATAACTCATTCACCTACTTTTGAGAGAGCTTTCACTTGGTGAAGTTTCAGACCCATAGCTAATTACTCACCTACTCAAAATGAGTAAATGTGAATTATCTCTAAAAGTATTGCAGATAGCCAATTCTTCTCAAATTAATCATTCACCTACTTTTGGGAGAGCTTTCACTTGGTGAAGTTTCAGACCCATAGCTAATTACTCACCTACTCAAAATGAGTAAATGCGAATTATCTCTAAAAGTATTGCAGATAGCCAATTTTTCTCAAATAACTCATTCACCTACTTTTGGGACAGCTTTCACTCTGTGAAGTTTCAGACCCATAGCTAATTACTCACCTACTCAAAATGAGTAAATGCGAATTATCTGTAAAAGTATTGCAGATAGCCAATTTTTCTCAAATAACTGATTCACCTACTTTTGGCAGAGCTTTCACTCTGTGAAGTTTCAGACCCATAGCTAATTACTCACCTACTCAAAATGAGTAAATGTGAATTATCTCTAAAAGTATTGCAGATAGCCAATTTTTCTCAAATAACTCATTCACCTACTTTTGGGAGAGCTTTCACTTGGTGAAGTTTCAGACCCATAGCTAATTACTCACCTACTCAAAATGAGTAAATGCGAATTATCTCTAAAAGTATTGCAGATAGCCAATTTTTCTCAAATTAATCATTCACCTACTTTTGGGAGAGCTTTCACTTGGTGAAGTTTCACACCCATAGCTAATTACTCACCTACTCAAAATGAGTAAATGCGAATTATCTGTAAAAGTATTGCAGATAGCCAATTTTTCTCAAATAACTCATTCACCTACTTTTGGGAGAGCTTTCACTTGGTGAAGTTTCAGACCCATAGCTAATTACTCGTCTACTCAAAATGAGTAAATGCGAATTATCTCTAAAAGTATTGCAGATAGCCAATTTTTCTCAAATTAATCATTCACCTACTTTTGGGAGAGCTTTCACTTGGTGAAGTTTCAGACCCATAGCTAATTACTCGTCTACTCAAAATGAGTAAATGCGAATTATCTCTAAAAGTATTGCAGATAGCCAATTTTTCTCAAATAACTCATTCACCTACTTTTGGGAGAGCTTTCACTTGGTGAAGTTTCAGACCCATAGCTAATTACTCACCTACTCAAAATGAGTAAATGCGAATTATCTCTAAAAGTATTGCAGATAGCCAATTTTTCTCAAATAAATCCTTCACCTACTTTTGGCAGAGCTTTCACTTGGTGAAGTTTCAGACCCATAGCTAATTATTCACCTACTCAAAATGAGTAAATGTGAATTATCTCTAAAAGTATTGCAGATAGCCAATTTTTCTCAAATAACTCATTCACCTACTTTTGGGAGAGCTTTCACTCTGTGAAGTTTCAGACCCATAGCTATTTATTCACCTACTCAAAATGAGTAAATGCTAATTATCTGTAAAAGTATTGCGGATACCCAATTTTTATCAAATACTCATTCATCTACTTGTGGGAGAGCTTTCACATGGTGAAGTTTCAGACCCATAGCTAATTATTCACCTACTCAAAATGAGTAAATGTGAATTATCTCTAAAAGTATTGCAGATAGCCAATTTTTCTCAAATAACTCATTCACCTACTTTTGGGAGAGCTTTCACTCTGTGAAGTTTCAGACCCATAGCTATTTATTCACCTACTCAAAATGAGTAAATGCTAATTATCTGTAAAAGTATTGCGGATACCCAATTTTTATCAAATACTCATTCATCTACTTGTGGGAGAGCTTTCACATGGTGAAGTTTCAGACCCATAGCTAATTACTCACCTACTCAAAATGAGTAAATGCGAATTATCTCTAAAAGTATTGCAGATAGCCAATTTTTCTCAAATAACTCATTCACCTACTTGTGGGAGAGCTTTCACTTGGTGAAGTTTCAGACCCATAGATAATTATTCACCTACTCAAAATGAGTAAATGTGAATTATCTCTTAATAGTATTGCAGATAGCCAATTTTTCTCAAATAACTCATTCACCTACTTTTGGAAGACCTTTCACACACGAAAATGAAAAATTGTGAATATCTCGGAAAAGCTATTTATTCTGCTTTAATGCTCGGCGGGAGATACACACCACGGCAGTGGTCTTGACAAAAATTTTTGTCTCCCCAAAAATGGTGGCCATTTTGAATTTTCAAAGTTTTTGCAAAACACAAAAATGCTTATATCTCGAAAACCGTGCTATATGGAGTAAACTCAACAAAATTTTGGACCTGCTGGGTATCTCTGCAGAGTAGCCATGCCAATTTTCAAAATATTTTTGTCTCGCCAAATATAGCGGACATTTTTAATTTTTTTATTTTTTGCAAAACACAAAAATGCTTATATCTTGAAAACCGTGCTAGATAGAGCAGACTGCGCTGACTTTGGTTGCCACAACAGTATAAGGCTAGAAACGAAGCATTTTCTTAATACTTTAGCACTCACCTTTATATCCTTTTCGGGACGCTTTGTTTTTGCTATGCAAAAACATTATCTTTTTTTTTTGCGAGCGATCCTCTAGTTTTAGAATGGACATTCAATCATCAATCATTTAAATACTTTGAAAATAGGTTTAGAGTTATCATTGCAGGAAGATTGAAAATATAATTTGAGTTATGTATTCGGCGTCTGGGGATACACCATCTTCCTTGGGGAGATATAAACAGAGTAGATTGATGTGCTGAAGTTCATATAATAATGGGTAATTATGTTTTAAAAAATTCCCGATCAAAACCTGTGGTGTGAGTGATGACCTGTCTGGGGATATGTTGGCGCCGAGTTGGCCCAATCTAGTTTTTATTAGATAAATACTTACCATTTCCTGACCAGGATAGTCCCCCCCCTGCCTCCCCGCAGATTCAGTACTAGGGGAGTATTTTCTGCAACAAAAATAATGAAGGTTGTTTACTAGCGTGGTCACATTACCACTAGGGGGACATGCTAGTTCACACTCACTCACTGGCCTCTTAAGGTTTCTTAAAACGTTTCTCAACGTTGGCCAGTGAGTTGGATGGCACCAACATATAGCAATGGTCAGGAAATGGTAAGTATTTATCTAATAAAAATTAAAATTACAACAAAATTTTTCAAATTTCTTTTGTTGACCCTAAAATATGCATATTGTCAAGTAAAAATAATTGAGTATATGTTGGTGCACAACTTAAGATACCAGCAAAACTTAGGATCCTGAGCTCACGCCAGTCTTATTAATGGCTGACCCATGTTCAGATGTGTTTTTTGCTTGCTTAAAGTTATGTTTATTTTTGCTATTTTAACCAAATAGTACTGTGTTGTCCTAGTGTGTAATAATAGCCTGGACCCAAGGATTTGCATTCAACTCAGTGTCAAATTATTATTTATTATTCTGTGCAAATTAAAAAGGCCGTGGGTTACAGCTTAATGTTGCTTGAATGCCTTCATATGCTAGATTTGTCTCTAGTTGTACACTTGGGTTCTTGTCATCTCTGATAACATTTAACTATTATTATTTTGACAAGATTTACTTGGGTTTGCAGGCAGCATTTGGAGACTTGGCCCTGTTTTTCTATGATATATATGGTGGGTCTGTCGTTGGTGTGATATGGAAGCCCCAGGCACTCTCTGATAAACCTTTCCAGGTGAGTACATAGAGCTAGTGGTGAATGGTGAGAAAGTTTGAAGTGTAGGAAGGTTAATTTTCAACACATGGTCAAAGAATACATTGCTTAAAATTTGTACACAAACGAACTATGGACAGTGGCTACCAGACTACAAGTAAAAGATAAACAGAAGCAACAGAACGTGAAATATAAATTGCAAGGGATTAGTTTTAATGAAGGTTTCAGCATAATGTAATCTAGTCCATAGTTTGTGTTTGAACTAGTTGTTTTGATTTTCTCTTGTTATCTCTAGAAGATGTGAGGAGTTCATTAGTTTAAGCATTTTTCTCAGTAAGATTACTATAAGATTAAACAACAACAGAATCAAATAACTATAGTTTATAAAGTTTCATAAATATGCAGAAGAAGTATGGTTGTATGATATGGTTTCCACCTTCAATCACTTTACATATTCTCTTTCCACTACATATAGATTGTAAATGTGTATCATGCTAGGTTTGGTTCTTTAACAAATCATTTATAGAAACTGACTGCACTGTATCTACATAACTCCTGAAACATATTCTAAGCAAATAAATTTTTGATGGGGCATCTACTTGGCAGAAAATGTCAAAAGTTCAATCCAGTTTGCTTGTTTTTTTGTTTTAGCCACATTTGGTTATTGTAAAATTGAATTCCTTTCCTTCCAAGATTTTACCTTTTGACCATCCCAGTAATGTCCTGAGTATAATGTTCTTGATCATATTACATTTGCTTCAGTCTTTTAAGTCAAGAAATTAAGCAGGACCATTGTAGATACTCACTCAAAATGTTCAACATGCTGAAAAGTCTTTGCTAGTGAGTATTTCTTTTCCCAGTACTGATCTTTGCAGCTATAAGGCAGTTACTCTGTTCTTTAGCATGTTACAGCCTAGCATTAAGTTTTTAACACCAATGTTTAAGTACTGTGACCCATGTTGTACACTCTGATGACAAAATATTGCCAAGTGATCTTGTCCTTAAGAGGGGAGTTGTAGTTGTAAGAGTGCATTGATTACTGCACATGAGTCATCTGAATAAATAGTATCAGGCAGCAGGAAGTAAGGCTGATCAGTTGGTTCACCCGACTGATCTTTTGTCTTTGTAAAAATTGTGTGATTTATCAGTTTTTAAGTCCTTTTTTTGATGGGATAAGTTGTAGATGCACCCCAAGCTTAAAATCACCTAGAATTACAGCTGGTTTCGACAGTAGAATAGTGGTATAAGAAGTAATAACCAGCTTTCTTATTGAAGGCCATACAAGATAGTGGAATCCACAACATTGTTGTTTAACTGCCATATCCATGTCCTCATTTTGTAGATGTAAATGTTGACATGTTTCTACTTTATCATGCAGATTTCACACATTACTGGACACATGCTGAAGACATCTGACAGTACAATGAAACTGACTCCCAATGTAGAGGCTATGGTGGCCGATATGAAGTATATAGGTCAAGGACTGGTGTGTGATGTGCAGCTCAACACTGAAAAGTGGAATGTCTGAAAATAAAGAATTATAGAAGATTATAATAATTTAATCAAACACTGCATTTCATTATGTCTAAGACTTATTAAAGCAATGTGCATTAACACATGAAATAGGGATTGGTTTTTAAATCAACAAATCACTGACAATGTTGATTGACTTAACATATTAAATATAACATATAAACTTTATTGGAATTTTCCCTATATATGTCTATTACCCCAAGATATACTCCATATCTGTTCTGGTGCTCACTTTTTGAAACAGTATAGTGTACTCCTATCATATACTTATCTGAATGCTGATTTTAATAGTTTTGTCTTGAAGTTATGAGAAAGTGACTTCACCCCATATGAATACCCATATATGAATAATAAATCAATATAAAACTGCATTTGATTGTTATATTATAGGAATAAAAGACATATTCGAGTGCTTTATGATGGTTTTTAAACTATCGAGCGGCTGTATTAAAGCCGCTCGATAGTTTAAAACCATCATAAAGCACAAGAATTTGTCTTTTATTCCTATTCTAAAATGGTTACACTAATATTTTGGTCAAAATAAGCAGTAAATCTTACGCAAAATTCAAAACAAATCCAGCGCCATGTTGGCTGTTCCATTAACTAAACGTGCTTAGTGATGGATGTGCAAGCAGCCTTGTGGTTAAAATCCCCCACAGAATTCTGTAATGTCATATTAATGAGTAGTCGATCTTTAAATGAAATATTGATAAAAATCCCCACTGAATTATTTAACTTTATATTTGCTGCATATAATTTACGTTTTATTTTACCGTGAGTTGTTTGTTTACATTTGTACGCAAAGGGATGATGTACGTAGAATTCAACAGCGTTACTTTATTTACCGTTCTATATTCGCGATTTCTGAATTGCGCAAAAGACGTGTCCAAGGTCACTGCGCAGCCTACCATTTTAGAATAGTGTTTTATATACATTGTATACATTGAAACTTGGTCATGCACAAATAGGATTGGTTATTTGTTAATAACCCAGCACTAATAAAAGGAAGATCTGAATACATGCACTAAATATAACAATAACAGTAGGAGTTCTGGAATGTTAGTTTGATATCTTACACTATACATACAGTATAAATTTAAACTGACAACTGGAAAAAATTGTTTTAACCTAGAACTGTGTATCAAATACATACCACTACCATCATGAATATTGTTCACTAGAGGTTTAAAGATATCATACAGAATGTATGGGGGACAATGTGTGTCTTCTGTGCAACTCAGTACAAACAAGTGGAGCCTCAGACCCGTAAATGTGTTAATGAAATACTGGTGTATACAGAATCATATACAGTATTGCTGAATTAAAGAATCTTTTCTCAAACTCAAACATTCTTTTAATTAAAGACTGTGAATATAGTATGTATGAGTCATCAGTGACATAGTGCTTAGGAAGTTTTGAATCAAATTGTGGTCTTTCACCTTGACTCTCACAAGTGGCAATGCTGAGGGCCTGTCCCAATATGACCCTGCCGGTGTTGAAGGTGATATAAAGTCCTAGTTACCTTCGGAGGCTGTATATGTACATGTATTAACAAAACTTCAAATGGAGAGGTCTGCTGGTCAGCACATGCTGTTATATTCTGACCTGTCTGCATGCCTTCATTCTGCAGATTGTGCTAGTATTCTAGTTTTATAATATGCTCATGACTACTTGTCAACCATTAATTTACAAAACAAAAAAATGTTTTTTTTTTGATCAGCCATAATCTATGGATAATACTTTGTCTGGTGGATGATCACCAATTCTGTCTTGGTGATACTTCGGGTATGATAGAAAATAAACTGGGACTTTCTACTGATAGAAACTCCGGATGGACTTTCTACTGGTGGAATTTGAAATTTTATACCATGACATATATATGGAGATCAGAATAACTTCTACTGAGTCAAATGTTTTATTACAAGGATCACTTGCTCATCTGTGCATCATGTTTCTTTAATGTCTACAGAAAGCAGACATGGTTATAGGTGCCATATGTCCTCCAGATTTATATCAACAAAAATGAGGAAGAATAATAACTGAAATTGAAGAAATAGTAGTAATGTTAAAAAAGCCTGGAGTTCATTTTAGTTCTATGAATAATAATAATAATAGTCTAAACTGTAAATTCTGATTTACATTAAATTTTGAAAGAACAGCCGGTGAAACAATTTCAACGTAAAGTATATTTTAGAGCAAACACCTTTCTATAAATTTAGTAGTGCTCAAACCAAAGAAAGTTAAAGTTAAAAGTAATTTACTACCCCAGTCTATTATCAAGCTGCTTGTGTTATAGGCCAATCCCATTTCCATGTAAGAACTCCCGTATTATCTCCAAATTCCGGAAAATTGCAAATTTTTGCTGGTCTTGCACATCTTATTGGCCATTCATAATGATCGTGAACATTCTGGATCATTCTTGACACTTTCGGCCATATCCGGCAAAAAGCCCCAGAATATTTGATGTGACATTTTTTCCAGGACTAAACCAGCAGCACATTCCTAAGTCATCTGGGGCTGCTACATGGGCACAACATGAGCTACGGGATGGATAAGTTTTGGGTACATTAATGTTCTTTATGTCATGCTAAAATGGGGTGTGCCTTGCCCCCTCTCGAACATTCCTTAATGACAAGCATTATTCCAGTAGTTGCTGGCAAGTACACAGGCCACAGCCCTAATTACACTCTCAAATGTCCTCGATCTAGTCTTTAACCGGACATAGAGCACCCCTGTAACTCTCGAACATGGTCCAAACCATGTACCAATCACATATATCTCCCTTAGCTCCCAGACACTCAAGTGCTTCCCCTGAATGTAGCTGGTTCAAATACCCAGCAACATAGCTCCCAAACCTTCTTGGACTCCCCACATGCTGGTTCCAGATGTTGACTGGCCTATATAAACCCCCACATTTCTCCAGTGGCAGGCATTTTTACCCCACAGCCTTTAAGGGCTGTCAGGGTTTTGTTTTCACCCATGATGTCTGGATGGGCGGGTGGCGGGAAAAAGTTTGTTGGGGCTGTATCTCGGAAACCATAAGGTGTAGGAAGTTGATACTTGGTAGGGACATTGGTTGAGGGTTGTAGGTGTCAAACGTCATGATGTGACCTTGATTTAATCTTGATGTATTGACCCTGACCTATAAAATCTTGTACGGGCTATATCTCAGAAACATTGATTGGGGGCGTAGGTGTACAACATCATGGTGTGACCTTGATTTGACCTTGCTGTAGTGACCTTGAGTTTGAAAATCTTGTCCGGGCTATATCTCAGAAACCGTAAGGTGTTGGAAGTTGATGATTGGTAGGGACATTGGTTAGGGGTTGTAGGTGTGCAACATCATGGTGTTACAATGATTTGACCTTGCTGTATTTACCTTGACCTATAAAATCTTCTCCGGGCTATATCTCGGAAACCATAAGGTGTAGCCAGTTGACACTTGGTAGGGACATTGGTTGGGGGTTGTAGGTGTGCAACATCATGGTGTGATCTTGATTTGGCCTTTAACCTTAGTGACCATAAGTTTTAAAATCTTGTCGAGGCTCTTGAATTCTGTAAGGTGTAGAAGGTTGACACTTGTTAAGGACATTGGATAGGGGGTGTAGGTGTGCATCATGGTGTGACCTTTAGCTGTGTTTCTGCCAGAGTTTGTTTACCTGCCATATTTGAGACATGTTTCTCTTATTACAAAGATACATGGATTGCTGCAACTGACTATTATATGTACTTTTACATAATTGTGCTATTTCCATTGACATCTATTCTCCAGTGTATAAATTTTACAGCGTCATTACTTTTAGTTTACTGTTAATTATAATGTTGTCATCTTGCTATTGAATTGTCTTGTTTTAATACTTCATCTTTACACACATTTTCTTTCTCTTAGACATTATTTTCTCAACTTAAACATTATTTGGACCTTTATAAAACTGACACTGCTCAGAAAGTGTCCCGATCTTAGTACTGTTTCACTGCTAATATATCTCACGGTGTTGAAAACTATTTCCCCTGGCTGTGGTGTACGGCCATGTCTGATGCTATTTTTACATGGATGCCAAGAGCACAAGTTTAATCTCTGGGGATAATATTTTAAAAAGTATGGACATGCCATTAAAGAACAAGAGAGGAGGAGTTTCATGAACACTGGGCAGAAGGAGAGTCCCCCCCCCCCCCCCCCCCCTTCCTCCATCTTCCCGTTAGAGGGGACACGTGTATGGATTCAGGAAGAGGAGAATGATGGCACTGACACATCCAAAACCCGAATGGAGAGGGATGCTCTGGTGAGACCCAGATGCTAGAGATGCCAATAGTTTACCAAATACCAAAAGCCAAGTTTTTACTTGGGATAGCAGTGAAGGCAGTGATAAGGAAGGCACCCAAAAGTGGTGGATTGGCTGAAGGACATGAACCATGACTTGTACAAGCACTCTCAGGCCCATGGTACCAGAGTCATAGCCACAGTAGCTGAGACACCAACCAAGCCCTTCCATGTCTGCCACAGTTTCCCAGACCTGATTATAAGAGTGATGATCCAGACCCAGTCCAAGCAGTCACACTACTGTCATTATGTATGATCTGTCTGTTTAGATGTGAACATGTACCATATATATGCTTTCAGCATTTTCAAAATGAGACATTTGACCTGATAAAGAGGCAGAGCAGGAAGACGAACAGGGCCTGCCTACTGCCGCATCCTTTTCCCTCCCCATCACAGCCAACCCCAGGTTACTTGTCCCAAGTCATCCCCAGACATTCCAGTAGTTAGTCCAGCAACCAGTACAGCAGTCACTGCAGGCATTGTGTTAGCCAGTCAAGTAGCCAATGCAGCAGACTCTGCCCATCCACCAGCTAGTGCAGTAAACTCAAACCATCCAGTCCTGAAAGCCAGTCCAGCAGCCAATGCAGAAGCAGACTCAGCCCGTCCAGCACCCATTGCAGCAGTAGGCCCACCTGGTACAGGAGCCTCATGTCTGCCCAACAACACACTATGTGCCACCCAAGAATGTGACAGTTTTGGTATCGGTTGTGGCTACCAACCAAACACAAACAGCAAAGATGGCCACAGGTGCAACCCATGCCCGGCTCATCGTTTTTGACATGCCATTCACTGCAGCACACAAACCCACAACTATAGAAGAGATCTTAAACACATCATCAGTGTTAAATAAGGGAAAATGTTGAGGGGAAATTTGACAACAGCTTCCATGGAGTTTTGGCATCACACATGCCACAGTTTGATAATGACAATAGCTCCACATAGCCTGCCCAATGAATGAGCATCACAGCCAATAGGACTTGCAACCTGGATAACAATGCTCAGTGACTTTGCAAAGAGAAAGCAAATGAAGAGAACGTTCATACTTCAGACTTTGAGAAAAAAAATAAAACAGAAAAAAAGATTTAAAGAGATGGACAAGAAAGAAAAATATAACACACACACACACCCCAAAAAGAGAGAAAAAAGGCATGACTGCTGTGTACAAAAATATGAAAAGCCCAGTGCCTGTCCATCCCAAACAAATGTACTTTCCTGCTCTGCACCACAAGACTTAAATTTTTACTTCTGGCAAGCTCCCTATAATTTGTAATTACAGTCCTAGTAAAAATAAAAAAGATATTTAAGTGTCCCAAGTGCCCCCTTTATATAACAATTTACAGATGGCCCTCTCACAGAAGAGGAGATAACATCTGGCCCATGTAGGTAAGGCTTAAACCCCAGTCGACTTGCCCCTTCATAGCACAGCAGGGTTCAAACCCCAAGGATTACCCAGTAAGGCCAAACCTTACCTCGGGTAATCCCAGACGGACCTCTTAAGGTGTAGGGTTGTACACATCCTACTGGGTTCAAACCTTGCCTTTGAATGGACCGCCTTTACAAAACTTGAGGTGTGGGTTTGAACCTTTACAAACAAGGGCTTTAACTTTGTTAAGCTTTATCGGGTGAGTGAATGGTGTTTCGTCTGGATACATCCTGGATAATCTGTGAAAAAAACGAGCCCTGAGTGATCCAGCAGGACAAGGAATGGTCCCATGCATGTCCCATTTTGGAACGGGAGCAGTTTTACAAGGATGCATTTAGGATGATTCGGTATCAATTGTGCAAATCCAGGGGCATCCAGGATCCAAACAATGCAGGGGCATCAATTGGGGCCACTTATCCAGTACTGTTCCTGCTTTAACCCAGGTTAAGTACTGAAGCTGTATGTTGCTGTATATTGCAGCACTGGGAATACATTGGAAGGTGCTGAAAATAGGGCCAAGTCAAATTTGTGATCAGTGATGGCGGACACAATTCCTCCCACTGTGCCCTACTCCCTGCTGGACCATCTACTGACGTGGAACAGGCCCATCTGCAAAACAACAGAGTCATAATATTTGCTGAAATGTGGTTTGGTTGAAAATAAGTTTGTATAAGTATGTATTCCAGATTGCCTGGGGGCCAGTTTCACAAAAGGACTTGCCCCTGGCTTAGACTTATAGGTTAAGCCTTTTGTCGTTAAGGCTAAGTCTGTGGTGTTAGAGGTTTTCACAAATCTAAATTTTGGCTAGGTCTATCTAGGAGTGGGTTTTACTTTGGTAAACAAAGCCTTAAATACGGTTGCCTTTGAATTTTTTTCACTTGAAAATTGAATTGCTAAAAATGAGTTAAAGGATATATGTCACCAGTAAAATATTTTGACTGGAAAGAAAGGGTTACATGACATGGTTATTTGATAAGCTTAGACTTAGCTAAGTCACCCTTGGTGAATTCCATTAACGTCCTAGACTTAGCCAATACAAAAATCTCACATTTAAGTCCCTGTGAAACCATTCCTTGAAATTGTTTCGGTTTTTATACATCGGGGTCACCAAGTTTGGGTTGATTAACCCAATGTGTAGTGGTTGCTTTGTAACCACTTGCTAAGTTTATGCTTGCCAATGATGATTGTGATTACATACACATTAAGACAGTAATGTAAAAATATCTGAGCCATAAACAACTAAAACATTAAACACACACAAACAACCCCACAAAGATCTGTAGAGAGGGATGCTCGGGTATGGATACAAGAGTCATGTGGTACATATGCCCAAAGGTAGGTAAGCCATTGTGTTCAAAATCATATGAACAGTTCAGACAGTTTATAAACAGTTCAAAGACGTTGTTTATGACCGTTAAATTTAACGTTGCCTTGCGAAGTAAATAAAAAGCAAGTTACAATACAACCTGACACTTAAGGAGCAAACAAAACTTTTCAAAAGCGAGACCAACATATACTTGCTCCAGTCCATTCTGCTTGATAAACTTATTTTAAGAACAAAACAAATGTTCAAGACATGGACCCTATAAACCCTATGGTCTCGTAAAACAAGAATCTATGTTTAGAGGGGTGTTCCACTGGAGCCTACCCATAACCGACTTACTCGGGTGAGTAGGGATCGGGAACACTTTTCAGTGGAAAAAATGAAGAGTCGGTTAAATTTTCACAACAGGACGTAATACATCCCAGCTGGTCGACTGGATCTACATCCCCATCTGACTTTGAGTCGGGCTGTTTCCTGTATTTGTTTACGTTGTATCGGTTGTCGTATCATGAGAGATAGTTTTATGGGCAGAGGAAACCAGTACATAGTTGGTCAAGGTTCTGTACCGTAAACTGCAGACCATCGGTAAGAAACTACCAACTTTTCCTCATAGGGTCTGGGGTTTGTATTGCCGACCTCAGAGGTGGGAGGCAAGTGTGGACAATCCTTAGAGGCACAAGGGACAAGTTGTAGCTAATCTCAACAAGCCATAGTGATGCCCGGATAACACTCTAGAAGTGTATTGACTCGCCACAACCAGACTTGCAGTCGGTAGTGCCAGTCCAGTCTATCATGCAGCAATTTCTGTATGGATCAAGAAGAAGATCAAAGAAGGATCAAGTGTCGACCAATTAACAAATTGAAAACCAGGTCAATACTTAATATTTGTATGACATCACGTGACCAGAACTACAGCATCTTTTCCCTTATGTCCAGAATTGGTAATTTACCAGGTCCGAGTTTGGAGTTTAAAAGTCAGGAACAAACAAGAGGGTTTTCATTATCACACGATATTTGTACAAGATGCAGCATTGTTAATGAAAATTTTCCATTTTAAATAGCTTTCTTTTGTCATATAATCAAAATCAGAAATAGGTTGATACATTTTTATGTAAAATTAAAGTCCAAACCTGAAAACCATGATTACAAAATATAAAAATAATAGTCTACTTTGCAAAGAAAAATAAGCAACTCTAAGACAAATCTATATTGCTTTGGTCATTTTTGGATAAGTATTGTCAATAACTTTTAACTATATCACATAGATTTTATCTTTCGAGTTTTCCTTCAATGTAAAACAACATCTGCAATCTGTTTTAATGTACATTTTATTGACCAGGGGTGGGATTCACAAAAGGTCTTAAGTCTAAGCTTTGCCTTAAGTCTAAGATAAAAGTCTTAAATGTTAAAAACTTTGCCATAAAGTTAAGACAAAATTTATGCTTAGACAAAATGGGATTCATAAAAGGTCAAAGACAAAATTTTGTCTTCAGTTTTGTCTCAACTTTAAGACCACTGCTGGGCAGACTTGAGTCATTTTCAAAATATTCCATTGCATGTATTTACATTTTAACCTTTGTTATGTCACCAAAAATATACTATGGGGATCTGTACTTTCTATAAAATTAATTTATGTGGATTGTAATAAAAATTTACATTGTTCAATTTCCTATAAATTTACACATTTTACCTCATTGTGGTGAAAATATGGTCATAAAAATGGCTGACTCAATAAAACACAAGGATTACTATTTTTACATTATTTTACCCAAAAAAGTAACAAATCTGTTTTATAATTTCGAAAAGCATGTTTGGTGTATCTATTGGTTAAAAATATTTTTGTTTTGTTAAAATTTGTTAATTTTGATACAAAAGAGTTAAGACTTTTTGCATAACTTTTGTCTCAGCTAAGATTTTGCTAAGCACTTTTTGTGAATCCCAACTTAAGCTAAAATCTCAGCTAAGATAAAAGTCTTAAACTTAAGACTGGTCTTAGCTAAAATTTTGTCTAAGATTTAAGACCTTTTGTGAATCCCGGTCCAGACTCTTATTTATACACTTTATAATAATTGTTTTATTTTATTACATATATAGGAATTTTAAAATAACAGAGGTAATCTCAAATGTATTCATTTTAACGTATTTCCAGTTTCAAGGGGATTCCCTTAATAATATAAACATGAGGATATGAATATTTCACTTCAGTTTCTCCCATTGAACACTATTGTTCAGACACGGACAGGTCCTGCACAACAACAACAAAAAAGTTTTCCGGGCGTATGTCTTCTGTTTGAAAATGATCATAACGACAATGGTTGTTGAGCCAAAAACATGATATTAACAGTTTTCAATTATTTTTTTGATGACAAGTATATCTGATAGTTATAGTTTTTTTACACAATGAAGAAAAACCCATTATCATGTTCAAACCATAGTGTTAGGCTGATTAATTTAGCACGATATTTCAAGAAGAGATTTTGTTTTTGGAATATGGTTGTGGGAGTTTCATTATTCTTTCAGTATGCAAGTCAACAGCATTTGTATAACTTTCAAGTGACTGTATGTGTGCTAATTAATGACAGAGTTAATGGGTTTATCAACTGGACTTATTAATTTTACATATTACATTTATCTCTTGTTGAAAGGTGAAACCCAAACTGGTTTCATCCGCTTTTAATCCGGTGAAAAACCAGTCTGATGGACCAGCATTTGTATGACGTTTCAAATGGTCACACAGATAAAATTCCAAATATAAAAATAACGGAAAATTGAAAAGAAAATACATCATGTTACTGGAGTCTCATCATTATCTTGGATAAGGGCCACGGTGGTGCAGTGGTAACCCACTTGCTTCCCACCTCTGAGGTCTGCGGTTTAAACCCTGGGGCCGATTTCACAAAGGGACTTAAGTCCAGATTTAGACTTAAATTTAAGACTTTGGTCTTAAATTTTGTAACCAGTCCGTGGTCTTAGACTTAGCGGATTTCATAATGCAGCCAAGTCCATTAAATTGCTAATACAGTGGACTTAACTTTAAGTCTGGGGGGTAGTGAGCTTAAATTTTGCAAAGAGGACTTAAATATGGCCACCATAAACTTTTCTCCACTTCAAAATTTGAAATGGCTGTAAATAAATTATAATTATATATAACACCTCACTAAAGTAGTATTTGGGAAGTTTACATGTGGTAACAAGGCTATCCATTTCAAAACAGCACTTATCCTCAGATAAAATGCATCAAATGAAGGATATAAAAGGTCATATGACACAGAAAATCACTGTGGTTATTTGATAAGCTTGGGCTTATCTAAGTCACCCTTTGTGAAATTAATTTTAAGTCCCAGACCTAGCTAAGACCAAAGTCTTAGATTTAAGTCCCTGGCTTAGCCAAAAACTAAGTCCCTTTGTGAAATCGGCCCCAGGACCCCATGTGGGAAAGTTAGTAGTTGCTTAACGATGGTCATCAGTTAATAATACAGAACCTTGACCAACTATATGTGCTGGTTTCCTCTGCCCATAAAACTGTTTATCGTTATATGGCATATATACAGTGTTGAAAGCGACATTAAAACCCAAATAAATAAATTATCTTTGATTTTTTCATGATTACTGAAATCGTTAACAAAGAATTTATTTCCACTGTCCAAATTCTTGAACTAAAATGATGAATATTGAAAGTGTTTCAATTGTATCAGGTTATATAATTTAAATGTCTTAATTTTATTGCAAAATGAGATGGGGCAAAGGGGGTGATTGGATTTAATAAACTTTCATAGTTCCATTATACGAAGAATCTTTTGACAGGTCATGCTAGAAAAAACAGTCAAATCTCCACATAAGAGGCTTTGATATAACTAGTCTTAGTGGTTTAATGCAGAAGTGACATCCTTGGTTTTTTTTTCAGACAAAATAAACATACTGCAAGATCAATGTAAACTTTCCTTGACTCATCAGCTAGCTGATTGGGATGATTGTTCACTTTCACAAGGGATAGTCTAACAGAAAGGGTTCTCTGGCATACCTGTACTGTCTTGGATGCAAATTTCCTGATCATTCCTAAAGATGGCCAGCCATGGTGCTCCCTGACACAAGGTATGGACAAATCCAAAATATATTATAAACTACTAACCACCTGGCATCCAGGTTATGCCCTACATCCTTATTTTGTCTAAAGTAAGATCTGGGGTCGTTTTCACGAAAGGGATCAATATCATGTTGTGCCAAAAATCAGCCCAAGTTTAGTATCAACTTGAGGCTGATCCCCTTTGTGAATTCCCACCCTGAATTACTCTCCCATTCGCCCTGGGCATCTTCCAGGGCAACAATAATACAAATAGACGATGGAGCTTTTATTCAGTTTTTGACAAGTCTGAAAAAGTTAAGATACGGAAGAGTATTAGGGCCAAGTAATTTTTTTTACTAGGCCCTAATACTCTTCCGTATTAAGGGGTTTCCCCAAGAAAAAATGCAATGTAACCCAACCTCTCATAAGCTCCAAATAAATATGCTATTTTTCAGAAATTTGTTATCATTAAAGAAGTCCATTTTCTATATTAAAGGCATGTCTATGTACCCACTTGTTACCAATTCATGCTGTCTGTCTACTTTAATAGAATAACCAAATGGACAAAGAACAGGGAGCAGATGATCCAGATAATATATATGACATCTCACTGTGAGAAGACAAAAGTTCCTACTCTTTAATGAAATAATAAAAGTTATGACTGCTTAAAGTATGGTGAAGTAATATAGTTGTGGTGAAGAAGCAAAAGGTCATTACCTTATCTGTATTAAATTTATTTTCAAAAGTACAAAGAAAATTGAAATATCTATGAATTTTATTAGGAGAGGTGCAATCTGTTTTGTTTCTTTCTGCTACCTTGTAATTTTGCCATTTGTCTCTACTGAAATCAATTTCCAAAACTAGGTGACATCAATTGCTTGACAGTGAAAATCTCGTGGCGTTCTGAAGTGTTTGTGATTCTCTCTAAAGTGTTTTGTCACATTAAAAAGTTCCAGGTTGACTGTAAAAGTAAATATTCATGCATTAATTAGCCGACCCTTTTCAACATATATTTGATAAGGCAAGATAACAACTGGGTAAAATCTTTTAAATAGATATTAATTATTAGTTAATCGATCATGACTTCTTTCAACAAAGACGAAACATTTGATGTGGCCAGATAACTATAATGACTGGAATTTATAAAGTAGAGATATATTAGTTTCATCTCAAAATCGGTAAATTTGATAGAATATACGTAGTTTTAAGGTTTGAAAATGAGAGAGAACTTGTATTTCAAGTTTTCATGCAATTTTTACACGTCTTTATTTACTGTTGGAGGGACAGGGCGATATTAAAAATGCATGTAGGCAATCGGACAGTGTGAATATTACTCTCACCAATATGCTGGTTACAGCTTATGTACAAGGTGAAACTATAGCATTTCTGTAATAAGTAAGGTGACCATAGTATTGAAATAAAATTAGGAACACTACAAGTTTCTGGAAACAGCTTTCACAAATTGCATAAGTGAACACCGAACAAAAACTCAAAAAGGGTATGTTGATTATATTATTTAGCAGATATTTCCCACTGATATCAATTTAGTGAATACAATCCCATAGATCATATTCAGAGATATTATATATGAACGACAAGAAATTTTTAGGGTAAAATGGCTGCATGTATACTCCATTTTGTCAATTCAAGCACCGTCTCATAGAGCGTATTCCGCAATATACATCGGTGTATGCAGCGAACAAAGAATTGTTGTCGAACGCCTAAGTCTACGTACACATGTATGCGGCTCACGACATCCGACGGCCGATTTGCGACAGCGAATTTTGTTTCAACCTTCCCATTATTCTGACGGCACTCATCTAAAGTCACTTGCCATCCGATTTTTTCGGTCCCAGATCGAAAAAATCGCTGTCGCACATCGGACGTCGCAAATCGGAGTCGGACACATGTAAACAACCAAACATAAATGAGAAGGAGGGAAAAATTCGCTGTCGCAAATCGGCCGTCGGATGTCGTGAGCCGCATACATGTGTACGTACACTCAGATGTAATCCTCGGAACGTGAAATTTATCTGCGCCGAGTAATCTCCACTTGTCATGGTAGCACTCGGAATTTCAAGATGGCGACATAAACAAAGTGGGGTAAAACACCAGTAGATACAGGTTATTTTGTTACATTTATGCAAGCTTTGTAGCACAATGGAGGGAAGGCCACCCATAATAATTTTTATTATAATTATTACATGTTACTTATTGCACAATATCAAAACTGAACATTTTTTTCTGATGTGGCAAGTATTGATTTTTTTGTAACCCAGAGCAAATACCATCCAGATACGCCCACTGTGTGATCACTTGGTTAGTGATTAAACTGATCGTTGATCACCCCCATCCGAATTCTCCTAAAATGTCTCTCATTTTCCTTTCAACCCAATCACTGTTCATTTTATCCTAGATTTTCATTGCGTTCGTTGTGAATGTATTTCAAAAGTGATCGTCCTTACATTAGTAACATATCCAACACCACAAGTAAGTGTAGTTTTTCTTTCTTGAGGGTGTAGGGGCTTGTAAATCAAGATATAATGCTCTGTATTTATTATAACTGAAGATATCATTAACGTCAATACGTTACCAATCTCTCATACTTTATATATTGACTTTGTGTTTTGATAAATATTTATAACCTGGAGTGACATTATCAGAGCATCTGTAAACTTTTTATCAACACAAATGCGTGTATATATCAGTGTGTATTTTGCCTACTCCAAGTGTAACACAGTGGGGCAGTATAAATACATGAACTGCACTAATGACCCCCATAAATCATAATTTACTTCAGTAAATATTTGTAGAGGATAAAAAACTGTCCAAATGACTAACGCAAATAGCAACAGTCAGTGAGACATTAAACATTCTTCTTGTGATGCAAGTGAACATGATTCAACATGATTCAATAATCAGTTAAAACAATGATAGGTTATATTTATCTCCATTTAGTTATTTTTTCTACTTTATAGCTATGCTATTTTCAGTCATCCTTTTTTCTTTCCTAATTTTATTGAGGGGGGGGGGGGGGGGGGGGGGGGGGGGGGGGTGGTCAGGATTGTAGGTTAGTGGTGAAATTTCCACTAAGTAACCCTCTTGTGCAAGATTGTTGTCAGTATTTGATTTTTGCAAAATACTTTTTATTAGTCTCTGTTTCGTCACACTGTTGATGATACTAAGTCTCACTCAATGGGCCTTGCTTTTCATGTTTTTGTATACTTTTGAATAATCAATACACATAATTAACTGAACTTAACCGTATCTGTCCAAGCTATTCTAAATAATACCTTTTTGATCTTTGTTTAAATTTCCAGGGTAATATATTGTTACCCCCTTTTCCTCACCACCTCAAACGTTTTTACATGCCACAAGACACTATGAATTATGTAAACATTAACAAATTCTGTTTTTGTTCCTATTACTTTCATCAGGACGTAAGGATTTTGTGTGTTTTTTAACTCCAAGTGGCATCAAGTTACTTTCTTATTACCTCAACTTGCTACCTCACTCCCTGAAGACACTCCCATTACTTTAAGATGGAATCGCATTCCCTAAAATAAGATCTCAATAGCTAAGGTTTCTAAGTCATTTCGGCAAAATACTATCTTTTATCTTATAGATACTGTTTTGAGATTTCAGGATGAACACTTCTTATCTCAAGGAATCAAGATAATACATTTAAGGACTGACATACTCTCTAGTGGTAATGAATTAATATCTTGATCGAATATACCTTCTAGATACTATCTTATTATTTCAAGATGGGTACTTCTACTCCCTAGGAATCAAGAAAATAAATTGAGGGAACGGCCTACTATCTACTCTTAATGACTTGATGGAATGACCTCCTATTTTGAGGTAAGAAAATGGTATCTGGAGGCAGTATTTTACTGCCATATGGTAACAATGTACTTAATGTGGAAAGGCCTCTTTCTCACCCCCTTCAGTAAAATGCTACAGTACAGCAAAAAAAATAAATAAATAAGAAACATGTATGGTCTTATTTGTAGCCAGTTACGTGAATCTTCCATTAATATAACTACAGATAGTACCAATCCAGCATTACTTACTGTGCAGTAAAATACTCACAACTACTGCACATGCCTGCCTTGTCTCAGCCTTGAAGGATATTGCTGGGTTGGTTGTCCTTTAGGAGGGTAACTCACTATCATCCACCACATCCTTGGTCACTTTAAGGTTTCCATCCAGGTTTGTGTCAGACAAAGAGCAAAAACTTTTAAACATGTATATCTAGCTCAAGAAACTGCATTGGGCTTACAAATACTAATTATGCTGCAGGGAGGGGGTGGGGGTGGTATTGCAGTCACTTTGGACTTCTTTCCATGGTACACTGCTTTAAGCTGCCAGGCAATTCCATTTCTAATAGAATGGTATGCTTATCTTGTCGACCCATACTATGAAACCATTTGCTAGCTTAAAAAAGTTGAATGTGGTATCTATCACATATCTATCACAAAGTGAAAAAACTGGTGTCACCTGAGCCTTACCATAGTATAACATGTTACTCATGGGCTGTGACCCTCCACATGGAAAAGGAAGAGCCATGGTAACAGTTGAACTGAAATTTAGATGTCATGATGGCCCCTTGCTAATTTCCTGACAGGAGGCATTCAGAAGTAAACTATAGCCCAGTTCATTTATCTGGAATATTATCTGGAGTCTTCATCTGGACAATGAAAGGATTGTTTGTGTATCTAAATAAATCTTGGCTATTTGTAACACTTGTCCATACAAGCCAGTGAGTGTTCTCCAGATTGAGAGATAACAATTTGCTCTTTGCAAAGATTTGAAGTAGCCTTTTATCCAATGTTAAGAACAGGCCTGACAGATAGCAAAATACTTAATAAAGATCTCATCTGCAGCTATATATCATGCATAGATATAAAAACATGCCTTTCTTATACGTCATCAAGATATAGTTATGGTATTTAATTTTCAGGTTTAAAATTATAACAGCCATTTGTAGTGGTGACTGGTTGTGGGTTTGGACCATTCAAACTAGGTCTGCAACATGATAGTCAGGATACAATTATTTTCCAAATTTCAGATGCCTGTTTTATAACTTTCCAATAATGTGTCAGTAAGAACATCCTACTAAAACTGCTGTATAGTCTTTGTAAAATATACACTATATTTCAAAAAGTGTTAGTTGTTTGTTATGCTGATGGTTATAGCAGAAATAGGAATAGCACATACAAATATAACATAAAATTTACCTGAATATAAACAAATATCTACAACAGCAAAGTGGAACTTATTTTGGTGAAATAAAATCATCACCCGGATGCAAGTGATATAGTGTCTGCTTTAAACCATAATAAAATGAGTGAGAAGTCTGACAAACCTCTATCACCGCCTGTGCTATTGACATTGGATGTACCATCAGGCAATGCTCTCGTGAGAAGAGACAGCAAAGTCAGGGTAGGTACTGACATATCACAGCAGATTTTATATAAATATATAATGAGAGACTGGCCTGATATAACTGAAGTTGTTAAACGGGTGTAAAACCCCAACTTTGACTTTATTTGAAACTCCAATATGACAATTTGATTCAAGTCTTTAAAACTTTCAACAATTTTCAGCAAAAACTTTGTTATTTACATACATTTTAAATGCCACATTTCTTCGATTAAATCTAAACAACAGCATGATAGTCCTATTTATCACCAAACTTGTGTTAACTAATATCTAGGGACTGGTGCCACAACAATCAAACTTCTACTTATATATATCTATGATTTCCAACATCTTCTGATGTTGGAAATTCAAAGCTGGTTCTACCAAGTACCTGTACCTAAAACCACAAGTAGCAATGCCGAGGGAATATCTCAATATGACCCCTGCTGTTGAATGGAACACCCATTTGACTTTGTTTTAGTTATATTCTACATCCCACGGTGATGATATTTATGTCAAATACTAGTATCTAGCATGAAGAAAATGATCTCAGGATTTTGGGCCCTCAAAACTGGTTTTACCTCGTTTGAACTTATACTAGCTCTATTTATGTTGTTGTACAACAGATTGCCCTGGCAGTTTACAGGCGTAAATAAGCTGAGGCAACCATAATGATTACTATTGTGTCAAGTAAACTAAGCTTTTGACACAAAGATTGTCACTGTTACATAAAAATTGCTGTGTACCTAGCTGGTAACACACTTGCCTAGGAATACAGTTACATACATAGTGGCTAGGATGAACGTTTAAATCGGTAGTCCTTGGTCAATGGATCCTATCCCAAGTGGCATGCTACAGAATCCCAGGAACATTGATCAATGGCCAATGCTGAGACTCTGTCAGGGGAATGTCAGCTGCTACAGTTTGGACAATGCTTGTGCAGTCTGGATTGGTCAAATAGTGTTTCGAGTTTTACATTAAAAGGAGATGCAGTACATTGTCATTGACCATAAATACACAATACAAAAACAGTGGCATAATTTGGTACAAGCGCTAAATCGGCATACACCAGAAGTACATAGATGCAAGAACTGTTCAATAAAGAACACCGATGCAAAGAGGTCAACCTTGCAATCTCCATGTTGATTAACTTTGCATGGATTTGGGGCATGATTTTCTTTTGGTATTAAAGGTTAGTAAAATGCTACAATGTAACAAAATTATTAAACTATCGCAAGAAAATGGAAATATTGGATCTATCGTGTCAGTGTTGTCATACTGTACTGAGGGCTGTGTATTTATACCTGATTAATCAGATAAGCCACTGTGGCCTAGCAGTGACACACTTGTCTAGGAACTCAGAGGACGTGGGTTCAATCCCAGGTACAGGCAGATACATAGTGGCTCGGATGACCACTTGAAATGGCGGTCCTTTGTCATTGGGTCCTATCCTCAGTGGCAGGTTAAAGAACCTAAAGGACATTGATAAATGGTCATCCTTGAGCCTCTATCTTCAAGTTAGGGGAATGTCAGTTACTTGTGAATTGGGGCTGTACCGGTACAGTCGGATTGGTTAAATAGCGCTTTGAGTCCTGTAGTATATGGAGATATTGCGCTGAGTATAAATACATAATAATAATAATAATAAGCATTTTTTGATGCATCATATTTCTAATGGTGCAGATGCATTAGACGACAAATGTATGTAAGTTAGTATTGATAATGATAACACACACAAAAAGGTTTTCTCCCTATTTTTTGTGTGGTTTATTATTTATTTCAGAACACATACCAACAGTTATTAGGTTTCTATACAGTATTGGTCATTACAATAAACAGTTCAAAAGAGAAGTGGTACAAAAATATAAAACACTCGTTAGAAACAGGTTAACTTGAGAATTGCTCCAAACTTGAAAAATATGTATTCTATCGCCTTGAGTCTGCCCAATAGTTACATCATCATATGTAAAGATATTAGCTCAATGAATGGATGAAGACCAATCAATCTATGAATGGATATACACGACGATTCTTGCTCACTGAAATGCAAACAATTGACCACACCGGAGGTGAGATAAAAACCTGCTTAATATAAAAAACAATGTCACTTAACATAAATAGATAAATAGTAAACTGATATGACACACTCATCACCCACCAATGTCACCATACTCTATATCACAAGAAGATACTACAGAGAAGTGTCACTCAATCACTTTCAATCAAACCAATGTCTCACTTTTCAGTGCTACAAAAAAACAAGAACTCCACAAAAATATGTATATATTTACAAAGTAAAGCCTATAAATGTGGAAGATTAGAATTGCTTTCAGACCCACAAAAAGTGTTTTTAAATAGACAAAAACAATAAATATGATAAATAGCTGAACAGAACAGTTTTTGACCAAGCGAGAGAGATATTTCATCAATTTTCTAGTAAGTTAAGACTATGTTTCTGTAATATTTCCCATGTTTTAATTATGCAGTGATATTTTATATCAGGTCACAACCACATAGAACTATATTGACCTAAGTAACAGTTTAGGTCCTGTTCAACAGCCGGCGTCATCTATGGGGATGGGTCCTCAGCCTTGCACCTCGTGGGAGTCGAACCTACATGTACACAAAGGTGATAGCCTGTGATTAGATGCCAAAATTGCTAACCACTGGGCCAATGAGGGCCTCTAAAATTACGTTGATGTATAAACCTGAAAAATAATATATTATTATTATTTGCACTCAATCCAATTTTTCTTTTCAAATAACTTGTGTGTACAGTTCCGAGACATTTGTTCACCCGGACATGTGTGAAAGCCCCCATTGCCATGGTGTCTACAGTTATTGTAATTAACTACATTGTCCAGTCTCTTACTACTCGAAAAATAAATAGACTAGCAAGAATAGGCTACTTGGCATAGGTATAAAGTGTGAGAAAAAAAGATTAAGTCAATTGCTGCTTTAATTGGGAACATAATCAAGTAGTCTGTGACAAATAGTGTGGTTTTGCATTTTCAAAAGAAACTGGGTAGTAATGCTAACGGCAAGTGAAAACAGAAAGTAATGAATTTCAGTATCTTTATAAAGGAGAATAATTTGGCAGATTGCGTCTGTCTGCTTGTTTCTTATAACTCCAAAAAATAAAACATATGGACACATTTTGATGAAATTTCAAAAAAAAAAAAAAAAAATCTCGACAATAGAATTTTTAAAGGCTTTTTTTAACCATTACATCTCCTAGTGCTGTTCTTATTTTTTTTATTATAATCTTCAAAAATGTGTCAAATTGAATTACACTAAAGGAGCTATTATAAAATAATTTATCTACTTAGTTAAGATAATAAGTCTTCAGAAGCCAAACCAAGGTTCGGATATGATAGGTTTATATACTGTAAAACACAAT
This sequence comes from Sabellastarte sp. h YS-2021, assembly GCA_964017235.1. Taxonomy (NCBI): domain Eukaryota; kingdom Metazoa; phylum Annelida; class Polychaeta; order Sabellida; family Sabellidae; genus Sabellastarte; species Sabellastarte sp. h YS-2021. Next base: position 88,348,088 of record OZ024928.1, read on the forward strand.
TTCTTCACTTACTTCTGTCTAAATTCAAGTGTATGTTGACTGCTTTAAGTGCTAAGTCTGCTTTAAAAATATTTAAAAAAACTCTCTGTAGGCAAATTTATAGGTTTCATCATCAGTCATTGGAAATTAAATTCTATGTTATTATAATAATACCAAAGTACTGATAGATTTATATATTTCCAGGAGACAACGTCCAAAATTATAAACACACTTATAAACATACATGTACAGGGGAAATTATGTACGCTTTGTGTCAACCACTGTTAGATATGCTAAGTAAGAGTATCCTGACTTTACAAACAAAAGGAGTCCAAGTACTGTCCTTGATAAAGGGTCAATCACTTATTCTGTCTTCAAAATGTATATTGTTGGACACTTATTGCGAAATATTTCATTTTAAACAAATTCCCATATCGCTGGCATTGTTCAAATTATATAATAAGGCACATGCATTTTTGATATATACATTCACACAGCTGAAATACTTACTTTGAATCACTGACCATCAACATGTTTCAATACACTTTTTAATTTTGGTTAGACCCAGATTGTCAGATCAGCAAATGGGAAAACAATGTGATCATTTAATGTTATTTGATATCTTTCTTAACATCTCCAGTAATTACCGTTTTATTAACAATATGCAAATACTAACGTGTCAAAGATTGGGCAAAATTGGTGAGGTCTTACCTGCCCAGTGGTAAACAGTGCTAGCATTTGGTCACTTATTTCCCATTGCTGTGGTCACGGGTCACATTACAGCTTGTGGCAAAATGTAAAATTCAGTATGCTCTGTGCTGATAAAACCTGAGCTGTCTTTGAATCACACTATATCATTAATTGGTACAGTTTTGTGAGAAATAATGGAATCACTATAGATCCATTTGAAATGTTATAAGTTAAATAACCGATGTTTCCACCACACTGATTACACGGATAAACCTAGCTGTCCTGATACCCGCATCCCATTATTCTGACGTCATGAGATGGCGTGGAGAAACGGCAAAATTGACCAAAATTACTTAGTCATCACCTGTCACCGACCTAGTTTAAAAACAGCAATTATCTCATCCCCTACCTTCTGTTGTTTCATGTGAAAATTGAACTCCCCTTCTCTTCAAGTAGATCAGTCATGGACATTCTTGCCTCCCACCTTTGAGGCCGGTGTAACGCCATATTTTACATCCCTGCCATATTTTACACCCTCTCTTTGATCTTTTAGGGGATGCATTATATGGCAATCATATTTTACACCCCTAGCAATAGGGGATTAAGGGGGTGTAAAATATTGCTGCTATATTTTACACCCCCACCAAAAGTTACACCCCCTACTAGTCCATACAGAGCAAATCATTTGAGGGATTAGGAGTAAACCCTTTACTGGTTAGATTGCAATTGAGTTTGGAAACTGTCTGTTGTCTAACCACTACTTAGGACTTGATTTGTTATACTTTTGGGGTGTGACAGCAACTGGATTAGATTATGATTTGTCTATTGTCTATTCACTCTTTAAGTTGAATTGTTTGGCTATGTTTGTGGCTTGGTAAATGGATTAGTTTTAGATTTGCCTTTTGTTTTAGCACTCTTTTTGAACTTGATATGTTTCACTTGTGGTTAAGTGACTAGCTAAGCTAACAGGATCAATTGGTGTTTAAGATGTTTTTGGGAGATAAATCTCCTTCATGACAATGCTACATAATTTCCTTTAATTTACACATTCTTGCATGGTTTATATTATATTCAGAGTAAAAATCATCCTAAAAGAATTTTATTATATTACTGTTATTTACATAGAAATTGGATAACATGTAAGAAATCCAATCTAATTTGTTAAAAGTTTCTAGATGAGAAGCCACAGCTAAGTTGGTCAATAGACCAATTTTGTTCATTATGTGATATAAAAAGCAACTAAAAGAGACAATGTATAGATGATCTAATTAACTAATCAATCACTAATCATGAAACAATAACCTATGTTTTACCTAGTCACGTAAGTCTCTTTGAAGAACCCCAGGTGAGAAGCCACATTTATTTTAAAGCCTTGCACATAGTTGCACATAATTTCAATTAAGGACTGGCCTAGTGAATACAAATGAACAACAATGGTTTGGCCTCTCACTTCAAAGGAAAATATATATTAGTATACAGAAATAATTTTGTCCCACTGTATAACACTAAATATGTTGCAAATATGTTTTATTTCATTCAATTTATTACTTTTACACATTTATTTGTGAATTAACTGAGAAGTTACTGAAACACAATTAGCTATTAATTAGTATTATTATTATTATTGATGAATTAACTGAAAAGTCATTGAAAAATAATGAGCTATTATTGTTAAGATGGGTAATCAAATATTTTAAAAATATTTAACAATTTGTAAGCAAAGGAATTATTGTGTTTCAGTTTTAATACTTAATTTGTGGATGTTTACAGCTGTTGAATTTTAATTATTTCATAAATATAGCAACTGTAAAGAAATCCACCAAGGGGTGTAAAATATGGCAGGGGGTGTAAAGTATGGCAAGGGGTGTAAAATATGGCAAGTTCACTTGCCATATATTACACCCCCATGCATTTTATGTGGGGTGTAAAATCTGGTGCTACACCGGGGTGCAGTTCCAGGCACGGGCTCAAGTGGGAAAGCTGGTAGTTGCTTGCCGTTGGTCGGCAGTTTACAGTACAGAACACTAAAGAAATGTATTTACTGGTTTCCTCTGCCCTTCCAACTACCCATCGTGATATGACCTGTACAGAGTTGAAAGTGACGTAAAACCCCAAATAAATAAATAAAAGATCAGTCATGGAAGTAAACGGGACGAGACAGTCAGTGACAGGCAGAAACTTAAAGAAACAGATGGTAAACAGCACAAAATGTGACATCACATGGAGGAACTTTAAAGAATTTTTTTAGGTAGACAGAAAGCAAGTTCTCCTTACATAAAAGGAGTAAGTAAAGTTGGATCCCATCTCTTCTCTCATTTCCTTATGCCAGTGACTGTTAGAGTGTTGGGGGTTTTATGGAAAGAAAAATAGAAAAAAATGAGTATTTTAACATTTACACTTTTACTGCTACATTCACCAATTTCTCAAACAGTTTTCCAGCTTAACTTACCAACTGTATCCTCAAGTCATTTCTCCGCCCCCGTCCAAGATTTGCTCATTTTCATGGTGCAAGCAGACAGGGTCTGTCTTAGAATATTTCTTAGAATTACACTTAAGTCTAAGAAAAATTCTATGCTAAGAATTTTCTTACTCTTAGGATAAAATCCTATTCACAAAACAATTCTTAGCTAAGAATAATTCTAAGAAAAGAAGTAAAAGGAAATGTATGCAATTCTTAGAATTTTTCTTAGACTAATTGTAATTCTAAGAAAAATTCTAAGAATACAGATCTTGGCATATGTGAAGATAAAGTTAGAAATTTTGAAATAATATAAAAATTCTGAATTTCATTACAGTACACACACAATAGACAACTTAGTATGTTACACTCTGTTCTGGATGTCGATTTGCAATCAGTTGCTGCACTATAATCACCAAAACAACTATTTTTCTTAAGGTAAGCATGCTATGTGCCAGTCTTAGATTTAAATCAATTCTTAGAATATTCTAAGAATAAGAATCTTTGTGAATAGCAAATTCTTATTCTTCGAGAAATTCTAACAATAAAAACCATTCTTAGAAAAATTCTAAGAATAAGCATAGTTCAAAGAATAAGAATCTTTGTGAATAGGAAAATTCTTATTCTTAGAATTTGTCGAAGAAAAACAACAATTCTAAGAAAAATTCTAAGAATAAGAAACTTTGTGAAGGCCCGGATCTCTGATATGTAAGTCATGTAATATAATGATTGGGGCTAAAAGTATTGTTTTGTTCTTAATTTCTACCACGAAACTTTCAAATTTTGGAAAAGACTGCTCTAGTGTTTGACAAAAGTTGTGATAGTACGATCTCAGTGGGTCTGCCTCTTCTTTCTGTATGACTCTTCATTTTGTTGACGTTTTAATGAGAACTATTGAACTTGAAGCCTATGTGCATAACTTGCTAACTTAGATAACAATAGTGAATCTAAAGTATTATTTGACTTAAAAAATTGCAATTTATTATCAGAAATAAACTTACGGAATATGTGGGGTGACCAGAAATGATGCAGCAGAGATAATTGCTTTGCAAACTGTAACAGGTACGCTAGATAAGTTATTCACATTGTATTCATTTCTTTATTTTAGTTCACTACAGAGTTTACAGAATCAGACACAGAAGATCACCCTGAATCTCACCACCAGGCACACAAGGTTTCAGTAAGTAGTCATTTGATTCTGATTGTCACACATTTTGACATCTACCTGACCTTGAACCCTGTGAATGTTGGTTCTAACTCAGGACAACATATGTAATGCCCCGAGAGCCAGTCATAATATGGCCATTCAATATTTTACTGCAACCTAATTTTCATCGTCCGTTTTGACTTTGATAGTAATCAGGAACTGAAGACATTGGTAAGCAATGGACTGCTGTTGATTGTCAAACATGCAGGACATCATCTCTTGTCACATGGCTGCTCCCAATTGTAAACTGACACAGCTGGAATACAAATTGCTTAATTGTGCCTGATTTAGGTTAACATGGATATCTCCTGATAAGAATATGCGCAAAAGCAAAAACAAGACAAGTCAATACTACAGTTGAGCGATGATAAAATTTCTACACGAAATCAGCTCCTCAATTTGCACATAACCAATACACATATAGCTTATATTAAGTGGTCAAATCATTGAGGGTTTAGAAGTATACATTTTGGTGGTTAAATTCAATTTTGAGCATTATCTATATTATTATAATTTTATTTATTAGGTCTAGTTTCAGTATACAGTCTAATCAAGACTGGTGGTTGATTAGATATGAGGGGTAAAGATGAAATTATGCAGCATTTTAAACAGTTTGAAATACATATAACCAAAATATAAAATAAACTATAACATAAGAACAAAAACGTACTTCTAAAGTATTCTGACTAACTACTAAGTGTCATTATACTGTTATGCAGTCAATTTTGCACCACTTATAATTAACCTTTACAACACTATCCCTTTATCAGAGTATTATTCTCCAGACTTACAGTTGTCTTAATGTTTTATCACAAGCAGCCACTCTTACAATACAACTGGAGCGTTACTTACTAGCTCTATATATACTCCTGACATACAAAAAAATCCAAAAGAAAATAAGAAAAAAAATTCTTCTTTGGGGTGATAGAGTCACGGGTAGACACCACATGGTATGAAAACAAGGCCCATATCTGATGCATAAATTGCCAGTTATATGCACAGACAGACAAACAGACAGACACAATTACAAAACCCTTGCCTGGGGGGGGGGGGGGGTTATTGGCTGATCACACACTAATCCAAATAATGTAGTCTCTTCATGTCAAAGGTTTGAAACCAAAGTTACGCAATAAAAGTAATCAAAGTTAGAAAACATGCAGTACCTCTTAGGGCTGTTCCCCCATTAGCTAATGACCAATCAACAGACAGCTTACAAAACTAACTTTTTGTATTAATGTTCTCCATTTGCTGGGTATTCGATGTATTGTTTACATTATTTTGTGCCAAGTTAAGGTGAGCAATATGGTTATTCTAGTGTATTAATTGTTTTATCTATTCTGACAGGATTAAAAGTTTGGTAAACAATCGTCCTTTGGCACTACATATACGTTTTCTTGTTGCTGCTGTGTGTGGTAAACTACTGTATATATACATGTTCTTGTTGTTTCAGTGTGTCACAAGTCTCCAGTAAATAACTATCCAAACAAACCCTGTCTTCCCTGGCATTGAGTGAATTTTAACCACAATGTCCCACCTTGAAGGATTTTTTCTTACTTGTATTTCACTTAATCCAGCCTGCTTTTGTATGTGGACAAGTTTAACAGTCACATACCCACCCACCCCCCTCCCCTTGAGATCAGGGGCCGGTTTCACGAAGCTTCCTTTGGGAAGGACCTCCTTTAGTAAAGGAAGGTCATTTTTTTCCTTTGGGAAGGCCACCTTAAAATTCAGCTTCACATAATCTCCTTTAAATCTCCTTACCAAACGTCTTCCTTGAAACTTAAGGGGGAGTAAATCTTCTTTAAAGTTATTAAACTTTCCTTGAAGGACTCTTCCTTAAATTTAAGGTATGTCCTTAGCTTCCTTGAAACTCAAGGAAGTTTTCGAGGTCTCCTTAAAGAAATGAGGCTTTGTGAACTGAGATTTTTTGAAGGAGGGAGAAATTCAAGGAAATCCTAGAATTTAAAGTGACCTTTGTCTTAAGGAGGCTTCGTGAAACTGACCCCTGGTCCTTTACTACACCTAATCAGAGGTCAGGTGGGACTCTTTCCACCCTACTGTTCCTCTATTTATGTACCAGAAAAAAACTTAGATAATTCAAGTAACGTTTTATGTGTATTAGTTTCTTCATTTTATGAGTGGTTTTTTTTTCTCTTTGTACACTTTTATTTTACTGCATGTAAAATATTTTACTTTAACGCATTATTCTTTGTTTTTTTTTTCCTTTTAAATCTAATTTATGTTAGAATTTTGTACTATTAACTACATAAACTATTACTCACCTAAACACACTCACCTATGCAGCTTTTACTACTCACCCCTGACTGTGGAACAAGATCTAAAACTCCAACTTTGACCTTTGCTTCTCACCTACCAATGACCTTGGATCATCACTTGGTGCAAATTTGACTTTAAATGTCGAGTGTGTCGGCCCATGAAGAAGGGAGGCCGAACGGCTCAGATTTCTCCCAAGGAACACTACAGCTGGACAGAGTGATCTACACCACTGGTCGGTGCACTCGAAATTTCAAAATGGCGCACACTAATTCCAAAGGGAGTCCAAAACAAGTAACACTGGATACTCACACTTAAGCACTCTAAAAACACCATGAGGGAAGGTACATCTGTATGTTTCATTCATTAGGGAGGTTGCAGGGTCATAAAATAATTATTGCAAAAACAGAAACTGAACATTTCCACTAATTGCTATTTGTTTACTTTAATCTGTGTTGATGGACAGACCTGTTTTAATCTGAGATGATAGACTGATCTGCGCATGCGCAAGATTTATCTTAGTTGCGCTCGACATACAAAGCCAAACTCACTCATGACCTTGCCCTGACTGAGTTCTATGGCTAGAGAGCTGTCTTTTGAAACGATTTCTCGGGAGAGCATACATTTCATATACACACTCGAATAAACACTTCATAAACCGTTTGCTGTGATATTCATAAAGGTCTCGTTTTAGATAGAATATTATTTTAGAGCACAATACATGTTTTGGATTGGCTTACAAATTAGTGTCTTTTCCTATGCATAATAGAAGAAGCTAATATATTTTATGTATTTTATTGAAATACCATTTTCTGGGGGGGTTTTTTGCATCAATAATTTTTGGGGCGTCTAACAACAGGAAAGGTCTATCGAATGAGCATATCAAGGTGGAATATACGTAATTTTAATAATATTTTTATAGATAAACCCAAACAATATATTTGCTGTTAACCATTTTTTAACTTACCAATTTAAACAAGCTACTATTTTATAACATATTGAACAAACAGGGGAAACTTTGTGACAGTCCAGAGTTACAATAGTATGCTGTAAATTTTAGACCAAAAATCCCAACTTGCGTAGTTTAATAATATTCAGAGTTTTTAGGATATAAGAAATATTACAACGTGTGTAGTTCAGTAATATTCAGTAAAATGTCAAAATAGAAAACATTATATTTGTTGTTTAGTAATATTCGCTATATTTCGGATAAAATTGAAACGAACAGAGATGAATTTTAATTATTAGAGTCATGTTCAAAGTTGATCCAGCTTTGACCAGTTTATTAAAGATCTTGTTCAAGTGTCTTGTCCACAAGTGAACAAACATGTAAAACCATCATAACAAAAAGTGACAGCATTAATCTCTCTGACAGATATACTAAAAAACACCTTTTGGGAAAACCTGGATGCAAGCTTATTTATTCTAGGTATAAGGTAACTCTACATGGATAGATAATGAAGATTATTCCTGATAATTGATTTACAAATTTACATGGGGGGAGTTCTCTAAACTGAAGGGCAAAAGTCATTGACTAAATATTGTTTACCACAGAAGGACAAAAAACTGACAAACAAAATAAATGCATACAGTTTCAAAAGGGGATTTAAAAATGTATTTAAACATTAAGTACAAGGGAGAGCAGTCAAAATATAAGAACAAAATAAGTAAGTCTATATCAAAATGGCAGTTGCCTGTAACATATAACACAAAATATGACACAATATTGATGCAGCTTGCCAAATAAACATATGAAATACAATTATTTTGATGTTGTTTAAAAAAATGGAAATTATAATCTCAAGATATCCTGGTATATTATAATGGGGCATTTGTGCACAATATATTCGGATAGAAAGAGGAAGAAGGTAAGTGCAGGTATAGTCAAGAAATTTTTATTTGGTAAAAAATAGCAAAAAATCCTAGCTATTTCATATAGTCATTGCTTACGTTAAATTATTTAAAGGGAAAAATTTTCCTTTCCAACAAAATACCGTATGAAATTTCACCATTGATCTGTTTGGAAGAGTTAGAAGAAGTAAAGAGAATCCTTAATTATTGAGGTCTGGCACATTATCTGTGTGACAATGATTTCTTCACGAAACCCTTATATTATTTTCTGTATTACTACTTTTATGGGTATATTAACTATACGACACTTGCCATGTATAAGACTGTCTTTCATCCCTTGAACTTTAGGCTTTAAGGACTGGTGTAAGCCCTTTGATTATACTCTGTCTATTTCATTTCTATGTAGATTCCACAAGGGCCCAGGTAAAAGAATCTATTACACAATGTGATAGTCAGGAATTGAGTTTTCACAATAAAACTAAATATTTTGATTGACATTTTTTTTCATTTTCAATAGAAAATTATGAAGTGTATTTCATTCAGCAACAAAATATACCACCTATATAAGAAACATCAATTGATAGGACAAGCTGTAAGAATCCTACCAAGTCAGCTTTGAGGAAGCACTTGTTTGTCACTGTGAAAGAATATATGCAATGGTCTTGTCTCTGTGGCTTCTCTCTCAGACTTAGTATTCAATTTTAGGTTTCTATAAGTTCATATATTTTGTTTGAAGTCTTTTACTCCCTGGGTTTTCTTACTACCGGACACTGATGGTCCCCTGGTGACGAAGTGATTTGGTCTTACAACTTATGATTCATGCATTATGATTTGGATGGTGTGCCTTAGAATCCGCGAGATCGGAGATTAAGCACTTGGATACTTGATACCTTGATTTGATTTACTGGGATTGATGGAAGCTGGTTCCCAGGGTACATCTATACTCCAGTTATTCCCTTTAGCCATGAGTTTGAAGTATTTGAAGGTGAGTCTCACAGAGTTCTAGTTATTTTTTGTGTTTATTTGATTAATGGAACAAAAATTACTTCTATATTTATTTGAGATAGCACAGTCTCTGTTTAAATCTCTTCTTAATTAACAAATTAACAAAGTCCATACCCAATCTTTTTCACATTAATTGCCTTCACCAAAGAATTTGGATGAAATATTAGGGATCTGTTTATTACATTACAACTTATACACTTTCAATAGAAATTATCTACATATACAGAAGTTCACTTGATGTAACAGTTGGGTGGATTCAATTTTAATTAACACCCACTCAAAAATTCAAATACTTAGTCCCATAAATCAGCATCTACCTGTATTAAATGAGAAGTGGGTGAGATTCGGGGTACAATCTGAAAGACCAGGGGAGAATCTTGGAGGTCACCAGAATCTACCCTAATATAAAATAATACTTATCCATTTAAATGGAATCAATATTTGTAAACTTGGGCATACATGATAGAATAAATTAGATAAAACATAAAAGTAATCTGTCTTTTTCTTTGGCTTTGTTCAAAATTACTCCAAAAATAAAGAATGCAAATTTATTATTTGTACGTGGCTAGGCCCTGATCAAAGGAAAAAAAAGTCATTACATTTTGGACAAGATCTGGGTCATACTCTGGATAAAAAAAAATCCAAAAAATGTGGTTGTCCCATTTTCCCAAAATGACAAAGATACCTTGGCGAAGGTCTGCACTCTTAGAATGCTTTTCTAGTGTAATGGTGATTTAGTTTAAACAAAAACTTGTATCTTACCAACTGTTACGTCTCTTCTCAATAGTCTAGATCCACAATGTCATCATGTATCTAATCAGGTGGTCAGTGAAATATCATCCCTATTGTTACAGTTACAAAGTAATGTCTAAATTGTGACAAACCATACAAAGTAATGTCTAAATTGTGACAAACTATACAACCCTACAAGATGAAGTTTCAGGTAAGAACTGAGGACTAGCTTAAACAACAGTGATGACTTTTCATGCAGTAAGTATGACTGCGAAATGTGAGGTCCAGGTATAACCTGCAGAAAATTACTTGAAAACTTGCTAGATCGGATTATAGTGGGTCTGTCTGTCTGTCCCACTTAAAATATAAATCAAAACTGCAATACTGCTGTGGGTATAAGGGTTTACAAAAGGTTAACTGTATGTCACGTGGATAACATGATATACGCCAGAAGCCAGCTGAATGTATTGCTTGTTGAAGATAATGTCTTTAAATATATCAAAAGTGAAACAATATGAAGTCTTCATTCAGGGGCGATAACTTACCCCTTTTACCAATATGTAGATTTGCTCCAAGTGTATGAACAGTTAAATATAAATTGGAGACCTATAGGAGGCCATTATATCACAAGCATTCAGGAGTAAGTGGGGATAGGTTCTGAAGCACTTTTGTTGGGCTTGTTTCTCCAAAAGTCATACAGTAGTCATATATTACACAAAGGAAAAAAAAAGGATTTGGTGAAAGTCTGACCTAAATGCCACACATGTGGAATGTTGTGTATAGGATATCTTTTTGTATTTTACAATTGCTACAAAAGCTCTTCACATGTGTTCATTCTCGCACCTTGGCACCAATCACTAGGAAAAAATAATCAATAATCTCCGATATCAAATTCCTTCAAGTGTACCTTAAGGGAAACTCAACGTGTATGATTTTAAAGGGGAGTTAATTTCTGAATATTACAACAAAAAAAGTAAAATTAACAATAGTTTTTCATAACTCAAAAACAAATAAGCAAATAAAACAGGGGAACTCTTAACCACTGCGATAGAGGTTATTAAAGATGGTGCTTGGTTAAAGTTACAAACTGGATTCTTTTCAGATTGGACACAATTACTAAATACTATCCCCCTGCAATGACAACATTCCCCTCTCCCCATCCCAATTTTCAGATTAGAAAAATCCATGTTGTCATTGTGGTCGACATTGCCAATACCATCAAGCCATGTTGTGCTTTCAAGGAGAAAAATTCCACATTCAAGAATGAGTGATGGAGTTTAAATTACGAAAAAAATACGTGAAGTTTTTATTGAAGACAACAATTTAGCTTTATAATGTTGTGAAACAGTAATTTATACAAAGTCACACCATACTACTTCTAGTTTTAGAATGTAATCTATAAGTAAAGGGGGCCACAGTGGCAGAGTGGTAACACTCGCCTCCCACCTCTGAGGCCGGGGTTCGATCCCCGCCAAGGCCTTAAGTGGGAAAACTGGTAGTGACTTGCCCTTGGTCGGCAGTTTACAGTACAGAACCCTAGCGAACTGTATGTACTAAAACCCCAAATAAATAAATACAAGTAAAGTAACTGTGACTTGCTTTCCATGACACTGAAGGGGGGGGGGGGGGGGGGGGGGGGGGTGCTCAGTGGTGCAGTGAGTAACACCCTTGTGTCACAAATGTGAGGTCGTTGGTTTGAACCCCAAACCGGACTATATATGAAGGGAAGTAGTTTACTGATGCCTGGCAAGCAAGAATCTTGACTAACTAGTATGTACTGGTTTCCTCTGTCTTTAAAACTAACTACTTATCGTGAAATGACCTATGACAATGGCTTGATTTTGAACCTAAATAAATCACACCAAACAATAACCCTGAAACGGAAGGTTCTAAATTTCAGAAAGAATACTTCTTCTGAGATAGAAAGCGGGGGTTGTACAGGCTGGTTATTAATCCATTGAAATCAACTTACCAGAACTATTATTAGTCTTCTATCATTCTCACAAATAAGAAAACTCTGTTGCTTTTTTCGCTCCTAACAATTTGGATACATTTTAACTAGGCTAATCCAACATATTTTAACAAATGTTCACCTTATAAAGGGTTTGAGGTTTTAAATGGTATGATTAATACCCTGAATCTACATTTAAGATTGAACCCTTACATCCAGGCGATTTATAAAATCATGGATATTTAAAAAACGTCATAACTCAAACTGGCTTAACACTTAGCACTAAGCTTACAGTGTATTTATCCCAAGATCTGTGTTTGAAGCTAGTAATTATTTTTTCTGTCAATCAAGAGCAAGTCAGTATGTAGATGACCCTTATGTCCCTTTATTGCAAACATCACAGCTTTAGAGTGTCTGAAGCACATCTTTAGAATCTCTGACAGTGACAGTGTTTCTGTCACTTGATTTGCCACAGCTTATGGTAGGTTCATACTTCTCCAGATAAATTGTTTCTGTCTTCAGATTGACTCTGGTTGAACAAGTGCATAAAACAATATAGGGAACCTGGTCATGAAAGTGGATGGATATGTATGTATATTTACCGAAATCAGTCAGATAGAAATGAAACTGAACGAAAATTTATGAAAACTTATGTAATTTTGTTGAAATTTTATGGTATATGTTGATGATACCGGTATAGTGTGAATGGTGTCTTGTGATTTCAGCCGACTTGGCAGAATAATTTATGGGAGTGTCTGTTTATCCAAGCAAATGATTGTGTGGCAACAGGTCAAATAGCTACCCAAACTAATTACAGACATAGAAGATATTGCTACCTGAATATTCCATATTGGAAAAGCAATTAAGGCATATTTGTGACCCAGTAAATAACATGTTAGGTATCAGTTTGTATCTTATCATTGCTGATGGCCATGGTCATATAGAAAAACTATATGTCATATTAGTTTGAACTCTATCTAGGGGGCTTGGTTATGTAGTGGGTAAACACATTCCCGTCCCACCTATGAGGTCGGCGGTTCGAACCCCAGACCCGTCCCTATGTGAGAAATTTGGTAGTTACTAACCAATGCCCAGCAGTTGACAGCGCAAAATCTTGACCAACTAGGTATGTACTGATTTCCTCTGCTCTTAAAGCAACCAGTTGTGATATAACCTATAGAATGTGTTGAAAGTGATTTTTAGGATGAACTTTTTAATGAGATTGGATTGGATCAGTATTGGATCAGTGGGGTGCATACAGACTTTAATGTTTGATGTAATTTGTTATCGTACTTGTGAAGCTTTGTGATGCTGCTGGATAATTAGTATTCTAACTCTGAATTGTACATCAAAATGATAGCCACTTACACAATGCCTCTTCAAACAAGAATCAGTGTTAATCTAAAAAAAATTCATTTTACACAATGACACAATCTTCTTAGGGTGGTAGCTCTGAAGCAAAGACATGAAATGGATGCAGTGGTATTGTGCCAACTCTTGCCTCCCACATCTGAGATCAGAGTTTGCACCGTGACCTGACCTCTAGTGGGAAACCTGTACAGTACAGAACTTTGACCATTGCATGTGCCGATTTCTCCCACTTGCTGTCACAATATAACCTACAGAAAGGTACTGGGTATGACTCACCACTAAACAGATATAGAAGATTTATTAGCTTAAGTGTGTTGATCTTTGCATGAGTATTTATCACTAAAAGGAAAAAAACCAGACAGGAATAAAACTAAAACATTTGTAGTACAAAAGGGAGTGGGGTATATGAATGTCAGTAGGAACTTAATGGTACTGTGCTTGATAAACTTATTTCTCGTATCTGAAGCTCTAGATCGGATTCCATATTTTGCCCCTGTTCTGGACCGAGCAGCTTGATATCCAGTGGTTCACAGTACAAAATCTTGCACTACTTTGTTATGGTAAACCTCCTAATTGTTACATGGACTGTAAAATTTGCTGTTGTGGCTGCTACTGCTACTACTACTACTATTACTACTACTACTACTAATAATAATAATAATATGGCTCTTCTGTGACACAGCAGTTGGTCATTAAACAGGTGTCTGATTTAAATGCTCCGAATATCATTGTTCATAATTTATCATTGAGAAAGTGTCATAATCCAAGGACCTAAGTTAATAGACGTTGGCATTGATCATACATAGATTACATTTTGGCACACTGGCATATGATACCTGAAGCAAACACTGTCGCATTTGTTGCTATCAAAGTTATTGTCTTAGCATTGATCAGTGTGGTTTTCAGACAGGTATGCCTTCATATGTTGCCCCCCTTTTTCCTATGTACTTTAGCTTTATGGGGATAAGTGAGCCCAGTTTATCACACAGTTAATCTTTCGAAAACCCATAGTTGAAATGTGATATTAATTTCCATCTTCATTAATTTTAGCTTTTTTAATAGATAAACTTAATTAGATCCTGGAAATTAATTCATGGTAAAATTTGAAATGTGTATTAACCTTTTAAGTAAAAAACTAGCTCTTTGTGAAAATGTAATCTAGCGAACTCCATAACATTTAAACATCAGTGAAAATTTCTTTCAGCTAAAAATTCTACTTGTGTATATCTTTAAAAGGTACATTTGTCATGCAGCATATATCATTTGTTGATAAAATGTGACATCACTATTAGGTTTGATTTACTCTGTAACGTAACTTGGTCTCCAATGAAAATGTTACGTGATCGTTTCTATCCCAAATATTAGATTTTATTTCAGACATTTCTCCTTTTTGTCAGACTTAGTTTTTATCACGCACAAAAGACACGTGTCTAAGCTATCGTTTCCCAGGGCATGAAACTTTCTACTGTGTCAATCAAACCTACTTACTTCCGATTAACCTTTGTACTAACAGCCAATGAAAGGATTTCAAATCTTAGGTCAAGGAGAGTGGCCATTTTACATTAAAAGGTGACGTTTTTAAACAATGGTTTAAATAATATGCTATTACGATTGGGAGTGAATGTTAACAGTCCCTTTATAGTAAATTAAAATTTTAAATCATTAGCCCACACCATTTGAAAACATTAGCAACTCCTGTAAGTGGCTAGATTATGATAAGTTCTTTAAAATAAGAAATAACCCCAAACAAATGATGCAGCAATCCGTTTTATAACCGTAGCTACACACAAAAATTAGCATTATAAAGACTTACCTACAGTAATAGCTACACATCGTTATTTATCAGGGATTTCTGGGTTTGGATTTATAATTTCCCACCATTTTTGGTGGTTTGTTTATCAGACATGTCAGACATGACAAAAAGTAAACAACCGAAATCTGACCATTGTGTGAACTCTTTAAAAAGATATATAGAAAAATATGCTCTCTTGCAAAACAAGTTTCATTACAAAAATACACACGATTTTTTTTAACCAAACAATGTTTCTTTGTGTGTACATATATAATGTTTTGACTTCGTTTTGATGTTTAACAAAAGATTTTTCCTTTCAAAATCTTCCAGATACATGAGGAGTTAATCACTGGTGATTTTAAGGTTTTCTGACTGATAAGGATGTCACGGAATTATATTACACAATTCCATTATGTCCAACCAGACAAAACAGTCTTTATAAGTCATTATACTCACGCAATGAGTGCTGAAAGACCATCATCTACATAGTAAGATAGATGCTTTGTGCTTTTTCTCATTTAGACTCTATCAAAAATCCTGAAAACAAACGAAAAAAAAAGAATCTCGAAGCTTAACAAGACAAGTCACTCCCTCAGAGATTGTCAGACAGGAACCCATTAAGAAAACTGACACTGGTTGTGTATTTTGATAAGCAATACACTGATTTACTCTTGCTGTAAATAATAAAAAAAACAGTAATAAAAATAAAACAAAGATAGACGAATGACACTTTTCTAATCATTACATTCAGTGACTGTAAGTTTTATATGTTATCATCTGTCAATTTTATGAATAAATAACCTTTTAAGCTTTTCACTGCAGTAGAAATCATGAGAATCGTTTCCTGTATGATACTCCAGGAACTACGTCAAAAATTAGTAAAGTTAAATATTCTCTACTCAGTGATAACTTAGTATGTTTTCATATCATCCCAGTTTACTAAACATAAAAAATAGTCAGTTCTATTAGTCTTTTATCAAAACATGTGTTATGTTGAAGCATATGATTCAGACATTATGAACACACACATTTATGCTTTGCTATAAAATAAAAACATGCATTGTAACTATATTAAGTTGTTGGTTCTGATTTAAATATATATATTGCTTCTTACAATGGAATGCTAGACAGAACTAATTACGATAATTATATTGATCAGTTCACTGAAGCAATTTGCAGTAAGAAACTCAAAATATGCATGAATTTTGTGTGTGATATGTGGGAGAAACGAAGCCAATTGTTAAATACAAGTCTGTAAATGTTAAATGTCCTGGCTGTTTTACTATCATGTAATATCTAATTTGCAGTGACCAATAAGCCCAAAGGGGCTGGGTATTTCGTTAAACAAGTACATGTAATAATAAAATATAATGACGACAAAATAAGAGCCTTTGCCCTTATAACGCCTTAAATTTAGTCAGAGAACAAACAAATGGGAAACTAATCTGAGAAGTGTTAGGATTTTTTTGCTTGTTTTTTTTAAAAAAAAAATTTTTCATTTATTTATTTCTTGGGTTATAAAGCCGTCATTTGGTCAACGAGCATTCAGATATGGGAAACTTACCCAATAAAGATCAATTCTGTAAAATATTTCTATTTTTTTTCTATTTGTCTTGTTTGTTCAAATATGTGCCACTGTGTGTAATAAACATGACACATTCAATGTTCAGGTCTTACTCTAAAGTATGCCTGTTACTGGTAGTCTGATGATCCCCTTTCGAAATACAGCATGAACACATAAAACCAACCATAAAAGTAGTCTAAATTATTCAAATGTAGTAGCATACACAGCTTGTATGATCAATTTGAGATGAACAAAATCGATGAATAAAAATGATGACTTAAATATTGTGTCATGTTTTAATACCTTTCCGTTGTTTTAGGGTTTCTGTTTAACTCTATGGTGGGAGTTTCCATTTTGCAAGAACATGTCAAATTACTTTGAATCGTGTTTCTACTGTGATGACACAAGTTAAAATCTAAAAAAAGTATGGCCACACCCAGCCACTGTCTTAATCCATCTGATGTATCCCTGTCAACTGGAGATATTTGATGAGTCAATCAACTTGTCCTAGGAAAGCAGACAGCTCTGTTACACCTTGGTCATACACTCCCTTACCGGAGTCACAAGCTATAACCGAATGAGTCATGTACCATTGGTTGTGTTAGGTTGAATTTTGGTCCACTCTGTATTCCTTGTTGGGGACTCACATTTCTTGAGTAGGAAGTTTTCATTGGCATTCTACGCAACTCCGAACATGTATTGTATTTGGGACCGGTATTAGTGTATGTGAAAAAAAACCTGTGGAGACCCATCACAAACTGTTGAGAATTGTATACACCAGAGGGGAGAAGCATTGATGGACATTCAGGATGACACATTCTTCAACGGGTACTACCAGATATAAGATTCTATTTTGACGTCATTATTAGGATGTGGCTGTTGTTACATATATTGGACACTATATTAGTACATTGTATATTACATATATTAGGCACTATATTAGTGCATTGTTTAATTTAAGCTTTATGTTTATACATTGTCATAAAAGACAATTGTGTTGTTGGTTCTTTTTGTGTGTTGACATTTAAAGTAAGGGAGTTATTGACTTTTGTGTTTTAGTGTTTATTGATCTGTTCACAGACTGGGGGAAATCCCCCCCTCAGTGGTTATGTTAGATTTGGGGAAACCCAATTACCAGTAGTTTCTAGAACTTCCTCATTTGGCCTAGATGGCTCAATCTTCTTTTGAGTTGGTTCTGTACAATTCCAGAGGAATCTGTGAATGTATATAAGGAATGTACATCTGACCACAAAAAAACTTTGTATTCGCTTGCTATAAGGAGAGCTATTGTGTTTTGGAATATAATATATGCTTATATCACTGTGAACTTTTACTGGAGTGAACTAGATACATTGTCTGGACAGATTTATTGTACTTTGGATACTTTTTGGATATTGTACAGTTATATAACAGAGAGTGGATTTACTGCATTTTGGACATTGTCCATATCTTGGAGCAGACAGTACAATTGTGTTAACTCTCTAAAAATCTCCAGACAGACCTTCTGTGTGACTGGATATATAAAGGATAGCAGGACAAGCACCTTTTGTGTTGTTGAGTGTGGGACAGGTCACAGGATATAGATATCTGTGTGCGAGTGAACGCTGGACAGATCACGGGACAGACCACAGGACATTGGACAGATCACAGAATATACCACAGGATGGATTATGGAACAGATTGCTGGATACGGCGGATAAACTTAACTCTTAATCTCAGTGGTCAGGTCAGCTAGATCTTATTATTGTATTTGTGTGTTTGGTTAAGAGCATACCAGTTGACTGTAATCATTATTGTTGACTATTAAATAAATTTGTTAAGTTTAACTTTTTGCTTTTTCTGTTACAACTTAAAGACAACCGGTAATTGCTACCGCGCTTGCCCGTGACCGTAACACTGTCAAACAGAAATTAAACATATGCTGATATCACCACAAGGAAAGGTGTGACCTTGCCATTACTCCCAAACAAAAGCCATAATGCTAATGAAATTATTATTCCAAAAATAACATTACTCTGTTTTTTTGTTAATTCCACTCTTTTGAGACAGCCATTGGATTGTTTAGGGCACTCGTCATTTATTAGTTCAACAGGTTACTATATGACAAGAACCAGTGAGTGAGCATGTTAATTTGCAAATTACAGCACTGAATCCAAAACGGCATATAGCAGCCTGCTTCATTTACTGCTTCTGTGGCTGATTTGTTTATAAAGTAAATGCAGTGGTGTTTACCCCTTCCATACTGTAGGGGAGTACTACTTGAATAATTCAAACAAATGTCCTAAAATTGCTAGCATTCTGCAACAATACACATAAAGATTGGTATAAAAATAGCTTGGGGTTCTTACATTATTATTGTACCCACAGAGAGGTGTCTTTGAAGATAATTTTGATGCCAGAAGGCATGTATTAATTCTCACTAATAAGACGATAACTAAAAGACTACACAGAATTAACAGGCTAATATACAAAATAACATAAAACTTTAGTTATAATGGATAGCAATCTTAGATGCAAAACCCACTAAAGTGAACTTGATGGCTTTACCAGAGACTCATTAGTTACATTAGCCAATATCAAGCAAGATACTCGGATGTGGAAACAATGTCTGGATAGTGATTTATTGAAGTGCTAATGGATTAATTGGTAGGATTATTTAGGTGTCTTCTATTTCCTTAGATGGAAATAAGCTCTCCCCCGGGAAAGTATTTGACAATAACACGACGGGGTTGACAATTTCCATATGGATTAACATCATTTTCCAGAACATCATTATTTTTCAGAGAATATAGAATGTCTTAATGACGACAGGAAAAAACCTGAGAACTATGAGAAATTATACTGTATGGTGATGACACGGCAATGTAGTAGAGATTTCCCATAATCTTTGAAAGAATTAATTTAATAGTTATAAGCATTTTATTTTAAAGAGAATTTAACCGAGGCTTTTACAGATGATACAGGTGGCTTTGTGAAAATGGTGTTTGCAAAAATTCTTGAACAGAAGTTATTCATATCTTTATTTATATATTTTATATTCACAAAACGGAAATGATCCTGTTTACCAGTACATATAATATAGTCAATATATGTATTGTAATATTTGAAAACATAGCTTTGTAACACTGGGGTATTTGCCACAACAAAAAGTCAAGTTCTTTCCAAAATTATCATGAAGTACATGTGATGCACTAAAAATGCTTGTAACATCGGATTTTAACTAAATAATTCCACAAGTAACATACATGAGAGTTTCTACGGTGTTTAAAAAAGAAGTGTTTTGTGTTTTAGTCAACGTAACTGGGTAATAGTTGTGGTGAATGTGTCTTTTGAGTGTGACTATAGCAATTTGTTTACTTGTAAACTAAATCATTCAACATTGGGAAATATCTGGCGAGCAACAGGGGATGGTGAAATATTGCAACATTACTGCAGAAAAGATGTAAATATGGGAAGAGGATTTGAATGGACAAAGCTTCCATCAAGGAGTGTTAATGATCTGTAATTGGTCTCCGTTGGATACCTGATGTTTTTGTGTGTCGGGGTTCTGAGCAGAACAGTGACACTACTGAAAACCTGAACCAACAGAGGGGATTTTTTGTTGGAGAAAGTTACAGAAATAGATTTTGGAAATTTAACGATATTTTTAAATCTAAATTATAGTTGTTCATTTAATTTAAAAGGAGAATAATCATTTAATTTAAAAGGAGAATAATCTTCTCTCGTTGTTCTTGCTGTATTGAAATTTACAATGGGAATGATATTATAAGAGTTTTGTAGTAACTACTGGCATTAATATTAATACATGTAACTGGTTTAAATAACCAAAAAAAGGTGCAAACACCTGGTTGTGATTTTTAACACCAGCCACGTTATTATATAAATACTTTGTGTATTGGTGTTTATTTAAGAAAAAACAGTTCCATTGTCTACATTTGGTGGAAAATACAGTACTGAGAATTTTAGTGCTAGAAAGACAAAAAAACTTAATGCAGCGGAAACCCTTTGGTCTCTCATGAAAGGAATCTTTTGGGAGGTTCTCAAATGTGAGACTCCAGTTTGTCAGTCTCAAGAATTCTCATACATGGAGTTTCCAGGGATAGAGTGACTAGAGATGAATAATGTGCTTACACATCAAATACTGATGTAATTTGTCATGTAGTTGGAACAAACACAAGCACAAATAACAGGAAGGGAAAATATATTATGGTGATCAAAAGTGGCTTGGTGAAAAACAGAGAGAAAAATGTGCTGGAGTTGTCAAGCGATAAAGGGCGGAAAAGGACATAAAGGGGAAAAGACAGTAAATTAGATATTATTGTTTTGATATGGGATATTGTAGACACATGAAAGGCAGGATTTCAGAGTAGGGTGGTTTCATTGAGTTCTATAGGAGGATGCAGAATGATGTGGATGCTGTTTCTAACATCAGTTTTATAGTTTGTGATGAACAGGGTAATGAGCGAGTGAAGGCTTCACTAGGTCACAGGCATAGCAGGAAAAAACCTCAGTCAGGTAAGTGGTAAGTTAAGGATGGACACATATAGTTGTAATTGTTAATATAGTGAACCCTGTATAACTAGCTAGCTTCCACAAGTATCACAATAACTAGGATTATGGTTAACTATGGGGAGGTCACTGCTAATAAATCAATAAAATAAATAATAATAATACATAAATAAATATTATGATTTGCGAGACTATTTTACATTTGATATAATATGGTGGTGGAAACATACTCTAAAGAAACGTTTGTAGAATTTTTTATCGGTTCTAATAGATTATTAGGCACATAAAAGAAAAAAAGGTTGTTTTTTTTTAAATCAGTTAGCTATTGTGCAAGCTAAAACTCCCTAGTCAGCGAAGGAGATTAAAGCAGAATTCTGTTGAATGCATAGCTTTAAGCCTTTTGGCAAATATGATCATGAAAAGTGATTATTAATATTAAACGGTTTTTATTATTTTTTAAGTATGTATAAATGATGTCTTCAACATGAGTGTAAGTTTGGGTTCGAATCCAATTCATGACCACAAAGTTAGATGTATTGAGGGTCTGTCTTCATATGACCTTTGCTATTGAAATGGACCGAAAATCCGAACTTTAACCTTTTGCCCTTTTCTAAACATTGCAGAGGCCATATCACAATGGGTTGTGGGAATAGGTTGTGCTGTAGTTCATCAACATGCTGCACTGCAAACCATCAAGGTATAATAAGCAAACAACTACCAGTTTCCCCTCGATAAACTGAGGTAAGGATTCAAACCCACAGTGTCAGAGTTGGGAGAAGTCTTGAAGACTATGTAGGATTAAAAGACCTTTTCACCTGAAATATGCCAGAGAGGAAATACGACAGATATCAGTGGGACTTCATTCCAGAGACAAAACCATCAGACAATATCCTTTTTGCCTTATCAAATAACGGTTCAAATGCCCGGAAAATAATGCCCACCCCCCATAAGTATCACAATTAATCACTGCGAAGATTTAGGTAAAACATGCTAATAAGAAGATAATTATCACTGTGGGAAATATTATAATGGTACAAATTATACCAAGCCTAATTAGCATCCAGGAGTTTTCTACAGAGGGGATACAGGTGCATGGATCCTAGCCTTGGAATTAAAGCATGTCAGTGTCTAAACCATGTGATTAGGTTCAGTGACATATGAAAGCTGTGGAAAACGAAATGTGAAACTCGCCACAATATGTAAAATGATGAGATACCCTTCTAGAGCCTTATAGCCTTGTTCAAGGCTCAAATTTGTACCACATGTTTTCAGACATGTACAAAGATATTTGGTATTACAAAAGCACACTTACATGTTAGGAGATAAATGGTCAGCACACAAATCTTTGCTGGTGTAAAATCCGGATCGGATAGATGTAACAGTACATCATGCAAACTGATTTTTTTTTCTGTATATTTCCCGTTAATTACAAAATTACTTTGAGCATTTTGCCAGGCTAGGAGAAACTTTACATGTTTGTGATTTTTGTGACATTACATGATTAGGTACAAACTCGACTTATTTTTTTCTTACACTTAAGGGCTAACAGCAAGCAAACATCTCTGTAAAACTTATAAGTGCTATGATTCACTCTTTTACAATGGTAACTGCATTTTGGCCTAACTTTTTATATGTTGTACCTCCCTATTCTTTTCAGAACATGACTAATCTTCCTGTAAAAATAAACTAATGGCCAATTAATCTTGTTGCTTGAAAAGACAGGCCATAGCACACTTACGGCATACCTAATCTTTGCTGCTGTGATTACCTATCTGGGACACCCGGAATGGTAAGACAGAAAGTGTCACACTTTTTATTGACCATACAATTGAAAAAGATTACAGAGTAAAGATAGATCATGTCATCCCAAAATAAATTCTCGGGCCTGTTGCAAGTGCGGAAAGATCACTTGAGAGCTAAACAGTTTTTATCCAAAAACAAATATTTTATTACAAAATAGCATTTGGGGAGGAAACCTTTTGGATTGAGCATACTACAAAACTGCCATTGAAAATATAGTAGAGACAAAATTAGCTACTGAGGAGAAGACACCTAGGAGACCTAGGGAATACAAGAGGTTGAGGACCAAGAGTTGTGGGAAACTATGAGCCAGGACACTAAGACCCATGGAGACACCACAGGCAAGGGACACTCCAGAGATACAGGCTCCTCAAGGAACATTTATTTTTCAGATGATGAGGTAGTCAATTTCCTGAAGGAACACAAGTACATTTATAAATAAGAAAAGAAAGAAATGCTGTGGGGAGATTTGTGTGAAACTTGGAGACTAGGCCCAGAAGATGTGAAAAACTCATTCTTGTCAGACTGGGCAAAGTTTGGGAAGTTGACATAGAGAAGGTCTGATCTGGTACAATTAATAAATAATCTAATCTAACAGACAGGCAGAAGTGAGTGAACCACGGTTACAAATGTTTAAAGAGTCACAACATTTGCCAAGTGCGCAAGAAAGCAGGATTAATTAAGCCTTTAGCCCCTGCAATGTCTCCACCTACTATATATTCAGAGTCAGAGGCCAAGAGACATATCCCACAATCAAAGCTATCTAGAGACTTCGAGACCACCGATGATGCCTTTATGTCCAAGCAGCAAGACACTTCAATTAAGAACCCAACCACATCTGAGGTCCTCTGTAGCCTAGTGGTCAGCCATTTTGTCATCTTATCACAAGCTGTCACCTTTGTGTGGGTTTGACTCAGTCAATACCTAGCTGTTGTAGAGAATGTAAAACCTTAACCTTGGCCCTACAATAACAGATAAAAGTTCACCCAAGGGCTGCAAAAAAGTTTTCATCTTATGGAACACAACCCCAAATTAGCTGTCAATCTTAGAATTGGTCACAGTTGATAACATTGCAATATTTAAATTCTTCAACCTTGCGCAATCCCTGCAGCAGACCAACAAATCAATCAAAAGTCCAAACCAGCCTCAGCCAAGCACTTCATATAAACCTTAGTCAAACACTTCATAACAGGCTCAGATTAATACAACTCTCTTAGATAACTTGCTTACGGCCTCAGTGAACCCTTCATAGCTCTCGAGTTCACATTGTTACTTATCATCTCGTTAGCTGACAAAGCAGCCAGCAAAAGATTGTTTTTCTGCCAACAACATCAGAAACCACAACAAACTCTGCAGAGGCCGCATACACCCAAGAATGAAGCACACACACAGCAACCAGACCCTTAGCAGCAACCAGAGTATCCACAGTTCAGACAGAAAATATAGGAATAAAATTAACTTGTCCTTGTTTATCAAGCAAAACAGCTTTCAGTAGATGTTTAGGTCATATCTCTTGGTGCAAGCATGCCATCTAGGACCACTGTATTTCTACAATCAGCACAGCAGTCAGCATTACATCGTGGGTGTGGAGATTTTGTGTTTTGGTGACTTAAATTGGTTAGAAGTTTTATTATTTAATTATTATTAGAGAGGGGTGGGCATTATACCATCTCTGACCAAAAAAGGTGTTTTTCTTTCTTCTGAAAGGCTCTGGTTCAGGGGAGGGAGGTTTTATAGTCTGTCCATCTGCAAGGTACTGACCCATCATTCCTGAAGTAATCCATGAGGTCACTCTGTTACTTAGCTGCTCTTGTTACTTTGCAAAATTTTTGCAAAGTTTATTACTCAGTCTGTTTGCTTGTTTGTTACTTTTCAATTTTTTTGCAAATTGTATTACTCATTCTGTTTGCTTGTTTGTAAGTTTTTTTGTTTGATTACAGCATAACTTCAAAAGTACTGCATGGAAAGTAATGAAATGTTTAGGGATCATCAGAACTATTGCAAGGAAGAACTGAGTCAAATTTGGGCATGATTGCGTCAATAGCCTTGATTCTGGAGCAATTTTTCAGATACATTACCATAAAAATCAATAGGATCTTTTATTTTATACTCTGTAAGTTGACCAGTTTGAGTAATATAGTTTGTAAAAATTTTGCAAAGTATTCACTTGGCGGGCTTCTGAGTCCTCTGAGTGTTTGTTTGTTTGTTGTTTACAGCATAATTCAAAAACTACTGTATGGATGGCAATGAAATTTATAGGGAGCACCAAAACTGTTACAAGGAAGAATTGAATCAAATTTAGGCATGATTGGGTCATTATCGTTGATTCTGGAACAAACAGACTGAGTAATATATTCTGCAAAAATTTTGCAAATTCTGCAGTCAGCTCACTTCCGAATGCTCTTGAGTTTTGCTTCAATGTTGTCTGGAGGGTCAGGATGCTCTTCTGGTAGGTTGCCATATCTTTTTCTTATTTTCTTAAGCAGAATGACATTGATTTCACGGCTATGCTGGCTACCACTAGTTGATTCAGCAGCATGGTGAAAAGCAGGACTTAGACCACTGCACTAGTATGCTGAGGGCATCTGATCAGGAACCACTAAGGCCAATATCAATCCACACAAATTTGTACTTGGCATCAACTAGTGCCAGCATAACAAAAGAGTGGAAGCTGTTGTAGCCTGAAAAATGCACTTTTTTCACCTCTTGGGCTTTTTATGGCCATGCGCTTCCCATCTGTGGCTTCAAAGTTCTGTGGAACATTCTATCGGTTCTTGAACACAGCTTCGTTTGTAATTCAGTCCTGTGTGGTGATTATGCACACCATCTCTTCCTGAGATTTTTCTATGATGGACTCACAAACTTCTGGTATGAATTATGCTTGATTTGCCCACCCTTAAACTGCACTAGAGAGAGGGGTAGATCATTCCTTTGACCACATGCCTCCGGGTGACTACCAAGTTGAGCTCCAGTCCCCAGTAATCTTCTGAATCCTGGATTCGACCTTCTTATTGAATTACTCAGAATTCTGGAGTAGTTTCAATATGACTAGGTGTGTCACCTCTCCATAATAATAATCATATTCCTCTTTACCTCTAGGACAGAACCTAATGCAGAACTTAATTGCTGCTGGGTCCATGTTCACACCTGTCTGCCCTTGCCTGTACCTTGTTG
Source organism: Sabellastarte sp. h YS-2021 (assembly GCA_964017235.1). Classification (NCBI taxonomy): domain Eukaryota; kingdom Metazoa; phylum Annelida; class Polychaeta; order Sabellida; family Sabellidae; genus Sabellastarte; species Sabellastarte sp. h YS-2021. The sequence continues at coordinate 88,374,445 of OZ024928.1, forward strand.
GGCCTTTGAATCCTTGCACAGATTTCCAAGAAAATCTCTTTCTGTAGTTTTATAAAATACAAGTATTTGTTGGATTAGATCATGTTACCATGTTATCCACAAAGGCAGTTTCCTGGAAATGAGAGATCCTCAGTGGCCCAGTCCGTTGAACGGGATGTAAAACTCAACATCGATTTTGACTTTGTCGTGGAAATGAAGTCTCACACATCAGGTCAAGTTGTGAGACTTATCTTTGTGTGATCTTGCCAGTTGTAGCATGGCTATGTTCATTTTTTACCTGTATGTAGTTGTTACTATTTATCTTCCTTAATTACTACAGTCAGAAGTATGATTATGATGCCATGACCTATCTTCTTGACTAATTTATTACTCCGGGCCAAATGTAGTTGGTATGTCAGACTTCCTGCCTTTTTATCAAGGATTGAATGCCCAAGACTTCAAATAGTACTTGAAACTTGGAATCTCAGCTTTAACATGGCAATACAATCCCAAAGATAAGTAGTAAGTCTGTGAATGTGGCAGATCTGGGTGAAATTTTGAAAACTGACATGATCGTTTTGAAAAGAGCAATGCTACTGAGGCCCTTATCTGAACAGGACAGATGTTGGTTAAGCCAGGGTAATAATTTATAATTAATGTGTTCCTGGCCGTTTCACAAATCCGGCCATTTTAAAATGACCAATGGCCATTTCAAAATGGCCAGATAAATTTGGGCATTTTGGCCTGGCCATTTTCAAACGTGGCTGAACTGAGAAAATATTTTTTTCTTTCACATTGATGTTGAAAGTTTTAGAGCCAAGTAGATCAATTGTAATTATAATGGACCTAATTGACAACTATGTATACACTGATCTTTTTCAAATCAGTTTTTTCACACATTTCCTAGTTTGTGACTGGTCTACAGAAGAAATTAAATCTAATTAACAGATTATAGATACCTTAGAATACAATTAAATATGTAAAGAATAATCACTGTTTTCCTTTAATATTAATTTGCCAACCACACTTTAAGTAATCAGCTGATAAGAAGCCCCCCACCCCCACCCCCCATTTATTTATTTATTCTTCAATTCGTATTCCAGAGTACAAAAAGTTACCATGAAATACAGTGAAAAAAGTACAACACAGAATTGTGAAAAAAGAATGAGAATTTTAAAGCATATATATAAAACATCTACAAAGCATAAAACTCGAAAGAGATAAATAAGAAAAATGGTTTGTAGAATTATACTTATACAATCATGAGTGTCATATGTTAATCTGTACAAAGAACTTTAAGGAGACAGTTGATTTCATTCAGCTCTAACTTGGTACACTTGTAATCACGAATATAAAGTAGGTCTTTGATATTTCCACACCTTACAAAATCATCAACAGCATATGTTTTATTAATATAACTTTCACTTATCTTAAAAAAGTGAGCTGTACTTGTACCAACTTCAGACTTTGCTGTAGTTAAATGCTGTGATATTGTATTTACATTTTTACAAAATACAGAATTACTTTAATCACTAGTTTGTAACACATGGAAACACATGGATTAGAACCTTTCGAAACATTCCAGAGAAATTTGTTAAATCTCCTGAACAACTGTAGTTCAACAGGTATGTCATCTCATAACAGTGGCAGAAATCTTGAATGAGTCATATTATAAGGAGATAAATATAAAAACTTACGTATACATTTACACCATAAAGTGAAAAAAGAAAGAGCATCAGATCCAGCAAGGTTCCAAAAATTACAGCCATATAGGTCCATACAATAGGTTTTAAATAACCTGTATCTAACATTTACATGTGCTCTTGCAAATATTGCATTAATTCCATGAAAACTTGATATGAACTTTTTAGTAACTCTTAGGTGTAATTCTTTTTCGCTTCTCGGACCAATCACATGACCCAAATGATTTGCATAGTCATGACATTTAATGAATATACCATTGTGTTTTATACCGTGAATTTCTAGATACCTGGTATAATAGATAAGCTGATACTTAAAATTTACTGAGTATTCTGCTGCAAACTCATCACATATTTGTAACATCTGCTTGAGTGCAGATAATGATGGGGCCAGTAGAGCAGTGTCATTAGCATTGTTAGGGTTTAAAGAAATTTAAAATGCAACTGAAATATACCCAACAAAAGATAATCTACATAAGAGGAATAGGTCCCCCCTATTCCCAGTGTTTTCCTGTATGAAAGTCAATCTATTGATGTTAACTTGTCAATCATCCTTAAAAAGTCACTTGATTGAAGTTCTTCTATTGTTGTTTGGGAATCAAAGAAATATCTTTAATTACAATAAAGAACCATCTGGACAGAATTAACACTATTTGAACACTTATTCAATTACATATTTTTTAAAATTTGATAACAATGTGTCACTATTGCATTTTGAAGATGATAATTTTAACATATATAATTGTTATTACATATAAGTGAAGGTACAAATTTATAACAATTGAGATTATGTACTTTTTATATTATAAGAATAGTACAGAAAACACAGGCTGGTTTAAACCAGTGAGATGGTTTTGAGTTGGCAAGTTGGTTTATTTGGCCATTTTGAAACAGCCAAGCCAGTTCAAGCCCTTTGGTGGGGTTTTGAAATTGCCATCAGATTTATTTGGCCATTTTGAAATGGCCAATGGTTTCAAAATGGCAAGTAACAAATATACATATCCAACTGTAACATTACTGTTGTTAATAGAAAGGTTTCAAAGGATGTCCCAATCAAACAGGAAATACATAATAACTTAAAATAAGTTTTTTATCCCTTATACAACACTCAATTATTCAATATTTATCCAGGTAGTTCCCAGAAATCCAGGTCATTTCCCAATAAGCTAAACACATCATCTTCCTCTGGTCTGAATAGATCAGGGAAACAGGATTCAGCTTTGGGATCCAGACACAGTCAGGTTGCATCGCCAAAGTGCTGCTTAAAAAGACAGACCTCAGGGAGTACATGTTCCATCAGCTCAAGTTGCGATGACCTTAACATTAGCAACAACAGTGACCTTTACCTGACTGACCCAGATCCAGAGACACAGCAGTTAGAATCATGTCAGGATGCCACTCAGAGTGCAGAATGCATCTTCCAGAGATCGTACAGTGAGAAGACACCAGGCAGCTTCTCAAGGAACCTGCTAGATCCAAATGTCATCTCTAATGGATATATCCCATCCTGTGAAAGGGCTAGGTCTCAAAGCGACTTTTCTCTTCAGAGTCCAGTCTCTTTGAAGTCATCTACCATACAAATCAGCAGGGCTATCTCTGTACCTAATAATCTGGGTTACAAGGTCAGTCAGTGCATGTTTAGCAGATGATGTTGATGTCTTCATGTTGTACCATTTTTCTTGGTTTTGTACTCAGTTATAATTAGTTATAATTAGTTCCACTTGATGTATATGGATATAGATTTTGTGTGAATTATTTGCTTTTCTATTGTGTGTATTGTCACCAAACCATTAATTGCAAAGACTGCATTAATTGGTAAAAGAGTATGTCAGTCTGTTTACTAAACACAAAGTTTGTGACACATAAAGTGCCTTACACACCAAAAATTTGTGAAAAATGGGGTATCACTAAATAGAAAAACAGCAGAAATACAAACTCATAATATATTTACTGTAGATCTTTAAAAGTAAGTATGTTGAAAACGTGCATCCAAGAAGACAGTACCAAATGTTGTTTATGGTCAGTTTTGGAGTAAAGACTGTGTGAAAATAAAAAATATCATATCATTTTTATCAAAGATACAAGTGAGGTGTGGCTTTGATATGACTATCCTAAAGCTAAGTTATGAATATCATTATACAGATGCCTTTGTTCAGAAATAAACCAAAAATTGAAAGCTGTTATCAGTTTCACTTTGTTTTCACATTTTAATTTATCATTATATTTATTTCAGTGTTGGTCGTTGTATTTTATTTTGAAAAATGTGTGACCAGTGTCACAATCATGTGACAGACTGTATTTCAGAGGCCTCAGTGACTGCATGAGTGCTTATGCTTTTACTAACTTAGTTCTCACTTCTGTATTCATGGGTTCAATTCCATCTCATGGCAACACGTGAAATTCACTGAGTTTCAGTGTCCTTTACACTGCAGGTTCTCATGCTAGCTCAAGTGTCATGGTGTAAAGTTACCATGTCAGTGTCACAAGGACAAATATGTACACCTAACCTATTTGGTTGTTAACAGACTCTCACAATGCTGGGCCTAAATCCCTGTTGGTGAGCCAAAGCTTATTTTGTAGTCATTTGTCTCAAGCATTAGAGATTTAAAATGCTACTGCTAAATTATGCAATGGCAAGCATTACAGGACTTGACTAAAATGGTAGAAAATTACACTACAAATTGCACTTTAACAGGAGAATCAGTAGAATAGTTAAAAAGCACATTTTTACAATATTTGGTGGCACTGAGTGAGCACAAAAGTAATACTAAATTATTCCATGGCAGTGTAAAGGATACAATGCCCTAAATTTCCCCTTTGTACAGACTGATTTCTCTTTTACAATTTGATGTTGTAATCATGGAGAAAATTGAGTGTGTTAAATGCACGTATGTTTTTGGTACTTTGATATATTTATATCCCCAGATGAAATTCAGAGATGCACTGGTTTGTCATCCATGGTACTGCCTGTGTGCACCTGTGTGCACAATAACTAACAAGAGCACTCGGAGAGAGCAGACCTCCGCCAAGGGAGCTCAATTCCTGGACTTTCAAAACCTACCATTAGCAGTTCCTTGTCTCTTTTTGGACATTTCCTGAAAATTTCATCAAAATCCATCCATAACTTTTCGAAATTATCTTTCTTTAAAAAATTTCTGGATCTACAAGATCCAGATGGTGATCTGGATCCCTCCCAAAATCTAAACTTTTACCTTCTTCCTTTTACCATTTCTAACATATCCTAAAACTATCATCAAAATCCATTATAAAATTATCTGGCTATAACTTCCTTTAAAAAAGCCTGGATCCAGATGATCCAGACAGTGATCCAGATCACTAATCTAATCACTTGTTCCTTGTCACAGTTAGGACATTTCCTGAAAATTTCATCAAAATCCATCCATAACTTTTTGAGTTATCTGTCTTTAAAAATTACATTTCATGGATCCAGAAGATCCAGATAGTGATCCGGATCGCTCCCAAATTGAATCATTTCTTCCTTTTACATTTTCAGACATATCCTGAAAATTTCATCAAAATCCGTCCATAAGCTTTTGAGTTATCTTGTTCACAAACTCACTAACAAACTCAAAAACTCACAAACCCACAAACAAACCCAGGTGAAAACATAACCTCCTTGGCTGAGGTAAAAATTGCTTTCACAGATTTCATTCAATCTTGGCACACACGTGTATCTGGGTTAGGAGAGGAACCATATTTTAAATTGACCTTAAACTACCAAAAATAATAAAGAAGTTATGACCTCCTTAAGGCCAAAAATTTACCTTTTGGCCACTTATTGCCCTCTAGGCCAAAAATTATGTGACTCATCTGGCTCAAAATTTACCTGGGAACACATTAATATATTATTCTTACACTTGCTAAATATTGAGACTTTATGTTGAGGTAAAAATTGTATTTGAAGCCCAGAAAGACCCTACTTAGGGATTTTTTCAACATTTTTCACATAATTTGCCCTGTAATTTAGAAACAGTAATTTTGATTAGTCTAAAACTGTACTAGATATAATTTTTATATGTAATCTTTGTGTGTGAAAAATTTGAAGTTTGTGGCTTTTATTTTAAAGCCACCTTAAGTTTTGTAAAATGAAGAGAGACCTAATTTATGGATTTTTTGCCCCTTTTGAGCTCTATATCTGTCAAAGTATATGACTGATAAAGCTAAAATCTCATCAGAGAATATATTAGTATGTCCTTTTTACACGTACCAAAAATCAAGGCTTTAAGTAGACAGTCATTCTGTGTATGAGAACCATAAACGACCATCCAAGTGACCTTTTTTCTACATTTTTCACATATTTTGCATTGTAATTTGGAAATGGTAAGTCTGATGAGTCTCAAACTGTAGTAGGTATAACTTGTGTGTGTAATCACAGTTTGTGGATAATTTAAAGTTTGTAGTTTTAACTTTAAGGTCACATTGAGGTCTCTAAATGCCCACTAAGACCTAATTCATGGATCTTTTGCCACTTTTAAGCCCTATAGCCCTAAAACTGTGTGGTACATTCATATAAAGTCTAATCTGGGGGTATATTAATATGCTCTTTACCTGTGTATGAGTCTAATAACCACCTCATATGGTGGACTTTTTGGAGTTACAACTGACATATCTCACAATGAGTGGACCTTCTGTTTGCATAAGCAGTAGATATTTCAGATAGTGTGGCAAATCTGAATGTGTGATTGTTTATGTGTGTGTGTGTGTGCCTGGTTGTACATGTATATGTTTTTCTCTATATAAGAAAAAAAATCCAAAATGCTTCTGATATAAGTGAATCTGCTAAGATCTAATCACAATATTTTATGATTTCATCTCTCCACTAATATATTGAAGGCATACAAGCCCTACAAAAGTTTTGTGCCACTATTTTAGAAAGTACTGAAATCCATTTAAATGTTTTGAAAAAGGCTTAATCTTATCATTGCAGGAAGATTGACCAAAAAAAATGAATAATGGTTCATAATATTTGTGAATCACACAAAATGGGTGCTACAAAATATACCCATTGAATGCCTGTCCGTGAGATTGCCTATCTGGGGATATGTTTGCGTCAAGGCGGTGCAAGCCAATTTCTTATGTATTTCATTGTCGGTAGTTTTTATATATTCTTTATTCAGAGTTTTCTTACTTGGCACTCACGCTTTCTTTCTCTTTTAGAAAATTGAGGAATTTTATTTTGGATCAGGTTGACATATTAGTCAGCCAGTAATGTTCATCATCAAGTGTATTTCTTAACATAAACACTCTCACAACAATACTGGTATAGATTAAATATATACTTTTTATTTCTTTTTTCTTTTGGGGTACATATATTATGGGATGAAAAGTTACTTTTGAGCAACAAAGTAAACGCAATATCTCACAGTATCACTAAATACAAGTGAAAATATAGCAATAACTCTGTAAGTAATGTAAATGGTACACTGTAGGATTTAAAATAAAACTTAAAATTTTAAAGTGTTGTGTAACTAAACAGGAAGAAACAATAAAAGACACAGAAGACCCAGTTTGCCAGGATAAAATTGTGGTGATTTAATTAGTATATACTTACTCAAAAAAGAACCACAATTTTTACAAAGAATAAACTACCATATATCTTGCATTTCTTTTTTGGCCAAGTATATACAATGTATCAGAAAACACTCAAACTTGGTTTAAGAATATTATTTTTCAAATATTAATTTTTCCTTTAGATTGTGTAAGTGGTAAAGAAAGAATATTTGACAAGAAAAAAAATTTAAATAAATGGAATAATTGCTGTCAGCAGTGTTTAATTACAGATTAAAATTTTCATTCTGAGGAAGTTTTTATATGGTTGTAAAATGCTATTGAAAATTTCGTTTGGTGAGAAATGAGAATCTGCACTGGTTCAGCACTGGCTCAGCATACTCACCAGTATATTTATTGAAATCAGTTTTATATCTCGTTCAAAAGACTGAATAACTCATAATGGGAAAGAATTCGAGACAATGAAGAAAATAAGTAATCATATTACTTGTACTTTATCATTTTCTGATTCTGTCCGTTATACTATCAGGTATCACTAACAAATTTCACACAGTTATTAGTTGTGGTGGTTTTAACTCTGGCTTCTGAATGATTGTAATTATGGGTTCCTCTGCTTTTATGGTTTGCTAACTCTTGGCTTTTGGAATCTTTTTGCATTTGTTTTCCTGTGACAGTTTATTTTCACACAGTTCTGGTGTCCTTTTTGTTTTGGACTGGGTAGTGTGTTCTTGGCCATGTTAGTTGTGAAAGTCATTCTAGTGATATGTTTCCTATGTGTTGGTTTCTTGTGTAACTGGCTGAATGCTGACAGGAGTCAGAATTGCGAAAAGATTGACAGGAATATCCCTTCTATTTTTCGGCTTTCTGTTTTGGTCCGTAAATATTGTTACACTACCGATACAGGTTCCTCCACACCTGAAATTTAAAAACCTACTACTACTCCTTTTGTTGTGCGGCCATGTTGCTTCAAACCCTGGCCCCACCAACTTTGGATTTGTCAATTGTAGATCCATTCGCAATAAAGGCCCTCTCCTGCAGGATCTGATCAAATGCGGTGACCTAGATATCCTGGGTTTAGTTGAGACTCATATTAGACCAAATGATACTGATGGCCTCCTATGTTCTCTTACACCGGCTGATCATTTCATCCAAAAACCAAGGTGTACTGGTCGGGGAGGTGGTGTTGGTTTTCTGTGTAGAAAAACCTTTTCTCCCAGTATTGTCTCTTCACCAGTTTTCAGGTCATTTGAAATTATCATACTTTCGTTCAAGTCTGACTACAATAGCTTTGTTGCTGCTTGTGTGTACCGTCCTCCTGGTTCATGTACTACTCAGTTTCTGGAAGATTTTCTGTCTCTTTCTGGCTTTATGTCTTCGACTGGTTCCAGTTTCATCATTTGTGGCGATATAAATGTCCATCTGGATATTGAGTGTGGTGATAGGTCCAGGTTTAACGACATCCTTCAGTGTTGCGGTTTGGTTCAAAGTGTCAGTGGCCCGACTCATTTACTGGGTCACACTTTGGATGTCTTGATATCTCTTTGCGACTCAGATTTTGTCTGCAATGTTAGTGTGGGAGATTTCATTTCTGACCATGCTGCCATAAGATGCCAACTGGATTTCTCCCACCCATCAACCAGCATCGACAAATGGGTCTCTTATCGTCGGTACCACAGGATTGATATCGACCAGTTCAGAAATGACCTTAATAATGTACCGTTTGTACAGTCCCCTGAAGGTACTGCTGCAGAACTTTATGATCAATACATAACTGGTGTTACACAGGTACTTGACAAGCATGGTCCTATCATTTCACGCAAGGCTAAACAGCAGTCTGAGGAGTGGTTGTCTGATTCGAATCACATGGCTCGATCTCTTAGGCGGCAATTTGAACAAAGGTGGAGAAAACATAAGTCAGAGTTGAACAGGTCAAGACTTCGCAGGCAAATTGCCTGGTGTAATCGACTGGCCAATAAAGACAAGGGTTCATACTATACAAATCTCATAACTGCAAATAGTCGTGACCCCAAGAAGCTATGGCAGTCATTGAGGAAGGTGTTGCATCGCACCTCTGAGACTGTCCTGCCTGCTCATAGCTCAGACAAAAGCCTCGCGGATATGTTTGCTTCTTTTTTCTCCAATAAAATAAGCAAAATCAGGGACACCTTTTCTACTTCTCTCTCTTTCAATGATGCACCGGATTCGGTGCCTCCTGCTTTCAATGCCTTTATGCCTGTCACTGAAGACGAGGTCTATAAGTGTATTAGTGAATCCCCCACTAAATCTTGCTCATTAGACCCTATACCAACATTCCTCCTTAAGGATTGTCTTGATATCCTCCTCCCTTCTATTACCAAGTTGGTAAATTATTCTCTCAGTGATGGATCTTTCCCAAATTCTTTCAAAAAGGCGGTTGTCACCCCCCTCATAAAAAAGGCTTCCCTTCCCAGAGACGACCTTAAGAATTATCACCCAGTGTCTGGTCTTTGTTTGCTGTCAAAGTTGGTTGAGCGAGTCGTTGCCAGGCAGCTAACATCACACATTAATAACAACAAACTGGACAATCCTCATCAGTCAGCATATAAGCCAGGACATTCCACGGAAACTGCTTTATTGTCTATAAAAAATGAGGTTCATCTCTCTCTGGCACGCGGTGAACCCACAGCTCTAGTACTTCTTGATTTATCAGCCGTATTTGACACTATAGACCATAATATTCTCCTTGGTTACCTTAAATCCTGGTTTGGTCTTGGTGGAACAGTTCTAAGGTGGTTTGCTTCCTACTTAAGAAATCGTTGCCAGGCCATTAAGATAGGCTCCACACTATCTGAATTAAGCAATCTCATCTATGGTGTTCCACAAGGTTCTGTTCTGGGTCCATTACTGTTTTTACTCTATACAACACCACTTAGTAAAATTATTCGCCTCCACCGGCATATTAAATTCCATTTTTATGCGGATGATACTCAGTTATACATCCATCTCTCCCATAAGAATGCTTCTTCGGCTCTCGCCAAGCTAAATGCCTGCCTTCATGATGTCCAAGAGTGGATGTCTCTCAGTAAATTGAAGCTCAACCCTGAAAAAACTGAGTTTATTGTCTTTGGTTCCAAGGCTCAACGTCAGAAGATTTCCTCTCACTTTCCTGTTAGCATTCTTGGTAGCCTTCTTCATCCGGTTGATTCTGTCATAAATCTAGGTGTGTGGTTTGATGCAGATTTTTCATTCTCTGAGCATATCAAGAGGACTTGCAAAGCGTGCTTCCTTCAGATGCGTGACCTCCGTAGAATTAGAAAGTATCTCACTCCTGAAGTGGCAGTCCTTGCTGCAAATGCCTTGGTTAGTAGTCGTCTGGACTATTGTAACTCTCTGTTCAGAGGTTTGTCCGGTTTCAATCAACACAAATTGCAAAGTATTCAGAACACCCTTGCTCGTATTGTTACAAATCATAGAAAGTATGCTCATGTTGTACCCATTCTACAGAAACTCCATTGGTTGCCTGTTAAGTACCGATGTATTTTCAAAACCGCAACACTTGTGTATAAATTTTTGCATAGTGGTTCTCCTTCTTATTTTGAACCGTTCTTGTCTTTTAGTAGTTGTCCCTATAGTACTAGGCATAGTCACCCAGATCGTCAATACTTTACAGTTCCTCCTTTCCATTCATCACTCTTTAAGTCAGCCAAACATTTTGGCCATAGTTTTGCCTTTGATGCTCTGAAGATCTGGAATGACCTCCCTCAAGATGTTCGCAGTGCAACATCAGTTGCCTCCTTCAGAAAGAAGCTTAAAACATACCTGTTTGCAAAAGCCTACCCACCATAGCCTCCCCCGTCACATCTGTGTCTCCTTGGTATGACCTGGCTATGTCCCTTGATTAACGCTAACTGCCTTGCTTTATGTTTAGATGCGCCTTAAAGTCCATCAGTGATGGAGATTAAGCGCTATAAAAGTCCACATTAGATTAGATTGGATTATTATTGGGGCTGGATTTGAAGTGAAGACCTCAGGGGTGGGAGACAAATTTGTTCACCTCACTATAGTGTCTTACACAATTAATGATAAAGTAAATATATTGAGTCAAATATTGCTTTTGCCAGACCTTTGTGGGTCACACTCACATCATTTGGGTCAGGCTCAGTTGATTTCATTAGGACTAATTCACTTGCTTCTAATAATTTATAAATACATCAAGAATGGGAAAGATGGATGCTACAACTATGGACTACTGATTGCCATGCGGCAGTTAAGTGAATTGTTTGTCTAGACATAGTAATAGAACTACAGAAAACTGTGCTTTATGGCTATAATGATTCTAAATAAATGAAATAAGATGAGAAAGAAAACATTATTTCTATGGTGATTATACATCAAACAATCATTTACATTACAGATTTTATTATAAACCAAAATCAGTCTTTGATCATTCTTCTTTTTAATGTCAAATACAATTGATTTTTACTGTCAGAACACAAGAGCCCAAAATGTGTCTCTATAAAGAAGAAATTTGAATATGTCATATGTTTTTAAAGCCACCAAATTACAACAGTTACATGTACATTGTCTTTGCTCTAATGATTTCTTAAATAAACAAAAAAAAAAAGAAAAACGAAGAAAAAAAGAGTACTGCTTAAATGATAATTATATGTCTGACAATCTGCTTACATCACAGAAGTAAGATCTTTTTTTGTATGTCCACACAACTGACTCTTTTTGTCAAGATAAAAGAACTATACTATTTTCTTCAACAAATTTGATAAAGCAAAATTCCCGTGTTACATTTCTCATATGTATTCATTTTTTGAAACATTCAAAGTACAGTATATCGTTTTGATCAAATGACTTTTCAAAATAAATCAAATAATAGGAAGATATAGACGAACACTGTTTCTATGGGGAAGTTATATACCAGACACATAGCCAACATCACAGAAGTCATTATGAAACAGATTATATTTTTGAGTATCCATTTCTCTATGTCCAACACAACTGAGTCTTTTTGTTCAGATACATTAGAGCCGTAGTATAGTTTTTCCACAAAAGTAACATTTTCATCCTACTTTATAACTATGCATTTATTTTCAAATTTGAAAATTTTACAACCAATATATTTGCACTGAATCAACATTATGTAAAGTACATTACACTGACCTAATGACTGACAAAATTACTGTGGTATTTTTTCCAATTCAAAGGTTACCATAAAGTGTATAAATTGAAATTTTTACAAGACATTAATTTCAGCTATTTTAGCTAGATTAAGTCTGGATTCTGATATTTAATACTGGTTGAAATTTTATCTTAGTATTTATATCCTAAGTGAGAGTGGAAAACTGATCATTATTACAAGCAATTAAATTATGAAGAGAGATTTTCTGTGACACAAAATAAAATCCTCATGATTTAATGCTTGCAATCTGAGATATCTCAGAAATATAATTTTTTTGGATATTTGATTTACACCAACCTTGTTTGGAGATATTAATTGTCTTTGTATTGTTTGTTATTGTTGATGTCTGGTATATATGCATCCCACACTTTACTATGCTATTTCTGTGGCACATCTGGAATTATGCACCTGGGGGCCGGCTTCAGAAAAGGACTTAGCCCAAACTTAGACTTAAAGTTTAAATATTTGTCTTACATTTTGGCTAAATCTGTGACCTTAGACTAAGCTGATTTTAGAAAGCACCAATGTTTAAGCTTTGGCTAAGTCTTCGGCTTAAAGTTAAGTTCACATTGCAGTGGGCTTAACTTTCACAAACCAAGAATTAAATATAACAGCCTTATTTCTTTCTGAACTTCCAATATTTGATATGGCTAAAAATAAAGCATAAATGGAAAGAACAGCTCCCAAAGTTTTTGGATGTTTTTGTATGGTTATGAGGTTTTTCATTCTAAAACAGCACTTTTCTTGAAATAAATGTGTCTGAAACAAAGGATTTATCTCAGCAGTTGTATACTTTGAATAGCAATAAAGGGTCAAATGACATTGAAAACCACTGTGATAATTTGATAACTACTAAGCTTGGTTCTAGTTAAATCCCCATTTGTGAAATACACTTAAACCCAAAACTTTGCAAAGTCAAAAGTGTTGGGAATGTGTTCAGCATGTTTTGGTTCCAGTGATAACACTTTATACTTGTGTTGTAAACCTGAGTGTTTCTTCAGTGTTTCTATTCAATTTATGAACATTGTACTTGAAGTTTTAAACACCTACACATTTTTCTCATGATATTTTGTGGAAAAATATGTTTAACAGTAAGAGCCAATTAAAATACACATATTCTTATCATTTAAATACCATCACTTCAAACGTGGGATAGAGTTTATAGAATTAAAAAAACTCCTAGAAATAAGAAAAATATTCTGAGAATTGAAAAAAAATAGGAATTTTTTTTTTCAAACTTGCCCCAAAAGTTCATTTTTAATACAGTATTTCAACAAACATGATTCCTCCATATTGGAGTTTAAAGTCTTATTCTTTGAAATGTTTTATTGTTTTATAGAATTGAGAAAATAAGTTTTCTTTTTTTTTATAAAAGCTTTTTCTGAGAAAGTTCTTCAAATTACTTTTAAAATTAACAATGTTTAACTGGAACAGACTTCTGCCAGGGCTGCATTTCTGAAAATTCATTGTTTTTTATATCGAGAATATTATCCAGATATTTTCCAAAAAGTAATCATGTCTTTCTTTAGCAAGACCCTAACCACTTAAAAAATGTTATGAAGATCTATTCTTTACTTTTTGAATAACGTCAACCAGAAAGCCAGAGTCCTTGAAAATACATTGAAAAGAAAGTGGAAAATTTAGGATTTCTTTATATCGAGAATATAATCTAACCCCAACTTTAAGTGTGAACAATTTGTAGTTTCTTTCACAGACTAGCAGTCAGTGCTTTGCTCCATCCCCTCTGTTGTCCATGGTAACATGACCAATATTGTATTTTGAATAAAAGTAAACCAAAGTCAATCTTCTTACTGGTTTGTTTTCAGAACATCCGCCGTACCAGTGTTACTCCTTCTTTGAAATCATCGGACAATGGCAGCGTCAGCACCTACAAACCCAGGAAGAGGCTATCCTGTAAATTTGAGGTAAGGGTCTCAATTTCTCACTTGCATTTATACAGTTATGGGTGTATAATATATATCATCCTTACCTACAGGATCATTATCCCTACTGTTCAAAAATGGAGGAAATATATTTACCAATTTTTTTAAAATTTCTTTTTAATCTGTAAGAAATAACTATGTTTAGGAAAATAATACTGACTTCATTAGTGTGGCATGGTGTGGTGGGTAACACACTCACCTCCCACACCTGAGGTCAGGGGTTCAAACCCCTTACCCCATGTGGGAAAGTTGGTAGTAGCTTACTGAGGACAGTTTACAGTGTAGGATCTTAACCAACTACAAGTATGTTTCTGGTTTCCTTTGCCCTTAAAACTACCCGTCCTGATATAACCCGTACAGAGTTTGGTTGTCTTACTGCTCCTCACGGTAATATGGCATACCTGGAACACAAAGTCCTTACATGTATGTGTTAAATGTAAACAACTGTAACACAAAAAGTCCTTGTTTGTATTTGTTAAATATAACTTATAGGGTGACTATAATGTTCATTGATATCAAGTGCAAGTTATAAATTGTACTTTTCGTATTAAAAGCAATCATTTAAATCGAATTTCAGAGGAGTTTAGAAAGGGTGATACTCACACTTTTGTATGAAATTGGAGCCCCAATCAGTGTGGGGCTTACAGTGGTTTATTTTTTATTAAAAGTTAGGCAATTTTCCTATTATGTATGATACTTCTCTAAATTTCCTCAGGAGCAGCTACTTTTGTTGGCCCAATTCACATTGAAATTTCTTTAGTACCATGTTCAAAGTGACTTTCTGTATCCAATAGAGTTTTTCTTGTTTGTGTAACACTTTTAAAAAATGTTGATCACTATTTTTAGCCCATCAGACTGTGCTTAAAACTCCCTGTGGGAGATTAACTTTTATATAAACCAGATAGCTATTTTTTTAAGAATAGCATCAAAAGGTAGAAGTATAAATAGCATAACTATGTTTGTTAATAATAAAGGAAATCAGATGTGAATAGAATAGCTTCTGGACTCAATATTTCTTGCAAAAGACATCAGGCAACATGGAAGATAATCAATTTATATCATTTAGCTGTCACGCTAATATCTAGTCATTTTTGTCGATTTTTCGAAGGACTAAATGGTAGAAAAATCCCTGCCCTTGGAAATGGAGAACTAAAGGCTGATTTTTTAATGGGAGGGAAGAGGGGGATCATTCTTTGATAAATACAAATCTAGGGACCAAAGATCTGTTGTCATTTGAGAAAACAGAAAAGGAGTTAAAACCTACTCTGTGCAACATTGACAAAATTATGATGTTCTTTAACTGTTTCTTTAGTTTGTTATCTTTAGTCTAAATCAATTAACTCAGTAACTCAGTATTATCTTATCCTCATAACCTAGTGGTTAGTAGGTCTGACTTTGCAGTAGAAGGTCTGGGGTTCAATCTTAAACTTGGTAATGGAAATGATATATGGGACCCTCATTGGGTAAGTAAAGGTGTTCATTTCAGGGGAAATCAAAATTTCATACAGACTATCTGTGTTGCTTCATACCACAGAAACCAGAAACAGACTGCATATGAGCCATTAGGTGCTAAAAATGACTTGACTTGTATGATCATAACTTAAAGCTTCTTCTGTAACCATAAATGTATTGATAGCATGTTCCCAGATAAGTAATAAAAATTGTATCTAATATCTGAACCTTCACATTACTTTTTCAGTCTTTATCTAGCAGAGATTATTTCATTTATGTGGCCTTTCTAAGTAATTAAGTTGCAGGGTATCCATGGCTTAGTTGTTATCAGGTGTAGCAAATAATTATTTCATCCTCACCGCATTGCTTGTGGGTTCAAATCCGGCTTATGGCAACATGTGGAAAAATACTGATGATCTGTCCCAATCAGGGGAGTTGCTAGGTTTTTCATTTGGCACTCCCTGATTTATCAAAGTGTTAATGCGGCTTTCTGACATTGCAGGGGAGGGGTGTCTGTACAAAACGCTGAGGGGGTAGCCTGTCCTTTGATAAATAGTATGCTTCCCAGGCAACATTTTGGGGTTTTGCAAAAGTTTGGCAATGGTTAAAAAATGATGGGTACAAAAACCATTTATAATTG
The DNA here is from genome assembly GCA_964017235.1 of Sabellastarte sp. h YS-2021. Taxonomy (NCBI): domain Eukaryota; kingdom Metazoa; phylum Annelida; class Polychaeta; order Sabellida; family Sabellidae; genus Sabellastarte; species Sabellastarte sp. h YS-2021. The sequence continues at coordinate 88,390,858 of OZ024928.1, forward strand.
AATGTTTTTAAAACATTTTATGTATCCCAGTTATTAAACATTAAATGATAAATGTTGGGAAAATGTCACAAATGAACATAATAATAACTCAATAATAATAGGGTCAGAGGTCAAATTCAATATCTTTTTAAGGCCGGCCGCTCACTAATGAAAATATTATTTTATATCTTAAATTGTAAGCATGTGGGACAATGTTTGATAAAGTCCTCTAAAATCCCCTATTATCACTCATCGCCATCTTTGTTTGGAAATGTTAGAAGGTGGAGGTTTAATAAGCATTCTGGAATATGGGTTTAAAAACGTTTTTGAAAGAATGTTCTTAAAACATTGGATAGAAGACATTTCAAAAACATTTTAAAGTGATGGGTATGAAAACCAGTTGCTATTACACATTTGTAATACATTTTCAGAGCAAACATTTACAAAACATTATCAACAATTTTTTTTAAACATTTTATATGTTCTGTTTATCAAACATTTTATGATGAATGTTTGAAAAAGATTTCTAGCATAACCTTCATTTCTTCAGCTATTTTATAAATGTTAAAAAATGTTTCCAGTCAAACCTAGCTTCTTGAGTAAATTTGTAAACATTTAATAAATGTTTTCAGTAAAAAAAACTTTGTTTAGAGAATGTTTACAAAACATTTTTTAAATATTACAGCATAAACATTTACTTGGAAATGTTTAGGAAACCATAAGATAGGGTTTAAATAGGTCATAAAAAGGTTTTGTAAACATTTAAACCATTTTAAAACATTTCTAATGTTGACTGGGTTCATATAAAGTCTGGCATACCACAGTAAATTCTAGGTCTCATCAATGATTTTACTAACAAAGTGATATACCTGGGCGTACTGGGTTTATTTCTCTCTGTGTCAAGATCAGAAGTGCCAGGGATGAAATCCTAGCTGATGATCAGTCAGGGTAACTTATCTAGTTTTAATCCGGTTCATAACAACAGGAAGGAAATATTGATAGTTTGTCCCAATGTGACCATAATTCCTTTTGCTAGCTGGTCAGTCAATGTAACTTATCTGTATGGAACTCCTAACTAGATATAGGAGATATTGATGTCCTCCATAATTTGGATATAATTCTAGTTGATCAAACAAGGTAATTTATCTGAGGTGCTATAGAGTCTTTCTTATGCCCATAGTTTTAATCCAGCCCATGAAAACATACAGGATGACCTGTGACATTGTGACCCTTGCTGTAAAAAAGTTGGTCTTTGTGAGATAAATATGTTTAAATATTTCGTAATATTATAAAAGACTATGAGAATAATAAGTGGAAGATCAACAGTCTGAATTTGGGAATTCAAGGCCCATGCAGTGTGTACTCCACATATTTAACCTGCAAGTCATACACTCCACAGACACTGCACATGCACAAGTTAATAGCTAAGATGTTTTTATTGTTGTTTCATCTGTTACATAAGGTGCCAAGTTTTCTTCATATCCATTGCCTTAAAATTATCCCTTAGGTCTACAAATGTTCCACAAGTTTGCAAATTTCTTGGCCAGAAAATTTATACACTGGATATTACTATTAACAAAATGCTAGAAATTATTTTATACTTTGTACATGTAGAGTTCAAACTTTGCCATCAATTGTGTTGTTTTTAACATCTAGAGTAATGTTGCGACGTGCTGCCAATATTGTCAATGCATGTACATTGTCATAAGTTATAAACGAACCCATGACCACAGGTGAGGGCCAAGTGGCCCATTACTATACACATAAACCACTCACCATTGGACAGTATGATATATAACAGAATAAAAAGATTATTGTTTTGTTGGAATTCTGATCAATTGATTGCTAGGTTTGTCATGAGAATGTGTTCTGTTCATTCAGTACACAATTTCCCCCTCTTTGGTATCTCAGAATAGGATCTTAATATTTTCCAAGAGAATTTCATGTCATTTAGAAGCCATCACAATATTTATACAAGACAAAGGTCAACTGCAAAACTCACTGACTAGGGATCCACAACTCTTTATCATCCATTCAGCAACATGTACCGATAAGCCCAAGAGAAATGTGTGTGGTATGTGTGTTGTGAATATATCTGCTACATGTTCATTTCACTTATAGCAGAATGCCATATGTACTACCATTCCTATAAATTTGTTTTAGGTCTTTTATATTTTTAGTTTGATTAAATTTTGATTCAATACATTGTGAAAATCATATTTTGAAGAGTGGTTTTGTGTCGGAAAAAGTTGCAAACTAGTCAGTAAAGATGGGGCATAGTTAATTACCTGGAATTACTTGGAAAGAAATGTGTTATTTTGATCATAAACCACTTCTCAGCATAACAATTGCTGATACTTATAGCCTACCAAAATATTTTGTTATAAAATACTATCAATGTGCTGTCAGAACAATGACTATGTATCAGGGGTCACAAATGATATGCAGTTTGTCAGAAAGCTAATTTGCTATCACTTTTGTGGTTGTGATACTGATTCATGGCAAAAAAAATTTGTAAATACTGGCTGCCTGTCACTCTGTCTGACCGAAGAATTTGATTGCTTATAAGGATACTTTACATGTTTCTTGATCTATGTGTTTGATTTTGTTTCCGCCAATCTTTCATATACCCGTTTTACACACAGTCTGAGTTGACAAAGATTGAGGGCTGAAGCCAGTTTAACCAGATTCATCTTGACCCAGAATAAGTGCCACACTGTAGAGTGTAAAATAGAACCAAATGTTGTTTTAACCAGGATTTCCTGAAAGCAGGGTGAATTTCAATTGGACAAGCCTTCTGCAGAGTGGAGAATTATTTCTATAAAGAGGGAATTCCCTCCTGTCTGTAACTACATGTTATTACAGCCAGCCAAAACTGGTGGTTTTGAATAAAGAAACTTGAACAACTTGTGTGTCTCTTATCCACTCAATTTTCTGTTTTAAAACGGTATATACAAGCTGTCAAAAGAAACTATTGAACACCCTATAAAACTCAGTTTAGCTGTTCTATGTTTCCAACTCACTTTTTCACGGGCATTTTTACTGGATGACAAATATGAACAACAGTATCATTGTTTGGCCAAGTACGAACCTTGACCTACTCTTTCTTCTGAAAACAGTTTGAAATTAAATGAAACTTGCCATGTAGCATTTGACATTCACCTGGGGGGGGGGGGGGGCATCCTTTGAAAAGCAGGACCAAATGATCAAGCATTGAGCTAATTTTTGCATCAAAACAGATCAGAGGACCAATTTTGTTATAAAAATAACAAATGTGGAAAGAATTTCCCATAAGTCAAGAAAAATAGAATGGAGTTTCTGCATTGGTAAATTTTACATTTTTTTACTTTACCTCAAATACTGTGCACAAGAATTTGTGTGTTTTAGGATAATGGTCCATGGCTCTGTTTGATCCATTATACACAGCTTATATTTGAGAGCTAATGTTTTAAAAAAGAAAATTGAACCAGTCCCTTAGAGACAATCAAGAATTATTATATTTTTTAACCGTGGTTGTGGTTTCATTTGTAAATGCTTTAATATCTTTAAAGTGGTAATAATTTGACACTAATCTTGTTTAACAGCCGAGTGGGTTTCACTCTATTAATATTTCATGAATTAAATTTCGTCCTAAACCAGCGAAATCAAATTACAGCTTTTTTATAAAAAAACTGTTCATCAAGACTCAATTTCTATTAAGTTACAATCATCAAGGTAAAGTTAAATATGCATATGATTCCTCGAGCTGCCAGTTTAAAAATTTACCACCAACCATCCATTATTTAAACATCTTGAAGCATAAAAGACAAATTCCATTGCCACAAATCACCCAGGAACATCTCTGAAAAACTCTTTGTTTTCATTCCTGGTCATTCCTAAGCAAATTCCTCTCTGCTTAGTGCAAACCAGTCCCTACACTATCATGAAGAGTCATACCTCACTAAGTCAACCTCCAATCTTATGGAATAACATGAACTACTTCCTAAGTAATGTATTGCAAAGAAAAAGATCAACAAAAAAGCACTTGTACAGTGCTAACCTCCACCAGGACTGAAAAATTGAGATTTTTTTATTGTGTCCAGAATGTGATCCAGATCTGTGCATTGCTTTTGGAGTTATCATAAAGATATAAAGAAAAGACAGACAGGCATACAAATAAACCCACACAAAAACATATTCACCTGATGGAGCTTATAAACTTTGGGTTACATATATGCTACAAACCTTCCTGAATGACAAACAAATTGAACTAGTATAGTAGCTTGTGGCAACTATTCCCAATAATTATGTGTAACCAACAATTTTGGTGAGTGATTAACATGATCGCTGAATGCACTCTGGAATTGCCCTGAATGTAAATGTGGTCTGCAGCTCGACCGGTAAATCTCGGAACCCTTATACACTGTATCCTCGAGTCATTTGGGAATGCATTTGAGTGATGTTGAACAGAAATAAATAACATAAAACAATAATCAACCAATATATTTGTATCTGTTGTTTAGACAAAAGTATATGGTAGGATGCTTGCCACAGAGAAAACCCCCTTATTCGACTTCAAAAGAGACAGGTCCTCAGCATTGTAACTTGTGGGAGTTGAACCCACAGAGAGGTGAAAGCCTGTGGTTATATGCCAAACTTGCCAACCATTGGACCACCAAGGACCTTTGGTGGACTTTAAAATTCAAACCACTGTTTATCAAATTTGTAAATGTATCATGGACCAGTGAAGATCAGACCAAGTTTAAGCAAAAAAGATCAACTTTTGATCAGATTTTTGGATCAGTTCAAATTATCGCAAATTTTGGCAATATCTTGTGTGACAAATCAAAAACAGATGAAATGTTTGATTTTTCCAGCTTAAGTGATCCCTGCTTTGTGAATATTTATCATATCTGCTGGCTCACTTGAAACTTTTTTCACATATTGGATTTGATTTTGATCAATTTGTTATACAAATTCCACTGAAATGTAAATATTATTTCTCTGTGTTAAGACTGTGGCCCCTTTAGCAAACTTAAGATGCTACAGTGAAAAGCTCACATTTCCTTTTACTCTGAGCTATTGAAAAGGTTCTACTTGTGTTGTGCTTTGAGGTAATTGAAAAAGGCCACAATGGTACTGATTGCTTAATCTAGTTTGCATATTATTGCTATTGCTCAGACTCAGGTCTCTTGCATTGGCCAAATCATTAAAGAAAAACCCTTGAAACATTTTTATACATCAAAGTAATAAGAATACACTTGTTCTTCTTATTGTCCCTGAAGATGAACAAGATAAAGCTTTTTTCCAAAATCCATTTTTTAAACAACAAGAATCAAGTGACCAAATCGGGCACTGTGTCAGCTGACATTTGCAGCAATCAGCTTGTAACATTTATGTTGTATGGTTTATTTGAGCCATATTAACTTGTAGTCCATTTGGGTAGTATGGTTTATTTGAGCCATATCAGCTTGTAGTCCATGTGGGTTGTATGGTTTATTTGAGCCATATATATTAGCTTGTAGTCCATTTGGGTTGTATGGTTTATTTGAGCCATATCAGCTTGTAGTCCCTTTGGGTTGTATGGTTATTTGAGCTATATCAGCTTGTAGTCCATTTGGGTTGTATGGTTTATTTGAGCCATATCAGCTTGTAGTCCATTTGGGTTGTATGATTTATTTGAGCATGCCTAGGATATATCTGTATCACAAATGTATCAAAACAAAACCATGACTGCCACTGATGAAAATAAATCAAAAATATTCAAAAATGAAGAGTTACATTCTCAAATTTAAAAGAGGGCCTCAAATGAACTTAAAATCCTTTTGTCTTAAGATCATTTTTTTTTTGCAGTTGATGAAAATATTCCTCAAAATCAAAGCTGGCTGATCAATGTGAAAAAATGGAGAATTTAAATGATGACTAGCAGACTTTTTAAGTACTCTCTGTGACCAAAGGTGACTTCAAAAGTCTTGAGCCACCTCTTTGTAGAAAATTACTTTAAAATCACTCTATTCATTACTATTTCAGAGAAAGAAATTTTCTTAACACTAACTGAAATTTATAAGAATGAAAATGTTTTAATTTTTAACTTAATGATAACTTATACTTAGTCTAGCTGTTTAGAAATAAGACAGCATTGGTCTTTTAGATCTTGATCTTCATGAAGGTACTGTTTGTTAAAAACTGCATTGAAGAAATTTTGAACCATTCATCGCTTTTTACTGGCTGTTCGCATGATTGTCGGAAGCCTAAAAATATAGGCAATATCGTCTCTAGTGTATGATAGGGATACATAGGGATATAAGGCAACCCATGGTGCATAATAACAGCTTAAAATCCCCAAAAAGGAAAGTGTTATACGGCCTAATGTAAGAGGTAAAATTTGGAAACCAAAATCGTGCGTACTTGTGTTTCTGTCTTAATGTACCTGCATTCACTTAACATGTGAAATCTCAAACATTTTTTAAACCATTCTAAAATTTACTCTTAAATGTGTCTGTTTATGCTTGTTTTTGTGTGTTTGTTTGTCTATGTTTACGATTACTCCAAACTCGTGAAGAGATCGTCCTGAAATTTGTAATTGTGCAAATAGTATTAGGATATATCGGGCTGTGTATTTAATATTATATTAAATGCATAATTTATAAATAAAACCATAGTAACAGAAAAGATATTTGATGAAGAAAATTTTGATCTATTTCATGGTTTGTTTTTCAGAGTTTGGACTACAATGTGGTTGAGAGCCAAAGGTTCTTACAGGATCATGAAAATGAAAAACCACAGGTGAGCAACATACAAAAAGTAGTTAATTCGTAACTATAATTTGTATAATTGTTGCCGGTAATAAGGTCACTGGTACCAGAGACCAGTACCTGAAAATGTGAATTATTTATAACCCAAAGTTGAAGAGTTAAAGGTAATTCAGAATGAGTATAAATAATTCCTCTGTCAAATGTGATGCCAAAGAAAATATCTCAATGTTTATTGCTAAGCCAGTGAAGTTAATATCACTTACATTTTAAACTTTTTAGTCTAGAATTATGCATCACTGTTCTTAGCACTTATTTCACTTATTAAAATATTTATATAGCTCCTCCTTCCAACATATTATGGCAGTTGATAAACTTCACTTTGAGATGGGCTTTACTGGTGGGACATTGCATGACAATTGCCACACGGTTAATACACACATAAAAGGTAGAAACACAAAAAGTTTAATAGAGGATTCCACTGTCATATAGATGATATGCAGTGCCTCAGCAGCCAACTGTGTTTGTTAATTCTTGTGAATATACAAGTAAATTTAAGACGTTTGTTATATTGCACCAAATGAATTTTACAGGTTTGTTGCAAAACGAATTGACTATTACTATTGTACAAACATTACAAAATGGTCAAGAATCAGAAATAAAAATTGAGGATGAAACCAGGATCACCATCTTCATCAACCTTTTATTCTGTGCACTCTCATGTCTGAGGACTATATGTTCTCATTACATAGTGGACTCTGTGTAACTTAAATCAGTGCTAGACCATGTGGTTCCAATATTAGAAACTACTATATAGTGTTGTTTAGGTATAACTTCAGTTTCCACTAATCTGGTTGATATTGAAGACATTCAAGATGTAAGAAGAATCCGACTTGGGGTTCCAATCTTAGAAAGTGCTATGTTTTGAGTGATATAAGTGGTAGTTATTGTTGTATTCTATTTCTCTTCAGAATTTACTATATTTTATTCTGTTTTATAATTTTCTCTTCAATATACAGAGAGTGCGGTCAGCCAACTTGACAAGGTGGTTCATCAACTTTTTGGTGGGAGTGTATGTGGCTGTGATAGCCGTTATCGTGGCCTTGCTAATAACTTACATTTCAAGAGTCAAGTTCATGGGATTATATGCATGTATCCTTTTATGTACAAAAAGTGGGAAAGTGTGACATACTAAAGACCAGAAATGTGAGTGAATTATGATTGCAGCTGCCAATGTGTGATGTGTAGCTATCCATTGTGGGTCAATTAAGGACAGTGAGGAAGATAGTTCAGAGGAAACAATGGGGACAAAGTAATTCCAAAAAAAAACTTTACATAATATCTAACTGTTTTCTTTTAAATTTTCAAATACCAGTTTTTATTATAGTAACTAGAAAGCACTTGCAGAGCATATACCTCCGCCAGGGAGTGTTGCATTGCTGAAAATTTGGGATTTTTTGGTATCGTAATATGATCAAGATTTCTCCCAAAAATATAGCCGTTTCTTCCTTTGCTCAGGCCACACATACAAATTTTCATGAAAGTCCACTCATTACTTTTGGAGTACTGGTAATATCAAGGAGAAAACCAAAATCATTGCAAAAATACATTGAAAATGGGACCTTTGGGAATTTTGAACTATTTTGTATCCACAACATGATCTGGATCTTTCCTAAAATTTAATTGCTCCTTCCTTTGGTCGTCAGGCCCTTCCCACATAAAATGTCACAAAGATTTGTTCATTGTTATCATGAACACAAACAGACAAATGAACACAACCAAAAACATATCCTCCCAAGGGAGTGTACTTAGTTGGTGAATGAAAGATGTTTATCCAGGATAAGAAATGTTCCATTGTGGCTGTGTTTGGGAATGGTATCTTTTACATCTTAATGATCTTAAAGCCATTGTAAACCTATCATATATGAAAAATATGGTACTTCCCAATGGGTTTACAATTACAGCACTCTGGAATCCATCGGGAATACCTTACGAGGATTTCAAACTGCCTTGAAATTATCACAAACTTATCCCGATCCTTATCAGATTTATTGCATCATAAACCCATTGTAAGGTGATTTTCTTATCTTACAGCAATCTTAAACCTATCTTACAGTCGTACAGCAGACTTTTTCATCTTATAGTGATCATAAACTTATCTGTTTCATCTTAAGGTACTCATAAACCAATCGGATGCTATTGCAAAACCAATTTTCTGAGGCAATGGCAACGTCAGTTGGGAAGCTATGGTTAAAATATCTTATACACCAGGAACCCATCTTAAACCTAAACTATGTGTTGAATGGGATGTTATACCCCAACCTTGCCCATTGAAAGTAGTACACTGACTGTGTGCCAATATGGTTCACTTATTTCATGTAGTTATGACACCTCCTTAAAAACATAAAAAATTAAATTATACGGTGATTTTTTGTGTTAAGGGTGCACTTGTGTCAATGCATTCTTTATCTAAAGAATGTGTCTTGCATAAAACTAGCCTGTAAAAAGAATTTAAGTTCAAGTTGTTTCAATTTACAGCTGGGATCAGTAGGTAAATTAAAATGACATTTCTTGCAACTTTAATAAATATTTGCTAGCCTGGCAGTAACCTTTGCTAGCTTTGTCTGTCAGACCATGTTGTCCTTTCAAGTTAATTGCTTTTTGTATGAATTTCTAACAGTTCTTTCTCATTTTATGACATTTTAGGGAGTAAATGATATCACTTTGAAACATAGAAATTGCAAATGTAATATGACACTGTAGATTATGCCGCAGTTTTAACCTTTCACTGTGAACGAAACTGAATATAACTGACCTATTACAAATGCCACTGTTTAATAATCCTAGCTTTATGGATGATTCACCTTTGTCTCACATCATGATTGCACTATATGACAAAGATAATGATGTGATTCATTAATGTACTGTTGTTACAGAGAGTTTTATGGAGGGTCTTACCTAGCTAGTAAACAGGCATATTTCCCAGTTTCATTCATCAAAAATTCTTTTGCATAAAATGTTTTTTATGATTTTTTTATGTGTGTGACAGTTTGAAGAGTTCTTCTGTCTGCTGTACATCAGTTCCACATCCTTGGAGCTGCATTGGAAAATGACCTGCCAACAAATTTAGTCCTGAATTTTACTTCTTCAAGCAAAAGGCATTTACATGTACATCATGTATATTATGTCGAAGTGATCTGGGGCGGATTTCATGAAAGGTCTCAGACTTAGCCCAGTCTCAGGCTGAGCCACTGGCTCAAATCTGAGCCTTTTGGCTCAGCTAAGTCTTTGTCTCAAATGGTTTTCACAGAAGGGGTCTCAGTTGAGACCAAGCTTATCAAATAACCACAGTGGTTTTCTGTGTCATGCGACCATTTTTTGTGGTCAAAATATTCTACTGATGACATATATGTTCCTTGTTTGACACATAATATCTCTGGTTAAATATCATTTTGCAATGGGAAACCTTGTAAACATGTAAAAACACCCAAAGACTACTTCAGGGGGTTGTTTTATATACTTGTACCCTATTTTCAGCCATTTCAAATTTTGAAGTGAAGAAAGAATTATGGCGGCCATATTTAAGCCTTTGTTTACAAAACTTAAGCCCACTTTCTACCAGTCTCAACACTTGAGCCAGTGGCTCAGCCAAAGCTGAGACTGAGACTTTTTGTGAAATCCATTAAGGCTGAGCCCATGGGCTCAAGTAAAATATTTCAATAATTTGAGACAAAAGTCTCAAGTTTGAGTCTGAGACCGGGCTAAGACCTTTCGTGAAATCTGCCCCTGGTTGATAATATGTGGTCAATTTCTGGAGTAAAATTTAAAATTCAATCCTGGGTTTCACTTACAACCTATGGACAATGATCTTAATTTCATCCAATATTAAGCAGAATAAAAATAATCCAAAAGCTCATAAATTATATACAAGCTAAATACATGACTTAATTGCTTGTGGAAGTCTGTTATTGAAGTACAGCCACGTTAAGAAGAATTCTAATAAGAAAAATTCCCATTTAATTAGAACTAATACTGGTTCTTTATGGAGCCTTGCTTTTTAATCTCCTCTATCATCCAGACAGTTTTATATCCCTTGGAATTTAATTTAAATGTGTTTAGCATATTATAAATGTTTTTAATAATAACATTATTATTTCCAGAGTCTCATACTGGGTAAAATTATCTTGAAAATTACAAAATCTGGATTTCTGATCCACATCAGGATGATCTAGGTCAACATTGAGGAGGACCAAACCATGATCGAGTGGCTCCTATCTTGTATGTGAATATATTGTCCTGATATGATGAACAGTTTCTCAGTTATTGTATTGTCATTGTATTGTATTTATACTCAGCGAAACCTTTCCATGTACTACAGGACTCAAAGCACTATATCATCTATCCGACTGCACAAGTACAGCCCAACTCTCAAATTACTGATATTACCTTAACTGAAAGACAGAGGCTCAAGGATGATCATTTATCAACATCTTTGAGGTTCTTTAGCCTACCACTGGGTATAGGACCCAATGGCAGAGGGCCACCATTTTAATTGGTCATACGAGCCACTATGTATCTGCCTGTACCTGGGTTTGAACTCACGTCATCTGTGTTCCTAGGCAAGTGTGTTACCCACTAGGCCACAGTGGCAAATATGTACATAGATAATGCATAAAAATCACAAAAGTAATTCTGGATTCGTAATCAGAAAAAAAGCCCAAAAAACAGGCATGGACAAAAAGACAGACAAATCTAATTACAATACACTCAGCCCTCCGGGGGGTCATGACTCTTAAAAGGAAATATTCTTCCCTTGAGACACAATTTGCAGATATCATGATAAAGTAAAAAAAAGTCTTATTAACATGAGAAATTACCAGCAAGAATAAAATTTTGAATCTTAAATTTGAAGAAATTTACCAAATTAATTGTTAATAATGGTTAGCCCCTAATTAAAGCAATTCATACAGATTTAAAATTTCTCCAGAAATTAGTTTTCACAACACAAGCTTATTAGCCGAAATAGCTAAAGTTAAACCCAAGCAAAAATTTCTACTTATGCAACACCTCCGAGGAACAAAAACGTAACAAATAGTAATATACAATCAGTATAAAAATACACTGAGATTAATATTGACCACAAAAACTTGATTAATTTGAGATCCAAAGGTCCTTCAACAGCCCATTTTATATCACTAGAATATTAAATTAATATTCTTGTTATGTCTTTTATATGGAAATGAAAACATGTCTACAACAGCGATAATTTAATGACAGCAAACATTTGTCTTTGATGTATAATTCATGCAATGAGCATTAACTTACCATTAGCCCTGTCATAAGGGTGGTAAGTTCCAAGGCTCAGCAGTGTAATAATGGAATTACTATTCTTGTCTCTACCAACAGTTACGATGAAATGCCATTTTTATGACTATGGATGGATAAAATTATATTTACAGGGTCCAGAATCAGATGTATGGGTTAAATTGCTTTTCATTGTGATCAGGTTTGAGTAGTAATTCAATTATTGTCTGTTTACAAACTGTCTGTTTGTAATCTACCTTGATATAGTTTCTTGTCATTTGTGATACATGTTGAATGAACTCAAATGAAGCAGCTAAAATTAAATCCAAGTAAAATTTCCAAATTATACGGTACCTAACACCTAGGTCACACTTTTCCATGCTTCGGTCACAAGTTACACACAAACTGGCTTATGTACCTTTGCTTTTGGTCTGACTATGTTCCATCCACTTTGTTTTCTCTCTCTCTCTGTTTAATTATAATGGAGATTAAGCACTATAAAAGTCCTATTAGAATTAGAGCTAGAAATATATGCCTGATAAGCAAGATTCAAGCCTCCCATCCCCACAAAAAATTTTTTTAAAGTTCATTGGGTTCAAGGGAATGGATTTGGCCATTTAAAAGTTTGGTCTGTGTAATACATGCAGTCTCATAGCAGAGCTAATATACAAAATGAGAATATGCACCAAGTTATATTTTAAAGAAACTGACCAAATTATCAGAATGTCCCTTTTAAATTCCCTGTGAAATGGAACTGCATTATAAAAGCCTTAAAATCAAACAATCTTTAAAAAGAACTAACCCCTCTGCCACAGAATATTCAGCAAACAACCTTACCACTGAACATGGCTCATGACTATTAATTAAGCTGCAACTCATTGGTGGCCCCTGGAGACTATCTGTAAGTTCAGTGCCTGGATTTTGACAATATTTACAAAAAGTGGGTGGCACCCACATCCCCTTTTATTTCATTTATTATTCTGTCTTTTTCTCTCCATTATGTTTAAAAAAGCTAAAAAGAAAAAGACAAAAGAATAAAATGTTACATAAACCTTAACTTTTTGTCCAGTGCTAGAGAACTGTGATCATGTGGTCTGTTTGATTGCCCCTACTGTGGTGTGGATGGCTATCAATGTCGCCTTGGTGTCGATCGGTTCTTACCTGGTAGCATTCCATGCGGTGAGTACCTCAATTTGAAGAGTAAGAAATGTGAAAATGAAACACTGGGGGCACCTTTTAGAAGAAAGACAAAATGATACAAATTTGTGTCAATTTTTCATCAGAAGCAGTCAGAGTCCTAACATAATCATAAAAATCATAAATATGTACAGAAGTTCTCTCAAGTCAAAGAAATGGGAAAAAAAGTTGTCTTACTGGTGTATTTTGCACGCTATGCCAAATTCCATATGTCTTACTCTACCTTAAAATGTTTGTCAACAACACTATCCGTAACAGTAGTAGTACTGTAACTGCTGTTAATGAATTAGACTTAATGTAGACACTGCTTTTGTGGTTTTAGAAAAGAAAATCTTTTTCTGGCTTTTTATATAGGTTTTAACAACACTGTTGGATGAAGTTCTTCTGTTTGTACTTTCATGTATACTTTTGTACACTGTTTTAGTTCATCACATGTTCTACATGTTTCTAAAATATATCAATTTAAGTAGAATTTGATATCTTATAAGGGTCATTTTGAAGTATTCATTGCATAAAAAGACTATTTAAAATTCAATGAAAATGGTGTACTGCTCTCACATGTTAAAGCTTATCATTTCAAATGGTAACAAGTTTTTTTCTGTTTGTCTGATGCCCATGTCACTGTGGTTTGTGTTATATGTATAAAAATAAATTGTGTACTATTTTGAAGCATGTTTATATAAAACTAAAATAAAAACACATTTTGAAAAGCATTTTTCATTAAACACTCTGTGAAGCTAAATCAGGCTCAAAATGTTTCAATTAAACATTTTGTAGCTAACTCAGGCAGTAGTATAACATCAGCTAAAATTACTACTTACAGTATAAGAATCTTTTAAAAAATAATCTATTTGGAAGTTAATATTTGCTCTTGCTTTTTTGTAGTTTTTCTCAATACAATTGTTTGTTTGCGTGGTTAAAAACATGCAACTAGAAATGGAGAGAATATAAATTATATTATTTTGCAAATTTACACAACACCTGCTAAAGCTCTCCAGTAAACTACTCTACCAACTCATTATGCGGATTGATTTATTCTAATTCTAATAAGACTTTTATAGCGCTTAATCTCCCCTATTCAAAGGGGACTCTGAGGCGCAACAAAAACCAAAACAGTCAACCAATTTCAGTATCCAGGGACAGAAAAAAGGCCAAGCACCACAGAGAATGCCAGGGGGTGAGTAAAACTAAGGTGGATATGCCTTGGTGTACAGGTAGGTTTTGAGCTGCTTTCTGAAAGAGGCTAGGGAGGGGGACACACGAATCTCATCAGGAAGAACATCCCAAACAGTGGGGGCATCAAAAGCAAAACTGTAACCAAACTGCTTGACAGATTTATGCAGGGTTGGAACTTTGGAACCGCAAGGAAATTACCACCACTCTGACTGCGCCTGGTACTGTAAGAACTGCTGTAGGAAGAGATATATAGACCAAAATACTTGGGAAAACCAATGTGAAGAAGCTTGTAACTGAGTGATGTTCAACAAGAAGCCAATGCAATTTCTTATGCACAGGAGTTATATTAGCATATCTACTGGTATTTGATACGCTTCTAGCTGCACTATTGGATTGGATGCAGTGTAATTTCATAGATTGAACTTAGAGAACCTCCTGAAAAGTGAGTTACAGTAATCCAACCGACTACTAACAAGAGCATTGGCCATAAGTACAAAACCATCATGAGTAAGAAATGACCTGACATGTCTAAAGTCACGGAGTTGCACCAAACAACTTTTGCAGACATTCTGAACAATTCTTGACTGACTCAGCAGGACAGAGGGGACTACCCAAAATGGTAGTTGGGAAATATTCTTTCAACTTATCCTTCTGTCTTTTTGAACTAAATACAATAAACTCAGTCTTATCTGGATTCAGTTTGAGCTTACTAGTTGACATCCACTCTTTTACATCATGTTGGCACCTGTTCAACTGTTCAAAGGCAGCAGATTAATTCTTCTGGAATAGGAAGAGTAACATAAATAAGTACTCATTCATGTCATATGACACTTTAATTATCAAGCTGCAAGGAAACTTCAACCTTGAATTAACATTGACCTCGGATGGTTATGACTCTCTAAGCTTTTTTAACATCAATGTATCTTCTATACAGATGGTCAATGCCACACATTTGTTTAATGCCCTAAATACCTTTGTCTTCTGTCTTCACTAGAGTGACACTTTGTACATAATTCATGAGAGAGGAAAAAAGAGAGAAAAAACAGAGTGGCAGTGACCAGGGTTATTGCCAAGGGTTGTTTAATAGCAAATCTGAAGCTATATCTACGGTTCTACCTTATAACTGCGCATACTATAGTGAAAATCCTATTAGCAAAAATCTCACTTGCAGAATTTCCCTTTTCAAGTGAAAATAAATATGAGGCACATAAACCATGCTGTCCATTAATATTAGCCTGCTATCCTGGTTACATAGAAGTGTTATTGTCTTTAGAATTTTTGTAGATTTTTTTGTCACTCTTACGTAAAATAGTTGCTTTAATGAATCATTGAGCAAAGGGATTTCCTAAACAAGTGGGAATTCATCTTTTAAAAAGAAAATTATAGTAATAGACTAAGCACATCATGACTCATGTGAAGAAGTCACTAGCAAAATAGATTTAACTTATCTTTACCTTTGATGATAGTAATATTAATTAAAATATTCCATGGCTTTATTTAGCAATGGGTGGTGTGATTATTAGGTGTTATTTGAATTTTATAATTTTTTTATTTTCTCAATCTTTAGACTTTATAGACATTGCCTACCAAGGCACATGGCATTGTGTTATGTACTGATGGCATATTTATGTCACATCCTTTGTCACAGGGATATTATTTGATATGTGTTAATCAAAGAACTTCAGATTAACAACAAATGATGCCAGTATTTGTTGTATGTTATATTACGTGAATTCAATCATTTAATCTTATTCCTTTATTCTGTTGCTGTTTATAGTTGTATAAAAACTGGTTTATTTGGGGAACAAACCTATTATCTTCATTTTGATATTTTCTACCAATCATAACACAAGATATTCCTTGGATAAAGTTTCAACTACATGGTGTAAAACATCTTGATCTGTTGAGCCTTATGAGGCAGTAGAAGGAACATCATCAGGTAATAAATTCCAGATAGTATAGGAGCATCAGAGGCAAAACTATGACCAAATAGCTTCTTAGATTTGTAGATGGATTAAACTTAGGAACCTCCAGAAACCTGCTATCCAGTCTTCCTGATATTGTAGTGTATTTACTGCTACATATGAGCAGAAATGGACCAAAGTAACAAGAAAGATCACTTTTGAGTACCTTTTAGGCAAGTGTAGCCATCTTAAACATAGAGCGTTATCTAACAGGCAACCATTGAAAAATACTGAAGATTGGGATAACCCTTGTTACTTATTGTTGTTTCGTGACAAAGCAGTGTCAAAGAGTAAAACAATGTCTTTTTTTATCTTCACAGCCCCATGCTGCAGGGAGTGGCATCCCTCAGATCAAGTGCTATCTGAATGGTATCAAGCTTCCCGGACTGTTGAGTCTGAAGACCTTGGTTGCCAAAGCTGGTGGTGTGGTGCTGTCAGTGACTGGGGGACTGGCTTGTGGCAAGGAAGGACCAATGATCCACTCTGGGGCCATCTGTGCATCAGGCATGTCACGGGGAGAGTTCCACTGCTGTGGAAAAAAGTGTGCACCAGCAGTAAGTAATGTAATAGCCATGTGCATAGAAATGTTCCGGGCTGAAAAATTCTGGCAAACTCAGTCTAACAGACTAAGGTCCATTTCCATAAACAAGTGGAATGGATTATCCCAGTAGTTAGGTCACAAGCAACCTTGGTTTCTTTAAGTAAGTTAACTTTTGAAAACCTATTTTTTGAGACTTCATTATTAAAATGCCTTTCGACTACCATAACTAGCTCTCTCATGGTAGATCCTGTTTGTTGTTGCCTTGTTGTTGTTTGACTATTCCTTTCTGAATAATTAGTATCTCAGAGGGTGTTTCAAATCAAATTGGCACTTACTCAGTCATTCAATTCAATCCATTCACATCAGTACCTTGGAAAGCAAGGAATTCTGCATTAGGTCAGTAGCTACCACTAGCGGATCCAGGGGGAGGGTTCAGGGGGTTTGAACCCCCCCCCCCCCTTTGAAAAATAATGCAAAGGGGTTCAACCTAAAGTCCAAAATTATTTCTTGAGAGTGGTGTTAAATTTACAGGGAATGCACTATATTTTTATCAAAAATTAATTTTTTTCCTGGGGGGCATGCCCCCGACCCCCTTAGTTATGGTATGTCTGATGTGAACCCCCACCTTACTTAAAAGCTGGATCCGGCCCTGGCTACAGACTTCTAACTTGTTGTCGTCCTGTCTATAAAATGTGAGGTCTTCTACTCTCAGTTCTCAAAAGTTCATTTACAGGATGTTAGATACCTAAAACTCCTCTTGTAATTACGTAAGTAACTATAGTGGTAAAAATATATTTATATTACAGTTTAGGACAGGTTTTCAAAAATGAGAAGTAATAGTGTCATTTATATATCAGTGCTGTTAGTACATTATCCTTCTTTTATGCCTAGGCCACACCTTTCCGCATGGTCATTTATATTTGATTTCCACTTTATGAATTTATGACCTTGAACTTGCAAAAAGAGACCTTGAATCTGCCTGATGCGTGTTGAAGAACAAGCCATGCTCCCTGCTTTACCTCTCCAGCATTTAGAGTTTATTACACTTTTTGATAGGTCCCATGGAGATAGCAGGGGTGGGTGGGGGTGGTTCAAACATTTTAAAAACTCGTTCTGAACATAAACACAATTTACATTCTATGATTGTGTTGAATGTGTCCTACCCAAAGGCAACCCACCCAATCATACAGAAGATGTCCTACCAAGACACAAAGCAGACTAGACCACAAAAATTCCAGAACTAAGAGCATATGAACTAGTTTGTTTTGAGCTCGTGACCTCAGCACAGAAAGGTGTGACCTAGGTATAACAGTATATCCTGATATATACATAGCAGATCAACAGTTACGCTTGGTGTGAGTTGCTGCTAAAAAGGTTAAGTGAATTTACTTGTCATAATTTGTCATATACTGGTAAGAGTTTTTTGTCGTTTTTTTTTTTTTTTTGCGATCCTTACAGGACTCCTTAGACTCCATACAAATACATATTATGAAAAGCTCATCAATGTCCACAGTTTACAGCACTCCCTTGGCTTAAGTCATATTGGTTCATTGGGTGACATTTTCTAGTACTTTACAGCCACTGGTCTAATCACTTTCACAATTGTTATGAGACCACTAAACCCTCTGATGTAATACAGAATGTCTCCTTCCTGTTTTGAAGGTCCTCAGTCTCTTGAACTAATTAGTTTCTTTGATAACTTGGCACAGCAAGGTTATTACTATCAAAAATTAAAGTAAATATCTATCAATCATCCAAGTCACAAGTAAACAAAATGATTTGATTCCTATTGACTTGCATATGTTAAATTGCAAAATTTATTTGTTATTATACAATGATTCCAATCTTTCTAAGTTAAAGGTGTTTTCCTCGTGCTTGTTTGTACGACTTAGTTTGGGGGAAACAATGGTACACAAATAGACTTGGTAAAAAAATATTTTGACAAAGTTATGTCAAATTTCATCAAATAAATTTGACATAATATTAAATTTGGTTAAAGTTTTGTTTTAGTTTTTTTAACATAGACAAATGTTTTTTCATATTTATCTGTATCATTTTCACAATATTATTTAATATTAGTCAACCTTTACTTAGAGAGGAATAATATTGCAGTCAAATGTCAAACAATCCCAAAAGATTTCACTTGTTTACCATTCTAACTGTTATGTAATGCTTTGACCTAGATGTGTGCCCCAATTAGAACTGATGAGGAGAGACGAGACTTTGTGGCAGCAGGATCAGCTGCAGGCGTTTCAGCAGCTTTTGGTGCTCCCGTAGGTGAGTAATATCTGGACATTTTCTTGTGAATTAGGAATTCTTAGTTTGTAAATGGTCATAAGTCAAATGCCACAATGATGACATTGTAGTTATCACAGAATGGACAATGGCATTTATTTGTTCATTTACTTGTTAATTGGATCAAAAGCAAACCAAAAAAAGGATGGTACAATAGTTTAGAGGGGTTATTCTACATGTGTACATACAGAGCTCTCCTGAACCACAAAAAGGTTAAATTACAGTAAGCAACTAAACCATTTCACAGAAAAATAGTCTAATAAGTAACTGAAATCACTTTCACTAAAATATGTCCAATGGGGATTAAAAACTGCTAAATCTGATCAACAATTTGATCATTTTGTGATTCAAATTAGTCATACATATAAATACAGGCTAATACTGGTTCTGGGTTATCAGGACACTTTATTGTTGTTGTGAACTATATATTTCTGAAATGTTATCTGTATCTAAGAATCAGACTTTTTTATGGTAAGTGTTTGGTGCTCTAACTAGTATAAAATGTCTGGACATTTGATAAATATAACATTATTATATAATACTGGTATTTCTGATTTTTCCTGTTTTATTTCAATGCATGGTTGCCGATGGCCAAGTTATCAATACAGTTGATTGGCACCACAATTATATGAAATATTACCTGCATGAAATCAGTGTCTGTAGCAGCTTGAAGTCTTCTCATACCAGTAGACAAGTAATATTTTTTGGACATTGGATGAGTGCCATATTTATCTGATTTCCTTGTTTACCTGGTCTTGGTAACCTTGTATAAGTTTGTTATTTTCTGGAGAACAATATCTCAACTCTTAAGAACCGTATCTAATCATATTTTTAAAGCACTTAATTTCACTACCAACAGGATCAAAAGTGTTCATTTTTTAGTATCATTCAGCTATTGAATGCATTTGTCATTAACTAGACATGACAGAGATTCAAGGAAAAATTAAATGGATTAAGCTCTTCCATTTAAGTAGGTTTTAAACATTTACCTGAAACGCATTCAAGAGGTGGCACTACTGGTATCAAAGTGCAGTTCATTCTAGAGATTTTGAGCATCACAGGAAAACTGTTATTGTACAAGGTTTTTTGATTTATAAATTGATGGGTCAAAATTTGCAGCAGTCAAGAAAACCTTATCAGGTTCTCTTTTATGAACAGCTTGAAGATGTCAATTTGTTTTTGATATATTTGTTTAGAGTGTTCAAAGGTTTCACTAAGTACACTTAACTACTATCTTTAAATGTCTGTGTTGTTATCTTTGGTTTTTTGAGGATGTATCTCTTCTCTTCAGACCAGGCATTATCCAAAATCTCTCTTTTTTATAAAATTAGGCTTTTCTGGTGCTTTTCTTGGGCAGTTATTATGAAGGTACTTGTAGACACTTGTAAATACTTTGGACTTGATTTTTCAATCAAATGGAAGCCATTTGGGCCTTTTAAAGCTGCTGAACTACCACTTAACTCATCATGATTGAACATATGTGGTGATGTAGCATCTTGTATTTTTTCCCTCATTTACATATCTACTGGTAAACCCATAAAAATTACATTACAATAATCCCAATGAGATAGAGCTACACCATAAATCACATGATGGGTACCATAACTTTATTAAATATTGGCTGCAGAAAATATATGCCTATTACAAATGGAGACTTTCATTAGATAAGGAGACTTCTTCAGTAGATAAGTAGTAATACTAGTGTCTTGGTAGGTATATTGGTTGGAGGTGTCCAAGGCCATAATGTAACATTGGTGTGACCCATTGACATTGGCTCTGCCAGAAGGCTTTCTACTGCCATATTGGTGATATACTTCTGTGATCTCTAAGATGTATAGCTTGCTGCAGCTGATTATAACATGTATTTTTATCATATCTACTCAGTAATTCAGTTACTAATGAGATTAGTTAATAAATTTTACAGCTTTACAACTTTAGTTTACAAATTAATGCTGTTATCTTGCTGTTAAATTGCTGTGTCTTGATACTTTGTCTTTACATTCATTTCTTCTATCAGGGGTTACAGTTTCTATAATCATGGCAGTTATTTATCCTGCACCTTTACATAATTTACTGAAAGAATCCTTATCTTTTCACTTCTTTTATACCTCATGGTGTCCAGACTTATTTCTCCAGGCTGTAGGGTACAGGCATCACTGATGCTATTTTTATTAATTGAAACAAAGTCCTAGTGCAGAGTAAAGTTAGTGCTTTTAAAGTGATTCCTTTTTTCAGTTATTAATTTTTAAAATTTATGATAGATACAGTGGTTGTATCTGGGAACAATATGGTACTTTTTATATAACAGTCACACTGAGCTTTAGTTAGCTGAATGTATAGGTACCTTGGCTCAAGGGGTTATACTGAAAAATCTTCATGGATGTAAAAGTCTCCATTTGGAATAGGCATATATTTTCTGCAGCCAATATTTAATAACCATATGGTGGCTTAATCATGATTTATCATATTTTTTACTGGCTGGTATTTAGGCCAAGTGATTTTTTTCACAGTTGGTAAGGGTAGTATTCTGTAATAATAACATTGTTGTACTATAAGTTGTCAAATGACAAGCTGAAATAATTAGAAAAAATGGGCATTGTGTGATTTCAAAGGGGTCTCAAAATGTCATAGGAATTTTTACATATTTTAAAACAGAAAGACTTGTTAATATCACAGAAATGTATAATTGGTTCCCGGATAAAATAAGTTTCAAAAGTGAAATATTAACAGAGAGATAAAGTTTTTTTTTGTGGAAATGTAATAACTTGTAATATCCAGTACAATATACCTATCTCTCAATTAGCTGCTTCAAGGTTACAACTTTTTGTTTTTTTTATAGCAAATTAACTGTATTTGGACAGTGAATATGACTTAAATACTTTTATAAAACTATACTAAGAAATACAGGGCCCATTTTGCACATTGCAAAATATATATTATGTGCCAAGTTTCTCATGCTGATAAAATAACTAACTCATGAGCACAACTTAATTATCAGATCATCTCAGGATCACAAGATTATCTATTTGTGCACCATAATTATCTTATGATAATGAGATTAGCTTGCGAGTAACAAGATAATTATATTGTGCACACAACATAATCTCATGATAACAAGATTATCTCATGTACAGAAGATAATTCATTCATGGAGACAAGATTATCTTGTGCTCATAAGATCATCCTCTGTGTATAGGATCATCTTGTTATCATGAGATTATGTCATGCGGACAATATAATTATCTTAAAAGCTTAATTGTATAGTGTGCACAATATAATCTTGTGATCACAAGATGATCTCATTCTCATAACTTTGTTATCTTGTACGCTCAAGATCACCTTGTGATCACAAAATAATTAATAAGTGTGGACAATTTAATTATCAGGTCAGAAGGTAAGAAGATCTTTATTCAGTGCACATGATTCAGTCCATGATATATGTTTTGGAATGTACTAAAAGGCACTACATAAAGAAAAAGAAAGTTTCACAATACAAAATAATAATAAATTAAATGACCACAGGAAAGTTATGGCTTAAAAGTATTTTCTGTTAATAAAAGTTTAAAGAGATTTTGTCTGAGTTGTAAAATATGTTCAGAGAATTAAGATTATTTTCGCAGAAAAAAATACCAAAAACATGTTATACAGAAAAACCTTTTCAAAAAACACAGTAAGCAGCTCTTGTCTAGCCGAGAGTATGTTGAGCAAATAAATGTGGCCAAATGATTGCAAATCTTTCCCTGTAAAACACAGTCTAAAAACATCACTCAAAATGTCACCAATAATAAGACGTGGGCGTCGCTACAGCTGCTCTTAAATATGTCCTTGCTGGAGGATATATTACACTTGACAGTCTGTAGTAATTATCCTTTTGGTAGGGATATGAATAATGTATATAATTAAGCAACTACTTACCCATGTTTTATGGGATGTAATTGCAAATATGTACCAAAGGCTGACAATTATTTATTGCAGGTGGTGTACTTTTCAGCCTGGAGGAAGGAGCAAGTTTTATAAAGCAGGGTCTCACCTGGAGAATGGTACGTGTACTTTGGTATATGAATGACAATTTGATATTTAGAATATACTGTAAACCGAGCCACAAATATAATTTGTAGGTGCTACAATTGATGGTAGTAACCAAAATTCAATTGCTCAAATGTTTAATTTGCACAAACTTTACAAACCCATTCATCATTCAAATAATATTGTGTTTTGTTATTTCAGTAGCCTTGCAAAACTTTTCTCCAATTACTATCATCTATTATGGCCTGTACACAGCAAACTGACCCTATCCGATATGATATACTCAAGTCTAAACTAGAAAAAATTATCCAAACTAAAACCAGAACTTGGTCTAAGAATTTTGGTAATTACCAACTCCATTTTCAAATCTGACTTTATGTTTGTAGTTGTTTTCCTCTGCCACTGCCTCATTGATGCTGAACATAATGATGAGTGCTATCAAAGGTCATCCTGAGGACATGTCCAGCCCTGGCCTGGTCAGCTTTGGATACGTTGGGGTGAGTATGCATTATAATTCAACAATACAACATATACACGTTTTATTTTCCTCATTACACCATAAATACAATGTATATGAGTTAAAAAGTAAAAATGCTATCAATTTATGAATATGTAGGATTCTCAATATGTAAAGTAAGTTTAGTTGTAGTTCACTAAATGTACCATAACAGTTTTAATTAATAACTAGTTAATAATTTTTGTTTATGGTCATAATGGTACCAGTGTAATAATAGAAGCAAATGTAACACCTAGGTGACACAGCTCAGGTATCACAAGCTACATATGAATAGAAAATATTTAACTTATTTGGGTTGGTTTGTGGCCCAATATGTCTTTTATTCAATATATAGTATCCATTAGGTTTCATAAGTGTACACAAATCTGAGGGGGCAATGGTGGCAGAGTGGTAAGCTGATAGTTGCTTGCTGTTCGTCAGCAGTTTACAGTACAGAACCTTGACCAACTGTATGTACTGGATTCCTCTGCCCATAAAACTACCCGTCGTGATATGACCTGTACAGTGTTGAAAGTGACGTAAAACCCAAATAAATAAATAAATGTACACAATTCTGGATTAGTATTTAGGTAGGACACATTCAGCACAGCATTTCCAGCTCAGAGCATCTTTTTTAACTATTTGAAATAAAAACACTTACAAGCTCTCATATGCTAACTAAAATATACACACTAGAGAGGTAGAATGGCTATATGGGGCAGCTCGTTTTTAAATGTCCACTATCCACATACAAGGTTCATTTATGGAACAATAAAGACAAGGTGCTTGTAGATCAAAATTCAAATATGAGTTGTTACAACCGAACAGAACTGTGTGAACAGACCATAAGAAGGCAGGACACTTATATGTCTTGACATGTACATACTGCATTTTTGTTATAACACTGTTAGTTAGACAGGAGATGAATACATAAATTGTGTGTTCATTTTGTGGATCTCAGAGGAAAGTTTATGATGGCCTAGGTAAATATTATAAAAATCAGAGTTTACTGTTTTATTAGATAAACTGTGTGCTATATTAATAGACTTTTGCTCCTTTGTTTATTCTCTCAGGACGTGTCCTTTAAAACGTGGGAGATTCCTATTTTCATGGTGCTGGCTGCATTTGGAGGGCTTTCAGGAGCTATATTTGTACAAATCAATTACAAAATGACCCTATGGAGAAGAAGGTGGGTATAACCATTACATTAGTTGGAACTTCAAAAAAAAAGTCTTTAACACAATTACCAGTTACTGTACATCCCTGGTAATTACTTCTCCCCTCTTTTTTACCTTCTGACGTTCTTTTTTTTGTTGCCAACACCAACATTAGTGTGGTAAACTATGTCTGTCTATATTCCTGATGGCCACAAGTCAAAATTTGGAGCATTTATGTCCCTTTCAACAGAAAAAGGTCATATCACAAGAGGTCTTCTGCCCCACATGTTGTAATGAACTGAATTCAAACCCACTACCACAGGATTGGGAGCCAAGTGATTAAATAGTAAACTTGTCCACCACTGCAACCACCAAGGTATCCCTTCTTACTTCATGCAGACTTACTTATGCATGCATTTCTTACAAGATCTGGCAATAGGTTGGATCTATTGTTGTAACCAGTGAAAAACAAATTAAATCATGGTTATTTTTGTGATGGCAGTTGGTCAGTCTATTTAGAGCAACATTGTAAGACTTTCAACCATTTACATAAATTGATTTATATAATTCTGCAACAGAATTCAACTGACTAGTATATGAATCATCCTATTTTGTGTTCACTTTGTATGTGTTTCCATTCTTTCTTGTCTGTAAGACAACTGCAGCCATTGCAGTCTGTTTGAAGTATAAGAAGAGAACACTCAGAGGAACCTTGCTGGCTTTTGTAATTTAACCACCTACACCCCATATCAGCCATATCAGCAGTCTGATGCATCACTTTTTTATCTCCCGCCTGCGGCCAAAGGCTGCGGCCTTCCGTACGTGCGTGCGTGGGTCCATGAGTCCATTTGTCACGTTTTTGCATAAACTTTAACATCTCATTCATTTATAAAGATATCTTCACCAAATTTGCAAAGAATGTTTATGGCTATGAAAACCTGTCTCTGCAAAATTTTAGCCTCATTTTGAAAAACAAAATGGCCGCCATAGCTAATTGTTAGAAAATCATAAAGGTGCTCTCAATCTTGAAATATTCCAGCTAGCTGTATCAAGTTTGCACAAAAGCTATATGGCTAGAAAAGCTAGCCGGATAGTAAGTTTGGTCTAGTTCAAAAAACAAAATGGCTGCCATATCACATATTTAATGGCAAACAGGGTTATTCTATTAAAAAGGCCTTATATCTCCCCAAATATTGCTCCTAATGGTTTGGAATGTGGAAACAACTTGTAGGAAGTCATGGATTGGGAATCTTTACCAGGTGTTGAATTTGACCTTTGACCCCTGCTTCAAGGTTAAATGGAATCGTCACACTAATAGTCCTTATTTCTCCCTTATTATTGGTGCTATGGCTTCATAATGTAAAGACAGACCATGAAAAGCGAAGACATGGTCGAGAGATTGTAAAACGCCTTCCATACATTTGTGTGTACTCCGTCAGTCCGTTTGTCAGGTTTTTACATAAACCTTAACATCTCATTCATTTATAAAGATATCTTCACCAAATTTGCATGGAATGTTTATGGCTATAAAAACCTGTATCTGCAAAATTTTGGCCTCTTTTTGAAAACCAAAATGGCCGTCATAGCCAATTGTTTGAAAATCATAAAGTTGCTATTAAACAGGTCTTTTATCTCCCCTAATATTGCCCCTAGAGGTTCGGCATATAAAAACAACTTGTGGGAAGCCATGGCCTCGGCATCTTTTTTAGGTGTAGAAGTTTACCTTTGACCCCTGCTTCAAGGTTAAATGGGGTTGTCACATTAAGATGTCCTTATTTCTCCCTTATTTTTGGTGCTATGGCTTCAGAATGTAAAGACAGACCATCAAAAGTCCTGGCCTGTAAATGTTTTGGCTGAGAAAATTTTGGCCTTATTTTGAAAAACAAAATGGCCACCACAGCCAATTATTTAAAAATCATTAAGATGCTCTAAAGCTTGAACTATTGCAGCTAGGTTCATCAAATTTGTGCAAAAAATATATGGCTAGGAAAGTTAGCCTGATAGTAATTTGGCCTGGTTTTGAAAACAAAATGGTCATCATATCACATGTCAAATGTTAAATGGGATTATTCTATTAAAAAGGCCTTATATCTCCCTTATCATTGCTACTAGGGGTTCCAAATGTGAAAACAACTTAAAGGAAGTCAATTTCTCATCAGCACAAATGATTTAAAATGTAACTCTCATGAGTTATTTAAAATGTCATGCTCATTGCTTACTCTGTTGTGCACATCACTTGTTATGTTGTGCTCACCTTTTATTTTCTTCTTATTAATAAGCGAATGTACACCACACAATTAATAATGAGCAGAATTTCATCTAGTGCTCATGACTTAATTTTTCTGCTCACAATTTGCAACTTGTCAAAATGGAAAAATAAATAACAATATATATATATATGTAATAATGTCCATATGTAGAGTCTGTATCATTTATATGAAGAAGTAATCATAAATAATAAATAAGGAGTGTCTATGACTGTTTTGGGCTCCATTAGTTGGTGGTAGTGAAGTAAAAATTGTTGCATTATTGCATCATCTATTTTGCAGTTTTTTTGCAAGATTAGTATTTTATTAATTTCTCTTGTCTGCTGAAAAAAGTTCTGTTATTTTTTTTATTTTCAGCATTTCAAAGAAACTTGTTTATACTGATAATAGTGCCATTATTCTAATATTTACTGATCTATTTGGATATAATTAGAATAGTAATAACAGTAACATTTATAGTGTTAAATTGATTAATTCATTCTCTAATGAGCATTATGTCCTAAAAGAAGAATCTGCTGATCCCAAAAAATAAATCATAACCAAAATAGCATCTAAACTTTGGAGTGACTGAGAAGGTGAATTGGTTTGTCTAAAAAGTTAGGTCTTTAGATGATTTCTGAAGTTGGATACTGTATCCTGTGCCCTAACAATTTGGGGAAGCTTATAAATGCATGTACTTTGCAACATCCTTTTGAAGAAGCATCTAGAAGAACACCACAGTTTCAGGATTATCGTATTTCTGTAGTTATGTTTGGCAAAACTGCACAGACTGCCAGTCTACTGATGACATTTTTTGCTGTAATAATTTTGCTGTGCACTTGCTTTTTCAGTTGTTGAAAAATACCGGGATTGCAGGATAGCCATAATTCTGTTTATTCTCTTCCGAGATCTCATTAACTTTACTTTTTTCAGTGCACTTTCAGTTATCATGGTCTTAATTAGTAGGAGCATTGTCTAATTTCTGTGGCAATGCTGTTCAGGTTTACATTCTTATGATGTCATTTTCAACCTCAGTTTATTTGTTTATCTCCGGATGAACAAGAGCGGGGTAGGTTTTTGGCATTATCTGCCATTATACCTGCTGGACGAGTTTTTTGTCACAGCAATATTCCTAAGCACCACCATGTTTATGTAAATTTCCCAATGTCAACTGGGTGCTGTGCAAATTATACCTATGGCCTCTGGGTCTTGTCGATGTTCATTTTTACTTCAGGGTAATTAAGAAGAAGTGACTAAAGCAATACCATGTAGCTATACATTCCAGTAAATCCAGTTTGTGGTGTTATTCATCAGGGTATTGAAGAAGAATTGGCTGAAGATGTTGGAGGCTGCAATAGTTGCTGGTAGCAGTGCTATCATTCTTATGCTGCTGATTTACGCTGTACCTGACTGTGCTCCCATTAAAGGCTTTGTTCCACCAGTGTCTGACAACAACACACTGGGGAATGAGACATTGGTCACAGAAATACACAATGTGCACAGGTGTGTTCTGCTTTGTAAAATATTTGAGATCGAACATAACTGTAACAATAATTATTTTGAGACAACTAATATTTATTGCGCACTTACAAGCCATATTTGATCTGAATGCAGGGGAATAAAGACTGGGAATTTTTTTGTCATTCCATGATGCCCTTTATATGGATAATCAGCATTAGAAATGTGTAAACAGGTGCTAAGATTTCACAAATATATATGAACTAAGTAAGTTAGAAGTATCATCTGAATGGATATGTTTTACAGCTGATATTTTGCATTATCAAAATAATTGATAATGAATGTAAAATAACCCCCGTGACTTATGTTTTTAAATTCAAATACAGGAGAAGTCAAAATACACAATCCTCATTGTAAGGAAATGGATTGCATATATTTGTCTTCTCTCAACTTAAAAAATATAATTTTCTTCTGATATAAGTACAGCTATGGCTATATAAACAATACAACAGACACTTTAGTGTTAAAGAAGCATAACAGTTCTTTCAAATACATTGTATGTAGAACTTGTATTTATAAGAAATCTCAAACATTTATGTCAGAGTGACATTGACCATTAATGCTCACATTTGACTTTGACCTCAAACTCAAATTTGAATGCCAAGAGATATATTATAGAAAAGATTTTACCTGATAATACTAAATTTCATTTTGATACTTTTATGAATTGCAACTCTGTATGTATCTTTTTAAACTTTGGAATAGTTGGACTTTTTCATCAAATGGGAAAGTTCATCTTCAGAAAGCAAGTCCAAAATAGCTGTATCATTTGATTGGTTGATTTGGGTTTTTTTGTGTTACTTTCGACACATTTTTTTATTTTTATCTGTTAAAATTTATTTTTATATAGTATGTTGAAAACATATGATTTCCTGCTATTTGGAAAATGCATTCTACTGTGCTAAAGTCAAAATTTGGGTTTTACATTCCTACTAACAGCTGAGGTCAAATCAGGACAGGCCTTATATGTTTCTTTGAGCAGGGCTTGAACACATGACCCCAGTGGTGAGAACCAAGTAATTAAAAGCCAAACTTGTCAACCATCCTGGTCACTGAGATCCATAGTGTGATAAAGGATCACAAAAATTTCCCTGTGAAAGTATCAAAACTTCAACTTTTCTTCTCTCTGGTGGTGATTTTATGAACTCATTTCTACTCTCTTCAAGTTGTATTTAACCACAGTTTTATTCTAAAATACCTCATGTATATTGGTTTGTACCTAATGACCCTGTTACACATCTTCACCTTTGTGTTTTCTAATCTTTTGTGCTTTCACCTTACGTGTGCAATAAGTACAAAATAATTGTGAAAACTAGGGAAAAATTCTGGAGACTCAATCTGCATGTTGATCTGAATCATCTTTGAGGAGGACCAGGCTATGGATAGACCCCCACCTTATGTGAAAGTATTACCTAGATCCAACATATGGGCTTTGAGTTTTGTGCACAGACAAGCAAACAGACACACACAGAGACAGACAGACTGGATTTCAATAGAGGCCTGCTCCTCCCCTTTGCTGGGGCAAGAGTAATGAGTTTTCTGTCACCCATGGTAGCCTATGTCACACTATCGTTTGGCTATTAGTTGCATAACCAATGCAAAAGGGCTGCCATGGGAACAGAAACTCAATCTTGGTACGGTTATAGAGGATCTACTGTATTAAAATAGATGTGTAAACCTTTTCCTCCTTCAGGCGGAGTTCAGAAGACACTATAGAAATGGGAGATCATGTATATGACAATGACACTCATCACGATGATTCACACCATGATGGGCATGAAGGTGGACACCACGGTCCTTATGGATTTCATGGAAGTCATGGC
The DNA here is from genome assembly GCA_964017235.1 of Sabellastarte sp. h YS-2021. Classification (NCBI taxonomy): domain Eukaryota; kingdom Metazoa; phylum Annelida; class Polychaeta; order Sabellida; family Sabellidae; genus Sabellastarte; species Sabellastarte sp. h YS-2021. Next base: position 88,421,311 of record OZ024928.1, read on the forward strand.
TACACTATTCAGGTGAAGGCCCCTGTTAATATGTGATTTGTAATAAAATCTGTGTGTTTTGTAGAAAACTTGTTCAAGGAATATCAGATTATATGTTGCAATTATTTGACCAAATGTCTGTTTTTAGGATACTCATAATTTATTGGCTGAATATTACTGAACATTTGATGGCAGGTAAAATGTGGTGAACTTGACTGATGTTCATTACTAGAATTTTTCCAGAAAAAAAGGAAAAAAATTCTTTGATTAAAAATTTTCATGTACAAGAATATATTGTACAAAGTATATTATTTGCAATAAACTTTTCGCCCTAAAAACATTAATGTTAATCGACAACTGAAATACAAATGTTACCTGTTTTCTACACAGACCATATATTGTACACAGCTGTTGACAGTGTTACACATTCAGTGGAAGAAAATTTAACCTTAACTTTCACACTGATGAAACAAAAAAAACCAAAGAGGGAGAGGTCACAGAATATTCTATGATCACTCTTCTGGTCCTTTTTACTTTAACTTTTGCAAGACTCTATTCAATTTCAGGTATTTAAGACAACTAAAGGCAGTATCTGTTCAGTGAAATATACTGCTATTGATAATGCTTGATATTATAAAAGAATTAACTCTGTAATTGATCATGACGGTTTAGAATGATACTCATACTTCAACTTTGTGGCATTTTGCATTCTGTTTTCAGGGATTTTGTCCATATGGACAACACAACCGTATGGCAGATATTCTGTTTAAGACCCCTGAAGGTGGTCTCCACGCTATGTTGCATGCTCCACTAGATGGCTTCACCTTCTTACCATTGCTTGTTTTGTTTGTGGTCTACCATCTGCTGGCCACCTGGACTTATGGTCTCACAGTGTCCAGTGGAGTCTTCATTCCTTCTCTTCTCATTGGTGCAGTCTGGGGGAGGATTTTTGGCATGGTCATCATGCAGTTTGTACCCGCAGCTGTAAGTGTTGGGTTTTGTCTCTATTGAAACAAGGAAATCTTATCTTATGTCTCATAACTTCCCTTATGTCTCATATCTAAGTATAAATGTAAGTCACTGAAATAGGTGACTCCTGAAAATTATTTGATAACTTGAATATTGGTTATGAATAGCTTATGTCACGGTAATTATTTGTTTTTGTTAAACAAGGTTTACTCTAAGATTACCCATTTTAATTAATTTAAATTCTTTTCAATATAAAGTTTGAATATATTTGCCATAGTATAACATGTTCTAGTTTTTTATAATTTATCTTAAATCAATAGACATTTATTTTATGACTTCTGTTTTAACTGCAACAGGTTGCTATCAATGGGTATTTTAGAAAGCAAGAGCCCATATATGAAGCATTTTCTCCAAAGAATATTTTAACATATTTCCTCTCATAAATTTAGTCTTTTCAGTCTTCATCTTCATGTTTAGTATGGTTTAATATTAAATTTGTGTCCAAGTACATATTAAGTGTTTTTTTACCTGTTTTTCTCATAGGGTACAAATATTGCCAAATACTGCCTCATTGGTGCTGCGTGTCAGCTGGGAGGGACTGTAAGGATGACCATCAGTCTGACAGTGATTGTGATAGAGTGTACGGGTGATATTACCTTTGGTATTCCAATAATGCTCAGCCTCATCATTGCAAAATGGGTGGGAGATTTCTTCAACACAGTAAGTAGAGCTAAATAGGTATCACAGTGGACTCTATATGTCGGGCAAAACTTGGGAAAACGGTGGACCCAGTCATCGAAAATTGTGTAGTTTTCTAGGGATGTATAGAAGCCAACTTCTCTGTTGATTCAAGGTCCTTGTTACACAGAGTCTATTGTATTTATTTTCTTATCCAAAGCATTGTTACAGGATCAAATATAACACATGCACTTTTTCCATTAGGAAATAACAGAAGGATAATCTAAAAAGTATAAGAGCAGGATGTCTGGACTTTGAAGTTGACCTAAGTTATTTCGATTATACCCTTTGACAAAATGGTACCTTACAAAAATGTATCCTCCTTCAACCAGGTTCATAGATCAGGGTACCAACAAAAGATGTGGATGTATTTAAAATGACATTTTGTCCAGTTTAAGCATGTTGAGTCAAATTGAATGGCCAAGAACAATGTTAAACAAGGTGTTTATGACACAGAAAGTAGAGCTAAAATGCACTAAAATAACACTGCAAAGCCTAAAGTAAGATCTTTCCTATCACTCTTCAAGTCAGACTAAGGTGCGTAGATTTTATTTTTTTTTTACTGAATTGGTATTAATAACAGTCAGCCAATTGATACGAAGGTGTTCCACAGAAATACAGGAACATAGACTTCCGGGAGCATTCATGCTACCTGCCATTCTTAATTATAGATTCTTAGACTTTCTTGATCATTGTTACTGACAGACACATTCTAAACTACAAGTTGAAACTGAGACAATTGAGAGTTAGTACTACAATATTGGATGAGAGTATGCAAAACACCTGTCTTTGGAAATAATCTTTTATTAACTAACGCGACTAAGTTACACTCTCCAGTCCCTTGCAGGTGGAATACTAGGAGCAATTTCACTTTACCGGTACGAGATCTGCCATATTGGATAATTACAGGAAACTGTTAAGGAAATTTAAAATAAAATGAATAGTTATAATTGGGGGCAAGCCCCCAACCCCCATGAATGGTATGTATGTGTATTTCAGTTAAATAAAAGGGTCAAATTTGCTAAAAAGATATAGAATATAAATTATTGCCCAAATCTCGTACTGGTAAAGTAAAAACTAGTCGAATACTGTGAATAAAAGTAATGTATAGATTTGTAAAATATCAGGCATTTTTTTTGACAGGGTATTTATGACTTGCATATCGAGATCATGGGAATTCCACTGTTACCGTGGGATCCTCCAGAGATGACAAACACTATCACAGCCGCGTATGTTTTCTCAATATGTATAGTTAATTCAAACCTTCAGTATTTCTTTGCTAGCTGAATAGTCAAATTCAGATGAATGGCCCACTGTTAATGATTTAATCGATTTTTTAGCTTTTACCGTCCAACTTTTATCACGTCCATCAGGAGGTTAAGTTTTTGGATGTGTTTGTCTGTCTGTTTGCTTTTTGGTCTTTGTTCCTGATAACCCCAAAAGTAATTGAAGGATATTTTTGGATTTCTCATGTTGATAAGGCCTGATCAAAAGAAAAAGTAATTAAATTTTGGGAAGATCCGGATCATATTCTGGATACAAGAAAATCCCAAATTTTTAAAAGTCCCATTTTCAGTCACTGTCACTTTCTGGTTGACATAACTCCAAAGTAACGAACAGATTCTTCATGTAATTATTTATGTTTGTAGTGTCTTGCCTTGCCAAAGGAAGCAGTGATTATATTTTGGGAATGATCCAAATCATATTCTAGAAACCCCCCCCCCCCAAAAAAAAAAAAAAAAACAATTAGGAAAACTTCCCCATGGTGAAGGTCTGCGCTCTGTGAGTGCTTACTAGTTTACTTGTGGGTTTTATTCATTAATAATAGTTAATGTTTGTCTTTTCTAGTGCAGATTTAGAAATATAAAAATAATGCCCTCATTTGGCTTGTATTAGTACATTCTGATAATTGTAACCCATGTATGGCTTATGACAAAGAGGCTGAAGAGAAATTCCAAAAAGTATTTTAACTAGGACTGTAGAGAGTACTCAACTACTCATCAGAAATATAACAGAGTAATTATGTATAATTGTTAATAATTATATGTGTAAAATTGTGAAAACAGTACTCTTTTCTTGCTTGACATCTGTAATTTTTATGTCAGCTGACTGACAAGTTTCTTCTGATAAAAAGTTTAAATTCAGTGAAAATACTTATTTTAAGAATATCAGAAGGTTAGTGAATATGAGCCTTGGGTTGAAATTTGATTGACGAGCTTTATAGCTTCAGAACTTGGTTTATTTCATAGGGAGGTGATGAGTTCACCAGTTGTATCACTACGCACAATAGAAAAAATTGGCAGAATTTCAAATGTGTTAGAAGATGAAGAAACTTCACATAATGGCTTCCCTGTGGTAGAAGACTATGAACCAGAAGGATTTGATAAGGTAAGATGCAAAAATGTTGGATTTCAGTTTTTATTTGAAATTCGCCCCCTGAGAAAACCTCCATATTATTTCCTTGGATTATAAGTACAAATTTTTTTATAATATCATAAGGCACTAAATTAAGTCAAATATTTTCTAAGATATAGAGTTAATGTTCAAGAAAGGAAAGTCTATTTGCTGAGAAATAGGTCATCATCAAAATAGCATCCAACCACAGTGGAGTTACTAGGATAGGCCTTCCTGAAGATATGGATCCTCAAACCGGACATTGTGTTATGTAACAAATGGGAATTTTTTTTCAAATTTTTATGTTTTTTTTTTGATAAATAAAAACTGCTTACCATAAAATATGCTACAAAATTCACAGTGAGTTTTACTTCTGTTTACTTAATTTTACAGGGTATCACCAGTGGTAAATTCCATTGTGTGTTAGGAATTTTACATTTCTCATCCTAAATTTATATGAAATTTCACACAATTCCATGAATTTTTTCAAATTTAATATTTTTATTTTGGTAATAAAGCATTGACCTTTATTGTCAGAATCTCTGCCCATCCCTATAGTTTCACTATACCCTAGAGCCATGATAATTGGCAATATTTGTTGACTTATTGCATAAACAGTAGAAATTCCAACATCAATGTGATGCCACAACATCTTTTAATGGACAAAATTGACACTGCCTTTATGACCAGTGAATACATATGCATATAATTTTCTCTTTTTTGGATCTGCCTTCCCTGACCACTGTTACTGTCTCTTACCAGGTAGAGTGGATGTTTTGGTGTTGACCTCTTTCATGTTACAACTGGACTTTATCCATTTCTGGATAATTGGTCATTTAGAGGAGGTTCACATCAATTTGTCTCCCTATGAATTATTCAATCAAATATGTGATAGGTTACTCTATAGCCTTTTAAGCCAGTAATAAATACATAGGCAAAGAAGACTGTGTATTGTGCAATTTATTGCTTGACTCGACATGGCATCTTTGCAAAAAGGAAATTTGCCAGAAAAATCCAGAATATAGTTTGACTGTGAAGATGTTTTACAAGGCCAGGGTACATAATAATTCCCTTTGAATAATTACTTTTTTTCTTTAAATAACCTATTCATACTTTATAGTACTGGCAGACTGCAAGGAACAATTGCAAAAACATCAATGTAGTTCCAAATTTTGTTTAGCTATTGAATGTACATGGATAATAAAGCAAAGAGACCAAGTGGGGCTTGGTGATGGAGTGGGCAATACACTTGCCTCCCAGCTCTGAGGTCGGTGGTTTGAACCCCAGACACGACCCCATGTAGGAAAATTGGTAGTTGCTTACCGGTACCCGGCAGTTTACATTGCAGATTATTGACCAGCTAGTATGTACTGTTTTCCTCTGCCCTTGAAACTGTCCATTGCGATATAACCTTTACCCATGCGTTGACAGCAATGTTAAACCGAAATATGGTAAATCAAACCAAAGAAAAAAATTAAGATTTAAAAATCCGGCCAACTAAGTTAATTTTAAATGCTTTTCTTACACAGGTTAGAGAGAAAGCATATATATATATATATTTTTTTTTTTTGGGGGGGGGGGCTTTATATATCTTAAATACTCTTCTGAGTGTACAAATATTCTTAAATTTGCTTGTCACATGTATATGTAATTTTAAACCTTTGTTTAGCATTCCTCTTCTTCATATGGGAGACTGAAGGGATTTATACTGAAGAGCCAGCTGACTAACTTACTTCAAGCTGATGTAAGTTCTGTAGCTTTTTTTATGTATCGTATTTCACCTTATAAATGCCCCCTTCATGTTAAACACCCCCACCTCCCACCCAATAATATTTTATGTTCTAAAACAATTACCGGTATATGTGCTGACAATCAAGTTGGATGTTGTAAGGTATCTAATTATGTCCCATTGGACCTACACATGATTTGTCTTTTTTATAATAGTACCCCTCATCACCCTTAAAAATGCACAATGTATCACTGATGGGTATTTTATAGGAATAATTATTGCATGTCTTTCATTTGTGTTGGTGAGCTAGTTGATACTTTTAGGATTGTGATATCAATGTGCAATCCAATTTCTCACAACTGCAATTTGTTTTAGTTTAATGCTACTTTATCAATATTACAAGAAACCAATGCTAAAACAAACCTTATTATAACTACCCTTGGCCCCAATGAAGAGTGTCAGGAGTGTTATAATTGTAATCTTGTTCATTTTCATTTTGTTTGTATGCTTGTCTGCACGCACAGGACTAGAACTATACATAAATTGTTATTCATATTTATGCAGAAGGTTGGGTCTAATTGTGACTCACTCCTCCTTAAGTATTATCCAGATTAAGACTATAGAATGCTTTTAAGCGCGAGCCTTGGTAGGGCTCGTGCTTCTAGCAATCGCTTTCTTTTTGTCTCCGGACTTTCATCATCTGTGGCGCAGCGTGATGAGTATTTGTCTGCTCACTGAAGGTAAGCGGCAATGGGCTATGTTAGTACTTGGATAGGTGATCGTCTGAGTTCTACACCAGCTGTGGGATGTGTCTGAGTTGGAATTTCTTTGTGCCGCCAGACTTTCGTAAATTCTAGTGCACTACTTGTGTCTCTGATGGCTTTGCGTTTGCGCTAGGGGACCGAAACACCTTTCGGCCTTGTTTTAATTGTTCGTAAATATCTGATTCTGTATCCCTGGGCAAGGGCCTGTACTGCCTCAGGCACTGTTCTTTTGGCTTGAAATGTGACACAATGTTGGACTACAAGTAATACAAGTAAATCGATAGATAATTTAGCTGGAAAATGTTTTACTAATTCTGAAATTTTAGATATTTCTAATAAAAGGGATTCCACTTACTGGAGTTCTACATAAAACAGACATTCACTATGTGTATGTACAAATAGTTTTCATATCCATTTGTATTTTAAATTGTTACTTTATCTGAATACATGAGCACTCTGATTGAGGAGATTGCTAAAACCTGATTCATTCCTGCATTTATGGCATTTTTTGGGGGGGTGGGGGTATATTTTGCCACATTTTGAAACCTTAATGCAAATACAGTTACACACTGGCAGTTTGTAATGATATACAATTTAACTTAACAACGTTATAAGACTAACCTGTTTAAAAAGTTCTTGTCACAAACAGGACATACTTAACCAGAGGCTGCATGGTGAATATGAACATAATGACAGTTTATACATAATATTTCTTTTTGTTACAGGGGCAAGAAATATCAGAGGAAGAAAAGGATAACAAGATTGACTTGCGAATGCACATGGACAAGGCTCCTTTTACAGTGCAAGAGGTCGGTATTATAACTGTAACAAACTTTACTGAATTCTGATTGGCCATAGCAGTACCTTGTTGACAATATTTTCTCACTGTGTAACATATAATACCTATGCAAAAGGACAGTGATATACCTTACTGAAGTTCCACTCACCACTGAAGCAATTCTTAATCATTGGAATTCCTAACTGAAAAAGAAGTTGTTATTATTATGTAGATTGACAGTGACATACCTTACAAAATTTATAGTCACCAGAAAAGTAGCTTGATGGATGTACATTTTGTAATTACTCATTGTGCAAGATGTAATTATTATACAAAAAAAGAAACAAACAAGAATTAAAGTTTACTGAACTATGTTTTGCAGTAAACATATTTTGATAAATGCCTGATGGCCATAAAAATTGCTTGAATGTATGAATACATATTGGTATTCCAGTATTATTATAAATTTTTAGTGGTCATTAAAATATCTCAAGTTTTTGGTCTTTAATTCATGTGCTTTTATACACTTATATTGGCCATAATATATACCTTTAAAATTACATAATGGCAGTGCAGTGACATAATATCTTTCTGCTTTCATAAAAGTACTGTGATTAATATGCTATGACTATGAAGTATCATAATGAATCTATGATGTAAAGTATTTTGAATTATTACTATTCATTGAAACAATTTTATGAATGGTGATCAGCCATGGGAAACATTTGATGCACACATCAGGCCACATCACAAAAAAACAGGAGGTAAACAATAATAAAGTGTGGCCAGTCTTACTTTTTGAATCACATGTGAAAGTTTGTCCCACTTGATAATTACTCATACTCAAATTACAAGTGAGTTACTTTTATTTTCAAACCATTCTCTAGTAATAAATCTGTCTTTTCCTTTCATACCTTTTCTTCCAAATTGAAGAAACATTAATATAGTCTGTGCTAAACATTTACCATTGTAAGTGCAGCATCTATATTGCACTAATTCTTAGAATTACCCTTTTATATTTAAAAAGTTAAAATGTTTGCTGAACATTATTAAATTTTGCAGGATGTCTCTCTGCCGAGAATATTCAAGCTCTTCCGTGGATTAGGACTGAGACATTTAGTTGTTGTAAATGACAGAAATCGGGTAAAGTATAATACATAAAAAAATTAACTTCAAATTTGTGTAAATTTATTTCAGTCCCCCCCCTTCCCAGGAAAACACACTCTGCGGAGCATTGAGTTTATTAAATACACATAACAAGTATAAAAGTGTAAAGAAATAGTATGAGTATAATTCAAGGATATATGAGACTACTAAGTTATTTACATGTATAGTTATAATATAAAGTTAGTTATAATATAAAGTCCATTAATGTCCATATGCAGCAATACCATGAAATTACTAAATTACAATACACATGAAATTACTGAGTTACTGTACAATTTCCATGAATTACTAATTTCAATGTTAAACATTGGCTGATCAAAATTGAAACCCAAATACAACAGGAAGTGACCCTGTAGAGTGAGCTTGACCCGAGAGGTCAAGTTCACCCCAGTAGATGACCGCAAGGTCACCCAGACTCCAGGTTCTGCCAGATGGGAGGAAAGGTATAATACACACAAGTAAATGATTGTGTGAGTGAAATTTTTAAGGGTGAACCCTTGAGGAGCTAAGAGGTGACCTTAAGTCAAATCTTAAGTAATACACATAATTCTCGATTACACACATAAAGAATCCCTACACATAAACTAAAACCCAATAAGAAACACACAATTAAAACCAAGATTAAAAACATAACTAGGCTGATTAGACTACTGTAATGGGTAGGGAGGGTGGGAAGTGAAATAAAAGAGTCCTTCCACTCTGGCTTCTACACATAAACTGAGGCATTTCCCACTATTTTCTGGAGGGAAAACAAGCCAAGCATTCAGATTGGCTCCTTCAAATTGGTCACTTAGCTACTAGCTAATGCCACAGAGTACAAAGTGGGTGCACCGACAATCTTAAGGTGCAGCCACACATAACTGGGGAAGAGGGACTGACATCTGTGATGCCCTTGACAACACAGTTGACAGTCCCCCCCCTTCCCAGGAAAACACACTCTGCGGAGCATTGAGTTTATTAAATACACATAACAAGTATAAAAGTGTAAAGAAATAGTATGAGTATAATTCAAGGATATATGAGACTACTAAGTTATTTACATGTATAGTTATAATATAAAGTTAGTTATAATATAAAGTCCATTATTGTCCATATGCAGCAATACCATGAAATTACTAAATTACAATACACATGAAATTACTGAGTTACTGTACAATTTCCATGAATTACTAATTTCAATGTTAAACATTGGCTGATCAAAATTGAAACCCAAATACAACAGGAAGTGACCCTGTAGAGCTGAGCTTGACCCGAGAGGTCAAGTTCACCCCAGTAGATGACCGCAAGGTCACTCAGACTCCAGGTTCTGCCAGATGGGAGGAAAGGTATAATACACACAAGTAAATGATTGTGTGAGTGAAATTTTTAAGGGTGAACCCTTGAGGAGCTAAGAGGTGACCTTAAGTCAAATCTTAAGTAATACACATAATTCTCGATTACACACATAAAGAATCCCTCAACCCCAAAGTAGGACATACTAAGCATTTATGAGCTTAGCAAAAGACATAGCAATATCCTGACTATAAGCACTGTCCTGTTGAATATACCTCCACACACAATCCGACGTCCAGGAGCCATGATATTTAATTTTTTGAATGGGCATATGAGAGTTGTAAGCAAGGGTGGCCCCTGAACGCCGGAAAGTGTGGAAGGTAAAGTGATGTGGTGAATAACCCATTTTAATATTCAATTTAGTCAAAACTTTTCTAATCCTACTATCTAACACTACTTGCCAACCACAACGTGAATGAATCTGAAATAAGGGCTGATTTCCTGTGGGTTTATACACACTGATGGCTTTTTTCAGGGCCCTGACTGGGCACAAAATTGACTTGAGGCGTGGAAGGGTGAGGATATGAACCCTGTCCCTGGTTTGAAGTGTTTTAGACCACTTTATGCACAAAGTCATGTGTGTATCAAAAAATGCAATATCTTGTATAGTCAAGTGTCTGGTGGGGTCAAAAGCCCCCCCGGCATGGGGAGCCAGGTTCGAGATTCTCAAGAACCCAAAAAAGGCAATTAAGAAGATGGCTTTGAAAACCTGACCTGAATATATAGTGTCGCACTGTGAAACCAAGTCTTTAAGGACTTGGAGGGACATGATGTTTCTTTTAACCGTATGAAGGGGTCTGGTTAATCTCATAGACCTGACAAAATACTTTACCTTTTGATCATCTAATAAGGTGTGTTTTAAACCATACAACGTAAACATGGCCTTAAGGGCAGATACATGGTTGGCAACCATATCAGCAGACACTGAATTTTTTGCTAAAAATTCCAGATAAGCCAGAATACATGACAAATCAACAGCTACAAGCTCCATTGCACTACAGATACAGAACCCCAGAAAACATCTAAATAGCATGGTGTAACATCTCCATGTCCTTGGCCTGAAGGCTGACTGTAACCGTGAGTGAGCACCCATGAGCAGGTGCTGAAATCGCTTCTGACCTGAAACAAAGTGCAGAAAAAACAGTTCTAATCAGTAAATGGGATTAATTATATATCATTGTCAATTTCCAGGTGGGCCATAGTGACATTGGCCCATATTGGACCTTGTACCAGAGTGGAAAGTTCTCTGAACTGACAATCATGACCCTGCCATCTTGATAGCAAATCCGCTACTCTATTGTTTTTGCCCAACACATGCTCATACTTGATCATAATATCCATTAATGCACATTCATACCACACGTTCCGGGCACATGCTACCAAAAACGGATCTTTTGTCTTGCCAGATGCCAAAACCTGGACCACAGCTTGATTGTCACACTTTATTAGGATTTGCTTCCTGTGCCAAAGATGGCCAAACACACGAATAGCAACCAAGATATTAACCATCTCAAGATGAACTATGGTCAAATTTTTATAGTGCCTAACTAGGGGGAGGTGATAAACCAAATTTTGGCACCTACCTCCCAAACCTACCAAACAAGCGTCCAGTTCAACCACATAATCAACTGGTCTATGGTCAAAATATGAAACACCATTGTACTTGGTGAGAAATTTGTCAAACCACCTAAGGTCTCTGCGAAAGTCTTGGGTCAAAGATATGGTACTAGCGTCATAATGTGCTCTAAGTAGGTCAAGCATCCTGTTCACAAAAATACGGGCAGGTTTGACGCACTTGTGGATATATAACAGGTTGCCGAGTAAAGATTGCAACTGACGCCTAGAGCATGATGTCTTGGGTAACCACTCTTTCACAAGCGTCACTACCTGCGTCAACTTGTCCCTGGGGATGGAAACAGTGGATTCTATGGTATTTATTTCGACACCAAGGCAAACGGCAACCATGTCAGGAGGTACAAGTTTCCTCTGACTGATATCCAGACCTAACTCATTCATGACGTCACATAAGGCGTCATATGACCGTCGCGCGACGTCGGGCGTGCCCAGACCAATGAAATCATCCACATAATTTAAGACTGTGAACCCCTTGACGTACATGACGTAACGTACGGCGTCGCTGACGCGCTGAAAGATCTGGGTTCCATGGCGATTCCCGAACGGCAGACAGGTGTCAAAGAAGGCGTCATTCTGCCATTTTAGGCCTAAAAGGTCATAATCATGGGGGTCAATCTTAATGTGCCTGAAGGCACGACTTACGTCCACCTTGTAGAGGTGGCAGCCCCTGCCCAACTTCTTGAGTTCTCCAGTTATATTGTCAATTGTAGGAAAGGTCAAATTAAACTCTGTACCCAAATATGACGCCTTGTCAATGCCTGTGTTTACAGATGCATGCTTTGGCCATGATAAATCAACTATGACCCGTCGATTTTGTGAACCACTCTTTTCCCTTGTCATAAATGGTGAGAAGTGACAATTTGCTATGGGAATTTCTTCAAATGGGCCCATAATAGCCCCATATTGAAGTTCTTCCATCAAATATGCTTCAACATCCCTAGGGTTGTCAATAGCAGAAGAATGGTTTTTGTAGTCACAACTAAGATTCGAACCCCTGTTGAAATCAAGTGGAAAACCAAATTCCAACAAGTGGATGAGTTGCTTATCCCAATAATCACTAAGCATGTCTTTCCATGCCCTGACATTAAGCTGTGACTTAACAGGAACCTTACAACCAAGGAAATTTGGCCTACCACTTTGCTTGACATATTTGTGAGCTTCAATGGGGCATCAATACTATCACTGGTTTGTGCAAACTCATCAGGCATGACAAAGTCACCCAAAGGTACAAACCCAAAGTCAAATTTAGTTTGAGCCTGCCAATCACTAAAATATTGGCTCACAACATTGTTGTGAATTTTTGTTTTATTTTTACCATTCAACATAGTCATCAGGAACTTGTCATCTGTTCCCTGTTGATTAATATCAAACAACAGTTTGTATTGACTTTCACTTGAGACTTTATGGTCAATACTGCCATCAATGGTGTTATTGTTGAGAGTATTTACATTGTCCACCTTGCCACTGGCTTGTTTGTTTATGCATTGATTTCTATTCACTTGATCGAGGGAAATTGGTGCAACAGAATTATGTGCCCCCCTGTACTTTTTACCTCCTGATGGCTCACCTCACCTGAAGTTGAATTCTGTACTGAAACTGCCACATTTACACGTTCACTCACCTTGTAACCTGTATGCATGCTATCAGAACTCAGTTGGCTGGTGGAGGAGGGGGGGGTTACTGCCTTGTTGACCATTTTTTGGCCAAATACAGCATTGGTTAACGTTGTGACCCTATTACCTCTGGCCAATAGGCCCACTACATTACTTCTCTTGACATTTGAATTATACACCACTCTTGTACGTACTGGAACATATTTACTAGCACAATTAATACTAGCAGGACCACAATTCTCATTTTTGACATTGTGCACATTTGACTGTTGTTCAGTAAAATTTGACTTTACATGGAATATGTTATTTTTGTCACCAGTTGTACTGCTGCCCAACCTTTGATTGGATGTTGAGCAGCCACCTAATCGTTTTTTGTCTGTGATTTCTTAGCAAAAGCACAATCCTTCTCTGGATGGCTCATAAATCAGCCTGAATTTAAACAATGAGAGCAAATGTGCTTGTGAACTTTACCATTTGACTCGTGATCCTTGGAATGCTGACACAAACCCTGCTGGTACAATTTACAGTACCATGGCTTCCTGCTGAACTCAGAATTTTTAGCCCAATTTTTGGTAGGAGGATTATGTTTTTGTGCATGAGCACGCCGGATCCGGTCTATTCTTGATGTATCTGACCATGACACCGACCCCCGTTCCATCTCACACAATAGAACCGCGTGACTGGCTTTTGCATTTGCCCAACTAAAATCGCCTGCATCCTCCATTAAGTCAGATAAATAATGGAGCATTCTTTCCCTATTCATTTCACTTGGTTCTTCAAGCACATTTCTCACAAAACCTTGGACGAATTGAGTGATATTGAGTTGGTCATATGTGACCCTTTGTCTGGTTGGACCACCTAAAATATGTTCATGGGGCCAAGCGACCTTATTTTTCACAAAAACATCTATGCCCCCCCTTTTTGACTTTATTTTGTGACCTTCATTACCTGAACTTTGACCTTCATCCAAACTTCTGAGTTTAGCATCTACTTTACGTTGCAAGCCCCTATCTGATCTGATGTTTGACAAGGAAGGTAATTCAAGTTCATCTTCAGATGAATCACTAACACACAATTTACTGAACTTTGTTGACCCATATTTTTTTTAATTTACTTAACTTAGTCCCGTCCTTTCCATGTGCAGATGTGCTGCCAGCTGCTCCAGCTACCTGGTCTTCCACAGCATCCAGTCTCTTGTTGACCTTCCTCAGCTGCTGTAAGATCAGTACTTGGACATCCCCTGTCATTTCTTCATCAGATGATGCCTCTGAACAGTGCAAATCACAACCAAGCCCCGGGGCCTTGGCCCTGTTAACTTTACAGTTCTGTCCCTTGGTGACTGGGGCTGGCCCACTCTTGGTAGATGTGGACATCCTCTTCTGTTTCTTGGCACTCGTACTTACAGTACTAACGTGAGTGTCCATGCTAAGATCATCACTGCTGTCCAGCAGTCCAGTCTGCAACTCTTCCTGCTGCTGTTTCTTCACACACTTCTTCCCCGTGGGTGGCAAATGTCTTTCATTGCATACAGTACAATAACCTTTATGCTTTTGTTTCACCATTTTATAATTATTTATGTCTTCTGAAACGAGTTCACTAATTACTGAAAGTACAGACACAAGGGGGCCTGAGAATGCTGTGTCACCGAGATTTCAGATTCAATTTGGCTTTTCAATCTATAGCAAGGGAGTAAACAAGGGGTAGACCATCCCTATTGAGAAACCAAATCAAGCCTGAGTCGTGTGACACATCAATCCCAACAGCCAGCACTGAAGTAGATGAAAAAGTTCGTCCTTCAACACAATGTTCCACACACAATCAGTTCCAACTGATGACCAAAATACAATCCATGTATTGTTAAAAACCGTTGTTTCAATTAAGAACACACATAGCATAGTACTGTTTGTAAATCATGTATAAATCTAAACCCGTCCATGTAATCATAAAAACATTGTAAAAACACATAAAAATAAATTCAAGTTTGGTTTTGACTTTCTTTTCTGTAGACAGCCAAGTGAAATAAAACAGTCCTTCCACTCTGGCTTCTACACATAAACTGAGGCATTTCCCACTCCTGGAGGGAAAACAAGCCAAGCATTCAGATTGGCTCCTTCAAATTGGTCACTTAGCTACTAGCTAATGCCACAGAGTACAAAGTGGGTGCACCGACAATCTTAAGGTGCAGCCACACATAACTGGGGAAGAGGGACTGACATCTGTGATGCCCTTGACAACACAGTTGACTTTATGTTTTATTTAATTTAGTTGTATTTTAAATTCTGTTAACAGTGTATATTTTAATTAAGCGTCCCTGAAAGGGCGCTTATTTGTTTTCTCCTCAGTTTCCTCGCCGCCACCGCCGCCGCATTATGGTCTCCTTTGAATATCTCCCTTATTATTAGAAGGTTTCAAACCATATTTGGCAGTTATATACCTTAGACGTGGGAAAATTTTTCTGCATGCTTAAATTTGACCTTTGACCTTTATGAAGGTCACATAATTAAAAACAATTTTTTGAAGTACACCCCCCCCGTCATCGTAGTTCAGGAAAAATTACTTGCTACACAGCCTTATAATTTGACACACCTGTTCATACTATCGAAAACGCAAGCTGATTAGATTTTGGGAGCAATCCCTTGAAAAATGTCTCATTTATGAGTGATTTTCTGACGCCTTCCAATCTGAAAGCCTTAAATTTAGGTCAACCCCCCTATTATCTTCTTAAGTATTGCATTTAGAGCCATAAAATGTACTGGGAGGTAATAGGAAACCATATGTGGAGAGTCTAAATAGCCGGTCAGTTTTACCCCGTATGGGTCAAACTGGGGTCATAAAATAGCTGACTTTGAGTTTTTGCCTTATATCTCCTTTATTGTTGCTTTTATAGCTTCAGAATGTATTAAGAGGTATTGGGAAAGCATATGTAGAGAGTCTAAATAGCCAGTCAGTTTTACCCCCCAACCCCCCCCTTATGGGCCAAACTGGGGTCATAAATAGCTGCTTTGGAGTTTTTGCCTAATATCTCCTTTATCATTGCTTTTATAGCTTCAGAATGTATTAAGAGGTATTGGGAAAGCATATGTGGAGAATCTAAATAGCCGGTCAGTTTTATCCCCCGACCTCCCCTTATGGGTCAAACTGGGTTCATAAAATAGTTGCTTTGGAGTTTTGCCTTTATATCTCCTTTATTGTTGCTTTTATACCTTCAGAATGTATTAAGAGGTATTGGGAAAGCATATGTGGAGAGTCTAAATAGCCGGTCAGTTTTACCCCCCCGACCCCCCCTTATGGGCCAAACTGGGGTCATAAATAGCTGCTTTCGAGTTTTTGCCTTATATCTCCTTTATCATTGCTTTTATAGCTTCAGAATGTATTAAGAGGTATTGGGAAAGCATATTTGGAGAATCTAAATAGCCAGTCAGTTTTATCCCCCAACCCCCCCTTATGGGTCAAACTGGGGTCATAAAATAGTTGCTTTGGAGTTTTGCCTTATATCTCCTTTATTGTTGCTTTTATACCTTCAGAATGTATTAAGAGGTATTGGGAAAGCATATGTGGAGAGTCTAAATAGCCGGTCAGTTTTACCCCCAGACCCCCCCTTATGGGCCAAACTGGGGTCATAAATAGCTGCTTTGGAGTTTTTGCCTTATATCTCCTTTATCGTTGCTTTTATAGCTTCAGAATGTATTAAGAGGTATTGGGAAAGCATACGGCGCAGCTTTGTGCATTCTTAGCTTTACAGCATGCTTATTAAAACCACAAAGCATTTTAAACTTTCAGGGATGCTTCGCTTTTGTTAGCAAAAGCATTCCTCTAGTTTGAGTTTAAAAAAAAATACATACATTATATATAATATTTAAATCCCTAAAGTGAGAGGTCAAACAGCATTTAAGAGCTCTCATTCCTCTGTCTAAAGGCAAGGTAAACATCCAGGCATATTACAAGTGCCAAATAAAAAAAATTATGTCTATATTATAACAGTAATACTGGTGGGTATATGAGGGTTTATAGAGGATTTCACTGTCACAAAGATAATGTATAAAACCTCAGCAGTCAGCTTCCTTTGGTGATTCCTGTACAATACCTTCTTAAATGGGAAAGTTTTTATCAGATATTTTCATTTGAAGATGTGATAGGCCAACCATTAAACTGTTCTCTGTTTGTGACCTTCTTTTGATGATAAATCGAATAAGTATCTTTATAAATATCTCAATTTATGTTTACAAATTTATTGGCAAATTGATCTATGTATCTTAATTTACAAATTGAAAATCTTACTATGTTGATAATAGCATATGTAGCCCTACTGCTCTCTCATATATAAATATTTGGATATATAGGAAGTAGTTTTGATATTTGTATTTCATTAGGTGGTTGGTATGATAACAAGACTAAATTTGGCCAGATTTAGAGGGGAAATGCACAAGGGAAAATTCAAGTTGGAAGAACTGGAAATACTTGAAGACTAATTGCTCAAACAGACTCTTTTGTTGGAAGTATATATTGCTTAGCCAAAGAAGTTTTCAAGAGGTATACTAGATACAAAACTACACAGTCTTAAACAATGTAACTTGTTTGGTTGTTTCTTCTTAGTATGTAAAATGTTTTATTTTTTCTACAGTACTATTTTTTAAATGTGTGATATATATTTGTACCAATGTTCATGCCTTGTGAAAGGACTGAGTTGTTTTCCAAGCACAAACTGTTTTAAAGGTAAAATTTATCATGTATGCATATTAAATATCTTGAATAAAATATGCTTCACTTATGAACATACCATTCCATGAATAAATCAATCCACCGCCAACATATGTTTATATGTGGTTTCTGTTATCTTAAAAAAAAAACAAAAAATAATCTTTCAATAGTTTGCCGAAACATGATTTTTAAAAGATTATTCTTCTGACATTATTCCAAAATACACTTGGCAGGATTGTCAGAAACTGTAGTTACACAGAGGCATTTCCTATTCTCAATAGATTCCATTGGTTACCAGTTGAATGCCTCTGCATCTTTAAAACAGCCACATTGGTTTATAAGTTTCTTCACAGTGGCCATCCCAGCTATTTTGGTTCCTTTTTGTCTATTTGGTATGGTAGATATGACACCAGACATAGCTAACCAGATAAAAATTTTTTTTTTTTTTTTTTGGGGGGGGGGGTTCCTCAATTCTACCCATCTGTACATAAATCGCCAAAAAACCAGTTAGTTTTGTTTTTCATGTTTTCATAGTTTGGAATGATTTACCCGATGATGTTCATTCTAGCCCCACTTTTGCCTGTTTCAGGAAAAAGGTCAAATCTTATCTCTTCAAACAGGCTTTTCCACCTTAGCGCATAAAATACCTGGCATATCTGTGGTATCGACATGGCTATGTCTATGGAATAATGATTATTGAATTGGTTTCTGGTGTTGTGCCTTAGAGTCTGCCTTGGCCAGAGATTAAGCACTATAAAAGTCCAGAACACAATGGAATAGAATATAATCCAAGTCATGGCATACATCTGACTTACTGGTTTATCCTGATTGTTGACCCATACATTCTTTGTTGTAGATGTTAAGGGGAATATAATTATACAAAACTTTGGCATGAGCTTAAGTTAAGTATCTGGTTCAAAGCCAAAAGTCAAAGTTGGGGTTTTACATCTTGTTCAACAGCCATAGTCATATTGGGACAGGTCTTCAGCCTTGTCACATGTGATTAGATGCCAAACTTGCTAACAAACTGCCACCATGAACCCAGTATCTGGTTCAAATTGATACGTTCTAGCAAAATAAGTTGAACACTGCTTGGTCTGGTAATTTTGCAGATATTTAACATAAATCATTTATCTGCGCATTATTTGGATAATTTAATGCCAGTTTCTTTTGATTAACATAAGTATTGAAAACATAATTTATATAAAAAATAAACCAAGCAAATGGATCCATCTTTTAGTGGATGTTTTAAATGACGGGAATAATGGGTGACATTAATTGGCACCTGACCGATCCACAAAGAGCTCACACTCAGTCTGATTTTATTTTTATATCCCTGAACCAAGGGCTGGATTCACAAACAATACTTAGATAAGGTGACCTTAGGTCTTAGTAAGGGAAGGTTTTCACCTGACTAAGTTTTTCTTAGAATTGGTATTCATGAAAGAATACTTAGATAAGGTCACCTTAGATTTTAAGTAAGGAAAAAACCTCTCCTAACTCTTTAGTTACAGTTGTGTCAGTGAATCTGATTGGAAAATCTGCTATGGGAAATTTTGGCCTATACATTTGATTGTTTATGATAATGACCCTCTGCAAAGAATATTACTCACAGCTTTATAATAAATTTTAAGGTCTTGCTGAAAAATGGCAAATTATGCCCAAAAAATTACAAAATTCGCCTCTTTTCCTTCATAAACAAATACACAAAAAAAATCGGTTCGCAATTGTTTCCTGATAGGAAATGCACAACATTAGTGTATAAGTTGAAATTTTCACTAGGCATTAATTTAACTATTTTAGCTGATGAGCTTGCAGATTACAATTTACTTCCTAGTGAAAATTTAAATCTGTTACTCTCAAGTAGAGTAGCCATTAGTAAAAAATATTGCTGAAGAATTAAGTGAAAATTTCTTCTCGTTAAAATTTTGACTTGTACACTAACCACTTGGATAAATAAACCTCTTCATCCAAAAACAACACCATTATCGCCCCATTTTTACAAATTAATCCTGTGATATCAACCTCCTGTCCTCCCAAGGTAGCTTTCAACTCAACTTAAAATCTAAGTTTGGGTTTTAACGTCACCTTAGAGTTAGGAATGTTTGTGAATATAATTTCACAATTTCTTACTTAAAATCTAAGAAATACTTAAAATCTAAGTTAGGACTAAGTATTCTTCATGAATCTGGCCCCAGATTGGTTATAGGTTGAACTTAATTTTTACCTTCAACAAGGTTATGTAATTGGTTTTGATTGTTTGTTTGCAAAACAATTTGAATAGTTTAGTTATGGGGGATTGGGATGAAATTTTCAGGCAATATCAACAATGGCACAAGAAACAAACGATAAGATTTTGTTGGTGATCTAGGTTACCATCTGGGATTTTTCATCATTGCACTTGTAAGCAATACTGGAGGTGGTGGCCAGAGATATGCCTTCTCTGTAATGCTACTGTCATTTAATTCAATTTGGGTGCAATTTAATTTGTCTACCGAATTACTCGGCCAAGTCATTTACTTTTTTTCTTGTTTACTTCATTTTACTGCCTGATTTCATGTAAGAACTCAGTGTATTGATATTTCAGTATATTATACAGTATTTATTCCACAGAACATGTTTCAGTTGTGGAGGTAAATATGACAGTCTTCATTCAAGAAGTCCCTGTATCTTACAGTAAAATACAGAGATTTTGTATTTAATAAGTGGCCTACAATGCTCGCAGTTCAGGAAGAACATAAGGGGAACTTTCCAAATGGATTTTTTGAATTTGATCCTTTCCTTATTGTTCAGCCTATCAAAAGCATCAGAGTACCATTTATTCTGTGGTAATCACATGCTTCATATGATTTCATAGAACATGACAAGGCAGTGCCTGCTTTTTCCCAATATGTTTAGTGCCTCAAGATCTCCCTCTTGTAAAGCCATGTGACACTGGGTGTAATGTGAGTAAAGGGCATGCAGACATGAAGGAAGGGATACACTTATGATCCTTTAGTATATCCGCTGTTTATAAAAACTTTGACTTTCCCTTTTGCACAGCATATAAAGATGCCATCCTTATTATTGCACTCATGAAACAATATTGAAGGATTACTGTATTAATCTCACATTCCTTGGATTTCATCAAGTAATGCTTGACCTGCAGTGATCACCTGATTGATCCATGATTAAAAGGAGTATATGAACAATGATAACAGCTTGGAGTTCAATTTTTACTCCAACACATTCAAATAACTAAGTTGTATTTACTCTACACTAATCAGAGGGGTCCATGACTGCATCATAAAATCAAATATGGGAAACTATTATGCAGGATTAAAAATGTTTTTTTTTTTTAAAAACAAAAACAAAACAAAACAGTATTTGTAAAGTTTATTGCAATAACAAAAAGCTTTCATTTAGTAAAATTGTACAATTCTTTTTTTTGGCTTCTGTAACACCTGAAAAATATATAGTTTACAATGTTTTCTTCGACATCAAAGCACAAAATCAGTGTTAGATATCAAAAATCATATAGAAATGCTCCTGAGTCCTGTAAAGTTGAACATCAGGGTACAACAAAACTACTTCTGCTTTAGCAGGATAACCATATAACTCTGTACAGTAGTAAAACACTTCAGACAGGTCTTTTTACAGAGAGATTTCTTTGAAAAATCTAACATTCATACAGTAACATACACAATTTGGTATTATATATCTCTAACTAATGCCTCTTTGCATTTCTTTTGAAAGTTATCAGGGTTTATATTTAAAAGGAGAGTGACTGTATCTATTTCTTTTAAGTCATGGAACTTATTAACTTAATAGACATTTCTGTTACAGTGAAATTCCTTTAATTAGAAGTTTGTAAAATAGGATTCTATTTTAAGTGGAAGTCAATATGACTTCCTAAGACAGTCCTTTTACTGAAATCTGACCTATCTGGAATTCCTCAATAAGGTAAAGTCATTCTTGGCCAATATGGCTGGCACTTATTTGTGGTTTCTGTTCCATGAACTAACTCGGAGTATTTCTACTCCCCTTAAGATTCCAGCCTGATGTAGGCTAACCCGCTGAACTAGTGTCAGGAAGAGGGACATATATTGTCTAAGGATAGAGTCTCGATGGCCCAGCCAAAGATTAAGCCACAGGCCTTAAACCCCTTCATATTCAACTTAACAGTAGTCAGCTGCGTTGTAATATCCTCAATATTTAGCAGTGAATTAATCACCTGGGCCGGGATTCACAAAAATTCTTAAGTAAGAATTCTTACAACATTTATGGTTATATTTTAACCACAAATCCTGTACTTAAGTAAGAATTCTTACTCAAGAATCTTTGTGAATCCGGCCCCTGTTTTATGTTGCAAATACGTCTTCATAACATTTAACAATCTAATGACTCTACTCACCATTGTAAGGAACATCTACTAAACATAGCAATAGCATATCACATTAATTCATATAACTAGTATGCAGTGTTAGTATTTATACAAAACTAACTGATAGCTACAAACAAAATATAGGAATTAAAAAATGCTGTTTCCTGTGTGATACATAACAAAATTTATTTTAAAAATGTGAGAAAAATTAAATTTTTAATAAAAAAACTTCAACAAGAAAGTATATTATTTCATAAAATGTATGTACAATACTTTATATCTTTGGAGGCACATTAAATTTTACAATCTTAAAATGATTTACTGGTTTGTTAATGTTGTTTTATAATTAATGCTTCTAAAATATATATTACATTTACACCCAGTAATGTCAAATTTCAAGGCAGAAGGAAGCTTCTACCAGTGAGGTATTCTAGATATTAGGTACTTCTATTTAAACACATTTTAAGTTAACAAATTGTACCTTACCAAATGGACAATTAGCTTTATTGCCATGCTGGCCGGCCTCGCCAAACATCAGAAAAAGACATCCTGTGTCTGTAACAGCGAGACCGGCAAGGTTGCCACCATTCGTTAGGTGGCATGCAGTACTTCCTTCCTGCCAGAGGATGTGACATCATAGTATCTTTTTCGTCCTTCTAACCTTGGTTGACCCCGTAATAAGGTGAGCGCTGGGTCAGCTGGGATGGCCTGTCAAATCCATTAGTAAGATATCAACTTATGTGGGTAGCTTACCAAGGACGCTTGATGAACTCAAAATTAAGGTATTGGTAGCCTTAAACAGGGCTTCAGTCAGTCCTATTAGTCTGATGCAGGTGTTTAGATTTACGGCAGCAAGGTAGGGGAGGAGAGGTGTGAGTTTGGTCCCTGGAGATGTCCTCTTAGGAAGAGGATTTTTTTGAACAGGCCCTGTCACCTTGAAAACCCCATTAGGTAAGGTGACAGGCTGCATATACATATCTGGGTTTGTGGTGTATTTGCTTGGCAGCCACCATAGGGTCCAGATGAAAGAGCTCTGAATCAGCCCAAGCTACATTCTTCAAGCAAAACTGTGTGAGAGTGTTGTGGGATTTCCAATGACAGGCTGATAACATTTGTTCTAAGGGAATCCCGACTGGAAAGCCTTAGAAGCAGCAAAGGCCCTCACATCATGGGGTTTAATCTGATGTAGGGTGAGGGCCTCCTGATCAGAGAGCTCATACCACAGGATCACAGTCTGCTTGATCCATGAGGAGATAGTGGTTGGGGTGATATCTTTGTCGAAGCCTTTCTTGATGGAGACAAAGACCAGTTCTTTATTCTGAGGTCCTAAATAGTAGCGCAAGGCTCTAATGGGATATAGTGACATAACAGCCTTCAGTGATTTATCCAGAGTTGGGGCCAGGGCAGGAATAACCACTGGGGTCACACTGTCTGGACCGGCTTTGGCCAGCTGATTCCTCAAAAGAAAGCTGGGTGAGGGGTAGAGAGAAATCTTGGGCCAGTCTGTCTTTTTTCTGATGTTTTTGTTTAGCCAAAAATGGATCTCACTCCCGTGTTTGCCAGAACCCAGAGCTAAGAGGAAGACAGTCTTGAAGGTCAAATATATCAAGTAGGCCTCTTTAAAGGCTCAAAGGGACCCTTTGTGAGCTGGTAGAGTACCAGAGAAAGGTTTAAAGGGGGTATGCCTCTGAGACCCTTAAGTCTGTCTCTTTCAAAACTATACAGGAGACAATTGAGATTTTCGTCCTTGCTGACATTGATGGATGAATTGCCCAGTTTGTCTGCTATGACTGACCTGCAGCCATCAATAGTACTTAGCTGTAACTTCCTGTCCTGGAACAAATACAGGAGGAAGTCCACCTAATTAGACTGGCAACATTTTCTAAAAATGGCCCACTTCACCTCATAGACTGATCTGGTTGAGCCTCTTTGAGGAGTCTTTATTCTTGATGCCACTGCATCAGTGATTCCAAACTCCTTGATAGTTAAGGCTCTAGGAGCCATAGATATTTAGGTTTGACAGATTTTGGTGTGGAATCTGATTGAAAGGCTGAGTTGCCAGACTGGGTAAAAATTGGGCAGGCACAGTGACATCTGGCCTGACATGGCCATTAGGTCCCATGTTGGGGCACCTCAGAGCAGAGTATGATTCTCCTGCAGGGGGTAGTCTCTTAATTTCACCACCACTTTGCCCAGAATGGCGACTGGTGGGAAACCATAGGTATTCAGATCCTCCCATGTTAGGCTGAGTGCATCCACTGCCCAGACCAATGGGGTCCAGAACTGATGATACAAACTAAGGCAACTTGTTCAACCTCGTTGCAAACAGGTCTATTTGAGGCTGGGGCCACCTGGTACATATAAACTGGAAGACCTTTAGAAAGAGAGACCTCTCTGTTTGGATGGTCTGACCTAGCCTGGACCTAGCCTGGACAGCTTGTTTGTCATCACATTCTGCTGGCCTGGAATGTATCAGGCCTTGAGGGATATCTGTTTCCTGGAGCATCAGGTCAGGATTCTCCAAAGAAGAGCACACAGTGGGCCTGACCTCATACCTCCTTCCTTGTTAATATAAGCCATCACTGTGATTTTGTCTGTTGCTATCTTGTTTGAACAGAGGTCTTGGAATTCTTTTAGGGTCAAAAAGACTGCCTCTAGTTCCAGATAGTTCATATGCAATTTGCTTTCTGGAAGGAACCAAGTCCCTCTAGGAGTATGCCCCCCTAAGTGAGAGCCCGATCTTTCTTTTGATAAAAATTTTCAGAGCACGATTGAAGGAGTGTAATGGTTGACCTTGAAGGATGTTTCCTTCCTGAAAACAGTAAAGTTAAGTGGGGATGGAGCGATCTGGGGATAGGGATTACCTTTTCCAGTGATTCTGGTACTCTTTAACTTTTTTCAGATGCCACTTTAATGGCCTCACAAGGAGCTGACCTAGGTGGACCTGTTTTTCTGTAGCTGTTATCAGTCCTATGAGGAACAGAAGCTGTCTGATTGGACAGATCGGTTTAGAGAGTAGTTTCTAGATCTTTGAGTTTAAGGTCTGCCAACGTTCCAGGGTTGGTCTGAGCTTCTCCACTCTGAAGTCGATCTGGTAGCCTATGCATTGAAAGACCTGCTTGGGCTCCAGTTCTCGTTTATCTACATCCAGAACACAATCTAGTTCCCATCACGAGGCTGCTAAAGTCTGTGTATGCTGGAGACAGGTTTGGTGGGATGTGGCTATGACCAATCAGTTGTCTAGGTACTGTTGGATTCTTATACCCCTGTGTAGAGCCATCCATGGCGGGGATGTGGACAGACCAGAAGGTAGGGCTTTGAACTGGCTGGATTGGCCTTGGGCATGAAAACACAGGTACAGGTACTTATGGAGGTTACCCATTTCCAGTCTGGAGGGAGGCGCTGATACTTTCTGGTGTTTCCATTTTGAATTTCTCTGTCTTTAGAAATTTGTTCATTGTTCTGTGGTCTAAGATAGGTCTCCACTGATTGTTTGGCTTTGGAACCAAGAAATGTTGGTTAAAGAAGCCTAGATAATTCTGAGTTCTACTTCTACTCCTTGGTTCTGCATAAGTGCATGTAATGCCTCTATCAGGCAGCTGTTCATGAGAGGATGTACATAGCCACTTGTGATGGTCAGTGACATGCTAATGGTGGTCGGATCTGAAAGAGGATGGTGTAGCCTTCTACAAAGATTCTTATGACTTCCAGGCTGGCCCCAAGGGCGATCCATGTTTTCCAAAATTGGTGCAGTTTTGACCCTTCAGGCAGGTTCTGAGCAACAACTGGGGCATTTGTGACATTATGGATGAATATTCAACTAATCTACACAGGAAACACCTTTCACAGACTTTATTGACTTTACAATGGGACTTAATCCTTTCTTTTGCGGATGCCCGACAGCAAAAGGTACAAGACCTGTAACATGAGAATTTACATTCAAAGTCTGGTAATGTTCTAAAGTCTCTGCTCCCTGGGATTGTCATTACACAGAAGCTTTTACACAGTAATTGTTATTTATACTGATTCTTGGCTGGTCAGTAGGAGCAACTAGATGTCTTGCCCAGATCTTTCTTATTCTGGCCATGTGCACTGATGCTTTTCCATGCTGGTTGGCCGGACCAGCCAAATATGACTTGCTGGATTTCTCATAAGGGTGATTGCTACACTGATGCTCTGGTTAAAGTCCATGAGATACTGTTCATTCATGGCATTCTGGTATTTTGAAGAAGATTTTCCTTTCTTCGGATTCCCAAGAACGATTTTCAGTTGTGTCTGCATGGCCTCCTGTACCTTAGTAAGGCATCCATTGAACCCTGCAGCCTGGTTGCAAGTGTAGCTGGATTCTTTAACCACCTTCTCCCACTTCCTCAGGGTTTCTTGGGAGATGGGTCTCAATGCTGGTGGTGTGGATGACAGGCCTGAAGACCTGGTGATCCAGCTATAAGAGCTGTTTAGTCTAGTTGAACCAGTAGACAAAGAAATGGATGTGGATCCTTATTGGTATGTAACCCATACCATTTACTCGGCAACCAGAAAGTCTTGATGAACTGGTCACATTTTAGTCCACCGGCTTCAGAGGATTTTTAGGGGTAATCCTCCACTAATGTAAAGTTCAGTTTGTCCAGTTTTTTGCAAAGCCACTCGTCAGTGGGTAAGTTCACTGAAATCTTGCCGGTGGAGTGCTGGTTTGGCCTAACAAAGGGGTTGTCATCAGTTGAGGAAGATGAGTTGTTCAGGTATATGACTCCAGCCCATGTATGACCTGAGGCCTCTCAGAGTCTCCCGGTAGGTCTGTTCTTCAGTAGCAACCGGTCTAGTTGGCCAGTAACAGAGTCCCCGTTTTGGTCTGACAACTCACCCTCTTCCTCAGTGGGTCTGACATCTACAGCATATATTGGGTCAGTCTCCATGTCAGCCTCAAGGTCTGAATCAGAGTCTGGTCATTCTGGTTGATGAGGTGATGTGACTGCCGATGTAGACATATGGCACTTGCTTGTTTTGTACAGTAGCCTGGTCAGTAGGGTTGGTCAGAGTAGAAATGGACTAACAGTGTCAACTGCTTGGGCCAGTGGCTTCTTTATCGGTGTAACTTTCACTGTCTGGAAGGTCAGCTCAGCTGGCTTCTCCAATGTCTTTGCCACCAACATCGCCTCTAGTCATGAGAAAAATCTCTCTGACCACTTAGAATCTAAAGCTTTCAAGTCCTTGTCAACAGAAGATTTAGAGGGAGTTGATTTCTTTGTCTTCTGCTTCTCTGTGACCACTTTTTCTGGAGATTGTGGGTTCACAGCCACTAAAACAGACATGTGGTCTGGATCTACAAGAGTGGAACTGTCGTTACCAGAGTCTTTCTTGTCAACCTCTGGATCTATAAGGGTGGAACTGTCGTCACCAGAGTCTTTCTCATCAGCCTTCTTTTCCTTTTTCAGCCTGTATGATGGGGGGAGGCAAGTTCAGCTTTCTGGTCAGTGGTCAAAGCGTTACAGAGTGTGTATTCCTGCTTTATCATACAGGGATCAGATCCTTGTCCCTTATTGTGACAGCAGGAGTGCTGGTCGAATCCTGAAATAAGGTGGTGGCAAGCCCCCCTTTTCTGGCCTGGTGATGCCATGATATATTAAAAATACTCATACACAAAAAAGTTTGATGAAATAAAGTCTACTTCTGAAGAAACTAGCAATATACTTTCAATGTCCGAGCTTTTTAAAATGTGTCTGCATTGCTCATGTGCTGAACGAAACAGATGTCATGTCCTTTGGCTGGAAGTAAGTACTACATGCCACCTAGTGAATCGTGGCCACCTATCCAGTCTCACCAATGGAGACACAGGATGTCTTTTCTCACATTTAGCAAGGTTGGCCGGTGCCTGCAATACAGCTAATTGTCCATTAGGTAAAATGTATAAATGCAATAAAATATTACTTTAATTATCTTTTTTTTCGTGATTATACCTACGATTACATTGACACTGGGGTACATAAACACTGGCAGTGGAGGTGACTGAGTCAAATTTATTAAACTAAACAAATTAACAGTAAAATCTACAGTAATATCATCTTACAATATTTTCATTGACCAAAAGTGGTGAACACTTATTGTTTTCTTTTTTTGTCTTATGAAATAATAAAATGAAAAAAAATTTAAATGGTTCAGTGTAACAAGACTTCTATATAAAGTGCCATTTCTTTTTAAAAAATACTTCTTTTAAGTCAATGTTTGCTTCAAGCTTCTGTTCATCACAGATAACTTGAATACTTAGAGTTCCATGACATTTAAATTCTTGGACAATCTTGAATACAGCAAAGATTATATCAAGGTCTAATTTCTAACCATGGCTAGTACAAAGATGAAACAAAATATTGCCATATCAGCTTCTAGTTTTTGTTTCTGCTGATTAGTATGAATTTTCTGGGTGGAATTTGGACACATTGTTCATCAAGGAGCTTACATACTTGAGCAGCTAATGTGTCAGCACAATAGCAGACAAAATTAATCAATTTTCTTTATGTGGAATCTCTAACATCAAATCTACTAACTGGATAATTGTACTGATGGACAGACCAATATAATTGAAAACATAACTCCCTGCTATTAGTGAAAGGGCTATACATACAGCTTAACTCCAAAGAATACTGTGTAAGCTGAAATATTCAAATTTAAGATTTAATTTAATAAAACTACTGCAAAGTGCAATCTGTTGTCCAGTAGACGCGTAGCAGTATTCAAAATTATATAATTATTTCCACTTAAAACTTGTACTATTACCACTTACACATACAGTATACTGAGGTGAACACAGCAAACTGGTGATACTAATACGTACAATATATTTCCCATAATAAAACTAGACCTACGCATCGGAGAACCAATGCAAATTTGTATCCACCGGAAAGACAACTCACCAAAGCCAGTGAACTATCGTTTGACCTTGAAGGAGGGGCCAAAGGTCAAATCTAACATCAGAAGATTCCTAGCCCAAGATTTCGTATGAGTTGGTTTCGCATTGTAACCCTCTAGGATCAATAATAAGCCAGCTATAAGCACTTTTAAGTTTGGCTATCCTAGTTTAACCTTGAATCAGGGGCCCAAGGTCAAATCCCACCATACCAAAAGATTCCCAGCTCATGATTTCCTATAGGTTGGTTTACCATCCCAAACCTCTAGGACCAATAACAAGCGAGTTATAAGCACTTTTAACTTTGGCTATCCTCGTTTGACCTTGAAGGAGGGGCCCAAGGTCAAATCCGACCCCACCAGAAGATTCCCAGCCCATGATTTCTTATATGTTGCTTTACCATTCCAAACCTCTAGGACCAATAATAATCAAATTATAAGCCTTTTAAGTTTGACTATCCTCGTTTGACCTTGAAGGAGGGGTCCAAGGTCAAATCTGACAACATCAGAAGATTCGCAGCACATGATTTCTTATAGGTTGGTTTCACACTGCAAACCTCTAGAACCAATAATAAGGGAGATATAGGCACTTTTAAAGTCTGCTATGTGGGTTACTTCGACACTCCGTGGATGACCTTGAATTAAGAGCTTCAAGATCAAATGTGTGCAATGTTGTAGAGGACATGTATATCTGTTATACATATCACCTCCGGTGGATACAATAATTTGCCAAAGTAATGATACTAATATGTACCATATATTTCCCACAATAAAATAATTTGCTGGCCATAAAACTGTTCTGTGGAAGCAGTTCTTTAATAGGAAGTGGAAAAATCTGTGTTTCCAATCAATGAGTAACGATTACTGATTGATGACTGAAATGGCCAATGACAGTGTTAGCACACAATAGATATATTTATAGCTGATTATATGTCTGCATTTAATAAAAGCATTTCCTGTTTTCTTTGGCATATTAATTTAGGATGTATTTTGTAATTCTTTTGTCATTGTCCTCAGTCCAAAGGCAAAATGTTATGTGTCAAAACATGCTTTTACAAACAGAAATACGCTTCTACCTTTGTCGGTTGTTTTTTTTGTTCCTCAATCACTGCTGATGTGACTTAATTTCTTGTACTATGTGGAGAGAAAAGTATGTCATCATCAGTAATTGGCACAAGTTAATGGTGGAAATAAGAAAATGTGGTCTAAACTCAATAAATCCATACAATCAGGCATCAATGTTTGCTGACAGAATAGAAGATAAAGTACACCCGCTAAAGGTCTGTCATGCCACATTGTGGAAAAAATAGTGTTCATTCTGGTTAACTTTAAAATGGGAATCATTTTAAAAAAGATAAACCTAACAATATTTCCTTTCAAAATTTATATAATTTCTAATAGACAGCCTTTTTGGCTTTCTTTTCATTAAAAATATGATAGATATTTGTTTAAGGAAGGTAATATGAATGAGACATATGCCAAATGTTTGACTTCATTGATTGAAAAAAATATGAATAAGGACAAACTAATTTTTGACACCTGGATGAGCAAAAGAGGCAGATCTGCCAGCAAATCTGGTGGATTCTATTTTTACACCTGATATTAAAAATGAAAATCGAGATCAAACACTGTTTTGGTCAAAATATAGTCACGTAACAAGTGATCAGTGTAAGTCATTGGAGATATTTAATACTCATACACTGGCAGTAAAACATGTTAAACAATTTCCCTGATTGGCGAAGTTTGCAGGGGTTTTTCTTTTATTGTGGGAATTTTGGCACTACATAAAAAGCCACACACACAAACCATACACAATTTCTCTTACTGTCAAAAAATGGACTACTGATTCACATTTCCAAGTAGCTTCCTGGTTTTAGAAACCGAAAATGAGTTAGAAGAGAAATATGTTTCTCACTTTGACACTTTGACAACATTTATCAAGAACAGTTTAATTAATTTTGTAGCAAATAATTTGTTGATCAGAAATAAAAAACACAGTTTAGCCATACCAAAGATTACACCTAAAGCAGGAGTAATTTCAAAAAAAGAATATGTCTTTTCATTAGTTTAGTATTGGTATCACATCACTATTTTACTGATGATACTCGATAAGTTTTACAGGTACCTGTATCCCCCACATAAAAATCCCAATACAAAACCATTTACTGTTATATTGTCTTTGTATTTATTCATTGCTGCTGATTGATGATACTCAATAAGTATTACAAGTAAAGAGCTTAGATTTGCACGTGATTTATATTAAAAAGTTGAAGGATATCTCAGTTTATATTGGTTTAGAAGTCATGAGGAAGAGAAGATAAAAATAAAAAAAAACTCTACACAAACATAATCACTTTCCAAACAATCATTTATCACCCGATAAATCTTAATATTGACTAGGATTAGAGTAAGAACCTAGTAAGTCTATCCATTTCCAAATTACAAGGCAAACTACATGGCCCTCATACACAGGTTAAGACTCTCTTACATCCCGTCGTACGTGCACGTACAACACGGTTACAGAGAAAAATTGGCTGATTTGCAAGGGACACTTAGGCTACACATGCAATTTTATAACAGAATTTCAAGGTTGCAGGGACCCCGCAATAAAAATTGGCATACACATTATTCTCTGCATGCACGCAGTATGGCTACAAATGTATCCAAGCCTCAAGGGTAATTTATGAAAGACTTGGGCATGTGTATTCTCCTTGCAGGCGTTATAGGTTCTTGTTTGCATGGTGCCACCGGAAAAGGAACTCACCAAAGCCAGTCAACCATCATTTAACCTTGAAGGAGTGGCCCAAGGCAAAATCTGACCACATCAGAAGATTCCTAGCCCATGATTTCCTATAAGTTGGTTTCACATTGTTAACCTCTAGGACCAATAATAAGCGAGTTATAAGCACTTTTAAGTTTGGACATCCTCATTTGACCTTTAAGGAGTGGTCCATGGTCAAATCTGACCAAATCAAAAGATTCCCAACCTATGATTTCCTAAAGGTTAGTTTCACATGCTTCTAGGACCAATAACAAGGGAGATATAGCCGCTTTTGGGTTACTTTGGCACTCCCCGGATGACCTTGAATAAAGAGCTTCAAGATCAAATGTTTGCAAGCTTGTGTAGGACATGTATATTTGTTATACATATCACCTATGAAGAGATTCAATGTTCTACTTATGGGAATTAGCCAGTAGAAAAAGGTAGATAATTTTCAAAGAAATGCCCAGGGCGGCTATCTTGTTTTTCAGAATGAGGCTAATTTCAGTCCCAGAGAGGCTTACCTCCCAATGAAGATATCTTGCAAATTTGGTGAAGCTAGCCAGTGTGGTTTCCCGCTGACAGTGTTAATGTCGAAAATCTCTCTACAGCGGCGGGGGCATAGTGAATGCTCAACCAAAATATCCACCAAAGTATTTAGTACAGATGCATCCGGTGGATACAATAATATATTCCCAGATGAGGCTTCAGCTCTATCAGTCATATAGTTTGACAGCTATAAGGTTTAACCTGGCAAATGATAAATCTCCAGGCAGTGATGGTTTATCGACAAACTTTTATAAATTTTTTTGGCCAGACATAAATGACTTATTAATAGACAGCTATAATTATACATTTGAAAGTAAAGGTCTTTCACAGGAACAAAAGCTAGCTGTCATAAACTTAATTCCCAAAAAAGACAAAGATCTTCGATACCTAAAAAACTGGAGACCAGTAAGCTTGCTTAACACAGATTATAAGATTTTGGCAAAAGCTCTAGCTAACAGATTGCAAAAAGTTATTGGACACCTAATATGTGAAGATCAAGTTGGCTACATAAAGGGAAGATACATTGGAGAAGCAATAAGAACCATTGAAGATATTATTCTTTTAACAAAAGAACAAAACACTCCAGGATTTATCACATTAATAGATTTTGAAAAAGCATTCGATAGCATAGAATGGCCATTCCTCTTTAAATGCCTAGAAAAATTTAACTTTGGCCCTGTTTTCACATCATGGATTCGTATCTTATACACAAACATAAAATCATGTGTGGGAAACAATGGATATTATTCAGAAATGTTTGAAATTTCCAGATCTATTAGACAAGGCTGCCCCCTCTCAGCTTTACTCTTTATTTTAGTAGCAGAAATCCTAGCCATTTCAATACGGGAAACAAAGAAAATCAAAGGTATAAAATTCCAAAATTATGAATTCAAAATTGCCCAACTTGCAGACGACACTACTTTGTTTTTACAAGATTTAAGGTCTGTGTCAGAAAGTATTTCCCTATTTAATGATTTTACGACTATTTCAGGATTACGGTTAAATTTGGAAAAAACTGAAATTATACCAATAGGATTCAATCTTCAAAAAAATATTAAACTGCCAAATGAGCTAGATAAACTGAAATACACTGAAGATGCCTTTAAAACAATGGGCATATGGTTCTCAAATGACCCCCAAAAATGTAAGCTTTTAAATTTTGAAGACAAAATAAAAAAAATTGAGCAACTTGTGAACATATGGTCAACACGAAATTTGTCCCTAAAGGGCAAAGTCACAATTTTAAAATCCTTAATAGTCTCACAGTTTTCCTTCTTATTTAGTACTATATATACACCAGTGGAAATTCTACACAAAATAGATAAAATAATATTTTCTTTCTTATGGAATAATAAACCAGCTAAAGTTAAAAGAAGTACTATAGTAAGTAGCATACGAAATGGTGGTTTAAAAATGCCAGATATATATTCAATAAATGAAACAAGCAAGATTCTGTGGATTAAAAAGATATCAAACAATGTAAATTGTAAATGGGCAAGTCTTATGTTGAGTCTACTTAACCTGAATCCCATAGAGTTGAGACATAAATTAAACTATAATTTTATTGAAAAGGGTAAAAGTAGTTTTCACAAACAGATATTAGAAAGTTGGGTAAAGTTCAACCTTTTCACACCGTCTAATGACGTAGAGGTATTAAATGAATATATTTTCAATTCAAATCTGTTTCTATGTGAAAATAAAGTACTGAAACCAAACTCATTTGGCCTGGCTAATACTAATGATAACTATGATATAAAACTTATTGATTTGTTAGACTCAGCCACAGGCAAAACTTTAGATATTGCAACCCTGAATCAGAAAATGAACTGGAATCTAAACTTTTTCCAATATATCAGGATTAAAAGCTTTATCTCCGTTCCATG
This sequence comes from Sabellastarte sp. h YS-2021, assembly GCA_964017235.1. Classification (NCBI taxonomy): domain Eukaryota; kingdom Metazoa; phylum Annelida; class Polychaeta; order Sabellida; family Sabellidae; genus Sabellastarte; species Sabellastarte sp. h YS-2021. Next base: position 88,455,560 of record OZ024928.1, read on the forward strand.
GATAGAAGATTTACTAATACTTCCTATAGTTACAGGAAAAAAATTGCCGAATGAAGTTTATATAAAAGTAAATAGCAAATTGAAAGCAATTGTAAAAGTGAAAACTGTTGAAATTTATCAAGAACTTATCACAAGAGTATCAAGGCCACCGACATCAACAGCAATATGGGTAAACTTGTTTCCTTTCTTGGAAAAGCACGAGTGGTCTGTCTCTTTTGAACTACCATATAAAATTTTAAGAGAACCTTATTTTCAGAGTTTTCAGTATAAAATCCTTCATCGAATAGTAAATTGTGGAGATAATTTATTTAAATGGAATATAATTGATAGTCCAAAATACCACTATTGTACCCTTATTGATACAATAGAACACCACTTCTACTATTGTGAAGTAAGTCAGGCTTTCTGGGAAAATTTAGAAATGAAACTGAAAGACATATATGACACAGAACTAAAGCTCTCAATATGTGACATATTGTTAGGTTTAAATTTAGACAATTCCTCATTGTCACATTGTATTAATACAGTAATTATCTGGGGAAAATGGTATATAAATAAAAACAAAAATTTACATAATTCAGTCTACATAATTGATTTTTTGAAAATAATCAAATCCAAATTACAAATTCTAGAAAAAGTGTACAGTAAAGAAAAGAAAATTAAAAAATTTAACAAAATATATTAAAGACTGTGTGATAGTTTATAGTGCTTATAGCATTCTTCTGGAGCAACAAGGGTTGATTCATGTCTTATGTCTTGTTGTGTTTGTTATTTTTGTGTTAAAAAGTTAAAAAATATTTTATTTTTCCTTTTTTCCAAAAGAGATGCAACAGTTGACTTATTGAAGTTGTAATTTATACTACTATTACTTACTGATTGTAATATTTATTTGATTTTGTAATTTTTCTTTGTATACAGCACATTTATATCATACTATTTACATATATATCATACTGTGTATGATAAGCACTGTTTAGTTTTGATGGTGGGTTTGGTATCCTCACCCACCCAAAACATTAGCACAATTGTTAAAAAAGGATAAATAAAATTATCAAAAAAAAAAAAAAAAAAAAAAGGTTTAAAAGTGGCAAAATTCCATCAATTGGGTCTCTGTGGGCATGTTAGATACCTCAATGCAACCTTAAACTTAAAGCTACAGACTTCAAGTTTTCCATACATAAACATTAGATTTTGAAATTATATTTACCGGTAATACAGTTTGCGACTTGTCAGACTTACCATTTTCAAGTTACAGGGCAAAATATGTGAAAAGTGTTGAAAAAAAGGTCATTTGGGTGGATGTACAGGTACTCACATACAGGTTAAATGTCTATTTAAAGCCTTGAATTTGGCACATGTTAAAAGATCATAATTATTAATAATTTAATATATTTCCAGATTAAATTTCAGCTCTATCATGCACATAATATGACAGCTATTGGGCTTTAATGTAGTGAAAAGTCAATAAATTCGGTCTAACCTTAAAATGAAAACTACAGACAGAGATTACATATATCTAAGTTATATCTAACACAGTTCAAGGGTTGTCAGACTTACCATTTCTAAGTTACAGGACAAAATATGTGAAAAATGTTGAAAAAAATGTCTAAGTAGGGTCTTTATGGGCCTCAAACACAATTTTAACATCAACATAAAGTCTTAATTTTTGGCATATCTAAGGAAAATAGAGTAATGTGTTCCCAGGTAAAATTTGTGCTAGATGAGTCACAGCTTGTGGCCCTGAGAGCTTTAAGTGACCAAAGGTCAAGGTGGCCATAACTTCTTTATTATTTGCAGTTCAAGGTAAAGTTATACTAGGGTTCTTTTCCTGACAAAATACATGGGTGTGCCAAGTTTGAATGAAATCCGTGAAAGCATTTTTGAGTTATCTCGCACACAAGTCAAAACGTAAGCCGGCGGTGCAACGGACGTGAAACTTGTATATCCCCGACTTTTGTCTGGGGATATAATGATATTTCAGTATTGCTCCATAAGATATGTTGAAGTTTTATCTCAATATTAAAGTGACAATTCGATACCAGTACCACTTTATTTGGCTTTACAGTTTCAGCAGTGAAAAGCATTGAATAAAATAATGTATTCATCCATATAAATGGCCCAAAGCAATGCACTTTTCAAAAAGGGAGCAAATATAAGATAAAGAAACCATTCAAGTGTCCAGGAGCACTAAACAACTACCCAAACTTTACAATCTTAATCTTCAATGTCAGCATATAAATTGTGGGGAAACTTAAAATATTTGAAACAAACCTCAACTCTGAAGAAATTATAAACTTTTATCTTGTAATTTTGTAGATTTTAAAGAGTTCTTGATCCAAACTGTTAGCGATTGTTCCATTGGGGATACACTAAAATGCATCTTGTTTTTGGAGTCCTGAAACTGCAAAGGTAGAGAGGAAATGGGAGGGGCCTTTTAATAGAGAGGTGTGTTTATACGGATAAATACAGTATTTACAAATTTTATGCACAGTACCACAGATACTCACATGGCAGTGAGCACCTCAATGTTGCAGTAACCAACTAAGGCTACCTAAACTTAAGTGTAAACTTAATTACAGCATTGGCTTAAGTATTTAATAAGTAGCTTTCTGGGGAGGGGCAAGTAAAATTGCTTAAGGTAGTAGTCTAAAGGTGAGTTCCCCAAATTTACTTAATTTGACTTTAAAGCAGGTTAGGTTACCCCTACAATTGTTAACATTAGTTAGGTGTGTACTGTTCACACTTTTATGTCCAAATCTGCTATGCTACTAGTGACTATTAAGCTAACTACTAATTAATTGCTATATAAGTTGCAATGGACTGTTCCACTAAGATAACACATGCTATGTAAGTAAATGTGAACTTTACCACAGTATGTGATGTTGCCAATGATGAAAAATAATCAGGCCCCTAACTCTAGTTCTTTGATTTGAGGGAAAGTTTTATGAAATTTGCTACCACTTATCGGATGGAAACTTCCACTGAATTAAGCTTTTTAAAAAATAATTTAATTGAGTGTCTGTGCCCAGTTAACAATTGTAAGGTTTGTGGATATTTGGTAGAGAAATGCTTGGTAAAGGATAAAAAATGATGGGTACGAAATCCATTTATAACAGGTTTTCAAAATGTTTTATTAATACTATTTTTTAAAACATTTATTGATAAATGTTAGAAAAACAATACAAATGAACACTACAATCGCTCAAAAATATTACTGTCGCATTGCTTAACCTTAATTGTGGTCAGAGGTCAAATTCAACATGTTTTTAGGTTGCCCAGCAATTAAAAAATTATTTATAGTGGTTTAAAAATTGTGCCCGCATTTAATTCTTCTTTTGGGCATTGCATGTGGGTCAAATTTTTTCACTAAGTCCTCATAAATCCCCTGCTATTGCTCACTGCCATCTTTGTTTGCAAATATTTGAAGGTAAACGTTTAATAAGCATTCTGAAAATATGGGTACAAAAAATTTTTAGGGTAAAATGTTGATAAAACAATGATAGAAAACATTTGAAAAACTTTTTAAAATGATGGGTATGAAAACCAGTTGCTACTAAATGTTTCCAAAACATTTTCAGAGCAAACATTTACAAAACATTGTCAACAAATGCCATTTATTTTATGTATACTGTTTATTACACATTTCACGATGAATGTTTGAAAAACATTTCCCTCCAAATCTTGAGCTATTTTATAAATGTTTAAAAAATGTTTCCAGTCAAACCTCTGTTTCTTGGATTAGTTTATTTATGTTTGATAAAGGTTTTTAGTAAAAACATTTGCATGGAGAATGTTTATCAAACGTTTTTTAAACATTACAATGTAAACGTTATTTTGAAATGTTCAGTAACCCAAAAGAAATGATTTAAATAGGGTTTAAAAATGTCTTTTAAACATTTAAACCATTTAAAAATGTTTTAATGTTTACTGGGGTGGTTGGGAATTTCACATACTATGGCAAATTTCAAATTTCTTACTATAATTCCAGACTTCTTGATACTTTTGGGGCAATGTCTGCATTACACCTTTTTCACCATCTTCTTGTAACCTTTTCCTTTCCCTTTATCGGTTTTAGACCTGAAACGAAGTTTTCAGTAAAACTCAAAATATTATGCTTCATTTAATGCGAAAGTCACACCTTTCTGTGTGGCCAGTTTTTGCACAAATTTGATTTCCACCATGTCCTTATGGCTCCAAAAAATACTTTGTATCAAACTAGTGCAGATTGAAGAATCAGGCGTCCTGTATCTCCACCCGCCTCCCCCATCCTTCCACTGTGTACATTATAGGAATAATCCCCGACAAAACCATTTACACAGAATTTTACCATGGTTTGAGGTTACAAACCCCGTAGGTGAATTCCAACTGGAAACATGGGAATATGTTTACGAAATTTTATTGTTTGGTAGGTGAAATTGCCTACTTTTGACCAGCAAGTCTACAAAGAATTTTACTGTGGGTTCTTAGCCAATTAAACTTACGGACATAGCCATATCATGTTAGAATTTAGTTTTAGCTCATGAGATGATGCGACAGCTTTTCTCAAACACTTCACAAAGCAGTCTCGGATGTAAATCATACTATACAAATGCGAATCCCACCAAATCGTGCCGACTGTAAGCTACCAAGACACAAAGTGGATCATATCACAAAGATTTACAACTGAAGTTGGGCGGGCCTGTTCGGTTATGGCTTGTGACACCAGCACAGAAAGATGTGACCTTGCTATAATAGTTTCTATTTCTTCATAGTAAGATTTCAGGAAGGTCACTATGTCCACTGTATGTCTGTAATACTTGGGTCAAGTGCATTCTTAAGTCCTTAATTACAAGTACTTTTCAAAATCCCAAGTTCAAATATTTTTTTCCTATAAATTACATGTGCTTTGAACAGTACATAAGTACAAGTACTTTTGACATTTGTAAAGTGTCTTTAGAAACTTGGGTAATTAATGGCAGTTAACACTTCAACTCATCACTGATTTTTAGGTCACTATGTACGCAATCATATATAGCACAGAAAAAAAAATTATCACAGTTGCTTAAAATTTAACCTTTTTCATTTAACATATCACAATACCACAGCCAATTGGGGGTTCAGTTTTGACATAATTTTTTCAATAATCTGTTCTTGTTATTTCTCATACTTTACTTTTTGTGGCTGGAATTTTAATCTTTGTCCGCAAAATAAAAACTATGCTGTGTACACAGCTTTTTATATGTGTGTTCTATGGTCCTCTAAAGGAGGAAATTATACTGGTTGTTTTTTTAACATTATAAAAATCAGAAATTGTATGTATAATGCTAGGTAAAACCTTGAATGATTGTGTCCATGTAATCTAATGTCCTTTTACATAAACCAAAATGTAGGAAGTTTTATTAATAATAAAGCTACATGTTATACCTTGTACCAGGTACATATTATGCAGCTAGAAAAAAATGTCTTCTATAGTTACACTGCTATATACGCAAGCCAAAAAAGCAGAAGAAAAACAGAACTGTCTCTATATCTGTTATTGGCCAGTGCCAATTCCTGTCTTCAATAAATAAAATGTTCATGTTTTACTGACAGCCACATTTCTAAAAGTTTTTTGTGTAAATTTTTTTCAGTTCAGGTTAAAAACAGTTGTGGCTTATATTACCCTCCCTCTCGAAGGGGAGGGATGAAAAAACTGTAATCCCGTCCATTTGTCTGTTTGTCCATGTGCATAACTCCAAAACTATAGTCATCAGATCAAAGTCATATTTTTTACATAAGGTGGGGTGTACCCGTGGCTTGGTTCTCCTCAAAGATGATCCAGATACAGACTCAAAAATTTATTTTATGGATTTTATTATTTCGACAATATCTGCTCCACAACTTTTAATAGCACTGAGGTCTTCTTTTCACACAAGGTGGGATCTACTCCTGGATAAGTCCTTCTCAAAGATGATCCAGACCTGCATTTGGAATCGAGAATCTTTTTATGAGGGATATTTCACCAATACCTGGTTCCCAATCATTGGGCGAAGGTTTGTGCTCCATCAGGCACTGTTTGGTTTACTAGATTTGGATATATAAGCTTTTGTCATATTATGTGTTCTTGAAATCTGCCTGTGGTAACTGGCGCCTGGTAAAAATAAGTTGAGAGGCTAATAAATGTTTGAAATATTTAAGACTTGCTTCATACTACTTTGCACAGAATTTTTTGATAATTTTTTCATATTTCTAAAGATCAGCTACAAATTATAATGCTTGGTTCTGTGTATGAAATTATGAACAATTTGGGTAACATAACCATTTCTACCTTGCTCACAGATACTAATTTATTTATTTATTTGGGGTTTTACGTCGCTTTCAACACTGTACAGGTCATATCACGACGGGTAGTTGGAAGGGCAGAGAAAACCAGTACATACAGTTCATTAGGGTTCTGTACTGTAAACTGCCGACCAACGGCAAGCAACTACCAGCTTTCCCACTTGAGGCCGTGCTGGGGATCGAACCCCGGCCTCAGAGGTGGGAGGCGAGAGTGTTACCACTCTGCCACCGTGGCCCCTCACAGATATAATTGTTACCACCAATAAAAATAGAATGTCCATGCTTCAGTCACATGTCTTCTGTCTTTGTATGTGCATATGCTCCAACTCGGGTTAACATTAGTTATGCCTTAGTAGATTTGCAAAGGTCTATAATGCCTCATTTGCTACATTCACGTAATTGGTACTTGAAAATGGTAGCAAGGCAGTAAAATTGTTATTCTCAGAATCACTCACATTGCCAGAAGCATTTCTAAGAAAAATAATGTGTCTTTTTTTCCATTTCCTCAGAATGTTTGGAATTCTAAAAAAAATTTGTACACAATAGCTATAATTTTGTGGAAATGAAAAAAAAAACAGGTATGTTTTAGTTGCTGACATGCATGAATGTATTATTAATGGAAAACTAAATAAGAAACTTTTTCTTTAATTCCCAATTTCTTTGAAGTCAAAATTTAATAATATACCGAGATGTGAAGACTTATTAATAATAAACATATTTAACAAGTTTATGCTTTAGATATTAGTATATAAAGTATTCTCGAAGTTGTCCGTTTTTTAAAATTTGTATGTTAAAAGTATCTCTCAATTTCACGCTAAATTGTAATAGAATGTAATAGAAGTAATATATGCCAAAGTAATTGTAATAGTAACTGTAATAGATTGAAATTTTTCAAATGTAATAGTAATAGCATTAGATTGCCTGTAATAGATTACAAGTCTGGTTCTAAAGAATAAGAATGTTTTTGTAATATTGAACCCTCTTCAATAATGGAAAAATACTGATGATAAAGAAATATCAAAAAGTAATCTAAGAAAGGCCTAAACAGAATACAAAATCTGTCATTCAAATTCTCATTAAATTCTCAAATGGCAAAATACTTTGAATTTCACTGCCCATCCATTTGGTTGAAAATTGGCAAAATTCTTTGGATTTTCCCACATATTTTCCAAAGGTTTCATCCTTCAGACATAAACTTCCTTTCACTTTCATCCTTGAGAAATGTTTTTAAATAGACTTTCTTTAATAACAGATTTTTCAGTGAAAACACTCGAATGTACTTTCCATTATGTGGTTTTACTTACTTTCTTTGTTACATTCATGCAACAATAATCAAGACTGTCGCATTTTACTTTTGAGTTATTTGTTCTGCATTTTATGTTCTTTTTTCTGGAATAGTTTTGACTAAAATATTGTCAATCCATTGAAATATGGATCACAGATTACAGTCATAACAGAAGATAAATTTTACTGATTATGTGTGCTTGTTTCAGTCATCATGTGAAATACTTTCACGCATTACATTAGCCTTGCTTAAGGCTCAAATTTGCATATCTTTTCAAACATGCACGCATATATTTGGTATTCATAAAGTACTCATACATTGTTTCATAAAGTACTCATACATTGTTTCAACATTTCTCACTATAACTAGTTAACCCAATAACTTAAATAAAATTACAACCAAATAATATCACACCTTGTCCATTTCTTACCATAACTAGTTAACCCAATAACTTAAATAAAATTACAACCAAACAATATCACACCTTGTCCATACTAATCCTGCACCAATCTTTAGTGTTCTTAAACTTACTTATCTATGGTTTGCTGTTTAGACAGGTGGGTACACAGGAAAGGTAGGTTCATCTTTTTCTAGTTTTCTTTTGCTTTTTTTGGTATTTCTTTTGGACATGCATTGCACTTTCTGGCTCTGTCTTTACTTTTTGCTGGTTGCTCGAGCAACCAATACCACCACTGACAACCCTTCTACAACACCAATTCCTGTTGCCTCAAGTCTGCCTTTTTCTTTCCCCACCTATTCAACCATATTTTTTGCTTCTGGCATTCACCCATGTCTCAATGGGGTCAATTATGCCTTTTTGGCTATACAAGGACATATTCGTAGGGTAACACATTCATATAAACATGTCAGCCCATGGGTGTCCATCTTGTTGATCCTCTCAGGGGATGTCAGTATAAATCCTGGCCCAAATACTAGCCTTCTAACTGGGAGTCTAATAAACATTAGATCCATTAGAAACAAGTCTGTTGCTCTTGCAGAATTTATCAATAGCAATAAGTCTGATATTATTGCGGTCACTGAAACCTGGCTTCGACCAGACGACACAGACAGCTTTATAGCAAGTGTCACTCCTCCGGGCTATAAATGTACTCATGTTCCACGCCAGCAGGGGAGAGGTGGTGGTGTTGGGTTTTTCATCCGTGATGATATCGATTTTAAGGTTCTGCCTCAACCGTGTTTCAATACCTTCGAGTCCATATCTGTTCACCTATCCACAGGCAATGCTCAGGATATTGTTTTCCATACTGTGTATAGGCCTCCCAATGTTTCCAAAGCCAATTTCATTGAGGATTTCAGTTCCTTTGTCGAAGGTGCTGCCTTATCATGTTGTGAAAATGTAATATTAGGTGATTTAAATCTACACCTGGATAAACAGGACGGTTGGTCGCAGAAATTCAATGATTCCCTCTGCCAATATAATTTCACCCAAATTATTGATTCCCCAACACACATTCATGGCCATATATTAGATGTCATATGTGTGAGGGACACCTTTTCAAAGGCAATCTGCGCTAAGGTTATAGTTGGGCTATCTGACCATTTTGCCATCACTTTTTCGGTCAATATACCTATTGAGGTTCCCTGCAAATTTAGACAAGTTAATACCCGGAAAATTCACAAGATAAACATCACGGATTTTAAAGAGGACATCCTGAATTCTGATCTAATCAAGCATCCTCACAGAACAGCCAGTTTGCTCAGTCACCAATATTTCAACACCTTGCGCAGCATTCTAGACAAGCATGCCCCAATAAAGAGGAAAATGGCTCCAGTGCACCCCGACAAAGGCTTTGTGAATTCAGACATCCTCTCAGCAAAGCGTCTGAAGCGCAAGTGTGAGCGAGTATGGCGCAGTAACAACTCTGCAATCAACCGGAGAAGATATCGAGCTGCTGTAAATCGCTACAATTTCCTACTGGAACAATCAAGACGCAGGCACTATTCCACTGTCATTGCTGAAAATAATGGTAACCCCAAGGCTCTGTGGAACACTTTCAAGAAAATCTTGCACAAAACCTCAACTATCATCCTACCCGATCATATTAGTCCTACTGATTTAGCTAACACTTTCGGTCATTTTTTCAGTGACAAAATTGTGAAAATCAGAGTTGCTTTAGAGTCATCAGTGCCTGTTTCCCTCACAATACCGAAGAGTAATAGCAGTGCCCTGACCTCCTTTGAGCCTGTATCTGAGGATGACATCCTCAAAATCCTAAGGTCATCCAATACCAAATCATCCGACCTGGACCCAATCCCTACCGCACTAGTCAAAGAGTGTGCGGACATTTTGGTCACTCCAATCACCAATATTATAAACTATTCACTCAAAGAAGGGAGTTTCCCAAACTGTTTCAAAACAGCATATGTCACCCCTCTTCTCAAGAAACCAAACTTAGACAGAAATCTCCTAAAAAACTATAGACCGGTATCCAACCTTAGTTTCTTATCCAAACTGATCGAAAAAGTAGTTGCCAAACAGTTAAATAATTATATCGATAGCGAGGGGCTCTCCAATGTCAACCAATCCGCTTACAGGAGACTCCATTCCACAGAAACAGCGCTGTTGAAAATCCAGAATGACATTGCTGCTTCGTTGGACTCTGGTAAGGCTGTTGCACTCACACTGCTAGACCTCTCAGCGGCATTCGACACTATCGATCATGACATTCTTTTTAATTCCCTAAGAGATTGGTTTGGGGTTGATGGCACTGTGTTGAGGTGGATCAGATCCTATCTCTCAAACCGGAAACAGAAGGTTAAATTAGGAAATAGCTTTTCAGATGTGTTCTCACTTCCGTATGGTGTGCCTCAGGGTTCTGTCCTGGGCCCCCTCCTTTTTACCCTTTACACAACCCCTCTCAGTAATATCATTTCCAATTTCAATGTCACCCACCATCTATATGCTGATGACACCCAAGTATATCTAGCATTGGACAATAGGAATTTTGATTCCAATTTCGCTGAGCTTACAGAGTGTCTCACATGTATCCAAAACTGGATGGCTGGCGTGAAATTGAAACTCAATCCCGAGAAAACTGAATTTATTATAATAGGTGATAGACAAGCCAGAGAGTCCCTCATTAATAAATTCCCTACTCAACTTCTCGGAAATTCTATTTCCCCTACTGATACAGTCAAGAACCTGGGTGTAATTTTTGACTCTGGAAACACCTTTTCCAACTACATAACTAATATGTGTCGAGCCTGCTACTACCACCTTAAGGACCTAAGACGTATTCGTAAATTCCTCAGTGTGGAAACTGCAGCCTTGCTTGCAAACTCAATGATCAGTAGTCGACTTGACTACTGCAATTCCCTACTTTATGGCATCAGTAAGTACAATGTTGCTAAACTCCAAAAGATACAAAATGCCCTTTGTAGAATTGTTTTTAGACTTGATAGAACTAGCCATGTCACTCCTTTTCTTCAAAAACTACACTGGCTTCCTATCACTTACCGTATATTGTTTAAGTACAATCTAATTACTTTCAAGGCTATAAATTTCTCTCAACCCATATACCTATCATCCTTGATCAAAACCAGTTGTCTAACACGTGGAAATCGTCTTTCTCTTTCCTCAGCCTCTCACAAAAAGGCCATCGGTAAGAGAGGTTTTGTAGTGGCTTCCCCCATAGAATGGAACAGACTCCCACAATCAGTACGATCACAACAAACAATAACAGGTTTCCGTAGCCAGCTAAAGACCTACTTGTTTAGATTAGCATATCCTCCACCATAGTACATCTCCCTGGCGGGCGCTAACCTTGGATCATGACCTCGAACGTCCCTCGACTTTCCCTTTTTGATTTTAAGCGCATTAGAGGATGTTGCATCAATTTTGCGCTATATAAATGTTTCTATTCTATTCTATTCTATTCATACATGTTAAGAGATAGAACTGTATCAGACAGAGATGTCCATACATGTAGGAGTACATTATAGACACTGAAACGCCATTATCTCATTTATCTGAACTGAAAACTTTCCCCAACTGCAAAGAAACTTGAAGCCTTCAACAAGGCCAGCATTATATGTACATGTATATGTTAGAATAACAGGTTTTAAAGATTGACTGGACATGCATTATAGTGTTGAAAGTTGTACATTAACTCTTGCTTAACATGGCATTGTGAAAGGTAAGCAGGCAAAAATTCAGTTATTTAATTGAATAAGAAATGCTTGGAAAATAAATATATATAAAACTTTTTTATATCTAGCATATGATGAGGATCCTTGCCAAAATGTAATCACTTCTTCCTTTGGCCAGGCCTATGCATAACGAAAAAAAAAATTTCATGACAATCCGCTTATTACTTTTGGAGACAACCAGAAAGCCAAGTAATTGAAAATACATGGAAAACGGGACCTGTGAAAATGATCTTTCCCAAGATTCAGTCACTTCTTCTTCCTGTGTTAAGGCCCTATCAACACAAACTGTTCAGAAAGGTCTGTTCATTGCTTTTGCAGGTATTGCAAACAAACAAACAGACAAATGAATGCACCCAAATATATAACCATCTGGTGAAGGCAAAAACAAGTTTCTCTTTTCCGACATTTCAAGTCCAAATATCTTGATGTTAAACTGACTGAAATTATGTCCAAAATGAATTACTGATGAAGTGATGGAGCTGTAAAGATATGTTCATATGACTCATGGTAAAAACACAAGAAAATATTATAAAATGTCAGAGTTTATTTATCTAATAATAAGTGATATTAAAGTACGATTTTAAGTAAAGTAACAAACAATTTAACACAATGCACTAGCAGATATGAATAATAAAAAATGATCAAAAACAGCATGCAGTCAATTGCATACAGTAAAAGCATATATAATTAAGTCTAAATATATAAAATAACCATGTAATATGTATAACAAAACTTTATTCAAAAAAAAAAAAGAAAAAAAAGTGAAATTTGCCACTGGTACTTTGATCTGTTCCACTTTTTGAATTACTTTTTTTCACATTCATGTAAATAAGTGCTGATTTGCCATAATTATTATATAATATTACAAAAGATTAACAAACTCTTCATACAGGTAATTTTTTACGAGCATAATTAAAACTATATTTTTAAGTTAGGTATAAGTGGCACCGACTCGAAAAGGTGCCAAACATGAGCAGTACACTATTTTGGTATGTCTCAATGGAGGTTGGTCTCAGTTAGAACAAAATCCATGGATATTGGAGATTCTAGTTGTACAGAGTCTCCTGATAAGTGACATTAAAGGAGGAGTAGTTCTACTAATTATTGTTAAATTTAATTTCACACAGGAATGATGTGGACGGAACTCACAAAATGAAAAGTTGAAACTTGCAGCAATAATTGCTATTTTCTGAAAAATATTTTATAAAATATTTAGATAGACATCTGTGAAGATATCTGATCTCACATACAATACACTACGTTAGAGCTTTACAAGGTTGTGTAAATCAAACAGAGGTTCAGTTGTAAACCGATAAATTATAGACCAAAAAACGATTCAATTGACGTGGAAAGAAAAAGTGAAGTTTTTATATTAAAATTTCAATTGAATGCAACACTAGTCAGTTCCCCTGAGTGGCAAATTGCAAATTTCTTAGAATACTCCTATTTTATAAATTTTCCCATAAAATCTGGGGTTTTCTAAGAACAAATTGTAACTAAGGAAGAAGTAACATTTCGAACACAAAAAGAATTTCTCAAAAGTATTGCAAAAGTGTATTTCAAACACGGGTGTACTAAAACATGGTCCTGGAATTGGTACGGTGCTGCATAGGCGACCTCTTGATGTAAACATTTTTGGAACTGACCTATCCCAAATGTTTTCCTGTTTTAGATCATACTGTGGAGAATTTTGATATTATAACACTATTGTGGGAATGTCCTGTACTTTTTGCCAATAAACAGATGATTAATTATGGAAGGGTATTCACATAAACTAAAAATGTCCCAGACAAATGTCAAAGAATTAAGATCATTAAAAAGATTTCTCGAACAAGATGAAAGTGATCCAGATCACCAACAAAAAATCGTGCCACTGTCAACATTTCCTGTAAACTTCATCAAAATCTGGCCACTACTTTTCAAGTTATTTTGCAAATGAACAGACAAACAAATGCACAAACATTGCCAAAAACATATCCTCCTTAGCAGAGGTAATTAGAAATATATGGACATGTTTGCATGCTATTACCAACTGCCCTGTCCAGCTTAATGGACCTTGTTCAGCAAGGGACAATCTATAATTACTGAAGTTGTTTATCCGGAGAAGTGTGACACTACCATTAGATATTCTACCTGTACACTAGCACAAAAAAAAACAAAAAAAAAACAAAAAAAAAAAAAAAACATCAACTCAATAGCATTAAAGCACTGACGACTTATAAAGAAACTGTGTAATGTGTGTGGTAATCCTGAAAATTGCAAATAACTGTTGTATAAATATCATACATAATACAGAAGTAAAAGCAAACTCAAAATACAAGAACTTGTAAACTCCTGAATAATTAATGATCAACTTACAGCATACACAAGTGGTCTTTATGTTCTCTTAATATTCAAACATTATTGAAAACAATAACTTTTAATTAAGACGCTTTGAATTGGTGCTAATATTTAGTAAATAAGCACAATCACTATATCTAGTCATACATCAACCAAATGTTTAATATATATATGGTAAAATTATTTGTTTTGGCATTAAGTATAAAGAAAACAATAATTAAAGTTTGCTATATTTCAATTATTGTCTGCTTCAATTATATATTTATCTGACTACAGATAATGTTTATACATTCAGCTGAACCCTACTTAAGTAAACATTTTCACTGACCAGAAAAGAATATTTTTACTTAAGCAGAAACTCCATGTATTAGAACATGGTAAATTTCAATAGAAAAAGTCCATTTAGAAAGCTGTTATTTTCTTGTACTTATAAGAGTATTAGACTTATCAGAGTTCTTTGTAAAGAGGTTCAATGGTACACGATAACAAATACTGTAAAATCATGCAATCTGTTTTATATACAACCATGCAAAGATCATTCATTGTGAAAATTATGCAAAAATAGATACATCCCACACTCAAACTTGTACTCATTGGTAAATCCAATTTCTTAAGACTTTAGTTTTGTACTAATTAGCCTGAAATATTAAACTCCCCAAATATCTTCAAAATATACAGTCTTTGTGTTAAATTAGGCTCTAAGATACATTTTCAATTTAAAAAAATGAGTATAACTATAAGAAATTGTGAGAAAAAAAACATAAAATTTGCCACACTTTGTGAAATTTGTTACTTGGAGACAACCTGTGAGATAAGTGAGACAAAATATTTAAAAAGTGTGCCAATTTCTTCCTCAGAGGAGAGCAGAGACTAAATGTAGTCGTAAATATCACCAATACGTTAAAACTTTCCCACAAGGCACCCAACCAGAAGGGGGATTTCCTCACTGTGAAATGTTGCATACTATATGGTCAATCTTCACAACATGAAATTCATCTGCCGGGCAAGTTCTTTGTATTTACTTAGGATTTGTAATCAAACTTAATACAGTTTCTTTGTAATGTTGCCAGTTTTTTTTTCAATGTAGCGTATAATTTATTGTAAATTTTGCATGTAGTTACTTGATTTTAAGTCGTGGTCACAAGTGCTTTACTTCATATACTGTGGCAAATTTTACATTTCTAAAAATACAAGCATTTTACTTCCGAGACTGTAGCACCAGTAATCGCTATAACTACATTTTGGCCAAAAGTAGAAACAAACCACTGTACATACTGAGCGTTTAACTTTAACATAATATAACATGGTAACATTCTAATAGACATTTTTCTAAGCGGTTATAAAAAAGTAAAAAAAAACCTGCAGTAAAACTATAGAGTTTTTGTTGTCTTTGATGTATATATTTTTTCATGCAAATCGCACACTCTGATGGTTTCCAGCTTCATCCATATTGTTATCCACTGCACCGCTTCCTGAGCGATATTGAAAGCTGTAGGATTCAAAATAGGCAACACGTAAAGATCTTGATACTGCTCCTGCACATATGGTCAGACTATTGCTCCTACACACAATACTGTTCTTAACAGTACTAGTCTGATAGATATATTTATAATATTACTCTGTACACATGTTAACCATACTGCTTCATGAAAAAAAAATTAAAAAAAAAAAAAAATAAATAAATAAATAAAAACAAAACATACATTTCTGAAATATAGTCCAGTCCATAGTTAATAGTGCTATTAAAAAGGAGCAGGTTTGGTATTAACTGGAATAAGGTGTCATTTTGAAACACTGAAGATTGTTATTAATTAGAGGCAAGTTTTTTAGTTATTGAAAGTGACATACTAAAACACTAAAACAATACAATTAATTGGACGTTGAGTTAGGACCTGTTTCATCAAACAGAGGCATAGGCAATAAGCACACATAAAATTGGGAGTAAAAAAATTGTAAGACCTTGACTTGTGACAAAGCATTTAGCCAGGTGTTCCCAACAATAGAGTTGCTGACAAAATAGAGGTACTACTGGTGGTAGTAAAAAAAGTGCCAACTACTTAAAAATTGTCAGCACTCCTATAAGAAAGTAATTGTACTTTGTATGCCAGCCATTGTATGGCTGACATTTTATAAGAATACATACGTTATAATTTGATACAATATCTTGAACAATAATTTCAGATGGTATGGAATAATGCTTATAAAATATCTTGAAATGCAAATTCCCTATTTTTTCATTTTTTAAATGTTTATGGTGTATATGGGACCATCAACACATTAACAAGTTGGTGATAAGCAAGAAAAAATTTGACAAATATTACACTATGCTCCTTTATTGGTCTCAGTAAATCAGAAGATACTCTGTACAACACTTTAATTGAATCTGGCTGATATTTCAGAAATATACAGAACATAAGAGGTCACATACTCTCTTGCTGCAGTAAATTAAGAATTTTACTTCATAATTATAAAGACAATTTATATAACCTATGCATGATTGGTTTTACTGGGGTATTAAAAACTGTCTCACAAGAAAAGATTATACTTTCTGGTAACGGAAAAGTAACCACCTACCTATTTTCTTTCCAAATACTTCTATGAAAACTTTGTTTGTGGACAAAGTTTATTGTTTATATATCCATTTTAAAGTTTTCTTTCTTCTGTTAAAAAGTGGCCAGTGTCAATAAATAAACTTATGTGGTAGCTAGCAATGGAACATAGATCCAACTGAGCTTTACACATACCAATATAAAGTACATTTCAACCTTCTACTGTCGCCTTTCAATGTTATAACAGCAACACTGTTATCTCCAAAACTTGTGTGGCAAAATTTGTCAACTTCACTAAGCATGTTAGGCTATGTTTTTTTTGCAAATAACTGTCTGCCAGACAAGCAATAATAAATGCAGTTAAAATCAATGCATAAAATGATACTAATTTACACAAACAAAGCTACATCATTAATTTCTACAAATTATAAAACTAATCTCTGAACTCTAAAATGAACCTGCTTGTACATAATACATGTAGCATGGAAGGATGGTCAATTACTACCTTGTACACAGAGATAACGTTTTAATGTCAAATGTTTCCAAATAATATTCAGATATATCAAAGTCACAGATTCTCTTTACATAGGGTGTTTGCTGACCACAGACCACTGAACATGATTTCTGATTTTAACCCTTTCAGTTAGTGCATTAGTTTGGGATATTCTGAAAAAAAATTTGAAACAGAATTGCAGTTCTTGTCAATAAATCTTTTTTTTTTCAAAAGGCTTCCAACATTCCACATGGAATGCAAAAGGTCACATGACTAAAAGTCATGACCACAGACATATCTTTCTATCATGTTTTCTTGTCTTGTTACATTAGTATCCAATCTTCGTCTTATAATACTGGGGAAACAACCAAATGATTCATTAAAAATTTATCATTATAGAGACTGGAAATGCGCAGTGAATGAAAACTGCAATGGAAGGGATCTGATTGTAAAGTAGTTCCACAGACTGCCAAATAGCTGTAATTACGCAAAGCTATAGTTCCTACAACTACATGTATTGACTGAATTAATAGACATTTTTGTGTTAAAATCACACCGGTCTTTATAATAGCAATAAAGGACTTGGTTTGAGTATTGTATAGGCGAATAAATCATCTGGCCATAATAGTCTCAGCCTGATAGGGCTTTGTCCATTATTCCGCCCGGAAGTTTGTGATTTATTCGCCGATACAATACTCAATCCTCGACCTTTATTGCTACATTAAACTTCAGATCAGAATTGAACCCAGTAGTTGAAAGGAGAGAGGTGAGTGCCTTTACTATAACTCTATATTACAGACACCTTTGAAATCTGTTTGATCGCAAGAACATTATGGTGACCAAAAAAAACAAGTCTATTATAAATTTCATATGCCACAGAAAAGTGCAAGGTTTTGGTTCTACACAAAGAGACATTTTAATTCTAATTCTAATTCTAATTCTAATAGCACTTTTATAGCACTTAATCTCTGTCAAAAGACAGACTCTAAGGCGCATCACACAAAAACATTGTTCAATATTCAAAAACCAGAGACATTGCAGGGGTCAGCACCGCGGAGAAAGCAGAAAGGAAATTGGAAATTTAGGGTGGGTATGCTTTTCCAAAGAGGTATGACTTCAACTTTGACCTGAAAGAGGCAAGTGAGTTTGCAGAGCAGACCTCATCAGGAAGGTCATTCCAAATCATAGGTGCGTCATACGCAAAACTGAGTCCAAAATGTTTTCGAGACTTGAAAATTGAACCAAAGTGGGGAACCTCAAGAAATATGCCATCAGATTAATTGGCAATGAAGCATCAGTAAGAGGCATTGAGACAGGACAGTCTAATTTATAACAGATCACTTTACTTTATTTAAAAATAAAGGGTTCAAATACAATATAAAAAAATTTGTGTAAATGTTCACAAAACTGCAATGTCTACAAAAAGCATGAGACTCTGTCAACATTGGTTGTACATTTTACAAGAGTGGAAAACAACAAAAGCATGAAGGAGAATTCAAAGCAGGTTAAATTAGAATGTCAGACTATTATTTATGACCTCTACTGTTAGTAGTCAGCAACACATATATACTGATTATGTTTACAATACATGCATATTTTAAATAAATGTTTTTCTAAATATATGTCATTAGATGACGATAAAAGAGCTATGTTCAAGTGTTGACTCTCAAGACTCTCTAATGGAAAAAAAAGAGACTACTTTTAAGAAAATTTCCAAACTTGGGGAAAAGAAGTTTTTCGAAAGTTATAACATTGTGAGATAAAATAGAAATACATAAGTTTAATTTTAATACAACAAAACAGCTAATGTTTGTTAAAAATGAAACAAAAAGTTACCTACACTAATAAGACTTAATACAATACAATTCAAGTTTATGTATGACCTAAAAATCAATAAAAATACATTATGTTTAAAAGTTGTTAAATTTCAAATCTTTTCTCTTTAATTTCCACAGGGTTTTCAACTTGCATTCAGCAATAGAGTAAGAAATGTGAAATTCGTCACAGTTTGTGTGTCATGTGTGGGCGGAGGGGAGGAGGGGGGGGGGGGGGGGGGGCATCCTTTAAAAGTAAATGCAAAATAACCAAAGTTTGTGTCTATTTTGCATCGGGGGAGATATGAGGTCTGAAGTCGTCACAAGAATGATTATCGTAATTGTGTAAAGAATTTCCCACAAATCAAGGGAATAGAAGAGAGATTTTCCTCGCTTGCAAATTTCACATACTGTTGTGTATTTCACCTTTCCTGCTCTATATTAAGTATTTACAAATGTTTACAATTGTTATGCTCTATATTAAGTATTTACAAATGTTTACAATTGTTATGATCTATATTAAGTATTTACAAATGTTTGCAATTGTTACGATCTATATTAAGTATTTATAAATGTTTGATATTTGTTACCAGGATTCCATGTTACCACACCAATTTAACAAATGTGGGTAAAACAACTACATATGCAATGTTAAATTGATTCTTATTGTGGTTACTCTGATAAAAGGGTTACGTGTGTATGCTAAACCCTAATAATACAAAAGTGAGTGCCAAAATACACAGCAGAATTCTTCTCAAATTTGACAGTTGCAATTGGCAATTTAAGAAAAAATTTCAAGGAATATGTTTTACTGTAGATTAATGTGTTCACTGACAAGGTATTTATCGCAACGACCCTTTGCGCTGGCTGAGTGAAATCTTCACTCAAACTTCTGATCAAGAGTAGCTGACTTTAATCTGAGGTGATCCTGGCCCATATTCACTCAGTAAACATTCTTGAACAATTCTTACAAAGTAAGCATTTTCTTAGAAAAATTTTGAGAATGAGAAAATCAATAGCAAAGAATTGCAGCTATACTATTACAAGATTTTCTTTTCAGAAAAAAAAAAAAAACTTTTATGGTTAGTTAACAGTAAAAATACTATATTAATGCTCCCAGTTCTGGAATTTAGAAATTCTTATCCTCAGAATGTTTCTTAAAAAAAGAAAGACGTCTTGGAATATCCCAAAAACAAGAATGTTTAGATAATATGGGACTAGGAATATGTATCATCAGAATAAAAAGTCTATTCTGAATTAGCGTCCTCTATATTTTGTTAGCACTTGGGTGGTTGTCCGTATGTCCTGGAACAACCAATCGGTTACGGTTCACATCTCTAGGTCTACAGAGGGAAATAAGAAAAAAAAAAGAATAAATATTTAGTTATGAAATCAAAAAATATGTTAAGGCAGCTATAATTTTAAATACAACAGAAAAAAAACAGTGCCAATAGATACCAATAGTACCTAATAGTGGTGTTGAGTGATGAAATTTTACAAACACCCTGCATTAACACTAATAGATTTATGTGTTAAATACATAGTTTAATCAATCTTTATCACTAATACAAAATATGTTTTGTCATCTGTAACTTGATTGTGTGCATGTTTTTTTGTGTGTGCCAATTTTGGTAACTCGAAATAAGTTTAAATTAGATATAGATTTTTATATAAATGAATTGGTAAAAGGTTTGTGAATTTTCAATTTTTTTGTGAAATCACTAACACCTTTCACCTTTTACGCTTGTCTTTATGTATATTTTAATTTAAAATAACATAAAAAAAGTAATAAAGACTGATTTAATTTTCACA
The DNA here is from genome assembly GCA_964017235.1 of Sabellastarte sp. h YS-2021. Classification (NCBI taxonomy): domain Eukaryota; kingdom Metazoa; phylum Annelida; class Polychaeta; order Sabellida; family Sabellidae; genus Sabellastarte; species Sabellastarte sp. h YS-2021. The sequence goes on from OZ024928.1 coordinate 88,476,323, forward strand.
CTGTGCTGAATTACTACACAAAACAAAAAGGCAAAAAACTGCCAAGGCGGTTATGTTTTTTGTGACATTTGTTTGTTTGTAAAATAACTCGCAAAGTTATGGAGGGATTTCCATAAAACATTCAGTAAATGTTGAGAATGATACAGGGAAAAGATAATTTTGATTTTGGCGGTGATCCAGATCACTGGATTTTTTATAAGGATTTCATTTAATATTTTACCCATAAGCAATATTAAAGGTATTGGACCTTGGCGGATGTGTGCGCTCTTGTCTTGTATTTATTCATTTGGGGTTTTATGTCGCTTTCAACACTGTACAGGTCATATCACGACGGGTAGTTGGAAGGGCAGAGGAAACCACTACATACAGTTCGCTAGGGTTCTGTACTGTAAACTGCCGACCAACGGCAAGCAACTACCAGCTTTCCCACTTGAGGCCGTGCCGGGAATCAAACCCCGGCCTCAGAGGTGGGAGGTGAGAGTGTTACCACTTTGCCACCGTGGCCCCTCTCTTGTCTTGTAAAACATCACATAATAAATGTTACTACACAAATATACTCCCAGTGGAACTTACAACAAGCTGCAATTACAATTCTCTAAAATTTGTATTCTGTATTGCTTCATTCAAAATTAACTCTTCTATTTTATGAACCTTCTATTATCCAAACAAATTCATATTATCCAACAAGACAGTGTAATAGAGGCGTGGTGGTAGTTTTGACAATTTCTACTTTCTAAACATGGTTATAAAGAGGGATTTAGGTTCATTACCTTCACCAGGTTATGCTTTGCGATGTGTATGTTTGTCTACTTGTTTGTGTTTGCGATTACTCCAAAAGTAATGAACAGATCTTTTTTTTTCTGGGGGGGGGGAGGTAAGCGTCTGACAAAAGGAAGGAGTGATTAAATTTTGGGAGAGAGCCGGATCATGGATAGAAAAAAAATTCAAACTTTTCAAATGTCCCACTTTTGAAGTATTTTCAATGACTTTGGCTTTACTCCCAAATGAATGAGTGGGACTTCATGAAATTTGTTATGTGGTTTGGGCCTCACCAAAGGGAGTAAAGATTACATTTTGGGCAAGATCTGGGTTATATACTGCATTCAAGGGGGAAAAAACTATGGACCCTCCTGGTGGAGGTAAGTGCTCTGCGAGTGATTTTTCTAGTATAACAGGATATGTATCAGACTGGATATAAATACCTGAGTAAAGACGAAAGTGGTTTTATTGTTTTCCAAAAATGTGTTTATCTTTGGTGATATATTTGATCATTTGTCCTTGTGATTATAAGAAAAAGATATTTTGACATATACTTATCACTCATTCAGTACAATGTATTTGAAGACCATGACTATTTGACCATTTTAACTACCTTTCCATACCAATATGTATCAGAATTGACTGTATAGAGTTTAATAATTTGACAACTGACAGCGGGGGGATAAAGATAATCAATGCAACAAATATGGGATGAGGTGATAATGCCTGTATCAGAGTCTTGAAACCTTTCAATTGAAATACTGAAACAAAATATTATAACCACCATCCCAATTGCCAGCTTAATAAACAGAAAAACTTTAAAAAATATTAAACAAGTTCAAACAACAAAATATGACAACCAACATGTAATTTGCCAGCTTGTTAAATGGAAAAACTTCAAATATTAAATACAATCAACAAAGTTGAATATATTCTACCCCTATTCTCCAATATTTTATTTTTGTATACTTTATTCTCATTGATGGGTCTATTTCATTGGGACAACACCAAAAAAACATCTTACTCAGTTTTCCCAACTAATTTTACGATCCTATCCCTAATGAAAGTTTATCAAGATTCTGCACGTTGTAAACGGTTGGGCATGGACAATTAACCACCACAGCTTTCCAAATTAAAGCCGGGACCTGGATTCAAACTCATGATATCTGAAGTGAAATTTGAGTATGTTAAACCAGTACCCACACAATTACCTGAGAAAGTTCAATATTGGAGTTTTTTTTGTGCAACCAATTGGAAATCTTGAATTAGGCGTTAACTAACTTTCTGCATTATCTGCCAACATAGGATTTCAAGAAACTCAGATTGCATATTGGAATTTTTAAAAAGAGATTAGGTACTTGTCGGCCATGAAATATATGCTTAAAACAATGTAAAATTCTGCGCCTATCTCAAGACTTTAAAAAACAAAGTTCAGTCCAAAATAAGACCAAGATTTAAAAAAAATATACATTTGTCACACACAAAGACTGCATATTTGACTGATTCTAGCCTGTTGCATTATGTAAAACATTAAAACCGTGCTACATGCTATTTACAGAGAATAATCAGTATTGTACATTGTCAAATCACAAGTTTGGGCTGCCACGAGTAGAAGATTTTATACCTGGGTATTCTTTTATCAATATTCAACTGTTCAAACATTTTTTTTTGTGATAAACACAAAAGGTGCCATTTTTCCCAGAAAAATAACAGAAAAAAATTGACAAATTTCATATTAAATTAATTATGTGAATATTTTGAAAAATGCCAATATTTAATTAGAAAAACGAAGCCCCTTTCTTAATGCTTTACACCAAGCAAATGTCATCTAACATATTACTTCAATAAGTACCCGTTAACAGTCCTTTTAGATGTTTCTGCACTCACTGTGCATGTTATTCATGCATTACTGTGTAGATGGTGTAGCTTTATGCAAGCATTCAGTATGGCCATGCATATAGTCAATGCCGACTGACAATACGGCAAACTTGCACATTCAATAATATGAAATTATCAGTATACGAGTGTCAAATGACAGTTTTGTCTTTGGCCTTTGTATCTAATGAATCTACCTCAGTATAAAATAATGTTAATGCTTGAAATACGTTTTTCAGTTCACATTTCAGGTGCATATCATATACCTTTAATACTGAAAATTGTAAAATTTCAAAGGCTCTGAGTCAGAACCTCTGACACGGGCCAACTCTGTATGAAAATGGGCCAAATATGTAAAGAAACCAAGTATAAATTTTCTTCTTAGTTTTTCCACAAAGTCGGCTCATATTGAAGTAACTAGATACCCTACTACAACACTAATACAGCATTTTGTGATACATATGTGACTTAGATAGAAACAGAAAGTGTCAACATAAATGTTATCAAAACTGAAAAGCAAATAAATAAATAGAAGAAGAAACTGGCAAGTAAATGATGGATCTAATTGTTAATTTATGAGATTCTTTTGATGTCTATATCTATTTTGAGGTAAGCTCTCTTTAGTCTCTGTGTTAATGTCACATCATATGTGTTATTTATGATATTCTTTGGTGTTTTCAGTTATGGAGTAAGCGATCTTAGGCTAATTTGTGCAAAAAATGAAAAAAAGGAATTGGTTACAGACTGCAAATTACCAGTAGACCTGTGAGTAAGATTTATGAAAAAACTCTTGTCTTACATGTGATGGGTTTTTTTTGGCCTCAAATCTAACAGAAAAACAAAACTGGGGATTTTTCTAACAGCTGCCATTTACTGAAGGTCTCAGTCTAAGTTTTGGCTTCAGGTTTGTCTTAAACATAAGACAGAAGGTTCTTTTTCATTCTGTATTGTTATGGTCTTTTGAAAATCTGGTATGATAGGAAAAATCCCAAATGTGTTTTATATTGAGTGCACTAGACATTGTATGCAAGCTGTCCCCTCCAGGGAATATCTTTAAACTTAAAAGTATTTCAGAATTAGACACATACATATAATAATCCAATGTTCCAATTTATCTTAACAACAAATTCAAGGCACTTTACAATATGTACTGCTGATAATGACAAGCAATTTACCTACTAATACTTCGGAATTCTAAATGTAAGTTTCCAGATTTGCAATCTGTGTCAGGAAGTATACAATTGAAGAGAATTAAGATTCTGGTCTATAGCACCAGTAACCCTTAAAAATTTATTTTATATATAATATCAAACTATTTCCATTAACTTGAGCTATTACTATATCTTAATTATTATACATTTTGAAAACGTTTATGTATTTCCAAATGTGTAGGTTTTAACCTTCATTTCCCAGAGCATTTTGACATTGTTGTTGACATAATTTGGAACATCAAACTTAATGCAGGTGAACCTTAATTTACCTGCTTCCTCCTGCAGAAGCCTCATTGTTTTCATAAGTGTCTTCAAACACTTCTTCTTGGATGCTATCAGCTGCACTTGGCTTCCTTGTACCACCGACCTTCAGTTCTAAAATAAAAGGAGTACATTTTACATTGTTACAAGTGAACCATAGTCACAATTAGTGTTACAATCGAAAGAAAACTGAACAGGAACATAGGGAGGTAAATGTTTACCATGTACAAAAACATCTAAAAAATTTTCACAAAAAAGTTCACAAATCTCAACTAGATTTAGAACAATCTGCCAAAGTTTAAAGTGTCTTACTATCTATTCATTAAAATATATGCCTGAAATATGAAATATTAACAAGCCAATGCTTTACTTTTCTGGAATTGCAATTAAGATTTCTAGGGCCTTATGACAATGTTGTGATAAACGAGGATGTACCTAAAATCTGACATACATATTCTTTTCTTTAACATTGCACTCAGGGACCCATGTTCACCAACATCGTCAGAATAAGAATTTTCCCTATATTAGAGGTACTTTCTCAGAAAAAAATTCAGAGAATGTGAAAACTACTGTGAATATTTAAGAACCGGCTTACAAAACCTAAATATATTAACCTTTTCTATGGATGATATTTCATAAAAACAAAATAGATTCATTGTTTACATAAAAATATCCCATAATTTCTGTGTGTATTATATAGTAAAATAGCATCAGACATGTCCGTACACCACAGCCTGGGGAAACAATTTTTGACACCATGAGATATAGAAGTGAAACAGAAAAAGATCGGGAGACTTTCAGAGTAAACAGTGTTAGTTATATAAAGATCAAAATAATAACTAAGTAGAGAAAATCACAGCAAAGAGTGAAAAAAAATGTATGTAAACATAAAGTATTAAAACAAGACAGTTCAATACGAAGATGACAGCATTAATCAGTAAACTAAAAATTTTTGAAACTGTAAAATTTATAAATTGGAGAATCCATATATTTTTGTCATTAAAGAAACATGTCTCAAATATGGCACGTGAACATACTTTGCCAGAGCCAAAGTTAATGGTCACACTATGATGCACACACGCATGATGTTGCACACCTACAGCCCCAACCAATGTCCACACCAAGTATGAACTTCCTACACCTTACAGTTTCTGAGTTACAGCCCGGACAAACTTTTTCCCACTGCCCACCTGCACGCCCATCCGGACACCATGGGTGAAAACAACACCCCGACAGCACTTAAGGGCTGTGGGGTAAAAGTCAAAGTTGAATGGTAAACCTGACTTTCAACCAATACTTCAATATTGACGAATAATTTCTTCCCAAATCACTAATTATTACCAATGGTGTTGTCAGCCAAATAAGTTTTCTGGGGTTTCAGTGTCTTCTCAATTCTTCTGGTTATGCGCTGTGAACGTTTCCTGTACTTCAAAACAGATGGCGCTGGTAATGGAGACTGTAAATAGACAATAATACAAACAAATTAACACTGGATCAAGAGGTGTGGATATTGGTGCATAAGTTACAAACTTTGAAAATAAATACCAAAGTATTTAGTCATGCATGATTTTTGCACTGCTTTCTCCAAGTCAAATGTCTAGGTACCCGTATGTTTTAGTAATTTTACACAAAAAATTATTGGGTCATAGAAAATATTTCTATTTATTGCAGTTCTGCTTAACAAAATCTACTGTATGCATTTGTTTTTGTACCAAATAATTAATAAAACTAGAGGGTCAAAGATGCCCCAAAAGGCGGGTTGCACAGGCAGCAATAAGGTTAGCGACCGCTGTAATTACATTTAGAAACAAGGAAAGAAATGTTAGGTCACCCAGTTAAGGTGAATGTGTTAGACGTGCTAAGAAATGTAAAACTTGTAATCTAGGTTACATAATTGTATCTATGCTATAAACGGACAAACGAAAGGACGGATTTACACCAATTTCGAAAGCAACTTAGCTATGATGGTGATGTCTCCCTGTCAAGTTTGAATTTGATTGGACAAACCATTTTCGAGTTAGAGTCCGGAAACAGAAATGTTGATGGACAGACAAATGGGACAAAAAACAGACAAACGAACGGACGGAATTACAGAACTTCGAAAGGCACCTAGCTGTGATGGCGATCTATCTCCCTGTCAAGTTTGAATTCGATTGGACAAACCATTTTCGAGTTAGAGTCCGGAAATGGAAATTTTGATGGACAGACAAACGGACAAAAAACGGAAAATGAACGGACAGAATTACACCAATTTCGAAAGGAACCTAGCTGTGTTGATAATCTATGTCCCTGTCAAGTTTGAATTCGATTGGACAAACCGTTTTCGAGTTAGAGTACGGAAACGGAAATTTTGACGGACAGACGGACGTCGGACATATCAATCTAATAGGCGGGTTGGTTACACGCAACGTGCCTAAAAACCACATACTTTGATAGTATCTTCATAATCACTGTCATCCTCTTCCAAAGCTGCACCTCTTCCCTTTCCTCCAGCAGCTGCCAACACTTCATCTGGACCTAAACAGTGACCAATACAGTCTTATTAACTAGTAAATGGTAAACTGGTACCCTGTTTATTGTGTCATTTTGATAGAACTAACGAAAACTGCCAAGAGTACTGGAGAACTGGTTGTTGAATATGCTATTATTTTAGGCTTTTTAATATAGATGCTACTTTATCAAAAATGTTACAATAAGTCCTATACATTTGGTGGAATATCTCAAATTTTTGCTTGATATTGAGTTAAAATGGGGTTTATTCACTTCAAAATATCTCATGAAAGACGTTTCCGATTTTAAATTATGACTTATGTATGCTAGCTGTTAAGTTTCATCAATGCCAGTAACAAGTGTATAAATTACTGCATGTTCATTTGTTTCAAACACCTAGAAATGGATTTTGATTGTCGTAAACAGTCTCACCAGTCACCACTACAGTAGAAATTTAAATTGAGATAGTGTAAGGAAAATAATTTAACTGTCCTTGGTATATAATGCAAAAAATAGCATCAGAGATGCCCGTACCCAACAGCCTGGGAAGCCAGGTAGATTTAGCTGGTAAAAAATGTCATTAACTTTAAAATATATTATATATATCATCATATATTTTTAAATTTTTCAGACATGGGGTCAATATATGCAGGGAGCAATTTTTGAAAGACACAAAAATTAGGTTGGAGGCATTGTTTCTAGGAGCCATTTTTCAGTAGTTTTTTCCTATTGCAATTTTTCTGTGTGACAGTGCAATCGTCCATGAACCCTTATATACACAGTAATATTGCAACTTTGATATGTAGTTAAAACTAGAAATAGGACGCCCTGTTGATAGTAGCTGCGACATATAAATAGAAACAGGATAGCATAGAAGAACACACATTATCATGTTTAATGTCCACCCCATGAACCTTTTGCCAAAATTGTACAGTAGTCTTACACGACCCTGTTTCATTTGTAAAATATATCAATGATGCTTAAATATTTATTAGTGTACATGTAAATTATTTCAGCTTCATGCCTTTTTGCATTGGTTGGGTGGAAAATTTTTACGAAGTCACTCTATCTTGCACGGTTAAGAAGATAGAAGCAAATTTTTGTTTTTTTATTTTTGGCAAAAATTCAAAATGGCCGCCATTTTTGGGGAGGGGAAAATTTTTTGAAAATTGCAAAGATGACATTCCTTAGATACCCTGTGGGTCGAAAATTTCGACGAAATCGCTCTATCTCGCACGGTTTAGGAGATATGAGCACATTTGCCTTTTTCAGTACTCAAAATAGCCAATTACTCATTTATTTAATTAATTACTCACTGATCTATGAAGCAATTGCCCCCAAAAGCAATCCCATACAAGCTATTAACCCAATGAACCTCCATACCAAATTTCAGAAAGATAGGCTTAATAGCATTCCTTAAAATGTCTGGAAACCAAAGAGATACTCAAACGTAGCAAAGTAGCTATTACTCAGTTAGCTATAGAGCTATCATCACCAAAAGCAATCCCATACAAGCTATTAACCCAATAAACCTGCATGCCAAATTTGGTAAAGATAGGATAAGAACTGTTGCCTAAAATGTCTGGAAACCAAGTGTGACGCCGGACGCCGGAAAAAGCAAAAATAATATGTCCACCCCCCAGTGGGTGGACATAATTATAGGGCACTTACCATGGATGTTAGGATGTTTACTTCTGCATCATGATAGATTAAGCAATAAATGGTTTTAAACCATCTTTGATCTTTTGACTTTGAGCTCTTGGAATGGAGATTAGAAAAATGGCAGTTAATCAAAAAATATTTTTAATAATGTTAAGACATTAATATGTTAGAAAACAGTAGTAATAGGCTTTTCTTACTGTCATAAATTTCGTCATAATCCTGCAAAATATCCACGCCAAAGAAGTTTGATATTTGCTGAGAGGCAAACATATCCATTACTAACAGCACAATACCAATTGCAATGCAGAAAAGACCTAAAATATAAACAGACAATGACTAATACCTATAGTTTTTATTTATAATTTTTTTTTTTTTGCAGGAGTGCACAAAAGTATCATACAATATATTGCAAGACAATCAAGTAGCCAAGTCTTGGATATTCATAGTTACTGAATAAAATAATTAATGTCCTACATGCTTATTACCATATAACAGGGTTAAGATGCAAAATCCTGTTGGGCATTAATGCCCTGGGAATACTCAAGTTGGACAATTCTCAAAAAATGGGCAATTCTGGGGATAACTGGGTTTTATTACAATATCACCAGAAATTTTCATGATAATATCACAATATGATAAAAGGTAAACCACTGAATATGTTCTCTTACAATTAAACATTCAGTGCCATTTTTAAGTTGAAAATAGAGCCAGGAGTTTAGAAATTTAATTTTTTTTTGACAATATACAGATTTTATTTATATTTTACATATTTTGAAAAAAAATTGATAGTATAAAGGTGTCTGTATACGAAATGGATAATAACAAGCTAAGTTATACAAGTTTTAAAACAAGCACCAAATATCTGAATATTCTCAAAAAAACCATGACAAATCAGCCTATTTTTCTTCAACCATTTAAAGGGTATTGTTATTTTTTACAATAAATGTACAGAACATTATAACAAGAGGGTCAAAGATACCCCAAAAGGCGGGTTGCGCAGGCAGCAATAAGATTAGCGATGGCTCTAATTAAATTTAGAAACAAGGAAAGAAGTGTTGGGTCACCCAGTTAAGGTAAATGTGTTAGACGTGCTAAGAAATGTAAAACTTGTAATCTAGGTTACATAATTGTATCTATGCTATAAAGTGACAAATGAATAAACGGAATTACACCAATTTCGATGTGATGGTGATCTATCTCCCTGTCAAGTTTGAATTTGATTGGACAAAACGTTTTCAAGTTAGAGTCCGGAAACGGAAATGTTGATGGACAAACAAACGGATGGAATTACACTAATTTCGAAAGGAACATAGTTATGATGGTGATCTATCTCCCTGTCAAGTTTGAATGCGATTGGACAAAGCATTTTCGAGGAAGAGTCCGGAAACGGAAATATTGACGGACAGACAAACAGACAAAAAACAGACAAACGAATAAACGGAATTACACCAATTTCAAAAGGCACCTATCTATGATGGTGATCTATGTCCCTGCCAAGTTTAAATTCGATTTAACAAAGTGTTTTCGAGTTAGAGTCCAGAAATGGAGATGTTGATGGACAAACAAACGGACAAAAACCAGACAAACAAACAGACAGACTTACAACAATTTTGATAGGAACCCCGGCTGTGATGGTGATCTATCTCCCTGTCAAGTTTCAATTCAATTGGACAAAGTGTTTTTGAGTTAGAGTCCGGAAATGGAAATGTTGACAGACAAACAAATGGACAAAAAATGGACAAATGAACAGATGGAATTACACCAATTTCGAAAGGAACCTAGCTATGATGGTGATCTATCTCCCTGTCAAGTTTGAATTTGATTGGACATAGCATTTTTGAGTTAGAGTCCGGAAACGGACAAACACACGGACAAATTAACAGATGGAATTACGCCAATTTCGAAAGGAACCTAGCTATGATAGTGATCTATCTTCCTGTCAAGTTTGAATTTGATTGGACAAAGCGTTTTTGAGTTAGAGTCTGGAAACAAAAATGCTGACGGATGGACGTCGGACACATCAATCTAATAAGCGGGTTGGTTACACACACCCCACCTAATAATCATTTTAACCTTATTAAGTTATGTAACTAAAGATAAATCATCAGAGATATTGTATGACAAATGAGTCAAATAGAAATACAAGATTATATATAATGTCACTCTATGAACTAGAGAGAAGGAGGAAGGAGAAAGAAATCTTGCAATGTTACTGACAAAAAACATATTGTGAGGTATTCCTTTGACATGTACATGCTTATCATTTCTAAAGAAAGGCCTAGCAATACATAAATATTAAAAAAGAGCATTCCCAACACTTGTTTAGCTTAAGCTTCTTCGTCATAATTAAACAAATTCACGATGACAAGCTATTTATTTCCAAAAGAAAAGACTTCCCGCTTTATTTCCTTGTACATAAATGGCCATAACCAAAGACTAAATCAATAACTGTGTGTATTTTTTGGCCATAAATAAATGTCCCAAGTCAGTGATTATATAACTTTCTTTTTTTTCATGACAACAACAACAAAGGAAAATTTACTTTTAACTTGGGTCATGTAAAAGCTAATTCTTACTTTTTAAGGGAAAAAGCCTCAAATGAGGAAATTTATGAGGTACAGTATGACAATCAAATAATGTGATCAAGATCAATTACAAGCTTTTTAATGTACTAAAGAGTGAGTACTTTCAATTTGATATGAATTATATGTTTACACTCTCTCCAGCTGACTTAGACTGTAAAATATTTGTCAGTTTTACCACTTGGTATATTCAATGTGTACCAAAAATGATCTCGATATTGAATATTCAGATTTAGCCTATTTATTTTTTTTTTAGCATTAAGGATGCTTTTTCCAGAAAAATATTCTAAATATAGACTTTGCACAAATGTGATAAGTGACATGTTCTGTCCACAAAAAACAGAAACCAATTAAAATATCAGCAAATTATGCAAGTAACAAGCTAGGCTAAAAACTAGGCAGTTTTAATTTTCAGTCTTAAATCTGTAACAATATGGTAGTTGTTGCATATGGTCATATTATGTTTGTTGCTAAAATAAATATGTACTATGCTACACCTTGACAAAAACATGAACTTTTAAATATAAAAAGGTAGGCAGCTTAATGAGAAGCCATATATACTGCAGTTATCCAGAAAGAACATATACCAGAAGGCTGATCACATATTGAAATCACAATTACAAAGAAAGGATAACTTGAGGTAATACAGTGCAATTTGAACTGATAAATCTTACAATAACAACAGTATCGTGAATCCTACATAATTAAAGAAATGTTATTTCAAAATAAAGTCTTGCCTATTACTTTCCATTTGGTCCAATTTGTACATAAAAATACTTGTGAATCGTGGATTATTTTATTACTTTTCACCACTATACCTGTTCACAGTAAAAGGAAAAACTCTGCCTTAAAAAGGGGGGTGGGGGCAATTAATAACAAAAACTCTTATCCAGACAGTCTCATTGATTTTGACATAAAGCGATCATACTAAAACCACCATAAAGCTGCTATTCATCTGAAAAGAACACTTACTTTGAAAAAAAAAACAATCCATGTATCCAGGTTTCCAGCTTTGTCGATGAGAATCTCATGCAGACTACTTTTTATGGAGCTGTTAAACAGTACTCACAAACTCTTTAAAGTGTAGAGTCATGGATTTTTTGCAGAACTGGATCATGAAAATAATTCTCCTATCCACTTGAACATGATCAGTTTGGAAAGTGTTCACATAAAAATTTGGCTAAAATTGGGACAATTTCTGCTCTCTTACTGTTAGTTTTCTGGGAAAATGGCAGTCTGTTGCTTTTATTACCTTGAAAAAGCACTCGTTAATAAGTAGATCACTTAAGAATATTCGAGTATAAAAATCACTACTTCTAGCAGTCCAAATTTAAAAGTGACTAAACTCAACCAAAATGCCCTAGTTTCAAAACACAACAAGTGGAAAATTTGGCTACTGTTATAGTCGTCAGGGAGAACAAGCAGAAAGGGCAGATTATTAACATTTTAGATAAATCAGCAGTAAAACCAAGCCTTTAACCAGTCACCAAAATCAGTCAAAAAGTTTTTAATATATGGCAACCTGAAAGTCACTCACTGACTAAATTCACAAATCTAAGAAAGATTTTAACAAACCATGTAGTTTATTAAGTTAATGGCTGCTAGCCACTGTTTAAATATATCTCGTCAAAGTACAGGACTCAACATACTATTAATCCATCCTGAGCGCACCAGTACAACCCAAGCTCTCCAGTGTCTTACATTGCCCTAAGTAAAAGACAGAGGCTCAGGGATGATCATTTATCAATGTCTCTGAGGTTCTTTAACCTGCCACTGGGGATAGGTCCCAATGACTAGGGGCCACCATTTTAAGTGGTCATTTGAGTCATTATGTATCTCCCTGTACCTAGGTTTGAACCCAGGTCCTCTGTGTGACTAGCCCACAGTGGCATATAAGTATAACTACTTACCACTGACTAAGTTCAGCCAAAAAGTCCAACCCCAGGAGAACTCCAGCATCTTCTCATGGTTGAATGGTATGATAAGCTTATTGGGGTTTCTGATACTTGCATAGAGGATATTTGCCAGTAGCAGAAAAATTCCTGTCAATAATGAGAGGTAAGATCCATACCGGATAACGGCATGCATCATAACCATAGCCAGAATCCACAGGGGAAAGGCCAGCCTAAACAAACAAAACACACAAATTTGCAAATCTAATAAGTAAATTAAATTTTTATAAGTTAATACCTTACTCAATGGACAGGGCATGTTCAGTGGGTGTAAAGGTTGACCTTGAAGCACATTGTCTTCCTGCAGCCACCACTTCAGATATGGGTGGTCGCCGGCAGTGTACCGATGTTGCCCCCCCTCCCACTTTTTAACAGACCTGCTCTGAGGTAGGCGAAGAGAGGTATGAGTTTAGTCCCAGGAAAATAAATCCCTCGAAGGAAGCACATCATGGGTTTTTTTTCATTTATATACAAATATTCAATGAACTCATTTAGATTCTCACAAATTTGTATTTCGTTAAAGAATGGGACTGGGACAAAGTGCCAGTGGACAAAATGCCAGTCAAAATTGCAAGGGCGGACAAAATGTCGGTCGTTTTTTTGGGCATGGTAGACAAAATGCTACAAAACTTTCTACTAATATATTATCAACTGCTAGTACAATATACTAAGGCTGCGATAGGTTACCTGGTTACCCGAAAATGGTTTGAATTCTTTGAGAAACCGAGTACAAAGTGGCGAAGCAGGTAACTGAAAAACTATTAAATATACTGTAAAACAATGAAAAACTTGGGTAAACCTCAGTATTCTGTCAGATTTCTCTAACTACTAATAGTTTTTCACGTAATTATCCTTATTTATGCAGATATTTAACATTATTTTTCATAACATTTTGTTTACATCATCCACCATGTTTGCTTCTCTGCTACTTCCACTGGGTGACAACTAAAACACGGTTACTCGAATTTGGATCGGTTCTTGTGAGACGAATACCCAGTGTCATTTTTCTAACAAAGTCACAGCCTTACAAAATACCATATATTCATTGAGTAGTTACTCGGGTATATATCACTCTTTTTGCACCACATGCACATATGTGTTAGACCTGGAAATTATTATTGTTTACTTGTACACAACCATGCTATAAAGTATAAACAACTTCAAAAAGGTAAAGTTTTGGTAACAAATATATAAATGCTTGCTTGACCAAAAAGTTAAAGAAATCCAAAATTAATTCAAATCACTATGGGATGTGTTTCATGTCATTATGATAGGCCCATTGGCTCTGACATCATCGGTGGCATTAGGCTATGACATCACAGATTTTGAGTGGATTTTATGTGTTCTGTGTGGGACCCAGTTATTGCTGGAGGGGCTCACCATATGCAGATGTGTGTGTAGTATCCGGCTTGTCTGTAAAACCTCCCCCATCGAATGCCTTCTCCATCAATGGTAAAGTATTCTGCCACCCATAGAATGGGATATGGCAAACCTTTCCACTGCCCTGCACGGAATTCTTGGTTGAATCGGCCAGCTGAGTGAAAATTTAGAGTAAATTATATAACAATAACTGATACATTTATGCAAGATGCCAAAATGATGAGCACATACTTTAAGGAGCTAATTAAAGTGAAAGTCAAAATTCCTATTAACGGAAAGGTGTTTTTTTGTGCAAGGATGAAAAACAAAAACAGCATCAGAGATGCCCGTACCCCTAAGCCTGGGGATATAGCTTTCAACCCATGAGATATAGAATTAGTGAAACAGTACAAAGATCTGGATACATTTAGAGCAGTATCAGTTATATAATGCTCCAAATAATGTTCAAGCAGAGAAAATAATATCTAAGAGAAAGAAAATGTATGTAAAGATAAAGTATTAAACCAAGACAATTCAATAGCAAGATGACAGCGTTTATCAGTACACTAAAATTATGAAACTGTAAAATTTATTAATTGGAGAATAGCCGTCAATGGAAAAAACAAGCACAATTATGTAAAAGTGCACAATAATAATCAGTTGCAGTAATCCATATATCTTTGTCACAAGAGAAAGACGTCTCAAATATGGCAGGTGAACACACTTTAGCAGAGTCAAAGTTAAAGGTCACACCATGATGTACACCTACACCCCTAACCAATGTCCCTACCAAATATCAACCTTCTACACCTTACAGAATCCAAGAAATAACCCAGACAAGATTTAAAACTCACGGTCACTATGACAAGGTCAAAGGTCAAATCAAGGTCACATCATATCACTAAACACCTACAACTCCCAACCAATGTCCCTACCAAGTATCAGCTTCCTACATCTTACGGTTGCCAAGATATAGCCCGGACAACATTTTATAGGTCAAGGTCACTATGGCAAAGTCAAAGGTCAAATCAAGGTCACACCATGATGTTGCACACCAACATCCCCTAACCAATCCTTACCAAGTATCAACTTCCTACACCTTACAGTTGCCGAGATATAGCCCAGACAAATTCTATAGGTAAAGGTCACTACGGCAAGGTCAAAGGTCACATCAAGGTCACACCATGACGTTGCACACCTACACCCCCTAACCAATGTCACTACCAAGTATCAACTTCCCATACCTTACGTTTGCTGAGATATAGTCAGGACAAGATTTTACAGTTCAAGGTTTCTACGGCAAGGTCAAAGGTCAAAGCAAGGTCACACCATGATGTTGCACACCTACAACCCTTAACCAATGTCCTACCAAGTATCAATTTCCTACATCTTACGGTTTCCGAGATATAGCCCGGAAAAGTTTTAAACTGAAGGTCACTCCAGCACGGTCAAAGGTTAAATCAAGGTCCCACCATGATGTTGCACACCTACACCCCCTAACCAATGTCTCTACCACGTATCAACTTCCTACACCTTACGGTTTCTGAGACACAGTCGGACAAACTTTTTCCTGCTGCCTGCCTGCCCACCTGCCCGTCCATCCGGACACCATGGGTGAAAACAATACTCTGACAGCCCTAAAGGGCTGTGGGGTAAAAACTTTTAGCATTTTAGAGGTGTTATCTACAGATCTTTTAAAAAAATAAAAATAGCTGCTAAAATATTGCATATCATCACAAAGTTGTACATAAATAAAATAGCTTTCGATTCTTTATCATGCCAGAAATGTATCATCATCATTACTTCAGCAAGTTCAATCAATGATACATACATGTAATTTACTGAGGTTGGAAGTCACGATGTTATCATAATCACTTTACCAAGTTATCAGCCAATGACGTATCGTAAATTCTCATACTGACAGGAGGCACTTAAACTTCATGGGTTTATGGATTTTTAAAAAATTCCTTGGTTTAGGTAAATATTGCACCCATAGAATATGTTGATGCTTATAATACCGAAATAACTTCGCCAAAAATGATCAAATCTTATTGAAACCTGTGTACATATCTCTTGACCTTTCATGAAACAGTCAAAGTTTCTTTATCAAATAATTATTATTAAAAATATACTGAATGAAATTAAATCCAAGTTTTGTGGTCATAAATATTTTGCAACAGTGAAATAGCATCAGGTTTTTTAATCTTATGATATTATCAAGAAAAAGTGGATGATATTGTGGTTCTGCTTTTGTGTGTTGATCACCTCTTTACCATAAACTGTGCAAACTGCCAGTCAAATGTAATGCAAGAACTTTCCTCACCATTGGGTCCAAATCCTGCCCTCCCCTGTGTGAAAGCCAGGTTACTCCAGGAAAACCTCTCATTGTAATTAATTCTTTCCTTCAGCTTGCCATCATTGAATTCCACCTCTTCAGGATCAGCTAAAACAATCAGTTTCTCAGAAATAGCATATAAATGATAAATGTTACAGGTGTAATCATCTCTGAAAATCAATATTAATTTTTAAGGTGACTTGGAACAAACACAATCTAGTCTTTCATCTGCTTGTCACTGGTTTGTGAAAATGTAGACATCCCTATGCATCATCCATAACTTGATATGGAAAATGTTTTAATGAGAAAGTTTTAAGTTTTTTTTTTAACCATATAAGGTCAAAATACGAGATATTTCTATTGTTTTGATGAAATATCTATTCGCCATATAAAGAAGTCAATGTGATCAAGATTTGATTCTTTCTGATTGAAACTGGTTTTTCACTGGTTTCAACCACCATGAAATGACAAGGCATTACAAGTATATTCTTTTACATCACCAGTTATAGTATGGATGCCTTTTTCAAGCTTCTATTTTACTGCTTAATTAATTTTTACAAAACCAATTTAGAAATATGACAATGAACTTGTTCTGACATACCTAACAGGGTTATGTTGACACTACGAAGTCCAATCTTTACACCCACACTGGCATGAATTTCTTCCTGTATTCCTGCCTTGTATTGAGTAGTTACATCAATGTGAGCCACTTCCCATTCTTGGCCAAAATTGGTAACTATAAAATCGAAGAAAACATAGAAAGCAAAGGTTTCTGTGCAGTATATTCTGTCATTTCCATAATAATTACCCAAGAACAGTTTTCGGAGCTGCAGTTGGTTTTAATTTTCCAAAACCAGTTGTTGGTTTCCAAAAAATAGAGATAATCGGTCATTAACTGGTTTGGAAATTGTATGAAAAATCTCTTCAAAAGCTACAACTGAATCAGATTCATCAATTTGGTTAATCTATGTTATAAATGTTGGTAATAAAAGCTAAGAAGGTTAAAATAATAGGAAAACTTCCTGAATGACATATACAGAAAAAATATATCACAAATGAAGATAACAGTATTATACGAGTGCGAAGCACGAGTATTATATTGTTAATCTTTATGAGTGATATATTTTTTCTGTATATGTCCAATGAAGGATGTTTTACATTTATTATCCACAATTTTGTATGTTTTATGGGTTAAATAACATGAATATTTAATGAGATAATGTGAAAAGGCTATCAAAAAGTGCAGGCAATCTTTTGAATATAAAAACTTCAATCTTTAACTTGCAATAGCTTCTTTATTTTAGCATGGATTTTTATGCAACACACATGAGCAGAAGCATTGTAAAACGACCTTTCTAATGATATATGATACATATTTGTAGGACACATACTTTCTGAGATATTGGTAAAAAAATGGAAGTTATTTTCACTCATTATCCGTAGTACTGGGTCGCCGGTGTATAAAAAAATACATCCCGGTCTGTATTTCCCCATATTTAGGGCAAATATATCGTGTTGTGGATACTAAAATATGTTATTTCATCAGATACCTAATCTTTTATGATCTCTAACAGTATTTTATTGAAAGTTTGAAAGAAACATTACACAAAAATTTATATTTAATGTTAGAAGCAACAACTGGTTTGAAAAGTTTACAACTAATTGTTGGTTTTATGACACAATCAACCAATAACCAGATAAATGGTTTTTTATTTAAAGCCTTAGGTTTTTTTTTCAATTACAACATCAAAAAAGTCACACTTCAATCCTTTTAAATACTAAAATTAAACAATAACCTTCAAAAATTTCACTATTTTATATATTTCTGACTTAGTCCCTACAGGTGTAATGTGTAACAAAATACTATACATACAATACTTTATATGTATACATTTGCTGCAAAGTCCCTATAGGCGTAATGCAGTAATGGGTAACAAAATACTTAGTGTTTTACAATACTCCTATAACAAATGTTCCCCATCACAAACATGTAGGACTCTGGATATCTAACAATTTGAAATGGGATACCCATATAACTTGTTGTATAAATAAATGTTTACCTTTATTAGGAATCTTAAGAAGTCTCAAGCTTACAGTGTCAAGGGCAGTCTTAGAAAAACTTTTTCTGACTTATGTTAGACCAATTATGGAGTATGCTTGTGTTGTATGGTCAGGAGCTCCCATACAATTACTTTCTAAACTAGATAATATACTAGTGCAAGGAATGCGAATTGCAACTGGTGCCCCTGCAAGGTCAAACATATCAAGTCTATACAAAGAGACAGGATGGCAATCTCTTGAAACACGTAGGCATATTCTTACTCTCAAAATGTTATATAAAATTATAAACAATGAAAGTGCTAACTATATGAAAGACATCTTATTGCCAAGATTATCTGAAGTTCCATCTTCACTACTAAGACTCCGTCAAGACATTGATACCAGGCCATCAGTAGGTGATTTCATATTCCCTAGAAACAGGACTCAGTTGCAAGAACGTCTCTTTCCATATGTTGGGGCTAAGTTATGGAACAAAATACCCACCTATATTAGGAATCAACCAACACTAGGTTCTTTTTCCAAAGAGGTTCTCAAATTTTACAAGCTACAACCATCGCCTTATCTAAAAAATTTACAAAAACTTTACAATTTGGGGGACAGGGCTACAAACATTGCCCATACTTGCCTCAGACTGGGTTACAGTAAACTAAACTCGCATTTAAAGAAAAATATGTATGTAAGAGAATGTGAGTCTTGCCTCTGTGGATTTCCAAATGAAGATCCTGACCACTTTTTCATCAGTTGCCCTTTGTATGCCAACATCAGGCATGATCTCTTAGAATCCCTTCACTTTATACAAGGCCAAATAACAATAAATGCCAATTTACTCTTATACGGAAGCAGAAATTTAAAATATGATCAAAATAAAGTTATTTTTAATGCAGCCCACAGATTTATTGCTCAAAGCAAGCGGTTTTAATTGTGCAAGGTATTCATGATGTGATAGTGCAGTCTCATTTCATTTATCATTGTAAATAAATCCCATTGTGCAAGAAGGCTTGATATAATTGTTAAATCAATTGTTGCCTAATTGTGAATAAAATATGTTTAAACTAAATACTAGATATACAAAACTTTATATGTGAACATGTGCTGCAAAAATCTTAGGTGTTCATATTTATTTTATGTTAGACATTGTTGGGAGATTGTGCCCTACGGGATGGTTATAACAATTTGGTGCCTTACAAACATTTCAATTATATATTATATATTTATGACACATTTATTGATAATGCAATAAAACAGAAGCTAAACAATTTGAAACTTTTTGATATGTACACCAATTTTAATCAGTTTTGTACATTTCACCATTTTTCACCATGCACATGTGATATTGTGATAAAATGTTCAAATGTGATGGGAGACTCTTGATGATTTTATCACGATATCGTGACTGACAATCACAACCCTAATACTTACTCATGATGGCAGCTGTGATGAAAACTCCCAGCAAAATTTTGATAGCAGAATACAGAATCTACAAAAATACAAGAAGACAATCCACTATAAAGTAAAATTACTCATGAGCAATGGTTAACAGACAACAAACTGCTAAAAACTGATTAATGATTCAATAAAGTAGAAACAGTTAAATGACCTCAAAATTAATATTTTGTATGTCATTGGGGAAGTTTTCCTATTATATATCTTAGAAAAAGTACGCTGGTCAATGTAGGTCAGATTAGAATAACAAAGTTACATGCACTAAAGAGCTAGATATCTGCATTGCAATAAGTACTCAAGCTTTAGTATGAACCAAGTGGAAGCACCAGTGAACTAAATAGGGTTAATGTAAAATAAATTATTGAAAATAAAAAATTAAATATCTGTGAAAAATTAGGAAACTCACATTTAAAAAACTAATAATCGGTAGACAAACCTGGTGGAATATTGGAGTTCACCAATGTTATTTATAGAAATAATCAACATTCTAACAGTTTTGTGTATAAGATTCTCAAAGAATCCATCACCTGTTTTCCATGTAATCCTGGTAAACCAATCAAAAGGGAAGCAGCTAAAATAGCAGCAGCAAAAATAAATCCTGCTTCTAATACATCGGCTGTGACTGGGGTTTTGTTGGATCGATACAGGGTGGGGAAATCCCCTTCCCGAAAGGCGTCATAGGCCATGACTCAATCTGAAAAAAAAACAATATGCAAATAAATTATTTAATCCATTCAAGGCTGGATTGTTGGTTACATTACTTTTAACAGAATGCCGACAGGTTCTGGGCCATTAAGGTACCGGCACCCAGTCGAAATGGCACCCCGAGACATAATATACGAAGGAAATACAATTGGGTGTTGACATGACACAACTATTTCAACTTTAAATGAATTTCAAATATAAAAGTTTAATATGAAATAACACGTCATCACTTAGTTGAGTGAATTAACTATCTACAAGTTTAACAACATTCCTTACTTTAATTTTAGTTTCATTTACTTAGTGCAAATAATATCTGCTACAGTGTGACAGTTTTAGACAAATTATATTATTCCAATCTTGAAATGGTCACTAGAGTTCAATATTAAACTGATTTCAACAGTTGTACAGTGCTTAGGCCTTAAATGGGCTGTAACACATACATTTATTTAGGGGATTCAATCCAAGATATTAAATTAAACAAACAAATTTGTTAGAATCAGGCAGGGAATGTAAAAGAGTTTTTCTTTCATGTTATTATTTGTTGCTTTATCTATTTATTATCTCACCAACTTTATTATCTTACTTTTTAATACAATAAGTCACAGTTGTTGTTTTTTTAGTCTTGTTCAACAGCCCAAATTGTCAAACAGATCACAGATAATTTTATTCCAATTTCTTATATCACATCTGTATATATCCCAGTAATGTCTCACTTTCAAATCCCTTCTAAATATCAAACTCGCTGTTATACTTTTGTTTTTACTCTAATGCACCCTTATTTCATTTCTTTTTCTGAAATTTTGTTGCAATCTAAGTGTCTTTGGAGTTTAAGCTAATATAATCCCACAAACCCTGTATTTATACTAACCATACCTATTGTATTAAGCCTAGCAAAAAATAATACCATTGCCCTAATAGAATAATTGTACAAATGCAGACATCTAAAAACAATTTACTATAAATTGCTGTCAAAACAATATACAAAGACTGTTTCAACTAACACCTAACATGGAGGTCAAATAAGGGCATTAAACAAGGTAACTACTAATTAAATAATTAAACAAGACAGACATTATCCCATGGAAGACTATAGAATTAGTACAATAGACAATGGATAAAAAACAACTTAAATTATGCTTAAAGAGCCATTAACGGTTGATTTTTTTTATGTTTTGTGGTTCTAATGTATACATTGAATCGTTGTTTATATTGGGTCTATAATCTATAGATTAATTGGCCTTAGAACTAAAACATATTTACACATTTCTCAGACAGCCCCCACCCACCCCATAATTAACATTCAATTAAATATATGACATCAATCACCATTATTGATCCATTAGTACAATAACATGATTTTGTAGGGTGTTCTAGGTTTTAAACAGCACAATATTAATCATTAACTATGTTCAATGTATACAATGCTTTTTTCATATATATGTTGTGTCAGAAAGTCCAATCTGCCAGAATTTGAAATTCTCTTTTTGATGGATATTTTTTTGTTACAATTTGAAATTCTGATAAAACTAGAGGAATGCTTTTGCTAACAAAAGCGAAGCGTCCCTTAAAGTTTAAAATGCTTTGTGGTTTTAATAAGCATGCTGTAAAGCTAAGAATGCACAAAGCTGCACCGTATGCTTTCCCAATACCTCTTAATACATTCTGAAGCTATAAAAGCAACAATAAAGGAGATATAAGGCAAAAACTCCAAAGCAGCTATTTATGACCCCAGTTTGGCCCATAAGGGAGGGTCGGGGGGTAAAACTGACCGGCTATTTAGACTCTCCACATATGCTTTCCCAATACCTCTTAATACATTCTGAAGGTCTAAAAGCAACAATAAAGGAGATATAAGGCAAAACTCCAAAGCAACTATTTTATGACCCCAGTTTGACCCATAAAGGGGGGTCAGGGATAAAACTGACCGGCTATTTAGATTCTCCACATATGCTTTCCCAATACCTCTTAATACATTCTGAAGCTATAAAAGCAACGATAAAGGAGTATAAGGCAAAAACTCCAAAGCAGCTATTTATGACCCCAGTTTGGCCCATAAGGGGGGGGGGGGTCGGGGAGTAAAACTGACCGGCTATTTAGACTCTCCACATATTCTTTCTCAATACCTCTTAATACATTCTGAAGCTATAAAAGCAACAATAAAGGAGATATAAGGCAAAAACTCCAAAGCAGCTATTTATGACCCCAGTTTGGCCCATAAGGGGGGGGGGGGGGTCGGGGGGTAAAACTGACCGGCTATTTAGACTCTCCACATATGCTTTCCCAATACCTCTTAATATATTCTGAAGCTATAAAAGCAACAATAAAGGAGATAAAGGCAAAAACTCAAAATCGGCTATTTTATGACCGCAGTTTGACCCATAAGGGGTGGTCGGGGGGTAAAACTGACCAGCTATTTAGACTCTCCACATATGGTTTCCCAATACCTCTTAATACATTCTGAAGCTATAAAAGCAACGATAAAGGAGATATAAGGCAAAAACTCCAAAGCAGCTATTTATGACCCCAGTTTGGCCCATAAGGGGGGGGGGGGGGGGGGGGTCAGGGAGTAAAACTGACCGGCTATTTAGACTCTCCACATATTCTTTCTCAATACCTCTTAATACATTCTGAAGCTATAAAAGCAACAATAAAGGAGATATAAGGGAAAAACTCCAAAGCAGCTATTTATGACCCCAGTTTGGCCCATAAGGGGGGGTCGGGGGGTAAAACTGACCGGCTATTTAGACTCTCCACATATGCTTTCCCAATACCTCTTAATATATTCTGAAGCTATAAAAGCAACAATAAAGGAGATAAAGGCAAAAACTCAAAATCAGCTATTTTATGACCCCAGTTTGACCCATAAGGGGGAGTCAGGGGGTAAAACTGACCGGCTATTTAGACTCTCCATATATGCTTTCCCAATACCTCTTAATACATTCTTAAGCTATAAAAGCAACAATAAAGGAGATATAAGGCAAAAACTCAAAATCAGCTATTTTATGACCCCAGTTTGACCCATAAGGGGGGGGGCCAAGGGGTAAAACTGACCGGCTATTTAGACTCTCCACATATGCTTTCCCAATACCTCTTAATATATTCTGAAGCTATAAAAGCAACAATAAAGGAGATAAAGGCAAAAACTCAAAATCGGCTATTTCATGACCGCAGTTTGACCCATAAGGGGGGGTCGGGGGGTAAAACTGACCGACTATTTAGACTCTCCACATATGGTTTCCTATTACCTCCCAGTACATTTTATAGCTCTAAATGCAATACTTAAGAAGATAATAGGGGGTTGGCCTAAATTTAAGGCTTTCAGATTGGAAGGTGTCAGAAAATCACTCATAAATGAGACATTTTTCAAGGGATTGCTCCCAAAATCTAATCAGCTCGCGTTTTCGATAGTATGAACAGGTGTGTCAAATTATAAGGCTCTGTACCAAGTAGTTTTTCCTAAACTGTGATGACGGGGGGGTGTACTTCAAAAAATAGTTTTTGATCATGTGACCTTCATAAAGGTCAAAGGTCAACAGGGACGCTTAATTACTGTAAAATACTGGCAAAAATTTCTGAAACCTGAAACATTTACAGTTGGTGTCAAATATTGGATTACAGTGATTTTGAATGTGAGTAATATACAATTAATCATTTCAAAATATAACTTGCAAACACTTGTCACGGAAAGTGATATCAGTGTAAGATCATTGATATACTTTAACCAATTTTATCGCTATTTATCGATGTAGTGAAGTAACAGTGTAGAGTTTTACCAGACCAAGGACACATCTATGGCCAGATGTAAGATGCATCCATCTTAATAAGCTTTAAAATATTAAGAGTCCTTACTACCTGAAGGGTTCAAAATTGCTGTATCTCTAAAGTTTTCTGGATAAACTATAGTTCTGATTTCAACTAAAATTCAAGATGCTGGCCAAAATTTAAACAAGCAATCAGTGCCCGTGAACGGGCTCTGTGTCAGCTGACTGTGTGTTTTGAGTTTCAGAGTAGAAGTGACAGAAAAAAAAAACACAAAACTTGTGCCCTGGAAATGGTGTTTGGAAGAAAACTAAGAAGGTAACTGTTAAGGTGTAAAAAGTAAGTTAAAAACATATTTAAAGAAAATATTGCAAATGCAATAGTTTTAATTTTACTATGTTATAGCTGACCCCAAAATATGTGAATAACACACTGAAACTAGACCTATAGCATCGGAGAACTGATGCAAATTGTATCCACCAGAAAACTCACAAAAGCCATTAAAACATGCTTAACCTTGGAGCTCAAGGTGAAATCTGACCATGTCAAAAGATTCTTAGCCTATGATTCCTATGGGTTGGTGTGACATTGCAAACCTTTAGGAACACAAATAAGCGAGATATAAGCACTGTTAATTTTGGCTTTCCTCATTTGACCTTCAAAGAGGGGCCAAAGGTCAAATCTGATCACATCAAAAGATTCCTAGCCCATTATTTCCTATACATTGGTTTTCCGTTCCAAACCTCTAGAGCTAATAATAAGCGAGCTATAAGTACTTTTAAGTTTAGCTATCCTCGTTTGACCTTGAAGGAGGGTTTCAAGGTGAAATCCGACACCAAAAGATTCTCAGCCCATGATTTCCTAGAGGTTGGTTTACCATCCCAAACCTCTAGGACCAATAATAAGCAAGTTATAAGCACTTTTAAGTTTGGCTATCCTCGTTTGACCTTGAAGGAGGGGTCCAAGGTCAAATCTGACCACACCAAAAGAATCCAGGCCCATGATTTCCTATAGGTTGGTTTACCATCCCAAATCTCTAGGACCAATAATAAGCGAGCTATAAGCACTTTTAAGTTTGGCTACCCTCTTTTGACCTTGAAAGAGGGGTCCACGGTCAAATCCGACTACACCAAAAGAATCCAGGCCCATGATTTCCTATAGGTTGGTTTACCATCCCAAATCTCTAGGACCAATAATAAGCGAGCTATAAGCACTTTTAAGTTTGGCTACCCTCTTTTGACCTTGAAAGAGGGGTCCACGGTCAAATCCGACTACACCAAAAGAATCCAGGCCCATGATTTCCTATAGGTTGGTTTACCATCCCAAATCTCTAGGACCAATAATAAGCAAGTTATAACCACTTTTAAGTTTGGCTATTTTTGTTTGACCTTGAAAGAGAGGTCCAAGGTCAAATCCAACCACACCAAAAGAATCCAGGCCCATGATTTCCTATAGGTTGGTTCACCATCCCAAACCTCTAGAACCAATAATAAGCGACTTAAAAACACTTTTCAGTTTGGCTATCCTCGTTTGACCTTGAAGGAGGGGTCCAAGGTCAAATCCGACAATACCAAAAGATTCCCAGCCCATGATTTCCTTTAGGTTGGTTTACCATCCCAAACCTCTAGGACCAATAATAGGCGTGTTATAAGCACTTTTAAGTTTGGGTATCCTCATTTGACCTTGAAGGAGGGGTCCAAGGTCATATCTGACCACACCAAAAGATACCCAGCCCGTGATTTCCTATAGGTTGTTCTATCATCCCAACCCTCTAGAACCAATAATAAGTGAGCTATAAGCACATTTAAGTGTGGCTATCCTCGTTTGACCTTGAAAGAGGGGTCCAAGGTCAAATCCGACCACACCAAAAGAATCCAGGCCAATGATTTCCTATATGTTGGTTTACCATCCCAAACCTCTAGGACCAATAATAAGCGAGTTATAAGCACTTTTAAGTTTGGCTATCCTCGTTTGACCTTGAAGGAGGGGTCCAAGGTCAAATCTGACCACACCAAAAGATTCCCGGCCCATGATTTCCTATATGTTGGTTTACCATCCCAAACCTCTAGGACCGATAATAAGCGACCTATAACCACTTTTCATGACTGATAAAGAAACACCTGTGGCGGCCATGTTTTTTTGTGTTTTTTTTTCAAAATGAGGACCCAAATATTTGCAGTCAAGATTTTATAATGAGGAACATATCCTGCTGTCCGGTGGATACAACTAAATACTCTAAATGCAATACTTTTGAAGTTATAAGTGATTTACTCAACAGTGATAACCTGAAAGTAGCTATTACTCAGCTATGCCATGAGCTACAGGTCTAAAATTTTACTATGTTATAGCTGACCCAAAAGTAGCTGAATAACATATACAAACAAATTATTGTAAATGCAATAGTTTTCAAGTTATACGTGATTTACTCAACAGTGATAACCTGAAAGTAGCTATTACTCAGCTATGCCATGAGCTACAGGTCTGAAATTTTACTATGTTATAGCTGACCCAAAAGTAGGTGAATAACATATGAAACTAAATACTCTAAATACAATACTTTTCAAGTTATAAGTGATTTACGCTACAGTGATAACCTAAAAGTAGCTATTACTCAGCTATGGCATGAGCTACAGGTCTGAAATTTTACTATGTTATAGCTGACCCAAAAGTAGCTGAATAACATACTTACACAAAATTCTCTAAATGCAATAGTTTTCAAGTTACAAGTGATTTTACTCATGATGGAAGTTACTGAAAAGTCCAAAAGTAGCTATTACTCACTTAGCTATTGAGATAGACACCCAAGTTACTCACCATGTTGTAGCTATGGAAAAAGTAGCTGAATAACATATTTTAATAAAATGCTCTAAATGCAATACTTTTCAAGTTATAATTGATTTAGCGCATGATTTCATGAATTTTATTGCATTAAAAATTATTTTAAAAATTAATAAAAAAAAATTAAGACAGATCCAGGTCTTATATTCACACAAGGTACTCTACTAGTGGCCTATTACATCTATGCAAGATATGAGAAAAATCCCCGTAATAGTGAATGAGAAAATTGTGATCAAGTGTTGAAATTTTCACACTTTGGGTGGGGGTACCTCACTTGTAATGGCTCTGGCAAACAGACGAACAGACAGATCTGCATGAATTTTACGATTTATCATCCTCGATAGTTAAGGTATCTTTTAAAAAAAACAGCATGTCTCTGGGTCTTGTAGTTTTGGAGAAGAAGTTTGTCACGCGGACGCGTACACAGACGCGGACGCCGCAGAATGATGCCATAATGTCAGCTGACTGACAAGTCAGCTGACATAAAAACAAAAAATTCACATCGGAGATGGCCGTACCCCATAGCCCGGGGAAATATTTTTCAACACCATGAGATATAGAAGCTGTGAAACAGTACAAAGATCGGGATACTTTCACAGCAGTGTCAGTTATACAAAGGTCCGAACTAGAAAAATGTTTTTGCTGACAAAAACGAAGCGGCCCTGATGAAAAAGTGTGAAGTAAGCCGTAAAAGATGTGAAGATATGCATCACAAGGAATAGAAAATGTCAAGTTTATTGCATTGTGTATGTTACCATATTTAACAAATGAAAGAACGACCACAGCTTGGCAGAAGAGAAATTGTAGGTGTGAAATTTACTTCTCAAAAGAATGTATGTCCGATGCGCGGAAAAAGTACCTGCTGGAAAAAATGCCTCCTAGAAAATATGCCTCCTAGGAAATATACCTCCTAGAATGAATGCCTCCTGAATATTTTGTGACCAGGAAAAATAACTCCTAAGAAGAAAAAGTTCTTTCAAGTATTATAACACTACAGGTTCACATTACAACTTCAGAGGCATCTTCATTTTTTCCACTTGAGTCTTATAGTCGCCAATGCCTGTCAAAAATTCACAGTCTTTTACCCATTTTGCTTAGCTGTACAAAGGTATGTAAGTTTCTCTTGTAAGGTTTTGCTGGTGCTTCTCACTCTTTTGGCTGGCTGCTCATCCCTGGTTTCCATTATGACAGGTGTCGTGTTTTTCTTGTAATTACACTTCTGCCCCTCCTAGTGCATTTAACTGCGATCAACTCCTTACAGAGGGGATAACCTATGTTGTAATTTGATAAGAATGCATATTGTAAGCCATAAAGGCCACAACTATTTCATCAAGAAACCTCACAGCCATAAATCCTGCTTTTAAACTGCTCCAGAGTACAGCTGAAGGGATACCCTTTCAAGAAGATATTTGTAATTTGTATTTCACGATATTGTACATTCTGGTTTTGACTGTACATATCTGAAATTAACATGTTTTTGATATTATACGTTATAGGTTTCATATGTAACATATTTACAAGTTGAAATAACTTTTTTTTCTCAGGAGCCATTTTTTCCTAGTCACAAAATATCCAGGAGGAATTCTTTCTAGGAGGCATTTTTTCCAGGAGGCATTTTTTTCTGTGAGGCATTTGTCCAGGAGGCATTTTTTTTCCCGGATTCTGTATGTCCTACATTCTTTGGTAATGTTCTCAGAGAAGAGGTCTCAAGTGAAAGGGTACACTGACCAGAGACATTTCTGTTCAAAATGTCATTAGTATCAGACTTAAGTATAAAACACTAATTGAATGCAGTGGACTACGATGCTTAAGAACTATTGTTTAAAATTACTGATTGTGCTTCAACTAAAAACTTAACAAAACCACTAATAAAATCCAGTGAACCAAAGTGTGTTAGACTTTTTGTTCGAAAGTTACTGATTTTGCTTCAGAGTTATTGCTTACAAGAAAAATCAAGTTACAAACAAGTCAAGCTATAGTGCTAGAAAAATGTTACTGGATTTATTGGGAAAGAAAAGTATGAGTTTATATATTGCAATATTTATGAATGATTTAGCAATTGAAATTAAAAATCTAGGCTTAGGAATAACAGTAGGAGATCATGATCCATTTCACACTTCAATAATGCACAAAATTAAGACCAAACAAGTTACTGGACTTGGTGTAGCTGTGGAAAAAGTAGCCTAATAACATATTTTAACAAAATGCTGTGAACGCAATACTTTCAAGTTATAAGTGATTTAGTGCATCACTTCAGGAATTTGAATGCATTAAAGTTTCAAAAATTCATTTCCCACTTGAGCTAAAATTAATTAAATGTAGAAGTCTAAGTGAAATGGAAGAAAGTAAAAGAAAAGAAAACAATATACATTCGAAAGAACAGCATAAATATTCCACTTTTTATTTTTGTTCCACTTTTGCTTCACACACACATATATATATCTCTATCTATCATCTCCCTCCATGAACCCCCCCACTTCCCCCATTGAGGCCATTCTTTTTTCCACTTGCTTTTTGTGTGCACTAAAGGGGAGTTGGGGGTGTTCTTTCTGCATAGAAAGACTTTCCATGAATGTGCCTTTTGATAGATATCACACAACAGAGTTGGGGAGGAAGAAGAAAAGGACAAGTCATTCATTTCCACTCAGCTGGAGATACATAAAATGCTGTACAAGAAAAACTGTTTATGAGAAAGTGTTGTTTTTTTCTCAAGCATCTTATATTGTGAAAGAAGTCAGGTGTATACATTTGACCAATTTATATAGTCTATGTGAACAAGTAGCTAGATCATCAACTCCTTCTACAAAACAAAAGTTGAATCAATTGAAGCTTTTTTTCCAAAAAGGAAAAGTTATATCCCCACATTTCCAAATAAATGGAATCAGAAGAATGTGTTTTTTTTAATCTGCCTAAAATTGGGAATTTATATTATGTGAACACTGATCAGTTGCAATATCTTAATAACCACATCAGTGCATCATAAATAGCTCATTTTTTTCTTTGAAGATGTCATAACTTCATAAACACTAAGAGATTAGGTTTGCCAGACAGCATAAATATTTTTAAGCATACATATGCCAGGTGTGGTTTTAAAAAGTGTTAAAATAAATGAGGAGGGAGCAAGAAGTATATATTTATCATGTTAAGATGGCCAAAGCCTCTTAAGTACAGGAATTTTAAGTGAAATGTTATACAAAATCTTACTTTAGTATAATCAATGTCAAGTTAAACTGATGTTACTGAACAGTAAATCAGTTAGGGGCTGAAAATCCTCATTTTCACGTCAAGATGGCCATGACTGTACTTGTATTGGGACTCCAAGGTGGAAAGAAAATAAGAATGTCCCAAATTGTCAACTTTAAAAGTGTACAAATTTAACCGAGCTCTGCTGAACAATACGATAGCTGGAGATTAAAAACTCCATAATTTCACTGCAAGGTGACCATAACTTCATCCATATTGCGACTTTAAGGTGACCATAAAATGAGAATGTCCCTTTTGTCATCCTTTATAAGTGTACAAAGTTTAGCTCATGGCTTTATTCAAATGTTATGACTTTAGGGGGGCCAAAATTATATTAACAGTTTAAGGTCACCTTAAAGTCAGGATAACCCTTTGGTTTGCCATCCTTTATAAGTGTGCAAAGTTTAACTGAGGTCAGTGGAACAATAAGATACTTGGAGGCTGAAAACCCCCTTATTTCACTTTAAGGTGGCTACAACTCCATTCATACTGAGAGTTTAAGGTGACCACGAGTATTATTTTTATCTAGTTTAATACCAGTGATAATTTCGATATAAAAAGATGGAAAAAGAAAGGAGCCAGAGCATTTTATTCCAATTTGATTACTTTAAGCAGGCCAAATGTCCATTAACATTTTGAGTTTAAGGTCACCATAAAGTCAGGATATTCCTTTGGCAAATCTTAATATTTGTGCCAAGTTTGGTTGAAAAAAGTGAAAAACTAAGTGAACTGGAGGGCTAAAACCCCGTTTTTTCACATTAAGGTGACCTTAAAATTGCAGATACAGGGCTAAAACTTCGGCATGTGAAAGATTATCAAAAAGTAGCTGAATAAGTTATTCCAACAAAACGCCGAAATCCTGACCGTTTTTGAGACACAGACCAAGTACCCATTTAAAAAAAATTTACGAAAATAAAACGCCTCCCATTCAGGCATCTATGGTCCGATTGATGAGAAAATCCTTTCCGACCTTGGAAATTTGGTCTAGAATGTACCTGATAAATTTTATAGCACAGGTGTGTGTGGTTTTTTTCCGAAACGCGATGACGAGGTGTTTTGGAGGTATGCTTAAGGTTACCTTAAGTAAAGGTTAAGGTCTGCGCAAAGTATCTCAAAAATTCCCCCCCCCCCCCCTATAGTTTTAAAGAAAGATAAGAAGGGAAGAAAAATTTGAAAGGCTAAGAAGTTATTCAAGGGAGACCATAATCCGGCGGCGGCGGTGATCAGTCGAACCTTAATTATTGTCAGAAAGTCCAGTTAGAAGTTCTGATGTCAGAAAGTCCAATTCTGTTATTTAATTAGAGAATATGCTCGGAGGTATGAATTTTGAAGTTTTAAGGTTTCAAATTCTGATGGATTGGTCTTTCGACACTGGAGAATCAGAAAATCTGATCCATCAGAAAGTCCAATTATGTTACTTTTTGTATATCACTGCAACTAATAGGGATAAAGATTACATTGTAATTATTGAATGTACCAATAACTAATCAGCAAGTCATATACATTACACTTTTGATCTAAATACAATACCATATCATTCTTTGTAAATGATCGATGATTTTATAACTTAAGGTTATTTTACTTTCATAATTAATTGTTTTTGTTGTAATTCGTTTTAATTATTACTTAATCAATTCTAAAATCAGACATATCTTACAGTCAGAATATACAAGAAATGAACTTGTTTCACATTAAATCTGGGGTGATCTTATGTTGCTCTTTCAAGATAAATCGCTCTAAGATGGAAAAGATTACTGTACGAGTATAAAATAGGTTTAAGATCTCTGTAAGATTAAAATGATGACAATACAATCAGTTTAAATCTGATAAGAATCGGAAAAGGTTTATGACAATTTCAAACAGTTTGAATTTCCTGTAAAAAGTTTCCAGTGGACTCCTGATTGCTGTATGCAATCGTAAAACCGATCGGGGAGTTCTGTATTTTCCCTACAGGATCTCTGTACAATGGCTTTAGTTTAAGATCATTAAGATGTATAAGATTGAGTTCCCGATTCCTAAAAATTGACAATTTAAGAAAAGGGTTTACGACATATCACAGAAATGTAACAGGCCTCTTACTGGGCTAAATGTGAGGCAATTTGTCAGTTGGGGATAATTAGTCTTGAAATCCACTTGAGGAAAAGAAACTCAAGACTTAGGAATCCAGGTGTTCATGAATCAGCCCTAAGGAAACAAAGCAATATCCTGCTTCACTGCATGAACAGCACCAACTGTATGTAACCTGACATACATCATGACAAGTTGATTTACCAGATGAACACTTGTTAATTCACGACACATCTTTGAATTAGTACTATAATACCCTGTTCATACTACAACCCGAGTTGACAAGGATAATGGATTGATGGTTGAAGCAGATTGTAACAGATTCATCTCAGAGTTGCACGTCCACACTACAGAGTTCAATCTAGACTGAGAAGTGTCAAAAGCTTAGTACAGTAAAATTACCAAATTTAGATGAATTCATGTAAATTTGTTTTTCTTTATGGCTTTTTTCAATATGGATAAAAATGATAAAATTAATCAAATATCCAAAATCCCTACATTATATTATATCCTACAGTAAAATAGTTTAATAATCTTTTATAATTAAAACAGATATTTTATATTATTAAGTCTGTGTCAAGTTTTCAGCGACAGACTAATTGCAATCTTTTTAAATAGTCTGCTTATTAAATATTCTTACTATAATTACAAACATTCATGCATTTTATGTCGATTTGCCAGCATCTAGAATCACACAACGATCACTTTTGGTGGCCTTTGTGTCAATTATGTACTCCTGCTTCCAAAGAATTAAGATATATATACATTTGTATGTTAAGTTCAGTAATTATTTTAAGGCAGTAAGTCAATTGGTTACAGTGACAATACAAGGGGGACAGCATTTCGCCCATAAAAACAAATGCAGTTTCTTGAGAATATGCAGTGTGGTTTCATAAAAGTTATCAGAATGAAAAGAGGTTCCTCAAACTGTAAAATGGTAGTAGCATCCTAAAATATATTTTGTGACAAGTACAAATACATCCATAGAACTTGTCCTATGGCAATAAAATTAGGGCTGTCGAAAAGTGGGCAGCATTTCGCCAATTATTTTATACACAGTTCCCCAAAAAGTTACAAAGACTGTTAAAAAAACTTTTGAATACAATCATTAAAGCTAAAGATTGATTCTTTTCATTGTAGTCTAGCATATGATGAAGTTATAAATAGTATTTATATTGATCCCAGACACAGTTTAGAGAACATACAGCTCTTTGCATTAGTTAGATGCAGTTTGTTAGGCGTTTATTATAATTTTAGAAAAGTATCAACATATTGCCTACGGAGCCCAGGAAGGGACATGGAACTGTTTTCTTGGCATTTTTTTTATCTCGTTCCCACAAGATAAGAAGTTGTGACCATGAGTTAGCAACTCATTACCACAAGTTAACAACTCATTACTACAAGTTAACAACTCATTACCACAAGATAGCAAGTCGTTCCCACAAGTTAAAAAGTCATTCCCACAAGTTAGAAAGTCATTCCCACAAGTTAGAAAGTCGTTCCCACAATATAGCAAGTCGTTCCCACAAGTTAGAGAGTTGTTCCCACAAGTTAGAAAGTCGTTACCACAATATAGCAAGTCATTCCCACAAGTTAGAAAGTCGTTCCCACAAGTTAGAAAGTCGTTCCCACAACATAGCAAGTCATTCCCACAAGTTAGAAAGTCATTACCACAATATAGCAAGTCATTCCCACAAGATAGAAAGTCGTTCCCACAATATAGCAAGTCGTTCCCACAAGTTAGAAAGTCGTTCCCACAATATAGCAAGTTGTTCCCACAAGTTAGAAAGTCGTTCCCACAAGTTAGAAAGTCGTTACCACAAGATAGCAAGTCGTTCCCACAAGTTTGCAAGTTGTTCCCACGAGTTAGCAACTCATTACCACAAGTTAACAACTCATTACCACAAATTGACAACTCATTACCACAAGATAGCAAGTTGTTCCCACAACTTAGAAAGTCGTTCCCACAAGTTAGAAAGTTGTTCCCACAAGATAGCAAGTCATTCCCACAAGTTAGAAAGTCGTTCCCACAATATAGCAAGTCATTCCAACAAGTTAGAAAGTCGTTACCACAATATAGCAAGTCGTTCCCACAAGGTGGAAAGTCGTTCCCACAAGTTAAAAAGTCGTTCCCACAAGTTAGCAAGTCGTTCCCACAAGTTAGAAAGTCATTCCCACAATATAGCAAGTCGTTCCCACAAGTTAGAAAGTCATTCCCACAATATAGCAAGTCATTCCCACAAGTTAGAAAGTCGTTACCACAATATAGCAAGTCGTTCCCACAAGGTGGAAAGTCGTTCCCACAAGTTAGAAAGTCGTTCCCACAAGTTAGCAAGTCGTTCCCACAAGTTAGAAAGTCATTCCCACAATATAGCAAGTCGTTCCCACAAGTTAGAAAGTCATTCCCACAATATAGCAAGTCATTCCCACAAGTTAGAAAGTCGTTCCCACAATATAGCAAGTCATTCCAACAAGTTAGAAAGTTGTTACCACAATATAGCAAGTCGTTCCCACAAGGTGGAAAGTCGTTCCCACAAGTTAGCAAGTTGTTCCCACAAGTTAGAAAGTCATTCCCACAATATAGCAAGTCGTTCCCACAAGTTAGAAAGTCATTCCCACAATATAGCAAGTCATTCCCACAAGTTAGAAAGTCGTTCCCACAAGATAGCAAGTCGTTCCCACAAGTTAGCAAGTCGTTCCCACAAGTTAGAAAGTTAATAATTGTTCCCACAAGATAGCAACTCGTTCTCACAAGTTACCAAGTCGTTCCCACAAGATAGCAAAATGCCTGTTTTATGGCACTTTAATTCCTTGGTCCCTCTAAGATATTTCAGTATGTTACATTGGACTGGGTGCTTTTTGGCACAGCATACCTTGCAGTATCTCCACTGGATTCTCATACAAACTAAGTATCTTGTGGTAACGACTTTCTAACTTGTGGGAACGAGTAAGTATCTTGTGGTAACGACTTTCTAACTTGTGGGAACGATTTACTATCTTGTGGTAACGACTTTGCTAAGTTGTGGGAACGATTTACTAACTTGTGGTAATGACTTACTATCTTGTGGTAA
This sequence comes from Sabellastarte sp. h YS-2021, assembly GCA_964017235.1. NCBI lineage: Eukaryota > Metazoa > Annelida > Polychaeta > Sabellida > Sabellidae > Sabellastarte > Sabellastarte sp. h YS-2021. Next base: position 88,511,996 of record OZ024928.1, read on the forward strand.
CGAAATAAAAAAAATGAGAGGAAAACAGTTCTATGTCCCTTCCTGGGCTCCGTACGTATATTGCACACTTTTCTATGCTTTACAGATTCCTTCAGTATGGTATACAGATTCCTTCAGAAATAAATCACCCCTGCTTTCACTGACAATTCGTCCCGAGGCTACGGTATTTTGTGATTGTGTCGCTAAGTCCACGCAGGTGGGTTAAGGTGGGTTAAAACAACCCAAGTAGTGAAACGTCACGTTTCAGACGTATCCATAAAACGTCATAACATGTGGTGTATTAGTTCATTATTACGTCCTCGCTACAGATGACGTTAATCTAACTGTACATGCATCACAATGACGTCATTGATTGCTGTACCCGACAAAGTGACTGTTCACAAGGGGTGGGTTACGGGTATTTGACGTAATAATATATACTCTCAAAGATGGTACTACAGTTATAACACAAATTTCGCGTGCAAAGGTAGTAATATTTTTTGTGCCCACACTTTTTTAGGCTAGACCGATATCACTGTTAGAGTACACAACCGTTGGGTATGGTCGATGGCCCAGTTTTCGTGCTAGCACTAGTTTTCGTGTGTTTGCAGCATATTTAACAATATCTCAGCCAATATAAAACAAAATTTCTTCAAATAAAAACTGACAAAATCTACTGGTATTTTTCTTTAAAATGATACTTTTATCATTTCTGTAGTTGAATTAGGTACTTGGATATCACTTGTTAAACTCTTTTAGTCCTTATTTTGGGTTCATGCAATAGTTTGTTTGCCAATAAATTTTTATCAATGCAATGAGAAATTTTGTTAATCTTTAATTGCTTATAAATCTGCCAATACATAACCAATTTTTACAAGTAAAACACCATTGGAAAGTTTATTGTGTAGAGCTCAACAGTTATGTCTTTGTTTTTGTATAATATTGTGCAAAAATTGTTTAATTTTAAAGTTTATGAAATAGCCAACAGATAGCATGAAAACTGGATCATTAACCCTGTGACGTATAACCTTTGACATTCAAAATTAAATGAATGCAACAAATATTTTTCAGCATTTTAGTGGATATTTTCTTCATAATTCAGCATAAATAATGCCTGAAGTATTTTATAGTTGTGGAGAACTTAGTGTAAACTTGTTTTATCACATACTTTATTGATATTTTTTATTAAGTAGCATGATTACTGGTGCAACTGACATACACTAGCAGTGAAATGCATCTTGTGTACACAACAGTTGGGTACACTAACAATGCTATTGATGTAGGGTGCACAACCATTGGGAACAAAGGGTTCACTGCTTTGATTGCAGGATAGTTGGGTATGCCGTTAGTGTACATACACAGCTGTTGGGTATGCTAGCAGTGATATGGGTCTTCCATACACAACCGTTGGGTAGGCTAGCAGTGAAATAGATCTTGCATACACAACTGTTGGGTATATGCTAAGAAAGCTATTGACCTAGGGTGCACAACCATTGGGAACATAGGGTTCACTGCCTTGAGTGCAGGGTAGTTGGGTATGCCAGTAGTGTATGTATACAGCCATTGGGTAGGCTAGCTGCGATATAAATCTTGCGCACACAACCGTTGGGTGTGCTAGCAGTGAAATAGATCTTACATACACAACCATTGGGTACGCTAGACTGAGACTGATATCCCTGCTAGCGTACAGAACCGTTGGGAAAGCTAGCAGTGTAATACATCTTGCAAACCCAACCACTGGCTACACTAGCAGTGAAACTGATCTAGTGTACACAGCCATTGGGAACATAGGGTTCAGTGCCTCGGGTGCAGGGTAGTTGGGTATGCCAGTAGTGTATATACACAGCTGTTGGGCAAACTAGCACTGATATAAATCTTGCGTACACAGCCGTTGGATACGATAGACCGATATCCCTGTTAGCATACCCAACCATTGGGTACGCTAGCAGTGATATAAATCTTGCGTACATAACCATTTGGTACGCTAGACTGATATCCCTGCTAGCGTACCCAACCGTTGGCTATGCTAGCAGTGAAACTGATCTAGTGTACACAGCCTTTGGGAACATAGGGTTCAATGCCTGGGGTGCAGGCTAGTTGGGTATGCCAGTGGTGTATGTACACAGCCGTTGGGCACACTAGCACTGATATAAATCTTGGGTACACAGCCGTTGGGTACGCTAGACTGATACCTCTGTTAGCGTACCCAACCGTTGGGTACACTAGCAGTCAAATAGATCTTGCGTACACAACCGTTGGGTACGCTAGCAGTGAACCTGATCTAGCGTATACAGCCGTTGGGTAAATATCCTCTACCAATTTTTAAAGTTAAAAAATGTATGTGATAATTGCTCAAGACACTAATGTCCGTTTTTCACAATTTATAAATCTTTAATTTTGAAGTATTTTGTAAATGTTTCTGTCACTAAGTTCATTTCTCTACTGTAGAATTCTGTTTATTTTTGATCCAAACCAATAAATAGGTCTAAATTGTTCAGAATAATGTGTACTAAACCTGAGAGAGTGATATGCAATTTTTCCGCTTATGTGGTTGATAATTGGATGTGCGAGGATATAACCTTCATTAAGTATACCACTTAGATTCTAAGTTAGGAAAACTGTAAACTTGGAAAGTGGTATATCTAAGTGCAAAAAGAGTTATTCCACAACAATTCTTACATAAGGTTTCCTTTCTTTTTCACTAAATCATCTGCTTTGTTAAAAATTGGTGAAAAAGATAATTTTCTCCAGGGAAAATGATGCTCTGAAGATTGTGTTACAATTTAATATAAAACACAAGTCTCCCTGCAATAATTGCACATTTCAAAAACATTCTGTTATCTAAGGTACCTCTGCAGATAACTTGAATTTTAAATGGAGGTCTAAGGTGACGTTAGAGTTAGGAATGTTGATGAATACCTTTTTAATCTAAGTTAGTAAAAGCTTGAGAAAAACTTGGAATCCAAGTTAGGAACAGTTGAAGAATACGGCCCCAGTCAGTTCAGTGGAATAAAATTTCACAGTTAATGACAGGGAAAATGATAACTGGAAATGCAACGATATATGGGCATTGGCAAACCAACTTCTCTGTCTTGAGTTGGCTTCACTAGTAATATGGGCAATAGTCCTTCCCCTATTAAATGAACCTTTTTTTTGCCCCATCTTTTATCTCTTGGACATGAAGAATCCTCCAGATCTGTAGGATATAACACATAAATAAGCTGTACCACACTCTGTATATTTAATCTGAACAAACATATACTTTATCTTGGCTTTCAATTGCAGAACAGAATCTTTGAAAAAGTTGTGTGAATTGCGCAACCTTCCTAAAGACAGGCGGTGTGTAAGGATAAATCATATGTTTAATCTTTTAAATGAACTTTTTGGATTGGGCATGTTTTGGGCTCAAATTTATACCCCCCACCGCTCGAAACAGCCACACAAATGTTTGGTGTTCATAAAGAAGCTCGTGTGCATGTTGCTGACATGAGCAATTGGCTATATTGAGCCCAAGTGTATATCCCCCTCAATGAATGTATCAGGAAGTTTATTTTATCAACTATAACACACCTTTGACAAATGCAAAGTCATGCTATTCACGAGTACAGTAAATATGTGATGTTGTTTTTATTCTTATTTAGGCAAGGATTTATGAATACTTCAACTTTACAGGAAAATATTATTTTTGGGGGGTTTTATTTTCAATGTATTTGTATGGAGGTGTCATATCCTAAGGATCTAGTTAGAAGTAATAAAACACCACAATGAGAGCAGTCAAATTTTAGCTGAACAAGCACACTTTTTATTCAAAATACTATAGTATGTGTCATACAGTTTTACAAATATACACTGAAATACCATAACATATAAATTTCACAACTGGAAAATCAGCCCCTGCTTCCACCCTTGGTTTCAGTGATCCTTACATCAGTACATATACCCTTGAACAGTCTAATTATTTGTATGCTGACTGTGCTGTACAGTTCTATCATTTAGGTTAGAAATACTGATACAGAATTGGAACATTAGAGAATATTTTTATTGCAGATGATTAACCTATTCGTCAAATAGATGCATTCTTTGAAAGAATTCCTTCTTCTGATAACACTTATTGAACTGCCAGACAAAAAAGGAAATAAATGTAATTGTACTAAGTGATCATGTTTTATTTATAACCAATCACAGTATAGTAATATAGTTACTTAACTCACTCTAATCTGGTTAGCACTTCATGTTTACGGCTTTTAAAGTGTTCAAGATACTCAAAAACTAAGATAAGTACATATAGTTCTCACAACAGAATAACCTAATCAATATGTTATCCACTTTATATATAAAAGGTCTCTGTTTCTGATAATGCCATTTATTGGGTTTAATTGTTAAAATCATTAAGAATATCAAACTGGGGACCAAGAAAGTCACATAGAACTTGGATACAAAATATACAAGAGCATTTGTAGATTGATAGTTTTGATAAAATAGGTGAAATAATAGCTTCAAGAATTTACAGATATCAATATAATCTATATCATGACATTTATTCTTTAATCTTTAGCTGCCTGTTTGAAACTTTTAGCCACAACTTCAGTTCAGAAAGGTAAGTCTATTTAATTATATTGTAATCCTTGAACATTTATTCAAACAAAGCCAGAAGATGAGATGTCAGAGCATCATTTAAAACACTGATACAAAAAAATAAACACAATTTAGCATATGGATGACAATTTGGCAAGTGTCTAAAAAAATTACATTAATTTCAAACCAACACAACTGCTGTGTACATAGGGGCTTATATATGACTTTGCTCTTAAATATGTAAATAACATTACATATGCTGGGTAAGTGAATTAAGTAATAAAATGCCTCCAGGATTCAATTATCTTTTTAAAAAATGTCAGCTCTCTTCAAGCAGGGGATATAAGTTCTACACCACCATGGAGATATTTACTGATATTTCTGTATGAAAGAACTCAAACTGTATAAACATTTGTAATTAAGTAGGTTTTCATCCAAGAAAGAATTATGTTTGGACAATCAAGTTCACTTCGCTCTGTGTTTCAAAATGATCAAAAGCAACTCTTTATCACTGTCTCAACATAAGATACTCAGCATGAGAGGCACATTATGTCATTCTTCAAAGGTGTTTAAAGAAATGCATTTTTGTAGGCATTTGCAAAAGTGTTCTTAGTAAAAAGCTGCACACTTTGTGGCTAGTTGGCAATCATGACCATTTGCAAATTAATATTTACCTCTTGACTCAGAACTTTGTGGTTTGACAGTGGAAAAAGTTGACTTGGAAGTATTTCAAAGTAGATTATAAAATGGATTTGATGCAAATAAGACTGACTGCAGTGGTTAATAGTTGAGTGGTCAACAGGTTGGACATTTAATGCTAGGGTCTCCTCTCTGTGGTGACTTAAAATTGACTATTAAACTGAATTCAAATGTCTTGATTTCTTTTGCCTATTTTTCTATTTTTTTCATACATTTCATATATTTTCAGAAATCATTTAAATTGGCAACAACTTCTAATAAGTTTTAGCTCAGCCTGCTTATAGCTCAGATTTCTCTGTCATGGGGGGCAAAAAAAACGTCATCAGTTCGTAAAAAAATTACTCTTATTTATTCAAACATTTAATCACGTTACTGTTACGATAGAGAGTGTGTGGTGAGTTAGTATCGCATAACATGTGCAAGTGTTTTATGAAGGAAAAAGTAAAATCATACATTAAATATGTTCTGAATGGTGTTTGGTACAAATTTAAGTCATGAGCTTGGATAGTCAATAGTAAAAAATATTCTGTAATACATGACCAGGCTACCTATCACAATAAACCTGTATACTGTACAATTTGTATGGAATACACTTAATAAGATCAAAATTTTCATAGTGAAAACATCATGTTTTTGCAGTTGTCTAAACAAGGATACTGTAGTGTCATTTTTTTGTTTGCTGTTTTAAAACAAACCACTGTTTCAGGATTTCCACTAAATTTGTGACTATTAGTATGTGTCAGATATATTCATTTTTTTTTTTTTTTTTTTTTTTTTTTTTTGTAAACCACCATCCTTTGTAAGATATAAGCCTTACTTAAGACTCACATCTGTTCTAAAATCCCTTTGAAACATGAACATTTACACAATGGTATGGTATTCAACAAGCAGTTGCATGTGTATGTTGTTTGTATGTAATAGCTGACTGGGCTCCAGAAAGTACCTTAGTGATGTAAAAGGCTAAAGTCCAGTATGTATAAAAGTACATCTTTTAAACTGGGGAAAAAAGGCTTTTTCCAAATTACAAAGAAACTTGACTTTTAATTATTACAATATGTTTGTTTGTCTGGATTCATTAAAGCACATAATTATGCAGTATATACTTAGCTGATATCATTGTAACTTTGAAAAAAAAAATTTGAATTTATGACCTTGCAACAAGGAAATAATAGATAAAACTTAGAAGGATGTCTGAATGGGTGTATCAGTGTGGTAACCTTCAGAATATAATGGCATCATTAAGAATAAAAAATGGCATCAAAAATTTATTCTTTCCCAGTTGAAACAAAATCATGGAATGGAATAGATAAAATACATTTTCTTCCTTTAAAGCATTTTTGCTCAAAAGAAATAACTCTGATAATATTAAACAATTAAAGTTGTTTTGAATGGATGATAGATAGTGGAATGTGATACATTCAAAATGAGAATGAACTGTAGCCCAGTTGTAGCACAAAATTTACACATAACACAAAACTGAACTTGTGATTGGGGTCCTTTGGTAGAAACAATTCTCATTTTCCTGTAGAATGTAGATTACCGGTATATGCTTAACGTAGACAGTCATTGCGTTGAACAAATTGCAAAATTTACAAATGATAAACAATGATCTTCTTTTATACACAGATTTAAATTTAACTTCACTTTGACAAAACAAGGTAGTTTTTGAGGGAGTTTAAGAATTTTTTAAAGGAATCAGGATGGTTTTCATAGTTTTATATTAGCCACATGTCCACATCTTCATCAAAATCACCATCTTTTCATATTCTTTTTAAAATAGTTGTTCCTATGAGAATAATACTTTTACAATCTTTGTTGATATTGCCTGATTACTTCAATAAAATATTGTTTATGAGATGTTGTAATGGGCTTTCTCAAATCTCTGATCATCCAGAAATGCTATTTTAATTAAAAACAGATGTACTACATGACATCAGTAGATACAATAAGAAGCTGATAGTTTCTCATGGCGGACATTAGATACTGACAATGTATCTGCTTGTAACAAAATCTTTGGATACTTTCAAAACTACAGTTATTCAAACACTAAGCATGCTTATTTTTTGGTCCAGGGGGAGTCAACTTTTTGACACTTTGCTCGATGCTCAGTTATTTGTATTACAAGGATCTATTACTGCTATATCCATTCTTATCTTGTCTAAAGGCCTCTGCATACCATTCCGTGTGGTCGTATCAAATTATCAATGCATCTTTGAATTTTGTTTCATAAGCTTGTCTTTACTACCCCGTAAATAGGGTGAGCAGATTTTAAGTGAGCTGCTCCATATAATCTTTCCTCTTGAAACCCTCCGGTTATTTTTTTTTTGAAAATTTTTAAAATCTGTCACATGCAAGAAACACTGTGTCCTGTCTTATGCAACCTACCCAAATATTAAACCATATGGATACTAACAAAAAATTAAGGGCGTTGTGCCAGAAACTCTCCTGGACAAGGTCAGAAGGAAAGAAAAACAAACAGATTTAAAAAACAATTATTAGAGCCTTGGTGAGGCCATTTCAGGGTGGAAAATACTTTTAACATAAATTTGGTTGAAAAAAAATTGGACTCACCCGCAGATTTCAAGACACCGTTGTGAAGGGATACTTAACTGTCTTGTCATAATTTACAACTACTGCAGTAGTAGTTTATTTGCTAACAATTTTAGACAATTAAATGGTATTATAGATTACCATCACTGGGTTACACAAATTTTGTCAGGAATCAGTTTATGTTCGAGGATGTGTTTGTTTGTCTATCTTTGTTCATGATGACACCAAATATAATGAACAGGGGCCGATTTCACAAAGGGACTTAAGTCCAGATTTAGACTTAAGTTTAAGACTTTGGTCTTAAATTTTGTCAGAAGAATGTTAAGTCTGTGGTCTTAGACTTAGCGGATTTGACAAAGCAGCTAAGTCCATGATATTGCTAAGTCAGTGGACTTAACTTTATGTCTGGGAGGTAGTGGGCTTAAATTTTGTAAAGAGGACTTAAATATGGCTGCCATAAACTTTTCTCCACTTCAAAATTTGAAATGGCTGTAAATAAAGTATAATTACACAGAACACCTCACTAAAGTGGTCTTTGGGAAGTTTATATGTGGCAACAAGGTTTTCCATTTCAAAACAGCCCTTATCCTCAGACAAAATACATCAAATGAAGGATATATGGCACCAATATTTTATTTTGAACAGATATAAAAGGGTCACATGACACAGAAAACCACTGTGGTTATTTGATAAGCTTGGACTTAGCTAAGTCACCTTTGTGAAATCCATTTTAAGTCCCAGACTTAGCTAAGACCAAAGTCTTAGATTTAAGTCCCTGACTTAGCCACTAAAGGGACTTAGTTTAAGTCCTTTAGTGAAATCGACCCCAGAGCTTTATGATTTTTTACGTGGGTTGGGCAACTTGGGCCTGGCCAAATGAAGAAGTGATTAAATATTGGATCAAAGTTTCCAGTTTCCATGTATGTTCAATGCCTTTCAATCGTCATAAAGTTTTTTTTTATACAGGTAGGGCCTGGTCCAAGGAAGGAATTATTACAGGGTGATTTAGGAATACTTTTTAGTTTGAAAAGCCTAATCTAACATGACATGCTTGTGTCCGTGATTCTGATTGGTCGATCACCTTTGTAAAACCGAGCATAACCTCACGCCCATTCATACAGAGGTTGACGATAATCCCACTTCCCTTTCTTAAAGCCAAATTACGAAAAATATGCACTACAAATCTTCATCAAAACAGTCAGAAAACAAGGAATAAATGTGAAAAATATGAAATGTCATGTTAGAATAGGAATAAAACACTCCTAGCGTGGGGTTATGCATAGTTTACAGCTCATGAGAAACACTCAGGCTTTGCCTTCGTGTTACTAATATTACTATTCATTGTAAAACCCTGCATAACCCCACGTTAGTCGTTTGTTATTCCTTAATCGACCATTACAAATTTGAGCCTTGAGCAAGACTATATAGTTTACAACAACAACATCAGGGCTGATGTCTTTACCTGTTACAAGCTACAAAAAAACTCTGAAGGCTCAAGTTTCTTTGCAGTTAGGGAAAGTTTTCAGTTCAGATAATGGAGTTTCAGTTTCTATAATATAGTCATACATGTATTGACTTTTAAAGCAGCTTACAGCTAAGAGTCTGTCTGACTAGGTTCTATCTTTTAACATGTATGAGTGCTTTATGAATACCAAATATCTGTGTGCATGTTTGAAGATATCATGCAAATTTGAGCCTTAAGCAAGGCTACAGATCCTGTTATCAAAATCCAGTCAAACTAAACTCTACATCTGATCTATATAATCTGTGGTGAAACAGAGTTTTAACATGTTTTGACTGGGTCATTTTTGTTCAAGTTTTGAGATAGAACTGGACATGAAAATGCAGTATCCAGATAACCATAGTACTTGTGCACAAGAGTAAAGATAGTTGGATTCGGATCCATTTTAGGTGTATTAAGGGCCGAAACTGGGTTAATTTAGATCAACTTACAAATGGCTAATAATATATACGATTAATCTATTCCTTTAATTGGGTTGCTTCCTATTAAAATGCGTTTACTGTAGTATTTTAGGTACATGTGAATATCACTTTTACTCTTTACTTTGTAGAGGGTAATAATTAAATTATACTCCATGGAAAAAAGAGTTTAAGTGACGAAAATGATATACACTTACTCGTTTTAGGCAAGTCCTCCTCTCAGAAAGATATGCACATAGAATTTATATCTCTACCACTTTCAAATACCTTCTTCTTTTGTTAGATTGCATATAATCTTTAAATCTTTCAATCTTTGCTGCAAGTTACAAATCACTTCTATAAAATGAGCTTTATCATTCACAGCAATCTAAGTATTTCAAGATTCCTACATAACAATTTCTTTATAAGTCAATCTCCTTCTCGTGCATATACAATCCTATTTTTTTTAAAGAAAAAAACAAGAACAATATTAATCTGAATCAGTTATGTCCCATTGTGAAAGCTGAATTCAGGAAGTGTGGCGAGTAGATACTTGACAGAGTGTCTCATTCCTTGTGCACAGTATTTGAAACTCTTCCCCTCTTGGTTTGCTAGTTATTGATTTCTAAAGCAACACAAGGAGAAGTATTATGCTTTCTCCTAAATAAACACCATATACAAAGCTCTGCTATTGTGTGTACAAAGTCACGGATTGATGCTTTTCTACAAATATATACCCATACTAGTATATATATGTGATCTTAAAACTCTCAAGACACACAAAAGTCATGAGGGTCCTTATTTAGGAAGGATATAAATATATATGTATTATTCATTGGGGAAAGTTTGTGTTCCCCATCAGTTTTCACATTTGTTTCTATTGTTTACACTTCACAAATTCTTCACATAAAATATATTCATGCAAAACAGGCTGTCTGGAAGAAGATTTCATGCTGTTGGGTGTGTAGCATACAACTGTGGCTCCTTTTTTTGTTAAATGTGTGCATATGCTAACTTTAACTTTTATGTATATAAATACATGTATATATGTGTACTTAGATATTTATATAGGGTATGTATAAGAAAGAAATAAAGCTCAAAATCTGAGAGGGGAACAATTACACACACAGTAGACATTAAACAGGACCTGTTTTGCCAGTGAGATCTGATTTGCCACAAAGTTGGAACACATGTTTGTGAAGCACAAATGATTATATCTGTGCAGTTTTAATCTAGGAAGTCTTTTTTTTTTTTTTTTTTTTTGATCAGAAGAACTGTTAGTGTGTAATGGTTGAATTGTATTTGTAGACACACAAATGAGTTGGTAATATTGGGCAAGGGTTGGAGTTGATTATAAACCACCTTTCGGACACAGGTAGGTGGCTTATAAGTTACGTTTTTGTCATAATTTTCTATAATTTTGTGTTGATATTTAAAGTTACTATATCGGAAGGCTCATTTGGTAATCTGGTGTGTTGGCTTATTTTTTAAAGTGTTGTATACTCGAAACAGGGATTTGTACTATTTTAGAAAGAGATGCACATCATTAAACAGTGGTAAAACTAATATTTCTTGTATGTAAGATTTAATTTTTGTGAAAATTGCAAATGCAAGTGTTATGCACACAATTTACTAGTTTAAATAATTGTATAAAATGTGGTACGGACAAAATATATTGGGACAAAAAGTATTAACCTAAAAAAACGGGACAGAAAGTATTTGGATAAAAAGAATTGCAACTAGGACAAAAAGTATCTTATATTTTTATTTTAAGAATTTGTTATCTTATAGTTGCATGTATTAGTATGATTCTTTTATCTGTGATCAGGTTTTTCTTTTGAACTTTGTAATACTCGTTTATTGCTCAACTTACCAGAGCAAACTTGGCCAGAGCAAAGATGGCCTTGCTTAATTGCGATTACATTATTATCTTCTTTTGATGCATACTATGCTTTTATGTTGCAAAACTTTAAAAGACTTAAATTAATAATGAATTTTGCTTTGATGCTAAAGTCAAGAAAACAAGGAACCACATCCAATGAAGTTGAGATAATCCAATTATGTTAATTCCGAATAATAACATAGAATTATTTGTGTGCATACCACTGTATGATACATGACACTAAAAAAATATAGAAATATAAAAAAAAAATACATAAAATATAGAAAACTGCATAAAATATGTAAAAATGTATCAGAAATATATTTTGCCCTATGTCTGATACTTTTTACCCCACAGCCCTTAAGGGCTGTCGGGGTATTGTTTTCACCCATGGTGTCCGGATGGGCGGTCGGTCGGTCGGTAGGAAAAGTTTGTCTGGCCTGTATCTCAGGAACAGTAAGGTGTATTAAGTTGATACTTGGTAGGGACATTTGTTAGGTGGTGTAGGTGTGCAACATCATGGTGTGACCTTGATTTGACCTTGCTGCAGTGACCTTGAGTTTGAAAATCTTGTCCGGGCTATATCTCTGAAACCGTAAGGTGTAGGAAGTTGATACTTGGTAAGGACATTGGTTAGGGGGTGTAGGTGTGCAACATCATGGTGTGACCTTGATTTGACCTTTGACCTTGCCATAGTGACCTTGACCTATAAAATCATGTCCAGGCTATATCTCGGAAACCGTAAGGTGTAGGAAGTTGATACTTTGTAGGGACATTGGTTAGGGGGTGTAGGTGTGCAACATCATGGTGTGACCTTGATTTGACCTTTGACCTTGCCGTAGTGACCTTGACCTATAAAATCTTGTCTGGGCTATATCTCGGAAACCGTAAGGTACAGGAAGTTGATACTTGGTAGGAACATTGGTTAGGGGGTGTAGGTGTGCAACGTCATGGTGTGACCTTGATTTGACCTTTGACCTTGCTGTAGTGACCTTGACCTATAAAATCTTGTCCGGGGTTATTTCTCAAAAACTGTAAGGTGTAGCAAGTAGATACTTGGTAGGGACATTGGTTAGGATGTGTTTTTACCCCTCACAATCAATACCTCACAGTAATCCAATGCATAATTTTGAAACCTCTGTTCTGCAGTGTAGTATTTAACACTAACTATACAATATTGTGTCTGGGATGATTATTTCTGTTTGAGGATATTTTCAACAGCATAGTCTTCCTTTTTTCTGGTCACTTGAACTTTAAAATGTTTTAATTTTTCAACTTATTTGGACGCCATGTTTTTGTTTTCAAAAATCTTTTTCTAATTAATGAAAACTTTCAGTTTAGATACTAAAGTTTCAGTTTATATAATTACACAGGACTCTTACATATGCTGGCTCTTATGAGAATCTTAGATACATGTACTCCTACATATGCTTTTTCAGTACCAAATATTTGTGTTCAAGTTTAGAAATGTAAGGAGGGGGCCACGGTGGCAGAGTGGTAACACTCTCGCCTCCCACCTCTGCGGCCGGGGTTCGAACCCCGTCATGGCCGTAAGTGGGAAAGCTGGTAGTTGCTTGCCGTTGGTCGGCAGTTTACAGTACAGAACCCTAGCGAACTATATGTACTGGTTTCCTCTGCCCTTCCAACTACCCGTCGTGATATGACCTGTACAGTGTTGAAAGTGACGTAAAACCCCAAATAAACAATAGAAATGAAGGTACAAATTTAAGTTTTAAGCAAGGCTAGTGTAAAATGAACATATCAGATAATCCTTAGTAATAAGACTCGGTCTGGTGTTCACAAAGTGGATCATCTAAAGATATTAAAAAATCATCTCTAATATACAGCTTTTCGTGATACACAAAAACTGATTTTTGGCTCATATGTTACCAATTATGTTCCCTTGTGTACATATATAACCAGATCAGCTGATTCTCTGTCTCAGAAATATGTATAGGTTAATGGCCAAGTAAGTGTCCAATGTTGGACACTTACTTGAACACAGAACACAAAAGATATAAAGATTGACATACCATTACATCACAAAAGCACAAGCAACATAGAATCGACCTATAAACTGCAAGAACATTACATAACTCATTACTACATTATAGAATTATGAAACTAAGGGTTAACCTCAACTTAAACTTAAGTCTTAAAATGCTAAATTTTTGCACTGTGATAATATGGTCAAAATCACAAAGTGGCCAATAGTGAAAGATATTGAACACTTTAATAAAAGAAAAACTCTCAGATGTAATTTAAATTGGTATAAACACCAGTTTATGTAAAAAAGTAAAAGTATGTTATGAAAACAGAAGGAAGTTTTCTTTTCCTCATGGTTGTGCTTTGATAATGTCGTGACTTTAGACTTCTCTGTGTGAATGACTCTCAATATCCTCCTGTTTTAGTGTGAAATTAGGTCATCACTTTGGCATTTCTTGAAAAGGATATAATTTGGAGTGTTGTTTTTTTTCATATGCTTGGGGGTTACACTAAATTGGGGGAGTTATTTACACTTGTCCAAATAAGGTAAAATCTATTTTATAAAAATCAACATTCAGACAAGTTTCATGCAATTTAAAAAGTAAGTGGTTTAATTGTTTATTTTTTCCCAATCATTGAAAGTTTAAATAGTCAGTTTAAGTAAAAGTACATGAATCCAATTTGACACATAACAATTGGAATGAATTGCTATGGATATATTTTGGGCTATAACACCTTTCAAATATGATTTATATTGCACACCTTAAACTATATTCACTCCATTTAAATTGACCCTCACTGTATGCTGATTTCACTTGATTTTATAATACTTTGTGTTGACTTTGTTTGATCTCATGCAGAAATATTCAGGTATTTAGCATTTTTTTTTGTAAAGTTTGTACAAGCACGAAAACTTTTAAGCTTGAAAGATATTGTTATAGAATCTGAGATGGTTTCATTTTTATTATATTTTGTTGAAAATTGATTATTTAATATGTCATTGCATGATATCTTCATGACATAGTGCCTGTGTTTGCAATTAGCGTTAGGTATATTACTCAGTAGTATTCAAGGTACAAAAATCACTGCCCAATAACTAGATCACACAGCTGCCTAGCGTTATGCATACGATGTTGAAATAGTTAGCTCGTCCGGGTTCAATTCTGGCTCAGTGCAGTATGTCTTTTAGTAGTATCTGTTTGCTATAATAAGTTTGGGTTCATGTTTGAGTAGGATGTGTTCCACACAAAGTGGACAGCATTTTGGGACATAATTTTTTTCAAAATGTTTGAAAAAGCTGCCACTTAGCTATCATGTGCTAAACTAAAATGTACACATTAGATGGTTGGAGGAGAGAGGTGGGAATGGCTGTGGGGCGACAAATTTTTAAAATTTGTTAATAGTTCATAAACACTGGAGTGTTTTTATTTGGCAGGCAGTAGATATATTTTTTTAAAAACATTGACATTTGATCACTTTTGGCTGTTGGGTACCTCTGTGGTAATTGGTTCAAATCCAGTGAGATTTACGGAGGACCTGTCCTGATGTGACCTTAACTGTTGAAAGGAAGATAACCTTGACACAATTTTTTGTGTTTATTTTTAGGTATCACAATTTCAATTACAAGAATAAATAAGAGAGGTTTCTTTAACAGTAGACGCCAAGAGAATTGAAACGGGAGTAACCGGCTAGATATGGTGAAGTGGGCTGGATTAATGCTCTGTCTGATGTGTGAGTATTAAAATAAAAATTAAGAATCATTCTTTGGATTCAGTGGCCGACATGGTCAGTTTCTTTGTCAGGGCCGGGATTCACAAAAGGTCTCAAGTCTTAGACATTTTTTTTTTTTGCTTAGACCAGTCTTAAAGTTATGACTTTTGTCTTAGTTAAGATTTCTCTTAAATTGGGATTCACAAAAAGTGCTCAGCAAAATCTTAGCTGAGACAAAATTTGTGCAAAAAGTCTTAACTGCTTTGAATTCAAATTAACAAATTTTAGTAAAACAAAAACATTTTTCAGCGATAAATACACCAAACATGCTCTTCAAAATTATAAAACAGATTTGTTACTTCTTTTTTGTAAAATTATGTAAAAATCTCAGTCTTTGTGTTTTATTGTGAGTCAGCCATCTTTTATGACAATATTTTTAGCACAAGAAGGTAAAATGTGGAATTTTATAGGTAATTAAATGATGTAAATTTCTATTACAATCAACAGAAATTACTTTTATAGAAATTATAGATCCCCATAGTATATTTTTTGTTGGCATAACAAAGAGTAAAATGTAAATACATGCAATGGAATATTTTAAAAATGACTTAAGTCTGCTATGCAGTGGTCTTAAAGTTATGACAAAATCTAAGACAAATTTTTGTCTAAGACCTTTTGTGAATCCCATTTTGTCTAAGTAAAAAAAAGTCTTAACTTTATGACAGAATTCTTGCACAGTTAATACTTTTCTCTTAAAGTTAAGACAAAATTTTGTCGAAGACCTTTTGTGAATCCCGGCCCAGGGTTCCTTGCCAATAGGCAGTTAAAGTGTTTTTTACTTTCCACAGAACAATATTGAAGTATTTTTACTTTCCACAACAGGATGCCAGTCTCTTGCATGTTAACCTCCCTTATTATTGTTGGAGACTATTAATTTTTTGTACTTCTGGCCCTAGGTGAAGAGGGACATATGGTTAAAGTACAATCTCAGTAAGCTGGCCAAGGCTCAAACTCCAAATATTTACTTTGAAGACCGACACCTTAACTACCAGGATATAGAGGCCACAAGTATTACAATATCAGGGGTATAATCCATGATTCTGATCAAACTTCGACAGTGCTCAGTCACATTTCACTATGTTTGTCTATTTGCCTACATGGTGTAGCTGAGAGGACCTTGGTGGCCCAGTGGTTAGCAAGTTTGGCATCTAATCACAGGCAGTAACCTCTGTGTGGGTTCGACTCCCATAAAATGGCAATACTGAAGACCTGTCTCAATATGACGCTTGCTGTTCAACGAGGCATTAAACCCTAACTTTGACTTTATATGGTGGAGCTTGACCAGTTCCCATCTGAGCACTGAAGTTGAGCAGCACTGCGCTTGGTTAGTACTTGGATGGGTGACCATCTGAGATCTGGGCCAGGTATCGGCAGATACATAGTGACTCAGATGGTCAATTAAATGATGGTTCTATCATAATATAACTGATACAAGGTACTAGGAATGATGTTAAAATCAATCAGTCAGTCATATTTGTCACGCAGTGAAAATTCGTAAATGTATCCCTCAATTGCCAAATGGTCAACAAGTTTGTCACATCATCACATGTGGTTAATACTGATGTGGTGTCCCAGTGTTGCCTTCTCTGTTAAAGGGAGGCAGAAACCAGTAAGTGGACCTAACACATAGAGTAAGAAATAGGAAGCTAACCACAGTATATGAAATTCACTGGTGGAAAATCCTCTTCTATTTCCTGTTACATGGGGCAGTTCTTTACATGTTTGTGATTTG
Organism: Sabellastarte sp. h YS-2021; assembly: GCA_964017235.1. NCBI lineage: Eukaryota > Metazoa > Annelida > Polychaeta > Sabellida > Sabellidae > Sabellastarte > Sabellastarte sp. h YS-2021. The sequence goes on from OZ024928.1 coordinate 88,529,089, forward strand.
TGTGACTAAATTTGGCCTCTCAGTCTCCCCTGATACAAGATCAGAATGAAAATTCAGTTTCTTTTGATTATTCTTAAATTGTGTTCCCCAGTGGAAAATTTCAATTTCTTACTTCAGTTTCTTTTGATTATTCTTAAATTGTGTTCCCCAGTGGAAAATTTCAATTTCTTACTTTATGACACAAATTTTTCATACAGAAAAACAAAATTTTTAAACTTGCCAATTGAATTTAATAATGTCATGATTCCAGCCCTTCATTAAAGTTAAAAAAATTATAAAAATAGTGAAGCTTTGTTTAAACAAACTAAAAGATTTTTTTTTCTTTTTTTTTTTTTTTTTGGGGGGGGGGGGGGGGGGGGGGGATGCTATTCCATGCTGTCCCAGCTGTTTTTCTATTGTCAAAGTATCTCATCTCACAGCCTTCTGAAAGGCTCAGTTTTATCATGCATACAGTTAATTTGATTTACACATACTGTATAAATATATGTGCATACAGGACAGGCATATTTATAAATAGGGGACCTGAGTAACCTGGTTGTTAAGTTTAGTAAATGATTTATTGGCTGTCACTTCCGTAGGTTAGTGATAGCTTTGAATCCAGTTATTCATCATATGTGGCAAATACATGGTGGCCTGTCCCGATATGACGACCACTGTTAAAAGGAAACTAAAACAACAAAGTGTTTCTTCTTCTATTTTTTTTTTTTTTTTGAAAAATAGACACACACACACACACACGCACAAAAAAAAAAAAATAAATTAAAAAAAAAATTTTGTCTTGAAATTCCAACATTGAAGCAAATATAATCATTTAGGCTTCATTGTACCTTTAATACTCAGTGTATGGTATAGGGCTGTTATTTACCAGTGTAGTCTTCTATGAATAGAATAATAAACTAATCTTTAGTTTGTTTGGTATCGGCAGTTTTGCAAATATACTTGTGGAAATGACCTCAAATACCATAAGTCTTTTCCTGTAACTTTTGTAAGAAACTTGTGCATCTTTTTGTTGTTTTTATGCTAAAATGAGTACATGTACTTGTTAAAACGGTAGTAAAGTAGTAAGTATACTTAAGTACAGAATTCATTGTTTTTTTCAGCCTTATATTTCTTACGTCGAAACAAAACTAGCTTGTCCATTGCTTTCAACAGAGGCAAGTTTACTTCTAATATCCCACCAGGATTAAAAGAAATTGTCTTTTGTATTACACTAAACTACCGGTATATTTCACAATGATGAAGTTCTGGTGACTTCATGGTATGTGAGCATGATTGCCAGTACTAAATAAGCCAGTGTCCTGGACCTTAATCAAGGCTACCAGTGAAGACATATAATTGCCTTTGTGAAAATTTTGTGACAAAAAGTTTTATGTCAAGTGAAGATGTTATTTAAAATAAGAATTTTATTGCGTTAATACATCCTATCCAATGGACAATTGCTTTACCGGTCGGCGCGACCGGTCCCGCCAAACGCCAGAAAAAGACGTCCTGTATATAATACCAGCAGGACCGGTCAGTAGTGTGCATTCGCTAGGTGGCGCATCATACTTGCTTCCTGTCTAGACAGAGTGACGTCAGTTCATCTTTTTTGTTTGGCGCGTGTAGTGTGCAGACGCGTTTTGAAGTTATCTCCAAGTTTGAAGAAAACGCGGTTCATTCTACGAATTTAAAGCTTATTTTCATCTGACAATATATATATTGTGTTACATACATATCAGGGCCTCTCCAGGACTTTAACGAGGCATTATCCAGCATTTTATAGCCAGTTTTGAAGATTTTCTGTGTACTTGTCGTCGAGAGGAAATCGTGGGTGAGAGGTCGTGTGTTGTCCCTGCAGCATTCCTTCTTCTGTTCAGAAATGTATATTTACCACGATTCGCCCTCCATTAATTTCTACATTGTCGAGTAACACTGCGTGTATGTCGACGAGAAGAATTTAGAAGGAAAGAAGAATGCATCGTCTGACGTCATCACTTCCAGCATATGCTGGTCACGTGACACAGGCCTGGTCACGTGATACGCATTCAACTATGGAGGTCACGTGATACGCATTTATCAATGGAGGAATCGTATTTTTTCAACAGAAGTTTTCATCAGAAGAAGACGACCATTTATTAATCAACAACCATTTTTTAACTGGCAAGAAGAAATCCAGCAACTCGCCTGTTGGTGTGAAGATATTAGATGACATTTGGTCACTGCAATCTGCGTGTTTTTGAAGTGCCGGTCATGTGACTTCACAGATCTCCATACACGACCGGTAAGGCTAGCAGAAGAAATTGTGGCTCCACAGATCCCCAAGTGTGACCGGTTCAGCTAGCAAGAAGATGACCAGGTCTAGACCCCTTGTCCTGAATTTTACCGGTACCAGTTCTGCTCAGACTACCGGTGGGGTCTCCAGCTAGCCCTCTCCCCCCCTTTGACCCTACCTTGGTACGGGTACTGGGGCAGGTTGAGAGTAAGAAGATCTACCAACCGGTTACAGAGGATGGGCCTACCGGGAACCGGTTATAAAAGTTGCTCCAGCTAGCTGTCCAGGTCACTGATTTTATGCTGCCTACAATACCGGTTACAGAGCCTACCTACTGGGTGCCGGCTACACAGCCCTCATTGACCAGTGTGCTTCCCCTTAGCCGGTTACAGAGCCAACCAGACTGGTTTACAGGCAGAAAATTCAGGTGAATTAACCAGACTGACCCTGGCTGTTTGAAGAATCTGATTACAGAGAGAATTTTCTGGTTACACAGAGTTCTGCTGCTCCCACCATCCCAGTGCTGACAGCAGGCTAACCAGTTGCAGTTTTTACCAGTTACAGAGAGAATTTACCGGTTACAGACAGGTCTGCTGCTCCCACCATCCCAGTGCTGACAGCAGGCTCACCGGTTACAGAGAAAATTTTCTGATTACACAGATCTGCTGCTCCCACCATCCCAGTGCTGACAGCAGGCTAACCAGTTACAGAGAGATCTGCTGCTCTCACCATTCCAGTGCTGACAGCAGGCTCACTGGTTACAGAGTTTACCGGTTACAGAGAAAATGTTCTGATTACACAGATCTGCTGCTCCCACCATCCCAGTGCTGACAGCAGGCTAACCGGTTACAGAGAGATCTGCTGCTCTCACCATCTAAGTGCTGACAGCAGGCTCACTGGTTACAGAGTTTACCGGTTACAGAGAGAATTTACCGGTTAACCGAGGTTACTGGTTACAGAGAGATCTGCTGCTCCCACCATCCCAGTGCTGACAGCAGGCTAACCGGTTACAGAGAGATCTGCTGCTCTCACCATCTAAGTGCTGACAGCAGGCTCACTGGTTACAGAGTTTACCGGTTACAGAGAGAATTTACCGGTTAACCGAGGTTACTGGTTACAGAGAGATCTGCTGCTCCCACCATTCCAGTGCTGACAGCAGGCTCACCGGTTACAGAGAAATCAGTTGTTCCCATGGGCAGAAGGCGACTTAAGGCAACAAGTCCAGTGAGGACAACAGGGTCACCAGTTAGAGATTTGCCGGTGACAGTCAGATAGACAGGAAGTTCTTCAGTAAATTGCCTCAACCAACCGGTTACAGAACCTACCGACGGGTTCTGGCTTACACAACCTCCAGGGACCAGTAGCTTCATACCAAGCCGGTTACAGAGTCTACTGGTCTGGCTTATAGACAGAAATTCCAGTGAAGAAACCTGATTGAAACTGGAACACCAGCTTACCGGATTGCCAGATCCACCAAGTGATCAAATAATGATAGAGCTGTGGCTGTCTGAATGCTTGGTTACAGAGAAGCACCAGTTTACCGGTTCATTACCAGTTAAGTGGCTTACCGGTTACTGAGAAGTGTTGGTTACAGAGAAAACCTTCTGATTCCAACATTACGGACAGGAAGAAGGCAGTTCTGTTAGATAAGCCTACCTCTGCTGAGACGTAGTCGCCCAGTTCTGCCAGCTCAAATGGGTTTTTTCGCAGGACTACGGATCCACCAGGAACCGGTTACAGAGCATTGCTTAACCTATAACCGGTTAGGCCCTGGTACTGGGCAGGTCCACAGGACTGGCTAACAGACCAGCAAAGTCTTTTAAGGGTCCAAATGGCCATCTTAGACCAACCAGTTGCTGTCTGAGGAATCTGGTTACAGAGAAATTCTTAGACCAGTCACTCGTCCTGGTGAGATGACTGTCTCAACCTGCCTGATCAGTCAGCCAGTTACTCTTGCCAGTGAGATGCGGAACTCAACCACATTGGTTAGAATACTGCCAACAAGAAGTCTGCTGTACCAGTTATTCTAGAGATGCCATTGATCCAGCCTCCGAAACTGGTCAACCCAGCTTGCCTTTTTACCCAGCTCGTGACCAGTGTCAGCTGACACCAGGGGCATGAGTTTGCAAACTCAAGCTTTCCCTCAAGATTACAACCCTTTTCTGGTTTGTCACAACTGAAGCAATGGGAAATTTATCTGTTAATTGGACCAGGGGTCACAGTGTTCATAAATGGCTATTAGTGTTTCCACAGTGGGGTTCTGTGGAAATGACCTTATGTCGCAGATCCCCTTTGGATGGTTTCCTACTGTGTGGATCAGTGAACCTGTCGCCAGTGTTGACACTGGTATTTTTGCACCAACCTGCCGGTTCAAACTTGGGCCACCCTAGGGGCCAGCCTCAAGTTTATATGAACCTCCCAGGAAGGCTACACCCTCCCCTGCCAGAAACGACCAGTTTGACCAGTTCTCCAGGCAGGATTTTGGTTCAGTATCCTAAATGATTCAGCTGGAATTTCAGGAACCACATGAACCTCTCTTCAGCCAGGGGAGTGGCTAACTTCAAGGTTGCATACTCCCTCACCCTTTTCAACCAACAAGGAAATGCCAGCTCCCACCAAACCAGTCTCCAACATACACAATCTCTAGTAGCTCTGTGTCAGGAGTAAGTTTGAATGGTATCATGAAAAATTAGAACTGGACCTCGAGCAAGTCTTTGACTTGAGAGACTACCAGTTCAGCCTGAAAGAGGGCAAGGTGAGACCCACCCTAGAGCATTTGCAGACGTTATCTGCAATCCAGAAACTTCTCTCCGGATCGACATGCCCGATCCGGCGGCTCATGCCCCTGATAGCATTACTGACAGCCATAGCAAAGCCCGTCCACATAGGTGGCCTTCCTCATCAGGCCGATACAGTGGCACTTGATAAATAGCTGGAGAGTACCTGAATCACCAAAAGGTGATCCCAGTTCACTCCACCCTCAGCTAAAATCGTGGCTGCAGAAGGCCATGTGCTTCAAGGTCAACCATTACATCTACTGTATATGCTCTGCAAATCCTTATAGATGCATTTAGAAGGGTGGGGTGCTCACTTAAGGGAACACACTGCAAGGGGAACCTGGCCCCTTCCGAAGCAAGTTACACTTTAATATCTGGAATTTAAGGTGGCCTTTTGGCCCTAAAGAGTTCCAAAACCTCTGCTTGAACAATATTGCTGTTGTAGCTACAGACAACCCCATGGTGGTTTTCTGTATAAAGGGGGGATGGAATCGGACAGCCTTTGGGCCCTCTTGTGGAGAATTCTGACCTGGTGTACCAGACACAGGTGACTCAGAACCCGACACATCCACAGCCGGCCGAATGTGATAGCAGACAAGCTATCCAGGCTAGGACAGACCATTCAACAAAATGGTCCCTCCATCCAGAGGTATTCAAGCAATATGCTCCCGGTGGCAGCATCCTCAAGTGGACCTGTTTGCCACCAGGTTCGACAACTACATCTCTGTCTCACCAGTTCCAGATCCTCAAGCCTGGGCAGTAGATGCCTTCAGTCTACTTTGGGAGGACCTGGACCCATATGCCTTCCCACCAGCAGCTATCTTGGGCAAAGTGGTGGGAAAGTTGCAGGACCACCCGTGCAACAACTCATACTGATTGCACCAGGGTGGTCCAACATGCCTTGGTTCTGGGACCTGGAAACCATGTCCAGTCAGATCCCACTGTGTGCACTTTCTGCCTGACTTTTGACTCAGTTACTCAACCAGACCCTTCACAGGAACCTGGTAAATCTGAATCTACATGCCTGGCCCCTAGAGCCCCAGCTACCAAGGAAGCAGGGCTTCCCTGAGGCAGTGGCAGCTCGAATTGAGGCTCCTCCAGAGGATCAAACAGATCAGTCTATGAGGCAAGTGCACCATATGTTTTACACGTGGTACCTCAGTAATCAGATGGACTTCTGGGCACCACCTTTAAAAGCTATAGCTGACTTCCCTTTGTACCTTTTCAAGACAGGAAGTTACAGCCGGGCACCATTGATGGCTATAGACCAGCCATTGTTAACAATTTGGGAATTTGCCCATTAATGTCAGCAACGATGAAAATCTCACTGATCTCCTGGATAGTTTCCACAGAGACAGATCCAAGGGAAGAGGGGCATCCCCTCTTGGAACCTTTCCCTGGTTCTACACCAGCTGACAAGGTTCCTTTTTGAACCCCTTAAGGAGGCCTCCCTGAAGCACTTGACTATCAAGACTGTCTTCCTGTTGGCCTTAGGTTCAGGCAAGCGAAGGGTGAGACCCATGCTTGGCTGCATAACAACCTCAGACACCAGATTGGTCCATGGTGTCTTTCTACCCCTCAGCCAGCCTTCCTTCCAAGAATCAGCTAGCCAAAGAGAGTCCAGACAGTGTGGCCCCTGTGGTTAATGCAGCCCTGGTCCCCACTCTGGATAGGTCACAGGTCCTGGTGTCCAGTCAGAGCCCTGTGTTACCATCTGGGTAGGACCTCAGATCTTAGGCATAACAAGGAGCTGGTCTTTGTCTCCTTCCAAGAAAGTTTTCGACAAGGACATCTCTCCTGCCACTATCTCCTCATGGATCAAGCTACTGTGATCCTATGCTATGAGCTCTCTGACCAGTAAGCCCTCGCCTTGCATCAGGTCAAAGCCCATGATGTTAGGGCTTTTGCTGCTTCTAAGGCATTCCAGTCAGGAGTCTCCTTAGAACAGTCCTCAGCCTTCCACTGTAAGTCATATATCACCTTCACACAGTTCTGAAGGATGTGGCTGGGGCTGATTTAGAGCCTCTTTTCTTGGGCCTAGTAGTGGCTGCTCAGCAGATCCACAAATAGCCCTTATATTGAGATTTGTATACATGTACATAGTGTAAATAGCTCATGAATCTATTGACATGCTTCCTTCGGGAGGTTTATTTGCCTTCTGGGACTGAACTCATCCCTCTCTTCCCCTACCTCAGAGCAGGTCTGTAAGAAGGGGGGGGGGACAATGCTGGTATTGCCCCGGCAACCGGGCTCTGGTAACCACCATGGACCTGTAGGTCTCCTGACTAAGTCAGCCTAGACCGTAGGGTAAAAAATTTTGTTACCATTTATGAGTTCATTCTAAGTCCCTAGTAACTTACCCGCCGACCAAGCGGTAGTTATTCAGCAATTGTCCATTGGATAGGATGTATTAACGCAATAAAATTGCAAATTTAATAAGTAAATTAAATTTTTATAAGTTAATACCCTATCCAATGGACAGGCAAGGCCCTCCCAACCGACCCCGCTATCAGCTTACTAGGGGTCTAAATCTGTTTAGACAACGAAAAAGATGAACTGACGTCACTCTGTCTAGACAGGAAGCAAGTATGATGCGCCACCTAGCGAATGCACACTACTGACCGGTCCTGCTGGTATTATATACAGGACGTCTTTTTCTGGCGTTTGGCGGGACCGGTCACGCCGACCGGTAAAGCAATTGTCCATTGGATAGGGTATTAACTTATAAAAATTTAATTTACTTATTAAATTTGCAATATTGATTTTCTGTTTTTGATTTATTCATTGCAGTCTGATTTAATTAGATTGAATCATTTTTACACCACAGGCCTTAAGGGCTGTCGGAGTATTGTTTTCACCCATGGTGTCCGGACGGGCGGGCAAGCGGGTGGCGGGAAAAGTTTGTCCTGGCTGTATCTCAGAAAAGTGTAGAAAGTTGATACTTGGTAGGGACATTGGTTAGGGGGTGTAGATGTGCAACATCATGGTGTGACTTTGATTTGACCTTTGACCTTGCCGTAGTGACCTTGAGCTTGAAAATCTTGTCTGGGCTATATCTCGGAGACCGTAAGGTGTAAGAAGTTGATATTGGGTAGGGACATTGGTTAGGGGGTGTAGGTGTGCAACGTCATGGTGTGACCTTGATTTGACCTTTGACCTTGCTCTAGTGACCTTGACCTATAAAATCTTGTTTGCGTTATTTCTTGGATTCCATAAGGTATAGAAGGATGACACTTGGTAGGGACATTGGTTAGGGGGTGTAGGTGTGCAGCATCATGGTCTGACCTTGATTTGACCTTTGACCTTGCTGCAGTGACCTTGACCTATAAAATCTTGTCTGGGCTTTATCTTGGAAATAGTAAGGTGTAGGAAGTTGATACTTGGTAGGGGCATTGGGTGGTTGTTGTAGGTGTGCATTGCATGGTGTAGTCCTGATTTGACCTATGATGTAGTCATAGTGACCATGAGTTTGAACATCTTGTCTGGGCTATTTATTGGATTTGGTAAGGTGTAGAAGGTGGACACTTTGTCAGGACAATGGTTAGGGGTGTAGGTGTGCATTATTGTGTGACCTTTAACTTTGGCTCTGCCAAAGTGTGTTCACCTTCAAAATTTGAGACATGTTTCTCTTATGACAAGATATATAGATTGCTGCAACTGCTCAGTATAATAATGTACTTTTGTATAAGTGGGCTGTTTCCATTGACAGCTATACTCCAATTAATAAAATTTACAGCTTTGTAATTTTTAGTTTACTGATTAATGCTAGCATTTTGCTATTAAATGTCTTTTTCATACTTTTTCTTTGTTTTAGATGTTATTTTCTCTACTTAAAAAATATTTGGAGCTTTGTATAACTGACACTGCTCTGAAAGTATCCAGATCTTTGTACTGTTTCACTACTTCTATATTTCATGGTGTCGAAAATTATTTCCCCAGGCTGTGGGGTACGGGCATCTCTGATGCTATTTTTTTTTGTTTTATATTATATGAGGTGCTGAGAGTAATTTTAGTTTCCACTGGTTAAACAATGCAAATAATGAAAAAGAATAACCATTTTGTTTCAATGCTTATTCACATAGAGTTAAAATATTATTTCAATTTGTACCTTTATACAGTAAACTGGACCTCAGAAAGACGCACAGATACAGCTATTACAACTTTGAAAGATCAGTTAATCTTTTTTTTTTGTGGTAAATATTTTCATAAAACTCTCTGGAAAGAAAAGACTTTATGTTGGGCTTCCACACTGACAACCACTGATGACCACTCAGTTGCCAATGATAGACATTACCCTTTTCACACACAGATATTAAAGGCTGATCTGATCCATTATAAAAGTATTGATTTTTACCCCACAGCCCTGAAGGGCTGTCGGGGTATTGTTTTCACCCATGGTGTCCAGATGGACGGGTGGGCAGGCGGTGGGAAAAAGTTTTTTCCAAACTATATCTCAGAAACTGTAAGGTGTAGGAAGTTGATATTTGGTAGGGACATTGGTTAGGAGGTGTAGGTGTGCAATGTCATGGTCTGACCTTGATTTGACCTTGTGTAGAAGGTTGACACTTGGTAGGGACATTGGGTAGGGGGTGTAATGTAAATGTATGTGTGCATCATGGTGTGACCTTTTTGCTCTGCCAAAGTGTGTTTGAGACATCTTTCTCTTATGACAATGATATATAGATTGCTGCAACTGATTATTATATGCACCTTTACATAATTATGCTATTTCCATTGACAGCTATTCTCCAATTAATTAATTTTACAGCTTCGTAGTTTTTAGTTTACAGATTAATGATGTCATCTTGCTATTGACAGAATTGTCTTGTTTTAGTACTTTATCTTTACATATATTTTCTTTCTCTTAGATGTTATTTTCTCTGCTTCAACATTATTTGGACCTTTATATAAGTGACACTGTGCTGAAAGTATTCCAGTCTTTGTACTGTTTCACTACTTCTGTATGTTATGGCGTTGAAAACTATATCCCCAGGCTGTGGGGTATGGGCATCTCTGATGCTATTTTTAAAAATTTTAGACCACAACTTTCCAATTGCAAACCCATTTTGATGATTCTCTTTCCTTTGAGCTCAGTGAAAACAGATTTTGGAATGAAATATGCCCTTATATAGTAATATAAAAAAAACCTTATTTGATATGTTTTTATTATTAACTTGCCGACTAACAATATCAGCAGAATGTTTACACAACTGAACATTGAGTGAAACCTGGAATTTGGTGTGTGCGTTAGCCATGGTTGGAAGCAAATAAACAGTTTCAACAAGAGCACTAAGAGAGAGCATACCTCTGCCAAGGCACATAATAATAAGTAAATAGGAAAATTGATTGTTGTTTTTTGTTTCCTGACAGTGATCCAGATCACTCTGAAAATTTAGTGGGATCTAGGTTGGACCAAGACTCATCTTTTGATTTTTACAGGAACATCCAATCGGTAATATTTGTGTAATCCTGCTAACAAACAGACCGATGAAAAAAATGGCAAATGGTTATGGAAATAATTGTATCCCCGGACAAAATTCAGTACAGTCATGCCGCCACCCCGCCGCAGAGATTTCCTTTTGGACGCAATGACTTAAAAAGTATTTTAGTTAGACCTTTCAAATTTGGTGTGTGGGTATATATGGGCAATGCCACAAACGCTATTGTTTTATGACCTTGACCTTCAATTTCAAGGTCACTGGTGGCCTTTTAAAGGTCAAAATTTGACCATTTTTTCACATTTTTGCCCAGTTCTCATATACAGAAAATTAGATCATCCTATGGCTGGTATATATAATACATATATATGTCCTCTGTAAGCATGCAGAAATTTGATCTTGAAGCTCTTCATTGAAGGTCACCCAAAGTACCTGACTGAGGCCATTTTTGGCCTTTTTGGAGGTATTTTCATACTTATTGCTGACTATATTGCATGGAAACTATTGAAAATGGCTTTGGAGGTTGAGTACATGATGGAGTACCAGGGATCCAGGCTTACTGTTTACAGAGGATTGTTGGTTACAGAGAAAATCTGCTGATTCCATAGTTATGGACAGGAAGAAGGCAGTTGTTTCATATAAGCCTACCCCTGTTGAGATGTAGTCTAATTCGCCCAGTTGTGCCAGCTCATGAGTTTTCGCAGAGCTGTCCCAGGACCCACCAGGAACTGAATACAGAGCCTTGCTTCACCTATAGCCGGTTAGGCCCTGGTACTGGGCAGGTCCACAGGACTGGCTAACAGACCAGCAGTAGCCTTTTAAGGGTCCAAGTAGCCGTCTCAGACCAAGCAGTTACTGCCCGAGGAAATTGGTTACAGAGAAATTATTATACCAGTCATTGGCTCGCTGAGATGACTTGTCTGAACTACCAGACGAGTCAGCCAGCCTACTGTCAGGACCTCCTAGCTGATCGAAAGTGACTATAGATAAGAAGACTTTCCCAACGAGATTTGTCCAACTACCTGTCAGCCTTATCTTATCAGACTCCATACCAGCCAGTTACTGGTCCCGGTGAGATGCCGAACTCAACCGGACTGGTCAGCCTACTGCCAGCAAGAAGTCTGCAGTTTCAGTTACTGTGGAGGTTCATCAAGTTTTTCTTACAGGTTCCAGTGAGATACAGTGATTCACCTTCCTAGACTGGCCACCCAGCTTGCCTTTTACCCAGCCTGTGAGCAGTGTCAGCTGACACCAGGAGCCTGAGTTTCGAAACTCAGCCTTCCCCTCAAGATTATAACCCATTTGCTGGTTTTCACAACTCAAGCAATGGTAAATTTATCTGTCAATCAGACCAGGGGTCACAGTTGTCATAAATGGCTATTAGTGTTTTCCGCAGTGGGGTTGTGTGGGTTACTGACACCCATACAGAAGCAAGTCCACCTAGGTCGCCTCCACATGAGGCCGATACAGTGGCACTTGAAGAACAGCTGAAGGGTACCAGACTCACTAGAAAAGGTGATCCCAGTTCACTCCACCCCATCTAAAATTGTGGTTGTAGGATGACAATGTGCCTCAAGGTCAACCATTACACCCTTGCAGATGCATCAAGAAGGGTGAGTGCTCACTTAGGGGAACACACTGCAAGGGGAACCTGGTCCTTTTCAGAAGCAAGTTACACATAAAGTATCTGGAACCAAGGCAGTCGTTTGGCCCTAAAGGATTTCCAAGACCTCTGATTGAACCTTATTGCTACCATAGCTACAGACAACACTATGGGGGGGAGTAAGTCGGGCCCTCTTTGTGCCCTACTATGGAGAATCTTGAACTGGTGCTCCAGGAAACGGGCTCAAGCCCGACACATTCATACTTCAACCATGTCCTGTCCGGGGATACACTGCGTCGAGACGCAATGTTTAGTTACCTTCATACCATAGGTAGAAATATGTGAGGGGGATAAAATGGCCACTCTCTACATATGATCAGTGTTGTGGAAACACTCACTTAATAATAATTACGAACATCTGTCAATATAATCCATCTTAATGACAAACAATCATGGCGAAAATTTTATTCAGAATACCAGCCAGTCCCTTTGCAATTGGCATACAAAGACTTTATTGATTTTTCAACACCAGTAATGTTTTTTTTTCTGTATAAGCAAAAGTATGAACTTTCAGAAAAAGTAGATTGATTCAATAAAGGTTACAGCTGAAATAATTTCTTCACTACATGACTCATTATAGAGTTGATTTTTTTCATATATTTTATCCCACCCTGAAATACTTCTGTGTTATCTGTTGATTATTAATTATTAAAGTACCACTTATTCAGCCTCTATTTTCTTTCTTTCTTCGCTTATTTAATACAGTTTCTCTTTCTCCCTATTTTCGATTACCGTAAATGGCCTATTTAGCGCACCCGCCCTTGTAACCGCACCCCATTGCTTTTCAAGGCAATATACTTGACAACTTCTACAGTACTGTGTGGAAAATTACAGTACTACAGTACAGTAGATCGCGAGAGTGCACACTCGTGGTTGGTTACAAAATGTTTCTAATGATAGACTATTCAGCTTAAATCTTACCTTTCTTAATTTTCCTTAATATCCACATATTTTTATGTCAGCTGACTTGTCAGTCAGCTGGCATTATGTCGTCACTCTGCGGCGTGGGCGTACACGTACGCGTCCGCGTGAACAACTTCTCCTCCAAAACTACAAGGCCTAGAGACGTGCTGTTTTTTTTAAAAGATACCTTATCTATCGAGGATGAAAAACTGTTCAAGGCATGCAAATCTGTCTGTTCGTCTGTTTGCTAGAGACATTACAAGGGGGGTACCCCCACCAAAAGTGTGAAAATTTCAACTTTTTATCACAATTTTCTCAGTGACTATTGCAGGGATTTCTCTCATATCTTGCATATATGTACTAGGCCAGAGGTAGATTCTCTTGTGTGAGTATGAGACCTGGATCTCTCTTACTTTTTTTTTAATAAATTTTTTTAATAATTTTTAATGCATTAACATTCATGAAATCATGCACAAAATCATTTATAACTTGAAAACTGTTGCATCTAGAGCATTTTGTTAAAATATGTTATTCAGCTACTTTTTTCATAGCTACAATATGGTGAGTAAGTTGGGTGCCAGTCTCAATAGCTAAGTGAGTAATAGCTACTTTTGGGCTTTTCAGTAACTTCCATCATGAGTAGAATCACTTGTAACTTAAAAACTATTGCATTTAGAGAATTTCGTATAAATATGTTATTCAGCTACTTTTGGGTCAGCTATAACATAGTAAAATTTTAGACCTGTAGCTCATGGCATAGCTGAGTAATAGCTACTTTTACGTTATCACTGTTGAGTAAATTGCTTATAACTTCAAAACTATTGCATTTAGAGAATTTCGTATAAATATGTTATGCAGCTACTTTTGGGTCAGCTATAACATAGTAAAATTTCAGACCTGTAGCTCATGGCATAGCTGAGTAATAGCTACTTTTAGGTTATCACTGTTGAGTAAATCGCTTATAACTTGGAAACTATTGCATTTAGAGTATTTTGTTTCAATATGTTATTCACCTATTTTGGGATCAGCTATAACATAGTGAAGTTTCAGATCTGTGGCTCATTGCATAGCTGAGTAATAGCTACTTTGAAGTTCTCACTATTGAGTAAATCAGTTGTAATTGGAAAACTATTGCATTTAGAGAATTTCGTATAAATATGTTATTCAGCTACTTTTGGGTCAGCTATAACATAGTAAAATTTCAGACCTGTAGCTCATGGCATAGCTGAGTAATAGCTACTTTTAGGTCATCACTATTGAGTAAATCAGTTGTAACTTGAAAACTATTGCATTTACAGTATTTTGCTTAAATATGTTGTTCACCTACTTTTGGGTCAGCTATAACATAGTAAAATTTCAGACCTGTAGCTCATGGCATAGCTGAGTAATAGCTACTTTTAGGTCATCACTATTGAGTAAATCAGTTGTAACTTGAAAACTATTGCATTTACAGTATTTTGCTTTAATATGTTGTTCACCTACTTTTGGGGCAGCTATAACATAGTGAAATTTCAGACCTGTAGCTCATTGCATAGCTGAGTAATAACTACTTTGAGGTTCTCACTATTGAGTAAATCAGTTGTAATTGGAAAATTATTGCATTTAGAGAATTTAGTATAAATATGTTATTCAGCTACTTTTGGGTCAACTATAACATAGTAAAATTTCAGACCTGTAGCTCATGGCATAGCTGAGTAATAGCTACTTTTAGGTCATCACTATTGAGTAAATCAGTTGTAACTTGAAAACTATTGCATTTACAGTATTTTGCTTAAATATGTTGTTCACCTACTTTTGGGTCAGCTATAACATAGTAAAATTTCAGACCTGTAGCTCATGGCATAGCTGAGTAATAGCTACTTTTAGGTTATCACTGTTGAGCAAATCAGTTGTAACTTGAAAACTATTGCATTTACAGTATTTTGCTTAAATATGTTGTTCACCTACTTTTGGGTCAGCTATAACATAGTAAAATTTCAGACCTGTAGCTCATGGCATAGCTGAGTAATAGCTACTTTTAGGTTATCACTGTTGAGTAAATCAGTTGTAATTGGAAAACTATTGCATTTAGAGAATTTAGTATAAATATGTTATTCAGCTACTTTTGGGTCAACTATAACATAGTAAAATTTCAGACCTGTAGCTCATGGCATAGCTGAGTAATAGCTACTTTTAGGTCATCACTATTGAGTAAATCAGTTGTAACTTGAAAACTATTGCATTTACAGTATTTTGCTTAAATATGTTGTTCACCTACATTTGGGTCAGCTATAACATAGTAAAATTTCAGACCTGTAGCTCATGGCATAGCTGAGTAATAGCTACTTTTAGGTCATCACTATTGAGTAAATCAGTTGTAACTTGAAAACTATTGCATTTACAGTATTTTGCTTAAATATGTTGTTCACCTACTTTTGGGTCAGCTATAACATAGTAAAATTTCAGACCTGTAGCTCATGGCATAGCTGAGTAATAGCTACTTTTAGGTCATCACTATTGAGTAAATCAGTTGTAACTTGAAAACTATTGCATTTACAGTATTTTGCTTAAATATGTTGTTTACCTACTTTTGGGTCAGCTATAACATAGTAAAATTTCAGACCTGTAGCTCATGGCATAGCTGAGTAATAGCTACTTTTAGGTTATCACTGTTGAGTAAATCGCTTATAACTTGGAAATTATTGCATTTAGAGTATTTTGTTTCAATATGTTATTCACCTATTTTGAGGTCAGCTATAACATAGTGAAGTTCCAGACCTGTGACTCATTGCATAGCGGAGTAATAGCTACTTTTAGGTTATCACTGTTGAGTAAATCGCTTATAACTTGGAAACTATTGCATTTAGAGTATTTTGTTTCAATATGTTATTCACCTATTTTGGGATCAGCTATAACATAGTGAAGTTTCAGATCTGTGGCTCATTGCATAGCTGAGTAATAGCTACTTTGAAGTTCTCACTATTGAGTAAATCAGTTGTAATTGGAAAACTATTGCATTTAGAGAATTTTGTATAAATATGTTATTCAGCCACTTTTGGGTCAGCTATAACATAGTGAAATTACAGACCTGTAGCTCATGGCATAGCTGAGTAATAGCTACTTTTAGGTCATCACTATTGAGTAAATCAGTTGTAACTTGAAAACTATTGCATTTACAGTTTTTTGCTTAAATATGTTGTTCACCTACTTTTGGGTCAGCTATAACATAGTAAAATTTCAGACCTGTAGCTCATGGCATAGCTGAGTAATAGCTACTTTTAGGTCATCACTATTGAGTAAATCAGTTGTAACTTGAAAACTATTACATTTACAGTATTTTGCTTTAATATGTTGTTCACCTACTTTTGGGTCAGCTATAACATAGTGAAATTTCAGACCTGTAGCTCATTGCATAGCTGAGTAATAACTACTTTGAGGTTCTCACTATTGAGTAAATCAGTTGTAATTGGAAAACTATTGCATTTAGAGAATTTAGTATAAATATGTTATTCAGCTACTTTTGGGTCAACTATAACATAGTAAAATTTCAGACCTGTAGCTCATGGCATAGCTGAGTAATAGCTTCTTTTAGGTCATCACTATTGAGTAAATCAGTTGTAACTTGAAAACTATTGCATTTACAGTATTTTGCTTAAATATGTTGTTCACCTACTTTTGGGTCAGCTATAACATAGTAAAATTTCAGACCTGTAGCTCATGGCATAGCTGAGTAATAGCTACTTTTAGGTTATCACTGTTGAGTAAATCAGTTGTAATTGGAAAACTATTGCATTTAGAGAATTTAGTATAAATATGTTATTCAGCTACTTTTGGGTCAACTATAACATAGTAAAATTTCAGACCTGTAGCTCATGGCATAGCTGAGTAATAGCTACTTTTAGGTCATCACTATTGAGTAAATCAGTTGTAACTTGAAAACTATTGCATTTACAGTATTTTGCTTAAATATGTTGTTCACCTACTTTTGGGTCAGCTATAACATAGTAAAATTTCAGACCTGTAGCTCATGGCATAGCTGAGTAATAGCTACTTTTAGGTCATCACTATTGAGTAAATCAGTTGTAACTTGAAAACTATTGCATTTACAGTATTTTGCTTAAATATGTTGTTCACCTACTTTTGGGTCAGCTATAACATAGTAAAATTTCAGACCTGTAGCTCATGGCATAGCTGAGTAATAGCTACTTTTAGGTCATCACTGTTGAGCAAATCAGTTGTAACTTGAAAACTATTGCATTTACAGTATTTTGCTTAAATATGTTGTTCACCTACTTTTGGGTCAGCTATAACATAGTAAAATTTCAGACCTGTAGCTCATGGCATAGCTGAGTAATAGCTACTTTTAGGTTATCACTGTTGAGTAAATCAGTTGTAATTGGAAAACTATTGCATTTAGAGAATTTAGTATAAATATGTTATTCAGCTACTTTTGGGTCAACTATAACATAGTAAAATGTCAGACCTGTAGCTCATGGCATAGCTGAGTAATAGCTACTTTTAGGTCATCACTATTGAGTAAATCAGTTGTAACTTGAAAACTATTGCATTTACAGTATTTTGCTTAAATATGTTGTTCACCTACTTTTGGGTCAGCTATAACATAGTAAAATTTCAGACCTGTAGCTCATTGCATAGCTGAGTAATAGCTACTTTTAGGTCATCACTATTGAGTAAATCAGTTGTAACTTGAAAACTATTGCATTTACAGTATTTTGCTTAAATATGTTGTTCACCTACTTTTGGGTCAGCTATAACATAGTAAAATTTCAGACCTGTAGCTCATGGCATAGCTGAGTAATAGCTACTTTTAGGTCATCACTATTGAGTAAATCAGTTGTAACTTGAAAACTATTGCATTTACAGTATTTTGCTTAAATATGTTGTTCACCTACTTTTGGGTCAGCTATAACATAGTAAAATTTCAGACCTGTAGCTCATGGCATAGCTGAGTAATAGCTACTTTTAGGTTATCACTGTTGAGTAAATCGCTTATAACTTGGAAATTATTGCATTTAGAGTATTTTGTTTCAATATGTTATTCACCTATTTTGGGGTCAGCTATAACATAGTGAAGTTCCAGACCTGTGACTCATTGCATAGCTGAGTAATAGCTACTTTTAGGTCATCACTATTGAGTAAATCAGTTGTAACTTGAAAACTATTGCATTTAGAGTATTTTGCTTAAATATGTTGTTCACCTACTTTTGGGTCAGCTATAACATAGTAAAATTTCAGACCTGTAGCTCATGGCATAGCTGAGTAATAGCTACTTTTAGGTCATCACTATTGAGTAAATCAGTTGTAACTTGAAAACTATTGCATTTACAGTATTTTGCTTAAATATGTTGTTCACCTACTTTTGGGTCAGCTATAACATAGTAAAATTTCAGACCTGTAGCTCATGGCATAGCTGAGTAATAGCTACTTTTAGGTCATCACTGTTGAGCAAATCAGTTGTAACTTGAAAACTATTACATTTACAGTATTTTGCTTTAATATGTTGTTCACCTACTTTTGGGTCAGCTATAACATAGTGAAATTTCAGACCTGTAGCTCATTGCATAGCTGAGTAATAACTACTTTGAGGTTCTCACTATTGAGTAAATCAGTTGTAATTGGAAAACTATTGCATTTAGAGAATTTAGTATAAATATGTTATTCAGCTACTTTTGGGTCAACTATAACATAGTAAAATTTCAGACCTGTAGCTCATTGCATAGCTGAGTAATAGCTACTTTTAAGTCATCACTATTGAGTAAATCAGTTGTAACTTGAAAACTATTGCATTTAGAGTATTTTGCTTAAATATGTTGTTCACCTACTTTTGGGTCAGCTATAACATAGTAAAATTTCAGACCTGTAGCTCATGGCATAGCTGAGTAATAGCTACTTTTAGGTTATCACTGTTGAGTAAATCGCTTATAACTTGGAAATTATTGCATTTAGAGTATTTTGTTTCAATATGTTATTCACCTATTTTGAGGTCAGCTATAACATAGTGAAGTTCCAGACCTGTGACTCATTGCATAGCGGAGTAATAGCTACTTTTAGGTTATCACTGTTGAGTAAATCGCTTATAACTTGGAAACTATTGCATTTAGAGTATTTTGTTTCAATATGTTATTCACCTATTTTGGGATCAGCTATAACATAGTGAAGTTTCAGATCTGTGGCTCATTGCATAGCTGAGTAATAGCTACTTTGAAGTTCTCACTATTGAGTAAATCAGTTGTAATTGGAAAACTATTGCATTTAGAGAATTTTGTATAAATATGTTATTCAGCCACTTTTGGGTCAGCTATAACATAGTGAAATTACAGACCTGTAGCTCATGGCATAGCTGAGTAATAGCTACTTTTAGGTCATCACTATTGAGTAAATCAGTTGTAACTTGAAAACTATTGCATTTACAGTATTTTGCTTAAATATGTTGTTCACCTACTTTTGGGTCAGCTATAACATAGTAAAATTTCAGACCTGTAGCTCATGGCATAGCTGAGTAATAGCTACTTTTAGGTCATCACTATTGAGTAAATCAGTTGTAACTTGAAAACTATTGCATTTACAGTATTTTGCTTAAATATGTTGTTCACCTACTTTTGGGTCAGCTATAACATAGTAAAATTTCAGACCTGTAGCTCATGGCATAGCTGAGTAATAGCTACTTTTAGGTCATCACTGTTGAGCAAATCAGTTGTAACTTGAAAACTATTGCATTTACAGTATTTTGCTTAAATATGTTGTTCACCTACTTTTGGGTCAGCTATAACATAGTAAAATTTCAGACCTGTAGCTCATGGCATAGCTGAGTAATAGCTACTTTTAGGTTATCACTGTTGAGTAAATCAGTTGTAATTGGAAAACTATTGCATTTAGAGAATTTAGTATAAATATGTTATTCAGCTACTTTTGGGTCAACTATAACATAGTAAAATGTCAGACCTGTAGCTCATGGCATAGCTGAGTAATAGCTACTTTTAGGTCATCACTATTGAGTAAATCAGTTGTAACTTGAAAACTATTGCATTTACAGTATTTTGCTTAAATATGTTGTTCACCTACTTTTGGGTCAGCTATAACATAGTAAAATTTCAGACCTGTAGCTCATTGCATAGCTGAGTAATAGCTACTTTTAGGTCATCACTATTGAGTAAATCAGTTGTAACTTGAAAACTATTGCATTTACAGTATTTTGCTTAAATATGTTGTTCACCTACTTTTGGGTCAGCTATAACATAGTAAAATTTCAGACCTGTAGCTCATGGCATAGCTGAGTAATAGCTACTTTTAGGTCATCACTATTGAGTAAATCAGTTGTAACTTGAAAACTATTGCATTTACAGTATTTTGCTTAAATATGTTGTTCACCTACTTTTGGGTCAGCTATAACATAGTAAAATTTCAGACCTGTAGCTCATGGCATAGCTGAGTAATAGCTACTTTTAGGTTATCACTGTTGAGTAAATCGCTTATAACTTGGAAATTATTGCATTTAGAGTATTTTGTTTCAATATGTTATTCACCTATTTTGGGGTCAGCTATAACATAGTGAAGTTCCAGACCTGTGACTCATTGCATAGCTGAGTAATAGCTACTTTTAGGTCATCACTATTGAGTAAATCAGTTGTAACTTGAAAACTATTGCATTTAGAGTATTTTGCTTAAATATGTTGTTCACCTACTTTTGGGTCAGCTATAACATAGTAAAATTTCAGACCTGTAGCTCATGGCATAGCTGAGTAATAGCTACTTTTAGGTCATCACTATTGAGTAAATCAGTTGTAACTTGAAAACTATTGCATTTACAGTATTTTGCTTAAATATGTTGTTCACCTACTTTTGGGTCAGCTATAACATAGTAAAATTTCAGACCTGTAGCTCATGGCATAGCTGAGTAATAGCTACTTTTAGGTCATCACTGTTGAGCAAATCAGTTGTAACTTGAAAACTATTACATTTACAGTATTTTGCTTTAATATGTTGTTCACCTACTTTTGGGTCAGCTATAACATAGTGAAATTTCAGACCTGTAGCTCATTGCATAGCTGAGTAATAACTACTTTGAGGTTCTCACTATTGAGTAAATCAGTTGTAATTGGAAAACTATTGCATTTAGAGAATTTAGTATAAATATGTTATTCAGCTACTTTTGGGTCAACTATAACATAGTAAAATTTCAGACCTGTAGCTCATGGCATAGCTGAGTAATAGCTACTTTTAGGTCATCACTATTGAGTAAATCAGTTGTAACTTGAAAACTATTGCATTTACAGTATTTTGCTTAAATATGTTGTTCACCTACTTTTGGGTCAGCTATAACATAGTAAAATTTCAGACCTGTAGCTCATGGCATAGCTGAGTAATAGCTACTTTTAGGTTATCACTGTTGAGTAAATCGCTTATAACTTGGAAATTATTGCATTTAGAGTATTTTGTTTCAATATGTTATTCACCTATTTTGGGGTCAGCTATAACATAGTGAAGTTCCAGACCCGTGACTCATTGCATAGCGGAGTAATAGCTACTTTTAGGTTATCACTGTTGAGTAAATCGCTTATAACTTGGAAACTATTGCATTTAGAGTATTTTGTTTCAATATGTTATTCACCTATTTTGGGATCAGCTATAACATAGTGAAGTTTCAGATCTGTGGCTCATTGCATAGCTGAGTAATAGCTACTTTGAAGTTCTCACTATTGAGTAAATCAGTTGTAATTGGAAAACTATTGCATTTAGAGAATTTCGTATAAATATGTTATTCAGCTACTTTTGGGTCAGCTATACAATAGTGAAATTACAGACCTGTAGCTCATGGCATAGCTGAGTAATAGCTACTTTTAGGTCATCACTATTGAGTAAATCAGTTGTAACTTGAAAACTATTGCATTTACAGTATTTTGCTTAAATATGTTGTTCACCTACTTTTGGGTCAGCTATAACATAGTAAAATTTCAGACGTGTAGCTCATGGCATAGCTGAGTAATAGCTACTTTTAGGTCATCACTATTGAGTAAATCAGTTGTAACTTGAAAACTATTACATTTACAGTATTTTGCTTTAATATGTTGTTCACCTACTTTTGGGTCAGCTATAACATAGTGAAATTTCAGACCTGTAGCTCATTGCATAGCAGAGTAATAACTACTTTGAGGTTCTCACTATTGAGTAAATCAGTTGTAATTGGAAAACTATTGCATTTAGAGAATTTAGTATAAATATGTTATTCAGCTACTTTTGGGTCAACTATAACATAGTAAAATTTCAGACCTGTAGCTCATGGCATAGCTGAGTAATAGCTTCTTTTAGGTCATCACTATTGAGTAAATCAGTTGTAACTTGAAAACTATTGCATTTACAGTATTTTGCTTAAATATGTTGTTCACCTACTTTTGGGTCAGCTATAACATAGTAAAATTTCAGACCTGTAGCTCATGGCATAGCTGAGTAATAGCTACTTTTAGGTTATCACTGTTGAGTAAATCAGTTGTAATTGGAAAACTATTGCATTTAGAGAATTTAGTATAAATATGTTATTCAGCTACTTTTGGGTCAACTATAACATAGTAAAATTTCAGACCTGTAGCTCATGGCATAGCTGAGTAATAGCTACTTTTAGGTCATCACTATTGAGTAAATCAGTTGTAACTTGAAAACTATTGCATTTACAGTATTTTGCTTAAATATGTTGTTCACCTACTTTTGGGTCAGCTATAACATAGTAAAATTTCAGACCTGTAGCTCATGGCATAGCTGAGTAATAGCTACTTTTAGGTCATCACTATTGAGTAAATCAGTTGTAACTTGAAAACTATTGCATTTACAGTATTTTGCTTAAATATGTTGTTCACCTACTTTTGGGTCAGCTATAACATAGTAAAATTTCAGACCTGTAGCTCATGGCATAGCTGAGTAATAGCTACTTTTAGGTCATCACTGTTGAGCAAATCAGTTGTAACTTGAAAACTATTGCATTTACAGTATTTTGCTTAAATATGTTGTTCACCTACTTTTGGGTCAGCTATAACATAGTAAAATTTCAGACCTGTAGCTCATGGCATAGCTGAGTAATAGCTACTTTTAGGTTATCACTGTTGAGTAAATCAGTTGTAATTGGAAAACTATTGCATTTAGAGAATTTAGTATAAATATGTTATTCAGCTACTTTTGGGTCAACTATAACATAGTAAAATGTCAGACCTGTAGCTCATGGCATAGCTGAGTAATAGCTACTTTTAGGTCATCACTATTGAGTAAATCAGTTGTAACTTGAAAACTATTGCATTTACAGTATTTTGCTTAAATATGTTGTTCACCTACTTTTGGGTCAGCTATAACATAGTAAAATTTCAGACCTGTAGCTCATTGCATAGCTGAGTAATAGCTACTTTTAGGTCATCACTATTGAGTAAATCAGTTGTAACTTGAAAACTATTGCATTTACAGTATTTTGCTTAAATATGTTGTTCACCTACTTTTGGGTCAGCTATAACATAGTAAAATTTCAGACCTGTAGCTCATGGCATAGCTGAGTAATAGCTACTTTTAGGTCATCACTATTGAGTAAATCAGTTGTAACTTGAAAACTATTGCATTTACAGTATTTTGCTTAAATATGTTGTTCACCTACTTTTGGGTCAGCTATAACATAGTAAAATTTCAGACCTGTAGCTCATGGCATAGCTGAGTAATAGCTACTTTTAGGTTATCACTGTTGAGTAAATCGCTTATAACTTGGAAATTATTGCATTTAGAGTATTTTGTTTCAATATGTTATTCACCTATTTTGGGGTCAGCTATAACATAGTGAAGTTCCAGACCTGTGACTCATTGCATAGCTGAGTAATAGCTACTTTTAGGTCATCACTATTGAGTAAATCAGTTGTAACTTGAAAACTATTGCATTTAGAGTATTTTGCTTAAATATGTTGTTCACCTACTTTTGGGTCAGCTATAACATAGTAAAATTTCAGACCTGTAGCTCATGGCATAGCTGAGTAATAGCTACTTTTAGGTCATCACTATTGAGTAAATCAGTTGTAACTTGAAAACTATTGCATTTACAGTATTTTGCTTAAATATGTTGTTCACCTACTTTTGGGTCAGCTATAACATAGTAAAATTTCAGACCTGTAGCTCATGGCATAGCTGAGTAATAGCTACTTTTAGGTCATCACTGTTGAGCAAATCAGTTGTAACTTGAAAACTATTACATTTACAGTATTTTGCTTTAATATGTTGTTCACCTACTTTTGGGTCAGCTATAACATAGTGAAATTTCAGACCTGTAGCTCATTGCATAGCTGAGTAATAACTACTTTGAGGTTCTCACTATTGAGTAGATCAGTTGTAATTGGAAAACTATTGCATTTAGAGAATTTAGTATAAATATGTTATTCAGCTACTTTTGGGTCAACTATAACATAGTAAAATTTCAGACCTGTAGCTCATGGCATAGCTGAGTAATAGCTACTTTTAGGTCATCACTATTGAGTAAATCAGTTGTAACTTGAAAACTATTGCATTTACAGTATTTTGCTTAAATATGTTGTTCACCTACTTTTGGGTCAGCTATAACATAGTAAAATTTCAGACCTGTAGCTCATGGCATAGCTGAGTAATAGCTACTTTTAGGTTATCACTGTTGAGTAAATCGCCTATAACTTGGAAATTATTGCATTTAGAGTATTTTGTTTCAATATGTTATTCACCTATTTTGGGGTCAGCTATAACATAGTGAAGTTCCAGACCCGTGACTCATTGCATAGCGGAGTAATAGCTACTTTTAGGTTATCACTGTTGAGTAAATCGCTTATAACTTGGAAACTATTGCATTTAGAGTATTTTGTTTCAATATGTTATTCACCTATTTTGGGATCAGCTATAACATAGTGAAGTTTCAGATCTGTGGCTCATTGCATAGCTGAGTAATAGCTACTTTGAAGTTCTCACTATTGAGTAAATCAGTTGTAATTGGAAAACTATTGCATTTAGAGAATTTCGTATAAATATGTTATTCAGCTACTTTTGGGTCAGCTATACAATAGTGAAATTACAGACCTGTAGCTCATGGCATAGCTGAGTAATAGCTACTTTTAGGTCATCACTATTGAGTAAATCAGTTGTAACTTGAAAACTATTGCATTTACAGTATTTTGCTTAAATATGTTGTTCACCTACTTTTGGGTCAGCTATAACATAGTAAAATTTCAGACCTGTAGCTCATGGCATAGCTGAGTAATAGCTACTTTTAGGTCATCACTATTGAGTAAATCAGTTGTAACTTGAAAACTATTACATTTACAGTATTTTGCTTTAATATGTTGTTCACCTACTTTTGGGTCAGCTATAACATAGTGAAATTTCAGACCTGTAGCTCATTGCATAGCAGAGTAATAACTACTTTGAGGTTCTCACTATTGAGTAAATCAGTTGTAATTGGAAAACTATTGCATTTAGAGAATTTAGTATAAATATGTTATTCAGCTACTTTGGGGTCAACTATAACATAGTAAAATTTCAGACCTGTAGTTCATGGCATAGCTGAGTAATAGCTTCTTTTAGGTCATCACTATTGAGTAAATCAGTTGTAACTTGAAAACTATTGCATTTACAGTATTTTGCTTAAATATGTTGTTCACCTACTTTTGGGTCAGCTATAACATAGTAAAATTTCAGACCTGTAGCTCATGGCATAGCTGAGTAATAGCTACTTTTAGGTTATCACTGTTGAGTAAATCGCTTATAACTTGGAAATTATTGCATTTACAGTATTTTGTTTCAATATGTTATTCACCTATTTTGGGGTCAGCTATAACATAGTGAAGTTCCAGACCCGTGACTCATTGCATAGCTGAGTAATAGCTACTTTGAAGTTCTCAATGTTGAGTAAATCACTTGTAATTTGAAAACTATTGCATTTAGAGAATTTAGTATAAATATGTTATTCAGCTACTTTTGGGTCAGCTATAACATAGTAAAATTTCAGACCTGTAGCTCATGGCATAGCTGAGTAATAGCTACTTTTAGGTTGTCACTGTTGAGTAAATCACTTATAACTTGAAAACTATTGCATTTAGAGTATTTTGTTTCAATATGTTATTCACCTATTTTGGGGTCAGCTATAACATAGTGAAGTTCCAGACCTGTGGCTCATTGCATAGCTGAGTAATAGCTACTTTGAAGTTCTCACTGTTGAGTAAATCAGTTGTAATTGGAAAACTATTGCCTTTACAGAAATTTGTGCAAATATGTTATTCAGCTACTTTTGGGTCAGCTATAACATAGTGAAATTACAGACCTGTAGCTCATGGCACAACTGAGCAATAGCTGTTCTCAGGCACTGACTGTTGAGTAAATCAGCTATAACTTGAAAAATATTGCATTTGGAGTATTTTGTTAAAATATATTGTTCACCTACTTTTGGGTTAGCTATAACATAGTGAAATTACAGACCTATAGCTCATGGCATAGCGGAGCAATAGCTATTTTCTGGTTCTCACTATTGAGTAAATCAGTTGTAACTTGAAAACTATTGCATTTACAGTATTTTGCTTAAATATGTTGTTCAGCTACTTTTAGGTCAGCTATAACAGAGCAAAAATTCAGACATGTAGCTCATTGCATAGCTGAGTAATAGTTACTTTGAGGTTCTCACTCTTGAGTAAATCAGTTGTAACTTGAAAATTATTACATTTAGAGTATTTTGTTAAATATGTTATTCACAGACGTTTTGGTCAGCTATAACATAGTGAAATTGCAGACCTCTATGTCATGGGATAGCTGAGCAATAGCTTCTTTCAGGTTCTCACTGTTGAGTAAATCATTGTATCCAACCTGTAGGAAATCATGGGCTGGGAATCTGTTAATATGGTCCGATTTGACCTTGGAACCCTCCTTCAAGGTCAAATGAGGATAGCCAAAAATAAAAGTGCTTATAACTCGCTTATTATTGGTCCCAGAGGTTGGAATGAAAACCAACCTATAGAAAATCATGAGCTGGGAATTTTTTGGTGTGGTCGTATTTCACCTTGGACCCCTCCTTCAAGGTCAAATGAGGATAGCCAAACTTAAAAGTGCTTGAAATAACTTGAAAAATATTGCATTTGGAGTAATTTGTTAAAATATATTGTTCACCTACTTTTGGGTTAGCTATAACATAGTGAAATTACAGACCTATAGCTCATGGCATAGCGGAGCAATAGCTATTTTCTGGTTCTCACTATTGAGTAAATCAGTTGTAACTTGAAAACTATTGCATTTACAGTATTTTGCTTAAATATGTTGTTCAGCTACTTTTAGGTCAGCTATAACAGAGCAAAAATTCAGACATGTAGCTCATTGCATAGCTGAGTAATAGTTACTTTGAGGTTCTCACTCTTGAGTAAATCAGTTGTAACTTGAAAATTATTACATTTAGAGTATTTTGTTAAATATGTTATTCACAGACGTTTTGGTCAGCTATAACATAGTGAAATTGCAGACCTCTATGTCATGGGATAGCTGAGCAATAGCTTCTTTCAGGTTCTCACTGTTGAGTAAATCATTGTATCCAACCTGTAGGAAATCATGGGCTGGGAATCTGTTAATATGGTCCGATTTGACCTTGGAACCCTCCTTCAAGGTCAAATGAGGATAGCCAAAAATAAAAGTGCTTATAACTCGCTTATTATTGGTCCCAGAGGTTGGAATGAAAACCAACCTATAGAAAATCATGAGCTGGGAATTTTTTGGTGTGGTCGTATTTCACCTTGGACCCCTCCTTCAAGGTCAAATGAGGATAGCCAAACTTAAAAGTGCTTGAAATAACTTGAAAAATATTGCATTTGGAGTAATTTGTTAAAATATATTGTTCACCTACTTTTGGGTTAGCTATAACATAGTGAAATTACAGACCTATAGCTCATGGCATAGCGGAGCAATAGCTATTTTCTGGTTCTCACTATTGAGTAAATCAGTTGTAACTTGAAAACTATTGCATTTACAGTATTTTGCTTAAATATGTTGTTCAGCTACTTTTAGGTCAGCTATAACAGAGCAAAAATTCAGACATGTAGCTCATTGCATAGCTGAGTAATAGTTACTTTGAGGTTCTCACTCTTGAGTAAATCAGTTGTAACTTGAAAATTATTACATTTAGAGTATTTTGTTAAATATGTTATTCACAGACGTTTTGGTCAGCTATAACATAGTGAAATTGCAGACCTCTATGTCATGGGATAGCTGAGCAATAGCTTCTTTCAGGTTCTCACTGTTGAGTAAATCATTGTATCCAACCTGTAGGAAATCATGGGCTGGGAATCTGTTAATATGGTCCGATTTGACCTTGGAACCCTCCTTCAAGGTCAAATGAGGATAGCCAAACATAAAAGTGCTTATAACTCGCTTATTATTGGTCCCAGAGGTTGGAATGAAAACCAACCTATAGAAAATCATGAGCTGGGAATTTTTTGGTGTGGTCGGATTTCACCTTGGACCCCTCCTTCAAGGTCAAATGAGGATAGCCAAACTTAAAAGTGCTTATAACTCACTTATTATTGGTCCTAGAGGTTTCGAATGGAAAACCAACCTATAGAAAATCATGGGCTGGGAATCTTTTGGTGTGGTCGGATTTGACCTGGGACCCCTCCTTCAAGGGCAGTTGAGGATAGCCAAACTTACAGTTGCTTAGAACTCGCTTATTATTGGTCCTACAAGTTTGGGATGGTAAACAAGCTACAGGAAATCATGGGCTGGGAATTTTTTTGTGTGGTCGGATTTGACCTTGGACCCCCTCCTTCCAGGTCAAACGAAGATAGCCAAACTTAAAGTGCTTATAACTCGCGTATTATTGGTCTTGGAGGTTTGGGATGGTAAACCAACATATAGGAAATCATGGGCTGGGATTCTTTTGGTGTGGTCAGATTTGACCTGGGACCCCTCCTTCAAGGGCAGTTGAGGATAGCCAAACTTACAATTGCTTAGAACTCGCTTATTATTGGTCCTACAAGTTTGGGATGGTAAACAAGCTACAGGAAATCATGGGCTGGGAATTTTTTTGTGTGGTCGGATTTGACCTTGGACCCCCTCCTTCAAGGTCAAACAAGGATAGCCAAACTTAAAAAGTGCCTATAACTCACTTATTATTGGTCCGAGAGGTTTGGGATGGTAAACCATCCTAAATTCTTTGGCTGGGAATCTTTTGGTATGGTCAGATTTGACCTTTGGACCCCTTCTTCATGGTGGAACGAGGATATTGCATTTATAGTATTTCTTTAAATATTTTTAACCTACTTTTTACCCTTAAACAATTACCTAGTTACTTTATTTCGTAATACCATTTGCAGGGCACAACTTTTTTGTCGTTTTCTTCTGTCAGCTTCGGAATATCTTTCGAACATGTGTTCAGTTACCATTTACTGTATTTCTGTACAGCCCTTTCCCTGATAATTATGCTTTCCTCTCATTATCACCATCACAAATCAAAAACATTCAGTCAGCTGACACAGTGCCCGTTCACGGGCACTCTCCTCTTGTTTATATATTGTACCTATTTTTACTTAATAAATTGACATTTTTGTCACGACTTTTGAGTTTGTTTTCATCTACCGCCATATTTACAGGAAGTGGGTATTTCTAAATGTCAAAACACCGTTTTTCTACCGGATTGACCGAAACTTCATCCCGGAAAGTGTGTCATGGTGGGTGCGCTAAAAGGGACATTTTTTCACAACAAATATTGAATAAAAATAGACTTTGCTTAGCGCACTGTGCGCTAAATAGGTCATTTACGGTATATTATAAAGTTTAGCGTCCTAAACTCCTCTCTATCTGCTAATGACAGGAACAGCCAAATATTTTGTGTATGCATTGTATTTGGTGTTGACCTAAAACACAATGCTGACCCTCGTTGAAAGAGTGTCCATGGTTAATTTGATCAAATTCTACCACAGATGTTTGCAAAACTTTTCTGCAAAAGTTTTAAAAAAGGTGCAAGCAGTTCTTTTTTGCATTATTTCAAGATTTTAATAAAATATTGTCAAGTTTGCAAAAACAACGACCTGTTTTGGAAAATTAAAACCATCTGTAACTCTACCACTTTAGATGGAGAATCTGGTATCAACTGACTCATAAGAGGAAATTAGGAAACTGTAAATACATGCTAAAGCTTATTTTGTGTCACTAATTCTTTAGCATGCATCATCTATTGTATGGTTGCTTGAAGAGCAAAAAAAAAAAAAAAAAAAACTGATGTTGTTTCCCTGGTAGCATACGGGAGAATGCACTTATACAGTCTGAAAAGTATGTCAGAATAAATAAATATAAGAAAACATGTTGGCAAATGAAAATTGAAAAACCTGCTCTTGTATACTTAGCCTTACATAAGGCTGAAATTTCATTTATCACTGAGACATAAGGCACTTTTACATAAGGCTCTCTGGCTTTTTACATCGGCAATTCAGCATACTTGTGAACTGGTATCTCCCAACATATGCAATTGCCTAATGAATAACTGAAACTTAGGGAAAGGGACGGATACCAAATTGGGAATTGGTTCTCCAAAAGTCTGTGGTGAGGAGAAACCCACTAAAACATCTGACTTAAACTAACAGATCTACATTTAAGATATGAAGTGTCCTTTTAAAATAATAAATGAAAGACTATTGTAATTGTAACACTCGTGTTAATGTCCTTTGAAAATAATATTAATAAAAATAATACTTACTTTTTAATACTAAAAACAACTGACATAACTTAAAGGGTGCAAGGACTCAGGAGTAATTTAGTGCTTTAATAAAAAGTAAAAAAAAATAATAGTTTTTCTGGTTCCTTACATTTCAAATAAACTTTGGGAAAGGGAGTGAAACCAAGTTAGGAATTGGTTGTCAAATAGTCTTTGGTCAAGAGAAACCCACTAAAACATTTTACTATTTACATATTAATAGGATTTAAGATGTTTAATAAATTATAAAAGAAAGACCAGTATAACTGTAACACTCATCTTTATGTCATTGTAAAATTATAAAAAAAATGGCATAAATGTAACACCGATTTTGCAAAAAAGTATGCTTCTGTTGTCCGATACCATATGTTAGGCAATTATTAAAATAAAACCAATCTATAATTTTTGCATTAAATGAATATAGCATCCCATGAGGGACGCTTCTTTGTATTCAGGAGAAATGAACGTGGAAAGGGAGGTTTTCCTCCTGTATTTTCTATTGCTTAAAGCTCAGCAACCACTGGGCAGTAGCCCTACCAAAGAGTATTTGGGCCAAGTAAAAAAAAAAAATCAATTTAGTGAGATAAGTCAATTTTTTGAGATAGCTATCTCACTTTTTTGAGATATTGAGTCAATTTTTCAAGATATTATGTCAATTTTTTGAGATATTATGTCAATTTTTCGAGATATTAAGTCAATTTTTCGAGATACTAAGTCAATTTTTTTATATAGTTATCTCAATTTTTTGAGATATTATGTCAATTTTTTGAGATATTAAGTCAATTTTTCAAGATACTAAGTCAATTTTTTTAGATATTATGTCAATTTCTTGAGATATTAAGTCAATTTTTCAAGATATTAAGTCAATTTTTCAAGATACTTATCTCAATTTTTCGAGATACTGAGTCCATTTTTTGAGATAGTTATCTCAATTTCTTGAGATATTAAGTCAATTTTTCGAGATACTAAGACAATTTTTTAAGATAGTTACCGTAAATGGCCTATTTAGCGCACAGTGCGCTAAGGAAAGACTATTTTTATTCAAAATTTGGTGGGGAATAGTTCCCCTTTTAGCGCACCCATCATGAAACACTTTCCGGGATGAAGTATAGGTCAATCCGGTAAGAATAACGGTGTTCCGACATTTAGAATCTACTAAAAATACCCACTTCTTGTAAATATGGTGGTAGATATAAACAAACTCGAAATTCATGGCAAAAATGTCAATTTATTGAGTAAAAATACATACAATATATAAAAATATGTTGATATTGTGTACTATCACTGACGATATTGCTGGGAAAAAGAGATAGGGTGCGGTTACAAGGGAGGATGCGCTAAATAGGTCATTTACGGTATCTCAATTTTTGGAGATATTAAGTCAATTTTTCGAAATACTAAGTCAATTTCTTGAGATAGTCATGTCAATTTTTCGAGATATTATGTCAATTTTTCGAGATATGTCAAGTTTTTGAGATATTAAGTCAATTTTTCGAGATACTAAGTCAATTTTTCGAGATAGTTATCTCAATTTCTTGTGATATTATGTCAATTTTTCCAGATATTAAGTCAATTTTTCGAGATAGT
This sequence comes from Sabellastarte sp. h YS-2021, assembly GCA_964017235.1. NCBI lineage: Eukaryota > Metazoa > Annelida > Polychaeta > Sabellida > Sabellidae > Sabellastarte > Sabellastarte sp. h YS-2021. The sequence continues at coordinate 88,561,406 of OZ024928.1, forward strand.
TATCTCAATTTCTTGAGATATTATGTCAATTTTTCGAGATATTATGTCAATTTTTTGAGATAGTTAACTCAATTTCTTGAGATATTATGTCAATTTCTTGAGATATTAAGTCAATTTTTCAAGATACTAAGTCAATTTCTTGAGATAGTAAAAAAGTATGCTTCTGTTGTTCGATACCATATGTTAGGCAATTATTAAAATAAAACCAATCTATAATTTTTGCATTAAATGAATGCAGCATCCCACAAGTGATGCTTGTTTGTATTCAGGAGAAATTAACGTGGAAAGGGAGGTATTTTCTATTGCTTAAAGCTCAGCAACCACTGGGCAGTAGCCCTACCGAAGAGTATTTGGGCCAAGTGAAAAAAAAAAAAATTCAATTTAGTGAGATAGTATCTCAATTTTTTGAGATACTAAGTCAATTTTTATGTCAGCTGACTTGTCAGTCAGCTGGCATTATGTCGTCACTCTGCGGCGTGGGCGTACGCGTCCGCGTCCGCGTGAACAACTTCTCCTCCAAAACTACAAGGCCTAGAGACGTGCTGTTTTTTTTAAAAGATACCTTATCTATCGAGGATGAAAATTGTTCAAGGCATGCAAATCTGTCTGTTCGTCTGTTTGCTAGAGACATTACAAGGGGGGTACCCCCACCAAAAGTGTGAAAATTTCAACTTTTTATCACAATTTTCTCAGTGACTATTGCAGGGATTTCTCTCATATCTTGCATATATGTACTAGGCCAGAGGTAGATTCTCTTGTGTGAGTATGAGACCTGGATCTCTCTTACTTTTTTTTTAATAAATTTTTTTAATAATTTTTAATGCATTAACATTCATGAAATCATGCACAAAATCATTTATAACTTGAAAACTGTTGCATCTAGAGCATTTTGTTAAAATATGTTATTCAGCTACTTTTTTCATAGCTACAATATGGTGAGTAAGTTGGGTGTCTGTCTCAATAGCTAAGTGAGTAATAGCTACTTTTGGGCTTTTCAGTAACTTCCATCATGAGTAGAATCACTTGTAACTTAAAAACTATTGCATTTAGAGAATTTCGTATAAATATGTTATTCAGCTACTTTTGGGTCAGCTATAACATAGTAAAATTTTAGACCTGTAGCTCATGGCATAGCTGAGTAATAGCTACTTTTAGGTTATCACTGTTGAGTAAATTGCTTATAACTTCAAAACTATTGCATTTAGAGAATTTTGTATAAATATGTTATTCAGCTACTTTTGGGTCTGCTATAACATAGTAAAATTTCAGACCTGTAGCTCATGGCATAGCTGAGTAATAGCTACTTTTAGGTTATCACTGTTGAGTAAATCGCTTATAACTTGGAAACTATTGCATTTAGAGTATTTTGTTTCAATATGTTATTCACCTATTTTGGGATCAGCTATAACATAGTGAAGTTTCAGATCTGTGGCTCATTGCATAGCTGAGTAATAGCTACTTTGAAGTTCTCACTATTGAGTAAATCAGTTGTAATTGGAAAACTATTGCATTTAGAGAATTTCGTATAAATATGTTATTCAGCTACTTTTGGGTCAGCTATAACATAGTAAAATTTCAGACCTGTAGCTCATGGCATAGCTGAGTAATAGCTACTTTTAGGTCATCACTATTGAGTAAATCAGTTGTAACTTGAAAACTATTGCATTTACAGTATTTTGCTTAAATATGTTGTTCACCTACTTTTGGGTCAGCTATAACATAGTAAAATTTCAGACGTGTAGCTCATGGCATAGCTGAGTAATAGCTACTTTTAGGTCATCACTATTGAGTAAATCAGTTGTAACTTGAAAACTATTGCATTTACAGTATTTTGCTTAAATATGTTGTTCACCTACTTTTGGGTCAGCTATAACATAGTAAAATTTCAGACGTGTAGCTCATGGCATAGCTGAGTAATAGCTACTTTTAGGTTATCACTGTTGAGTAAATCGCTTATAACTTGGAAATTATTGCATTTAGAGTATTTTGTTTCAATATGTTATTCACCTATTTTGGGGTCAGCTATAACATAGTGAAGTTCCAGACCCGTGACTCATTGCATAGCTGAGTAATAGCTACTTTTAGGTTATCACTGTTGAGTAAATCGCTTATAACTTGGAAACTATTGCATTTAGAGTATTTTGTTTCAATATGTTATTCACCTATTTTGGGATCAGCTATAACATAGTGAAGTTTCAGATCTGTGGCTCCTTGCATAGCTGAGTAATAGCTACTTTGAAGTTCTCACTATTGAGTAAATCAGTTGTAATTGGAAAACTATTGCATTTAGAGAATTTCGTATAAATATGTTATTCAGCTACTTTTGGGTCAGCTATAACATAGTGAAATTACAGACCTGTAGCTCATGGCATAGCTGAGTAATAGCTACTTTTAGGTCATCACTATTGAGTAAATCAGTTGTAACTTGAAAACTATTGCATTTACAGTATTTTGCTTAAATATGTTGTTCACCTACTTTTGGGTCAGCTATAACATAGTAAAATTTCAGACCTGTAGCTCATGGCATAGCTGAGTAATAGCTACTTTTAGGTCATCACTATTGAGTAAATCAGTTGTAACTTGAAAACTATTGCATTTACAGTATTTTGCTTTAATATGTTGTTCACCTACTTTTGGGTCAGCTATAACATAGTGAAATTTCAGACCTGTAGCTCATTGCATAGCTGAGTAATAACTACTTTGAGGTTCTCACTATTGAGTAAATCAGTTGTAATTGGAAAATTATTGCATTTAGAGAATTTAGTATAAATATGTTATTCAGCTACTTTTGGGTCAGCTATAACATAGTAAAATTTCAGACCTGTAGCTCATGGCATAGCTGAGTAATAGCTACTTTTAGGTCATCACTATTGAGTAAATCAGTTGTAACTTGAAAACTATTGCATTTACAGTATTTTGCTTAAATATGTTGTTCACCTACTTTTGGGTCAGCTATAACATAGTAAAATTTCAGACCTGTAGCTCATGGCATAGCTGAGTAATAGCTACTTTTAGATCATCACTATTGAGTAAATCAGTTGTAACTTGAAAACTATTGCATTTACAGTATTTTGCTTAAATATGTTGTTCACCTACTTTTGGGTCAGCTATAACATAGTAAAATTTCAGACGTGTAGCTCATGGCATAGCTGAGTAATAGCTACTTTTAGGTCATCATTATTGAGTAAATCAGTTGTAACTTGAAAACTATTGCATTTACAGTATTTTGCTTAAATATGTTGTTCACCTACTTTTGGGTCAGCTATAACATAGTAAAATTTCAGACCTGTAGCTCATGGCATAGCTGAGTAATAGCTACTTTTAGATCATCACTATTGAGTAAATCAGTTGTAACTTGAAAACTATTGCATTTACAGTATTTTGCTTAAATATGTTGTTCACCTACTTTTGGGTCAGCTATAACATAGTAAAATTTCAGACGTGTAGCTCATGGCATAGCTGAGTAATAGCTACTTTTAGGTTATCACTGTTGAGTAAATCGCTTATAACTTGGAAATTATTGCATTTAGAGTATTTTGTTTCAATATGTTATTCACCTATTTTGGGGTCAGCTATAACATAGTGAAGTTCCAGACCCGTGACTCATTGCATAGCTGAGTAATAGCTACTTTTAGGTTATCACTGTTGAGTAAATCGCTTATAACTTGGAAACTATTACATTTAGAGTATTTTGTTTCAATATGTTATTCACCTATTTTGGGATCAGCTATAACATAGTGAAGTTTCAGATCTGTGGCTCCTTGCATAGCTGAGTAATAGCTACTTTGAAGTTCTCACTATTGAGTAAATCAGTTGTAATTGGAAAACTATTGCATTTAGAGAATTTCGTATAAATATGTTATTCAGCTACTTTTGGGTCAGCTATAACATAGTGAAATTACAGACCTGTAGCTCATGGCATAGCTGAGTAATAGCTACTTTTAGGTCATCACTATTGAGTAAATCAGTTGTAACTTGAAAACTATTGCATTTACAGTATTTTGCTTAAATATGTTGTTCACCTACTTTTGGGTCAGCTATAACATAGTAAAATTTCAGACGTGTAGCTCATGGCATAGCTGAGTAATAGCTACTTTTAGGTTATCACTGTTGAGTAAATCAGTTGTAGTTGGAAAACTATTGCATTTAGAGAATTTAGTATAAATATGTTATTCAGCTACTTTTGGGTCAACTATAACATAGTAAAATTTCAGACCTGTAGCTCATGGCATAGCTGAGTAATAGCTACTTTTAGATCATCACTATTGAGTAAATCAGTTGTAACTTGAAAACTATTGCATTTACAGTATTTTGCTTAAATATGTTGTTCACCTACTTTTGGGTCAGCTATAACATAGTAAAATTTCAGACCTGTAGCTCATGGCATAGCTGAGTAATAGCTACTTTTAGGTCATCACTATTGAGTAAATCAGTTGTAACTTGAAAACTATTGCATTTACAGTATTTTGCTTAAATATGTTGTTCACCTACTTTTGGGTCAGCTATAACATAGTAAAATTTCAGACGTGTAGCTCATGGCATAGCTGAGTAATAGCTACTTTTAGGTTATCACTGTTGAGTAAATCGCTTATAACTTGGAAATTATTGCATTTAGAGTATTTTGTTTCAATATATTATTCACCTATTTTGGGGTCAGCTATAACATAGTGAAGTTCCAGACCCGTGACTCATTGCATAGCTGAGTAATAGCTACTTTTAGCTTATCACTGTTGAGTAAATCGCTTATAACTTGGAAACTATTGCATTTAGAGTATTTTGTTTCAATATGTTATTCACCTATTTTGGGATCAGCTATAACATAGTGAAGTTTCAGATCTGTGGCTCCTTGCATAGCTGAGTAATAGCTACTTTGAAGTTCTCACTATTGAGTAAATCAGTTGTAATTGGAAAACTATTGCATTTAGAGAATTTCGTATAAATATGTTATTCAGCTACTTTTGGGTCAGCTATAACATAGTGAAATTACAGACCTGTAGCTCATGGCATAGCTGAGTAATAGCTACTTTTAGGTCATCACTATTGAGTAAATCAGTTGTAACTTGAAAACTATTGCATTTACAGTATTTTGCTTAAATATGTTGTTCACCTACTTTTGGGTCAGCTATAACATGGTAAAATTTCAGACCTGTAGCTCATGGCATAGCTGAGTAATAGCTACTTTTAGGTCATCACTATTGAGTAAATCAGTTGTAACTTGAAAACTATTGCATTTACAGTATTTTGCTTTAATATGTTGTTCACCTACTTTTGGGTCAGCTATAACATAGTGAAATTTCAGACCTGTAGCTCATTGCATAGCTGAGTAATAACTACTTTGAGGTTCTCACTATTGAGTAAATCAGTTGTAATTGGAAAACTATTGCATTTAGAGAATTTAGTATAAATATGTTATTCAGCTACTTTTGGGTCAACTATAACATAGTAAAATTTCAGACCTGTAGCTCATGGCATAGCTGAGTAATAGCTACTTTTAGGTCATCACTATTGAGTAAATCAGTTGTAACTTGAAAACTATTGCATTTACAGTATTTTGCTTAAATATGTTGTTCACCTACTTTTGGGTCAGCTATAACATAGTAAAATTTCAGACCTGTAGCTCATGGCATAGCTGAGTAATAGCTACTTTTAGGTTATCACTGTTGAGTAAATCGCTTATAACTTGGAAATTATTGCATTTAGAGTATTTTGTTTCAATATGTTATTCACCTATTTTGGGGTCAGCTATAACATAGTGAAGTTCCAGACCCGTGACTCATTGCATAGCTGAGTAATAGCTACTTTGAAGTTCTCAATGTTGAGTAAATCACTTGTAATTTGAAAACTATTGCATTTAGAGAATTTAGTATAAATATGTTATTCAGCTACTTTTGGGTCAGCTATAACATAGTAAAATTTCAGACCTGTAGCTCATGGCATAGCTGAGTAATAGCTACTTTTAGGCTATCACTGTTGAGTAAATCACTTATAACTTGAAAACTATTGCATTCAGAGTATTTTGTTTCAATATGTTATTCACCTATTTTGGGGTCAGCTATAACATAGTGAAGTTCCAGACCTGTGGCTCATTGCATAGCTGAGTAATAGCTACTTTAAAGTTCTCACTGTTGAGTAAATCAGTTGTAATTGGAAAACTATTGCCTTTACAGAAATTTGTGCAAATATGTTATTCAGCTACTTTTGGGTCAGCTATAACATAGTGAAATTACAGACCTGTAGCTCATGGCACAACTGAGCAATAGCTGTTCTCGGGCACTGACTGTTGAGTAAATCAGCTATAACTTGAAAAATATTGCATTTGGAGTATTTTGTTAAAATATATTGTTCACCTACTTTTGGGTTAGCTATAACATAGTGAAATTACAGACCTATAGCTCATGGCATAGCGGAGCAATAGCTATTTTCTGGTTCTCACTATTGAGTAAATCAGTTGTAACTTGAAAACTATTGCATTTACAGTATTTTGCTTAAATATGTTGTTCAGCTACTTTTAGGTCAGCTATAACAGAGCAAAAATTCAGACATGTAGCTCATTGCATAGCTGAGTAATAGTTACTTTGAGGTTCTCACTCTTGAGTAAATCAGTTGTAACTTGAAAATTATTACATTTAGAGTATTTTGTTAAATATGTTATTCACAGACGTTTTGGTCAGCTATAACATAGTGAAATTGCAGACCTCTATGTCATGGGATAGCTGAGCAATAGCTTCTTTCAGGTTCTCACTGTTGAGTAAATCATTGTATCCAACCTGTAGGAAATCATGGGCTGGGAATCTGTTAATATGGTCCGATTTGACCTTGGAACCCTCCTTCAAGGTCAAATGAGGATAGCCAAACATAAAAGTGCTTATAACTCGCTTATTATTGGTCCCAGAGGTTGGAATGAAAACCAACCTATAGAAAATCATGAGCTGGGAATTTTTTGGTGTGGTCGGATTTCACCTTGGACCCCTCCTTCAAGGTCAAATGAGGATAGCCAAACTTAAAAGTGCTTATAACTCACTTATTATTGGTCCTAGAGGTTTCGAATGGAAAACCAACCTATAGAAAATCATGGGCTGGGAATCTTTTGGTGTGGTCGGATTTGACCTGGGACCCCTCCTTCAAGGGCAGTTGAGGATAGCCAAACTTACAATTGCTTAGAACTCGCTTATTATTGGTCCTACAAGTTTGGGATGATAAACAAGCTACAGGAAATCATGGGCTGGGAATTTTTTTGTGTGGTCGGATTTGACCTTGGACCCCCTCCTTCCAGGTCAAACGAAGATAGCCAAACTTAAAGTGCTTATAACTCGCGTATTATTGGTCTTGGAGGTTTGGGATGGTAAACCAACATATAGGAAATCATGGGCTGGGATTCTTTTGGTGTGGTCAGATTTGACCTGGGACCCCTCCTTCAAGGGCAGTTGAGGATAGCCAAACTTACAATTGCTTAGAACTTGCTTATTATTGGTCCTACAAGTTTGGGATGGTAAACAAGCTACAGGAAATCATGGGCTGGGAATTTTTTTGTGTGGTCGGATTTGACCTTGGACCCCCTCCTTCAAGGTCAAACAAGGAGAGCCAAACTTAAAAAGTGCCTATAACTCACTTATTATTGGTCCGAGAGGTTTGGGATGGTAAACCATCCTAAATTCTTTGGCTGGGAATCTTTTGGTATGGTCAGATTTGACCTTTGGACCCCTTCTTCATGGTGGAACGAGGATATTGCATTTATAGTATTTCTTTAAATATTTTTAACCTACTTTTTACCCTTGAACAATTACCTTGTTACTTTATTTCATAATACCATTTGCAGGGCACAACTTTTTTGTCGTTTTCTTTTGTCAGCTTCGGAATATCTTTCGAACATGTGTTCAGTTACCATTTACTGTATTTCTGTACAGCCCTTTCCCTGATAATTATGCTTTCCTCTCATTATCACCATCACAAATCAAAAACATTCAGTCAGCTGACACAGTGCCCGTTCACGGGCACTCTCCTCTTGTTTGAGATGGTTATCTCACTTTTTTGAAATATTAAGTCAATTTTTCAAGATATTATGTCAATTTTTTGAGATATTATGTCAATTTTTTGAGATATTAAGTCACCTTTTCAAGATACTAAGTCAATTTCTTGAGATAGTTATCTCAATTTTTCGAGATATTAAGTCAATTTTTCGAAATATTATGTCAATTTTTGGAGATATTAAGTCAATTTTTCAAGGAGGTGAACAAATATACGTCCTTCTTTCTTCAATCAAGAGAGGAGGCAGCGAGACAGGAACCATCTTGCACAATGCATTCTTCTGTGTGTCAAATCCGGGACCTTTCCTTTGGAAGTGAAAACAACTTTGTTTCTGACATAGAAACCATGGAATTACAAAAAAAAAAACAATTATATGCGTCCTGTATATTAACACATATATATTGTAAGAATTATTTCTGTACATAGAGGAGTAAATTTGGAAACAAATTGTTTTTGTTTCACCTTACCGATGTAAGTAGGTCACTTATGATGCGTTACCAGACAGAAGAATTAACTTGTATTGTCATATGACTAGCAGTTAAACAGTAGGTTACCAAAATGATATTTTATTGAATTTTCTGCCGACTGCTGACATCTATTGAAATCTTGATAAGTGATAACTTATATTTTTCATGGAGCTTCACCATGGCTCAATCCTTCTGAAACATGGTCTGGATCTGCAAAAATACTGCCAGTCAGCCAAATATTTTTGTCTATCCAGCATAATTTTTGTCCTTTCGAATTTCATCTGCTTCAGTCTTTAACCAAAGCTGGTGACACAGTACAATTTTTTTATCTCCTGCCAGTGGCTGAAGGCCGTGGTCGAGAGATTATAAAACGCCTTCCATACGTGCATGCATCCGTTCATCATGTTTTACATAAACCTTAATATCTCATTAATTTATAAAGATATCTTCATCAAATTTGCAGGAAATGTTTATGGCTATGAAAACCTCTCTGTGTAAAATTTTGGCGTCATTTTGAAAAACAAAATGGCCGCCATAGCTAATTGTTTGCAAATCATAAAGGTGCTCTAAATCTTGAAATATTCCAGCTAGTTTAATCAAATTTGCACAAAAGCTATATGGCTAGAAAAGCTAGCCTGATAGTAATTTGGCCTACTTTCGAAAACAAAATAGCCAATTCTATTTCGTTAATATATCCTATTCAATGGACGATTGCTAATCCGGTCGGCATAGACCGGCCCGCCAAATGACAGAAAAGTGCCTAATGAGTGCATAATGCCCCCACAAACTGGTCAGTCCCAGTACTGTGCATTCCCCAGATGTACTTCCTTCCTGTTTAGACAACCTAACGTCATAGCATCTTTTTCGTTTGGTGCATGTACTGTACAGAAGTGTTTTCAACATCTCCAGAGTTCTTAAAGAAAAAAGTGTGCATTATGACAGATTTTCAATCTTATTTGCAAATAATTTAGTGTAGAAGTGTTATCTACATATCAAGCATGGATATACATTAAGAAATCTGCTGGAAACGCTCCCTAGCTGACTCAATTTAGTGTTGATGATAGGGCAGTAAGTGACAAGAAATATGTATGCGGACATGTTGCAAGTTTCCTCCCATTCAATCTTTGTGTTGATAGGGGCAGAGATACATTATAAGGAAGTTTTATTGGTTACTCATCTTAAAAGGTAATATTATCTGTGTTTATTTTTTTAAATGTACCTTCTGTAACCAGCTACAATTCACCAATGAAACGTCAGTCTTCTCTTATTTTACAACTATAAATAGAGGGAATTCCCAATAGAAGAGCATGGATTGCGTTCTTTTGAAGTCACGTCTACTGTGATATCAGTCCCTCGATCCCTTGCAGACCCGGCTTTGTTATCGGTAGTGGGGTTTGTGGATGGCCAGGTCACTGTGCAAGTTTCCTGGTTAAGTATCACAAAGTTCATCTACAGTGTTTCCTACCTCTTCCGAGCGCACTGGTACCAACTTTTTTGCTGCAAATCATCAGTCATACCAGCCACATCAGATCGACCAGGATATTCACCTACAGAGCGCACTGGTCCAGACTTCTCTGCTGTAAAGCATCAGTCGACCGGCAAGCTTGAAAGAACGCGATCACTGACGTCATCTCAAGATAAATAATTGTGTTCTTTCTGCTCACGTCTAGTGATACCAGTACTAGTTCCTGATATTCACCTTCAGAGCGCACTGGTACAGACTTCTCTGCTACAAGGATCAGTCGACCAGCCAGCTCGCTTTTACTGTGATAACAAGGAAGAACGCGACCAGTGACGTCATCTCTCCGAAGCTGGTCATGTTCTTCCTTGTTATCACAGTAAAAGCGAGCTGGCTGGTCGACTGATGCTTGTAGCAGAGAAGTCTGTACATATTGCTACTGTGTTCTTCACAACTAACGTCTACTGTGATACCAGTCCCTCTCTCATGGACCTGGCCTTTGTTGTCGGCAGTGGGGGTTGTGGATGAGCAGAATACTGTGCATTTGCCTGTTTAAGTATAACAAAAGAACGCTACAACTGACAAGCTGGTAGTGCTGGTATTGTTTATCGATATTGAAATATTTATCGATCCATGCTAAATATACTGATATCGATAATGTAGGGTACAATATCAATATCGGGACATACTACTAAATAGATGCAATTATGCTGTTTTCCATGTAAAATAAAATATAAAAGTTAAGCAATATATTGGTTTTCCTATCATTTTTTGTCAAATTTCACTTACCGCTAAACCGGAAGCGCCATATTTGTTTACGTTTCGGGAAACTTCTAAAACTCATGAAAGGGTTTGGAAGCTCTTTCTCGGAAAACACCCATGACCCGATATTTCAATATCGATCGATACAGAAGCAAAAATATGGTTTGATATTGATATACATATTATTATTCGATACCAACACTACTTGAAGCTGGTCACGTGACACACTGACCAGCATTTTCTGTGGTGCCATTCCTAAAAATAACTCACAAGGGCTTCCCCACCAACTGTCAAATCTACACAATTAGGCGTGCGCTTTCGAGAATTCTTTGAAGGAATACAGGAAACCTGCTATAAGCTGGATTCAACACAAGATAGTTGTAAAATTGTTTCAACAGCTGGTTACAGAGTCTACCGACTGGGTACCAGCTACAAGCCCTTACTTATTAATAATACAGTGCTTCACTGAAACCGGTTACAGAGTCTCCCCACCTAGTCCATTCAACTGTTGATTTTGGGGCAGGCAGACAGCAAATATCTACAAATATGGCTTCAACTGACCGATTACAGAGTGATCACTTCAATGACTGGTTACAGAGCCTACTGACCAGGTACCGGCTATACAGCCTTGCTTCACCAGAACCAGTTACAGAGTCTACCCACCTAGTCCATTCAACTGTGTTAATTCTGGGGCAGGTAGATGTGGGAGCATCTCCAAAGAATTGCTTCAACCAACTGGTTACGGAGTCTACCGACCAGGTGCCGTTCTACACAGCCCTTATTTTGACTCCAGCCTACCAGTTTTTTGACAGTTACAGAGAATTACTGGTTACAGAGAAAACTACAATTTTTTACAAACTGAAAAAGCTAGCTAAATATAGACCAGTAGCTGTCTAAAAACATTGGTGACTCCAGCCTAACAGTTTTGCCGGTTACAGAGATTTACTGGTTACAGAGACCTGGTACCGGACAGAGTTGCCTAAGGTAATTTTGTTATAGAGAATTCTTAGACCAGTGGTCTTGATGATATGGCCCAAGCTACTACCAGGCAACCTTCCCTTATCACACCTCTGACCAGCCTGTTATCGCTGCTGGACTTGACTGGAAAGGTAATAGATTTCACCCTTACAAAAAGGTGGTCGACAGTCAAACAAGTTTTCATCACGTCTGGCCAGGGGACAGCCAGCTTACAAATAACAATTACTGTGTAAATGCTGCACCTTGCAGGCTGCTGGCCCAGGGCAAAGAGTCTTAACATGTGACAAGTTGTGTCAGCCCCACCGGACCGGACCACAACAAGAAGAGAGACTGTTAACTTGGATCATTGTCACCAGACCGGAGCAGTGTCCAGAGGGACAGAAAATGTTTGTCAGACTACCAATTGTCCCAAATGTGGCACACAATCTGCCTGTAGGGTCCAGACTAAATCCATTTTGGGAACTTAGGAAGCCTTGGGGGCTGGATCCTTAGGTAGTACAAATGTTGAAGGAGGGCTACACTCTCCTTTTCCAGTCAAGACCAAGCTTGACAAGGTCACCAAAATTATCAACTGCTATGTACATCCTCGCAGGAACCTATATTGGTTAGAGACATTACATCAGCTCATGGACAAAGATGCAGTCGAGCCAGTTCAAAATTTCTGGGCTTCTTCAACCTTTCTTGGTTCCAAAACCACACAACCGTTGGAGACCTATTCTAGATCTGAGCAAACCAAACCTTTCGGAGACCATCAGGCCCACCCTCCAACAAGGGCAGTGGGTTACTTCAATATATTTTAAGTACGCCTACTTCCATATACCAAAACAGGAACAGTCCAGGAAACATCTGAGATTTCATGTCCAGGAACGGACATACCAGTTCAAAGACAGGGGATAGGAGAGTGGGTCACGTCCAATTTTATTAGATTCAGGGATGCTTGCTTCCATATACCCATACAAAACCATTGAAAAAAGATATCTGAGTTTTCATGTACAAACCAAACATACCAGATCAAGCACTTGGTCTGTCCACAGCTCTCTTGAACTTCACTGTAGAGACCAAGAGGTCAACTGTGGGCCTTACAGATGGGTATAAGAATTGACCAGTGCCTAAACGACTAGTTGGTCCGGGCCCAATGCCACCAAACTTGTCTCCAGCATACACAAAGATTGGTGGATCTTTGTCAAGACCTAGGTCAGCTATTAAACATGGAAAAATCAAAACTGGATCCCAAGCAAGTCTTCGACTTGGGAGGTTACCAATTCGACCTGAAAGAGGGCAAGGTCAGACCCACCCTAGACCGGTGGCAAACACTGACAACCAAATCAGAGAATTATTAACCGGACCGACCTGTCCGGTCCTGCAATTCATGTCCCTCATAGGGCTGTTGACAGCAAAAAAAAAAAAAGCTCCCAGGTTGCTCCACCCCCATTTAAAATGGTGATGGAGGAAAGCAATGTGCTCCAAGGTCAACCATTGCACCCACTAAACATGCTCTGCAATTGTTTACAGATGCATCAAAAGAAGGCTGGGGTACTCAAACAATCACATTGCAAGGGGAACCTAGTCCCTTCCAGAAAGCAAGCTACACATAAATTACCTGGAACTAAAGGCAGTCTTCTTGACCCTAAAAGAGTCCAACAACTCTGCTGGAAAAACAGTTCTTATAGCCACAGACAACACCGCAGTGGTTGCCTATATAAACAAGGAAGGGGGGATGAATTCGGGCCCTCTGTGTGCCCTTCTGTGGAGAATCCTCACCTGGTGTACGGTACTACCAGCAGACAGGTTACTCTCAAAGCTCGACACATTCCAGGCCGCCTGAATGTGGTAGCAGACAAACTATTGAGGCTAGGCCAGGCAATTCAAACAGAGTGGTCTCTCCTTTCAGAGTTCTTCCAGGCAATGTGCAACAGGTGGCACCAATCTCAAATAGAACTCTTGCGATGAGGTTCAACAACAAGCTAGCCAAATTTGTGTCGCCACTGCCAGACACCCAGGCCTGGGCAGTCGATGCACTCAGCCTGCCATGGGACGGTCTGGTCCCATATGCCTTCCCATCAGTAGCCATCTTGGGCAAGTGGTGCAAGTTGCAGAACTACCCATGCAGGAGAATCATTCTGATTGCTCCGGGGTGGCCCGACATGCCCTGGTTCTGGGATCTATTGGTCATGTCCAGCCAAATCCCACTTAAAGCCTGCCCAACCTGCTCACACAACCATTCAATTAGACTCCTGACTCAGGAATCTATCAAACCTAAATCCACATGTGTAGAACCTCAGCAATCAAAGAGCAAGACTTCTCTGAAGCAGTTGCAGCATGAATTGAGGCTCCTCAGAGAGGTTCAACCAGATCAGTCTATAAGGCAAAGTGGGCCACTTTTACAAAATGGTGCCTCAATCATCGGGTGGACTTCAGGGTACCCCCGATAAAGTCAGTAGTTGACTTCCTCATGTACCTGTTGCAGGACTGGAAGTTACAGCCCAGTTCCATTGATGGTTACAGGCCAGCCATTGCTGATAAACTAGGAAACTCAACCATTCATGTCAACAAAGATGAAAAACTCACTTGTCTCCTGGATAGTTATCTCAGAAACAGATCCAAAAGACTGAGGGGTATCCCCTCCTGGAACCTTTCCCTGGTGTTGCACCAGCTGACAAAGGCTCCATTTGAACCTATTAAAGAGGCCTCCTTGAAGCATTTGACCTTCAAATCTCTTTTCCCTCTTGGCCTTTGGGTTGGGCAAACACAGAAGTGAGATAAATGCTTGGCAAACCATAAACATCAGACATCAGTCAGACTGGCCCAAGGTGCCCCTGTACCCATCTCCCAGCTTTCTTTCAAAGAATCAGCTGGCCAAAGAGGTTCCGGATAGTGTGGCTCCAATGGTTATACCAGCCCTGGCCCCAAATCTGGATAAATCCCTCTAATCTGATAGGTCCCTATGTCCGGTCAGAGCATTGTGCTACTTTTTGGACAAGACCTCAGACATTAGACAGAACAAGGAGTTCGTCTTTGTCGCCTTTAAGAAAGGTTTTGACAAGGACTTCTCACCTGCCACTTTCTCCTCATGGATCAAACTGACTGTGATCCTATGGTATGAGCTCTCTGATCAGGAGGCCCTCACCTTAATCAGGTTTAAGCCCATGATGTCAGGGCCTTTGCTGCTTCCAAGGCATTCCAGTCGGGAGTATCGTTAGAGTAAATCTTACCAGCCTGCCACTGGAAGTCACATAATACCTTCACACAGTTCTATCTGAAGGCTGTGGCTTGGGCTGATTCAGAGCTGTACCACTTGGGCCTGGTAGTGGCTGCAGAGCAGATCCACAAGTAGCTCCTAGATTGAGGAGATTTTTATATATGTACAGTGTAAATAGTTCTACATGTACATAGTGTAAAAAAAAAAAAGTGCTTCCTTCAGGAGGTTTATTTGCCTTCTGGGACTGAACTCATCCCTCTCTTTCCCTACCTCAGAGCAGGTCTGCAAAAAAAGGGGGGGGGGGGGGGGGAGCAACGTCAGTATAACCCCGGATAACTGGCTACTGGTAACCGACCATGGCCTTAAGGGTTTCCTGACCTCCAGGTCAACCCAGGCCTGGGCCTATAGGTCTCCTGACTAAATCTAAGCTTGTGGGGGCATTATGCACTCATATAAGATGACTTTTTCTGTTGTTTGGCGGGCCGGTCTGCGCCGACTGGATTAGCAATTGTCCATTGGATAGGGTATTAACTTATAAAAATTTAATTTACTTATTAAATTTGCAAAATTGCCGCCATATCACATGTTTAATGTCAAACGGCGTTATCCTTTTGAAAAGGCCTTATATCTCCCCTAATATTGTTCAAAGAGGTTAGGAATGTGAAAGCAACTTGTAGGAAGTCATGGCCTGGGAATCTTTTCCAGGTTTTGAATTTGACCTTTGACCCCTGCTTCAAGGTAAAATGGGGTCATCACACTAAAACATCCTTATTTCTCCCTTATTATTGGTACTATGGCTTTAGAATGTAAAGACAGGCCATGATAAGTCCTGGCCTGTAAATGTTTTGCCTGAAATTTTGGCCTTATTTTGAAAAACAAAATGGCCACCATAGCCAATTATTTCAAAATCATTAAGATGCTATAAAACTTGAAATATTGCAGCTAGCATCATCAAATTTGCAGAAAAGACATATAGCTAGGAAAGTTAGCCTTATAGTAATTTGGCCTAGTTTTGAAAACCAAATAGCCGTCATATCATATGTTAAATGGGATTATCCTATTAAAAAGGTCTTATAACTACCTGATCATTATATCCCCAGACGAAAGTCGGGGATATATTGGATTCAGGTCCGTCGCGCCGCCGCCGCCGCCGTAGAAATTTCCTTGTGGACGCGATAACTCAAAAACAAATTAATATTTTTTTTTCAAACTTGGTACACATGTTAAGGGTGCCCAAAGGAAGATCCCTATTTTAAGGTGACCTTAAACTCCCAGTAAAAAAGAACTTATGGCCACCTTAAGGTCAGAAATTGGACTTTTGGCCACTTAGAGCCCTGTAGGTCACAAACTATGATGCTCAGCTGGCTGAAATTTTACCTGACAACACATTAATATGTTCTTAGTACATGTGCCGAAAATCACGACTTTAAGTTGAGGAGAAAATTGTGTTTGAGGCCCATAAATACCCCCACTTGGGGATTTTTTGCTATACTTTTCACATATTTTGCCCTATAATTTGGAAGTGGTAATTCTGATGAGTCTCAAACTGCGCTAGGTATAACTTTGATATGTAATCCTTGTCTGTAGAAAATTTTAGGGCTGTAGGTTTACCCAAAGGGGTCGACTTAAGGTCTCAAAAGTGCCCACAGAGACCCAATTTATGCACTTTTTGCCACTTTCAAGCACTGTAGCTTTCAAACTATGTCTCTCATCTAAGTTAAATATCATCTGGGAATATATCTATGTGTTTTCTTATATGTGCCCCAACATTTAGGCCTTTAATAGACAGTTAACCTGTGTATCAGGACCATAAACACCCACCCGAGTGACCCTTATAAGACATTTTTCACATCTTTTTCCCTGTAACTTGGAAATGGTAAGTCTGAGAAGTTTCAAACTGTATTAGATATATATTCTGTGTGTAATCTTAGTATGTAACAGATTTTAAGTCTGAAGCTTTAATTTTGAAGGTCAAATTGAGGTCTCTAAAAGGCTCCCAAAGACCCAATATTTGGACTTTTTGCTACTTTTAAGCCCTGTGACTGTCAAACTATGTGACTGATAGAGCTCAAATCCTATCTGGGAAGATATTAGTATGTTATTTATATATGTGCCAAAAATTAAGGCTTTAAGAAGACATTTAACCTGTGTATGAGGACCATAAATCCCCACCCGAGTGACCATTTTTAGACATTTTTTACATATTTTGCCCTGTAACTTGGAAATGGTAAGTCTAAGAAGTTTCAAACTCTATTAGATGCATATTCTATGTGTAATCTTAGTATGTGACAAATTTTAAGTCTGAGGCTTTAATTTGAAGGCCACATTTAGGTCTCTAGAAGGCCCCATAAAGACCCAGTATTTGGACTTTTTGCCAATTTTAAGGCCTGTGACTGTTAAACTATGTGACTGATAGAGCTGAAATCTCATCTGGGAATACATTATTATGTTCTTTTTACATGTGCCAAAAATCAAGGCTTCAA
This sequence comes from Sabellastarte sp. h YS-2021, assembly GCA_964017235.1. Lineage (NCBI taxonomy): Eukaryota > Metazoa > Annelida > Polychaeta > Sabellida > Sabellidae > Sabellastarte > Sabellastarte sp. h YS-2021. Next base: position 88,578,779 of record OZ024928.1, read on the forward strand.
GTAGACATTTAACCTGTGTATGAGGACCTTAAACACCCACCTGAGTGACCCTTTTAAGACATTTTTCACATATTTTGCTCTGTAACTTGGAAATGGTAAGTCTGAGAAGTTTCAAACTTTATTAGATACATATTCTATGTGTAATCTTAGTATGTAACAAATTTTAAGTCTGAAGCTTTAATTTGAAAGCCACATCGAGATCTCTAAAAGGCCCACAGAGACCCAATATTTGGACTTTTTAACCACCTTTAAGCCCTGTGACTGTTAAACTATGTGATTGATGGAGCTGAAATCCCATCTGGGAATGCATTATTATGTCCTTTTTACATATGCCGAAAATCAAGGTTTTTAGTAGACATTTAACCTGTGTATGAGGGCCATAGACACTCGCCCAAGTGCCTTTTTGGACATTTTTTCCGTATTTTGCCCTGTTATTTGGAAATGCTTAGTGTGACAAGTCTTAAACTGTATTATATATAATTTTTGTTTGTTATGTATGTCCCCCAAAAAGTTTCAGATCTGTTGTTTAATTGCTAAGGTCTCTTTAACAATTGTAAAATGCCCACAGAAACCCAATTTATGGACATTATGCCACTTTAAAGCCCAGTAACTGTCAAACTATGTGGGTTATAGAGCTGAAATCTTTGAATTTTTAAAAGGAAATGCCTGTCTATTTAAATTTTGAATATTAATAATGTTATGGCTATCTTAGTCTTTTAAGAACTTATTTTTGTGTGTTATACCTCTGCTTGCTGAGTTTTTAACTTTTTAAAATGAAACTGGTTAAACATATTCAAGTAGACAAAATGGACACTTTAAGTGAGCTTTAAGTCCCAATATTAATGAAATTATATCCTTATGTAGTAAAAGTAGGGGATTTTTAACCCTCAACTAGCCCAGTTTTATTCAACTTGCCTCAGTTAATTTTGACACAGCTCCTACAGTTATGAACTCATTTCAGTTGATAATCACATACTTAAAATTCTCAATTCTTTTTGTATTTGAGTACCCCTTTTATATAGATTGTTTGTTTACCATTTATGCATCCCCCACCCGGATTCCCCCCACCCACCTCTGGGACCTCCAGCTATATTGAGTGACACTAAATAAACAAAGGTATTTAATGATATCAGATGAGAAACAAAGAACTCAATGGGGTTGCAGATCTTGTGTAATAGTGAGAGAGGTGTGGAGAAGGGGAGAGGGGTGGGGGTGGGAGGTGGTGGGCTTCATTACATATAACACAAAGGGGAGTCAGAACTGAGATTGTGTCACATATTTAGGTTGCATATATATGGACCACATATATAGGTATAGAGGAAATGAATAACTGAAAACAATTTGCAAATTCTAAAAATAATATAATAAAATAATAATATAAATAATTTTTTTTTAAATAATATTTTATTTGTGAACAAATATAGAAACAGATATGCGCTTTTGGGATTATGAATTTTAGAATGGACATTGAATCATCAATCATTTAAATACTTTGAAGGAAGATTGAAAAGTATGATGAGTTGAGTTAAAAATAATATTTTATTTGTCAACAAATATAGAAACAGATATGCTCTTTTGGGATTATTATTTTAGAATGGACATTCAATCATCAATCATTTAAATACTTTGAAAATAGGTTTAGAGTTATCATTGCAGGAAGATTGAAAATATAATTTGAGTTATGTATTCGGCGTCTGGGGATACACCATCTTCCTTGGAAGATATAAACAGAGTAGATTGATGTGCTGAAGTTCATATAATAATGGGTAATTATGTTTTAAAAAATTCCCGATCAAAACCTGTGGCGTGAGTGATGACCTGTCTGGGGATATGTTGGCGCCGAGTTGGCCCAATCTAGTTTGGAAATGCTTAGTGTGACAAGTCTTAAACTGTATTATATATAATTTTTGTTTGTCATGTATGTCCCCCCCAAAAGTTTCACATCTGTAGTTTAATTGCTAAGGTCTCTTTAACAATTGTAAAATGCCCACAGAAACCCAATTTATGGACATTATGCCACTTTAAAGCCCAGTAACTGTCAAACTATGTGGGTTATAGAGCTGAAATCTTTGAATTTTTAAAAGGAAATGCCTGTGTATTTAAATTTTGAATATTAATAATCTTATGGCTATCTTAGTCTTTTAAGAACTTATTTTTGTGTGTTATACCTCTGCTTGCTGAGTTTTTAACTTTTTAAAATGAAACTGGTTAAACATATTCAAGTAGACAAAATGGACACTTTAAGTGAGCTTTAAGTCCCAATATTAATGAAATTATATCCTTGTGTAGTAAAACTAGGGGATTTTTAACCCTCAACTAGCCCAGTTTTATTCAACTTGCCTCAGTTAATTTTGACACAGCTCCTACAGTTATGAACTCATTTCAGTTGATAATCACATAATTCTCAATTCTTTTTGTATTTGAGTACCCCTTTTATATAGATTGTTTGTTTACCATTTATGCTGTAGCACTCCATCTCTTTGTAGTCCCAACCCACATCCCCCACCCGGATTCCCCCCACCCACCTCTGGGACCTCCAGCTATATTGAGTGACACTAAATAAACAAAGGTATTTAATGATATCAGATGAGAAACAAAGAACTCAATGGGGTTACAGATCTTGTGTAATAGTGAGAGAGGTGTGGAGAAGGGGAGAGGGGTGGGGGTGGGAGGTGGTGGGCTTCATTACATATAACACAAAGGGGAGTCAGAACTGAGATTGTGTCACATATTTAGGTTGCATATATATGGACCACATATATAGGTATAGAGGAAATGAATAACTGAAAACAATTTGCAAATTCTAAAAATAATATAATAAAATAATAATATAAATAATTTTTTTTTAAATAATATTTTATTTGTGAACAAATATAGAAACAGATAAGCGCTTTTGGGATTATGAATTTTAGAATGGACATTGAATCATCAATCATTTAAATACTTTGAAGGAAGATTGAAAAGTATGATGAGTTGAGTTAAAAATAATATTTTATTTGTCAACAAATATAGAAACAGATATGCTCTTTTGGGATTATTATTTTAGAATGGACATTCAATCATCAATCATTTAAATACTTTGAAAATAGGTTTAGAGTGATCATTGCAGGAAGATTGAAAATATAATTTGAGTTATGTATTCGGCGTCTGGGGATACACCATCTTCCTTGGGAAGATATAAACAGAGTAGATTGATGTGCTGAAGTTCATATAATAATGGGTAATTATGTTTTAAAAAATTCCCGATCAAAACCTGTGGCGTGAGTGATGACCTGTCTGGGGATATGTTGGCGCCGAGTTGGCCCAATCTAGTTGATACCAGGGGTTTCAAATGTGAAAACAACTTAAAGGAAGTCATGGCCTGAGACTCTTTTCCAATTGCTGACTTTTACCTTTGACCCCTTCTTCAATGTCAAGTGGTGTTATCATACTACAAAGGCCTTCTTTTCAACTTTAGTTTTCCATTATTACTGATTCTAAAGCGGGAGATAACCGCTCCGCCATTGGCCTTGTTTTCTCTTGCAAAGCAATACTCAAATGTGAATTCTGGCCATTTTAATGCTGAAAAGAATATGCAAGTAGAGTACTTACTGGTGAAAGTGTTTTCAAACACTACAATGACTATTCAATTTCCAGCCCTTTTCTTTATTCTTATGTCAGCTCTTGAAAACCACTTGCAACTGTTCACTCTGATAAGAGGGTTTAAATTTCTTGAATTCCATTTCATTTTTACAATATTCAAGATTTGGTTACTATCAGGGGTTCAACCCAGGTACTTGATACCAGAACTTTCAGTTAAAATCTCAAAATGGGGTTTGACTGAATCAAGATTGGGTAGAATGATATATTTGTAATATTTTCAGTGTTCTATTGTGAAAGTGAGTATTTTAGCAGTGGGTATAAAACAAATCTAGAAAATCACTCAGAGAGTGCAGACCTCTTCCAAACAACTTGTTTCCACCCCTTACTGTTTCCTGTTCTGATTCTTAATATGACGTTTGGTGGGCCAGTCTGCGCCGACCAGATTAGCAATTGTCCATTGGATAAGGTATTAACTTATAAAAATTTAATTTACTTATTAAATTTGCAATTTTGCTAGGATATAGATCAAACTTAGTATATGATAGAAACTATTTTGAGAGTGACCTGTGATATTTTTGCCGAGCAATTCGGCAATTAATAGTAGAGGTATATTACACATCTACTGAAAATGGCCCCATCCTGCAATGATAAAAGATCATTCAAAAGATTTTTGGGTCCAGACAGTGACAAGGATCACCATCGAAATTAAATCATCTGTTCCTTGTACTGTTGTCGACATTTGTTGAAAGTTGCATTAAAATCTGTCCATAACTTTTCTAGCTATTTCGCGAAGACGGACAACCAAACAAACTAACCTAGTCAAAAACATTTCCTGCTTGGGAGAAGTAATAATTGTATGTCCCACAAAAGCAAGTAAGCAAAAGAGATGTTCAGTTACAGACAAACTGCTCAGGGAAAGACAAATTTCACTTATAAAAACTTACACCAACATGTCCTGCAGTTTCAAGCAGTTCAGGTTGCTCCACCCCCATTTAAAATGGTGATGGAGGAAAGCAATGTGCTCCAAGGTCAACCATTGCACCCACTAAACATGCTCTGCAATTGTTTACAGATGCATCAAAAGAAGGCTGGGGTACTCAAACAATCACATTGCAAGGGGAACCTAGTCCCTTCCAGAAAGCAAGCTACACATAAATTACCTGGAACTAAAGGCAGTCTTCTTGACCCTAAAAGAGTCCAACAACTCTGCTGGAAAAACAGTTCTTATAGCCACAGACAACACCGCAGTGGTTGCCTATATAAACAAGGAAGGGGGGATGAATTCGGGCCCTCTGTGTGCCCTTCTGTGGAGAATCCTCACCTGGTGTACGGTACTACCAGCAGACAGGTTACTCTCAAAGCTCGACACATTCCAGGCTGCCTGAATGTGGTAGCAGACAAACTATTGAGGCTAGGCCAGGCAATTCAAACAGAGTGGTCTCTCCTTTCAGAGTTCTTCCAGGCAATGTGCAACAGGTGGCACCAATCTCAAATAGAACTCTTGCGATGAGGTTCAACAACAAGCTAGCCAAATTTGTGTCGCCACTGCCAGACACCCAGGCCTGGGCAGTCGATGCACTCAGCCTGCCATGGGACGGTCTGGTCCCATATGCCTTCCCATCAGTAGCCATCTTGGGCAAGTGGTGCAAGTTGCAGAACTACCCATGCAGGAGAATCATTCTGATTGCTCCGGGGTGGCCCGACATGCCCTGGTTCTGGGATCTATTGGTCATGTCCAGCCAAATCCCACTTAAAGCCTGCCCAACCTGCTCACACAACCATTCAATTAGACTCCTGACTCAGGAATCTATCAAACCTAAATCCACATGTGTAGAACCTCAGCAATCAAAGAGCAAGACTTCTCTGAAGCAGTTGCAGCATGAATTGAGGCTCCTCAGAGAGGTTCAACCAGATCAGTCTATAAGGCAAAGTGGGCCACTTTTACAAAATGGTGCCTCAATCATCGGGTGGACTTCAGGGTACCCCCGATAAAGTCAGTAGTTGACTTCCTCATGTACCTGTTGCAGGACTGGAAGTTACAGCCCAGTTCCATTGATGGTTACAGGCCAGCCATTGCTGATAAACTAGGAAACTCAACCATTCATGTCAACAAAGATGAAAAACTCACTTGTCTCCTGGATAGTTATCTCAGAAACAGATCCAAAAGACTGAGGGGTATCCCCTCCTGGAACCTTTCCCTGGTGTTGCACCAGCTGACAAAGGCTCCATTTGAACCTATTAAAGAGGCCTCCTTGAAGCATTTGACCTTCAAATCTCTTTTCCCTCTTGGCCTTTGGGTTGGGCAAACACAGAAGTGAGATAAATGCTTGGCAAACCATAAACATCAGACATCAGTCAGACTGGCCCAAGGTGCCCCTGTACCCATCTCCCAGCTTTCTTTCAAAGAATCAGCTGGCCAAAGAGGTTCCGGATAGTGTGGCTCCAATGGTTATACCAGCCCTGGCCCCAAATCTGGATAAATCCCTCTAATCTGATAGGTCCCTATGTCCGGTCAGAGCATTGTGCTACTTTTTGGACAAGACCTCAGACATTAGACAGAACAAGGAGTTCGTCTTTGTCGCCTTTAAGAAAGGTTTTGACAAGGACTTCTCACCTGCCACTTTCTCCTCATGGATCAAACTGACTGTGATCCTATGGTATGAGCTCTCTGATCAGGAGGCCCTCACCTTAATCAGGTTTAAGCCCATGATGTCAGGGCCTTTGCTGCTTCCAAGGCATTCCAGTCGGGAGTATCGTTAGAGTAAATCTTACCAGCCTGCCACTGGAAGTCACATAATACCTTCACACAGTTCTATCTGAAGGCTGTGGCTTGGGCTGATTCAGAGCTGTACCACTTGGGCCTGGTAGTGGCTGCAGAGCAGATCCACAAGTAGCTCCTAGATTGAGGAGATTTTTATATATGTACAGTGTAAATAGTTCTACATGTACATAGTGTAAAAAAAAAAGTGCTTCCTTCAGGAGGTTTATTTGCCTTCTGGGACTGAACTCATCCCTCTCTTTCCCTACCTCAGAGCAGGTCTGCAAAAAAAGGGGGGGGGGGGGAGCAACGTCAGTATAACCCCGGATAACTGGCTACTGGTAACCGACCATGGCCTTAAGGGTTTCCTGACCTCCAGGTCAACCCAGGCCTGGGCCTATAGGTCTCCTGACTAAATCTAAGCTTGTGGGGGCATTATGCACTCATATAAGATGACTTTTTCTGTTGTTTGGAGGGCCGGTCTGCGCCGACTGGATTAGCAATTGTCCATTGGATAGGGTATTAACTTATAAAAATTTAATTTACTTATTAAATTTGCAAAATTGCCGCCATATCACATGTTTAATGTCAAACGGCGTTATCCTTTTGAAAAGGCCTTATATCTCCCCTAATATTGTTCAAAGAGGTTAGGAATGTGAAAGCAACTTGTAGGAAGTCATGGCCTGGGAATCTTTTCCAGGTTTTGAATTTGACCTTTGACCCCTGCTTCAAGGTAAAATGGGGTCATCACACTAAAACATCCTTATTTCTCCCTTATTATTGGTACTATGGCTTCAGAATGTAAAGACAGGCCATGATAAGTCCTGGCCTGTAAATGTTTTGCCTGAAATTTTGGCCTTATTTTGAAAAACAAAATGGCCACCATAGCCAATTATTTCAAAATCATTAAGATGCTATAAAACTTGAAATATTGCAGCTAGCATCATCAAATTTGCAGAAAAGACATATAGCTAGGAAAGTTAGCCTTATAGTAATTTGGCCTAGTTTTGAAAACCAAATAGCCGTCATATCATATGTTAAATGGGATTATCCTATTAAAAAGGTCTTATAACTACCTGATCATTGATACCAGGGGTTTCAAATGTGAAAACAACTTAAAGGAAGTCATGGCCTGAGACTCTTTTCCAATTGCTGACTTTTACCTTTGACCCCTTCTTCAATGTCAAGTGGTGTTATCATACTACAAAGGCCTTCTTTTCAACTTTAGTTTTCCATTATTACTGATTCTAAAGCGGGAGATAACCGCTCCGCCATTGGCCTTGTTTTCTCGTGCAAAGCAATACTCAAATGTGAATTCTGGCCATTTTAATGCTGAAAAGAATATGCAAGTAGAGTACTTACTGGTGAAAGTGTTTTCAAACACTACAATGACTATTCAATTTCCAGCCCTTTTCTTTATTCTTATGTCAGCTCTTGAAAACCACTTGCAACTGTTCACTCTGATAAGAGGGTTTAAATTTCTTGAATTCCATTTCATTTTTACAATATTCAAGATTTGGTTACTATCAGGGGTTCAACCCAGGTACTTGATACCAGAACTTTCAGTTAAAATCTCAAAATGGGGTTTGACTGAATCAAGATTGGGTAGAATGATATATTTGTAATATTTTCAGTGTTCTATTGTGAAAGTGAGTATTTTAGCAGTGGGTATAAAACAAATCTAGAAAATCACTCAGAGAGTGCAGACCTCTTCCAAACAACTTGTTTCCACCCCTTACTGTTTCCTGTTCTGATTCTTAATATGACGTTTGGTGGGCCAGTCTGCGCCGACCAGATTAGCAATTGTCCATTGGATAAGGTATTAACTTATAAAAATTTAATTTACTTATTAAATTTGCAATTTTGCTAGGATATAGATCAAACTTAGTATATGATAGAAACTATTTTGAGAGTGACCTGTGATATTTTTGCCGAGCAATTCGGCAATTAATAGTAGAGGTATATTACACATCTACTGAAAATGGCCCCATCCTGCAATGATAAAAGATCATTCAAAAGATTTTTGGGTCCAGACAGTGACAAGGATCACCATCGAAATTAAATCATCTGTTCCTTGTACTGTTGTCGACATTTGTTGAAAGTTGCATTAAAATCTGTCCATAACTTTTCTAGCTATTTCGCAAAGACGGACAACCAAACAAACTAACCTAGTCAAAAACATTTCCTGCTTGGGAGAAGTAATAATTGTATGTCCCACAAAAGCAAGTAAGCAAAAGAGATGTTCAGTTACAGACAAACTGCTCAGGGAAAGACAAATTTCACTTATAAAAACTTACACCAACATGTCCTGCAGTTTCAAGCAGTTCAGCACAAAGTTTAAAATAAAATTCTTCTAGAAATTGTTGTCTGCTTTTCATGCAAATCTTCACAAATTATTTATAACACTAGCCTTGCTTTAAGGCATTAACAACTAATATGTAATATGCTTGTTAGACATGCGAGTATTGGTGCTCAAAAAGTTTGAACTTCTGGATTCCTCATGAATAGCTCATCCCAGCTTCGATGACCTTCCTGGAAACGACTTTTGTTTTTGATTAATGGACTTGGGATTTATTGGAATTTCTTTTGTTTGTCATAGCTTAGAATATATAATGTCTTGACAGAACTTAAAATTTTTCCGAATCTTAAATTCTGTCGACAGAGCTTAAAATTCTGTGTTCTGTCGACAGGATTTAAAATTCTATCGACAGATTTTAAAATTATGTCAAAATATCTTGACAGAGCTGAAATTCTAAGTTCTGTCAACAGTACTTAAAATCCTGATAAAATCCCAATTCTCTATATTCTGTTTAACTTCTTTTACAGTGAGTGAGTATTTTACATTTCAAGGGGAGCTTAGTACTTGTGCTAAATAAAAAGTAAAAGTAATGCATAACACAGATATTAAATTGATTCTTTACTGGCATAGATCCTTTACTGGCATTCACTTTCATTTATAGCAGTACTTTAATACATACGTGCACTCTAACTTTTCAATAAATGTATTTAAAATTTAAATTTAAATTGTTGCAAGTAGATAATACTGGGGTCATCTTAAAGCAGTTCTCAGTGTTTACATAGGGGAACTTTATATTAAAACTCTCATCCCCAACCTCTAAGGACATGGGTTTGAACTTCAGTCCAGTTGTCACAATTTTGAAAGTTTGTAGTTTCTTGTTGATTATTTATTTAGCAGAATCTAATACTGCTGAGGTCTTGTTTGTCATCTGTTTATTAATTTATATGATACTTTTAGGAAGTACACTTAAGCATCATAATTACAGAGGAATGAGTAATTTTGAGTGCTGATTAATCCTTCAACGGGCACTCTTTTGATCATTTTAGGTCCATGAGGGTTCGTTCATATAGAGTAGTTTACATAATGCTTGAGCGTGAGCAGCTTTTGTGGCCAAAGGAAACAGAGAACTGCTGAGCCAGTTTTAATTTTTAGAGTGAGATATATCGCAGCATTGATTGTTCAAAAGTAATTCTGAATGGTTTATTGTACACGATGGTGAGAATCAAACTAGCTAGAGAACAAATAGGTCAACCTTGAGTACTTGAGTACTGGTTCACTGTTTACTCGTTGTCCTCCTTTCTGTGGCCTTAGTAAAGGTGTAGTTGGCTGGGATCGACCAAGGGGAGTCCCCCAAATTTCTTTTGTATGAACAAATGAAAAACTGTTTAAGTTGTGATGTCCTTTATTGTGATCAAGAACTCCCATCCCCATCATCAGACTGACTAGCCAGTGGGCTAACATGCACCTGATAAACATCCCAGGCTCCAACCACACTAGCCAAGATGACAATCCTAGTGCATGGGTCCCAATGGAATAATACCACACTCAGCTTACTGAAATATAGCTGTAGCCAAAGAGAATCTGGCCATGAAAGTTATAACTCAGCAGGTTAAGGTATTAACTCAATATTTTTCATTGGCAAATAACCCATTTTAGAAGCAGGACTAGGTTATTGACATATCTTAACATTTGTGTCACACCGGGTTCTGGACATCTTCTATTTGCGATAAAAGCAACCAAGTAATGGCAGTTTTTTCCTTAAACATTGCCAGAAACTGACAGATTTCTTGTCATTTTGTAAGCAATAATCTTTAAAATTACCAATGTTTAATTGGAAAGGAGTACTTTTTTAAGTTCTTCTTTAAATTATCCTATTCTCTACTTTAAAGTAGTTTTCCAGTACTCTTTTATCCCTATGGTATCAAGGCTAATGTTACATCTGCAAAAGACAAACAAACAGTGCAAAGGAGAAGTTACAAACACAAATTTGATAGAGAATGTTGTGTGTCAACGGCTTTTTCTTTGTAAATATTTATGAGAAACAAGTAACCTTATGATACATCCAGATTTTAAAATATTACCACATATATGAAAATACAAAAAAAAAAAAAAATAATAATAATAATGAGAACAAAATGAAAATAAATCTACAGCTTGTGAAAAAAAGTCCATATAAAATTTTGCTCTTCATATAAATGATAAACCTGATTGTAAAATTTCAACTGCAGTGGTTGGTTCAACATTTACATTAACTTTTTTTTTTGTTATTTGTATGGGTCTTTTGTCTAGGTTGTGTTGAATGTTTTGAAAATAAAACAGCATCCACACATACAAGTACTTACTACTTAGCCTTGTTCAGTCTTAAAATTACTATCTAAACATCGCACATATAATATATGTATTATTGTTAAATCTGTTTCATTATAAAACATCTGAAATTTATGTTATTATTTTCTCCTCCTTATAAGTAAAGACTTAATAAGATGTGAAAAGGAATCTCATGTGCAGAGAAATTGTAACGTGTCAATATCAGTTAGCCATTCAAATATCTACAATGGCATCGCATGTCAGAGGGAGCAATGTGTACTCAGGTTTGTTGAGAGAGCACATTCTCACACTGTTTTTGAGTAAAATTACATCTTATTAACATTTTGATCTGGAAGATCTCACAAGAGGAGGATCTAGTATTGACCTTTTATCCAAAGTAACTTTTGGCTTTGGATACGTAAGGTTTGCTAGTATGGTACATTCTGAAAAATTCAGGAGAAGCAATTTGTCTTCAGATAAGACAACTTGAGAACAAAAGGTTTGAACCTGCTTTTGGAGTGGTTATGTCCAAAGTAAAATTGTTTTTGTTAGATGATTTCACATTGTACTGAAGATAAGTTGTTTTGTGTTTTTTTTTATCAGTGCTGGTTCAGCAGAGCATTGCACAGGAATCACATCACTACGAATGGCCACCTTACGATGGCTGGTATAACAACCTGGCTCATCCAGACTGGGGAGCTGCTGGTAAGTGAATGTACCAAACTAGAGGTGAATCACTTATGTGAAGTCTGTTGCAACCTTCCTAGAGACAACTGCTAAGTGTATGTACTTGGCTAATGTGAATCATGCATGTGAAACACCAGTATGGACCTTATCACCTTACTGGAGCTTTGCTCAAGAGTTGAGATTTTGATATGTTTTTGACATTTTGACTTAATAGTGTCAAAAAAACAGGTTATGGCTATCAAAAACTGGTTATAAACCTTAAAAATCTCCACAAGGGTTAAAATAGGCCAAAAACCAAGGAAAGGTAAAAATTAGAAAACTAATTAACCCATTATTAGTAAAAGTTACTTTGTTTTAGACTATTGCCTGATATGTAGGAATTTTTTTACAGTGCTTTGTTTAACTAGTATGCATTCATATAAACATTTTATCGGAAAAGTAATAAAAATATGTGAAGCTAAAACAAATAAAAAAAAAGATACACTGCACCTTAACAACCTTTAGTTTGTCACCATGAAGTAATTATGAGTCTCCTATATTTAAAAGTATATTTAGTCTTACATAGAATTCAGTTCATCTTTCATTTCGATAAAATGTGATATACTGTTCATATTACATCGTATAAATGATGAATTATTGTATGTAAGCATTGTAAGCAATATGTTTTATGTCCGTGGCATTCTGTCATTGTAAGGGGAGATTTGTGTTCCCCAGAAAACTTTTTTGTGAGCAGTTTATGAATAAAAACCATGGTTTGACCACCCATAGTAATGTGGGCACCTAACTGAAGAGTTGTGTTAACGGATGAAGTACAACCTTGATCTGCCAGTGTAGTTTCTTAATATGTTCATTTCAGAAACCCAGCTTTTCCGTAGAGTTCCACCTGCCTACTATGACGGTGTGTATGAACCGTCTGGTAAATCCAGACCTAATCCCATCACAATCAGTGAGGCAGTGTTCAATGGAAGTACAGGACTGGGCTCGGGCAGAAACAGGACAGCCCTCATGGTTTTCTTTGGTAATTCTTTCAGTTTAGACTTTCAGTACTGTAGATCCTGTGTGAGTTAGTTTAATATTTAAAGTAATGCTTTTGAAAGATGGAAGTACCATTGTTGACATTTGCATAATTTAGCCACAACTGAAACATAATCCTCTTCATAATCAGTGAGTTCAGTTTTAAGCAATTTACAGCATATTCAGTAGAGGGATATCAGATTAATCACATCATGGCATTTCTTGGGTAAAGTCGTGTGTATTCTTGTGATACTTGTACACATAAATACATTTGTCACGAAAAAAAAAACATTTGTAGTTTATGTGACTATAACAATATAAGTTATATAACCCAAAAGAAATTTGTTACTGTATAATTTGGAGTTGATTTTCCAACAAAACCAATGCAATGTGTTTTAAGTCTTCCATAAATCCTCAATATACATTTCTATGTAAACCTTGAGGTTGAATAAGCTTCATGTATTTAGACTATTTGGAGTGTCTTTGAAACCCTTTCTTATTAGGAAGTTTTATTTTCAAAGAAACATGCCTTTTGGGTAATCTTAAAGCTGGTTTGAACAGTCAACAAAAAATAATATAAATTGTCTTTGCAAAGAAAAAGTTATGGACTATTCACTTAAGATTAATGAGGTAACCAAGTGCTGTACTTTGCTTGAAATGCGAAGAAAAATATTACGTATAAATGTATGATTATGCACATAAATAGTCAGGTATTTGTCATTCAGTTTTTCTTTTTTTGAAACAACTTGGCAACAACTTCTTTTTAGCCCAAGGACTCTCTTCCTGTTATGTGTACTGCGATCAATGTAAAATTTGCCATAGACTGTGAAATGTTCCACTTAGAACCTCCTTTAAAAGTAAGAAAAAATAATTAAATATTTGTTCAAATTACATAAAGGGAGGTCAGAAACCTTATTTAGTGTCAAATGGATGAAGATTTTTCCACAAGTCAAGGAAATAGAAATGGGCAATATCAAAAATTTTTATCAACTTCCTCTTGCATTTTTTTTTCTTATATAACTGTAAAAAATATGCTTTCAAAACACTGGAATGGATACTCAATGGACTCGGAATTACTTTTGAATATACTGTGGAAATTTTGCATTTCTGTACAGAATTTCAGCTTACAAGCTGCTGCATAGCAGTTTTGTTTGGTTTGATTGATTTACTTAATGTTGCATCTAGTACCTTGTTTCGGTTATATTGCGATGGGACCCCCAATTAACCTGGCCCTGAAGTCTGACAGTCACCCATCCAAATATTAAGAAAGTGCATTGCTGTCTAAGTTCATAGATCAGATGGTGAAGTATTCTTCAATTTGTATCATATTCAGGTAGATTTCATCAGCATATACCATAGAGCTTCAGTTGAAATAGCCAAAGCTTGCCATGTATACTTACAGCTCTCATTACCGAATATTGCTTTAATGCAGGATGAGGGCATATGAGCTACAAGGTTTAAAGTATGATAATGATATACTGATATACTTTTACTGCAGGTCATCAAGAAACTATAGCTGTCTTCTGAAAGTCTATGAAAGAGACTTTAATTGCTACAGAGTACAGTTCCTGTAAAATAGTGGAAATGAACACCTCAATAACAACCTAATTACAGAACATTTCTATCACAGGTCAGCAGGTGGTGGAAGAAATCTTGGATGCCCAGCGGCCTGGATGTCCTCCCGAGTATTTTAACATTAAGATCCCCAAAGGCCACAGTGCCTATGATCCAGATGGGGAGGGTGACAAAATGCTGCCTTTACTGAGAAGCAGATACGACATGAACACTGGCTACTCCCCAAATGTACCAAGACAGCAAGTAAGTAGAGTACATCATATGAAATTAATCACAGTACTGTATGTGAAAATGAACATAATCAATTTGTGCCTATTTTGCATCAATGGGGACCAGAGGCCTACATACAAAAAGCAAATAAATCATAAAATTATGTGTAGAATTTCCCATAAGTCAAGAAAATAGAAAGGAATTTCCTCATTGTAAGTTTCAGATACTGCAGAGAATTTCCCATTGCCTATGTGACAACAGCTGAATTCATTGAAGGTTTCAAGTGATTGATGGGTAATTTCTCAGTTGATACAAGATACAAGGGCCTTGCTCAGTAAAACTCTCGAGTCTTGCAAGATTTTGGTTGATGAGAGTGTGACTCATTGAAAATCTCAGGTCTTGCAAGATTTTGATCATCAGAGCTAGACTGAGTGGAGGTCTCAGGTCTTGCAAGATTTTGATTGACTGGACTTTGACTCATAAAAAGTCTTGTCTCTTGCCAGAGTTGGACTGGCGGTCTCAGCTCTTGCAAGATATCGATTGACCAGAGCTAGACTTAGTGGAGGTCACAGGTCTTGCAAAATTTAATTGACTGGACTTTTACTTGTAAAAACTCTCAAGTCTTGCAAATATTTGATTAATTGGACCATGATTTCTTGAAGGACTCGGGAGATAAAATATTTTGATTGATCAGAGCTAGACTCAGTGGAGGTCTCAGCTCTTGCAAAAATTTTGATTGAGCAGAGCTGGACTCAGTGGAGCTCTAAGCTCTGTCAAGATTTTGATTGATTGGAACTAGATTAAGTAGAAGTCTTATGGCTTGCAAATTTTTTGCATTGTCAGAGCCAGACTCAGTAAAACTCTCAAGTCTTGTAAAATTTATACTGATAAAGGCCAGATTCCATAGAGGTCTCCTGTAGTGTCTCAGCTGAAACAACCAGTGAATACATGTTTCAAGAACTTGAGTCAGTTGAGATTTGAAGTTTTGTTGAGGCAGCAAATGTGTATGTGTTACAATGTAATCAAAGTTTCCAGTTGTCCAAGATTTTGATTGACCATGGCCTGATGAACTTAAAGTCTCAAATATTAGAAGAGTTTTGTCCAAATTCACTTCAGCCCTCTAGGTGTGCAAGATTTTGATTTTGGTAATATCTTTTTTTTTTTAAATCTTAAATAAACTCAATGTATGTCCTACTTCCTGGAGTATTATTCAGGTTTTTAAAAAAAGCCATGCCACACAGGCTATATTTCAACTCAGCATCAGTTTTGTATTTCAAATAATTGTCTGGTTCAGTTTAGAAGGGCAGTTTTGTGAAATTTGGTGGAATTTATAATTGTTGGATTTTAATAGTTCTGTAGACTGCAGGCACCATTTATTGTATTTCACTATTTTATGTTCAGCATGAATGTTTTGCTTGTTCAAAAACTCAATAAAAATACACTTTTACAACAGTTAAAAAAAATTCCCTATTTTTAAAGAAATATTTAAAACCTGATGAAATTTGGTATTTGAAAATAACTCATAGCAGGACCATATATTGGGAAAAAATCAGTTAGTCTAGTTTAATGCTCAAACTGTAGTAAATAACTCATGGCTAGGCCATAAATTGAAAAAAAAATACATTAGTGTTAAGCCAAAAACATATTTTAAGAACTCGTGTAGTTTAGGAAAGTATAAATACATTTTTTTACATTTAAAATCAACACTTTTTCATTGAATATTTAATGCCTGAACAATATTTTGGACAGGTAAAACTATCTAATATGTAGAGGTTAAATGCTGATATAATACATACTAATGAAATATACAGGTATAATTTACACCCTGCTTTTGATGTTTCAGTTGAACGAGATCTCCTCATGGATGGATGGGACTTTGACTTATGGACCAAACAAAGCTTGGACAGATGTACTAAGGTCATACAAAAATGGCAGACTGAAGTCCATCAGAGATACAAACACCAGTGAACCATATGACTTTCCAGCACTCAATGACATTAGACTTCCTATGGCCAATCCCCCACCTCCAAGAGAACATGAGTTGAAACCTATAAAGCGATTTTACAGTGAGTTTCAGAATTGCCAAACTGACTTAAAAAGTTAAAATAATTAATTACATTTTCATAATTTAAAAACAGTTTTGAAAGAATATGTGATGGGACTTAATTTAGACTTAAATAGATGAACACAAACCTAGTCGCACTGACACAAGCGAAGTATTGAGATGGGGAATAAAGTGCACACTGTAGTGTAAGTTTCATATGAAATGATGATTTCATTGAGCTTCTGATGATCAGAGAAGATAAATCCAGCTTCTGTATGATTATTTATTATTCACCGTGAGCCGTAATTTACCCATATAGGGGGATATACTGAACAGGAAATATTTTTTGTATACAACAGCACCTCAGTATCATGGATAAGTGTCAATAGCATCTGGTTTTTCACCAATATCTCAGAAAATATGTAAGCTACAGATATGTATTATATCATTAGAAAGGTCTTTTTACAGCGCTTCTGCTCCTTTTGTTGTATAGAAACCATTCAGAAATGATTGAGATATCGCGGATTAAAGATTGAATTTTTGTATTCACTGGTGCCTCTGTTTATATCTCCTGAAGATTAACAGTATAATACTTGTGATACACACTTGTATAATATTGTTATCTTCATTCGTGATTATTTATTTTTTATATGTCATTTGGGAAATTTTCCTATTGAATCATTATATTGAAATAGTTATTTAGTCATTTATAGCAAAACTTATTGACCTATATCATTCTGTACAATATAGTGAACATCTCAATTAAGCAAAAGATAAAAAACTGGAAAAAAACTAGAAGAATATCCCATAAGTCAAGGATGTCCAAGGAGTTTCCTTAGTGGTGAATTTCACATACAGTGGTGAATTTCACATACAGTGATGAATTTCACATACTGTGGTGAATTTCACATACTGTGGGGAATTTCACATTTCTTACTCTACTCTGTGATTTCAAAATCTTAATTAAGTAGAAGTTTTTTCCAGTGATAAATTGAGCTTTGATTTCACAGTATTTAACTGTAGTTTTTTGGTACACTTTATGTCATCCATGTTCTCAGTGCTGGGAAATCCCCGTGGGAATGAGAATGCTTTTCTGCTGACCTTTGGCATCCTGTGGTACCGTTACCACAACTACTGGGCAGACACGATCTTTAGAGAGCATCCTGAATACGATGACGAGAGGATTTTCAATGAGGCCAGAAAGATGGTCATTGCTGTACACCAGGTGATCTTTTTTATTTGCTATTTGATCCACTAAATTGTGGGTGATAATTGGGGAGTATGGACAAAGGCAGTATTTTTACACACTTAAGCACTGTTCTTAACAGTATAATTAGGGATGGGTCAGTAGCACTGATATCTCGGCATTAAGAGTATTTTATTGAAATACCATGACAATATTTTCCAACCGCCATCTTGTTTGTCAACATAAAAAAGAAAACTTATAAGGTTGGAAACAAACCCTAAATCTGAAGTCATTGCACATTTTATCCTGTATTTTTGTACATATGAGACTTTTATTGTGATTTTACTGAGAGGAAATTACCATATTTTGGTAGGATGATTTTCACTTCTTGTCAGTGGACTTTTTGTATGAGTGTGTGCTAAAATTTACCTGTTTTTGGAACCCTAGAATCAGAACAGTTTTGTACTGGCGGCCAAATTTTTTGATACCGACCCATTCCTAATTGTAGTTGTGGTAATTTGTTTTGCTAAGCATGATATACAAAGTATTTTTTTTATTATTCTAGTAGTATCACAAACATATAATTTGAATGCCTAATAATGGAGAATAGAAAAGATAACGTTAAACTCTTACAGTCATTAAATTTTTTAGAAATTTTTCTTCCCTTTCAAGTTGTAGTAATATTTTACTAAGTAAAAAACATTTTATCTTCTTTCAGAAAATTGTCATGTATGACTGGCTTCCATCATGGATTAACACAACTATACCAGCTTATGATAACAGTATGTGATTTATATATTCTTTTGTCTTCTCATTGTGAAAATAATCCTGTTAATAATCAAGATTTAGTTTTCATTTGTAAGGCAGATATAATATAGCAATAACCCTTGACCAAATCATGGTATACATAGAATTTTACCATGGTTTGAGATTTTAAGGCCTTGCCTTCGGGGTGTATTGCCTCAAACCATGGTAAACTGCTGTATACACCGTGGTTTTGGAGGGGGTTATTCTTATTCTTACATGACAAATTATTTCCAATTTTATGGTAAAACATTTATTGTCACGACAGCCATAATGAGCAATAATAGTATTTCATTGTTTAGCCAATCAGATTCACAGACACATCCATACCATGTTAGAAATGTACCTTAATGGTGCTACAAAGTATCGCATTGGTACTGTGGACCAAGTCTAATTTATCCTTGTATCAAAGTTGATAGTGTTTCATACTTCTATTAAAATGGCTCTCTGAGAATAAGAATTTTTCAAGATTTCCATCAAAAGTATTTTTGGTATGCATTTTTTCATCAATAATACATAATACCTTTTTGATGATAAACAGCTAAATTCCAGTGCAACTTGTTATTTTTACCATTTAGAAGCCTAAACATTCCCACAAGTTCTTATTCTCAGAATTTTTCTTATTTGAAGAATTTTTCTAAGAAAATGGTTGTTTTCTAAGGAAATTGTAAGTTGTATAAAAAGATTTCATTCTGAGAATAAGAAAGTTAAATTAATATGGGCCCTGATTGTATAAATGAGCTGAAACTGTCACAAAACTCACTAAAAATGTCAAGCTATTGATAAGTTAATAAAGTAAGGATGTTTCTTATTGGCAATTTTTTATACTGTTGCCAACATCAAAGTTTGTTCTTTTTAAAGTCATCCATCCAAGAAGAGCTTAATGTATTTATATGTTACAAAAATTTTTTATAACACATTATATAGTAAATTTGCATAAAAGCACCACTAAAAACATTCTGGATCCTTCTTTACAAATAAACAGTACATATCTTTAACGTTATATGCTATCTCAATACAAAAAGTTTTAACAGTCAGATAGAGTGGGTTTTGACCTCTGTGAAAAATCAACAGTTCAATCCATGAAAACAGATGCTACAAGCTGTTTCCTTTAAATAGAAGCTGCCACAATGCCCAGAGATGACTCTTGCACAAAAATGTACTCTATACTATACTTCAAAATGTTACTTTTCCTCTATTTATTTGACAGGTTATGATCCCACTGTGAACCCGGGAATTGCCCATGTCTTTCAGAGTGCTGCCATGAGATTTGGACATACTCTTGTGCCACCTGGAGTATTCAGAAGGTACTAAATAATATACTGTGGAACCCTTCATCTGCCCCGCTTGGGCACAGTAGCATAGTAATAACACACTCTCCTCCCCTGTCTAAGATCTGAGCTTGAATCCCAGCATTACCTCAAGTGAGAAAGCTGGTAGTTGCTTACCATTGACAGGCAGTTTACAGTACAGAACCTTGACAAACTGTATGTACTGGTTTCTTTTTTCATGCTCGTACAACCACTTGTCACAGTACAATCACTGTAAAGGTGCTAGGCATGATGCAAAACAATAAATAAATAAAACTGAAAAATATTTGTGACAGGTACGAGTTTAACCTTTGACCTTTATTAATGTCACATCATTTACATTTTTTTTTGTAAATACTAATTACTTTTCACAGGATTTTCTCAGAAGGCGCAACCTGTAGATTAACAAATTTGGTAAGTGCCTTCTTCAAATCAAAATCTAGGCCCCAGTCTAATTTCAGATCAATCGGGGCATAATTGACAGATTGACAGCTGATTATTATTCGGAAACAACCATGCTGAAATTGACCCTTTTGGGCATGTATTGTGTATAGCTACTCACATTATGGAGCTTACACATATTCAGTATGTTATTGAAGCAGTAAAAGCAGGTGTCTTTGGTGTGCTGTATGGCAGAAGAGATTTGAAAATGCCAAATCGGTCTTTTTATTTTTGGATTCAGAGCTTTGGCATGTATTGGTAGGTAGTAAGAAACAAAGACCTCAGATTCTAAAAAAAACATCAGATTTGCCCCCTGAGCCCTCATCATGATAAACTTGTGGTCATAAAGTTGATTTTCTGGTATTTTGTAGTGTGTCTACAAATATATTTCCTGGAATCTTATAAAACTTCATTTAAATATTCTCTGGTACTATTCACACATAGTAATATGGCTTTTTTCCCCTTTCTTGCCTTTCAAGGTCAATTCTGTGACTGTAAATGGGTCAGATTGTCATCTCATTAAATTTGTGCTATCACAACCATAATATTGGACATGTAACATTTTGAGCAGGTGAAATATGATAAATATTTCATTATCCTACACCCTTCACTGCTTTTACATCACAAATTATACAGCAATCAGAAGCTTTATGTCATCTTAGTAATATCAAGAAATATTTCTGTTTAACTTCAAAAAAAGTAGATTTGATTGTGACGTACATGTATACATTGGCCAAATTATTGTTCGTAGAAAAAATATCCTTTCAAAATTTTAAATGAGCGTTTTCAATTTGAGATATTAAATATCAATGAAAAGAATTTACCATGTTCGTCATAGTATTGTCTTCACCAATATTATTGTTATGCATCTTCCTTTATTCTTATTACTTGATGAATTCTCAGGGGTGGTTACTGGGGGGCGTACTCCTAAACATACTCCTTGTTATCTTTTGTTTTATCAAAGAATGAAATGCATCAATTAATCATTTGCTTTCCTCAACATTCTGTCTCAAGTTATAAGATAGGTCTTATTTACTTGAGTAGATATTATGGTCTTTGTATTTTTGTAATGAAAATGGGTTACACATTATAAATTGAAAATATAAATGTGAAATACTTTTTTTTTGGTGGTTAGATAAGCAAGGTATTGATTTTATGATGATAATATATACACAATTGTATATTTTTAGATTTCTTTTCATTTAACTTGTTGTTATGTATCACCACTGGCAACCTCATTTATGTATTTCACAAGCTTTTATCTGTACCATTTTTTACCATTATTCACTCTCTTTGCTGTGAGCCACTCGTTTTTGTATTAGCTAAAACATTTTTCTAGTTTAATATTAATTATTTTATTTATATTGTTTTTTTTTCTTTTCTGAACAAAGGAATGCCAGCTGTGTTTTCCACAAAACCACAAGTCATACATTCTTTGCTGACCAGCCTGCCTTACGGACCTGTAATGTTTATTGGAATCCACAGGTATTCAGTGGTTCAGTAACCAGTCCTCAAGTACTTTTATAGAATTAGAGTAATGAATTATTCAGAGTAAAATATATATATATTTTTATGTTGCTGTCATCATTCTATTGATATTTGCAGTTTTGCTAATTGTCAATCAAAATTACATTAAATGAGGCATATTCTCTAAGTTTTGAAGTATAATTATGTATTTTCTGGTTATTTTAACATTAAAAAAGGTACCCATTAAAAAGTAGAGTAATGATAAGAGAGAAATGAAGCACAAAAATTATTGTGCATTTAAGCACTTAAAATCATTCACTTTTGCTTTGCATGTGTAGAAACTACAAGATGCAATGAAGTTTTTTTGCTGCATTCACAATTTCCCCTAGCAAGATGAAGATAGTCATATATTTTGTGAGATATTTCCAATTATTTGGTATAAAAAATTTTTGCATTAAGACATCTTACTAGTGGACAGACACAGTTGTCTGACACCCTGCCAGTCCCACCAAATGGTAGTGTCCAGGAACAGGAGTTCCCTCACCAGGTGGCCATAAGGCTCCAAGCTCATCTAGATGGAGCAATATACTTCCTCTTTTTCTTTTGAGTGCTCCGCCCCCACCTGGTCCCGCTGGTTCATCCCAGTCTAAATCTCCAACTTCCAAATGATCACACTGATCTTGTACCTCTTTGACTGGTCATCAGGCTTTTCACACTGGTCTCATTGACACTGCAGAGGAAGCCGGTTACTTGGACCCTGATGATGACAATGAACTATTATTTTCAACCAGTCATCAGTCAGCCTCAGAGTTTGAATCCCCTGAAACTGCTGACACTCAAGAATTAAACAAGAACATGTCTTACTGGGAAACTGTACGCTCTGTGTGCAGCTTTATGGGTTTGACCCATATCCCTGACTTTGACTCCATCTATGGCTTGGAATGGGAGAAGTCTACCTACTCTGGTGGGGAAAGAATTCTAAACACAATGGCAAAGTATTGTTAACTCTTCTACTAGATGATTGGCTTTGCTAGAAAATGGAAAACCTGAACCTACAAGTCACACCAGGATACTCTTCGAGATCACAGGAAATTGGCAGCTTAAAACTGACCTATTTGTCTGCACTCCTAGGATGCAAGCGAAGTGGTGTAACGTGCATAGGAAAGTTTCAGATTCCACACCTAGACCTTGCAGTGCAATCTTTGGTGGGAACAATAAGGAGGCCAAACTAAATTCAGAATATTCCCAAATTGCTAGGTCTTCTGCTCTATCTTCATCTGGCCCACCTTCCAGGCCAATACCACAGGACACCCTTAGATGATGGGAACGCTGGCCATAAGAAGGGTTGTACATTTCCAATCTTGGAGCTGGCATTATTTGTTGCATCACAAAAATTCGGAGCAGGATGTTACTCCAGTCTGAGCTTAAAAGAAAGTCCTCATCCAAGGTGGCAGAAGCCTTAAGAGACCTTAAAGACCTTGCCTGTTTCCATCAAAATGTCTCTGTGCTGCTGAATACCCCTCTACAATATTTAGGTAATAGTTCATTTATCCAACTGGGCAATTTTTTGCTTCTCCATCAGGATACTTTCCTTGATGTAAAATCCAGTATAAAAGTGGACACTAAATAAACTCCTTATTGTGAACCATTTCGGACATGACTTGTTCCCAGCTGCTGTCATTAGACAGGCCGAGGAAGAAATAAAAAACCATGAGACCTCCGGTTATACTCCAGCAAAACCTTCAACTTCAGAGCACTTCCCTGCTCCTCTGGAGTTCACAAAGGTAATAAAGGAAATAAAACTCAAAGCTCAGTCCAAGGTTACAAGAATCTATCAGTACCAAGATGAACTTATCCCCCAATAAGTTTTCAACTTTGTGGGATATTGTTTCAACCTCTCCCAATGTCTGATCAAGCCTACTTAAGAACAATCAGACTTGTTCAGTAAGACAGTTCATGTTCCTAATAGCCCTCCTAACAGCAACAGAAAAACAGGTCATATCAGGGCATCTCCACATGAGATCCATTCAGTGGCACTTGAAAAATCACTGACATGTGACGGAACCCCTGGAAAAGATTATTGCTGTACCCAGGTCACTCCATATTCATATAAAACGGTGGCTGAATGAGGACAGCGACAGGACAGCAACCTTCATAGTCAACCTCTGCATCCCATTCAACACTGTCTGCACTTCTTTACAGATGCATCAAATGAATGATTGGACACAGACTTGTGGGACTAAACTGTAAAAGGCCTTTGGTGAAAACCAGAATGCAGGCTGCACATAAATTTCCCAGAGCTAAAAGCAGTCCTACTGGCCCTCAAGAAGTTTGAGCACTTTTGTTGGGGCCAGACAGTTCTGGTTGTGACAGACAACACAACAGTTATCATACATCAGCAATGATGCGGGTATGAGATCTGGTTCTCTTTGTGCCCTTCCCTGGAGACTGCTTTCCTGGTGCAACCTCTGACAAATAGTACTGAGGAGGTGTTCAAGCACCTATGTTTCAGATCGCACACACCCCAGGTGAACCTTTTTGCCACCCAGTTTAATAGCAAACTCCCCTAGTTTGTATCCACAGTCCTTGACCAGAAAGCCTGGGAAGTGGATGCTCTAAGCCTATCATGGGAGAATCTGGACGTATATGTGTTACCCCCAGTATCAATCCTAGGAAAAATTGTCACCACAGAGTTGGACCATGGTTGCAAAAGAATGATCCTGATTGCACCAGGTTTCTCGACATGCCGTGATTTGGGGATCTGGTGAACCTGTCAGCTCATGCATCACTATCTCAACCAGTGTCCACACAGAGACCTCAAAAACCTGAATCTCTATGCTTTAAGGCAAGAGCCACAGCAATTCAAAAACAAGGTTTCTGTGACAAAGTGGCAGCAAAAATTTAGGCTCCTCAGAGATGTTCAACCAGAGGCATCTATGAGTCAAAGTGATCCATTTTTACCCCACAGCCCTTTAGGGCTGGCGGGGTATTGTTTTCACCCATGGTGTCCGGATGGGTGGACAGGCGGGCGGGTGGCTGGCGGGAAAAATTTTGTCCGGGCTGTATCTCATAAGGTGTAGGAAGTTGATATTTGGAAGGGACATTGGTTAGGATGTGTAGGTGTACAATGTCATGGTCTGACCTTGATTTGACCTTTGACCTTGCCATAGTGACCTTGAGTTTGAAAATCTTGTCTGGGCTATATCTCGGAAACTGTAAGGTGTAGGAAGTTCATACTTGATAGGGACATTGGTTAGGGGGTGTAGGTGTGCAATGTCATGGTCTGACCTTGATTTGACGTTTGACCTTGCCGTAGTGACCTTGACCTATAAACTCTTGTCCGGGCTATATCTCGGAAACCATAAGGTGAAAGAAGTTGATACTTTGTAGGGACATTGGTTAGGGGGGTGTAGGTGTGCAACATCATGGTCTGACCTTGATTTGACCTTTGACCTTGTTGTAGTGACCTTGACCTATAAAATGTTGTCCGGGCTATATCTCGGAAACTGTAAGGTGTAGGAAGTTGATACTTGGTAGGGACACTGATTAGGGGGTGTAGGTGTGCAACGTCATGGTCTGACCTTGATTTGACCTTTGACCTTGCTGTAGTGACCTTGACCTATAAAATCTTATCCAGGCTATATCTCGGAAACCATAAGGTGAAGGAAGTTGATACTTGGTAGGGATATTGGTTAGGGGATGTAGGTGTGCAACGTCATGGTCTGACCTTGATTTGACCTTTGACCTTGCTGTAGTGACCTTGACCTATAAAATCTTGTCCGGGCTATATCTCGGAAACTGTGAGGTGTAAGAAGTTGATACTTACTAGGGACATTGGTTAGGGAGTGTAGGTGTGCAACGTCATGGTCTGACCTCGATTTGACCTTTGACTTTGCCGTAGTGAACTTGACCTATAAAATCTTGTCTGGGCTATATCTCAAAAACCGTAAGGTGTAGGAAGTTGATGTTTGGTAGGGACATTGGTTAGGGGTTGTAGGTGTGCAGCATCATGGTGTGACCTTGAGTTGACCTTTGACCTTGTCAACCTTGTAGTGACCTTGACCTTTAAAATCTTGTTGCACCTTTGGGTCTGTCTTTTGATGAAGATTAAGCACTGTTAAAGTGATTAGAATTCATTAAGAATTTTACTTTTACAACTTCCCATTGTATCAGATGGAATTTCATCAAGTGAGCCACAGATCTTGCTCCAACACCACACATATGCATTCATTGAATGTATTGCTACTTCTGTATGCATGGTAATGTTCAAAACATCCAAACCATAATTCGGCCATGCCAGATGTAGATAAAGAGTGTCGTAATGTTTAGTTTACTGACTGACTGGACGTTCACACTATGAAATGAACCCGGGTTGACACAGATTGAACCAGATTGGAGACTAGTCTGAATGCTCACAATCCGGGTTGACAAGGGTAAATCTCAACCCCTCAAGAGGTGGATTGAAGCAGATTGGTTCAACCCTCTTTGTAGTGTGAACCCTCTCAATCCGGGTTGACAAGGGTTGAATGTGTTGGTACTGTAACCAATCGACTTACTGTCTTGAAGTAATTGCTCGATTTAATATGTACATACCTTAATCCTTTGTTAAGCAGGAGCCCTAATTAACACAAAGGCTACCAGGATGGATTGTTGTGTGATTTCTGTATAATTGCAATTTGACTTAAAATGTTCGTTTTTTGTAATAGTAGTAGGGTAGTTTAACAAGTAGAAAAATTTCAAACAGTTGTAATTGGTCTGTTGCTCAAAAAGTAGCAAAATCTTTAAGATATGAAATTTAGTTTAAATAACTTAATAAAGTTTTTAACTTCATGATAGATAACATAACATTGGGATTTTTAACAACACAAAAAAAATAATTGTCGTTTAAATAATATATATGTATTACATGAATCTAAATTTAGGGGCTTTACAGTATCCAGCTTTTGAGACTTTTCAATCCAGATTACACTCTGCAGTGTGGACACTCAATTAGGATTGAGATGAATCTGCTTCGATCTGCTTCAACCCCCAATCCTTGACAGGCCGGATTGTACTGTGAACCCCACCTAATGCTGTCATCTTGTTATTGAATTGTCTTGTTTTAATACTTCATCTTTACATGCATTATCGTTCTCTTAGACATTATTTTCTCTATTTAAACATTGTTTGGACCTTTATATAACTGACAGTGCTCTGAAAGTATCCTGAACTTTGTACTGATATACTACCTCTATATCTCATGCTGTTAAAAATATTTTCCTAGGCTGTGGGGTACAGGCATCTCTGATGCTATTTTTATCAAAGGGTGGAAATCAAATCAGGTGTACTTCAGGTCATCCTCTATAAAACAGAATTGTCCCAAGAGCAAAATCTCAAACCTAGCACTGTTGATGGTTATATGGTGGCTATTGCACATATGATTGGTAATTCAAATCTAAACATTAGCAAGGATAAAAACTTAAATGGGCTGTTAGACAGTTTTCATTGAAACAGAACTAAGGAATGCAGGGGTATCCCCACATGGTACTTTTCCGTGGGATTTTATCAGTTGGCCAAGTCCCCTTTTGAATCTCTCAAGAAGGCTTCTCTTAAGGATTTGAGATTCAAAAGTGCTTTTCTATTGGCAGTGAACTCAGGAAAATGCAGAAGTGAAATTCATGCTAGGCATAAAAAGAACATTAGATAACAGAAGGTTAGTCTAAAATCTCCTTATATCCCTATCCCAGGTTCCTCTCTAAGAACCAGCTTGCTAGGGATGAACCAAATGTGTAGCCCCAGTGATCATTATAGCTCTGCCTCCTACACAAGACAGGTCCAATAAGGAGGATAGAACCCAGTCAGAGCATTACATTATTTCTTGGACAGGAGACATGAGAGAAAGTAAGAAATTAGTGTTGGTCTCATTCAAGAAGAGTTTTGCCAAGCCCATAATGTCAGCATTTGTAGCATCTGAGGCCTTTCAAGGGGAACTTCCTTAGACTAAATCCTCTCAACCTGCCATTGGAAGTCACACAATACCTTCGAAAATTATTATCTGATGGATGTGGCTTGGGCTGATTCAGAACTCTATCATCTGGGTCCAGTGGTTGTGGCACAGTAGCAACGCATATAGTTGGGCTCGTCAATTTCTGTACTCTTTAGAGAAGACTCTTCTCTTTTACTTAAGAATTTTCATTTCCCTGCATGCTGCCATGTTCAGAAGTGGCAGAGAGGGGAGGTTCCATTACTTAAGCTCATTTAATTCCTCTGCTTTCTGTCATGCAGACAATGGAAGGCCTCAGTCCTGTTCACTTTCCTCAGGAATTCTGGGAACTGAACTCTTTTTTTTTCTTTCCTCCCTTTCTGTGCTCAGGTTGTGTGGAGAAGAAAGTGGGGGGAGTGGCACACTGGTCCCGCAATGGTTAAACCGGTAATTCTTTGGGGCCTAAGAATATACAATTGGAGAAATTTGATCAGAGTTATGAATTAGTCCATTTGAATTGCTTTCATTTACTGGATGGTTAGTCTGCATTTGTCCACAAGGTCAGATGTATTAATGCAATAAAACGGAAAATTTAACAAGTACATAAATTTTTTTATAAATTTTAACCTTACCTGGTAGACAAAGGAATTCCCATCCTTCCTTCACTGTAATGATACAACTCAAGAGGAACATGTTTAGTGCCTCATTCACACTACAGGCGGTACGTCCCCCGGTTAGAAGTTTTTCTTGGCCGTGGAACCGCCCCCCAGGTTGCCCCATTTTGTCTGAGTTGTTCACACTACAGGCAGATGGCCACTCATTGGACACATTTTTTAAACTGCCAATAACAGTAGGATGACAGTACTACAAACGTTGGTCACAGAGAAGCAACCTCGATTAACTTTAACTCACCTTCAGTAGCCTTTGGAAGAATGTGTGGCGAATGACCAATACTTTAACTTACGTTATCTGGCCATATTACACTGAAAGACAGGGGCCACGGTGGCAGAGTGGTAACACTCTCGCCTCCCACCTCTGAGGCCGGGGTTCGATTCCCGACACGGCCTCAAGTGGGAAAGCTGGTAGTTGCTTGCCGTTGGTCGGCAGTTTACAGTACAGAACCCTAACGAACTCTAGGTACTGGTTTCCTCTGCCCTTCCAACTACCCATCGTGATATGACCTGTACAGTGTTGAAAGCGATGTAAAACCCCAAATAAATAAATAAATACACTGAAAGATAACCGAATTACAGCCTTATGTACACCATGGGCCACACCTTCAGTTACCATAGTAGGAAATTCATACACATATGCGTGAAATCGTCTGCGCATGCTCACGGTACCAAACTCAGAGGCGGAAATTTTAAACATTTTAAAACTTCTGTAGGATGCACAGGGTAATGGATGGTTCACCACTGACTCCCAAGGTTGCATACAGATGTCAGACGGTGATCCAAGGAGAGAGACATTCCATCAAATGCAGATTATACCACCTGTAATGTGAATGGGGTATAAGATAGGACACAAAAAGAAAGAGTATTTGGTCCAATCAAGTGAGGGCTTTAGGGCATTATGGCCACCTGACGAGTGAGCAGGACACTAATAATAATAAATAATAATAATAATCCTGGGCTCTTATATAGCACTTTTTCTATTATTAGCTCAAAGCGCTTTACACAGTATTACCCCAGCAAGGAGAGCTAGCTTTGGTAACCTTACCGATTGCTGCCATGCAAGGCGAAGAAACCAGTATCCCTTATAGTTGGGTACCCATCCCAGTAAACATTACAAACGTTTATGAACGTTTATAAACCTAACTAGCAACGGTTTAGATTAGGTTTAAAATGATGGGTCCGTAAACGTTTGCCTATAAACGTTTATAAATGTTTAAGCATAAAAACGTTTTGTAAACGTTTATGTATAAATGTTTATAAACGTTTATACACGTGTTTAAAATCTGGAGAAATATTTCTGTAAGTACATCTTGCTGTCTCACTGTAGTTTGAAGCCATCATTGTATTCTAAGTGGAGATACAAAAGTCTATAATATCATCAAATTATATACTTCTATATATCTACCTAGAATGGAATGATGGCTTCAAACAACAGTGATACAGCAAGATATACTTACAAAAATATTTCTTTAGTTTCTCTCAAAATGGCTGTGCTGATGTTATCATCCCAAATGAAAGTGAGGCTAAGATATTTTTAACCCTTTGTAAAGGTTTAAAAACGTTTATAAATGTTTATAAACCAAACTAATGGTGCTGAAATGTTTATAAACCCATAATATTGAATAATTGTCAATATTTAGGTTTAGATTTGGTTTAAAAAATGTTTATAGGTTTACTAAACGTTTATAAACGTTTGTAATGTTTACTGGGATATTTCCCCTGGGTGGAGAGAGGCACATTTCAGGTTCACATCTTGCCCAAGGATGTTATCCCATATGAAACAGTTGGATCGAACCCACGACCCTTGGATTATGAGTCCAACACCCTACCAACTGAGCCACATGGGACCCTACTGGTCCGAGGAAGAGCATTGCTCATGACATTTTTGTTTAACGTTTGGTGGGACCGTCAGGGTGCGGGACCAAAGCATCTCTGTCCATTGGGTAAGATATTAACATATAGCAATTTAATTTACTTTTGAAGAAATTTTTCATTTCATTAAACTGAACAGTATATATGGAAAACATTATTTTAATATCCAAGTGTTGAGTTTCTTGTTTTTTTCTTGGCCTCAGGAAGGAGTGAGTGAGTATGATATTGACGACATGCTGATGGGCATGGCGTCACAGGTTACAGAGAAAGAAGACATGATCATCACTCCTGACCTAAGAGGTACTGTTGATATGAAGAATGATTTACCTCATTACTGATCAATTTGCTGCATGTTTGACTTGTTTCACGCCAGGTCTGTCGAATTAGTGCCTCAGTTTTTCTTTTGGTTGCTGAATAAATGTGCTGTTTATCCTTTATTATTGGTCCCACAGGTTTGGGATATGAAGACAGCTTATAGGAAATTTTGTGGATCTGACTTGACCTTTGACCCTTTGTTTAAAGTCAAATAGGGTCAATGATACTATTACTACCCTGTATCTCATTTTTTTATTGCGTAAAATAGCCTTACCTTATCCTCACAAGTGCTTGGTTTGGTTTTGTGGAGCAAAACGTATCGACCGACAAGTATTTTTTTAAAAGAATTTTCTTGTCGGCAGGTGACCCCTTGTCTGCGCATGTCCGCGCATGCGCCGTACTCATTGTCGACAGGCAATTGTCGAGAGATCTTCATTATATTTTTGGTCGATATGGGAGCAACACGTACTTTTCCTTATTATCGTCCATTCACGGATGAAGATCTATGAAGTTTTGAAGCGTGCAAGCGTGCACCTACCTGTAGTTGTCCATTATTCGACTGGTACTACCACTAATTCTGCCTCCCTTGTCCTGAAAAGGGTCAGAATAAGATGTGCAAGAAGATGTTGCTGTAAAGTTTTCAGTGGAAAACTGCTTTATGGTCCCTTATTTGATGGTACACCATGAATATTACCTTGTGCAAAGAAGAAAGAATGCAGTTGTCTTGGCAGCGGAGGTCGTAGATTCTTTACTGTGGGTGGAGCGCCACTCTGGTACAGTAACAGGTCTCCCTCCAAAAGAACCACTACAGAAGCGTATCCACGGATCCTTGCAGTTATTATTTTGTTTTCCCAGCAGGTACAGTGAACTTCCTGCTTATCAAGACATGAAAATATGGACAGATTACCTTCCTTTGCTGTAAATTTGTATGAAGATCCAACAGACATCTTTGGGGCAGTATGTGCACTACTTGTCTGTTCAGCCCTGTTGAAGAATTGCAATAACTGTTTACTAGATAATAAAACCTTCCTATGGCCATGTCTCCATTGGAAAGAATACTGTGACTTTTGAGTTAATTCTTCTGCAAACTCAACGAAGATCAAACTGGCTAGATGAGATTTTATGTTATATTATATTATATGTTGAAGTCCTTGCTTCCAACTTTTACAGTGTATTTTGCACAGTATATTCAGGACAGGAGCTATGTCCAGTAATTTTCCCCTACTAACCACAAAAGATCGTCGTACCACTCTGCCTAGTTTACCAGGTCAGAGGGATACAGAAGAACGTGGCTACATTAATGCAAGTCACCATGGAGGCTCTTCTTGCAGTGTTACTGGCAGTGATGGGATATGTTTTCATTGCCATCCCAGAGTTGTGCGAATATCTTCATTTGGGATTGTCGAATTACTCTCCAATCGAATTCCCCAATACCTGTACTACCCACAATGCAAAGCGATGACGTCAGACAGGAAAACATGGCTACAGTAAATATACCGCTGAAATATTGCTGGAAATCCTTCAAAAAAAGCAATTCATCCACTCTACAATTGCAGAACTCCAGGTTTCTATGGCAGTTTATTCTTGTATACAAACTCGGCTAATGACGACCTCTGATAGATCTCAGTGTCCTGAATTGATTTCTAACTACGAATTCAACGATCACTGCCCACGAGTGAAGTTCGTTTACTACGTCAATAAATACCTGCTTGTCCCATCATTTAAACTGGAGACATCAGAAATTATTAAAAATTCGGTTACAAAAGATGCGTTCTTCTATGTACCGATTCACAAGTTTCTCAACATCTACTTCAGTTTAATGTACACTGGCAAACCTATCACTTCAAAGCATTAGGAAATTCGGGTTAGCGACCCCTCTACAGTATCATGCGAGTAGTAAAGAGGCAAATCTCATTCTTCAGTCTCACAGAATAGGAGTTCACCATATACCTAGACCACTGGTCGTCAAGTGTACGTAGAAGACACCAGTATTGGGTTCAAACCAAAGAACTCATCCAATTATTCATCAACTGGGCTTCGTGATATCGATTTCCTAGGTTACCATTGCTTTTTGGTACCAGGAAATTTCTTTCACCATATACCTAGATCACTGGTTGTTTAGCGTACGTAAAAGACACCAGTATTGGGTTCAAACCAAGGAACTCATCCAATTATGCATCAACTGGGCTTCGTGATATCGATTTCCTGGGTTACCACTACATTTTGGTACCAGGAAATTTCTTTCTACCTCGAAAAAATTAAATACCTGAGAATCTATTCAAGTCATGGCGATCTCATCACAGTTAACCCCAAGGTTGCTTATATCCCAGGTAGGGATACTAGCATCTTTGGAAAAGACTATACCAATGGGTCAGTTATGTATGTGTGCCTTTCAGTGATATCTACCACAACTGGCAATATCTCCAGTCACTAGTTGTGAGGATTCCTGTTTCAAATCCTTCTGAAAAAGCATATTCACTGGTGGAAAATGCCAAAAAATGGAAAATAGGATGCCTTTTCTATACACGGGTGCACAATTCCCTTATTTTCGTAGATGTATTAAACCAGGGTTGATGATCCCATCTATAAGCATCACAGTTAGTGGCTTTGGACACTGTCAGTTAAAAATGTATATATTACATTTCAATGTCATACAGCTGAAGGCAGTGTGTTCAGCCCTTAAAAGCCTTCAAGACAAATTCCACACAAAAGAATTCTGATAGCATCAGACAACACCACTGTGTTCGGTTATCTGAACAAACAGGGGGGGAGCGTATACCTCCTAGTTTGGCGAAGCTTGGCCTACTGCAATCCTTGAAAATATACTCATAACAGACATATTCTTGGTTGCTTAAAGGTCATACTCAACATATCTCCAGAAGGATAAAGGTTTGGCGCATCCTGGCCTACTACAATCCTTGAAATTTACTCTTAAGAGACAGAAATATTCTGGGGTTACTTAAATGTCATACTCAATGATCTCTACAGAAGGGACAAAAGTAATATGTACAGAATGGTTCTTACTCCCTTTATGGTTCTAGACAACGTGCAAGTTTGGCACAAATCAACAATAGGTGTTTTATGCAGGTATGCTGCATCTTGGCCTACTGCAATCCTTGAAATATTCTCATATGAGCCAGATATATTCAGGGTTGCCTAGATGTCATGACAGCCTCTCCACAAAGAACGAAATAATACAGACAGGAGAGGCTTCATCTTTAATATTCTATTTGATTTACATAGTTTGTCAAATACCAATGGTAGAGATGTTTGCCACCAATATGAGTCACAAACTTCCATTCTATGTTGCTAGTCCCGGATGCAAATTCTCTGAACATAGATGAATTAAACATCTTGTTGGAGGTTCTGGACTGCTAGGCCTTTTGTCCTATACCACTTATTCCAAAAAGTCATTGAACAAGTGAACACCAGGTGCAAAATGATTGTAGTGGCCCCTTGGTGGCCCATGATGCATTGGCTTTGGGGTCTGGTGACTCATTCAACCAAACCTCCATTACAGCTACTTCACTGGTCTCAAAAACAGCCATTCAATCAGAAATACCATCTGAATCTATTGCATTGGCACCTTCATGCTTGGTACCTTAACACCACTCAGAATCTCTTATATCATTCTCTGGGCTAGGGATAGAGAGATTTAGGGCATCTCAAGGACCCTCATCTTGGAATGTATGAGTCATGATGGGCCATTTTGAGCTCTGGTACCCACAGAATAAGGTGGCCATCTCAGAGCCTACGGTCTCAAATATACCAGATTTCTTGATCCATTTACTTGCAAAAAATCTGAAACCTGTCACTATTGTTGGCTTTGCAGCAGCCATAGCTGATCATTTACATTTTTTGTGCAGGAGTTGAACCAAAGCCTGCATCTTTATAGGCCTATTGCAAGTGTTATAGAGAGAAGCCCACTGCTAACAGAGGTACAGCATCAAGGGATTTGCCTTTGCTTCTGTTGGTTTTCACAAAAGGCTTCTTGTTAACCTTTAAAAGGAGGTCAGTCTAAAAGAGTTTGACTTGCAAGACTGTTGCAATGCCATTGGAAGTGTATTCTGGGACTTTGGCTCCTTCAGACACAAGCCTCATAGGAAGGAGTTTACAGTTCTCCCTCCTACCTACCTTCTCAACAAGGACCTATGAGCCTCAGTTGGTCTAGATTGCCTCCAGTGGTCACTTCAGCTCTAGATCATTCCTGAACTCAACTTGCCTGGACACATGCTTCATTGTCCTCCTACAGCACTTACATCCTTCTTGGACAGGACTACTGCTTGGAGAAAAGGGAAAGTCTCCTTCGCCTGTCTTTTAGCAATAATCAGTTGGCTTACAATGCCCCAGATGGCTCAAACCAGTGGTCATTCCAGCTCACAAACTTTTCTTGAGCTGACGTTGGACTGATGTTGTGACACTCTGCTCTCTCACAGTACTTAGTTACTATCAAGACAGTACAAGTACTTCAAGGAGGGGAAGAATCTCTTGCTCATATCTTTTAAGGAAGGCTTGATGGAGATATCTTGAGTTCTGCTATCTCTTCCTGTATCAATCTGGATGCATGATTAGATTGCCAGTCCTTCGATTCTCAGAATCTATACATTGAGACACATATTACATCCATGGCTGCCTCTTTAGTTTTCAAGAGTGGGGTCTTACCTCAGCAGATATCAAACTCTTGTTACTGAAAGACCCACAAGTCTTTACTACATTCTACTCGAAGATGCAGCTTGGCAATCCCATGACCAGTCCCTGAACAAATTGGGTCTTGTGGATTCATCTCAGCATGTAGTTAATTTTTTGTGTATTTATACATCTTATTCATATGACTCGCATATTTATGTTCTCTCCAGTTATACAAGTGTTGTGTCACTGACATATGCCTTAATTTACATACGGCCCCATATCTGCAGTTTTGCAGTTCAGTTTGCCTGCTTGGAGATATTCTCATTGCCAGATGATGACATCTTGTTTGGGGATTCATGCAGACATCTCCGGCCAATACTGGGTGATGGTTAATTCTGCTATATGATTTGTTGTAAAATTGTCTACAACAGCAACAGCAGCAACAATGACGACCACATCATGGATCTCTTGTTGAGGGTAGCAAATTACTCATCTGTGATGAAGAAGTAACTTTTACCCTAAGATGTGGTGTATGGAAGCTTATCTTATCCTCTTATCAGTGCTTTATTTGGTGACCCCTTGTCTGACAATCATCTAACAGTGTGGCCAAAACAAATACCCTCCACCTGTTATGGTTGTATTCAAGCACTTGTGAGGATAAGGTAAGGCTATTTTACGCAATAAAATGTAACAAATTTTATTGTAATTTAACTTTTTACAAGTTAAATACTTACCTTATCCTCACAAGGATAAACCCACCCTACCTCCCCGCATAATTTGTTTTGCTGGGGACCAAAAATACAATGAAGATCTCTCGACAATTGCCTGTCGACAATGAGTACGGCGCATGCGCGGACATGCGCAGACAAGGGGTCACCTGCCGACAAGAAAATTCTTTTAAAAAAATACTTGTCGGTCGATACGTTTTGCTCCACAAAACCAAACCAAGCACTTGTGAGGATAAGGTAAGTATTTAACTTGTAAAAAGTTAAATTACAATAAAATTTGTTACAATTGTTAGTCTTAGATGTTTGGGATGTGAAATCAAGTTCTAGGAAATCCGGTACCTTAAATCTTTTTGTGGGCTCAGATTTGACCTTGGACCCTCCCTTTAAGATCAAATTAGTCTTTGCTAGTATTAATCCCTTTCCTTTACTTTCACTTGTACTCTGAAGCTCAAAACACAAAGTCAGCTGACACAGAGCCCATTCACGGGCACTAATTGCTTGTTAAGTATTCTTGTTGTTCTTGTTTAGCCCCCACAAAACCAATATAAGCCCTTGTGAGGATAACATTAATAGTTAACTTACAAAAAAGTTAAATTACAATAAAATTGATTTGCAACTTGAAGATTTAATCATGGCAGAAATAGTAATGTTATTTTTATTATGTATGAAATGGACATATAATGGTACAGTAGTGCATTAGTTGTTTTTTTTTCTGTGTTTGATACTGTATCATTATCAACAGTTTTTTCTCTAGTGTAATGTGTACTTCGTAAATATGTCACACTTAAAAAAAAAATAAATAAAAGATAAAATAAGGCTGAAAAGTATTTTGCTCTACGTGAGTGAGCTGCTCAGCCATCAGAGACATGAGCAGTTCACCAGAATTTATCAAAATCTGGAGACAAAAACAAATACTGAGTCAGTTACATCCTGTACCTAGCCTAGAACTCAGACATTCACTCATCAAAGTAGTACATAATCCATTGCTGCTTAATTTCACTGATGAAACGGGCACTCATCACACTAATATGCCACAATTGATGAAAGTCCAGTGAGTCAGTGACCAAAAAAAGTGATCTCTAGAAGCACAAGCTTCACTTTAATACTTCCTTGAAGACAGAAAGAAAAAGAAATGTGAACAGTACAGCCTCAGAAATGAATAAGTGGGATTCAAGTATGGCAAAATAGTTTATATTTCAGGCAGTGTGTTTGGTCCATTGGAGTTCTCTCGGCGTGACTTGATGGCTGTAAACATACAGAGGAGTCGAGACCATGGTCTGCCAGATTATAACACAGTCAGGGAATACTATGGCCTTGAGAGGAGAACCAATTTCAGCCAGATCAATCCAGAACTGTATGCCCAGGACCCTGGTGTGAGTTGATCTGAACACTGTATATGTGTGTGAAAAAGAGTTATAACATTGGGGTAAAATAATCTACTCAGACATTTATTACATTTATTTATTATTGTAAGTTCAGTATAGCTGAGTCTGTAGAAGTAGTATAACTTCTAAAATCCACAAATATTTTTCTAGTTATGCCTAACTGGTCTTTTGAAATTATGGACTTTTAGCAGTAAGTACAAACTTTTATAGCAAACACATCAGTGAAAGATGTATATGATATAAATTGTCAACACCTCTGTTCAGTTGATAGTCCAGTAACTTATCTCTTTACCACACTTTTTAAGTATAAATAACATTACAATTTTAATACTACATATTGCTATTTTGATGAATTACCAGTAATATAAAATTTGTAAAATTTTAATATATATAAAAGCTGGTTCTGGACTAAAATGCATTGTTAGTTTTCCTATTTCTTCAGCAGACAAAACTAGACTACACTGCAATACCATTACCAATACAACTACTTGTGTTCTGTAGATTTTTGAACGTCTGGAGGATGTGTACGGCGGTGATATAGATAACCTTGACCTTTGGCCAGCTGGCATGATGGAAACCACTATTGATGGGCCAGGTGAAACATTCCAGGCCATCATTTCTGACCAGTTTCTCCGAATCCGGAATGGTGACAGATTCTGGTTTGAAAACTATAAACTAAACAAGTATGTATCCTTTTATAGCATCTAATGGTAAATTCATAAAGTGTACAAAATGGCTCAGAGTTGCTTCTAGGGCGTGTTTTCCGCGGGATCGCGCAGAAATTCGCCTACAATCGCGGATTTTTTTGCAGTCTGCATTGACTAAATTATATGAGAACGCGTAGTACACAAGGCGATGCGGGAAATATATGAAGCGAAAAGACAAGAGATCTAGAAAATCAAAACACTGCACAGATCGAGAGTTTTTTGAGGATTTGGTTTTTCTGTCGAAACGTTCTTCGAATAATGCATGTTGACGATGTGGTTTCGTGATTATTTACATATGTAAAAGAACTCAAATATATTATGTACTACAGACAATATTTAGACATATTAAACCCAAAAACATGAAATTAAGCTTAAAGTGGATGGTTGTATGAAAAATAGCGACAAGAAAAACAAAACTGATAGTAGACTGGACTGTTACCACAACAGGCCAGTCAAGCCGGTACTGACCCTAGGTATCTGTGGGGTTTCCCAACAATGTATGTGTAGAAAATATTTTACTTGAAGATCAAAATTCACGGACAACTCATTAATATTCATGAGGTCACAGATTTTTATTATGGCTTCTTAACATTTTCTGCTTTAAGATCAAATACTAGATCACAGAGCTCATGAATATTGATATACGTATGTGTAGAAAATATTGACGATTTCATGGGATTTTTTAACCATATTTTACTTGAAGAATTTATGGACTACTCATTAATATTCATGAGGTCACGGTATTCTGTGGGGTTTTCCAACATATTTGTACGAATTGATGATATAATGACTGAATTTGTGATGCCGTGACTTTAGACGAATATAAATTTTTATAATAATAATAATAATAAGACGAAAACTTGAAACCACAATGCTGTGACAGGAGTCACAGTGATGAAAATAACCATTTTCGATATGTATATATATATATATGTTGTATTGAATGTGGATAACCATTGAATGTATACATTCAATGGGTCAAGCTATTGAATGTGTACATTCAATGGGCAAATTATTGAATGTGTACATTCAATGGCTGAGCTGTGGAATGTGTACATTCAATAGCTAAAATTATTGAATGTGTACATTCAATGACCCAAGTCATGGAATGTATAAATTCTATCACTAGGCTTGAAGTTTATTTTTATTTGGTAAGACATAGCCTTGATCACTAATTAATAGAAGTCTACTGCTAAAAATGTCTAAATAAACTGGAAAAGTATTTTTCGTTAGTTTAAAATTTATCATAAAGTCGTCCCCAAGAATTTTTAGCCCCTCCCCCACATTTTGTGCAGTGGTGGGGGATTGCCCCCACTTTTTGAAATTCCTAGAATCAACACTGTGGCTGAAACCTTTATAATTATGCACAATCTAATTGATTTCACTAATTGACAGTGATGTTCATTTTGTATTCAGTCAAGTGAAATATTAAGTGACTGAGAAATTAATTCGACTTAACCAGGATTTCTCGACCGCAGGGTAAATTTTAATGGAAAATTCCCTCCTAATATTAACTTCTGCTTGAGAGTTTTTCTTAACAGACTTCCACTTGGAAGGGATGTAATTGTGTTACTTTTCTCTGTCTTCATTGACTGCTACTTTTGATTAAAGATTCTTTGGCTTTCCTGAAGTGATGTGGCAGGCTTTAATCATGCGCTCAAACACAATAACAATTAAGACTGTGACTTCATTAGAAAAATGACACCGGGTATTCGCCTCGAAAGAACCGATCTGAATTTGGGTAACCATGTTTTAGTTATCACCGAGGTGGAAGTAGCAGAGAAGCAAACATGGTGGATGATGTAAACAAGACGTTACAAAAAATAATGTTGTATGAATGAATATAATGTAAATGTCTGTAGAAATAAGGAAAATTATGTGAAAAACTGATATCAGTTAAAGAGATCTGATAGAATACTGAGGTTTATCCAAGTTATTACTGTATTTCATTGATATATGCTATATGTAATATTTTATTGCGTTAATAAATCCTATCCAATGGACAATTGCTAATCCGGTCGACGCGGACCGGCCCGCCAAACATCAGAAAAAGATGTCCTGTGTTTCCACCGGCCAGGCCGGTCCAGTACTGTGCACTCGCCAGATGACGTGTCGTACTTCCTTCCTGTCTAGACAGAGTGACGTCATCGCATCTTTTTCATTTGGCGCATGTACATGTTGCACGGAATATTTTACTGATATTTTTAACTTAGTATTTGGTGAGAACTTTGCTTCTTTGACATTTTATTTTATGTTCATTGGATTCTTGAGGACTTATAGATCATTATGTCGTCTCCTAGCCAATGTCGGGGTGGTTGTGGCCATATGATGGCAGGTTTTGACTCACACTCAGTATGTGAACATTGTCGTGACAAGAAAAAAGGAAAAGATCCTTGTGTTTAGAAAGAAGGAGCCAATTGTCACCATGTCACAATGCTCTCACCCCAGAACAGTTATCGCAATTATCTACACCCTCTTATAAAATTAAAAAGGAGAAGCGAGAATTGAAGTCTTCCACAACACCCAAGAATCCTTCAGATCCCACTCTCAGTCCCACCCTTGTGGACCTGTCCTTAGTGACGGTAATGGGGGTTGTGGATGGTCAGAGCACCTCCGGGCAGCCTGACTTGAGTGAGAAACCAGCTGAGAAGAAGAAGAAAGAAGAGAAGAAGGAAAAGAAGGTTTCTGCCTCTAAGCCGGTCAAACCGGACAAGTCGGTCAAGTCTCCTCACCGACCCTCAGCTGAATCTACCGACCAGAAACTGGAAGTTATGGAGCAAAGATGGTAGGACCGCTTCAACCGACAAGAGGCCTTACTATTAGCTAAGACTCTGGACCGGTAGCCAACCTTCAGTGCTGCCAAGGTCACCCTTACTCATGCTCCTCCGGCCAGTGCTATCAGTTCCGAACCTTTCCTGAAACCATCTACTCAACCTTCTGCATCTTCACAGCTGTCGCACCGACCAGCTGCTTCTCTCTCACCGGCTACAGACCCTGTTGATACTGCCACTGCTTCTAAGGCCGGTTCTGACTCTTCTCAGCCTACTCACCGACCAGAAACTTCAGGGATTGCCGACCAGCCCACTAAGAGATCATTTTCCACTGCCTTTGACTCCACAAGAAGGGACACCTCGTCCGGTGACTCAGACTCTGAAAGTGTTAGTTCGGATAGACCTCCAGTTGACTTGTACCCGGAAGAGGGTGAACTATCTGACGATCATGAAGTTTCCTTTACCGACCCCGACCAATCTCTCTCTGAGGAACAGTCATATAGAGAAACTATGAGAGGGATTCGGTTATATATGGGATGGAATCATGTTCCAGATATCGACTTAGGTACCAAGACGTCAGATGATAACCCTTTTGCCGGACCGAAACTCCAGACTCCTGGCAAGGTATCCGTCAACCTCCCCACGGACGAGTGGCTTTGCAGCAAACTTTCAAAGGACAGAATCCAAGGGCAAGACAGCAAATAATGTTTCAGCAGCAACAGATGAGCTCCAGTTCCTTTTAGATTTCAATTCCAGTGTGTGCCAGGCTATGGCCAAAGCAATGGAGCAACTTACGGACTTTGTTTTTGTTAATATGGCAAACACTACTCTGTTGCGACGAGACTCTTACTTGTCTTACCTCAAAGCTGGAGTGAAGGCCGACACCCTCAATGCCCTGAGATCTGCACCTCTTGAACTGGATATCTTATTTCCAGACTCAGTTATTAAACAAGCAGAGGAGGACATATCCAATTTTGATAGAAATCGCTCTGGGTCGGTCTACAAAAAGGGCAGGTACCACCCGTATGAGACACAGGACAGAAAATCTGAGTCAAAGAAACAAGACCGACCGGCTTGAAAGAATATCTCTTCTCATGGGCAGCATAGAAGAGGGAAGAACAAACTCCAGTATTCCTCATGACCAGCCAAGGGCCAGCAGCCATATAAATGACAATTACTGTGTAACAAAGTTACGGGAACGGCTGCTGGCCGGGAGCATACCCAAGGAGACATTGACTTTTCAACCTATAGACACTCACAGTGTTGATTCTAGGAATTTCAAAAAGTGGGGGCGATCCCCCACCACTACACAAAATGTGGGGGAGGGGCTAAAAATTCTGGGGGACGACTTTATGACAAGTTTAAACTAATAAAAAATACATTTTCAGTTTATTTAGGCATTTTTAACAGTGGACTTCTATTAATTAGTGGTCAATTTTTATTGTCTTGCCCAATAAAAATAAACTTCAAGGCTAGTGATAGAATTTAAAAAAAAATACTGAAAATGGTTATTTACATCAAAGTGGCTCCTGTCATGGCATTATGGTTTTAAGTTTTCATCTGAAGTCATGGCATCACAAATTCAGTCATTACACCATCAATTCATACAAATATGTTGGAAAACCCCACAGAATACCATGACCTCATGAATAGTAATGAGTAGTCCACAAATTCTTCAAGTAAAATATTGCTAAAAAATCCAATGGAATCGTCAAATATTTTTTACGCATACATGAGCTCTGTAGTCCTTCTAGTATTTGATCTTAAATCAGAAAATATTAAGAATTAAAACCACCACGAAAATCTGTGACCTCATTAATATTAATGAGTTGTCCGTGAATTTTGATCCAGTAAAATATTTTTCTAAGGAATTCCGACAGATACGTAGTAGCTTTCTACCAGTGAACACCCGCCTACCAGTGAACGCCCGCCTTATATATCTTTATTAGAGGTCATGGACAAATGCTTCTATTTGCAAACAAATTGGGCGTTCACTGGTATTTCCGGTTAGCGGTAAACACGGTCGATAATAAAGATATATTGACAAATCACATCACTTTCAAGGAACTGTTCCCCAGCATATTTAAATCATTAATTATTTTGAATGTCATTGGATAATTTGGTTGAAGCAGAACATAAACTAAACCTCCAAATATAAGATAAATGCTAAATGTTACCTTAAACACGGGCGTTTACTGGTAGAAAGCCACTACGCCAATAGGGTCACCACCGGCTTCACTGCCATGGCCTGTTGTGGTAACAATCCAGTCTACTGTAAGTTTCGTTTTTCTTGCAGCCATTTTTTATATAATCATCCACTTTCAGCTTAATTTTATATTTTTGGGTATAATATGTCCAAATACTGTCTGTACCTCATAATATATTTGAGTTTGTAAACGATCACGAAACCAAAATCGTCTACTGGCATTATTCGAAGAACGTTTCGACGGAAAAATCAAAACCTCGACAAACTCTCGCTCCACGCAGCGTTTCGATTTCTTTCATCTCTCGTCTTTTCGCTTCGTATATATATCCCGCATTGCCTTGTGCTGAATGCGTTCTTTTACAATCTTGTCCCCGCATACTTCGATGAAATCCGCGAGCAAAAGCAAATTAATGCGAGATATCGCAGAAAACGCATCCTAGAAGCAACTCTGCACTCATGTAAAATTATGTGTTGTAAACCATGCTCTTTCTGCAACCGGGCATCCACAAAGGAAAGGAATAAGTCCTGGCATAGCAGATGTAAAACACAAAGATCAGATATCAAAATATGTCAAAGGTGCTTCTTCTGTCACTCAGTTGTTTTGTGTCCAACCTGTGGTCAATGTCCCTCATGTTGCAAAAACTCTACCTGTAGGTCAAAACTTTTGGCAAACTTGGGTGGAAATGGGTGCCGGTCCGAAAATAGTTCAAATATTGAAAGAGGGTTACATCCTTCCCTTTCGGATCCGGCCAAATCTTTCAAGGTCTCCCACAGTCATAAGCTGCTATATCAATCCCCACAGGAACAGCTACCTGATGGAGGCATTACATCAGCTTGTAGACAAAAATGCTATAGAACTAGTGCACAATCAGTCCTCCCTAGGGTTTTTCAATCGCCTATTTTTGGTTCCCAAACCCAACAACAAATGGAGACCAATACTGGACCTAAGCAAACTAAATCTGTTCCCCAAGGTGGAAAAATTCAAAATGGAGACACCGGAAACCATCAGAACTTCCCTCCAAAAAGGGGAGTCGGTCACCTCGATAGACTTCAAGGATGCTTATTTCCATATCCCAATACAGGAACAATCCAGGAAGTACCTTAGATTTCATGTCCAGGGCCGGACATACCAATTCAAAGCTCTGCCATTTGGTCTGTCCACAGCACCCTTGGAATTCACTGTAATAGCAAAGGAGGTGAAACTGACGGCCATACACAAGGGTATAAGGATCCACCAGTACCTAGACGACTGGTTAGTAAGAGCCACTTCCCACCAAATTTGTCTCCAGCATACACAAACACTGGTCAAGATGTGCCAAGACCTAGGCTGGCTGGTGAATGTAGAGAAATCTGAACTGGAACCCAAGCAAATCTTCGACTTTGTAGGTTACGAGTTCGATCTCCAGTCCGGCCGGGTCTGGCCCACTCCGGAGCGCAAAACCTTCAAGAGAAAATACAGAAGCTCTTAGCTCAACCAAACTGCCCGGTCCGACAGTTCATGTCCTTGATAGGTTTACTAACAGCCACGGAAAAACATGTCCACCTAGGTCGGCTGCATATGAGGCCCATACAGTGGCACCTCAAAAACAACTGGAGAGTTCCGGAATCACTAGAAAAGGTCATTCCTATACCCAGATCCCTTCACCCTCATCTAAAATGGTGGCTGGAGGAAAGTAATGTGCTTCAAGGTCAACCATTACACCCCTTAAAACATGCGCTGCAAATCTTCACAGACGCATCAAAAGAAGGATGGGGTGCTCACTTAAGCGAATGCACTGCAAGAGGGTCCTGGTCAGTGCCAGAAAGCAAGTTGCACATAAACTATCTGGAACTA
Organism: Sabellastarte sp. h YS-2021; assembly: GCA_964017235.1. Classification (NCBI taxonomy): domain Eukaryota; kingdom Metazoa; phylum Annelida; class Polychaeta; order Sabellida; family Sabellidae; genus Sabellastarte; species Sabellastarte sp. h YS-2021. The sequence goes on from OZ024928.1 coordinate 88,623,546, forward strand.
AAAGCAGTTTTTCTAGCTCTAAAAGAGTTCCAAGACCTCTGTACAGGCAACATAGTCCTAGTGGCCACAGACAATACCACAGTCGTGGCTTACATAAACAAAGAAGGAGGCATGAGGTCAGGCCCACTCTGTGCACTTCTATGGAGAATCTTGACCTGGTGTACCAAGCGTCAAGTGACTCTAAAAGCCGGACACATACCAGGCCATCTAAATGTGATAGCAGACAAGCTATCCAGGCTGGGTCAGACCATCCAGACCGAATGGTCCCTCCTCCCGGAAATCTTTCAAAAGTTGTGCAGCAAATGGCACCGGCCTCAGATAGATCTATTTGCCATGAGGTTCAACCACAAGTTAACTCAGTTTGTGTCTCCAGTACCGGACTCCCTGGCTCTAGCAGTGGATGCACTCACTTTGCCATGGGAGGATCTGGATGCATATGCCTTCCCACCGACCGCCATATTGGGCAAAGTGGTGGAGAAGTTACCGGACTCCCCATGCAAGAGACTCATTCTGATTGCCCAACATGCCTTGGTTTTGGGATTTGGTGACCATGTCCAGTCAGGTCCCTCTCAGTCTGCCCAACCTGCCAAATCTGTTGACACAGCCCTTCAATCAGATCCCTCACAGAAATCTGACAAATCTAAATCTCCATGCATGGCTCCTAGAGCCACAGCAATCAAAGAACAGGGCTTCTCTGAGGCAGTGGCAGCAAGAATTGAGGCTCCTCAAAGAAGATCAACCAGATCAGTCTATGAGGCAAAGTGGACCATTTTTACAAAGTGGTGCATCACTAATCAGGTGGACTTCAGGTCTCCACCTGTAAAGTCGGTGGCTGACTTCCTACTGTACCTCTTTGAGGACAAGAAGTTGCAGCCCAGCACCATTGATGGTTACAGGTCTGCCATTGCTGATAAGTTGGGTAACGCATCAGTCAATATCAGCAAGGATGATAATCTCACTCGTCTCTTGGAAAGTTTCCACAGAGATAGACCCAAAGGACGGAGGGGAATACCCTCCTGGAACCTTTCCCTGGTATTACACCAGCTGACGAAGGCTCCGTTCGAACCCCTTAGGGAGGCATCTTTGAAACATTTGACCCTCAAAACTGTCTTCTTTTTGGCACTGGGCTCAGGCCAAAGAAGGAGTGGTATCCATGCATGGCAGCACAAGAACATCAGACACCAATCCGATTGGTCTAAGGTGTCCCTGTTTCCATCTCCTAGCTTTCTTTCCAAGAATCAGCTGGCCAAAGAGGGTCCAGAGAGTGTAGCCCCAGTGGTCATACCAGCCCTGGCTCCTACTCTGGATAAATCCCTCAAGTCTGACAGATCCCTTTGTCCAGTCAGAGCATTGCGCTACTATTTGGACAGGACTTCAGACCTCAGGCAGCACAAGGAGCTGGTCTTTGTCTCCTTCAAGAAAGGTTTCGACAAAGACATCTCCCCTGCCACTATCTCCTCATAGATAAAGCAGACTGTGATCCTATGCTATGAGCTCTGTGATCAGCAAGCCCATACCCTGCATCAAGTTAAAGCTCATGATGTCAGGGCCTTTGCTGCCTCTAAAGCCTTCCAGTCGGGAGTATCTTTAGCACAGATCTTGGCAGCCTGCCACTGGAAATCTCATAATACCTTCACACAGTTTTATATGAAGGATGTGGCCTGGGCCAATTCAGAGCTCTTCCATTTGGGTCCTGTAGTGGTTGCTCAGCAGATCCACCAACAAACTAGGACCTAGAGGAGATCTGTAAATACTGTACATACAGTTAAGCAAAAAAAAAAAAAAAACTCGGACGTGCTTCCTTCGGGAGGTTTATTTCTTCTGATGGGACTAAACTCAGCCCTCTCTTCCCCTACCTCAGAGCAGGTCTGTCAAAGCGGGGGTGGGGGTGGGGTGGGGGGGAAGTCGGTTTGGACTGATTAACCGGTCTCTGTTGACCGACTATAGCTTTAAGGGTTTCCTGGCCTCAGGGTCGACCCAGGCTCGAAAAGAGTTTTAGTTTATTTTATGAGTTCATCTAAGTCCCTAGTAACTTACCCGCCAACCAAGCGGTAGTTATTCAGCAATTGTCCATTGGATAGGATGTATTAACGCAATAAAATTGGACACACAAGACCCTCCCACCGACCCCGCTATCAGTCTACTAAGGCACTCAGAGGACGTGGGTTCAATCCCAGGTACAGGCAGATACATAGTGATTTGGATGACCACTTAAAATGGCGGTCCTCTGTCATTGGGTCCTATCCCCAGTGGCAGGTTAAAGAACCTCGAGCACATTGATAAATGGTCATCCTTGAGCCTCTATCTTCTAGTTAGGGGAATGTCGGTTGTGAGTGGGGGCTGTACCTGTACAGTTGGATTGGTTAAATAGCGCTTTGAGTCCTGTAGTATATGGAGATATTGTACTGAGTATAAATAAATAAATAATAATAATAACTAGAGGATCGCTAGCGAAACAAAGCGATTGTTTTTGCATGGCAAAAACCAAGCGTCCCAAAAGAAAGATGGTGTTGGCTGCTTATAATAGAAAGAAGATCTTGCCTAGATACCGTGTCAATCTAAAAGTATATCAAAAAAATAAAAAATTGGAAAATTTAAAATGGTTCAGGAGATACAAGCAATTTTAAGTTTTTTAGGCAAACATTTAAAAATTTAAAATGGCTGACATTACCAAACCTTAGAGATATGCTTACAAAGGCTTCAATTTCATACCCACCAAAGGAAATGGAGCCACCCAGAACAATACCCACTCACTGTACACGACTGGGTAGATGTACTTACTGCCCCATTATCAATAAGATTGATTTGATCACCTGTAAAATCACAGGTAAAAAATACAAACCTATTGACTTACCTAAAACATTGTCATGTGAGCTCAGTGACATAGTATACTTAATAACGTGCAAAACATGTCTTATGTATTATGTAGGGGAAACAGGCAGAGCCTTCAGATCAAGAATCTACGAGCATAAACTCTCTGTTAAAAAAACCCAAGGATAATAGAGTCACCCCTGTATCCAAACATTTCACTGGAACTGGTCACTCTCTTAAGGATATGCAGTTCACTATCCTGGAATGGTGCACTCCCAAATACAGAACTCCCAAGCAGGCTCACAGAAAAAGGCGTGAGCAGTGGTGGATGTGGAATATTGGAGCTGTCCATCCAATTGGCATAAATCAATTTATCTAGACTCTGTGCATTTCTGGTCTTTCTTCACACTCTGGAGACCCCTAATTTCTTATATTCTTATATAAATTGAAGGGGGGTATAATCTGGGGGCTTACACTAGCACGGCCTCAAGTGGGAAAGCTGGTAGTTGCTTGCCATTGGTCGGCAGTTTACAATACAAAACCCTAATGAACTGTATGTACAGGTTTCCTCTGCCCTTCCAACTATCCGTCGTGATATGACCTGTACAGTGTTGAAAGTGACGTAAAACCCCAAATAAATAAATAAACATACTACCCCTAGTATTATAACAACTTTTTCTGGGATTCAAAAAAGTACTAAAATAAGTATAACCACTCTGAAGGAGCTTGCAAACTATTGTAGCTGTTTTGAATACTCATCTTTGTTGAACAGACAACCAGTGCACTTTGGAGCTTCCTAACATTAAAACCTGAAAGACTGCTGAACAGGGAATTGCAATATTCAAGCCGACTACTCGCAAGAGCATTTGCAGCTTTCACAGCTGCTTCCTGTGTAGGATGTTGCCTGAGCCTCATGAGATCTCTCAATTGGACAATATAATAAAATACAGGCCTTACACACACTCTGAACATGGCAAAAAAAGGAAAAATTAGAATCAAACCACACAGCCTGTCAACCAGATTTTTTACCATTTTGGGAGGATACAATGGATTACCGAAAATGTTGACTGGGAAGCAGGACTTCTGTTTTTCATGATGCATCTGTGAACCAAAAATGATAAACTTGAGTTTCAAGATATAATTACACATAGACATTTACTTCAAGCTGATTTCTTTATTTCACAGAAAGGAAAACTTGACTAAATTCTGTGTTATCATTTTGTGTTGCAGGGTGAACACAGTCCAAAAACTTGAGTGAGTTCAATCTAATAATTTTGTTATATTTCAGACTATACTCAGAAGAAGAGGTTGCTACCATTAGGAACCAGACAATTTATGATGTTATTATGGCAACCACCAATATTCCCCCAGATGCAATACAAGCAAATCCATTCTTCTTTAGTAATGGTGAGACAAGCTTAAAGATAAATTCTTATGCATCCTTTTACATTTTGTGGTTAAAGTTTTTTGAGGGCAGGGCAAGCATTTGTTATAATCATTCTTAATCTTTTCACTGATAATCTGGTGAAATTAAATATAGAGCTGTAACTTGTTTGTGTCATACCCTACAGAACAGTTAAAAAATGTAAAAGACTTTGTTGGTGAAATGGCTTTAAATAGAAACCAAGATCACAGATATGTTCTGAATTTCTCTTAAATCAAACAAAATATTCAATTGTGAATGTTTTTACATACTGTGACAATTTTTTTTGTTTCTTGTACTATGAAAGAGCTGCAAGAAAAAAAAGTGCTGCAAGGAAAGCTAGAGTCATGAATTATTTAGAGTTAAAATGTCAGGTCAAGTGTACTCTCTTTTCGGTGCATATCTGGAGTTTTGCCATTATTCTCATTTAACTTATTTTAAACAGGAATTACATCCTGCATGTTTTACATGAAAATCAGTTTTTCAGCTATAAACAGATCTCTTTAATGAGTGGAGTGATGGTCAAGGAGCAGTCAAATACAAAGGTTACTACTCAACTTGGCACAGAAAAAAATCCATAGTTTTTCCAATATTTGATTTGTCTTTCAATCTTTTTCTATACAGGTGACCCATGCCCACAACCATTCCAGCTGAGTGCCTCGCACATGGAAGAGTGCACAGAAGTGAAGTACTTTGATTACTTCTCCGGCAGTGAGTGGTCATACGCACTGTCATTCACAGCACTCTTTGCTACCTTTTTTGGTAAGTACTGCATACTTTACCATAGTAACTGCCTAACTGGTACATAGAGACCTTTGCTTGAAAGCAAACTCCCTGTCCTGTATTTACAAAGGTTCTTAAACTCATACTTAAACTCAGACACAATCTCAGTGTTGGTCTTACCTCGGATAATGTTGAAATTTGTATTAGCAAAAGTAATCTCACAAAATTAACTTATATATGAATTTTAAAATGAGTTTAAGTTTTAAGAATTTTCTATATGATGAAAAGTTTGAGTTTAAGCATAAACTCATAAAAATGACGCATTTTAGCACGAATTTAAGTTTAAGAATCCTTGTAAATACAGGCCCAGATCTGCTAAAAAATTTTATGTGAGCAGGGTCTAACCAAATGAAGTAGTTTGTGAAACAACTGACTTTGGCTTCCTGGTTGGCATTATCCCAGAGGTAATGAGCAGTTTCCCATGAATTGTTTTATGTGGGTATTGCCTGACCAGAGTAACAAGTGATTATATTTTGGGAAAGATCCAGACAGTAGTCTGGAAACAAAAATAACCCAAAATTTTGGGAACCACTCCCTGGTGGAGGTCTGTGCTCTATGAGTGCTTCCTAGTATGGTATGTTCTTTCTCAACATCACGGTTCTGGGTTCGAATTGAGTTTATGGTATCGTGTAGGGAATATCCAAAGATTCACTGTAGTCAGTAAAATAAAATGTAAAAGTAAACAACACATTTTTACATTGTATGTCAAAGCTAACTAAGTGTTAAAGTTATACTTTAAAGATTCTCTGTTCAAGTCTAGTGCAGAGGACTTAGTGGTTGATTGGTTGGTATTTATTTACTTGGTTATTACTGCAATGGTGTTGGGTTCGAATCCAGCTCATGGTAACATGGCATTCACTGGTGATCTCTCTTGATACGACCTTAGCATTTGAAACGTGGTTAAACCCCAAATCTTGACCCTTAGGTGATTGCACTCTGTGTCCAGGACTTGTTGATAACACTGATTTTGTAAAATACACTTTTGCTTAACTTATTGTTTTTCTTCTCTCGACTCACTGCATGTGTCATTAGTGTCAGTTTTATAAACATTTTTTTTTCCAAACCAGCCTGTGTCGGAGCATTATTTTGTATCGCTGATATGCAAAAGAAAAAGCTGAAGAAACAGAAAACTGAACAATTGGATCCTGCCAAAAGGAAGAGTGAACCTGGATTTACAGAAGGTGAGATAAGAGGTTCTGTTTAAAGATGACGAACTCGGACAAGATATGAACTGAATACTTCCTGATTTTATCAAATAATCAGCTGAAGCTAATGGGAAATTTCCACAAGTCCAAGCTGTTAGTAATGCCAGCAAAGACCAGGCTCTGTTAATTACTTACTACTGGATCTACTTACACCTGTGTACATAAGACCACAACCTGTCTGTATTGGTTTCTGTAGTGAGTACTTTTTATGTGAGGATACCAGTCTTGTGCAGAGCACTCCTCATTTTTCATCCACAGAGTTATGATGACATTCCTACAAAATATTTGAAATACTTTCAGCCTTAACCTTGGGTTTAAAAATGTTGATATTTACAACTTAACTATTCCTGTATAAAAAATACCTGTGTGTGGAAATGATGATCTGAATGGAAAGGTTTTCCAAATACACCATAATCATTATAAAACAACTGTAAGTTATGACTATTTCACAGTTGCAGTTATTCTATTTAAGTCAAATCCTTTTTTTGACAAATTTTTGTCTTAGTTCCAGATTATTATTATTATTTATTTACTATTATTTTTATTTCTTTTCAATGGCACTTGTATATTTGTAACATTAAATTTAGTGTCATGAATAAAGTAAGAATTTTGTGGGAAATAAGTTAAGGGATCATTATTTTTGTTTTATAAACCTTAGATACATTTGTTTTAGTACATCTTGATAAAAATCTTTTATTCAACTGTAGATTTAATGTGTTTCAGCCACGGAATGGGTCGGTAAGAAACAAGGCTACAGAGGTGTCAGGATTATTTTTAATGAGGCAAAACAACAGATACTGGTGAAAGATACAGGGTAAGACCTTACCTCTATTTTCTCATAAATACCACAAATGCCCTGTTTTGCCAAATTGTATTTACAAATTATCTGTTCAAGTTCAAATTAATGCTTAATTGTTATGATTTGAAGTACTAACTAAAGGATATGTTTTTTGCAAAATAAAATATAATTGACAAAATAATGAAATTCCATAAAAGATGCTAGCAATATGAAAAAAAATGTGTATCTTTTTGAAATGTAGGAAATGCTCCAGTATCCACCCTGGCTTTTAGTTGAATAAAGGTACCTATTATTAATTCTGAATGTTTTAGGAAAACCATGCTTTGCTTCATTGATTTAACCTCTTGGTAGCCAGTACGGATTCACCTGTGCGCCATGATAATTGCTGATATTTAACGTATTTTGGCGACTTTTTTATTACAGGTCTTTCTGATGCTTTCTGCTTAATTTTATCAAACTGCAGAGACATAAAAAGGTTTCTTCAGATAAAGCAAACAAATATTTTCACCAATTTCAAGAGAGTTAAATTTAATTATTTTAGGTAAAATGTTCTAGTAAAACAAAGTTGATAAATTTGAATATCATGAACATTATTTTTTGAATATTGTTTAACATTCAGTTTTTGAAAAATAAAAACAAACAAAAATTACAGGAAACACATAAGGTAAAGAGAAACAAATATTATTTTATGTAAGTATTCATAATAAATAATAAACATCCCTTTTTTATGGGGTAAAAAATACCACAAAACATTCGTGTACACACTATAACTGAACAGTAGCTTCTAGACATGAAATGTGATGTGACAGAGTAACATGATGACATCACAGCACTTCAGAATATATTACGGGACCCCAAGTACAAGTTGCAAGTGATAGGTATTTCAGACGCCATTCAAACCATCATACACATAGCCACAAAATGTCGTATACTCAATGTTTGCCAGACCAGGTTCAACCAGATCAATGTTTGCCAGACCAGATCCGGCATGGCTAAGTTTAACAGTATCCGCCAGGTATGATCTGGCACATAGGGAATTAAGGGGTTAAATCTCTGGAATGGCGTGCTCTCCCCTCTATTGTCATAAGTTCAAAATCCAGCTCATAAGAACACTTGTTAAAGCATAGACTCCTAGCTTTCAGAGGGATATCAAGAGTAATATTATAAAGACCGGAAGTGCGCAGTGAACGAAAACCCGTCTGTGCACATAGAATCAGCTGGGAGTAAAACCTCCTATAACCGCCCGCTGAATTTCATTTCGAATTTCTCGTTTGGAAATTCCTCCACTTTTACAAGGGCGATCATGCATTCAAAACAATATGGCAGCTCCTTTGTTAGTGTCACCTCGTAAAAATAAAGGGATATTTCTATCAACCAGGTAGGCGGTCTTTATAATAGTAATAAATACCTCATGCTCGGTATTTATTACTACAATTATGGCTATTTCAGGAAGACCGTGCTACGAACCATTGATTTGAAACTGTTGAGTATCAAGGATTCCAACACTGTGAATTTTGTGATGACAGCTGACAAGCAGATGCGTATGCTGGCAATAAAGATACCCAGGGAGTATGATCTGGTAAGGCCGCCATTTGTACTTGTATTGTTGTACCCAGCACTTCTTTGCCTTGATAATGTACTCTATACATGTCTGGTTTTAATTATTCAAATGAATGTTTCAGCATGATATTCCTTTCTCAACTTTACTGTGTGTTTCTTTTGGCCAAATGATTTTTGAATGACATGGTTGGGATTTACTAATGTTTAATATTCTGTATAAATGGAACTTTTCATTAGGCATTAGTTGTAGCTGATAAACTTGAATAGGGAAATTTAATTCCTAGTCAAATTTTGAATCTGTACTCCCTTAAGAAGAAACATACTATTAATTAGTGAAAATGAATTCTAGTGAATCTATTAAAAACTGAGAATTAGAGGAATTTTCTTCTATCCTAATTTTCTACTAATACAGTGCATACCATGGCTGATATGCAATAAATAAAATCTGTAGTGTGTGCAATATTGGACTTCCTGGTTGCAATGTCATGTACATATATATAGTTATTGAATCTTTTTAATCCAGTCTCCTGCATCAGAGTAACAAGAGCAGTGACTATTTCACATTTTTCCTCCTCTCTAACAAGGATTATTTTCAACAATATAAGATACATGTAAAAAGTTTCCTCTCCTTTGAAAGATTAGTTATTTTACATCATCTATCTGTACATGAATGTCTTCAGAAATGTCAATATTTCATCAAGAAGAGACTACTGTTTGTTTAATTATATACTGTTAAAATACTCCCATTGTTTCCCAGTGTACTCAAGCACCCATCGACAGCCTTACTCCTGTATTTCAGGTGTTAAGATTTTACAACAGTAGTGAGAAAAACCATTTCTATGAAGCCATGTGCAAGTTTGTCAAAGATCATGGTCTTCGGGTGAATAAACCAAGTCCTATGTCTGAAAAACGCATGAAAGAAGAGGCTCACACCAAAGAAAAGAGGCAGGAGCTGTTAACAAGCTTCTTCAGAGCTGTCTTCGCTCATGTAAGTTGTTTAAATTCTAATTCTAACAAGATTTTATGGTGCTTAATATCAGCAAAATGCAGTCTTAAAGGTGTAACAAATCCATAAGCGTGAGTTCCCCCCAAAAAGTCACTAACTACAACCTTTATCGAAAAAATTGTATCACTAAGTTGTGGTGTTGGTATGTCATATTAATGTTTCAAAAAATCAATATCAGTCAATAATGGTTCTGAGTGTCCATATGGATATTAAAAGCCTTAATATAATTTCTAAGTAATTAGTGAGCAATTTTTACAGAAGCATCGTTCTGTTTTTTATAACTATTAAAACAATTAAAATCCTTAATTTACATCTTGTATGATTTCTTTTAATAATGTAATTTGATGCCTCATACCTTTCTTATAATATTTTTTTAATGTGTTTGTGTGACACAAAGTAATATATATAGTTGTGAAATGTTGCATTTTACAGTGACAAAACAGTAATTCAATCTGAAAAATTTGAAAGCTAAATTGAAATTTGCTGTCAACAGAACAGTGGTTTTGCATTAATTTTGTTTTCCTGGCTGAGTGGATAACCACTTCCCTGTAATATGACAAATTATCACATCTATTTTATGCCTTCAGATTTCAGCAGTTGCAGTTCCAAGTGACCCTATAATTTTCATAAAAATTAATATCATAATCAGGGGCGGATCCAGCTTTTATGTAAGGTGGGGGTTCACATCGAGTAAGGTGGGGGTTCACATTGAGTAAGGTGGGGGTTCACATCAGACATATTATAACTAAGGGGGTCGGGGGGCATGCCCCCCTGGAAAAAAATTAATTTTTGGTAAAAATAGAGTGCATTTCCTGTAAATTTAACACCACTGTCAAGAAATAATTTTGTACTTTGGGTTGAACCCCTTTGGTTCCAACCCCCTGAACCCCCCCCCCCCCCCCCCCCCCCCCCCCCCCGGATCCGCTAGTGATAATCGTACTTGATGCTTTGTTTATTGGCTTGATATTACCCCCCCTCCCCTCTGCTGACATGTAATCTTTCAGTGGTCAGGTAAATTGGATAATAAACTAATTTGGTTACTGTGTTCTCTAGCTTAATATTGCCTCCACTGTTTCAGGCCTTCAAGTACGAGACTGCCACTGAGGAGCTGGACAGGCAATCAACGCAGGAAGCTATCACCTGTGAGCTGACTATGGCTGAGTTTGCAGATGCTCTAGCCCTGAAGCCGCAGTCTTTGTTTGTGAAAAACATGTTCCAGACAGTTGACAAGGACAATAACGGATATATTTCATTCAGAGAGTTTCTTGACATGATCATTGTCTTCTCTAAGGGTATGTGTGCATACAGCATAAATGAACAGTATCACATTCATACTCTTAAGTACTTGGCCTGTCATGAATTTTAAGTTTTGCACTTGTGTGCTATTTTATCCGTACTATTGCTTTTATTGAGTATTCCTTTTTATGATAAAAGAAACAAGATTGTCATTTTGCAAAGACAAATAACAGAAAACTAACTTTGTGTCAAATTCTGTGTGAATTTTTAGAATTTTGCCAGTATTCAAGTGGAAAAAGATTATCAGGATGTGTCTAACTAAGAAAAACAGGAGTTCATTCGGTTTTGAGCAATAGATGGCACAGTTTTTACCATGGCAACACTTTTTTGTACTTTTCAGCTGTTAATTTTAATAACTGTAGGTTGGAAATCCCACCTGCTGAAGCATGATATTTTTTTGTTGAATTATTAAAAGAATTTGTTTTGCATTTAGTTTTGGTATTTTGAATGATTTAAAACCTAGTTTATTCCATTTCAGTCCTATTATCCCCATAACAGTGAGAGATACAGTTTTATATTTTGAGCCAATTTGCAATTGTTGCTCAGTTTACAGATTTTGTTTTGTTCTCATGTTCCAGGAAGTGCTGAGGCAAAGGCCAAGCTGATGTTTGACATGTACGACTTTGATGGGAGTGGAACCTTGTCCAAGGAAGAATTTAAGACTATGATCAGGTTAGTAGTAAACAGGGGTTGGACAAATATGTAATTGTATTTAATACATGTATTTGGGTATTAAATGATTGAGTTTGGTTTTAATCGGCATTTTTAACACATTTGTCACTGATGGCAACATGTAGGATTCAGTGAGAGCCTGTCTTGGGTGTGATCTTAATTTCTTAACTAAATTCAACTTACTCAAGTCATGCTTATCAAAAGTCCAATATTTCTACTACAGGAAACAATAAATGCTGAAGCCATGAATTCTATGTTGTGTACAAAGCTTGTTGTTGTAGTACGTCGACTGTTTGGAGTCTTCTGTATAAAAGAATATCATCTGTATTTTTTATCCCCAGATCACTTATGGAGCTGGCCAATGACGACCTTGATGACACTCAAGTGGACAACCTCTTTAAAGCCATGAATTTGGACTCCAAGAAAGAGATCTCCTTCAATGAGTTTAATGCAATGCTCAAAGACTACAAAGATACTCTCAGCTATGCCAATCTGCAGCTTAATGTTAATGGTAAGTCCTCTTTGATAATTATAGTTAGCTGTTGAAGGAAAAGGTAACATCAAACACCGATCTTTGATCTTTTGTTATTATGGGTTTCTACTGTTCCAAACAGAAAATTATTGATAAGCTAAGATCTAAAACACATCTATCCCTCCAATATTTCCCATTTCTGCTTTTCAGGCATTGCACTAATATGTGTGTGTGGTTAGTTTGTCTATTAATGTATGTCCAGTGATCTAATTTCAAAAAAGTGTTTTTTTGTCTTTAACTGGATATGGAGGTAGTAGTTATGTGTAGTTCACACAAGTATCATTGGGGTGGGCTTATTATCTTATTATGGTCTTTTTCTCCATTGCCACAGGTGGTGAAATGCCCAGGAAAGAAGGAGCCAGAGCAGGAGGAATCTCAAGGGCACAAAAGACCATGGTTGCTGCTTACAGGTGAAGATGCGAAAATGTATAACTTTTGTATTAAGGTGGTTGGTTAAGATATTTTATATTGTATTAAGGTGGTTGGTTAAGATATTTAATTTTTAATGCAGTTCGGTGTTGTTTATGGATATCTACTGCTGTTTCATATACCTTAGGTATGGTAGTATAATATACCACAATGTATGTCACCATTTCAAAGAACATTAATTGAATTAATTAGATGTGCACCTGGGTAACAGATACAATAAGAAGGTACAATTTTACTCACATTGATCATTGATTGCTCATGGGAGAAGGATAGAAAGTGCCCACATAAGAATCTCGACATTTTGGCCAAATATAAAAATCTTCTGGCTTATTGATTCCATCATCCATTGCTCTTTGCAGACCTGCAGAATGTTTGTTCTGTTTAAAATGCCTGTAGACTTGTTAGAATACATTGGCCTGGAAGTTATGTATGATTGTATTCATACATTCTATATCTGAGTGATATTTTAGTGTCTCCTATGTAGTCCTTTCCTGTTTGAGTCCCTACCCCTTGTTAGAGGTAGTTTGCATCAGTTTGACTCCTGCATTTCCATCAGTGTACATGTTTCATTGTTCATTTGCACCCTGCTTCTCGTTAACCCAAGTTTAGGCAAGAAATGTACTTTAGTATGGTGGGGACTCTACAGTGTAGAGGTGACACACTCACCCCTTACCTGTGCTCAGTGACCTAGTCGGTAACTAGTCAGTAACTTATGTAAATAATCACTTGCCTCTGTGGTCATGGGTTTAAATCCAGCGTTTCAGTCATGGTATCATGTGGCAGATACTGGAGGTCTGACCTGGTGTGACTCTGGTTTTCAAAAGGAAACCAAAACAGACCTTAAACCTCTGAAATCATTTGTTTAAATTTCAGCCCTGGTCTCAGTTGCAACTTGGGAGCTATCTTGCTGATGCTTTGTGTGATATAATAGAAAAACTTCCCCAATGACATATACAGAAATAATATATCACAAATGAAGATAATATTATACGCGTGCGCATCACTCATATAATATTGTTAAACTTTATGAGTGATATATTTTTTTCTATATATGTCTAATGATGATTGTTTTACTTTTATTATCCACCATTTTGTACGATTTATGGGTTAAATAACGTGAATATTTAATGAGAGAATGTGAAAAGGCTGTCAAAAAGCACAGACAACAGTGAATATAAAAACTTCAATCTTTAACTTGCAATAGCTCTTTTATTTCTGCATGGATTTGTATGCAACACACACGAGCAGAAGCGCTGTAACATGACCTGTGTAATGATAAATAATACATATTTGTGGGTAACATAGTTTCCAAGATATTAGTGAAAATCCGGAAGTTATTGACGATAGTTATCCATGGTATGGAGGCACCGTTGTATACAAATAAAATATATCGTGCTCCGTATATCCCCCTATATTGATCAAATACGGCGTGCGATGGATAATAAAATATGGTTATTACATGAGTGGTGCATGTTTTTGAATCATTTTATTACAAGAGACGACAAGTAATGACAGTCTGAATTGGTGATTACAAAATATTAAGAGATGTTTAACTTTTCTTATCCATCACTTTCGTCAAGTATTAAGTAAAAGGAGTCAGTACACACCCAACAATAAAGAGAAAAAATCATCTGTTCACGTTTCTATAGTACCATGCACCATTGAATATAAAACCCTCAAGTTCTAATTGTGATTTCTTCACGTATTTGTAGGTGCTGTAGTTTTAAAATATTTACAAAAACTTATTGTTTAAGAATGTTAGTAAGGGTAGAGTATTATACACTAGTGTAGTGTGTAGAAAAATATACACTGGTCCTCATGCATGATGGATAACAAAGTGCAGAATTCTGACCAGCTTTCTTGAAGTGCATTTCTCCACCCGTCATAACTCTCTATCTTGTTCTGTTCTGTACAATGCACTTCAAACCCACAAGAAATATCCGGTTTCATCTTCATTTTTTACTAGGAGTGCGAATGATGAACACAAAAGCCTAAAGACCAACCGTTTCTCCAGTAGCGAGGATGTACAGGTGATAAAGAAGAGTCTTCCAAAGTCTCCATTACAACAGAAGTGGCTTGCAGTGAAAGCCTATGTTGAAACTTACAGAATGCACATCTTTTGGCTTGTTCTCTACACCCTGGTCACCCTGGGCATCTTCATTGAGAGAGCTTACTGTAAGTAATACCAAACCCAGTTTAACATAATTCTATATGACTACTAAATAGAGTGTGGGCTTGTACCCATAGAACACAGTTAAATAAAACTTGATTGAGTGTATCTCGAAGTTCCGTTCACAAAAGAACTGCTAAGCAGAACTTGGTGAAGTAGGAACACTCAACAGAAATTTACTATATAAGTTAAATTTTTCGCAAGGCATTTATTGTAGCTAATGAGCTTGAACAGTGAAAATTCCTACATAAATTTGAAACCTGTATTTATATCTCAAGTAGAAACTAGACATCCACTGAAAATGCATTCTTGTGAATTTGTTAAAAATGAAGAATTATTGAAATTTCTTCAAGCTAAATTTTTAAATTTTACAGTATGTCCATAAGACCCAGTTAAATAGAAATTTAAGAATAATTTCAGTAAAACTTAATTACACAGAACCCTGTTTGGTGGAACATAAGTTTATGTTCATAGTTCACAATTATGTTGAGCTGTGTCATGTGGAACACAGGAACAGGAGTTGACCTGAAAACTAGCTTTAACAGAACTTTCTTAAGTGAAATTAGGACTTATATTCACTGAACACAGTTTAAATGAACTCTCTTAAGAGGAATAGGATTACTTGTCCGCAATGAAAACAAAAATGCTGTGGGTTTTACATTAGATTATGGGCAATCAATAGCATGACTCTTACTCCTTTGTGACACACAGTCTATTGAGAGGGAATTTAGTGTTTTACTTACTAATAGATGTTAATATCAGATAGTGGTCTGTGAATGTAACATTGACTCTGTCTATATAGTTATACCAGTGATTAAAGTAATATCCCCTTTTTTTCAGACTACTCTATTGAGAGAGAACACGGAGGCTTACGTCAGATTGCAGGCTATGGTGTGACGGTGACACGTGGGGCTGCCAGTGCCATGATGTTTACATACTCGTGTCTCCTGGTCACAATGTGCAGGAATCTTATCACCAAACTGCGCGAGACCCCTCTCCACAGATACATCCCATTTGATGCAGCAGTCTCCTTCCACAAGTTCATTGCTTACTTGGCTCTGTTCTTTACAAGTGAGTTGACTAAATAATCTGTTTCTTCCTATTTCAAAATGGTAGAGTAGTAGGAAAAGATGGTAGAGTTCCCCTCCTAGATAATTAATATGTGAATACATACAAAATATAGTTACTTTTTAATTAGATAAAATGACAGACAAGTATATCTAATAACTAAATTTACACATTACTGGTATAAGGTTTATAGATTATATCAAATATATAATGTGTATTGTTACATATTGTGTATTCGCGGGACTAATTGGTCAATTCCAGGCTGTGAATTTTGCACTTCGGCCAAACTGTCACTTTTTTTCAGAGTGACTTTGTTAAACTATCTTGAATCAGAATTGGTGGTAACCATAGATAAATTTACATCCTGGCCAAATAAGTTTACAAGACCTCATTTATCAAGTTGTTATCACCAAGTATTGCCTGTTAGGTGATAACACTGTGCTAAATAAACAAGGCTGAAAAGTACGGACACAGAAAAAGAGACAATAAAATTATCTTTAGATATGCAAGCCTCTTTAAGAGCTATATTGACTATTTCCCTGCACCTTAATTACTGCCTGTTTCACTCTAATTGAAAAGTTGAACATATTGTGACAGTATTAATTCACTGTAATTCCTTGTTATGTTGCAATTATGCAAAGTATAGGGAATTAAATCAACCACATATCCATGTCATTTTGCAGTCATGCACTGTATTGGGCATTCCATCAACTTCTACCACATTGCCACACAGACTGCCGATGACCTCACCTGTCTCTTCAGGAATTTCTTCCATGCAACAGATGAGCTGCCAAAGTTCCACTACTGGCTCTTCCAAACACTCACAGGTATATCACACACAGTTTAATGCAATAGTACCTTTTAATGCTCTAGTACAGATCTAACGAAGCCTCTCAAATATAAATTTATCCAACCCCTAATTACATTTAGTCTCATAACTTTGTCATTTTAGTAGTAGATGCTCTTCAAAATGTGTCACAAATACAGTACGGCCTCTTTCTTCAAAATTTACTGATATTGCAATTGTAACAATTTTTTGGAGGTGACTTGGTGGTGTAAAGAGTAATACATTAAATTCTCTGGTGTAAAGTTGTGGGTTTGAATGTAGCCTTAACTTAGACAATTTGTTGCCACTTTGCTGATATCCCATAGCTTATGCTGCAGAATCTTGTAACAGATCATTGTCACCACTATCCTGCTCCACTAATTCTGACCATCATGAAAGTACTTCCACAGTTTGTTGATTGCAGTGTTAAAAAAACTCCATGCAAGTGGTACGTTGGTGTCGGTTGTAATACACTAGGCACCTCCCAACTCTGAGATTGCGCGTTAAAATCATGACCCCAACTTTAGGTGGGCAAGTTGGTACTTTCTTTTGCTTGTTGGTACCAGTGGTTGACACTGAAACATCTCGACCATCTTTTAAAGCTGTTGCACCATTTTTCAATCCCCTTAATTTATTTATTTATTTATTTGGGGTTTTACATCGCTTTCAACACTGTACAGGTCATATCACGACGGGTAGTTGGAAGGGCAGAGGAAACCAGTACATACAGTTCTTTAGGGTTCTGTACTGTAAACTGCCGACCAACGGCAAGCAACTACCAGCTTTCCCACTTGAGGCCATGCCAGGAACCAAATCCCGGCCTCAGAGGTGGTTCAATCCCCTTAAATGCCCATTAACTTAAGCAGTGTGTTGATTGTTCATCTGGATTTTATCGTCGTGTTCAAAACTGTATAGGTCATATCACCAGGGATAGTTTTATTGGCAGAGGAAACCAGTACATACAAGTTGGTCAAGGTTCTGTACTGTAAACTGCTGACCATCAGTAAGGAACTACCATCTTTCCCACATAGGGCCTGGGGTTCAAACCACCGACCTCAGAGGTGGGAGACAATTTGTTACCACTGTGCCACCGCGGACCCCTACACAATGAGTTGAAAGCAATGCTGAAACCAAATGAATCACTGTGGTAAAGTTGAGTAAAATTCTGATTGAAATTCTTTCAGGTCTGACTGGGGTTTTCCTGACAGTGATCGTGTTTATCATGTACGTGTTTGCCCAGCAGTATGCCAGGAGGAATGCTTTCCGGTATTTCTGGATCACCCACCATTTCTACATCCTGCTGTATCTGTTCATGATTTTGCATGGTGCTGGTAGACTTGTACAGGTAAGCAGGTGTTTTGTATTCTTCTATCAGGCCTCGGTGGTTAATAGTTAACGAGTTTTACTTTTGATTACTTGCCTTTCCTATATATGGTTGTGAGTTCAAAACCAGCTCACGGCCGCATATGGTATTCTCTGAGTGTCCTTATATGACCTTTGCTGTTTGATGTAGATCCCAGCTTTGACCTTGGTTATTCATCTATGTAAGTTCAGTGTAACCTCTACAAGTCTTGCGTATCAGTAAGCACCATATTTACAAAAGAGATCAGTGAAAGAGTAGTGCAAGTAAATAAAATAAAAAATAAATTTCTGATTCACAGGAAGTCCTCAGATACTTGAGCCAGTTTTACATTGGCCTTGTAGCTATTGAATTTGTGAATACTAGCTATGAAGCCATATCTAGTAATATCCTTATTTTATAATTACTCGGGGTAAATAATCAGCAAAAAGTGAGAAAAGTTCTGAAATTTTTTTTTTTTAAATTCCTGAGAATTTTTAGAATTTTAAAGATAATTATAACAAACTAAATACAAGAGCTGTATAAAACAAATGATGTGTGAAAAAAATAAGATTCCAGGTTTGCCCAAGTAAGATTAGTATTTGGTTCAGCGTAAAATTTTATGGCAAACCTGAAATTGAATTGGTTATAACTAATGCCATTCAAATCTATCTTTTGGTGTGATGCACAGATGCTGCTTATCTTAGGCAATGTGATACAAGTCCTCAATATTCCCATAAACACTTACTACTGTATATTATATTCGCCATTCATTCTCACTTCTATTTGCATGACTTGTGGGAAACTTTTTGCATATAAATAATTTTTTTCTGACTATATTAGGAATGTAGGTATCTGATCTCCACTGATGAAAAATGGGCATAAAAATTATTGTTATTCTGTAATTTGTATTATATTTTAAGGATGGGGCCCCCATATCACATACTTTGCTACTTTTCGATATTTCTTGCGCTGGCAATAGAACTTTACTTCAAAAGGTTTGACTTTATTTTGAATTTTCAGCCTCCATTTTTCCACTACTTCTTCCTGGGACCCGTTCTGTTGTTTGCATTTGATAAGATGATCATCGTGAGCAGAAGGAAAGTGGAAATACAAGTACTTGGTGCAGAGCTTCTCCCATCTGGTGAGTGTTGCTAAAATTACAAAATAAGAACACAGCCTCAGTATGGTAAATTGACTGTTGATGGCAGCCCTCACAATGAAGAAAAAGAGGGTTCAATAATTATTGATCTTTCTGCCAGAAACAAGTGAATGTAGTATTGTCAATAAACTACACAGAAGTATGTAGAAAAAATGACAGGTTAGCAGGTCAAGAATCCATGTGCTGAACCGTTAACCTACAGTATTTTAGGTAGATAGAAGTGCCTACCTGCTGACCTTACAAAATACTAGTCAAAATTACCTACTTGCTGCAAGTATTAGCATATATAAATATACAAGCCCAGTTAAAATCCTGGTGGATTTTAAATCACCTAGGCCAAATCAAAATGGTGATCTTGCATAGGCAAATCTAATCCCAAGACCAAATTAAACCTTGGCTGATTTCAGCAGTAAGGTGATAGGCAAGGCCACCTGATAACTACTATTACATCTGTAACTTGTATTTGATTTAATAAAATGTAGTTCTTTTTTGGTAAATTTGTCATAAGGGTGACTTACCCAAAGTTCAGGAGACCTCTGAACTTTGAGTATGAGGCTGGTCAGTCAGTCCCTTATAATGAGTAATGTGATTGGGTACCACGCTTTTATCATGTATATCCTCTTTTCTTTTGTACAGAGGTGACCTTCCTGAAATTCAGCAGACCTCAGAACTTTGAGTACAAGGCAGGTCAATGGGTACGTATAGCCAGTAAAGTAATTGGCGAGACAGAGTACCACCCGTTCACCTTGACCTCTGCTCCACATGAAGACTTCCTCAGCCTGCATATCCGTGCAGTGGGACCCTGGACCATGAACTTACGCAAACTGTATGACCATGACAACTCTCCAGACAGGAGGCATTTGCCTGAGGTAAGAGGCTTACGCCAGATTTACACAAATGATTCATATCGTTAACTTGATTTCATTGGTTTAAATAATAATAGATACCCTCACATGCTTTTTAAGTGCATCCTTTCAGTATTTGTTTTTTATAGAGCAACCTTAAAGTATTTGAGGGTCTGAATTTCAGTCAACCTCTTTTCTTCTGTCTGCACTGCTGAATTCCAGCAGACTCAGTGATATCAACAGTTTGACTTTTTCTAGTATCTGTACCAACAAATAATTTGGTAGTTGGAATTTTTCTTTTCGGGTGCCATCTGAATAGAATAGATTAACACTCGTAGTTGCAGTTAAGTCAAACATAACCATGTCTTCTTCCATAAAGAAACTAAAGACTCCTCTCTTCAGGCTTATCTTATTACCACTCTAACTACGTCTCCCCTGTTAGATGTTGTTTTGGAAGTTGAAATTCTCATTGCACAATGTATACCTTTACAATCAACATTTTACTGGATGTTCACAACGATTTGGCATCACATTAATTATTCAAATCTGATGAATCATCATGTTTATGTAGTGTATGTATGTGCATTGGTGAAGCTTGCAGTGTATTACACTTTCCAATTGCATTATGGCATATTTCCTACACCTTGAAAATTTTGTCATGTAAGTGGAGCTGTTCATTTTGGTTACAATCGTAACTTGTTGCTTGTTAAAAATGAACTAAGCATTTATAATTACCCAGATCTTCAAAATTACTCATGGAATCAGATAAAATGCTTTTTTCATCGTTGTACGGGTTCGTTGTAACCAAGATGGTCTGTATGAACAAGAATATCAAAACATTTTTGCTCCAATTACCATTGTACCTGTACCTGTAAACTTTTTCTCCAGAATTGCTCTGGATGCTGTTGTAGATATACCTGCATACTTTTTGTCAATTCTATAATCTACAATTGTTCTGGTTTTTATTTTAGATCTACCTAGATGGTCCCTATGGAGAGGGGCATCAGGACTGGTACAAGTATGATGTGGCTGTGCTTGTAGGGGGAGGTATTGGTGTGACCCCATTTGCTTCCATTCTCAAAGACATTGCCCAGAAATCCAGGAGCAAGTCCAAAATTCAGTGCAAGAAGGTATGAGGCTCATAAACTGCCAGAATAGCAGTTATCAAATAGACAGTGGGCTAAATTTGGAGAAAATTAGGTATTAAAAGTATAGAAGACTCTACAGGTTAGGAACATTTTTAGGAAATGCTATATTTTACAAAGGTAAAAGTTGGAAGTTAGTAATATCAATCAAATTTGAACCTAATTTGGTGGATACTGGAGGTTCATAGTCATGTGGAGTCTACACAGTTGATTGTAAGTATTTTGTTTTATGGTGATTGATATCCTAGGCAGATCTCAAAAAATTTAGAGAGTTGCACTTTGCAAGAAGGTTTCTCATTGGCTCTTTCAACTGGACATCTATTACATCATCTCATTTGCCATTTGTATATCTGTCTCTAGGTGTACTTCATGTGGGTGACAAGGACACAGAAGCAGTTTGAATGGCTCACTGATATCATCAGGGAAGTAGAAGAAAATGACCTGAAGGATCTGGTGTCAGTTCACATCTTCATCACACAGTACAAGGAGAAGTTTGATGTCAGAACTACCATGTTGGTACGTATATTTTCCTGAGACTAGCAGTGTGAAAACAAATTGAGAAGTACTATAAATCTGGATTAATCAGATGAAATGTGTTTGTCTTTTCATTCAAGGAAGAAACTCAATTTTGGAAATGTCTTACCATTGCTAATGATTAAATAAATTTTGTTTTCTCTTTTTTACAGTACATCTGTGAGCGGTACTTCCAGAAGATCTCACACAGGAGTCTTTTCACTGGCCTGCGATCTATAACCCACTTTGGACGACCCCAATTTGCTGATTTCTTCCGACTGGTGCAGACAGAACACCAGGATGTAAGTTCAAATCATTAGATAACACTGTTTGGCAAGTCTATAGAAACCTATTCAGATTTTACATCAAAAAGTTCATGATCTTCATTTTACCAGATAGTAGCGTCTCATTTTATTAAAAGATCAGATTTTCTCAGGAGATAGAGCTGTCGTGTGTTGACAAATCATACCCTTGTAATTCCAGGCATTTCAAAGCTCACATTTTGCATTGTTGTAACAGGCAAACAACCTACAAGGATTTTATAAGATATTCGGCAAATGTGTGCAACCATGAAGCCCTATGACATTTTTGTTTGTGCTAGTGAGCAAACAGCAGTTTGAAAGTTAGATTGCTCAATTTAACTGCCAACTGGGATTTTCGCTGTCTTTTTTTTTAATATAATTTGAATAAAACTTCTTAAGATAATGTAAACTATATTATACACTGATTTGATCAATTTTATTAACGTGTTAGTGAGATTAAAGTTTTGCATATGAAAATACAGTAGAATAGTCAACACTATTTCTTTTTGTCAAATATTTGTTTTTCACATATAATTTTCCCTTTTGTCAAATAGTTAATATTGTAATTTAGATAAATGTCTTTACATCACACCATTTTCCTTATTTTCAAAAAAAAAAAAAATGACATTATTAATTTCAATAAAATTTGTTAAAAAGAACAGCCATATTTGCTATACTTGTGTTTCTAAACTAGATTACTTGGACATGGGTCAGATTGGTTTACTTCAAGCATACAAGAATTGACCATACAAATTAATGAATGTTGTGTTCATGACCCTCCTATGTTACAGACAAATCTGTTTGGGGTGTTCAGCTGTGGACCAGCACCTATGACATCATCAGTAGAGAAGGGCTGTAACATAGTGAATAAGCTGAATACCAACACGCTGTTTGTCCATCACTTTGAGAACTTCTAGAAAGTTCCAGAATGTCAACTTAAAACTATTTCTCAGAAGAAAGGGAAATCAAATGCTGCAAATAAGTGTACTGCTGATTTTATGTGACTTTTTATATATTTACAAGACTTTATCATGTGCTTGAAAGAAATGTATGTCATAATTGATTTTTTACAGCTTTTTATAGAATGCTTTACAAGAAAAAAAAAACACTTGCTTTAGCTTGTACTTAATCTTTTTACCTTTGTTATAACTGAAATAGATCTTGTGCTTTTAAGTAGAACTAACTTTTAATCTTATATTTTAGTTTTATCAAAAGTGTGAAAGGATTTTATTCAGATGGTTAGTCTTATGTTGTATAAATATGTAATGTACTACTAATCATATACTACTGTTAAAAGAAATAACTCTTTAATAGTTGAATTTGCATTGTTAGTTCCTCATTGAAGTTTGTTCCCGATAAGGATGGAGAAGAGGGAAGTAATGCAAGTAGTGACATTTGTTGGAATTTAACAATTTCCACTGGAAACACTGACTAAACTTAATTGTTGTGAATGGAGTACCGGTCTTTTGCTTTTTGGTTGGTTATGGTAAAAAAATCAATAACAACTTTGCCTTGTGAAGAAGTGTTTCTTGAAAATATCTACAATTAACACATTTATTTGGCTAATACTTCATCAAATCAACAACAAAAAACTTTTGATTTGGTTAAATATCTCACATTTTGACTTGATGTGGGGGTAAAAATGGGGTTTATCAACATAACCTCACAGACATTTCCCATTCAAATAAAGCTTACATATGCTTGTGTGTATGCCTTCACCAGACCAGTGACAAAGAGTAGATAACAAAAGAAACGGAAGTTCTCTGCTGAAGTACTGTCCTAGCTTTAATCTTTCTCAGTGTGCTCTATTATAGGAATAAAAGACATATTTGAGTGCTTTATGATGGTTTTAAACTATCGATCGGCTGAATATTAAAGCCACGATACAGCAGATCGACTTATTTTAGTTAAATTTCAAGAGAATAATTGCAAACCTGCCTATGTTAAAGTTTGTACTCCCGATAATTAATTAATCCATTCTTTTGTCAGTACTCGCATACTCGTAACAGTTCAACTTAAACGCTTCGAAAATGTGGCTTTGATTTAAACTTACCTTAAAAGAATTAAACTGGATCAAATAGTCTCAAACATCACAATTTCCCACCAGGAATTCCAGATGGCCCTATTCAGGGAAAAGTAAGAGTGTTTTTTTCAGGGGCAGTTTTTTGCATTGTTCTGACCTCTTAATAACTTTAGTTGTGTTATAAAAACTTTTAGCAGTTTTCTTTCATTGTTTGAAATGTTTATTCTTAAAAGGGTGAAATTTTTCCAAAACTTGAAAATGACAGATTTCTGAACTGCCTCGAATCAGAACTAACCTTTTGCCAACCTGATCTGTCAGCTAGCCAGCTGGTTTCATCAGTCTCCTATCGGTCATGACCCTGTAAGGTCATTTGTGGTTCTTCAAACACTGTAATTAAAAATCTTGGTACGCTGGAATTTGTTACCTAACTATTATATGCGAGTTCAGTATGGATGATCAAGGAACACCTGTGACATTTATTTTAGTAACTTAAACTGTCAAAATAGTAATTTTACTCCATTGACAGTAAAAGTGTCAATAGCTTGCTGTGCGTCAACATAAATATTGTATTATTGGAGGAGCATAACCTGAAAATTTAATACATTTTCAATCAGAAAAATTTCTTTTTTGTTACAGTTTTGGTTGTTACCAATGTCTGTCACCACTTTTGGTATAACTACCAGTCACTTAAATGCCTTTGCTTTTTCAATGCCAATATTTTTGGGAAAAGAAACAAAATTGCAAGTAAATACACGTAATATGTACTTCTGTGTTGCAGTGGAGAAATCGAAACAAAGGGTCATCATAGCAATGAGATAGATTGTTTTAAATTTTGCAAAAGTTTGTCTTGAATAGATAATGTTGTTCGAAGCTTATGCATTTAAATGGTTATTGGTCTAAGAGCCATTTACGAACTTTTGTATTTCTATCATGTATTTTTGTATGTAAATGTATTGTGTAAAGCAGTATTTTTGGTGAAGTTGTGTAAAAACGATCATAAACACACAAAGAAAATGTTAGAACTGAATCCGACACACAGAAATACAGTTTAACAAGCATTTCATGCCAATTGTAACTACTTTTTAAAAATTTGTTTTAATTCTAGTTTGTTAATACATTGTGTATATGTTGATTTTAAATGAAAAATGTTTGTCTTAGTTTTTTTTTACTTTCTTCGAATAAATACCTTGTACTAAAAACATATGTTTTTTTGTTGTTGTTGATTTTGCTGTACCTCTGTTCTTGTAAATGTACTTTAATTGTATCCATCGGAGGCATCCAGTGGAGTGGATACTTTGGTTTAGCGTTCGCTACACCGCCGTCACGTGTAGAGAGATTTACGCCGTTAATGCTCTCAGAGGAAATTACACCAGCTAGGTTCACCAAATTTGCAAGATATCTTCATTGGTGGGGGGGGGGAGCTTCTCTGAGACTGAAATTAGCCTCATTCTGAAAAACAAGATGGCTGCCGCAGGCATTTCTTTGAAAATTATCTACATTTTTCTACTGGCTGTTTCTCATAGGTAGAAGGTTGAATCTCTTCATAGGTGATATGTATAACAGATATACATGTCCTCTACAACCTTGCAGACATTTGACCTTGAAGCTCTTAATCGACGGAGTGCCAAAGTAACCCACATAGTGGACTTTAAAAATGCCTGTATCTCCCTTATTATTGGTCCTAGAGGTTTGCAATGTCAAACCAACCTATAGGAAATCATGTGCTGCGAATCTTCTGATGTGGTCAGATTTGACCTTGGACCCCTCCTTCAAAGTCAAACGATGGTTCACTGACTTTGGTGAGTTGTCTTTCCAGTGGATAAAAATTTGCATCGGTTGTCCGATGCGTAGGTCTAGTTCTTCTTGTTATGTATTCAAATATTGGTGAAGAATTAGTATGTCAAACACAAAGACTGGTTGATTCAGAAAGCTGATGTACAGGACTACATGACATTGGATGTGCTGGAGAAAACCAGCATATATTGTGTGCCAATAGGTAGAAATTATTGCACATATTTGCTGGAATTAAATTTATTGTATTTTAGTGGTCAGTTTCTGCTGGATATAAACATACTGCAAGTAAATTTTCACAGTCCAAAATCATAAGCAAAAATACTATACGTAAATTCCAACTGAAAATATCAACAGTTTTACTTTAAACTATTAGATATTCTGTTTATTTGGCAATTTTTGTCAGAATTTCAGGCCACTCAATAATTTGAACTTTGCCAGTTCCAGCACACCTTTTCTTTGTGGTAAACTTATGTAGAACTTTCTTATGAAGAACCTTTTTCTTTTCTTGCCAATAAATGCAGGCCTCAGTCTCCAAGTGGTCAATAAGTTCTACTTTGTATCACTTCACTCTTGCCCCTGTGGATACTGATTTCATGATCTCACTTATTTCACTTTTTTTTGTCTGTCAATATGCCTCCTCAGTTTTATGAACCTTCTATTACTCAGTCTTATTCTAAAACATTGTAAACGATTCTATTGTATTTGTAAACAGTCAAGTCTATCGAAAATGAAGAAAATGTCAAAACTGATTCTCTCCAACCAAAACTTGGACAGTGTATGGTGTAATTCTTGATCAAATTTAATCTCTCCACACTGATTACTATAACTGCAGACAACAGGTCTTGGACAAGGTTTTATCTTGAATTGCAATGCACAAAAACAAAGCTTAACAGAGACTTTTTTTTCTCTTGGCCATAATTTATGCCCTCTTCCACTGTTGAAAAAAAGTTAATACTTTTTAACTTAATTTATCTTTTGGTTTGGAGCAGAATTAGTCAAACTCAGAAAAATACACTGATGCATTAGTTTCAACAATTATATTCCATAAGTTTTATTTGAGAAGGAAAAATAACATCTCTGCTGTAATAATTATCTACAGCAAGGTATTCTTGTAGTCTGAATCCAGAAAATATAAATAAAACCCATAATGCAATGTTTTTGGAACATTAGCTATAAGAGCAGTTACCCTAATTTCACTATATTTAAATTATCATTTAGATTTCAAGGTTACAATATAGCGGTTATCTTCAAAGGAACTAAGTACATGCACACTGAAATACCAGACTAAATGTCCAATTCAGAAATTCTGATAGACTCATAATCATTCACAGGCTGTATTTAATAATCTCCAACCCTGCCGGCAAGCATAAAATAATAAACCGAGAAATAAGATTTTAAAATTTATTCTCTTGTCAATTTATTTAAGACATATTTTAATGACTCATAAAGACTCAGTTTTGAGAATATGAAAAGAAACTCGACATTAACAATTTGACAATAGATTCTGTGCAAGCAGAAACAGGGGGTGGGGGGTGGGTGGGGAGGGTGTTGCACTTCTGTACAGTCCGAACCAGTAGTTTTGAGGTCCTAAGAGAAATGCCAAATATTTACCAAGTATAATAAGAACATAGAACTACAAATAAATATGCCTGCATTTTTTGCCAAATGTAGGTTTTACCAAAACAGAATCTATTTAACAACTGTTGCAAGTATTTACTTTTGACAAGAATTAGATTGTTATAAATGCTTGGGTATCTGGACGAACAAGAAATGCATATCAATTAGAAACACAAGTGGCCATCAAAGCCTACAGAAACTTCATCCATGCACTTTATCCTTTCATTACAGGATAGTATTGCAATAACTCTTGTTAAATTGTTTTTCTTGTTAGACATTGTCACTTGATAATAAAGTGATTGATATACAAATCAATTTACATTAGACTTGCAATTAATTGCGAAAACCAATATAAGTTTTCCAGAGTTTTGGAACAAAGGAAATCCTACCTTTAATTCAGTTGTCACTTATGAAACAAAAACAGCCTCTAGATTTATTTTTTGTTTTACTTCGTATTCAACAGTCACGGTCATATTGCCACGGGTAGTGGAGAGGTGGAGGAACGAATGCATACTAGTTGGTCAAGATTCTGCACTGTAAACCATGGGGCATCGACAAGTAAGTACCAACTTTCCAACTTGAAATGCCAGGGCCGAGATTTTAATCAATGACCTCAGAGGTTGAAGCTGAGCACTCTAACCGCTACACCACTGAGACATGGCCCAGGCAAGATTTTAAAGTTCAAGGGGACTACAGCAAGGTCAAAGGTCAAATCAAGGTCACTCCATGATGCTGCACACATTCACCCCCAACCAATGTCTGTTAAATATCAACATCCAACGCCTTACGGTTTCTAAGATATAGACCAGACAAGATTTTAAATGTCAAGTCACTACAGCAAAGTTAGAGGTTAAATCAACCACACCATTATGTTGCACAGCTACATTTCCTAAACAATGCTCCTACCAAGTATCAACTTCCTACACCTCTATAACCGAAAACCAGTCTCCCTGCTAAGTATCAAACTTCTACACCTTATGGTTTCCGAGATATACCCCCAACAAAAGACTACAGCAAGGTCAGAGGTCAAATCAAGGTCACACCATGCTGTTGCATGCCGACACTCCCTAACCAGTAACCAATGTCTTTACCAAGTATCAAGTTCCTACACATTACAGCTTCCAAGATATAGCCCAGATAACATTTTCTAACTCAAGGTCACTATGGCAAGTTCAAAGGTCCAATAAGGTCACACCATGCCATGACATTGTACACCTACACCCCCAACCAATATCCCAACCCAGTATCAACATCTTATGCCTCACGGTGTCTGAGATACAGACCAGACAAATTTCGTTCCCTGTCACCAGCCCAAGTCCCCATCCAGACGCCATGGGTGAAAAAAATATCCCTACAAGCCCTAAAGGCTTAGGGTAAAAAGCAAAATACGAGTAGTCCATCAACAATATTATTTTTTATGGTATCACATAGTACAGAACATCCTGTATTACTGTATAAGTTGAAATTTTCACTAGGCATTCATTTTGGCTATTAAGCTCAGATAGTGAAAATTAATTCCCAGTAAAATTTTAAACCTGTTTTAATATCTCAAAACTAGAGGCAATTTTACTTTACCGGTACGGGATCCGCCATATTTGATAATTGCAGGAAATTGTCAAGGATATATGGAATTAAATTAACAGAGTTATAAATGGGGGCAAGCCCCCAAACCCCATAAATAGTGTTCCTGTGTACAATAAAAATAAAAGGATGGGATCGCTAAAAACGTTAATTATATTATCGCCCAAATCTCGTACCGGTAAAGTAAAAACTAGCCCAAAACTAGCCAATAGTGAAAATTCTAGTAAATTTTCTTAAGAGTGAAGAATTAGTGAAATTTTCTTCTTGCTAAAATTTCCCCTAATACAGTATTCAAACATGTTGGTCAAACAGAAACCTACTTGTTATCATCTTGCCTGTCGTCTTTTACTACTAAGATACGCTACAGTGCCTGTTACATATCTTGGGAATAAAGGTTATTAGGTCTGACAATCTAATTATATAAATATAAGCCCATACATTTTCCAGAAATAATATCCTAAACAGGCAGATATAGGAATCTCTACAAATTCTGGGATTTTCTTTTGCCACAAATTAACACTTCTTAAGGTTCTAAAATTGGGGCAGAGAGAAGACTCTGCAACCTCAAAATCCCTCTTTAAGTCTGCCTCTGCTCTATCCAGTAAATGACAGTGTTCAGTCCTCATCAGAGTCACTACCAAAGATTTCCTCGGCATCCTTCTTTCCTATATCTTCCACTTCACTAGCTGACCCACTTTCACTCCCACTCGGACTCGCACTTCTACTCCCACTTCTGCTCCGACTGGGACTCCTGCTGCCACTTGCACTCCTGCTCCGACTTCTGCTTCGACTCGTACTTCGACTCGCACTCCGACTCCTGCTTCGACTCGTACTTCTACTCCCACTCCTGCTCCGACTCCTACTTCGACTTACACTTCTGCTACGACTGCGGCTTCCACTTCTGCTGCTGCTGCGGCTCCTTGAACGGCTTCTGTGGCTTCCAGCTTCATCCCCACTGTTCAGCATCTCACTAATTACCCTCTGCTCCTCATCTGTGAAACAGAAAACAAATATCTTAAGCTGAAAATTGTTCCTTTAACATATCATTGGGATATTGTGCAAGTCATAACCAGCCAAAATGATGATGAGTATGTATACCTGGAGCAAAATTTTTGCATGTACAAGTTAATATTTGCAACTAGAAATAGGACGCCCTGTTGATAGTAGCTGCGACATATGAATAGAAACAGGATAGCATAGAAGAACACACATTATCATGTGTAATGTCCACCCCATGAACCTTTTGCCAAAATTGTACCGTAGTCTTACAAGACCCTGTTTCATTTGTGAAATATATCAATGATGGTTAAATATTTATTAGTGTACATGTAAATTATTTCAGCTTCATGCCTTTTTGCATTGGTTGGGTCGAAAATTTTGATGAAATCACTCTATCTTGCACGGTTAAGAAGATACAATCAAATTTCTGTTTTTCTATTTTTTGGCAAAAATTTGAAAATTCAAAATGGCCACCATATGTGGGAAGAGGAAATTTTTTGAAAATTGCCAAGAGTACATTGCTCAGATACCCTGTGACGAAATCCCTCTATCTCACACGGTTAAGGAGATAGAAGCAATTTTGTGTTTTGCCATTTTTGGGAAAAATTCGAAAATTCAAAGAGGCCGCCATTTTTGGGGAGGGGAAAATTTTTTGAAAATTGCCAAGAGTACATTGGTCAGATACCCTGTTGCTTGATAATTTCAACGAAATTGCTTCTATCTCGCACGGTTAAGGAGATAGAAGGAAATTTGTGTTTTGCCATTTTTGGGAAAAATTCGAAAATTCAAAATGGCCACCATTTTTCGGGAGGGGAAAATTTTTTTAAAAATTGCCAAGAGTACAATGCTCAGATACCATATGGGTTGAAACTTTTAACGAAATCGCTCTATCTCGTACGGTTAAGGAGATAGAAGCAAATTTGTGTTTTGCCATTTTTGGCAAATATTCGAAAATTCAAAATGGCCGCCATTTTCAGGGAGGGGAAAATTTTTTGAAAATTGCAAAGAGTACATTCCTTAGATACCCTGCGGATTGAAAATTTCGACGAAATCGCTCTATCTCGCATGGTTTAGGAGATATGAGCACATTTGCCTTTTTCAGTATTCAAAATAGCCAATTACTCATTTATTTAATTAATTACTCACTCATCTATGAAGCAATTACCCCCAAAAGCAATCCCATACAAGCTATTAACCCAATGAACCTCCATACCAAATTTCAGAAAGCTAGGCTTAATAGCTTTCCTTAAAATGTCTGGAACCCAAAGAGATACTCAAAAGTTGCAAAGTAGCTATTACTCAGTTAGCTATAGAGCTATCATCACCAAAAGCAATCCCATACAAGCTATTAACCCAATAAACCTGCATGCCAAATTTGGTAAAGAGAGGATAAGAACTGTTGCCTAAAATGTCTGAAACCAAGTGGGACGGCGGACGGCGGAAAAAGTAAAAATAATATGTCCACCCCCCAGTGGGTGGACATAATGATATACTGAACAGATTTTTGTGATATCTTTTAAAATATGATTTTATTGAAGATATTATTTTGAGTAATATATACATTAAAACCTATCAATATAAAGAATTATATAAATGAGGTTAGTACAGACTACACTTCAATTATTCAAATTTCAAGCATTAAATACAATCTCAGCGCACCAATTTATCAACATATCCCCAGATAGGCCATCTCTCAAGCCAATTAAGCTGAGACTGTATCAACAATGATGCCTAAAGAAAATGTTGATACTTCCAGCCCTTTGAATACAGAAAGAATGTTTAACTAGAAATAGGCCGCCCTGTTGATAGTAGATGCGAATAGAAACAGGATAGCATAGAAGAACACACATTATCATGTGTAATGTCCACCCATGAACCTTTTGCCCAAATTGTACATTAGTCTTACAAGACCCTGTTTCATTTGTAAAATATATCAATGATGCTTAAATATTTGATAGTGTAGATGTAATTTATTTCAGCTTCATGCCTTTTTGCATTGGTTGGGTTGAAAATTTTGACGAAATCACTCTATCTTGCACGGTTAAGAAGATAGAAGCCAATTCCTGTTTTTCTATTTTTGGCAAAAATTTGAAAATTCAAAATGGCCGCCATTATTGGGAAAAGGAAATTTTTTTGAAAATTGCCAAGAGTACATTTCTTAGATACCCTATGGGTCGAAAATTTCAACAAAATAACTCTATTTTGCACGGTTAAGGCCAGTTTGTGTTTTTCCATTTTGGGCAAAAATTCGAAAATTCAAAATGGCTGCCATTTTTGGGGAGGGGAAAATTTTTTGAAAATTGCAAAGATTACATTCCTTAGATACCCTGTGGGTTGAAAATTTCGACGAAATCGCTCTATCTCGCATGGTTAAGGAGATAGAAGCAAATTTGTGTTTTGCCATTTTTGGCAAAAATTTGAAAATTCAAAATGGCCGCCATTTTAGGGGAGGGGAAAATTTTTTAGAAATTACCAAGAGTACAATGCTCAGATACCCTGTGGGTCGAAAATTTTGACGAAATCACTCTATCTGGCACGGTTAAGGAGATAGAAGCAAATTTGTGTTTTGCCATTTTTGGCAAAAATTCGAAAATTCAAAATGGCCGCCATTTTTGGGGAGGGGAAAATTTTTGGAAAATTGCAAAGATTGCATTCCTTAGATACCCTGTGGGTCGAAAATTTCGACGAAATCGCTCTATCTCGCACGGTTAAGGAGATAGAAGCAAATTTGTGTTTTGCAATTTTTGGCAAAAATTCGAAAATTCAAAATGGCCGCCATTTTTGGGGAGGGGAAAATTTTTTGAAAATTGCAAAGATTACATTCATTAGATACCCTGTGGGTCGAAAATTTCGACGAAATCGCTCTATCTCGCACGGTTAAGGAGATAGAAGCAAATTTGTGTTTTGCCATTTTTGGCAAAAATTCGAAAATTCAAAATGGCCGCCATTTTTGGGGAGGGGAAAATATTTTGAAAATTGCAAAGATTGCATTGCTTAGATACCCTGTGCGTCGAAAATTTTGCCGAAATCGCTCTATCTCGCACGGTTAAGGAGATAGAAGCAAATTAGTGTTTTGCCATTTTTGGCAAAAATTCGAAAATTCAAAATGGCTGCCATTTTTGGGGAGGGGAAAATTTTTTGAAAATTGCAAAGATTACATTCCTTAGATACCCTGTGGGTTGAAAATTTCGACGAAATCGCTCTATCTCGCATGGTTAAGGAGATAGAAGCAAATTTGTGTTTTGCCATTTTTGGCAAAAATTTGAAAATTCAAAATGGCCGCCATTTTAGGGGAGGGGAAAATTTTTTAGAAATTACCAAGAGTACAATGCTCAGATACCCTGTGGGTCGAAAATTTTGACGAAATCACTCTATCTGGCACGGTTAAGGAGATAGAAGCAAATTTGTGTTTTGCCATTTTTGGCAAAAATTCGAAAATTCAAAATGGCCGCCATTTTTGGGGAGGGGAAAATTTTTGGAAAATTGCAAAGATTGCATTCCTTAGATACCCTGTGGGTCGAAAATTTCGACGAAATCGCTCTATCTCGCACGGTTAAGGAGATAGAAGCAAATTTGTGTTTTGCAATTTTTGGCAAAAATTCGAAAATTCAAAATGGCCGCCATTTTTGGGGAGGGGAAAATTTTTTGAAAATTGCAAAGATTACATTCCTTAGATACCCTGTGGGTCGAAAATTTCGACGAAATCGCTCTATCTCGCACGGTTAAGGAGATAGAAGCAAATTTGTGTTTTGCCATTTTTGGCAAAAATTCGAAAATTCAAAATGGCCGCCATTTTTGGGGAGGGGAAAATATTTTGAAAATTGCAAAGATTGCATTGCTTAGATACCCTGTGCGTCGAAAATTTTGCCGAAATCGCTCTATCTCGCACGGTTAAGGAGATAGAAGCAAATTAGTGTTTTGCCATTTTTGGCAAAAATTCGAAAATTCAAAATGGCCGCCATTTTTGGGGAGGGGAAAATTTTTGGAAAATTGCAAAGATTGCATTCCTTAGATCCCCTGTGGGTCGAAAATTTTGCCGAAATCGCTCTATCTCGCACGGTTAAGGAGATAGAAGCAAATTTGTGTTTTGCCATTTTTGGCAAAAATTCGAAAATTCAAAATGGCCGCCATTTTTGGGGAGGGGAAATTTTTTTGAAAATTGCAAATATTACATTCCTTAGATACCCTGTGGGTCGAAAATTTCGACGAAATCGCTCTATCTCGCACGGTTAAGGAGATAGAAGCAAATTTGTGTTTTGCCATTTTTGGCAAAAATTCGAAAATTCAAAATGGCCGCCATTTTTGGGGAGGGGAAAATTTTTGGAAAATTGCAAAGATTGCATTTCTTAGATACCCTGTGGGTCGAAAATTTCGACGAAATCGCTCTATCTCGCACGGTTAAGGAGATAGAAGCAAATTTGTGTTTTGCCATTTTTGGCAAAAATTCGAAAATTCAAAATGGCCGCCATTTTTGGGGAGGGGAAAATTTTTTGAAAATTGCAAATATTACATTCCTTAGATACCCTGTGGGTCGAAAATTTCGACGAAATCGCTCTATCTCGCACGGTTAAGGAGATAGAAGCAAATTTGTGTTTTGCCATTTTTGGCAAAAATTCGAAAATTCAAAATGGCCGCCATTTTTGGGGAGGGGAAAATATTTTGAAAATTGCAAAGATTGCATTGCTTAGATACCCTGTGCGTCGAAAATTTTGCCGAAATCGCTCTATCTCGCACGGTTAAGGAGATAGAAGCAAATTAGTGTTTTGCCATTTTTGGCAAAAATTCGAAAATTCAAAATGGCTGCCATTTTTGGGGAGGGGAAAATTTTTTGAAAATTGCAAAGATTACATTCCTTAGATACCCTGTGGGTTGAAAATTTCGACGAAATCGCTCTATCTCGCATGG
The DNA here is from genome assembly GCA_964017235.1 of Sabellastarte sp. h YS-2021. Classification (NCBI taxonomy): domain Eukaryota; kingdom Metazoa; phylum Annelida; class Polychaeta; order Sabellida; family Sabellidae; genus Sabellastarte; species Sabellastarte sp. h YS-2021. The sequence continues at coordinate 88,658,351 of OZ024928.1, forward strand.
TTAAGGAGATAGAAGCAAATTTGTGTTTTGCCATTTTTGGCAAAAATTTGAAAATTCAAAATGGCCGCCATTTTAGGGGAGGGGAAAATTTTTTAGAAATTACCAAGAGTACAATGCTCAGATACCCTGTGGGTCGAAAATTTTGACGAAATCACTCTATCTGGCACGGTTAAGGAGATAGAAGCAAATTTGTGTTTTGCCATTTTTGGCAAAAATTCGAAAATTCAAAATGGCCGCCATTTTTGGGGAGGGGAAAATTTTTGGAAAATTGCAAAGATTGCATTCCTTAGATACCCTGTGGGTCGAAAATTTCGACGAAATCGCTCTATCTCGCACGGTTAAGGAGATAGAAGCAAATTTGTGTTTTGCAATTTTTGGCAAAAATTCGAAAATTCAAAATGGCCGCCATTTTTGGGGAGGGGAAAATTTTTTGAAAATTGCAAAGATTACATTCCTTAGATACCCTGTGGGTCGAAAATTTCGACGAAATCGCTCTATCTCGCACGGTTAAGGAGATAGAAGCAAATTTGTGTTTTGCCATTTTTGGCAAAAATTCGAAAATTCAAAATGGCCGCCATTTTTGGGGAGGGGAAAATATTTTGAAAATTGCAAAGATTGCATTGCTTAGATACCCTGTGCGTCGAAAATTTTGCCGAAATCGCTCTATCTCGCACGGTTAAGGAGATAGAAGCAAATTAGTGTTTTGCCATTTTTGGCAAAAATTCGAAAATTCAAAATGGCTGCCATTTTTGGGGAGGGGAAAATTTTTTGAAAATTGCAAAGATTACATTCCTTAGATACCCTGTGGGTTGAAAATTTCGACGAAATCGCTCTATCTCGCATGGTTAAGGAGATAGAAGCAAATTTGTGTTTTGCCATTTTTGGCAAAAATTTGAAAATTCAAAATGGCCGCCATTTTAGGGGAGGGGAAAATTTTTTAGAAATTACCAAGAGTACAATGCTCAGATACCCTGTGGGTCGAAAATTTTGACGAAATCACTCTATCTGGCACGGTTAAGGAGATAGAAGCAAATTTGTGTTTTGCCATTTTTGGCAAAAATTCGAAAATTCAAAATGGCCGCCATTTTTGGGGAGGGGAAAATTTTTGGAAAATTGCAAAGATTGCATTCCTTAGATACCCTGTGGGTCGAAAATTTCGACGAAATCGCTCTATCTCGCACGGTTAAGCAGATAGAAGCAAATTTGTGTTTTGCAATTTTTGGCAAAAATTCGAAAATTCAAAATGGCCGCCATTTTTGGGGAGGGGAAAATTTTTTGAAAATTGCAAAGATTACATTCCTTAGATACCCTGTGGGTCGAAAATTTCGACGAAATCGCTCTATCTCGCACGGTTAAGGAGATAGAAGCAAATTTGTGTTTTGCCATTTTTGGCAAAAATTCGAAAATTCAAAATGGCCGCCATTTTTGGGGAGGGGAAAATATTTTGAAAATTGCAAAGATTGCATTGCTTAGATACCCTGTGCGTCGAAAATTTTGCCGAAATCGCTCTATCTCGCACGGTTAAGGAGATAGAAGCAAATTAGTGTTTTGCCATTTTTGGCAAAAATTCGAAAATTCAAAATGGCCGCCATTTTTGGGGAGGGGAAAATTTTTGGAAAATTGCAAAGATTGCATTCCTTAGATCCCCTGTGGGTCGAAAATTTTGCCGAAATCGCTCTATCTCGCACGGTTAAGGAGATAGAAGCAAATTTGTGTTTTGCCATTTTTGGCAAAAATTCGAAAATTCAAAATGGCCGCCATTTTTGGGGAGGGGAAATTTTTTTGAAAATTGCAAATATTACATTCCTTAGATACCCTGTGGGTCGAAAATTTCGACGAAATCGCTCTATCTCGCACGGTTAAGGAGATAGAAGCAAATTTGTGTTTTGCCATTTTTGGCAAAAATTCGAAAATTCAAAATGGCCGCCATTTTTGGGGAGGGGAAAATTTTTGGAAAATTGCAAAGATTGCATTTCTTAGATACCCTGTGGGTCGAAAATTTCGACGAAATCGCTCTATCTCGCACGGTTAAGGAGATAGAAGCAAATTTGTGTTTTGCCATTTTTGGCAAAAATTCGAAAATTCAAAATGGCCGCCATTTTTGGGGAGGGGAAAATTTTTTGAAAATTGCAAATATTACATTCCTTAGATACCCTGTGGGTCGAAAATTTCGACGAAATCGCTCTATCTCGCACGGTTAAGGAGATAGAAGCAAATTTGTGTTTTGCCATTTTTGGCAAAAATTCAAAAATTCAAAATGGCCGCCATTTTTGGGGAGGGGAAAATATTTTGAAAATTGCAAAGATTGCATTGGTTAGATACCCTGTGTGTCGAAAATTTTGCCGAAATCGCTCTATCTCGCACGGTTAAGGAGATAGAAGCAAATTTGTGTTTTGCCATTTTTGGCAAAAATTCGAAAATTCAAAATGGCCGCCATTTTTGGGGAGGGGAAATTTTTTTGAAAATTGCAAATATTACATTCCTTAGATACCCTGTGGGTCGAAAATTTCGATGAAATCGCTCTATCTCGCACGGTTAAGGAGATAGAAGCAAATTTGTGTTTTGCCATTTTTGGCAAAAATTCGAAAATTCAAAATGGCCGCCATTTTTGGGGAGGGGAAAATTTTTGGAAAATTGCAAAGATTGCATTCCTTAGATACCCTGTGGGTCGAAAATTTCGACGAAATCGCTCTATCTCGCACGGTTAAGCAGATAGAAGCAAATTTGTGTTTTGCCATTTTTGGCAAAAATTCGAAAATTCAAAATGGCCGCCATTTTTGGGGAGGGGAAAATTTTTGGAAAATTGCAAAGATTGCATTCCTTAGATACCCTGTGGGTCGAAAATTTCGACGAAATCGCTCTATCTCGCACGGTTAAGGAGATAGAAGCAAATTTGTGTTTTGCCATTTTTGGCAAAAATTCGAAAATTCAAAATGGCCGCCATTTTTGGGGAGGGGAAAATATTTTGAAAATTGTAAAGATTGCATTGCTTAGATACCCTGTGCGTCTAAAATTTTGCCGAAATCGCTCTATCTCGCACGGTTAAGGAGATAGAAGCAAATTAGTGTTTTGCCATTTTTGGCAAAAATTCGAAAATTCAAAATGGCCGCCATTTTTGGGGAGGGGAAAATTTTTGGAAAATTGCAAAGATTGCATTCCTTAGATCCCCTGTGGGTCGAAAATTTTGCCGAAATCGCTCTATCTCGCACGGTTAAGGAGATAGAAGCAAATTTGTGTTTTGCCATTTTTGGCAAAAATTCGAAAATTCAAAATGGCCGCCATTTTTGGGGAGGGGAAATTTTTTTGAAAATTGCAAATATTACATTCCTTAGATACCCTGTGGGTCGAAAATTTCGACGAAATCGCTCTATCTCGCACGGTTAAGGAGATAGAAGCAAATTTGTGTTTTGCCATTTTTGGCAAAAATTCGAAAATTCAAAATGGCCGCCATTTTTGGGGAGGGGAAAATTTTTTGAAAATTGCAAAGAGTACACTCCTCAGATACCCTGCGGGTCGAAAATTTTGCCGAAATCGCTCTATCTCGCACGGTTAAGGAGATAGAAGCAAATTACTCAAAAGTAGTACTGAAAATACACAATGAAGTACCTAAATGGCTATTACTCATGTACTGACAAAGCTATCAGTCCCAAATGCAATACCAAGCGAGCTATGGACATAACAATCTTGTATTCAAAATTGTAGTAAAATATCTTTAATTATTTTGGCTTAAATGCACGGAAACCAATGGGTACTGAAAATAGCTGTACTTAAGTATTACTCAGTAAGCAAAAGAGGTACAACAGCCAAAAGCAATCCCAAGCAAGCTACTGACCCAATAAGCCTGCATACCAAATTTGGTGACAATAGCTCTAATACTTTTCCTTTAAATGAGCGGAAACCATGCGTGACGCCGGACATCGGACGCCGGACGCCGGACATCGGACATCGGACATCGGACGGCGAAAAAAGCAAAAATAATATATCCACCCCCCAGGGGGGTGGACATAATGATTTGACAAGATGGTCATTTTGTCCACCTTGCCCGAAAACTCACCGGCATTTAGTCCACCCTTGCAATTTTGACCAGCATTTTTTCCTGGGTTCATCAACAATTAACATCCTCACTCTCTGCTATCATATTTTAGGAGGAATGCCCCATCAGTAATCTTGTGAACATTTCACATGTCTAAAGGGTACTGAGGCAGGATCTTCCACAAACTAATCTGAAGGATATCCCCACCATTGACAGACCTTTGAATAAGTCAGGAAGAATTTTTAATGATTTGATAAGACCAGCATTTTGTTACCCCCCCCACACACACAAATCTGACTGGCATTTTCTCCACCCTTGCAATTTTAACTGGCATTTGTTAACCATTATTTTGCCCACCAGAAAGTTCAGTGGAGAGCAAGTTCATAAAATGACTCATTATGGGCATTTTGAGAGACCTTAGGGTCACCTTAAAATATAAGCAACAGAACTCCTATTTTCCATAAAGATCATATATAGAAGTTATGTCAAGTACAGTTAGAGGCTGGTCAGACTCACTTTTTCTAAATTACAGGGCAATTTGGAAAAAAGTCTCTAGGTGACGGTCTTTATGGGCTTCAAACACAGTTTTAACGTAAGCTTAAGTCTGGATTTCTAGCATATGTGAGAACATACTGACATGTTCTCACTTAAAATTTTAATTGGGTGAGCACATAGCTTTTGATCTAGAGAGCTTTATGTGACCCAAGGTTGATTTCTGAACTTAAGGTGGCCATAAGTTCCTTAATATTGGCAGTTTAAGGTCACCTTAAACAGGGTTCTTCTCTCAGCCCAACAGATATCTGTTCCAATTTTATACGAAATCTGTGAAAGTGTTTTTGAGTTATCACACACGCAAATCAAAATGTACAGAAGCTGCACATCACGCCTGAATCTGCGACTTTTATCTGGGGAAATAATTACCAGATTATTGGGTTAAGTTTTACTATCTAAGTAGCCTTTTTGTTTCATTTCTTTATTTTGTCATAAAATATAGTAAAAGGGTAAGACCATGCACCAAAAGGAAGACGATGTTTAATACTTCCACTGATAAATACTAACAATATAAAAAAGTTGTGGCCTGCACTATCACCCAATATTCTAAGCTAATTGTCCTTCAACAGCAATTTCAATAAATGCACAAAGTCCATAAATTCTAAAAATAACATCTAGTTTATGCCTTTCTTTACTTGAATGATAAGCTGCAACAAAGAGGATTGTCTACTTTCAGTTGTGGTTCAGTTCGCTTCGCATTTGGGTGGGACATCTTTCTTGGGATTTGCATTTAAGCAGGATATTTTCATTGGCATTCAACTCAACTTGGAAAACCTTTTGCATTTGGGAAATGTTTGAAATACCTCTCCCAGGCTTCATGCGCTTTGCACAAATACATGCACTGGAGGGTGAAGGAGGAAAATGGCTATTAAGGGAGGCTCATACTTCAATGTTTTACTGCCCAGATACAATGACTCTTTTTTTTGGAGGTAGGAGGACAGCTCTTCCTGGGGTAAGCAAATACACAGATTTTAAGCTGTTACTAAAATCCCAAACTCCTCACCTTGTACGACCTCCATCTCCTCTTCTTCTTCTTCCTCTCCAGGAGGTTCTAACATGGACAGTCTCGTGTCTTGTGCTGCCAGCTCTGCCTCCTGCATTGGCCTGTGCTTCACGATCAGTCGCGACTTGTTCACTGGAGCATTGCCCAGTTTACGTCTCTTACTCAGGCGGACTCTGTTAAGCAAATAAATAACATTAAAGTTACATTGTATAGGTCATATCATAATGGATAGTCTTAGCAGAGAAAGAAAGAAGTACATACTCTGATGGGATATGAATAATCAACACACAGTTGTTAAAGAATACAGTGATGAACTATTTAGAGAACAAAACAAGGAAAAGAATATATTCATCAGCAAGTTTGCACTCGTATATTTTAACATTAAATGGGACATTTAGTACAAATTTTACATGAAAATAATTCAGATTCTGGCTATGCTCTAAATAATACTGTTAAAAGAGCCAAGTTTTAGAAAAAAGTACGACTGTAACAAGCTCTCTCCAGGTACTCAAAACACTGGCTGTGCTTGTTGTATATTAATACATGAACTTAGTTCTGCATTATAAACCACTAGACACCAGCCAACAACTACCAACCTTCCCATGGGAAGTCATTGTCATGAAAATTGATGCATTAAAGAGGGTTTATTTCGACTTAATATTGCTTTCAACACATCATATAGGTCATGGTATCATTGGAAGTTTCAGCGTTGAAATAAATAAAAGCATACTAGTCGATCTTGCACTGGCATAGACAAGATTTTAGCAATTTAAACTTAAGCAAAGGACTGATATTCAAAGCTATGATTCTGCGATGGGAGGGAAGTGTGTTACCACAACGCCGTTAAGTTGTGTAACATGTACTAAGTTCAACTTCTGCATTGATACCAACCAGTCCATTGATCCACAAACAGTAAAATATATAAAATGTGTCAAACAACAATGTGCAAAAATAACCAGTCTCAGCAGGCAGGTACCCCAGCCTTTAATAATCATCATAAGAGCAACCTGTGGCAGAGCAGGGGATGACCACACCCCAGTGTTTTGAAAAAGTTTCACAACTGTATAGCTTTAAGCACAAGGTCAAACAAATAAGCCACTTAGTCTTGATTTACATTACCTTGTTTCCAGTTCATTATAATACATGCCATCTTCTCTGAGAACAAAGAAATATGTCTCTTCATAGCCTTTAGACAGCTTATTCTTCACATTCCAGTTGTATTCCCTGGCTAGGTAGTAGTCGTACCTGCAAAATAAATAGCCATATAATTACCACAATTATTGCACTTAGATTAAGCAGGTTCCAATCATAAAGCTCACACTATTAAGTGAAACTACTGTTTAATGTGTACACTATGGGGGATTACTTTTAATAATAAAGTAAAACCACTAATAACGAAACTTCCATTGCTCAATTTTTTTACTTTATTACCTCTGCCAAGGAACTTGTGATCGTTTGGTTTGTTTGTTTTTTCTCATGATTACGGAAAAACTACTGCTGGGTCTTGGTCTAAGATAGAACTGATTTAAATCTGGGAATGATCCACAATTCTAGATATGTCATCTATGTGTCCATATGGTTATGGTGTTGGAATTCACAGCAGATGGTCTAGGGTTCAATCCTTAGTCTCCTCATGGAGATTGAACCTTTGGACAAGGTAGTTTATGTATATGCCCCTCCTCATCCAGTAGTATAGATAGGTACTGACACTAGTTGGGGACCTATGACAGACTGGCATTCCTTTCAGGAGAGTAGAAATAATTCGAGTTGCTTCATGCGAATAAAACCGGAAAAACAAACACAGGCACTATGGACTACTAGACCTGAAGCATGACTTTACGCATCACAATCATACAACAGAGTTTGTACTATATTAAAAGGAACTTTTCCTTCACTCAGATAATAAATTCTTGAATCACTTACTCGTCTCCTTCCTCGTAATCAATATTGATCTCTGCATCTCGCTTTCTCTTGCCAAGTGTTTCCTCTGAGGGTAAGAAGTAGGCCACAAACTGGTTGCCCTCCTCATCCACCATACCCCTGAAAATAAACAATTACAATTTGAACTCCGTCTGATAAATTCAGTATTTAACTCAACTATATGTCGAATATTTGTTTTCAAAGTAGTTTGACAAATACTTATCAAACGACTAAGGTAATAATGATATTGAAACAACCCGCATTTAATGTAGCTTAAACTTTTATAAACACAAATACCAATAAACTGAATCTTGTCCAAAGGTCAAAGTTGGGGTTTTATGTCCTGTTCTACAGCCAGCTGAATCTTGTCCAAGGTTACCTGATCATGGCCTGTGACAGTTCATCTTGCTGCAGAGCCGAGGGTCGGTTTGGTTGTGCAGGATCTGAATCAAAGATCACCTGTGCACAGGGGTGTTTCCACAGCTGTAAAGCAAAGCACACAGAGCAATCAGTTTATAGTAACATGTTCAACTCTAGGTGAAGTTAAACCTGATACATGGCTTAATCCTGTCCATCTAAAGAGACAGGGAAAAAGACATCTACTAAATGATGAATTCCAGACATCTGGTTGAGTTTCAACTGCAAACACCATGAAAAGACCTTGCTATATATTTCCACTTATAGTGACGATGACCAGTCCAAAATTGTATCAAAGAAATGCCACTACTACACCAGAAAACAGTTTTTGCTGTGGCAAAACTGAAGCGACCCACTCCAAAAAGCAGAAGGGTTATAAAAACATTTCATATTTGGCAAACTCGAAAGAACAACAGTGTGAATAAAAATCATAATATTATTGTTTTTTTTTTCAGTCTTTTAGCAATGATAAGTTTGCTTTGTCAATATACCGGTATTTAAATATGTGACTGCACATCCTGTAATCAGTAAGTAGTATCCGTGTCAACACTGAGTAACACTCAAATTGATAAAACTACTAAATATCTTAAGCTTTGTATTTTTAAAAGGCAATGAAAATGATAAAAATGTGACATAATTTGAAAACATATGTCCATAAACTGTAAAATTAATTTACTATTTTCCTGCAACTTCTGATGCATTTTTCCCCTGCAGGAAATGGGCGATATAAAAGGTATATGGTACTTCCAGTTTTATGTGAAGGCATAAAAAATGCAGTAAACATGACTGCTGCTAGATTTTATTATATCTTTTGTGACAATATTGATGTATTTGATAGATTCAGATCTTTTGCCATCTTTTAACTACACTGAGCAATTATTATCTCCTGCCTGATTATAAAGGGGTAGATTATATAATGCCTTCCGTCCGTGCATCATTCATTAATAAAGATATCTTCATCAAATTTGCAGGGAATGTTTATGGCTATGAAAACCTGTCTGTGCAAAATTTTGGCCTTATTTTGAAAAACAAAATGGACACCATAGCTAATTGCTTGAAAATCAAAAAGGTGCTCTAAATCTTGAAATATTCCAGCTAGCCTCATCAAATTTGCACAAAAGATATATGGCTAGGAAAGTTAGCCTGATAGTAATTTGGCCTAGTTTCGAAAACAAAATGGCCGTCATATCACATGTTTAATGTTAAATGGGATTATCCTATTAAAAAGGCCTTACATATCCCTTATTATTGCTACTAGGGGTTCCAAATGTGAAAACAACTTAAAGGAAGTCATGGCCTGAGACTCTTTTCCAATTGCTGACTTTTACCTTTGACCCCTTCTTCAATCTCAAGTGGGGTTATCTTACGACAAAGGCCTTATATCTCCTTTAGTTCTCCATTATTATTGATTCTAAGGCGGGAAATAACCGCTGCGGCAGTGGCCTTGTTAGTACATGTACTTTAAAATATGAAACCGATATATAGCACTTTTCTAACCCTCACTGATTATTTGGCTAGTCGTGACTTCCCTAGTAAAAGTAGAGATGAAATTTTCTAAAACACAGTAATTAGATCTTTACTGACTGACTTATATTTTTTGAATTTTTTTTATTCCTACATAAATTTACATTTGAGTCCTTTAAATACGGAAGGAGGTTTTCAGAGTTCTTAGCAAAGATTAGCATCTAATCACAGGCTACTACCTCTGTGTCAGTTTGACTCTGACAAGCGGCTGCTGAATGTCTGTCCCAATATGACCCTGGCTATTGAATAGGACATAAAATTCTGTACCTTTGACTTTCAATTAGGGAAGATTTAGGGATGCTTAATTACAACAGCCCAGCATTGTGAACTTTAGAGAACAGTCCTCTGTAACCTTTGTCAAACAAAACTCAACCAAAAATGTGGTGTTTATTATTTGTTTAGCTGTGCATTACTAAAGTAAAACACAATCAATGCTCCTTAAAATTTTATTTCACAATGCACTGATCTGTTTTCTCTCACAATGAACTTCTGAACAAATGACACACATATCATTAGTTTTTATGTAAAGTAACCGTAACTTACTCCTGTCACACAAGCTGTGTAGTTAATTTGGTGATACTGAACTGTTTGTTACAAGCTATATATAATATAATTTTGGTTATACTTTTTTAAACATTTAGCTACAAACCCTGGTTAAGCATTAGTACTTAATGTTTTTATAGTCCCCCAGGGGTATCAAAATTTCAAAAGGAGGTCAATTTTCCACGATATCAGGTCCTTTTTGTCACAAGGTGTCAACATGTCACATGTCCGGCTGACAATTGTGCATCAATCTGACACATGTCCATCTCAAACCACCCGGCCATAACAATGCTGACCAGATATCCTCCGGACCTCCCACTGTTGCAGCTCAAAACAGAGGAGTTTTATAGAGAGGAGTGAGGCAAACAGCAGGATTATGGTGTTTAAGCAAAGATAACACTCTCCCCTAAATATAACAGCAAGAGGCAGCAGAAATGTTGATCATCACTTGAAATAAGTTTGATGGTGGGTCTAGTAATTCCTGTAGATTAATTATTAATGGCGGATTACCCGAGATGTATTTTAAATTCGTCTAAAATGAAAAGTTAATTTAGTCATGCTGTTTGCTGGGTAAAAGTTGTTGAATATATACCTTGTTATCACAGATAACACATCAATTAGGGCTAGCTGTTTCTCATCACATAAACAAACTGTTTACTGTTTGCCTGAGTGAGTACTGTCTTATGTCTTCTGTCTAAGGCTCTAAGCATGGCACAGTACTTATTACCAAATAATAACTTAATTCATTTTTTATGAGACTTGTCCAATACAACACATAATACTTTAAAATAAACATGTGCACTATAGTAAACCGTGAATACTTTAATTTTTTTTTGTATAAAAACTTTGTGAATCCTGCACAATATTTTGGTGTATTTAAAGTATTGCTACTGTTGACAGAACTTACAATTAGTTGTGAGATTTAAGAGAGACATAACTGAATGCTCAAGCTTCAAAACTGTGGACTTCTGTGTATGCAGCTGAAAAAAAAACTAAGATGCTACATTGTTCTTTTTGTAGTTTTTTCTTTCTTTCTTTCTTTTTTTATATTTTTTTTTGTGCATGTATGTGGGATGCTCAGTTCCCCACCGAATATCAACCCATTATTTAACACAGTACCATACTTGATGAATGCTTTAATAAATTTTTTGCTGTAAATAATGGTTCACTGTTCAGTCAATCAAAAGAATCATCTTTTCGTGAGACTACAATTTCCTAAAATACATGACCATTTCCCTTTGGTGTTAAAGCAAGAGTAGAATGCCCGTGAACGGGCACTGTGTCAGCTGAGTGAGTGTTTTTGATTTGTGAAGGTGATAATGAGAGGAAAGCATAATTATCAGGGAAAGTGCTGTACAGAAGTACAGTAAATGGTAATTGAACAGCATGTTCGAAAGAAATTTCGAAGCTGACAGAAGGACAAATAAGTTGTGCCCCGCAAATGGGATTATGAAGGAAAGTAACAAGGTAATTGTTTAAGTGTAAAAAGTAGGCTAAAACATATTTAAAGAAATACTGCAAATGCAATATCCTTGTTTGACCCTGAGGAAGGGGTCCAAGGTCAAATCCAACCTCACAAAAACATTCCCAGCCCATGATTTCCTATAGGTTGGTTTACCATCCCAAACCTCTAGGACCAATAATAAGCGAGTTATAAGCACTTTTAAGTTTGGCTGTCCTCATTTGACCTTGGAGGAGGGGTCCAAAGGTCAAATCTGACCACACCAAAAGATTCCCAGCGCATGATTTCCTATAGGATGGTTTACCATCCCAAACCTCTAGGACCAATAATAAGCAAGTTATAAGCACTTTTAAGTTTGGCTATCTTTGTTTGACCTTGAAGGCAGGATCCATGGTCAAATTCGACCACACCAAAAGATTCCCAGCCAATGGTTTTCTATAGGTTGGTTTCCATTCCAAACCACTAGGACCAATAATAAGCGAGTTATAAGCACTTTTAAGTTTGGCTATCCTCATTTGACCTTGAAGGAGGGGTCCAAGGTCAAATCGGACCACATCAACAGATTCCCAGGCCATGATTTCCTATATGTCTGTTTACCATTCCAAACCTCTAGGACCAATAATAAGCAAGTTATAAGCACTTTTAAGTTTGGCTATCCTTGTTTGACCTTGAAGCAGGGGTCAAAGGTCAAATTTGACCACACCAAAAGATTCCCAGCCCATGATTTCCTACAGGTTGGTTTACCATCCCAAACCTCTAGGACCAATAATATGGGAGATATAAGCACTTTTCATGACTGACAAAGAAACACCTGTGGCGGCCACCTTGTTTTTCAAAAGGAGGCCAAAAATACTCCCAGTCAAGATTTTATAATGAGGAACATATCCTGCGAATTTGAGATCTCCATCTATAATACCCTTTGCTCTAGAGGGCCAACAAAAGTCCTGGTTTAAAGTCGAATTAACGTCCCTGGCAGCTATCTTGTTTTTCAAAATGAGGCCCAAAATATTCCCAGGCAACATTTCATGGTTATTATGGTAATATATCCTGCAAACTTAAGAAGGCTAGCTATAATATTTTTTTCGTTAAGAGCGGTAATGGTGAAATCTCTCTACATACTGCGGCTATCCAGTGGATACAATGATTTACTCAACAGTGAGACCTGAAAGTAGCTATTGCTCAGCTATGATATGACATAGAGGTCTGCAATTTCACTATGTTATAGCTGACTAAAAATTATGTGAATAACATATTTAAACGAAATACTCTAAATGTAATAGTTTTCAAGTTTACAACTGATTTACTCAACAGTGATAACCTCAAAGTAGCTATTACTCAGCTATGCAATGAGCTACATGTCTGAATTTTTACTATGTTATAGCTGACCCAAAAGTATTTGAACAACATATTTAAGCAAATTACTGTAAATGCAATATTTTTCAAGTTACAACTGATTTACTCAGTAGTGAGAACCTGAAAATAGCTATTGCTCAGCTATGCCATGAGCTATAGGTCTCTAATTTCACTATGTTATAGCTGACCCAAAAGTAGGTAAACAACATATTTTAACAAAATACTCAAAATGCAATATCTTTCAAGTTACAGCTGATTTACTCAACAGTCAGTACCTGAAAATAGCTATTGCTCCGTTGTGCCATGAGCTATAGGCCTCTAATTTTACTATGTTATAGCTGACGCAAAAGTAGCTGAATAACATATTTACACAAATTTCTGTAAATGCAATAGTTTTCCAATTATAACTGATTTACTCAACAGTGATAAGCTAAAAGTAGCTATTACTCAGCTATGCCATGAGCTACAGGTCTGAAATTTTACTATGTTATAGCTGACCCAAAAGTAGCTGAATAACATATTTATATGAAATACTCTAAATGCAATAGTTTTCAAGTTATAAGTGATTTACTCAACAGTGATAACCTAAAAGTAGCTATTACTCAGCTATGCCATGAGCTACAGGTCTGAAATTTTACTATGTTATAGCTGACCCAAAAGTAGCTGAATAACATATTTATACAAAATTCTCTAAATGCAATAGTTTTCAAGTTATAAGTGATTTTACTCATGATGGAAGTTACTGAAAAGCCCAAAAGTAGCTATTACTCACTTAGCTATTGAGACAGACACCCAAGTTACTCACCATGTTGTAGCTATGAAAAAGTAGCTGAATAACATATTTTAACAAAATGCTCTAAATGCAACACTTTTCAAGTTATAAGTGATTTAGTGTATGATTTCATGAATTTTAGTGCATTAAAAATTATTAAAAAAATTTATTTAAAAAAAATGAAGACAGATCCAGGTCTCATACTCACACAAGAGAATCTACCTCTGGCCTAGTACATATATGCAAGATATGAGAGAAATCCCTGCAATAGTCACAGAGAAAATTGTGATAAAGTGTTGAAATTTTCACACTTTTGGTGGGGGTACCCCCCTTGTAATGTCTCTAGCAAACAGACGAACAGACAGATTTGCATGCCTTGAACAGTTTTTCATCCTCGATAGATAAGGTATCTTTTAAAAAAAACAGCATGTCTCTAGGCCTTGTAGTTTTGGAGGAGAAGATGTTCACGCGGACACCCACACCGCAGAGTGATGACATAAAAATGAAATCACAAAATGTAAAACACTTATTCATTTTCACCCCACAGCCTTTAAATGCTTTATAGATATTGTTTTTACCAAAAGTGTCTGGCATGTCGGGTGGGCAGGATCCATTAGGTACAAGACGTTCATACTTGGTGGGGCGTTGGTTGGGGTGGGGGGTTTATATTCCAACTGAAACTGTATTATGGTGCAAACCGAATAATATGCAAATTTCGTAAGTAAATCAAATTTTTATAAGTTAATACCCTATCCAATGGACAAATGCTAATCCAGTCGGCACAGACCAGCCCGCCAAACATCAGAAAAAGATGTCCTGTGTTCCCACTGGCCACTGTGCACTCGCCAGGTGGCACATCATAAATCCTTCCTGTCTAGACAGCATGACGTCATAGCATCTTTTTCGTTGTCTAAACCTATTAGACCCCTAGTAAGCTGATAGCATGGTCGGTAGGAGGGTTTTGTGTGTCCATTGGATAGGGTATTAACTTATAAAATTTGCAATTTTATTGCGTTAATACATCCTATCCAATGGACAATTGCTGAATAACTACCACTTGGTCGGCAGGTAAGTTACTAGGGACTCAAACAAAACTAACAAAATTTCTCCAGCCCTGGGTATACCTTGAGGTCATGAAACCCTTTAAGGCCATGATCGGTTACTAGCAGCCGGTTACCCAGGGCTATACCCACGTTGCCCCCCCGTTGTTTTTTAAGCAGACCTGCTCTGAGGGAGGGAAGAGAGGGATGAGTTCAGTCCCATAAGAAGTAGAAATAAACCTCCCAAAGGAAACACGTCAGATTTTTTTTTTTTTTCATTTTTATTATATATATATACATGTATATACAACTATGTACATATGTACAAATCTCCTCCATACCATGGGCTACTGGTGGATCTGCTGAGCAGCCACTACAGGTCCCAGGTGATAGAGCTCTGAATCAGCCCAAGCCACATCCTTCAAATAGAACTGTGTGAAGGTGTTATGTGACTTCCAGTGGCAGGCTGACAGAATTTGCTCAAAGAGATTCCCGACTGGAAGGCCTTAGAAGCAGCAAAGGCCTTGACATCATGGGCTTTAACCTGATGTAGTGTGATTGATTCCTGGTCAGGGAGCTCATAGCATAGGATCACAGTCTGCTTCATCCATGAGGAGATAGTGGCAGGTGAGATGTTTTTGTCAAAGCCTTTCTTAAAGGAGACAAAGACCAACTCCTTGTTCTGCCTAAGGTCTGAGGTCCTGTCCAAATAGCAACGCAATGCTCTGACCGAACACAGGGACCTATCAGACTTGAGTGACTTATCCAGAGTAGGGTCCAGGGCTGGTATAACCACTGGAGCCACTCTGTCTGGACCCTTTTTTGGCCATCTGGTTCTTGGAGAGAAAGCTGGGTGAGGGGTACAGGGACACTTTAGACCAGTCTGCCTGATGTCTAATATTTCTGTTTTGCCAAGCATGGATCTCACTCCTGCATTTACCAGAACCCAAGGCTAACAGGAAAACAGTCTTGAAGGTCAAATGCTTCAGAGATGCCTCTTTAAGGGGTTAAAAAGGAGCCTTTGTCAACTGGTGCAACACCAGGGAGAGGTTCCAGGAGCGGATGACCCTCCGAACTTCAGGTCTGTCTCTGGAAGCTATCCAGGAGACGAGTGAGATTTTCATCTTTGCTGACATTAACAGGTGTATTCCCTAGTTTGTCCGCAATGGCTGATCTGTAGCCATCAATGGTACTTAGCTGTAACTTCCTGACTTGAAACAAGTATAGTAGGAAGTCGGCTATTGACTTCACAGGGGGTGCCCTGAAGTCCATCTGATTAGAGAGGCACCACTTTGTAAAAATGGTCCACTTTGCCTCATAGGCTGATCTGGTTGATCCTCTTTGAGGAGCCTCAATTCTTGCTGCCACTGCCTCAGAGAAGCCCTGTTCCTTGATTGCCATGCATTGAGATTTAGATTTGTCAGATTTCTGTGAGGGATCTGACTGAAGGGTTGTGTTAACAGGTTGGGCAGAATCAGTGGGATTTGGCTGGACATGGCAACTAGATCCCGAAACCAAGACATGTTGGGCCACCCCGGAGCAATCACAATGATTCTCTTGCATGGGGAGTCCTGCAACTTCTCCACCACTTTGCCTAAGATGGCTGCTAGTGGGAAGGCATATGGATCCAGATCCTCTCATGGCAGACTGCATCCACTGCTGAGGCCAGGGGGTCCGGTACCGGTGACACAAACAGAGTTAACTTGTTGTTGAACCTCGTGGCAAATAGATCTATTTGAGGTTGGTGCCACCTGCTGCATATCATTTGAAATACCTCTGGAGGAGGGACCACTCTGTCTGGATGGTCTGGCCTAGCCTGGATAGCTTGTCTGCTACCATATTCAGCCGGCCTGGAATGTGTCGGGCTTTGAGAGTCACTGGTTTTCTGGAACACCAGGTCAAGATTCTCCATAGTAGGGCACAAAGTGGGCCCGACCTCATGCTTCCTTCCTTGTTTATGTATGACAAGTTGACAATGTTGCTACAAGAACTATTTTGTCTGAGCAGAGGTCTTGGATGTCATTTTAAAGCCAGAAAAACTGCTTTTAGTTATAAATAGTTTATATGCAGTTTTCTTTCCGGAAGGGACCAGGTTCCTCTTGCAGTGTGTTTGTTTAAGTGAGCACCCCACCCTTCTTTTGATGTGTCTGTAAAGATCTGCAGAGCATGTTTTATTGGGTGTAATGGTTGACCTTGAAGTACATTGTCTTCTTCCAGCCACCATTGTAGATGGGGATGCAGTGACCTGGGAATAGGAATCACCTTTTCTAGTGATTCGTGTTTTTGAGATGCCACTGTATGGATCTCTGTGCAGTCGGTCGAGGTGAACTTGCTTTTCTGTGGCTGTTAGTAGACCTACCAAAGACATTAATTGCTGGACCGGACAAGCTGTTAGGGATAGCAGCACCAGTATTTTGTGAAGGTTCTGCCACTGGTCCGGTGTAAGTCGGACCCAACCGGACCTTAAGTCAAACTGGTAACCTACAAAGTCGAAGACTTGTTTGGGCTCCAGTTCTGATTTCTCTAAATTCACCAGCCAACCCAGTTTTTGACACATATTTACTAGGTCCTGTGTATGCTGGAGACAGACTTGGTGGGACCTGGCTCTCACCAACCAGTTGTCTAGGTATTGGTGGTTCCTTATACCCTTGTGTATGGCCATCAGTTTCACCTCTTTTGCTATTACAGTGAACTCCATGAGTGCTGTGGACAATCCGATTGGCAGTTCCTTGAACTAGTATGTCTGACCCTGGATGTGAAATCTCAGATATTTCCTGGATTGTTCCTGTATTGGTATGTGGAAGTAGGCATCCTTGAAATCTATTGAGGTAACCCACTCCCCTTGCTGGAGGGAGGTCCTGATGGTTTCCAGTGTCTCCAGTTTGAATTTTTGCACCTTGAGGAAAAGGTTTAGTTTGCTCAGATCTAGAATGGGTCTCCAACAATTGTTTGGTTTCAGAACTAAGAAGAGTCGGTTGAAGAAACCTAGGGATTTTTTATTTTGAACTAGCTCGACTGCATTAATGCCTCCAACAGGTAGAGGTTCCTGTGAGGATTGACATAACAGCTTATGATTAAGGTGACCTTGTCAAGTTCGGCCGGATCCAAAAGGGGAGGGTGTAGCCCTCTCTGAGGATTTGAACTACTTTCGGACCGGCACCCAGATCCAGCCAAGTTTGCCAATAGTTTTGAAGTCTTGCCCCTACACACAGATTTGAGGCAGCATCTTGGACATTTGTTACAGGTTTTACAAAAGACAATTAATCGACACAGAAAACATCTTTCACATATTTTAATTTGCATTTCTGATAAGAACCTGATACACCTGGACTTATATCTTTCTTTTGTGAAAGCCTGGGTGCAGTAAGAACAGGATTTACAACAACAGAGTCCGGGAACAAAGTAGGGATGTGTTGTGGAGCTGTTCTTAAAGCTGACAGAGTGCCGGTTTAATACCAGTCTTTAGATGGTTCAGATGTGCATCCCTGCGAGCTAAAGTGAGATTTCCCATTGAAATGAAGACAAAGTCTGTAAAATGCTCCATTGTCTTAGCTGCAGCTTGGGTGATGCTAGCATTGAAGTTCATTAGGTATTGGAGCTCATTTGTGGCTGCAGAAAACTTGGTGGAACTCTTCCCTTTGCTTTCTGAACGTAAGGTCTTCAGCTGAGCTTCCATTCCTTGTTGCATTTTAAAAAGGCATCTGTTGAAGCTAGCTGCCTCCCTTGCTGACTTCTCCCATCTACGCATTGTCTCTTGTGAAATACAATGAGATGCAGGTGGGGTGGAAGACAAGCCCACCTGTCTGGCAATCCTACTGTAACAATTGTTCAGTTTACATGTGTCTGTACTCCAGGTTGAGACAGCAGAAGGGTCAACTTTCTGGTTGGAAAACAGCCTGTACCACTTGGCTTGTGACTTTGCTGGTCTCACGAACTGGTCTTTCAACAGGCCACCGGCCTCTGAACTGCGGGAAGGGTATCCTTCAACCAAAGTGATGTTCAATTTACTTAACTTTCTGCACAACTGGTCTTCACTTGGCATCTGCACCGACATTTTTTCAGGAACTGAAGCCTTTGGACCGGCAAAAGGGTTGTTGTTAGATGTGTTGGTTGAACTGTCCATGTCTGGAACGTGCAACCAGCCCATGAAAGAGCGAATACCTCTCATTGTCTCTCTGTAGGTTTGCTCTTCAGAGATGGACTGGTCCTGATCTGTGACAGTAATGTCCTGATCCTCTAACAACTCACCTTCTCCCACAAGTCCTCAAGTCCAGTGGTGGTTGGTCGGAGACTTCACTAACAGCTTCAGAGCTTAAACTGGAGATACTGTCCTTCCTAGATCTGTGCAGGGTCGGTGAGTCGGTGCCAGTCGGATCTGATGGTTGATCGGTGTGAGGTCGGCTGGACTGGAGCTTACTGGTGGACTGATGCTTTACAGCAGAGAAGTCTGTACCAGTGCGCTCTGAAGATGAAGATCCTGGTCGGTGAGTGAGCTGGATGGTGGACTGATGCTTTGCAGCAGAGGAGTCGGTACCAGTGTGCTCTGAAGATCTTGGTCGGTGTGTCTTAGTTTCACTGGTCGACTGATGCTTTACAGCAGATGAGTCGGATCCAGGAAACTCTGAAGAGGCAGTAGCAGGCTGTGTTGGTTTCATAAAGGGTTCAGTGTTCTTAACAGCCCCTGCTGGAGGTGAATGTGTGGGTGTCACCTTTACAGTTGAAAATGTAGGTTCTAAAATTCTGGCCATGAGGAGGGCTTCCAAACGATTGAATCTATCGGACCATTTCTGGTGGAGTTCAGCAATCTTTGAATCTGTGACCGACTTGCTCTCAGGTCCAACAGTCTTGGCTTTAGAAGTGGTAGGCTTGTCTTTCTCAGGTTTCTTAGTGAATAGTAGAAGGCTCACCACCAGAAGGGGATTGCAACCTGTACATTTACAGCTCCAATAACTGAAACAGTGGCCGGATCAACCAAAGAAGTACTGTCCTTACTGGGACTAGAGGAAGCTTCCATTTTCTTAGCCTCACGTTTCTCTTTCTTTAATTTATAAGAGGGGGTAGCAAGTTGAAGATGTTGATCTTCAGTAAGAGAGTTACAGAACTTACAATCTGTGGTGTCTGGTTTCTCTATGCATGGGTCCTTGCCTTTCCCCTTGTCTCTGCATCATGCACAGAATGAGTAACTGTCAAAACTCGCCATAACATGGCGACAACCTCAACGCTTTTGGCCAGGTGAAGACATTCTGATCTATACACTTTATAATATCCGTAGAATAAAAAAAGAAGCGAATTCCACAAAATTCCAACAATATTCCACAAAAATTTGCTAACACAAATAATCCATCTGCACAGTACACGCGCCAAGCGAAAAAGATGCTATGATGTCACGCTGTTTAGACAGGAAGGAAGTACAATGCGCCACCTGGCGAATGTACAGTACTGGACCGGCCTGGCCGGTGGAAACACAAGACGTCTTTTTCTTACATTTGGCGGGGAGGTCGGCGCCAACCAGATTAACAATTGTCCATTGGATAGGATGTATTAACCCAATAAAAAGAGACCTTTTGTGACACATCTTTTACAATTTTTTTAATCTAAGATCTGTATGCTTGTTGGGAATTGAATCAAAATATATCTGGGCTATGAAAAAATACATGTTAACAGTACAAAGTGCTCAATTTGTGTATATTTGTACACTCGACAGTCAATAACAGAGATGAAGGTAGGGAATGAAAACAAATGAATGCTGGACAGTGCACAGCAGTCCTGGGGGGAATACTTTCAAAAGTATTCGAATACGAATACTTTTCATTTCCATGAATACAAATACATCAGTTTCAAAAGTATTCGAATACATTTATGAATACATTTTAACTAAACCCAATTCATACAATCATTTTTAATAACTCTTAATAATTTTACCTTTCTGAATAAAATATACAAATATGAAAGCACAATTCAGTAAATGATGGTTCAGATTTACATCATATTTCACAACAATTTATTTTTGCTCCAAGATCTGAATATTCAATCTGATAAACATGAGCTACTCAAAAGAGTTTTTTTTAGTGCCCTAAACATCTTGTATTTAGCTGAGATAGCCATTGTTTTGGAAATCTTTATGATGGGATTACTACTGCTATAAGACTGTCACAATAGGTGTCACATAAGTTTGCCAAATGACACTGGTATTGAAACACATCTAAGTTAATCTCTTTTGTTACTTTGTAGTAAAGGCAAACACAGTTGTCACTTTAAGGTAGGTAGCTTGGTGTTTATAATGTCATGAAATTTATAATAACATAACACTACATTATGAAAACCAATGTGGAATAAAATACACATGAAATCATTTATTAATACAAAAGTTGTAAGAGAAGAAGTTATGATCCTAACTATTTTGTTCCAACATGACACTGTCATTATTATGTTATACAACAATTACTGACTAAAAGTATTTATTAAATATATCTTGTTAGTTTTCCTAGGCACATAATGATAGACAGCCAAATTTCATATTTGTATCTAAAACTTGACAGTACAGGGTGAAAAAAATTCAACAAAAAGTGAAAAATATTAAATGCATTCATCAAAGTATTCATGAATACGAATACTTTTGAAATGTATTCGAATACGAATACTTTGCATTTTTCACAAAAGTATTTGAATATGAATATGAATACTTTCAAAAATGTATTCGAATACTTATGAATACGAATACATTTTGCCCAGGCCTGGTGCACAGTAACACTATGCTGGTAGGTCTACACACTGGCATTTTTCTAGTTATTTTTCTTTCCATAATGACTACATTATGACATTTTCTGAAAACTCTGCATCAACATTGTGCATATATGGGAAAAGATACTATATGGATATTTCTGTATCCATTGATACAGATTTTTGAGTTTCGATATCAATAAGCATCAATTTTATTAGTTTCCAACAACTCACATGGCAGTATTTGCAAATCATTCTTTTGGTTTATCTGTACTTTATATCTTAATGATGAATACTCATACATGAAGAAAGTTTAAATGAACAATTTTTTTTTACAGACAGCTTGCCTTAAATTTTCAATCAGTTTAAATACTTTTGATACATTAACATAACTTGTTTTGCTAACTAAGGGATCAGTTTTCCAGATACTACTATCCAAGAACTAAGAACAATAGATCATGCGCTGTGAACAAATAGTATCATTCAACTTATTTATTCATGCCTTTAAAACTAAGAAGAAGTAATGAATGGGTCATATTGCAAACACGACATATTACATATTGTAATGAAGTGCTCAGTGGTTATAAAAGTTATGCATACTACCAATTTCTACAAAAAATATTCATATTGTGTTAATTACCTCTTTTAAATAGTCAAAAAAAAAGACAAAGAAACTGGTGCTAGGGCCAGCTTCTTTCTCTCTACAGTATCAGACTAGAACTTAAAGCAAATGCTGGGCCATTATTATAGTTTTAGTGACATTAAGAGATGTAATATAATTTTTCCGCGAGAAAAAAATTTACTATCATTTATGCATTTGATGTCATCATTTCATTTGGCTCTTAAAGCTGGTTGCACAATTTATATCTTTAACTTCTACCGAACCGCATGGGGTCCATGTTTGGTGTTTATAAATCTCTCATACCAGCTTGGATCTTACTCGGACAGGCCATTTGGAATTTTCCACATGTTGTCAAAATTTGAGCCCAAAGAGCCACATACGCATTTACAAAAATTTAACTGACAACAGGTCTCAGGAGCCCTGAATTACCAGGTTATTAGGTACAAAAAATCAAAATGTGTGGTTAATTTGATGTATTTAGTAGCACTGTGTAATTTATTGTTAAAAATATAATGTGTGACAAAACATAAAGTGTCCAAAATTACCAGATCTGGTACTGGTTTTAATAACATGAAATATCCTTTATTACAGGTAGATATGGTTCAATTCATCTGATGGGTCATGCAGAAATTAATAACAAAAATTACTCATTTTTGTAAAAAAAAATGCAAAGTAAAAAAGATTGCCAAATCCTGCCAGATGACTCTGCGTATACCCTTTGGGCCAAAAATTTCATCTAAAGTGCTCTATCTCATGTTTCATGTTTCAGAAATTCAAGATGGTCAACAAAAATGGCTGGAAAATGGTATTTGAGTAAAACCTGGCAGATGACTCTACATATACCATGCAGGCCTAAAAAATCTTCCAAGTAGCTCTATCTCGCACCATTTCTTAGACATTAAAGCATTAAAGCTTTTTCATTTTTATTGTCGGCCACTTTGTATCAGATCACTTCCAAAAGTTAATGATTTCCAGACATCTATATAACAAACTTAACTGCCAAATTTCATGCAAATAGATGAAGCACTTTTTAATAAGTTACCATCCAGACAAGCACACCCATTTTAAAAATAGAATTTTGGTCATGTGGCTTCTCTGATTTGTCTAATTCTGTGTGAATTTCTCCTGTATACCTACAAGCATTCCTTGCGGGCTGCTTAACTAATATTGTAAATATAAGAACACATGGGTTTGTTGTATCAACATGAGTTATGTTATAATGTGAACCTTTTCTTGCCTAGTGACTCCATAGCTAAACAACCAATACAGCTCAGTGCTCACATATCAGTTCTCACATATCCAAACAATCACCACTATTGGGTAAATCATTAAAATATTTCAGTATCTACCGATACTGGGAGTCTGAGATCGCCTACTAAAGAGTCGGAATCCGGGATGCTGAAAATGTTCTTGATTTAGCAAATCCCCAACCGCTAACAGGAAGTGAACCAAATCAAAACATGACAGTTTTTATCAAAAACGACAAAAAACATGAGATAAAAGTGCACAATTACTTCAGATTTAGGCTTTATTTCAAACATTTGCAGTCTAAGTTTACAGTGTTACTTAAAATCGTGATATTGATATACGTCTTTATACATCGATATTGGCAACCCTGTCCTAAAACAATAAATATCGCTAATATCATTAAACAATGTACCCACTAAACACCACAATAAATTGGAGTTTTGGTTAAATGCAGTAACACATAAAGAATTTATGGAATGGAATTCATTCATATCCATAAAAACGGTCTTGCCTAGAAAGCCGACATTCGTAATATGTCATTTCAAATAACTGATGCCCTCTAAGATTTTATTTCGTACATAATCTTTATTTTTTTATCATCTAATTCTGAATGTTGTTAAAGATTAAGACAAAAACATTCTATATTAAACTGATGGTATTGTGCTCAATAGTCAATATAACGAAAATAATTTGAATTTTGATGTTTTTGAATTGAAGACAATAACTTTATGTTATTCTTCATTCTCTGGTGTTGAATCATCAAATTTGTGACTTAAAGATCGATGTATATATTAGAGAACTTTACTTAATGCCTGCTGCATTAACACTAATACAGAAAAAAATTTGTTTTAAAGTCTATACTTAAAAATATATAGAGTGGACTTACCTTAAAGTCTGGTAATACAGGCAACACATCCACAGGTGTAACTCCAGGTTTACTGTAGTGTTTAGTTATCTGAAAAAAAAAAATAACTCAGCAATTAATGCTTGAAAAAAAATGTTGATGTGAGTTTTATACCATTATCTTCTCTCTGAAGTGTCCATGGGCAATATAACCAAATACTTACAAAAGTTGGGGATTGGCATTTACAAAAATAGCATCAGAAATGCCCATACCCCACAGCCTGGGGAAATGGTTTTCAAAACTATGAGATATAGAAGCAGTAAAACAGTACAAAGATCTGGATACTTTCAGAGCAGTGTCAGTTATATAAAGCTCCAAATAAAGTTTAAGTAGAGAAAATAACATCTAAGAGAAAGAAAATGTATATAAAGATAAAGTATTAAAACAGGACAATTCAATAGCAAGATGACAGCATTAATCAGTACGCTAAAAATGAAGCTGTAAAAACTTATTAATTGGAGAATAGCTGTCAATGGAAAAAGCACAATTATATAAAAGTGCATATAATAATCAGTTACAGCAATCTCTGATATATTTTTGTCATAATAGAAAGATGTCTCAAATATGGCAGGTGAACACACTTTGGCAGAACCAAAGTTAAAGGTCACACCATGATGCACACCTACATCCCCTAACCAATGTCCCTATCAAGTGTCAACCTTCTACACCTTATGGAATCAAAGAAATAACCCAGACAAGATTTTAAAACTCATGGTGGTCACTATGACAAGGTCAAAGGTCAAATCAAGGTCACACCATGACATTGCACACCTACATCCTTTAACCAATGTCCTTATCAAGTATCAACTTCCTACACCTTACGGTTTTCAAAATATAGCCGGAACAAGACTTTACAGGTCAAGGTCACTGCGGCAAGGTTTAAGATCAAATCAAGGTTACACCATGATGCTTGCACACCTACACCTCCTAACCAATGTCTCCACCAGGTATCAACTTCCTACAACTTACAGTTACCTAGATATAGCCCGGACAAGATTTTAAAACTCAAGGTCACTGCGGCAAGGTCAAAGGTCAAATCAAGGTCACACCATGACGTTGCACACCTACACCCCCTAACCATACCAAGTATAAACTTCCTACACCTTACGGTTTCTGAGATACTGCCCAGACAAACTTTTTCCCGCCGCCCGCCAACCCGCCCATCCGGACACCATGGGTGAAACATGGGGAAAAACCATTATGACTGCCATATTTTAGTTCCAACAATTTTAGCAGTCATACATAATATCTGACTCCATTTTACATTTATATATTTCAGAATGAATACCTTAACTAACTTTGTTTATGTTCCATTACTTTACTCATTCTTTTGTAAAACATTGGAAAGAACTGCAGACATCCCTTGTTTCTACATATTGAAAAAAAGAAATCATAGAATACTACGTTGCTTTGACTGGAAGTAAAAAATGGG
This sequence comes from Sabellastarte sp. h YS-2021, assembly GCA_964017235.1. Taxonomy (NCBI): domain Eukaryota; kingdom Metazoa; phylum Annelida; class Polychaeta; order Sabellida; family Sabellidae; genus Sabellastarte; species Sabellastarte sp. h YS-2021. The sequence continues at coordinate 88,683,896 of OZ024928.1, forward strand.
GTTTGGACATTAATATGGATATATGGAAAGATATTTTTCAATATATCCGAAGGTAATTTTTTCTGGCTACAAATGAGGCAACATCCCTACTCCCCCATCACTTAGTCAGTAAGTAAGTAAGTAAGAAACACTTATATAGCGCCGAATTTGATGTAAACATCCTCTAAGGCGCTGATGTGCAAAAAGGGATAGTCCAGTTCCAGAAAGATGTCAGTTTCCATATTAGCGTCCGGTCGGGGAGATAGGCTATGGTGGAGGATAAGCCAATCTAAAAAGGTATGTTTTCAACTGTTTCCTGAAACCAGAAATGTTTTCTATGGTTCTGATGGCTTGAGGAAGCTTGTTCCACTCTGTGGGAGCCCCTGCTATGAAACTGCGTAGCCCTGAGCGTTTATTTGGTTTAGATGAGGAAATTGATAGGCGATTGCCCCGTGTGAGATCACTCCGCCTAATTAGAGCGGAGAGATATGGAGGTTGGCTCAAATGTATTGCTTTATAAATGAGGAGATTATATTTGAACAGTATACGGTAATGAATGGGGAGCCAGTGTAGTTTGTGCAGGAAGGGTGTAACATGACAGTATTTATTTAGCTTGCACACCGTCCGACATAAGGCATTTTGAACTCTCTGTAGTCTGCTAGTATATGCCTTTTTTGTGTTGTAAAGCAGTTACAGTAATCCAGACGACTGCTTACCAAGGCATTTGCCACCTTTACAGCTGTTTCATGATTTAAGTACCTGCAGACCCTTCGTAGTTCCCGGAGATGGTAGTAACTTATGCGACATAGACTAGCCACGTGTCTTTGCATTGAATTTTCAGCATCCAGGATGACACCAAGGTTTTTTACTGATTCAGCTGGTTCCATGGTGTTGCCAAGCAAACTCACTGGGAAAGATGACTTAAGGGAACTTCTAATTTGATCATCACCAATCACTATGAATTCTGTCTTGTCAGGATTTAATTTAAGCTTATTATTTCCCATCCAAGCCTGGACCGCCTCAAGGCAATTTGTTAATTCAGTGATACTGGAATCGAAGTTCCTAGAGTCGAGTTCCAAGTAAATTTGTGTGTCATCTGCATATAAGTGGTGGGTGACATTGAATTTAGATATGACTGAACTGAGGGGTTGTGTATAGGGTAAAAAGGAGTGGCCCTAGAACTGAGCCCTGGGGAACCCCGTAAGGGAGTTGAAAAGCATCTGAAAGATGTCCATCTATTTTGATGCGCTGCTTGCGTGAGTGCTTGTGGCACTGGCTTCAGTAAGTTACTCTTTTGTTCTTCCTCAAACAGATGCTATACAAAGGGTAAAGACAGACAAGTAAACTTTCAATTCAGTCATTTCACATCAGTGTTAGCAAGCAAATCAAAATTTCTTTACTAACAGAGGCTTAACTTATGGAAAAAAGAATTGCGGAAACAAATAAATTTCTTGTCTTTATGAAATAAAAACTTATATATGTTACAGTCAATCTGTGAAACCAGTCATTACGCGTAATGACTGAAAGTTTCAGTCATTTCACGTAATGACTGAAATGGCCAGTCATTACGCGTAATGACTAAAATTTTCAGTCATTTCATGTAATGACTGAAATCTACGGTTCATTTTTACACAGATTGACTGAAAAGATTTCAGTCAATCCGTGTAATTAATTTAGGAGTTGTTTTTCATTGAAACATTTTTATTATTCAAAACCTTTGCACATTGTTCCCCTGCACTGTGAACATTTGTGTGGTAGAGAACTGTTATGGGTATTAAATATTGAACTGTTTTAATCAAATTAATAACTTTGGAATTCTCACAAACTTTCTGAATTTATATTCAGAATTTTTAAACCTAAACCCAGACTTTTGTAATAGACTCTATTGTCATTTTCCAAAGTATTATTTAAATATTGAATGGTTCGATGTATTTAATTACTTTTTAAATTTTATGTGGTTTTTAAAACTAAACTCATTATGTCATAGAATGTAAAATAACTCTTTGTGATCGATGAATAAAAATGAAATTTATGTCTTGTTTGAAGACTAATCCTCATTTATCCATCATAATTTATAATACAATTTTGCCTTTTATGTTATTAATTAAAGACTCAATTCTATTATGGCAGGTTGTTAGGAAGCAGGAAACCATGAAGTCTTTGAAGTGACTCTTGTCCACTGTTACTCGTCCTAATTGCAATGCAGGTCTTTTCATGTTATTTTGTTCTTTGGGGCCATGTTACTATTGCTTGACCTCTCTACATAAACAGCCTGGGTATCAAAGGAGGAGTGACCTTTAGTGTTTTAAAGTAACAACTTAATCCATTCTTGTAATAGTTAATAAAGCCTGTGGGGGGTAATTTCTAAGGTCTAACTCACACCTGAGTACAATTGTAACTGTATTTTCATATTAAATAACCCTCAAGATACATGATTTATTGCAAGTCCTAGGTGATGTGTTGCATTGACTACCAGACAAGTTGCCATTCATAAATCCTCCTCAGCTTTTGGCTGATAGATTTATTGAGTTTTTTACAGAAAAAAATTGAGAATATCCACTCAACTTTCCCTGCTTCCTTCAGTGCACTACACATCTCCCCTGACTCTCCTCCCCCACGCTTTCCACGTCTCTCCACTGTTCCAGAGGATCAAGTTGCCAAAATCATCACGAACTCTCCAAGTAAATCATGTTCCCTTGGCCCACATTTCTCATCCTTGATTATCTGGCCATCCTCATCATCCTCATCACTTCAATAATCAATGCCTCACTTGAACAAGGTAAGTGTCCTGTGTTTTTCAAGCAGGCCCATGTTATTCCAATCCTCAAAAAAATCAACCCATTACTTCAATAATCAATGCCTCACTTGAACAAAGTAAGTGTCCTAAGTTTTTCAAACAGGCCCATGTTACTCCAATCCTCAAAAAATCATCCTTAGGCTTAGACAACTCCTTCCTGACTTCCCAATCAATAATCTTGGTAATCAAAGCTAATTTAAAGCTATTTATCTCAATTCAGCCATTACACGTAATGACTGGACCTTATTTTCAGTCATTACGCGAAATGACTAAAAATTTTAGTCATTACGTGTAATGACTGGCCATTTCAGTCATTACGCGAAATGACTGAAACTTTCAGTCATTACGAGTAATGACTGGTTTCACAGATTGACTGTAACATATACACTATACAGATTGAGCAATCCTTTCAAAAAAGTGTCTAAAGCCTTACAATCAGTCAAATTAGTCCGAAATATGAAATTATATAGTAACTTGTCAGGAATTCATATTCTGTTTAAATTATGATCAAATTTAAGAAACAGAATTGACTTACAAAAGAGACTACTGTGCTGTAAGTGGTGAATTTCGCAAAAATGCAGACTTTCTTTCATGAGCAGGGCACTAATGAAGTGCTTTGCAACTAGTGTTGTTAATGTAATACCAGGATACCGCATTTCGTTTCGCTTGGGACTAAAATAACGACAACCTTCGACAAAAATGAGAACTGTTACCTTCATATCTGTCTATTTATCCACAATGCATGGCTCACATTAATTGGCAATACAAGCATTCTGACGCATGTAATTATCTCCCGCCATATAAATTAGATGTTCTAAAGATAGTGTAATATAGCTTTTCTTGTGAGATAAAGGAACATGCAGAAATGACAATAAGAGAGGCACTTTAATGTTTGACTGCAATACTTTTAAAGATAAAAAATATTTACTCATTTTAGTAGCTATTAGTCTGCCATCCAAAGAGCTACAGTTCTGCAACTATACTATGTAGTAGATCACCCAAAACTAGATGAAGAACTTATTTAGAAGAAATTGCCTATCTGTAACACTTTTAGAGATAAAAGACACAGTTCTGCAACTTTACTATGTGGTAGAGCACCAAAAGTAGGTGAATGGCTTATTTACAAGAAATTGCCTATCTACAATACTTTTAAAGATAAAAGGTATTTTAGTAGCTATTACTCAGCTATGCAAAAAGTGACAGTTGTAGATCACCCAAAAGTAGGTGAATGACTTATTTAGAAGAAATTGCCTATCTACAATACTTTTAGAGACAAGATGAGTAGTTTTCTTACCCCAAATTTGGCTGAAATTGCTCCGTCTCTTACGGTTTCTGAGATAAATGATGTTTTCCATTTCCACCAAAATTCAAGATGGCGGCCAAAATTCAGAAAAGTCAAAATTTTTCAGATCTAGCAGAGGGGTAGTCCTTGGTACCATAGGAGTCCAAAATTTGCCTGAAATCGCTCTATCTCTTATGGTTTTCGAGATAAACGACATTTTCCACTTCCACCAAAATTCAAGATGGCCGCTGAAAATTGGAAAAGTCTAATGTTTTCAGAGGTGCTAGAGGAGTAGTCCTTATTACTCTGGGGGTCCGAAATTTTGCCCGAAATCACTCTATCATTTAGAGTTTTTGAGATAAATGATATTTTCCATTTCCGCCCAAATTCAAGATGGCGGCCAAAATTTGAAAAAGTCCAAACATTTCAGAGGTCCTACTGGAGGAGTCCTTACTACCCTGGGCATCCAAAATTTGCCCGAAAGTGCTCTATCTCTTATGATTTTTGAGATAAATGGCACTTTCCATTTCTGCCAAAATTCAAGATGGCAGACAAAAATCGGAAAAGTCTAAATTTTTCAGAGGTCCTGGAGGAGTAGTCCTTAGTACCCTGGAGGTACAAAATTTGCCCGAAATCACTCTATCTCTTACAGTTTTTGAGATAAATTACATTTTCCATTTCCGCAAAAATTCAAGATGGCGGCCAAACTTTTGAAAAGTCTACATTTTTCAGAGGTCCTAGAGGAGTAGTCCTTAGTACCCCGGGGTACAAAATTTGCCCAAAGTGGCTCCATCGCTTATGGTTTTCGCGATAAACGGATTTTCTATTTGCGCCAAAGTTTAAGATGGCAGCTGAATTTCGGAAAAGTCTCAATTTTTGAGAGGTCTTACATGAGTAGTCCTTAGTACCCTAAGGATAACATATTTCATAGCAAACCTCTATACTGAATACTTTTGAACTTAAAAGTGACTTACTCAGTGACAAAATGTCAGTTGGCATCATAGCTACAGCTCTGAGAATGGGTCATGACACAGAACATTAAAAAGTAGAGGAACAACATATTTGATAAAAAAACCTCTAAACTTAATACTTTTGAAGTTACAAGCAATTTACTCATTAGGAAAATAGCAAAGCAGGTATTACTCAGTTAGCTGTGGAGCTATAGCTCTGAAAATCTGCCATGGCACAGAACATCAACAAGAAGGTCAAAGATGCCCCAAAAGGCGGGTTGCGCACATTTAGAAACAAGGAAAGAAATGTTAGGTCACCCAGTTAAGGTGAATGTGTTAGACGTGCTAAGAAATGTAAAACTTGCAATCTAGGTTACATAATTGTATCTATGCTATAAATGGACAAACGAAAGGACGGAATTACACCAATTTCGAAAGCAACTTAGCTATGATGGTGATGTATCTCCCTGTCAAGTTTGAATTCGATTGGACAAAGCGTTTTCGAGTTAGAGTCTGGAAACGGAAATGTTGACGAAAAAACGGACAAACGAACAAACAGAATTACACCAATTTCGAAAGAAACCTACCCCTGATGGTGATCTATCTCCCTGTCACGTTTGAATTTGTTTGGACACAGCGTTTTCCAGTTAGAGCACGGAAACAGCAATGTTGACGGATAGACAAATGGACAAAAAACAGACAAACGAACAGACAGAATTACACCAATTTCAAAAGGAACATAGCTATGATGGTGATCTATCTCCCTGTCAAGTTTAAATTCGATTGGATAAACCGTTTTTGAGTTAGAGTCCAGAAACGGAAATTTTGACGGACAAACAGACAAACGGATGGACAGAATTACACCAATTTCGATAGGAACCTAGTTATGATGGTGATCTATCTCCCTGTCAAGTTTGAATTCGATTGGACAAACCGTTTTCGAGTTAGAGTCCGGAAACAGAAATTTTGACAGACAGACAAACAGACATAGGACAAACAGACGGACAGAATTACACCAATTTCGATAGGAACCTAGTTATGATGGTGATCTATCTCCAAGTTCGAATTCGATTGGACACACCGTTTTCGAGTTAGAGTCCGGAAACGGAAATTTTGACAGACAGACAAAAAACAGACAAACGAACATACGGAATTACACCAATTTTGAAAGGAACCTAGCTGTGGTGGTGATCTATGTCCCTGTCAAGTTTGAATTCGATTGGACAAACCGTTTTTGAAATAGAGTCCAGAAACGAAAATGTGGACGGACAGACAAACGGACGAAAAACAGACCAACGAATGGACGGAATTACACCAATTTTGAAAGGAATCTAGCTATCGTGGTGATCCATGTCCCTCTCAAGTTTGAATTTGATTGGACAAAGCGTTTTGAGTTAGAGTCCGGAACGAAAATGTGGGCGGACAGACAGACGGACAGACGAACGTCGGACACATCAATCTAATAGGCGGGTTGGTTACACGCAACCCGCCTAAAAAGTAGCTGAACAACATATTTGATAAAAAATAGCATCAGAGATGCCCGTACCCCACAGCCTAGGAAAATATTTTTAAAACCATGAGATATAGAAGTACTGTATCAGTACAAAGATCAGGATACTTTCGGAGCACTGTCAGTTATATAAAGGTCCAAACAATGTTTAAATAGAGAAAATAAGGTCTAAGAGAAAGACAATGCATGTAAAGATGAAGTATTAAAACAAGACAATTCAATAACAACATGACAGCATTAATCAGTAAACTAAACATTACAACACTCTTTATCTACATTTGGCATGGCCGAATTATGGTTTGTATGTTTTGAATATTACCATGCATACAGAAGTGGTAATACATTCAATGAATACTTATGTGTGGTGTTGGAGCAAAATCTGTGGCTCACTTGATGAAATTCCATCTGTTACAATGGGAAGTTGTAAAAGTAAAATTCTTAATGAATTCTAATATTACTTTAACAGTGTTTAATCTGCATCAAAAGACAAAGGTGCAACAAGATTTTAAAGGTCAAGGTCACTACGACAAGGTCAAAGGTCAAATCAAGGTCACACCATAATACTGTACACCGACAATCCCTAACCAATGTCCCTACCAAGCATCAACTTCCTACAATTTACGGTTTCCGAGATATAGCCCGGACAAGATTTTATACATCAAGGTCACTACGGCAAGGCCAAATCAAGGTCACACCATGACGTTGCACACCTACACCCCCTAACCAATGTCCCTACCAAGTATCAACTTCCTACACCTTACTAGGGCTGCGAACCAGTACTCGAGCCTCGGTGTACAAGGCAGTCTTGACTTGTACTTGAGTCCATTTTAAAAACTCGGTTACTCGCGAGGTATTGTATTATCGCCCACGTTATGAAACACTTGTGTAAAATATGCCACATTTCAGCAGTTCTGTCACATAATATCAATTAAAGCTCCATATTATATAATATATGGTCAAATAGAAGACATTTTTCTTCAAAAGTTTCATTTCCGGAACCAACTATTTGTTTACAGAAGACTTCTAATGGTAGGTACCAAATCTCGCGGTTACTGAAATTCGGGCCGGTTGTCAGAGGGCGAGTACTCGATGCCGTTTTTCAGCACCCGTCACAGCCCTACACCTTACGGTTTCCGAGATATAGCCCGGACAAGATTTTATAGGTCAAGGTCACTACGGCAAGGTCAAAGGTCAAATCAAGGTCACACCATGACGTTGCACACCTACACCCCCTAACCAATGTCCCTACCAAGTATCAACTCCCTACACCTTATGGTTTCCGAGATATAGCCCGGACAAGATTTTCAAACTCAAGGTCACTACGGCAAGGTCAAAGGTCAAATCAAGGTCAGACCATGACATTGCACACCTACACATCCTAACCAATGTCTCTACCAAGTATCAACTTCCTACACCTTACAGTTTCTGAGATACAGCCCGGACAAACTTTTTCCCGCCACCCGCCCTAAAGCATGGCGGGAGATAATAAAACATATTGGCAATATTACTAAATAAATCTATAATCATGGTTAAATATAATGTCTTTTAGCTTTAAAATATTTCTCATTCTAGAGTTATGTCTCATATACAGACATCTACATTTTTCACCAAAGCAAATGCTAAACCAACCAAAATGTTGGATATTGTTTTGTTTTCAGGACCCGGAAATCAGTATTTGTCTACGCAAACAATAGTGCCACTACTTGTAACACTGGACATTAAATTGAAAACCATGAATGGCCAACCTACTTCAATGGTCGTCTCTACCTGAAGAATAACCCAAAAATACTTACTGGTTTCTTTGCAGATTCAAACGTATCCTCTATGGCTTTGATCTGGCTTTCTCTGTCTCTGTAAAGATCTTCCTCTTTGAAGAGTTTCTTTAGGTTGTGTCCGATCCTGGATTCAGCTTTGTCAGCTTTCTGTGTAAAGCGGTTGTACTCTGTGGAGATGTACTCAGTCTTTCTCATCCATGTCACAGTTTTATTGTGACGAGCAGACCTGGAAATCAAATTTCCAATAAAGGTGAACTTATAGCATGTTTTTGGACAATATTACAACAATGATGCATTCTGATATTTTTCCTATAAATATGACCAAATATCAAAGTCTTCATGCACTCCTCATTTACACCAAAATGGTTTAAATCCTAAAGGTATTTTATTAATATATACAATGATATAGCACACATTTTAGTTTTTTTTAAAGATCAACAATGTACTGAAATTCTACTTGGTCGGCTAAAATAAAAATACAATTAAATGAGAAGACAATCCTTACAACGATTAAGTCCTGTTAGTAATGATAATGCTATTTACCTTTTAGAATCTTGCTGTGTGGCAACTTCTTCTTCAAGTAACTTTTCATCTTCATAATCCAAATAAGCTAGAAATGACGTAAACGGTGTTATACTGCTGTTCTACTGTTATCACTTACTGGAAAGACTTAGACAATTTTAAAATAAGAGTGCTGCTACAACTAACCATGCCAAAAAGGTTGGGAAAACTGATAATTCACATGAAATGTCCAGAGTAAAGAGATTACCATACCTAAGAAAAGATTGCCCTAACAACCTGCTCCACACCATTTGAAAAAATAACCTGTAACACTATGCCACAAGGCCCACAAGTACTATGTGCAGTAATCTGGCAACAATACAACTGATCTTTTTCCTGGGACATGATCAATCAGCTCTAGTTTTAGTTACCAAAAGATCTGACATAACTCCCGAGAGACTATTCATAGCTCTCTTACTCATGAAACAAAATAGTCACTAGTACCAGAGACAGAAAGGCTTTACTCACAAACTTAAGCTTTTTAAGCTTGCTGGATATTTTAATGAGTGTCTATGACTGTTGTGATAACACTTTCAACCTTCACTGCTGAAAAAATTAGTACAACTAATTATAAAAATAGCATCAGAGATGCCCGTACCCCACAGCCTAGGGAAATATTTTCAACACCATGAGATACAGAAGCACTGTACCAGTACAAAGTTCAGGATACTTTCAGAGCACTGTCAGTTATATAAAGTTCCAAAAAATGTTTAAATGCAGAAAATAATGTTTAAAAGAAAGATAATGCATGTAAAGATGAAGTATTAAAACAAGTCAATTCAATAACAAGATGACAGCATTAATCAGTAAACTAAAATTCAAGATTCTTTATCTACATCTGCATGGCCGAATGATGGTTTAGATGTTTTGAATATTACCATGCATACAGAAGTGGTAATACATTTAATGAACGCTTATGTGTGGTGTTGGAGCCAAATCTGTGGCTCACTTGATGAAATTCTATCTCTTACAATGGGAAGGTATGAAAGTAAAATTCTTAATAAATTCTAATATGAATTAACAGTGCTTAATTTGCATCAAAAGACAGACCCAAAGGTGCAACAAGATTTTAAAGGTCAAGGTCACTACGACAAGGTCAAATTAAGGTCACATCATGATAATACACACCTATGGCCCCTGACCAATGTCCCTACCAAGTATCAACTTCCTACAACCTACGGTTTCCGAGATATAGCCTGGACAAGATTTTATAGGTCAAGGTCACTACGGCAAGGTCAAATCAAGGTCAGATCATGACGTTGCACAACTACACCCCCTAACCAATGTTTCTACTAAGTATCAACTTCCTACGCCTTACGGTTTCTGAGATATAGCCCGGACAAGATTTTATAGGTCAAGGTCACTACGGCAAGGTCAAAGGTCAAATCAAGGTCACACCATGACGTTCCACACCTACACCCCCTAACCAATGTCCCTACCAAGTATAAACTTCCTACACCTTACCGTTTCTGAGATATAGCCCGGACAAGATTTTATAGGTCAAGGTCACTAAGGCAAGGTCAAAGGTCAAATCAAGGTCACACCATGACGTTGCACAACTACACCCCCTAACCAATGTCCCTACCAAGTATCAACTTCCTACACCTTACGGTTTCTGAGATATGGCCCGGACAAGATTTTCAAACTCAAGGTCACTACGGCAAGGTCAAAGGTCAAATCAAGGTCACTCCATGACATTGCACACCTACACCCCCTAACCAATATCCCTACCAAGTATCAACTTCCTACATCTTACAGTTTCCGAGATATAGCCCAGACAAGATTTTATAGATCAAGGTCACTACGGAAAGGTCAAATCAAGGTCACACCATGACGTTGCACAACTACACCCCCTAACCAATGTCCCGACACAGCCCTACACCTTACGGTTTCCGAGATATAGCCCGGACAAGATTTTATAGGTCAAGGTCACTACGGCAAGGTCAAAGGTCAAATCAAGGTCACACCATGATGTTGCACACCTACACCCCCTAACCAATGTCCCTAGCAAGTATCAACTTCCTACACCCTACGGTTTCTGAGATACAGCCCGGACAAACTTTTTCCCGCCGCCCGCCCACCCACCCGCTCGCCCGGACACCATGGGTGAAAACAATACCCCGACAGCCCTTAAGGGCTGTGGGGTAAAAATGTCCCAGTTCATAGATTATCAGCGTGATCAAGAGATGAGGTTACAAAAACAAAATTGGTGACAATTTCCAACAGTAAATGGAGCATTTTTTTCAGTGATTATTAGTGCTGGGACGATGTTTGCAAACTTCGGTATTATCGCTCGCTGGCTCACTGCCGATCAATGACTGGTAAAATTTAAGTACAACCGATGTTTGCTAAATTCATTTCTTTGTAGCCTTTTCACAATAAAACACCAACTGTATTAATATTTTGTAAAAATATCAAATATTCATCAGTGAAAATGACAAAACTGGCCGTGAATGCAATAAATCTAACATAAATGGAAACACCTTGGGGTTTTCCCACAGTTGTCAAGGTAATCATAAAATTAGCCAATCACAAGTGGAGATACATCAAGCATGATCTTTTAGTGAGGGAGACGTCTGTGAATGGCTTTTATATTAAATTTTGGTTATATTTGTAGTTATTTGTGTGTATTTTACTTGTTATTATTTAATATTTGATTTTTCTGTGTGGTTTTCAATTTCTACTCCATGATCGGAAATGTTCGAAGTTTGCTCACAAATTTCCGATACGAACATCAACAGGTAAAGTCATGGCGATCTCCCAGCAGTAGTGATTATCATCAATGTGTTAATAGATATAATATATTAATATTGCGGAAATGAATTTATTTGTAGTATTACAGTTGATTTTACATTTTAGAACTGGTTCCTGAAAGTGGAAATTTGATGAAAAATATCAGGTATGTTTGATTTTGTTAAAGGTCATAGGAAGCATTTTTCACAAAAATTGTAAATTTAACTTATTTCAACAGACAAACAACCTATAACAATGAAAATGTGGTTTATTTTAAGAAATATATGGTACAAGAGCCATAAATATCATTAGAAAAAATAAATATAACGAAGTGGAGTAAAAAGCCGACATATTGTTTTTCTCGCAGTGGATGATTGATGACGTCACAGGTTCATAACGTTGTTTTGTTTAGTTGGAGATATAATGTATATATTTACTAACTGAAGGAAGAGAACATGTTTCTTTGAAGATTAAGTTTTGCCAGAAAAAGCTCACTAGCCTTTATTTTTTCCATATGCTGTTTTTTTGTTTTTTTTTTGTTCTAGCATATCCCCAACTGCTAACAGGAAGTGAACTTTACCAAATCAAAACATGGCAGTTTTCATCAAAAACATATTGAAAACTACAAACACGCGAGACAGAAGTGTACAATTTCTTCAGATTTAGACTTTATTTCAAACATTTGCATGTAAGTTTACAGTTTTACTTAAAATAACGATACGGATATAGGCCTTTAGACATCAATAACAGCAACCCTGTCCCAAAACAATAAATATTATCAATATTGATAAACGATGTACCCAGTAATTTACTGAGATTTATTATCTATGTATGCCTTCTATAGTATTTTTCTATCTATGTATACATATTTGACAGTTTGATACCAGCCTGTCTCATAGGATGTTGAATATTATTCTATTATTATTCTTTGTATCAAGTATCTCTTGCAAAGAGCAAATACACCGTGTAGCAGAGTTGCAATGTTGGTACAACATGCTTTTTTTAAATATGTAATAAAATTTAAACTAGTAAATTTTATGTTATTTTCTGAAAGTGTTATTAATTATCAGTTTTATAATAAATTATGTGGGAAGAAACCTTAAAAGTGTCCAAACAATTTAAAAACTTCCTTTTACTTACCATTGGGGTCAATTTTGTAGGTTTCTGGATTAATGAGATCAATGGGCACTCCCAAGTCTATCTCTGTTTGAAGTTCATACTTGTAAGATCGCTCTAGGGAAGTTGGATTGTACTGAACAAATCTATGAGACAGTAACAGCACAAGAATAAGCTTGTTGGCAAACAGAACATTTTTAAACACTGAATACTGCATTGATGCACAGATAATTTTCAGTTTAAAACATAGCACACATCTTTATTAATCAGAAACTTTTTTAATCTTATTTATTTTTTCCATAAAACAGAACCACACAGTTTGTGTTTTGAGCCTGTATTTACAACAAAATTTATTTTAATTTTTTTCACTTCAATCTGCAATAGACAAATATGTAAGCAATCAGAAGAATTACACATTAACTATTTTTTCAGAAATACCCTACTTTCACACATTCTTGAACCAATTTATCTTAGATTTGTATTTACCATAGTCCTACTGCAAAACAATGAAAATATCTGAAACACTTCAGTCCTTTTATTATGCTTATTATTAGGATACCTTTTGTAAGTTTAACATATTATCAAGTTAAACTACAGTACTTCTACTTCAGAAATATAAAAAATATACACTTTTTTGTAACAATTTGCACTTTATATTAAAGTTTTATTTTTGAGAAAACATTTTCACTCACCTGTTGCTTTCAAATGGGTAGGTTAAAAACTTTGGGTCAAATGGAATATCAGGAAGTGTGTTGTTATACTTTACTTTGCAAACCAGTTCAGATCTGAAAGTATATAAATTTAATATATGTTTCATATGTCATAAGGTGTAAACTAAAGACATTTTGCCTGCACTGGATATCCACTAAAATGCAATACATATCTATCTCTACACAATAAATTAGCATTCATTGGACTATTGGACATGACCATAACTTACAATCTACTCAAGTTTTTTGCCAAGTTACAATGCCAAGCAGTATAACTCTCCAGCCAGTACCTTCCAAATTTACTGAACAAGGTATAACCATTTTTAAACTGAAAGGAACAAATGCCACTTAAAAATTTTAAGGTACATAGCTGAGACTTATCATCCCAACTGGCAATCGCTCCAGTCAAACCACCTCTACCCCCATTTTTTTTTTGGTTACAAGTTAATTTTTGATAAACACTTAGTAATTCTAATAAATATTGTGAGAACTATATATACAGGAGCAAACAGAAAGATGGTATTTTTATAGTACTCTGCTCCATTTTGAAAATCTACCCAATGATGAGCGAGAAATTACAAGTAAAAAAATGCCACATTTTCAATACAAATTAGATAATAGTATAATTTAATAAAAACAGCCTTATAGGAAAATCTTGAGGTGTATTTTACTTTCGTCAGTACAAGTATCTCTTTTTCTCCACAAGAAAAGCAACCACTTCCAGAGATATTGGCACTTTTGTGATTAGATGGTTGTGTATGTTTATTGCCTTGATGGTAATTCATTAGAGGCAAGAAATAACAATAACAAATCAGTCTTTACTGCTGATTTTTATACATATTTAAAATAAACTTTCTGTAATATGCTTCGTTTTATCGGTAATACGTCGAAGTTACATCGGAACACGCTACCATTAATGCACACACTGTTTATGTACTGGATTAAGTGGCTAACATCTGGGGCGCGTTGTCACTGGTGGGCGACTTGACTGGACACCCAGAGGCAAATAACCGAAACCTCTTAATATCGCCCAAAATACCTGAATTTGAACGAAAAAATAAACAAAAAAAAAGCAACTAGCCTTCTTTCTCCAGTTCCTCTGTTACGTCTGTCATCTCGACTGGACGATGTCTGTACCGTCGGCGGCATTTTGCTAGCAAATATGTCTTTAAAGTTTACCTTCCTCGCTTCCTCTTTCCAAAATTTCGGTATCAGGTACGCATAAGTGAAAATTATCGGTCTATAAACATTCGGGGTCATGCGTTTTTCCACAAGTCTTTTACTTCACAAAATTATACGGAAGCCTATAAGGGTCATGTTAAAAAAATTAAGTTACTAAAAACAAGAACTCCTAAGTCGCAATTACGACTTATTATCTCATAATTACGACTTACACAAGTTGTAATTACGAGATACTAAGTTGTAATTATGAATTATGAATTTTTTTTTTGAATGAAAAACAACAAAATTGTCTTGCAATTATAACTTAAGACTGGGTCACATTGGGACGATTTTAAAACAACGATGGAGGTAGCTAATGCAGAATAAAGTTGACCAAACAATATTCCTTTATAACACTAATCTATGCTAGTACAGGGTGTGATGTTTGCTCAAAGCTAAAGCTCTAAGTTGGGCATGATCTCCCTTGGTGGTCAAGTGGGTCACACACTTGCCTGGTGCGCTGTTAATCTGGGTTCAAGCCTGAGTCAGGGAGATACATAGTGACTTGGATGATCACTATAAGGGAGGTCCCGTGTCATTGGGCCCTATCCCCAGAGGCACATAAAAGAACCTTGGAGACGATAATTAAGTCATCGACAAACCTCTGTCTCTCTATTTTAAATGTGAGTATGACCCTGAGCGGTTGATGTGGATGTTAAACAACTAAATATCTTTAACTAAGTTGGGCATGACTGACAGGACAAGTCAGCCTGGCTGACCATAAAATCTTTTGCTACATATACTCAAGGTTGGAAAGTTACTCTGACTTCAACCCAAGTAGCCAGTACAACCAGCCTATAGAACACTGACTAATAACATTCAATTAGAGCCAATGACATAAACTACACGGGCGACATCAATTTGGGACAGTTTTATCCTGTTTTTACATTTTTTTGCCACTTATCAAAATAAACGTATAGTTTCATGCATATTAATAAACAGAAGAGCACCAATATTTCATTGTGTGCTAATCAATTTTTCTTTTTCTATGTTTGTAAAAGCCGAAATTAGACAAAAACTGAAAAATATACCCAAAACAAAGGGTCATTGATTTGGGACACTTCTGGGAAACCCCCAAATTACAATCCACTAAATTGAGACCTTCACTTTCATTGGTTCCCAAATTTTTGTAAATAAAAGACAAACATCAGTGACTTGACTTTCATCGTGTATGAGCCATAGAAATTGTATAAAATAAGCCAGAAAAGACATTTATTATAAAAGTGCTTTATGGGAGATGAGAATTTTGGCCGCCATATTGGAATAGTATGGTATAGTCAACTAGAGTAGTAACATCCTTGTTTGCAATAACTATAAAATCACTCAAACTTAATTTTATGTCTCCAGATAGAAGATACAATAAAAAATGTTTGGTGATTATTGTTTTGGACTGACCTTGTACTTTGGTGATAACACAAGGATATTTTCCATTAGATGGATATGGAGAAGTATTTTCTTTTCTATAAATTGTTGCATATAAATGCTAAATGTACAGTACCAGTGGGATATAATCTCATGTATAAATGAGGTAATACTTCTATATTCATTGTTTATGCTGCCAAGTCAAACAGACAGTTTATTATCTCCAAATGTAAAAAGTGTCCCAAATTGATAACCGTCCCAAATCAATGCCACCCGTGTACTAGGGGCAATTTCACTAAAGGACTTAAACTAAGTCCCTTTATTGGCTAAGTCAGGGACTTAAATCTAAGACTTTGGTCTTAGCTAGGTCTGGGACTTAAAATGGATTTCACAAAGGTGACTTAGTTAAGTCCAAGCTTATCAAATAACCACAGTAGTTTTCTGTGTCATGTGACCTTTTATATCTATTCAAAATATAATATTGGTGCCATATATCCTTCATTTGATGTATTTTATCTAAGGATAAAGGCTGTTTTGAAATGGAAAACCTTGTTGTCACATATAAACTTCCCAAAGACCACTTTAGTGAGGTGTTCTGGGTAATTATATTTTATTTACAGCCATTTCAAATTTTGAAGTGGAGAAAAGTTTATGGCAGCCATATTTAAGTCCTCTTTACAAAATTTAAGTCCACTACCTCCCAGACTTAAAGTTAAGTCCACTGACTTAGCAATTTCATGGAATTAGCTGCTTTGTGAAATCCGCTAAGTCTAAGACCACAGACTTAACATTCTTTTGAAAAAATTTAAGACCAAAGTCTTAAATTTAAGTCTAAATCTGGACTTAAGTCCTTTAGTGAAATCGGCCCCTGGTAATACAGAGGAAATATTAAACATTTCCTTTGTCTATTTAAAAAGAATATTAATATATGGTTATAAGTAGTCAAATAAACAAGTAAATTTGATTTATCATGCACTGTACACCTTATTTAAACCAGTGTGAAACTTTTACCTAGATATAAAATCTTCCAGTTCACCTAATACAGTGCACCGTAAACTACATTTCTGCCGTACATGAAACAGGAATGGCTGCCCGTAAAGGTGGAAAGGCTATAAAAGCCGTTAAAAAGGCCATCGAACAAGTTGATTCTCCTCCTTTTCTGAGAACTAACATTCCTGCAGGAAAGGCCATGCCTGCTCCGCCTTTAGGACCACAGTTGGGAAGTGTAATGCAATTTTAAATGAATGTATCTTGTAATATCGCCCACTCTCAAGCGTTGCTTCACGACATGATGCGAGACTGGGTAGTGTTGACTTCATGACGTGATCGAGTGCGAAGTAACAAAATGACCTAATGAGCCCTACATAAGCATCTAGCGAATGCCATATTTTAACATCAGCGACCATTAATTTGAGAGAAAAAGAAATGTCTACTGCTCAGCCAGTGAAGTTCGTCACCCCAGTGAAGTTCGTCATCTGCATTTTATGACAATATTAAAGAGTTTCTACTGTCCAGTTACAACATATATGTATACCTTGCTGTCGAAAGAAGCTATTCCATTTATTTAAATCTGAATATTGCCTGTCCTTGTGCATTTTTATGGCAGGTGACGAACTTCACTGGGGTGACGAACTTCACTGGCTGAGCAGTACTGTACAGTACTGTTTCCCTGCATAAGTTGGCCGCAGTCATAAGTTGGCCGCCCTCACCACAGCTTCACAGGGCTTTAACATGAGTGGCCTACTACACTCTGAAACCATGTATTATTGTTAAACTTATTATATGCAACAGTTTTCATTGGTGTACAATAATCTATTTGTCTTTCTGGAGCCTGTAGATGAGCAGCCCTAATATAAAACGTTATGTGAGACGCGGACCTCCGCTGACATAACGTTAGTATGCGGTAACACAAATTTACTAACGGCCTACATTAGGGCTGGTAGATGAGCTGTGGCCAACTTGTGCAGGGTAGCAGTAGCTGATGTACTACAGTATGGGTTTTCGATATATTCAGGTTTTCGATCATTTAAACAACGAAGTGACTCCTGTCACGGTATCGTGGTTTGGGGTTTTCGTCTAAAGCCACGGCACCGCAAATGATACCATCAATTCGCACAAATAAAACACATTAGGAAACCCCCACAGAGTATCGTGACATCATGAATATTAATAAGTAGTCCACAAATTTGTTGCCATCTTATTTTGTCATTGAGAATTTAAAATCTTCCTTGTAGCACATCTGTACAAAAAATGACTGTGTCTGTCTTGCTGTAAAGATGTAGTTGTATTAGTACTGAAGTATATTGTTGTTATATTATTTTGTAATAGAGAAATCAATATATACCTTCTTTGTAACACCTACACAAAAAAAATGAAAAAAAAAAAAAAGTAGTCCACAAATTTTGATCTTCAAGTAATGTATTGTTAAAAATGCCATGGAATCATCAGATATTCTCAACACATATATAAATATTCATGGGCTGTGTAGTCCATCTAGCATTTGATCTTAAAGCAGAAAATATTGTTGAGAAACCACCATGGAAATCTGTGACCTCATGAATATTAATGTACTGTCCGTGAATATTGATCAAGTCTACATACATTGTTGGGAAACCCCACGGAATTCCATGACCTCATGTATACGTATATTCTACACAATTGTCAAGCAAATGTACCGCCAATAAATTAGCTGAGTTGTCAAAACTCGTTGATTTTTAGTGCGATGCCGTGACTTTGACTTTGGACAAAAACTTCAAACCACGATGCCATGACAGGAGTCACTTCGTTTAAACAATAAGCTCACAGTCTCGTTTTTTGGATGACGTGTTATAATATTGTGGGCAAAAGTCGATGCAACACAAAGTATGATGTAACAGTTGGTTTAGAATGAATATGCAATCACACTGAACCAGAGACTTCGTGGATTTAATTTTGTTATTATATCTGATCATTTTGGTTGTGTTTGTTTTGATACTCATCATTGTCTGTTTATGTTATCATATCGAAAACCCATAATTTCTGGTCATGCAGCTGGTGAATTTCGTTACCTGGCATGACAAGGCTCAAGGACAAGCAATTGTCACATTTAGGTGAATAGAATAGCTGTTTTTTTTAATAGCAAGGCATAATCATATTCTAAAAGTTTACAGGAAACAAGTTTTAAAATTGTGGCAAAATACAAGTGACGAACTTAATTCACTGGGGTGACAAACTTTACTGGCTGACCAGTAGAGATTTGTAAATAATTATAAAGTGATAACAACCAAAGTCTGATTTTGTAAAAGGTTCTTAGCATTTCAAATCATTTCATATGATTTGGCCAATCAGAAAGAAATTAGTACTTTTTAACCTGTACAATAACCTCGTATTTGATTTATAAGATGACCCAGTGAGCCCATAGTCGAGCTACCTTCGCATCTTGGTGATTTGCAAGTTTTGACGTTTTGTTCACAGGCTTATTTCACTTCAAAATAATTTGTTTTGCAGCGATTCAAAGTTCTTTTGTAAAACTATAAAATCAAAGCACCATTTTATCATTGACCAAATTAAAGTAGATGCTTTGCATCATATAATTTTGATGTGCTGGGTCATCTTATCAATAGAGTGAGACTGGTTAGGTTTTTTCCCCTGTACTAGTAGTAGGTCATATGCTCACTGGATGATCCTATAAGTTGACTGGGAGTTGTTGGGTTCTTTCCTGCAATAGATTATGCATTCCTTGGGTCATCATGTAAATTGATTGGGACTGGCTAAGTATCTGTCATGTAAACTGGTGAGCAGTGATGATAAATAAAACTTAAAATTTTATACTTTTGACTGCTAGGTATATTTATTTGAAACCAGTCATTTGATTTCTACACCATAATTTTGATTAAGAAGAATTGACAGTGAGCCCCAGATCTCGGTGTCTTTATTTTTTTCTTCTTCTTCTCTTCTTTGCTCAAAATAGTTTTGCCGAGTGTTTGTACCAAGATAGTGTTAAATAAGTTCCCTGTGAAAAAATATTTAACTGTGGATATAAGTGAATCTTTTCTTGTTGGTAAATGCTTCTTCAAGAATTATTTATTGTAAGCATTGATAACATACTAAATGTTAAAAGTATATAAGTATTCTTCCCACATATAGTGCAATAATGTCTGTGCCTGTGCACATAGAAGGAGGTTATAGGGAACTTCTGTAACATAAACTTGCTTCATGGGACAGCAGTTTTGCTTCCTTGGCAGACACCATGGGTATATTTTGTCGGCTCCAGTGTTATAAATTTGCAAGTCTTCTGCAAGGGTAAATCAGTGTGGACAACCAATGCAGTTGACACACCTTGCTTCTTTGCAAGGTCAAGGACAGATGCTAATGTTTGCACATATAATGAGCATTCATGGTCTTTCTTGTGTTCGGTATGGAAATTGATTATAATAAAGTTTGTCAAGATATGCACCTCACAAACATTTGATTATGTGTTGAGTGATATCTTGATGTTACTGCTGGGCATATTTAGAATATGTCTCTTTTAACTTAACATTTCAGCAAGCATATATACATGATTTACTTTCAGAGAAATGTGCAAATAGGACAGTTTTGCAAAGATTTTAATGAAAAGACAAAAGATATAAAGCCAGGAACACCACTGCCATGCAGGATTAAAATAAATGTATGTATATGATGTATCATATCCAGTTTTTATTGTGTTACTGCGCTTGATTATTCCCCATCAGTAATAAATTTGGCAAATGCTTGCTTTACCAGGATCTTGTACAGTGAAATGTTGCATTTCTAAATCCAAAAAGGATTATTCAGTGTATTGTTTTCACTGAATGGGTGGGCGGGCGGATGGCGGGAAAAAGTTTGTCCCGGCTGTATCTCAGAAACTATAAGGTGTAGGAAGTTGATACTTGGTACTAGTTGGTAGGGACATTGGTTAGGAGGTGTAGGTTTGCAACTTCATGGTCTGACCTTGATTTTACCTTGCCGTAGTGACCTTGACCTATAAAATCTTGTCCAGGCTATATCTCGGAAACGTAAGATGTAGGAAGTTGATACTTGGTAGGCACATTGGTTAGGGGTTGTAGGTGTGCAACATCATTGTGTGACCTTGATTTGACCTTACAGTAGTGACCTTGACCTATAAAATCTAGTGAGTGGAATCGCCTCAATTTTCACGGTCAATTATTCGTCCAATTTTCCGACCGATGATCGACCCTTAATCGACTTTTTTACTCCACTGTAAGAAAATATATTATGAAAGACTTTCCGGGATGAAGTATTTGTCAATCCGTAAGAATAACGGTGTTTCCGACATTTAGAACCTACCAAAAGCACTCACTTCCGGTAAATATGGCGGTAGACATAAACAAACCCAAATTCGTGACAAATCTCATTATTTATCAAAGGAAAGTGAAGGAAATAGCTTAAAATATAAAAAACACGTGGATATTGAGACACATAAGGAAGGGTAAGATTTAATCGATTTCTAGAAGTTGTCAGTGACCGAACGCGATTGTACCATAATGCCAACGATTAATCGAACGTTGGTCTAATCGTCCCATCACTAATAAAATCTTGTCCGGGCTATATCTCAGAAACCGTAAGGTTTAGGAAGTTGATACTTGGTAGGGACATTGGTTAGGGGGTGACCTTGATTTGACCTTGCCGCAGTGACCTTGAGTTTGAAAATCTTGAATTGTCTTCTTTAAGTACTTTATCTTTACATACATTTTCTTTCTCTTAGATATTATTTTCTCTACTTAAACATTATTTGGACCTTTATATAAGTGACACTGCACTGAAAGTATCCCGGTCCTTCTACTGTTTCACTACTTCTATATGTCATGGTGTTGAAAACCATTTCCCCAGGCTGTGGGGTATGGGCATCTCTGGTGCTATTTTTAGAGTTATGACTACTTTAGCATAAAATTTACTACACATTCCCATCTAATTCGAATCAGGTGCCCCATGAGTGTTACATTCTTTACTGTAATTTACAGCAATATGTGTTAGCATTACACCCTTTGTCTTGAATAAGAGTCATGTTACATTATGCAGTTTGTGTTCTGCAATAAATGGCGAGGTAATGTTATTGTAATGTCTTTTAATCATTTCTCAAAATGTTTAGACATGTACCATCTTTTTGTTTGTAACGACAGCCAGATAGAAGTTATAACATAACAATTCATCAGCCTCCAGTGTCATGGTTTCTGAGGAAAGCCGCAGGAATAAAGAAGGGAGGAGCTAAACCAGGTAAACTTTTGTTTGGCCAATATTTGTCAGAACGTTGTGGATAGAAGATGACCACTCATCATGAATGATTGTTTTATTAGACTGTTTTGTCTCATATCTGCAGAGAAATAAAAAGCCGGAGAAAAAGCCAATGTCTGGTCTTTGATTGGTCTTGCAGTCACGAGATATAAGTATTTCCCTTGAATATGAACTTTCAATTCACAGTCCCTAGCCAAATCTAACAGTGCTGGTGAGGTTCTTTTTCCAGTTTGGCTTCTCACCTTCTTTGACAAACTTAAGGAGTATGCTTTCTTCACTTTTCTTGCTTCCTAACTTTCAGTCAATGGCTGAGGTTAACTGTAGCAATACTGTTGCGTCTCATTTTATTATGTTGTTTGTAACAAGTCATATACAGACCAAAGGGAGAATTTGGTTCTAAGTGGCTCCGTCTTTGACGATTCACTCCAGGATATGTTTTTCAGTGCACTTTCATCCCATTTTTTCCATGTACTCTGGATATCAAGCTGACCGCTTTTGTATGGCAATGTTGTTTGGTTTTCCTTATCTCTTCTATCAGCATATCTGTTTCACTTTTTGTCCTGCTTAATTTTACCATTATTGTTTGCCATCCTGTTTTCCAACACACACTATGCCAACTATCTCCCTATGTTCCAATCTTTTTTTTTTCATTTGTCCTATTACCTCTGAGACATCCCATTTTCTCCCTGTATTCATGCTGCTACCTGCCTGGCTTACTATATTGTCAATCAACTTCTTTGGTAGTGCTAACTCTGTGTCATTTAATTTTAAATAGAGTGCTACATTGGCGAATGATGGGGTACTCCAAGGCACTTGTGCAGCCTATTACTCATCTTGCTTTCCATCTTTTCCACAGTTGTTAGTTGGATATCATACACCATATTAAGTGGTCAGAATATGCGGGGCAGTATAAAGTCAGGATGAAATGGTAGTGCCAATATCACAGTATTGAAACTATTTTACTGAAATACTGAAAGAAATTGTAATGCGGGCATGGTAATTATCAGTGCATAAAATGGTGGAACAACTTCAGATATTACCACCAAAGAATATAAATATGAAAAAAAAAATCTAACCTTTCTCCAATATTTTTGCACATATTGAACTTTTTTTGACTTTAATAAGATTGTTTTCTTTTCACTGACTCTGCTTTCTGTTAGCGGGTCTATTCATTTGGGACAACACCGAAGCACAACTTCATCAGGAATTGAAAGAAGTTTTGCATTAGCTCGATACCAATAAGGAAAATGTTGTACAAAAAAAATTTCATCACAAACGAAACTGTAGTATTTTTGCTGAGAGCTATACTCAGGGATAATAAAATTGTATACCTCTGTTTTCCTGTATGACTTTTGCACTGGGGAGCAAAAATCCCTGTAGTTTTTTGACAGACAATTTTGATGACGACCCAAGACTTACAAAACATTAGCGGCAAATATAATTATGTTTAATAATTCAAAGTTACTGGTTCTATGCCTTTTAGGAACCAACACCTAGTCAACATGTTACTTTAGTCTCTCTCTTGTAGGTCAAATTGTTTACTTCCTTAACAAAACAAGCATTATTCTACTATACACTGCTAACACACACACCCCCCACCCAAAAACTTAAATTTTATCATCTATTCTCTGTATTGAAATGTTTGTTAAATATAGCTATGTCTGGTTAACTATGTCTAGTACTTTTTGTATCCCAGAGGGGTGGGACTTTACTGTATATTGTACTGTATTCCTACCACACAGGAAAAGAAGTGGCAGGAAAAGTTACCCTCAAACATGTGTATGAGATAGCAAAGATCAAGAGCCAAGACCCTGTGTGGGAGTGTGTGGACTTGAAACATGTGTGCGAGTCTGTGATTTGCAGTGCACACAGCATTGGGATTGAGGTCGTCAAGGGGGATCTGGATCCTGTGGAATATGGGGAGTTCTTGAAAGAAAGGAAGAGAATTGTGGAAGAAGAAGAAGCTGCATTGTTAGAAGCCAAACAAGCAAAGTTATTGAGAGTCACTTAGCCCTTGAATAAAACAAGTAGATTTTGGTATACATAAATTAATCTGTAACAAAAGTGGTTGCTGAAGATACATCAGAATGAACAAGTTTTCTTTTGTGATCTGAAGGTTGAGTTGTTGGAGTTGTTATATTCAAACTCTACCTCACAGAATTACCACAACATAGCTTTCAGTGGCTGAACAGTAACGTAACACTGGGTTATCTGTTGTAATAATGTTCAATCTTGTTTAAAAATTCTGCAATGTATCTTTCAAAATGATTTGGTATGATAAAATGTTGGACAATGGATGCTCTTGTGGTGATGTGCCTGCCATGTAAAACACACAACTTGTAGTCATGGTACTGAGAAGTACATTGACTAGAAATAGCCTAACGGTTTAAATAATTTGTTAAGATAACTGTCAATTAGTGGTGTGATTGCCATCTAAAATGGCAGATCGAGCATCACCTTTTAGAAGCGAGTTGAACTCGGGTTAAACTCGAGTAATTTTCGGGATAAAGTATTTCGTTTGTTAGCCAATAACGTGGGAAAATATTTTACATAGCCATACATGAGCCAAAACTTTGACCTGGAAATGGCTTTCGCGATATAATTTATGTTAAATCTTCATTGATTTTAGCCAGAATAAAGTAAAAATGGAATATATTTTGGAAAATTTCGGATATATATGTTGTTTTGAATCTTTTGATGAAGTATCAGCCTTAGATGGTGAAAATATTGACATTTTCAAATACTCGAGTTTCATTTGCGCAGATTGATGCTACCCCTAATTATCGCCCATCGAGTTAAAACTCGAGTTTCAGTCAACTCGTCCCAGCACTACTGTCAATGTTGCAGTATATTGTTTAAATTGTTGTCCTTTCCATTTGTAACTTAAATATTCAGTATTGGAGTGTTTGCAGTTTCTGTGTTTTACACATCATCAGCAGGGATGAACTGTAAGCAAAACCATTTGGTTTAATTTAGAGTGCAATTTAACAACCCTGATATTGCATAACTTTCAGTCTTTCAAGTTGAAGTAAATCAATTGGGCCCAGATTACACAGTTTTTCTGGACAAAAATTTATCACATCTAAAAATTGGAAAAATAATGGCTTCATCTGTTCATGTTTGATGAAGGCAAATAGCATTTTGAATAGGTTAGGTTAAAAGTCATACTTGTTGCAACCTAAACATCTGTATGCAAAATACTATTATGGTATCCACTTTTATTGATATGAATAAAAAAGTTTTCACTCTTAAAAATTTTTCTTTCTTAGTTCTCTAAACGTTCCTTTTGCAAAAGTGTATCCTGCTCCTGATGCAACAGTTGTGACAGCAGTGGCATACCTGAAACAAAGAAGATTATGGTACAAGGTTTAATGGTGTACAAAGGCCCGTATTGTTACCATTTTTTCCAACTATCTTCTATCACTGTAAAGTACTTTGTTCAAAGTACCTTCCTACTTGGTGTAAATTTGCTCCATCTGAGAAGAGTTTTACAGTTATTTTAAATTTAGGGATATAAGATCAAATGTTTATTAGGAGTAGGAATATCAATAAGAGAAGGAAGCTATATTTATTTTTTAAAATCATCTGAATCAAACTACTTCCTTCACATGTTTACTTCAACTCATTAATGTACCACTTGGTGGATGAATTATTGGGCAGTTCTTTTAAATTGGGTTGACCCATTCAAATGAATCAATTGAACATAATCTTTTTTTTTCTCTGCGGATAAATATCCCAAGTGTGTCACACAATTATTTTCTGCACATTTCAATGATTAAAATGGCGATTTTTCTACAATTTGCTCTTTTGCTTACATTTACCACCATGTTTGCAGGAAGTGGTTATATTATTGTTGAAAGTTTACAAACTACTAAAGTTTGTCTGGAAGCTGGATATGGAATAGCTGGCCCTGGTATCCAGAGTATTTTAATAAAATACCGTGGCAACTCTTTACAGTTTGTATCTTAAGTGTCAACATATATAAGTGAAGGAAAACTATAAAATTACTCCGTACCTTGTAGAAATGTTGAAAATCACAAATATAATCAAAGATTTGAAACATAGCTACAGCTGTGTTTAATCATTTCTGACCGTGAATGTAATATACTGCAAAAATCATATCTGCACTTGACTGTTTCCCCATATATTGCCTATCAAATCGGGACTCAAGTTAGACTGTTTCCCCATATATCGTCCACCGAATCAGGACTGGAGTTATTATCCCATCACTAGCTAGCATCATCTGTAAATGACATCTGTTTGGATCCGTTGGTCATACAAATACTTTTTCTGTATACTCAAGAAATGCATATGATATTTTTGAAAGAGTTTGGCTCTTCTAAGTGGAATTCTACTGTAGCAAGATTTAATGGTTCTTACCATAGAAACTGCAAAAGTGGATGATTTACAAAGTCAAACACTGGTGCTGTGAGACTAACTGCCACAAGAAATAACTGTAGAGCTGTGTTTAACTGAAAGATATAAAATAAATAAAGCTTCACCATGATATTGTAACAGGTATTATGCATTAACAATGTTGCGAACTGATGTTACTGTTTGAACCTCTAAATTTTCTAACTTCAAAGACGATGCCAACAGATTAGGTGTATCTATTTGGAATACCTAAGTAAAGTGGAACAGTGCCCTTGCATAACCATAGAAAAGTTGAATTTACTCGCCCGTGAGTTGTTTTGACATTCTAAACCCCAGGACCAATATGAACAAATAATGGATAAAGCTTGATTTTAAAACAGATTTATCTGCCTAATACTTTTTTTTTTTTCACATGAATTATTTTCAAAGCTATTTAAATTTTTATTTAACTAAATGTGTTAACAGCAACCACAATATTTGCTTTATCAGTAATTCCAGTTGATTACTCCTACGACATTGACACCTAGGCAAGGTACAGTTGTTACAATAGAGATTTTCGGCCCCATATCCAGCACCTCAATGCAACCCTCAAGCTGAAAGAAGAGTGCTGCCCCTACACCACCAAGTCCCCAGATTCTTTATTTCTGATTGATATATTTATTTGTAAATAAGACTAAGTTCTCATACCTTACTGATGAACAAAGGCTTGAGTTCTGCAGATGCTTTTGTTGCATTAAAATACTGTGACAACGTCCTCTGTAAAAATAAACCATAAAATAGCAACGGAGATGCCGGTACCCCACAACCTGGGGAAATAGTTTTCAACACCATGAGATACAGAAGAAATGAAAAAGTTCAAAGATCAGGAGATTTACAGGGTAAACAGTGTCAGCTTTGTCAGGTCAAAATGATATTTAGGTACAGTAAATAATGTTTAAGAGAGAAAAAATGTTTGTAAAGATAAAATATTAAAATGACAACGCAACAGCAAGATGACCGCATTAATCAGTGAACTAAAATATAAATCTGTAAATTTATTACATGAAGTATAGCTGCCAATGGAAATAGCACTATCAGAATCAGCTGTAGCAATCCATATCTTTCTGACAAGAGAAATGTGTCTCAAATATGGAAGGTCAACACACTTTAGCAGAGCCAAGGTTAAAGGTCCCACCATTATGATGTACACCTACAGCCCCCAACTACTGTCCCTACATGTTAAAGTTTTTGCCTGCACAAACTTTTAAATGGCAAGGTCACTAATGCAAGGTCAAAGGCCAAATGAAGGTCACACCATGATGTTGCACACCTACACCCAATAACCTATCTCCCTATCAAGTGTCAACTTCCTACACCTTACAGTTTTTATGTCGTCACTCTGCGGTGTGGGCGTCCGCGTGAACAACTTCTCCTCCAAAACTACAAGGCCTAGAGACATGCTGTTTTTTTTAAAAGATACCTTATCTATCGAGGATGAAAAATTGTTCAAGGCATGCAAATCTGTCTGTTTGTTTGCTAGAGACATTACAAGGGGGGTACCCCCACCAAAAGTGTGAAAATTTCAACACTTTATCACAATTTTCTCAGTGACTATTGCAGGGATTTCTCTCATATCTTGCATATATGTACTAGGCCAGAGGTAGATTCTCTTGTGTGAGTATGAGACCTGGATCTGTCTTAATTTTTTTTTAAATAAATTTTTTAATAATTTTTAATGCATTAAAATTCATGAAATCATGCACTAAATCACTTATAACTTGAAAAGTATTGGATTTAGAGCATTTTGTAAAAATATGTTATTCAGCTACTTTTTTCATAGCTACAACATGGTGAGTAACTTGGGTGTCTGTCCCAATAGCTAAGTGAGTAATAGCTACTTTTGGGCTTTTCAGTAACTTCCATCATGAGTAAAATCACTTTTAACTTGAAAACTATTGCATTTAGAGAATTTTGTATAAATATGTTATTCAGCTACTTTTGGGTCAGCTATAACATAGTAAAATTTCAGACCTGTAGCTCATGGCATAGCTGAGTAATGGCTACTTTTAGGTTATCACTGTTGAGTAAATCACTTATAACTTGAAAACTATTGCATTTAGAGTATTTTGTTTCAATATGTTATTCACCTATTTTTGGGTCAGCTATAACATAGTGAAGTTCGAGACCTGTGGCTCTTTGTATAGCTGAGTTATAGCTACTTTTAGGTTATCACTGTTGAGTAAATCACGTATAACTTGAAAACTATTGCATTTAGAGTATTTTGTTATGTCCACCCCCCTGGGGGGTGGATATATTATTTTTGCTTTTTGCGCCGTCCGATGTCCGGCGTCCGATGTCCGGCGTCACGCATGGTTTCCGCTCATTTAAAGGAAAAGTATTAGAGCTATTGTCACCAAATTTGGTATGCAGGCTTATTGGGTCAGTAGCTTGCTTGGGATTGCTTTTGGCTGTTGTACCTCTTTTGCTCACTGAGTAATACTTAAGTACAGCTATTTTCAGTACCCATTGGTTTCCGTGCATTTAAGCCAAAATATTTTACTACAATTTTGAATACAAGATTGTTATGTCCATAGCTCGCTTGGTATTGCATTTGGGACTGATAGCTTTGTCAGTACATGAGTAATAGCCATTTAGGTACTTCATTGTGTATTTTCAGTACTACTTTTGAGTAATTTGCTAATATCTCAGAAACCGTAAGAGATAGAGCGATTTCGACAGAATTTTTGACCCACAGGGTATCTAAGGAATGCAATCTATGCAATTTTCCAAAAATTTTCCCCTCCCCAAAAATGGCGGCCATTTTGAATTTTCGAATTTTTGCCAAAAATGGCAAAACACTAATTTGCTTCTATCTCCTTAACCGTGCGAGATAGAGCGATTTCGTCGAAATTTTCGACCCACAGGGTGTCTAAGGAGTGCAGTCTTTGCAATTTTCCAAAAATTTTCCCCTCCCCAAAAATGGCGGCCATTTTGAATTTTCGAATTTTTGCCAAAACTGGCAAAACACAAATTTGCTTCTATCTCCTTAACCGTGCGAGATAGAGCGATTTCGTCGAAATTTTCGACCCACAGGGTATCTGAGCATTGTACTCTTTCTAATTTTTAAAAAATTTTCCCCTCCCCAAAAATGGCGGCCATTTTGAATTTTCGAATTTTTGCCAAAAATGGCAAAACACTAATTTGCTTCTATCTCCTTAACCGTGCGAGATAGAGCGATTTCGTCGAAATTTTCGACCCACAGGGTGTCTAAGGAGTGCAGTCTTTGCAATTTTCCAAAAATTTTCCCCTCCCCAAAAATGGCGGCCATTTTGAATTTTCGAATTTTTGCCAAAACTGGCAAAACACAAATTTGCTTCTATCTCCTTAACCGTGCGAGATAGAGCGATTTCGTCGAAATTTTCGACCCACAGGGTATCTAAGGAATGTAATCTTTGCAATTTTCCAAAAATTTTCCCCTCCCCAAAAATGGCGGCCATTTTGAATTTTTGCCAAAACTGGCAAAACACAATTTTATTGCGTTAATACATCTTACCTAGTGGACAGATGCATTTGTCCGGCGCCTTGCCGGTCACGCCAAACGTTAGAAAAAAACGTCCTGAGCTGGGCTCTGGCCGGGACCGGTAGCGTCCTGTTCACTCGCCAGGTGGCTGTATAGTCTCCCTGCCGGTGTACTGCGCACGCGCAGCGCATGCGCTCTTCCTCTTTTTGTTTGGCGCGTGAAGAACGCTTGGGATTTAAGAGAAACTTTTAAAAAATTAATTTATATACTCTTCTCAAGCTTATTGCTTCAAATATTTGTGTTAGTTGTGTGTAACAAGTGTCATGGCATCTCCGGGGGATAAGAAGGGACAAAGAAGGGGTTCCTGTGGCCATGTTATGGCTCTTTTCGACTTGCATGAAAAATGTGCGCGGTGCCGCGAAAAGCTTATAGGGGAAGACAATTGTGTGAAGGACAAGCAGTGTAAGATTTGTGATGGCTTTACTCCGGCTCAGAAGGAAATGTTGTCTACTCCAATTTATAAAATTAGAAGAGACAAGAAAGCAGGAACATTAGTTTCCCCTAAAGAAGTTACAGTTTTACAGCCGGTTGAAGGTATGGATAATGAACCAACTTTTCAATCTCCTTCTGTCCAGCAGGCTCAGTCTTCTGTTATTCCCCCTGCTACTCCACCTTCTTCATCTCAACAACCGACTAGTTTTGTTACCTCAGACCAGTTAACAGCCATTGCAGATAAATGGTCAGAGCAATTTGCTAGGATGGAGGCACTTCTTTCTAGAGGTAACGTGTTTTCCACCCTTGTATCTTCATTCAAGCCGGTCGACACTCAGAATCTCATTTCTGATAACCCCTTCTTAGCTCCAGCTACCCGTCCCACCGGTCCGGTGAAGGTACCGGTAGCTGTTGAGGCTCCAAGTGCTGCTACCCCGGTAGATGCCAAGGATAAGAAGAAATCTCACAAATCCAGAAAAGACAAACATTCTGATAAAAGTGACCTCAAATCTTCTTCTAAATCTAAGAGCACCAAAGATTTTTCCAAACCGGAGAAAAGACGTGACCGGTCACCTACACCGGTGTCAAGGTCTAAAACTAAAGCTCCTTCTTCTTCCCCTTTGCCTGGTGCCAGCTCCGGACCGGAGTCTGCTCATCAGTCAGTTGCTCCTAAAGGGGACAGGTCTAGCCAGAGTCAGGATTTAAAACAGTCATCCGGTTCACTCTTCCAGTCTGCATCTTCCACTCCACGGGCTCCACCGGAACAGGATACCAGTCTTGATATCACCGGTGCCGGTGCCTGTGCTTTTCCTCAAGAACATTATGAACAAGTATCTGACGATGATTTAGACCGGTCTGCTTCCGGTTCCGGTTCTGAGGACGGTCATTTTTCTGATGTGGCGGACCCACCGGAGCAGACTGAAGATATGTCTTACAGGGAGACGGTACGTTCTGTGAGAGCGTTTATGGGTTGGCACCACATTCCGGCTTTTGAAACACTTTTCAGAACTGGACAAATCAAATAACCCGTGGAAAGGGAAGAATCCCAGAAAACCCACACGTATCTCAGTGGCCATGCCCCCAGACGACTGGTTGTGCCAGAAGTTGGAAAGGTTGAATCTCACGGTCGCAGAGGGTTACCCATCTCGTTCACAAGATTCTGCAGGTTTGCGACGTGACCAGTTCATCAAGGTGCCTAAGTCGCAAGAGAAATGGTACAAAATGCACTTGATTAAAACTGACGGACCACATCGTCCTGGTCGTTCTGTTTTCAACTGGAGAAACACTGAGGCCAAGGTTAATTCTCAGTTCCCAAGGATAACTCGTGCCTCTGCTTACCCGTCCACAGGCCCTCCCTCCAGGCCTATTGCCCAAGAATCCCTGCGCAGGTGGGAACGTGCCGCACGTGAAGACAGTTATATAGTTAATCATGCGGCAGGCTTCAGTCGCTGTTCCACTGAACTTCAGGAGAAGATGTCACAAAACATCTCTTTGTTATCCTCTCGTCTTGGCAAGGGAAAGTGTTCGCAGGAAGTGGCCAATGCTTTGAATGACCTGCGTGACCTCATGGCCTTTCATCAAAAGGTGTCTGTGGCCATGGGCACGTCTCTTCAGCATTTGGCGGACAGTTTGTTTGTGAATATGGCCAACCTGGTTCTCTTAAGGACAGACTCGTATCTTGATTTTGTGAAACAGGGCGTCAAACAGGATACCATGAACTTGCTAAGGAACGCCCCCTTGTTCGGATATGGTCTCTTTCCTGATGCAGCCATCATGTCTGCGGAGCAAGATATCCAAAAATTTGAAAGCGTTGCTCAGAGGCCCGGACCGGGTGCTACTCAGCACGCAACTTGGAAGGGTACGCAAAGATATAAGCCTTACGACCGTAAGGATAGGAAACAAACATCTTCCACTGACCAATCCTCTCAACAGCAGAGTCAGCCATGGAGACAGTTTGGCCGCAATAGATCCAGAGGAAGGGGACGTGGCCGGGGTTCTAACCCCCGTTTTTCTAAAGGGCAGTCTTTTAAGCCATATAAATGACAATTATCTAGGTGGTCCAACAGTAAAGTTAGTACATCAGGTTCAGTTGGACCCTCAGTGTCAGGACAAAAGTGTGTCTTCAAACATAAACTTGGACAAAATTCAGACTGTAAACAAAGTTCCATTGTTACCCGAGAGTCCTCGGGCTGTGTATTGTCCTGTTGTCAGTCCTGTTCGTTCTGTTCTTTCACACGGGCATCTACAAAAGAAAGGAGTAAGCCCCGGCAATTGTCTGAACAAAATAAAGTCTGTCAAAAGTGTTTTTTGTGTAGATCCTTGTGTTTTTGCCCCTGTTGTGCCCAGTGTCCCCAGTGCTGTCTCCGAACACAATGTAGGGGGCAGACTTCAGGAGTTTTGGCAAGTTTGGCAAGCCATGGGTTCAAATCCCCGGGTAGTCTCTATCCTAAAAAGGGGTTACACTTTGCCTTTCAAACAAAGACCAGTTCTAACCAGGTTCCCAGTGGTTCAAAGTGGTTATGCAAACCCGTCCAAAAACATGCATCTCAAAGAGGCTCTTGTAAGCCTCATGCGAAAGTTGGTAGTCGAAAAGGTGGTGGTCAAGTCGTCCCTGGCTTTTTACAATCGCCTGTTCCTGGTTCCCAAACCAAATGGCAAATGGAGACCCATCTTGGACCTAAGTCGTTTGAATCTCTTTCTCAACACCGGAACATTCAAGATGGAAACTCCGGAAACAATCCGCTTATCCTTGAAGGCGGGGGAATGGGTCACTTCGCTGGACTTCAGCGACGCTTACTTCCACATCCCCATAGCCCCAAGATCAAGAAAGTATCTCAGGTTCTTCCTTTTTCATCAAACTTTCCAGTTCACAGCCCTGCCATTCGGACTGGCCACAGCTCCCCTGGAGTTTACCAAGGTGGTCAAGGAAGTGAAACTTATGGCTCAAGCGAAGGGTATCAGGATCCACCAGTACCTAGACGACTGGTTACTGAGAGCCCCTTCCCCGGAGATCTGCCTACAACATACCCAGACCCTCTTGGCCCTATGTCGGCAGTTAGGATGGGTAGTAAATATGACCAAGTCAGAGTTAGTTCCCAAACAGGTCTTCAATTTCGTAGGCTACCGGTTCGACCTGATCACCGGCCGGGTTCTACCCACTCAGGACAGGTGGGAAGCCCTTCAGGAAAAATTGAGGTTCATGAAAGACCGTCACCAGTGTACGGTTCGACAGTTCATGTCCTTGATAGGTCTCCTGACGGCCACCGAGAAACAAGTGTGTGCAGGTCGCCTTCATATGAGGCCCATTCAGTGGCACTTGAAGAGACATTGGCATGTCCCGGAAGTTCTAGAGAAAGTTATTCCCATCCCCCAGTCGCTCCATCCCCATTTGGACTGGTGGTTGGATGAGACCAATGTGCTGAAAGGTCAACCCCTGCACCCTCTTCAGCATGCCGTTCA
The DNA here is from genome assembly GCA_964017235.1 of Sabellastarte sp. h YS-2021. NCBI lineage: Eukaryota > Metazoa > Annelida > Polychaeta > Sabellida > Sabellidae > Sabellastarte > Sabellastarte sp. h YS-2021. Next base: position 88,717,968 of record OZ024928.1, read on the forward strand.
ACTATTTACAGACGCCTCAAACGAAGGTTGGGGCGCACACTTAGGAGACTTCACTGCAAGAGGCGTTTGGTCCCCCCTCGAAGGCCGCCTTCATATAAATTTTCTCGAGATGAAAGCGGTCCTTCTGGCCTTACGACAGTTAGAGCATCTGTGCAAGGGTCAGATTGTTCTTGTGGCAACAGACAATACCACAGTGGTCTCTTACATAAACAAACAGGGGGGTATGAGGTCAGGCTCTCTCTGTGCCCTCCTTTGGAGACTCCTGTCCTGGTGCCATCACAGAGGCATAACGTTAAGGGCAAGGCACATTCCGGGTCGGTTAAATGTGATAGCCGACAAGCTTTCTCGGCACAATCAAGTGATTCAGACCGAATGGGCTCTCTCCCCTCAGGTTTTCAGTCAGTTGTGTTCCAGGTGGCCCCCACCGCTAGTGGACTTGTTTGCGACCAGGTTCAATCACAAACTGCCCCGGTTTGTGTCACCGGTCCCGGATCAGGCAGCCTGGGCGGTAGATGCCCTGAGCTTGTCCTGGGAGCGTCTGAACGCTTATGCATTCCCTCCAGTCTCCCTGCTCCCTCAGGTAGTTTCAAAGATAAGGGATCAGGGTTGTCACAGAATGATTCTGATTGCCCCGGGTTGGCCAAACATGCCTTGGTTTTGGGACCTGGTGGACCTATCCGTTCAGATCCCCTTCACCCTCCCTCTAACAAGGGACCTAGTGACTCAGCCTTTCAATGGGCTAGTTCACCGGAACCTTCCGAATCTGAATCTTCATGCTTGGCTCCTAGAAGCTCTACCATCAGGAAACACGGCTTCTCTGAAGAGGTGGCAGCAAGAATTGAGGCTCCTCAGAGGGGTTCAACCAGAGCCGTGTACAAGTCAAAGTGGACCATATTTGTCAAGTGGTGTAAATCGAACAAGGTGGACTTCAGGTCGCCCTCTGTAAATCAGATTGCGGATTTTCTCCTTTACCTCTTTAAGGAAAGAAATCTGCAACCCAGCACCATCGATGGTTATAGGACAGCCATTGCAGATATGGTGGGTAATGACAAGCTCCATATAAGCTCAGATGAAAACCTTACCCGCCTGTTAGACAGTTTTCATAGGGACAAACCGAAAGGTAGAAGAGGGGTCCCTTCCTGGAACCTGTCGCTAGTGCTCCACCAGCTTACCAAGGCTCCCTTCGAGCCTCTACGAAAGGCTTCGCTGAAGCATCTCACCTTTAAGACAGTTTTCCTTTTGGCCCTGGGGTCAGGCAAAAGAAGAAGCGAAATCCATGCATGGTTAGCCAAGAATATAAGGCACCAAGAGGACTGGAGTAAAGTTTCCTTGTATCCATCTCCCAGTTTCCTCTCCAAAAACCAGCTGGCTCGGGATGGACCAACTTCAGTGGCTCCAGTAGTCATCCCAGCACTAGCTCCAACGTTGGATAAGTCCCTGTCTGGGGACAGGTCTCTGTGCCCAGTACGGGCTTTACGTTACTACCTGGACCGGACCAAGGATTCCCGTCAGGGAAAGGAACTGGTTTTTGTGTCTTTCAAGGCAGGTTTTCAGAAAGACATTGTCCCTGCCACCATTTCCTCCTGGGTTAAACAAACGGTACTGTTGTGTTATCAGCTTTCCGACCAGAAAGCTCAGGATTTACATCAAGTCAGAGCCCATGATGTCCGGGCTTTCGCAGCCTCTAGGGCTTTTCAGGGAGGTATTTCGCTAGATCAGATCCTTTCCGCTTGTCACTGGAAAGCTCATAATACATTCACCCAGTTTTACCTGAAAGACTTGGCCTGGGCGGATTCTGAGTTGTATCATTTGGGCCCGGTGGTGGCAGCCCAACAGATTCAGGATACACAATAGCTCCTTTATCCGCAGGCTTGTACATATGTATACACTGTGTTTTATATAAAAAAAAAAAAAAAAAAAAAAAAAAAAACTTTCTTCTACTATCCTGGGTCCTTAGTCTGCCGCGATCCAAAGTGGGGCTAAGGTCTTGATGAGATAGTCTTATAGGTCCTGTTCTTCCTCGTTAGTCAGAACTTTTACCCTCCTCAGTCCTGTTGTGCTCCTAGCGAGCCAGTACTGGAATTTTGAGAAAAAAGGGGGGGGGGCAGTAGGTGTGATCCGAGGTATCTGGCTTCTAATCATTCCGGATCCACCTGCTTATACATAGTTTGAGTTCTGAGGAATTCCCCTAATGGCTACCCTCCTTCCACTGGGTAGTTATTCTGCATCTGTCCACTAGGTAAGATGTATTAACGCAATAAAATGGAAAATTTAATAAGTAAATTAAATTTTTATAAGTTAATACCTTACCTAGTGGACAGGGGGAGTCCCTCCCTACCTTCCCCGCTATTTTTAGCCCTAGGGGATTTCCTACGGTAGGCAACAAAAAGAGGAAGAGCGCATGCGCTGCGCGTGCGCAGTACACCGGCAGGGAGACTATACAGCCACCTGGCGAGTGAACAGGACGCTACCGGTCCCGGCCAGAGCCCAGCTCAGGACGTTTTTTTCTAACGTTTGGCGTGACCGGCAAGGCGCCGGACAAATGCATCTGTCCACTAGGTAAGGTATTAACTTATAAAAATTTAATTTACTTATTAAATTTTCCAATTTGCTTCTATCTCCTTAACCGTGCGAGATAGAGGTCGAAATTTTCGACCCACAGGGTATCTAAGGAGTGCAGTCTTTGCAATTTTCCAAAAATTTTCCCCTCCCCAAAAATGGCGGCCATTTTGAATTTTCGAATTTTTGCCAAAACTGGCAAAACACAAATTTGCTTCTATCTCCTTAACCGTGCGAGATAGAGCGATTTCGTCGAAATTTTCGACCCACAGGGTATCTGAGCATTGTACTCTTTCTAATTTTTAAAAAATTTTCCCCTCCCCAAAAATGGCGGCCATTTTGAATTTTCGAATTTTTGCCAAAACTGGCAAAACACAAATTTGCTTCTATCTCCTTAACCGTCCGAGATAGAGCGATTTCGGCAAAATTTTCGACCCACAGGGTATCTAAGGAGTGTACTCTTGCAATTTTCCAAAAATTTTCCCCTCCCCAAAAATGGCGGCCATTTTGAATTTTCGAATTTTTGCCAAAAATGGCAAAACACAAATTTGCTTCTATCTCCTTAACCGTGCGAGATAGAGCGATTTCGTCGAAATTTTCGACCCACAGGGTATCTAAGGAATGTAATCTTTGCAATTTTCCAAAAATTTTCCCCTCCCCAAAAATGGCGGCCATTTTGAATTTTCGAATTTTTGCCAAAACTGGCAAAACACAAATTTGCTTCTATCTCCTTAACCGTGCGAGATAGAGCAATTTCGTCGAAATTTTCGACCCACAGGGTATCTGAGCATTGTACTCTTTCTAATTTTCCAAAAATTTTCCCCTCCCCAAAAATGGCGGCCATTTTGAATTTTCGAATTTTTGCCAAAAATGGCAAAACACTAATTTGCTTCTATCTCCTTAACCGTGCGAGATAGAGCGATTTCGGCAAAATTTTCGACCCACAGGGTATCTAAGGAGTGTACTCTTGCAATTTTCCAAAAATTTTCCCCTCCCCAAAAAATGGCGGCCATTTTGAATTTTCGAATTTTTGCCAAAACTGGCAAAACACAAATTTGCTTCTATCTCCTTAACCGTGCAAGATAGAGCGATTTCGTCGAAATTTTCGACCCACAGGGTATCTGAGCATTGTACTCTTGGTAATTTTTAAAAAATTTTCCCCTCCCCAAAAATGGCAGCCATTTTGAATTTTTGAATTTTTGCCAAAAATGGCAAAACACAAATTTGCTTCTATCTCCTTAACCGTGCGAGATAGAGTGATTTCGTCGAAATTTTCCACCCACAGGGTATCTAATCTTTGCAATTTTCCAAAAATTTTCCCCTCCCCAAAAATGGCGGCCATTTTGAATTTTCGAATTTTTGCCAAAACTGGCAAAACACAAATTTGCTTCTATCTCCTTAACCGTGCGAGATAGAGCGATTTCGTCGAAATTTTCGACCCACAGGTTATCTAAGGAATGCAATCTTTGCAATTTTCAAAAAATTTTCCCCTCCCCAAAAATTGCGGTAATTTTGAATTTTCGCCAAAAATGGCAAAAAACAAATTTGCTTCTATCTCCTTAACCGTGCGAGATAGAGCGATTTCGTCGAAATTTTCGACACACAGGGTATCTAAGGAATGCAATCTTTGCAATTTTCAAAAAATTTTCCCCTCCCCAAAAATGGCGGCCATTTTGAATTTTCGAATTTTTGCCAAAAATGCAAAACACAAATTTGCTTCTATCTCCTTAACCGTGCGAGATAGAGCGATTTCGTCGAAATTTTCGACCCACAGGTTATCTAAGGAATGCAATCTTTGCAATTTTAAAAAAATTTTCCCCTCCCCAAAAATTGCGGCAATTTTGAATTTTAGAATTTTTGCCAAAAATGGCAAAACACAAATTTGCTTCTATCTCCTTAACCATGCCAGATAGAGCGATTTCGGCAAAATTTTCGACCCACAGGGTATCTCAGAATTCTACTCTTGCCAATTTTTAAAAAGTTTTCCCCTCCCCAAAAATGGCGGCCATTTTGAATTTTAGAATTTTTGCCAAAAATGGCAAAACACAAATTTCCTTCTATCTCCTTAACTGTGTGAGATAGAGCGATTTCGTCGAAATTTTCAACCCACAGGGTATCTAAGGAGTGTACTCTTTGCAATTTTCAAAAAAATTTTCCCCTCCCCAAAAATGGCGGCCATTTTGAATTTTGGCCAAAAATGGCAAAACACAAATTTCCTTCGATCTCCTTAACTGTGCGAGATAGAGCGATTTCGTCGAAATTTTCAACCCACAGGGTATCTAACGAGTGTACTCTTTGCAATTTTCCAAAAATTTTCCCCTCCCCAAAAATGGCGGCCATTTTGAATTTTTGCCAAAAATGCAAAACACAAATTTGCTTCTATCTCCTTAACCGTGCGAGATAGAGCGATTTCGTCAAAATTTTTGACCCACAGGGTATCTCAGCATTGTACTCTTGGTAATTTTTAAAAAATTTTCCCCTCCCCAAAAATGGCGGCCATTTTTCATTTTCGAATTTTTGCCAAAAATGGCAAAACACTAATTTGCTTCTATCTCCTTAACCGTGCGACATAGAGCGATTTCGGCAAAATTTTCGACCCACAGGGTATCTGAGAATTCTACTCTTGCCAATTTTTAAAAAGTTTTCCCCTCCCCAAAAATGGCGGCCATTTTGAATTTTAGAATTTTTGCCAAAAATGGCAAAACACAAATTTGCTTCTATCTCCTTACCACAGGGTATCTAAGGAGTGTACTCTTTGCAATTTTCAAAAAATTTTCCCCTCCCCCAAAATGGCGGCCATTTTGAATTTTCGAATTTTTGCCCAAAATGGCAAAACACAAACTGGCCTTAACCGTGCAAAATAGAGTTATTTCGTTGAAATGTTCGACCCATAGGGTATCTAAGAAATGTACTCTTGGCAATTTTCAAAAAAATTTCCTTTTCCCAAAAATGGCGGCCATTTTGAATTTTCAAATTTTTGCCAAAAATAGAAGAACAGGAATTTGCTTCTACTTTCTTAACCGTGCAAGAAAGAGTGATTTCGTCAAAATTTTCAACCCAACCAATGCAAAAAGGCATGAAGCTGAAATAATTTACATCTACACTAATAAATATTTAAGCATCATTGATATATTTTACAAATGAAACAGGGTCTTGTAAGACTACTGTACAATTTGGGCAAGGTTCATGGGGTGGACATTACACATGATAATGTGTGTTCTTCTATGCTATCCTGTTTCTATTCGCATCTACTATCAACAGGGTGTCCTATTTCTAGTTTCAATATGTTATTCACCTATTTTGGGGTCAGCTATAACATAGTGAAGTTCCAGACCTGTGGCTCATTGCATAGCTGAGTTATAGCTACTTTGAAGTTCTCACTGTTGAGTAAATCAGTTGTAATTGGAAAACTATTGCATTTATAGAAATTTGTGTAAATATGTTATTCAGCTACTTTTGGGTCAGCTATAACATAGTAAAATTACAGATCTGTAGCTCATGGCACAATTGAGCAATAGCTATTTTCAGGTACTGACTGTTGAGTAAATCAGCTGTAACTTGAAAAATATTGCATTTGGAGTATTTTGTTGAAATATGTTGTTCACCTACTTTTGGGTCAGCTATAACATAGTGAAATTACAAACCTATAGCTCATGGCATAGCTGAGCAATAGCTATTTTCAGGTTCTCACTATTGAGTAAATGAGTTGTATCTTGAAAACTATTGCATTTACAGTAATTTGCTTAAATATGCTGTTCACCTACTTTTGGGTCAGCTATAACATAGTAAAAATTCAGACATGTAGCTCATTGCATAGCTGAGTAATAGCTACTTTGAGGTTATCACTGTTGAGTAAATCAGTTGTAACTTGAAAACTATTACATTTAGAGTATTTTGTTTAAATATGTTATTCACATAATTTTTGGTCAGCTATAACATAGTGAAATTGCAGACCTCTATGTCATGGCATAGCTGAGCAATAGCTACCTTCAGGTTCTCACTGTTGAGTAAATCATTGTATCCACTGGATAGCCGCAGTGTGTAGAGAGATTTCACCATTACCGCTCTAACGAAAAAAATATTATAGCTAGCCTTCTTAAGTTTGCAGGATATATTAATAACCATGAAATGTTGCCTGGGAATATTTTTGTCCTCATTTTGAAAAACAAGATGGCCGCCAGGGACGTTTATTCGACTTTAAACAAGGACTTTTGTTGGCCCCATAGAGCAAAGGGTATTACAGGTGGAGATCTCAAATTCGCAGGATATGTTCCTCATTATAAAATCTTGACTGGGAATATTTTTGGACAAAAAAAACAGACATATAGGAAATCATGGGCTGGGAATCTGTTGATGTGGTCCGATTTGACCTTGGACCCCTCCCTCAAGGTCAAATGAGGATAGGCAAACTTAAAAGTGCTTATAACTCGCTTATTATTGGTCCTAGAGGTTTGGAATGGAAACCAACCTATAGAAAATCATTGGCTGGGAATCTTTTGGTTTGGTCGGATTGGACCTTGGATCCTGCCTTCAAGGTCAAATGATTTAGCCAAACTTAAAAGTGCTTATAACTTGCTTATTAATGGTCCTACAAGTTTGGGATGGTAAACCAACCTATAGGAAATCATTGGCTGGGAATCTATTGGTGTGGTCAGATTTGACCTTGGACCCCTCCTTCAAGGTCAAACAAAGATAGCCAAACTTAAAAGTGCTTATAACTCGCTTATTATTGGTCCTACAGGTTTGGGATGGTAACCAACCTACAGGAAATCATGGGCTGGAAATCTTTTGGTGTTGTCGGATTTGATCTTGGACCCCTCCTTCAAGGTCAAACAAGGATAGCGAAACTTAAAAGTGCATATAACTCGCTTATTATTGGTCCTAGAGGTTTGGGATGGTAAACTATCCTATAGGAAATCATGGGCTGGGAATCTTTTGGTGTGGTCAGATTTGACCTTTGGACCCCTCCTTCAAGGTCAAATGAGGACAGCCAAACTTAAAAGTGCTTATAACTCGCTTATTATTGGTCCTAGAGGTTTGGGATGGTAAACCAACCTATAGGAAATCATGGGCTGGGAATGTTTTTGTGTGGTTGGATTTGACCTTGGACCCCTTCTTCAAGGTCGAACGAGGATATTGCATTTGCAGTATTTCTTTAAATATGTTTTGACCTAGTTTTTACACTTAAACAATTACCTTCTTACGTTCCTTCATAATACCATTTGCAGGGCACAACTTTTTTGTCCTTTTCTTCTGTCAGCTTCGGAATTTCTTTCGAACATGCTGTTCAATTACCATTTACTGTATTTGTGTACAGCACTTTCCCTTATAATTATGCTTTCCTCTCATTATCACCTTCACAAATCAAAAACACTCAGTCAGCTGACACAGTGCCCGTTCACGGGCACTCTCCTCTTGTTGAGATACAGCCCGGACAAAATTTTAAAGGTCAGAGGCACTCCAGGTTGACCTTTTGACGTCAGTTCAACTCAAGTTCAACCATGATGTTGCTCAACTTCCTACACCTTGGGGATTCTGAGATACAGCCCAGACAAGATTTTCAAACTCTTGGTCACCACAGCAAGGTCAAAAGTCAAATCATGGTCACACCATCATATCGCACACCTACACCCCAACCAATGTCCCTACTTATTATCAACTTTCCTCACCTTATGGTTTCTTAGACACAGCCCGGACAAACTTTTTCCCACTGCCCAAATACCCGCCCACTCATCCAGACACCTTGGGTGAATAAAATACCTGCACAGCCCTTAAAGGATTTAAGGTAATAAAACTGTTGTACTCAATGTGCCTGCAATGTAGCAACAGTGTGCTCTTGGTTTCAAATCTTTGCGATAAAAATAGTGATTGTAGAATATTTACTATCTAATACATTTATTGGAGAAAATATGGGACACTTTTAAAACATTAGTTCTTTATGGATTAGTTTTAGTGTTTTAGTTTAGATGCCAGCATTGATCAATGCATCAAACAGACCACTAATCGTCCCAGCACTTATTATGATGATGGATTTTCTGATATGAAAATAAAACCTCAATTGAAACCTCAAGATTTATGACACCAAACAAATGAATAGTCAAAAAAAATACTTACTGGAGCTGGAAGGGAAATATATCTGACATAGAATGCTCCAGTTATTAGCAAGACATCTCTAAGTATCACCAGAACTGCAAGAGGAACTGAAAAATATGAACCACATATGCTTACAGGGAACTTCAACAAACCACAGTACCCATGCAAACCACGCAATCTTTGTCATACCATCTTGCTACATCTTTAGTGGTGTCTTGTTACCGCGATTACGGAGGTTATGTTTTGATGGTGTATGTTTGTTTCTCTGTTTTCAAAATTACTTGAAAACATATCGGTGGATTTTGATCAAATTTTCAGGAAATGTTGACAACACAAGAAACAAAGGACCCGATTTTGGTGGTGATATGGGTCGCTGTCAGTATCCTGGAATTCTTGACATTTATTATCATTGCACTCCAGCAATATAGATGTTGGGCCTCGGACAAAGGTATGCACTCTGGGTGCTCTTGTTCTATATGTTTTTACTAGGTTCTCTGTGTAGTGTGTTTTCACTCGGTCAAACTGTCTTTGTACTTTGTGTATTTCATTTGTACATTGTGAAAATGTCTGAACAAAATAAATTAAGTAAATATAAAAGTATATTAAAAAATTAACACAGTTTCACTAAAAGCAAAAAAATGTCAAAAAAAATGCTATTTAGCATTCCAAAGGCAGGTATTTGTCCTGAATTGTGAGATATACAAAATAAGTTATCTTGTCTTATATCTGTTCACAATAAATTTACTGTTTATTTTTATGAATAACATATTGAATGCCCTACTAATATTTGATTCTTACATACATAATCTTCCATAGTTTCACATAATGTTGATATATTAATATTAAAATACAGGTGCTCGTTTTTCACCATTTTGAATCTATACCTGGAATAAGGTGAACCATGGTGAGGCTGACATACAGCACACTGACTAGAAGTTTGTCTGCCAGAGGATCGAGGAAACTCCCAAAAGCTGAAGTCTGGTTCTTGAAGTTTCGTGCAATATAACCATCCAACTGTTGAACAAGAGAAAAATATCTTGTGTATCGAAATGCCAAGTATACATGAATTTTGTCATTTGTGTCATTAAATGAAATGGCCGACAGTATTATGCGTTATGAAGTACTGGTTCATAGAGTGATACAATCTCAGTAAATCCTGCTCCTAATTAAGCGGCCCGTCAGGGACGCTTATTTGTTTTCACCGAAGTTTGACTGATCACCGCCGCCGCCGGATTATGGTCTCCCTTGAATAACTTCTTAGCCTTTCAAATTTTTCTTCCCTTTTTATCTTTCTTTAAAACTATAGGGGCGGGAAAAATTTTTGAGATACTTTGCGCAGACCTTAAACTTTACTTAAGGTAACTTTAAGCATACCTCCAAAACACCTCGTCATCGCGTTTCGGGAAAAACCACACACACCTGTGCTATAAAATTTATCAGGTACATTCTAGACCAAATTTCCAAGGTCGGAAAGGATTTTCTCATCAATCGGACCATAGATGCCTGAATGGGAGGCGTTTTATTTTCGTAAATTTTTTAAAAATGGGTACTTGGTCTGTATCTCAAAAACGGTCAGGATTTCGGCGTTTTGTTGGAATAACTTATTCAGCTACTTTTTGATAATCTTTCACATGCCGAAGTTTTAGCCCTGTATCTGCAATTTTAAGGTCACCTTAATGTCAAAAAACGGGGTTTTAGCCCTCCAGTTCACTTAGTTTTTCACTTTTTTCAACCAAACTTGGCACATATATTAAGATTTGCCAAAGGAATATCCTGACTTTATGGTGACCTTAAACTCAAAATGTTAATGGACATTTGGCCTGCTTAAAGTCATCAAATTGGAATAAAATGCTCTGGCTCCTTTCTTTTTCCATTTTTTTATATCGAAATTATCACTGGTATTAAACTAGATAAAAATAATACTTATGGTCACCTTAAACTCTCAGTATGAATGGAGTTGTAGCCACCTTAAAGTGAAATAAGGGGGTTTTCAGCCTCCAAGTATCTTATTATTCGACTGACCTCAGTTAAACTTTGCACACTTATAAAGGATGGCAAATCAAAGGGTTATCCTGACTTTAAGGTGACCTTAAACTGTTAATATAATTTTGGCGCCCCTAAAGTCATAACATTTGAATAAAGCCATCAGCTAAACTTTGTACACTTATAAAGGATGACAAAAGGGACATTCTCATTTTATGGTCACCTTAAAGTCGCAATATGGATGAAGTTATGGTCACCTTGCAGTGAAATTATGGAGTTTTTAATCTCCAGCTATCGTATTGTTCAGCAGAGCTCGGTTAAATTTGTACACTTTTAAAGATGACATTAGGGACATTCTTATTTTCTTTCCACCTTGGAGTTCCAATACAAGTACAGTCATGGCCATCTTGGCGTGAAAATGAGGATTTTCAGCCCCTAACTGATTTACTGTTCAGTAACATCAGTTTAACTTGACATTGATTGTAACATTTTTGTATAACATTTCACTTAAAATTCCTGTACTTAAGAGGCTTTGGCCATCTTAACATGATAAATATATACTTCTTGCTCCCTCCTCATTTATTTTAACACTTTTTAAAACCACACCTGGCATATGTATGCTTAAAAATATTTATGCTGTCTGGCAAACCTAATCTCTTAGTGTTTATGAAGTTATGACATCTTCGAAGAAAAAAATGAGCTATTTATGATGCACTGATGTGGTTATTAACATATTGCAACTGATCAGTGTTCACATAATATAAATTCCCAATTTTAGGCAGATTAAAAAAAACACATTCTTCTGATTCCATTCATTTGGAAATGTGGGGATATAACTTTTCCTTTTTGGAAAAAAAGCTTCAATTGATTCAACTTTTGTTTTGTAGAAGGAGTTGATGATCTAGCTACTTGTTCACATAGACTATATAAATTGGTCAAATGTATACACCTGACTTCTTTCACAATATAAGATGCTTGAGAAAAAAACACTTTCTCATAAACAGTTTTTCTTGTACAGCATTTTATGTATCTCCAGCTGAGTGGAAATGAATGACTTGTCCTTTTCTTCTTCCTCCCCAACTCTGTTGTGTGATATCTATCAAAAGGCACATTCATGGAAAGTCTTTCTATGCAGAAAGAACCCCCCCCCCCCAACTCCCCTTTAGTGCACACAAAAAGCAAGTGGAAAAAAGAATGGCCTCAGTGGGGGAAGTGGGGGGGTTCATGGAGGGAGATGATAGATAGAGAGATATATATATGTGTGTGAAGCAAAAGTGGAACAAAAAAAAAGTGGAATATTTATACTGTTCTTTCGAATGTATATTGTTTTCTTTTCTTTTACTTTCTTCCATTTCACTTAGACTTCTACATTTAATTAATTTTAGCTCAAGTGGAAATGAATTTTTGAAACTTTAATGCATTCAAATTCCTGAAGTGATGCACTAAATCACTTATAACTTGAAAAGTATTGCGTTCACAGCATTTTGTTAAAATATGTTATTAGGCTACTTTTTCCACAGCTACACCAAGTCCAGTAACTTGTTTGGTCTTAATTTTGTGCATTATTGAAGTGTGGAATGGATCATGATCTCCTACTCTTATTCCTAAGCCTAGACTTTTTAATTTCAATTGCTAAATCATTCATAAATATTGCAATATATAAACTCATACTTTTCTTTCCCAATAAATCCAGTAATATTTTTCTAGCACTATAGCTTGACTTGTTTGTAACTTGATTTTTCTTGTAAGCAATAACTCTGAAGCAAAATCAGTAACTTTTGAACAAAAGGTCTAACACACTTTGGTTCACTGGATTTTATTAGTGGTTTTGTTAAGTTTTTAGTTGAAGCACAACCAGTAATTTTAAACAATAGTTCTTAAGCATCTTAGTCCACTGCATTCAATTAGTGTTTTATACTTAAGTCTGATACTAATGACATTTTGAACAGAAATGTCTCTGGTCAGTGTACCCTTTCACTTGAGACCTCTTCTCTGAGAACATTACTAAAGAATGTAGGACATACAGAATCCGGGAAAAAAAATGCCTCCTGGACAAAATGCCTCACAGAAAAAAATGCCTCCTGGAAAAAATGCCTCCTAGAAAGAATGCCTCCTGGATATTTTGTGACTAGGAAAAAATGGCTCCTGAGAAAAAAAAGTTATTTCAACTTGTAAACATGTTACATATGAAACCTATAACGTATAATATCAAAAACATGTTAATTTCAGATATGTACAGTCAAAACCAGAACGTACAATGTCGTGAAGTACAAATTACAAATATCTTCTTGAAAGGGTATCCCTTCAGCTGTACTCTGGAGCAGTTTAAAAGCAGGATTTATGGCTGTGAGGTTTCTTGATGAAATAGTTGTGGCCTTTATGGCTTACAATATGCATTCTTATCAAATTACAACATAGGTTATCCCCTCTGTAAGGAGTTGATCGCAGTTAGATGCACTAGGAGGGGCAGAAATGTAATTACAAGAAAAACACGACACCTGTCATAATGGAAACCAGGGATGAGCAGCCAGCCAAAAGAGTGAGAAGCATCAGCAAAACCTTACAAGAGAAACTTACATACCTTTGTACAGCTAAGCAAAATGGGTAAAAGACTGTGAATTTTTGACAGGCATTGGCGACTATAAGACTCAAGTGGAAAAAATGAAGATGCCTCTGAAGTTGTAATGTGAACCTGTAGTGTTATAATACTTGAAAGAACTTTTTTTTCTTAGGAGGTATTTTTCCTGGTCACAAAATATTCAGGAGGCATTCATTCTAGGAGGTATATTTCCTAGGAGGCATATTTTCTAGGAGGCATTTTTTCCAGGCACTTTTTCCGCGCATCGGACATACATTCTTTTGAGAAGTAAATTTCACACCTACAATTTCTCTTCTGCCAAGCTGTGGTCGTTCTTTCATTTGTTAAACATGGTAACATACACAATGCAATAAACTTTACATTTTCTATTCCTTGTGATGCATATCTTGACATCTTTTACGGCTTACTTCGCACTTTTTCATCAGGGCCGCTTCGTTTTTGTCAGCAAAAACATTTTTCTAGTTTCATTTTAGGGATAGTCCCAGTGGTGCACTTCACATGGTGATTTTACTCTTATGCCCCCGTTCCACCGAGCGATTAAGGCCCACGATTAAGGAAATTTGCAAGTCGTGAGTGAATCTTGGGTAAGTCGCAGACCGTCTCTTGTAGTCGTTACCTGTCGTGAGCAATATCAAACATGTTTGATATTATTCGCGACTGGTGACGACTGCCTTAATCTTGAACCTTAATCTTGTTGAATCTGCGACTGCCTCAGGCTGTGCCAGATGGCCTCAGACAGACTTTTGGTCAGTCTGCGACAGTCTTATGCATTCTTGAACTGCCAGTCTCCGACCAAGGAAATACTGTCCCAGGCAGTCTGCGACTAGTGGCCGACTAACTCATGTATATTTTTCCCACGCTTTCTTATCCGTGACCCTTATTCGCAGACTGTCGGCGAACATCAAAGATTGTCTGAGGACGCCTGGGAAAGCCGGCTAACAGTCACCGACAATTCTCACACACACAAGATTCCTGCACGTGCAAACATCAAGACAGTCGCCGACTGTCCCAGGCCAACGCAGACAAAGAGAAGACAGCCTGGGAACGTCGGGGATTGTCTGGGGCGGCCTGAGATCAAAGACAAGATTGCGTGACAGAATGTGTGGCGGGTTTGTCTGCGCATGTTGGATGCGCACTAGTTTTTCTCGTGGTCGGCGACTATATAAGGAGACCCCCAGCTTGCTTTCACTTTAACTGGTACTGGCTGGCTACTGAGAACGTCGATTGTGTCACAGGGATTTTACTTAGGGGATTTCAGTTTTTATTTTGATATATAAGTTGAGCTTAGGGCAAGTTTCACAGATAGACACATTTCACATTTTTTTTTATTTTACGAGATGTATAAGAGGAAAAGGAAGAGCAAGCAACAGGAGGAGAGGAGAGAAGAGGCTACAGGGGAGGAACCCACTGGTACTGTTGCACAGCCTACACCACTCCAAGCTCCACCTAGTGATGAGATACTGCCTACTACTGAGGCAGCCGTTGATGATGAAGAGGAGCAAGTCCCACAGAATGCACTACTAGCTGTTATTTCGAAGAGATGTAGGCTAGTGACAGCCTTCACAGATAAGGAGGAGGATGCCATCATTGAATTTTTGCAGAACCACCCAGAAATTTACAACAAGGAGCACGAGAGATATGCAGACAAATATCACAAGGAAGCTCTATGGGTAGAGATTGTAACAGAACTGAAGCTAGATGCGAATGATGTGAAACGGTGGTACACATCCAAGAGGACAACTTTTGGCAAGGTGTCGAAGAACAAGTCTGGTCAGGCTCCAGCCAATTTCACACCAAGACAGAAGTGGGTTTATGACCGCATGTCCTTTATGCGTGGCCACATCCGCAGGAAAGGGGAAAACATAACAGCAGGGCTAGAAGCCAGTAGTTCCAGGGTGCACAACGACAGTACTCGCTCCAGTACGGACGTTGAATCACTAGACGCAAGTGGCAGATCACCTGTTAACTTGGGGACGTTATCTATAGACCACAAGTTATTGGAACATTTTGATACCATGAAGACTATGGTGTCCAAGTTTGTTGAGAAGCCAGCGGATGAAAGAACACTTTTTTTGACTTTGTGGCATCTGAAGCGAGCAAGTTGAGCGAAGAGCAGTACCACACTTTGAAGGGGCAGGTCTTCAACGCACTGCAGAACGTCACTGCCAGCAATTTGAAACCCGCAACTCCAAGTAAAGCTCCAGCCCTAGCTCTACCACCGACTCCAAGGCAAGCAGCACCACTGCCAAGAAGAACAGCTACCGTAACTTCAGATACACAGGCAATGGGGATTTTACCACCACAGAGACCCACGAGACAAGCTGCAGCTTCAGCTTCCAGCAGCAACTTGCTGTATTACACACCGTCACAAGTGGGATTTGGACAGGACGAGAGCAGTCGTCACAACCTGTCTGGATTTTTAAGTTTATCGGACATCACAGGAGTTACAGATGTCAACAGTCCACAAGTCTTCATTGCGTCACCAGCAACACCTTCAACTTCCCAGCAACCTCTGCAACAGCAACAGCCGCCTCAGTAGCCAGCCATATCCCAGCCTGCTTTCGGCCCTTTTAAGGGCCCCCAAATCTTCAAAGAGCTTTTATTAAACTGTGTTGCTATACTCATCCCTCCCCAAACACATACAAAGCTCAGTACAAATACTTACAAAGACATAAAAAATAAAAGTCCAACACTCACACTGACCCCTCAAAACACAGAAATAATAGTACATATTTTCAACAAAGGCCACATACATAACTTTAAATAATTTCCCCTATCCAATATGGCCATAGAAATGCTAGTTTAATTGCCCCTAGATAAATAAAAAGTTAAAGTTTTAAAGAGAAAGAAATCTTTAAAGCTTTAACATTAAAAAGAAATAATATGAAAAAGGGGCCCATGGAGGTCTCCACATTTATGTAAAATTTAAATGGATATTTGGCTGAAGATTTCGGCTGTTTTAAATTTCCCAAAATTCTTCACAATTAAAAGTGTTGCAGAAATAAAACTTTGGTCATTTTAAAATGACCTAGAATTCTCAGGTTTTGTGGGTTATGTTGAATTAGCCATATAAAATCAGTCACATTTTCCTTTAAATGAACTAAAGTCACTTCATTTCCATCCAAAAGCTTGAAATTGAAATATTGGCCACTATTTCAACTGAAAATAAAATCCAAATATTTTGTGTTGGCTTCAGATTTCACAGATATTCTTGCATACAGTTCAAGCAGATATGCATTCATTGTTTTTTTTTTTAAGCAATAACACTAATAATTTAATTTTCATCTGGTGAATGGTACCAGTGGTCGAGGTGGTGGTGCTGGTGATGCTTCCTGCTGGGTTTGAACCCTGATTTGATGCAATAGTTACCAGATCTATTATTCTGATGAGAAACAGAAAAAGCCCCAACTTTCATGTTGCAAATGACTTGGTGTCATCTAGTTTGTAACCCAAACTATGTACAAGTGTTCAGGTGCGGCTGTCATATTAAAAATAAGGTTACAATTGGGTTAAAATGTCAAAACACAAAAATCACCATTGCTGCCTGGGTATCCCTGGGATCATCCTGCGACTAGTCCCAGGCTTCCTCAGACGGTCACAGACGGCCTCAGACGTCCTGCGGGAGTGTTACACCTATCTTGGGACAATCGTCGATTATTCTTGGGTCTGGTCGCAGGCAGCCTGGGGTTGCCTGAGGTTGCCTGCTACAAATCTTGGGCAGTCGTGGATGGTTACAGGCTTAATCTTGGCCCAGTCTGGGACTGGTCGTGAGATAGTCGGGGACAATCTGAGGCTACTGCAGGCAGCCTGGGATTAATCTTGAGGTCTGCCCAAGACGACCACAAGACTGGTTACTCCACCCATTTTTGTCAAGAATGTACAAGATTCTACAGGAATAAGGGTCGCAGACTGAGTCGGCGGCCAATCGCTCGGTGGAACGGGGGCATTAGCTAACCACCATTACTTGAAATTCTATGGACTTGAAGTTTTGTTTTTTATTATATTACAGTAGAACCTTTTATTATCCAACCCTCTATTATCCTAATTTTTAACTATCAAACCTCAAACCCACTCTCCTAACTCCATTTAAACCTGTTATTTTTAGGCTTTCTATTATCCAAAGTAATTGTTACTCCCCAGACGGTCAGATAACAGAGGTTCTACTGTATATTAGCCATACTAAAAAACTATGGTTTGACAAAAAGTCATTGCTAAGCTTTGTCTATAAAGTAAGCCTGATTAGTTATTTCTACCACACATTTGGCAAGTCTACCGCTGAACCCTATTAAGGCAAATTTCAGGGGCGTCAAATAATTCCACTTTATCCGAAATTCCAGAGAACATAAATTATATTTCACTATAACAGTTTTACAGAAATATGCACCTACCAAGTCTGTCACTCCTGCTATTAGAAATATTCCAGTAGCCATTGCAAAATATTCTTGCAGCACCAGGTATCCAAGGAAAGGAGTTAGGACTATTCTGCTCATTGTAAGCATGTTTGGTACTGTAAACACATTTTCTTTCTGAAACAATAAAACAATCACAGAGGACATTACTGGGCTCACTATCATCAACAAGGTCCTTGATATTCCCCTCAAAAGGTATCTTATTCTATCTATGATTACTCCATCTGTTTCCTGCAAGTTGCATATAAATCAGGTTAGTAGAAATGCAAATCATATCTTGCATATAAATTGGGTCGACAGAATTCAATTACCTAAGTAGTATGCACAGATGTATGCTTAATGCTTAGAAGTTTCAAACAAATCCTAATTTTATATATATATTGTTTTTTATGGTTTTTGAAGTCTTACCTCCAATATATCTCCAATATTCTTATCTCTTTCTTGGCTTTTTGTGTGTCCTTTGTCTTTTTGGTATGTACAGTACTTATCCAATTGCTGTAGGTGCCTTCCTAGTTGTCCATTATAATCCAACAACTTATTATTTTTTCTGTCAAAGCAATACACACTACAACAACTTAAAGGTGATGAATTTCTAAATCCTGCAAGCCTGTCTGGTGACAGTGTCTTTGAAAAACTACTTTGTAGTGGATTAATATGTTTAACTGACATGTCACATTTACCATGGTGTGACAATAAGGAGTCCATTTGTGTTAAGAGAGTTCTTTTAACAAGTCCTGAAAAGGCTTCTGTTCGACTTCTGGAAATGTTATCAGCACATATAACTTTTCGACAGTGGATTGTAGAGGAGAAACACCATAGTTTGGAAGAAATGGAAGACATATTTTCTTAGAATCTCACTACTTTTTCCCTTCAGTACTCCATGGTCCTGCTTTGTCTTATGTACTACCTGCAAAACATTGCCTACATGGTTAGTGATAAAAAAAAACTTTAAAAACTTAACATATAGTTAGATCATTGGTGTATTATTCACTCAACACATATTTTGTTTTAACAAGCTCCATACTGAATTTATTGTATGAATACAAATACACATGATAAGAATTAAGACATCTGAATATAAAAATGGCATATTAAATGCTACACAATGCCAGCATTTGGGCTTGGGTTTTACAAAGTAGGCCATCAGATGCCTTATGTAGGGATTAAAATACAATTTCAATATTGTTCTGAGACTCTAAATTCATAGTGATTGATGTTACATTACCAAATACTGTGTCACATTATAAAATGGATCATTGAAAGCTGCTGATGGTTGGTTTATTTTTTTTTTTTTTCATGGTCACTTATTAGCCATTTCCAAGTTTTGGGAATAAAACCCAGCATTGGCCTGTTTTGGAGTATTGTCGACATTTATTTCCCCAGGTTAGTCTTTATATGAACCCTAACCCACAGTAAGCACATTCATTGATTGGTAGGAAACCAGTACGGTAGAGTACCATCCTGCAGTAATGCTTGCCAAGAAATTATGGTCATAGCAAAAATTATGCACACCCCAATTTTTCTTAAACCAATCTTTTACGGCGAGATTACGTTCACAGATCTGCGTATATAACAGCAATGCTATATACATGGAATCACCTCTACATATGCATACATGGAATCGCGTTTTGAATGTAAAGACATGAAAGTCTATTTATTTTAAACATCTTCTGTTAGCTAGTGTTTTGAATGCATGGAAGTGCTGTTAAGGTGAAATAGTCCTTCAAACCAGATTGCAATCGATTGCAATCAGTTAACAGTGTCACACAGGTTGGCATTAATGACTAGCTCCTTGGTAAGAGTAGAAGTCAATTGTGTATTACAATGTGTTGTGATATATACTTGTATATCTAATTGTGAAGGGCAATGTGTTGTGATTACCTAGAACTATAGTTGTGATTACCTGGAACTATGGTTACTAGCTAAGGGTTAATTGTGATAACCTGGAACTAAAGTTTGATAGTTGAAGCTCAATTCAATTTGAAGATATGCATTATTTTCAGTAAGCATCCCCTACTTGTCACTAGTGTTTCCGTGATAATATATTTACCCAGAAGTATCTACAAAACGACGTTCTATACAGCACTTTCTTGCATTCAAAACATTAGCCAACAAAATATTTTTGAAATAAAAAGACTCCTATGACCTTACATTCAAAACATGATTCCATATATGCACATGTAGAGGCGATTCATGCACTTCTGTGCATTCAAAACACTACCTAACAAAACATATCTAAAATAAAAAGACTTCTGTGTCCTTACATTCAAAATGCAATTCTGTTTATGTGTATGCAGAGGTGTTTCCGTGTATATAGCAGTGCTGTTATACACGCGGATCTGTGAACCTAACCAATGCGAATCTTTTAGGTTTTGAAATGAAGCTACTGTTTTGCAATGGTATATTAATTTACACAAATAAATAAATAAATTTATACACAGACATTAAAACTTCAGAATGTACTGACCATAACTGCTCAGCAAGCAGTACTGGGCGCCACTGCAAAATGCCCCTGACGGAAGTAGAAATATGCTAATTGATATTTAAATTAGAAAGTAAAGAAAATAATTATGCAAATGATTTGTAATTTTAAAATTACTTTGGTTGTCAGGTCAACAAGTCGACAAAGTGGACATAAAGGAAGGAATGTAGCCAAGGATATGAATGATGGGTCGACAGGTCGACAAATGGGAAAGTATATAAATGTGTAGTCTCAAAAAAGTTCAAAATTCTGTTATTGCTGGGGAGGTCAACAGTGTAGACGTGTCGACAAAGGGAAAAAAGTATCAGTACCAGGTCAACAAAGTCGAAAAATTGAATATCTGTTAAATATATGGTGTTGTGGTTTTCAGGTAGAGTAGGAAGGTCGACAAAATAGTATAAATAGTAAGAAAACAATGGTGCACACTGCACAGTACACACTACACAGGTAGAAGGTCGACAAACTGGATGTCTGTTTAATATATGGTGTTGTGTTGTAATGAAAAGGTCCACTAATTAGTAGCTGTATTACTGCAATCAAAAATAAATATACTTTAAATTTGTGTGGTGAAACAGAGTATTGTACCAATGAAAAAAGGAAATGAATATGTTAACCCCTGGACAAGCACCTCCAAGTGATAGAATGTAGCACTTTGTTGACCCACTCTACCTTCTCAAGTTTGTTGATTTTGTCGACCTCTGTCTGCTTTGCCAACATACACTTTTTTTTCTTTTTTTTTTGGCAATTTATACTCATGGATAAAGTATCATAAATATTCATGAATTTTATCTCAACTAAAATTACCATATTTCAATTTCTGTCGGGATTCTGCAGATCAGCCAGTACTAGTATTCCAGTTTGAATAATTACAAGAACAGTACTGCAGTACAAAAACTATACTGCTTCCCTGCATAAGTTGGCCGCAGTCATAAGTTGGCCGCAAACACCACAGCTTCACAGGGATTTAACATGACTGGCCTACTACACTCTGAAACTATGTATTATTGTTAAACTTATTATATGCAACAGTTTTCATTGGTGTACAATAACCTATTTGTCTTTCTGGAGCCTCTAGATGAGCCGCGGCCAACTTATGACTGCGGCCAACTTCTGCAAGGTAGCAGTACTGTAGTGTCACTACTGTAGGACTGTTATTTTAAAAAACAAACAAAAAAAAAACAACATAAAACTTTGTCGTCAAAACATGTAGGATGTTCACAACTGGGCTTCTAACCACGATTCACAACCACCGATGAAAGCAATATAGCCTAATAGATTGCACTTCTGCAATCAATTTATGTACTGTACAGAGCTGTGGCATGCAGACAACCTTTGGGCGATAATAAGTTAATATGCCTTGACTTGCACAATTTATGCAAATTACGACACTGACAAACCTACAAATCCACTATGTAATATTACTTTTGACAAACAGGATACGTAATTTTCCAATACCCATGTAATATTTTCAAGGACACAAGAAAAAAAAAACACAAAAAAACTTGAAAACACACTATACCTCATAGAGGGGCTAAGTCAACGGTATCCTCAACAGACTTATGAGTGAGAGGCTATATTAACGTGAACATAAAGACATCGCTAGAGGAGCTGGGGCCGACAGTGACCCAAAGAAACGGACACAAATTTAAAATTTGAACATCTTGCACTGGATTGATATTTCAGACCACAAAGGGTGCAGTTAATGATGTAAATTAAACGCAATTCACATGCGATTTTGGGCCTTAATTGGAGATTTTGGCATTTACATACTTTCTTTGAAGTTCTTTTTTTTTAAATTAGGACAGTATGTATATATTTGCCTAGTCAGTTATGTGTATGGGCCTCTTATTCTCTACCTTAAGTGTTGTCAATCTTATCCTAACAGAAGTTAACTTGTCCCTTAAGTTGGATAGTCTTCTAAATCCATTATAGGTTTCTCTTCAAAAATAGAGCTCAATTCTCTCTGATTAGCCTTTGATATCAGGGTTTTTAGGATTGAAGGTGGTGGCAATTACAGGTGTGTCAGTGTCTGTTTTGTCTGGGACAGAGAGGAATTCATTTTGTATGAACTGACTAGCTCTAAGGTAATGGATTCTGATGGGGTGAAGGAGGCTGTCCCCCTTGAGATTAAAGTCAGTTAGTTTGTAGCATAATCTTTAAAATCAATACCTAATGTTCAGATGCGTCTAATCCTGAGGTGTTTCCCACAAGGTCCCTACTCTACTACACTACACCAGGCGAGCACTAGAATAATGCAAATACAGAGGTGTGTCAGTAGGCTTGTTGAAGAGGGTGCTGATCAGTTGATTATTACTGTTGAATTTCACAGTAGTTTTCAGTAGTTTTCAGAAAATATGGCATTCATTCATGAATTTGATTGAGTAATGTAGGGAATTGAAATAATTACTGAATTCTCCAAATGAATGTTCTCCATATGGTCAAATCACGATGATATCATGTATGAACCTCTTGTACACCAAGAACTTAAAGTGGAAACCTTTAAGAGCTTGGATTTCAAAGGTATTCATGAATAGATTTGTGTATTTAGGGACTAAGACTGTGCACATAGTGGTGCCACAAATTTGTACATAATGTTGTCCAATGACTTCAAGTGCATACTGTGTAATACCAACTTTAATATGTCTAATATGAACTTTGGCTATGGGGTTTTAATGGGGTCTTTCCCAAGTTTCTCATTGCTACTAATCCATCTTTGATGGGGATGTTAGTGTAGAGTGAAGAGGCATCTAAGGTGCATAGAATACTACCTTTGGGTATGAGTCCTGGGTTTTTGGTTTTACTGATGAAGTTTTTGCGTCCCTGATGTTGGATTTGGATTTAGGAACATTCATTGATATGTTCATCTGTCAAAATAACGATCTCGGCTCGTAAGTTTAACAGAACTGCAGAATGGTATACCTGCGATTCCCTTATTATGTATTTTAGGGAGGAGATAAAACCTACCTTTACAAGTCACATTTTGATTTTTTTTAAATGTGAGGTCATGCATTGTCAAGCTTGGTGAAGAAGTTAGTGTCATTCAATTGACAATAGCTTTCCCTCAGAGTGGCTGTTGTGTTTGTTGCAACAACAGCAGAACCTTTATCAGTTTTTTATGACAATATTAGTGTTGTCATTGAGTTCCTTGAGACGAAAATGTTGGCCTTTAGTGAATATAGTTTTCCTGACCCTTTGGGGTAGGGATTTGAGGATAATAGTGATACTCCACTAAATATTGAGGACTTTAAATTGTTTAGTCTTTAAAATTTACTTGCCTGAACATACTTTCAAAAAGTAAGTCATAAGGGTCGTTAATATATTTGTTGCTGAAAAAAAAAATAATTTCACCAATTTAAAACAATCTTTTTATGTTTTACTTGGTGAGAGTCATGTTTAAGGATTGCAAAGAATGAATCTTAGAGGACAGTTGCCACAATGGATAAAACTGTTTCCTCTAATTAGCAATAATAATATTTCGGTCTTATTTTTGCATCGTCCAAAATAAATTTAAAACTAACATTGATCTACCAAGTTGAAGTAAAAACAGAATAACATTTTTTAGTAATGTACTGCCTGACTACTCCCACTGGGTGCTTGAGTTCTTTGGCTTTTGACGAGTATATTCACTGGCCTTTGTTAGGTATCAGCTCAGTGAGCTAGTACTTCATGACCTTTGGAATGTTGGGTGACGGATTTGAATACTAGCTCAGTGATGGGGCTTTGATTTCTCTCAGTGACTAGCTATGACCTTTGGAAAGTTAACTGTGTCTGTGACCTTTGATCTCAGCGTTCAACCTTTAGCTGTGGTGTTGTCACCCTGTGACCTTTGACCTGTGTATTTTATGTCTTACAACTTACCCCTTGTTTGATGTCATTTTATGTGTATGTCATATTTAACCAACATATAATTGTATATATTCGATTGCATGATGAAATAATTGCATTATTAACAATCTTTTAGTACTCTCTATAACTGTTGTATAACATATATATATATATATATATATATATATATATATCCCAATCATGTATTGTCTTTTCGGGGGGCTCTGGGAATGAGTCTAGATATTCAAAGAATTACAGCAACAGATGACACTTTTTATAATAAACAGAAACTTTTACAGCAATAATTTAACTTCAACGAACTATCATTTGCAAGAAATTTTACAAATCTTTTGTCAGAATAAATTTTATTTTCAAGCTTAAATTTGTTTCCCTTTTCTTTTAAAAATGGTATGTCACAATTATTACATTTGCATGAGTCACCCTTATTTTTGTGTGTACTGTTGTCACTAAGTCTCTTTCCAGCTTAGAGATAAATCCAAGGAGAATTAAATGAGATAAGAACATCTGAGTTTTCAAGAAAGCCTTTGTCATTGTAGAAGAGCCCAGTGGCAAACTGCATGCTTGTCTTGACCATGTACAAGAAATGTTGCAATACATTGAGAAAGGTTTGATCTCTTTATGTAAGAGTAATAAGAGGAAATCCAGTCAAAATTTAGAAGTAGCAAGGGAGATACTCCAACCTTAATGCCTCAACTGGCTTCTGGCAAATGCATTTTGATAAAGTTTTGAGGCTTAATTAACTCATTTTGGATGAATGCAGTAATTACCATTTTTGTCGGTAGCCATGTTGAAACTGCTCACCACCAGAAGTCCACACCAAAAGAAAAGAAAAAAAAAGATTCATCACATATATGGGACATATAAGGGAACTATTTTAGAAACACAGCTCAAAACACAACCACATAACCAAATACTAAAATATTGCTGCGTTCTGACCGAAAGTCAGGGGTCATAAATACGACCTCACGGCCTGTAAATTAGCAAAGAATGATCTCACGGGCCATATTTACCAATCTTGAGTAGAGTACCCCCAGAAACTTTCGGATTTGTGACCTCACCTCTAATGACAACAACAACAAAAATACCGAATACATATGTGCTTTCATTATAAAAACATATCAAGTAAAGTGTTTTAATACTTTTGATTTTGTAAATAACCTCAGAAACATAGCAAATGAAATATACATCTTTTAGATGGTTGATAGGGAAATATTGTGATTCATCTTATTTCTTTCCCTTTGCCATTTGTGTTTGTTTAGATCCACATATAAACATACAGGCAGTGAAAAACTGAAGTACAGTCAAATCTTTCCATTGGTAGTTACGAAGTCACGAGGGTTGCACATGGACTCACCACCTACCTCAGAACGCAGCATATAACTAGATCTAGGCATCGGAGAACCGATGCAAATTTGTATCCATCGGAAAGACAACTCACCAAAACCAGTGAACCATTGTTTGACCTTAAATGATGGACCAAAGGTCAAATCTGACAACATCAGAAGATTTCCAGCCCATGATATCCTATAAGTTGGTTTCACATTGCAAACCTCAAGGATCAATAATAAGTGAGTTATAAGCACTCTTAAGTTTGGCTGTCCTCGTTTGACCTTCAAGGAGGGGCTCAATATCAAATCTGACAACATCAGAAGATTCCCAGCCCATGATTTCCTGTAAGTTGGTTTCACATTGCAAACCTCCAAGACCAATAATGAACGAATTATAAGCACTCTTAAGCTTGCTATCCTAGTTTAACCTTGAAGGAGGGGCCCAAGGTTAAAACTGAACACATCAGAAAATTCGCAGCCCATGATTTCCTACAAGATGGTTTCAAATTGCAAACCTCTAGGACTAATAATAAGCAAGTTGTAAGCACTTTTAAGTTTGGCTTCATTTGACCTTGAAGGAGGGGTCCAATGCCAAATGTGACCATATCAAAAGTTTCCCAGCCCATGATTTCCTATAAGTTGGTTTCACATTGCAAACCTCTAGGATCAATAATAAGCGAGTTATAAGCACTTTTAAGTTTGGCTATCCTCATTTGACCTTGAATGAGGGATCCAAGGTCAAATCTGACCACATCAGAAGATTCCCAGCCCATGATTTCCTATAGGTTGGTTTCACATTGCAAACTTCTAGGACCAATAATAAGGGAGATTAGGCACTTTTAAAGTCTGCTATGTGGGGTACTTTGGCACTCCGTAGATGACCTTGAATTAAGAGCTTCAAGGTCTAATAACTGCAAGGTTGTAGAGGACATGTATATCTGTTATCCATATCACCTATGAAAAGATTCAACTTTCTACCAGAACCAGCTAGTAGAAAAAGGTAGATAATTTTCAAAGAAATGCCCGTGGCGGCCATCTTGTTTCTCAGAATGAGGCTAATTTCAGTCCAAGAGAAGCTTGCCTCCCAATGAAGATATCCTGCAAATTTGGTGAATCTAGCTGGTGTAGTTTTCCTCTGAGAATGTTAACGCCGAAAATCTCTCTACGTGCGGTGACGGCGTAGCGAACACTAAACCAAAGTATCCACCGGATGCCTCTGGTGGATACAATTATGGACCTCGAAGCAACCAGGAAAGGTAAAGGTTAAAGCTAAGTGTCAATATTGAGTCCGTGAATCAGTATTTTAGACAATGTTATGTTCGATCAGATGGTACAAAGCCAGATCCCCAAAAATGTCTTTGTCGTGGTACACATGGAAGACTTCCTCAAAGAATTAAGCTGCAGTCTTAAGCATCATGTGTACATCCAGTTATTTTTCCGAGTGTTTACTGATATGGCAGTCAAGAAAAGCCACTCTGAAATCTCCAAAAAGATTGCCGACTTTCTGTATGACCCTCGACCCAGTCAAACCATTTTGACAAGAGGCTGCTCTGTTTGAAAGAATTTTTGATTGGAAAAACTAACTTCCTAAAATCGCCAGGTCATATGTATGATGAGATATCTGGTTTTCAGAAATAATCCAAAGGGCTTTCTCATCAGGCCAAATCGTCGTCCTTGTTTATCACTTGCCTGCTTGTTATTTTGATTATTATTATTGTTATTATAACTATTACTATTATTGCTATCATTATTTGATAGATATTGTACATCCAGTCAATGAATCATACATTTCCCCATTAAAGGTCTTTACTTTTTAACAGAATTGTCCAATAATAGTATTTCTTATTAGACTGTTAAATGCCTACAAATTCAAAATATAAAATATTATACCATTTGAGGAGCGAACAGTAGTTTCAATGGTTTTTATTTTTCCAAAATATACAGCCATTTCAGAATGGTTTTCCTTTTGGTTGGTTATGTTGCTAATCACTAGCATATCACACTAAACACCAAAAGGTATCCTTTACGTTTGGTTCTGTATTCTGAAGAATGGTATAATGATAATCATAACCCCACCTATTTATGATTATAAACTTGACTCCATTTCTTGGCTGCAGTTTGGGATCGGAAATAAATGTAACTTTAGCATTACGTTATTTAACATTAGTATTTTTAAGTGTCCCTCGCTATCGCTACCACCCCCCCCCCCCCCCCCCCCCCCCCCCCCAAATATTACAGCAATATATGGTTCAGCTATTGTATGTCATTCACGGAGCATGTATTATGTAATATTCTAATTTGGTGCCAGTGCCGATAATATTTGGGACTTCAGGGAATATATACAGGCATCTGACTTATTTACCTCTCCGCGTGCAAATCATCAAAGCCTTATAATGAATCCGTCTGCAGCAAGTAGCTAAACTACTTTTAATAGCAGTAAAGCCTAACATTCAACAATTCAATACTTTAAGTATTAATGGAACAGCTATAACTGTACATATTGACTTAGGGATTGTCAATTGTAATGGGTGTTATTTGATCTAGAGCAAAAACTACCAAATTAACAAATCAGCAGATCTAATGATTTTAACGTTTCCTGTTTTAGTCACTTTCATTTATTAAAAGTTCAAAAATAAATAATACCTATATGCATTAGTTAAAAATTGGTTGAACCTTGAACTATTTTAACCAATGCAAACATTGGTAATGGCACTACTTAGCTGAGTAAATATTTGTAAAGATATTCAATAAAAATCCAACATATAATAATGGACCCTACCACCAAACAAAAATTCATATATTCTCTGTCATTTGTTGAAAGCTTCTCCGTGTTGCTGACATGATGTTCATTTAAATAGCTCATTGCTTTCATAGAAATGTTCATAGTCTATCTAAAACTGGATTTTAGCTATCAATGAGAGTGTGTCTTACCCTTTTATGTGGTCAATAAAAGGTAAAAAAGTTTATACAGTTATAAGTTATTTTTAAAGACCTTGGTGAGTTATAATATATTGTATTCTTTTAAAATATACATGTTGTTGTCGTATTATGTTTAACTCACTTTTATTTATAACAACCTAAATATATATATATTTACCAAAGTTGATTTGACATTGTTTAATAAAATTGGCTAGAAAACAGTAGCATATTTGGAAATTTTTGAATAACTGTAAAAACAGGTGGCAGAGACAAAATGAATTGTGGAAAAAGCACTTCAAAAGTATAACAGGGGTGAATAAGAATTCAACCAATCTTCTATTTCAACAGAAATGTACAATCAAAACAACAAGGATTGCATTATCTTTTAACTGTATATTGTTTAAAACTGTATTGTATATCAGTTCTACTAATATTTCGGCTTCTGGAGATTTCTCTCAACATGTTACAAAGTGCCAAAAGTGGTGCCATTTTTGAGTGTGTTGTAGATTCCTCATACATTTGGGCAGCAGTTGCTTAACTTGGACAATGTTATCAGATTCTAATAACTTTTTGTAAGTCACTCTGGGCATTCAGATTCGAAGTCATTCCTAACTTGATGTTCTGTCATGACAGGTAGCTGCTCCTTATTATTCTTTTTAGCATTCCATAGTGTTCCCTACTTTAGCATTTGTTTGAGGCTTTGAATCCCTGATTTAAGTATCAGACTATTCCTTAACATAATATTTTCTGAATTTGGACTCCAGCCATTCATGAATTCCAAAATTTGAAATAGCAAAGCAATAAGCAAGAAAATCACGAAAGCTATTGTTGGGAGTGCCCAGAACTATTTTATCTAATTAGACTTACTGGCTTTATATAAAACATGAGGACAGCTCTTTAAAGCAGGGACGTTTTGTATCCTTAGGGCCCTTGGTTCTTCTCATACTTGGGGATTCCCACTTAGTTCAACTTGTCTAATAACCAGATTTCCCTCTATTTATTTGTGTATAGTAAATAAAAGGCACCGGAATCACGTCCTTGATTTGATTAATTTGGTTTTCACGTAGCTTCAAAACACTGAAAAGGTTATGTCACGATGGGCAGTTTGAAGGGCAGAGGAAACCAGTACATACTTGTTGGTCATGATTCTGCACTGTAAACTGCATTGGTAAGTAACTACTATCTTTTCACATGGGGTCTGGTGTTTCAACAACAGACCAGAGAGATGGGAGGCGATTGTATTACCCACTACACCATCGAGCCGCCAGTCAGATCCTTGAAGAGGCATATGTACATTAGTATATGTTTACAATAGTCAATAATAGTTTTTGATATTTTATATCAATAATTGTTTTGGATATTTTATACAAATATATTCATTTAAAGAAAGTTCATATCCTCATAAAATGTTTTGATATTTTGACTGCAACCAATGAATGGGGAGGGGTTTAGATTAAACCATTTTGACCTGGCAGTCAGAGTGTAGAACAATTATGAACGCAAGAAAATCCTATTGTAAGTGAAATAATTGAAATGGTTAAGTCACCCCATAAGTCAAAGTTAATTTTTTTATATTTTTTTTCAATGCCCCCGAATAGGACAAAGAACTATGATTGGTTTGGTTGATGAATTGAAAAAAAAGATTATGTATGCATATCAGTTAGTATTTTAGTACACTAAGGTTTCCATGACTTGTTTTCATTGGAGATCATGCACCTTCAGAAGTTTGTTGAGAATCTTACATCTATCTCCATCTTACTTCATGTTTGCTTCTTATCTTCATTGACAGAATCCTGTATAGTTAGAAACGCCTGTTAAATTGTCAAGCATACCTTAAATATAAATGTTGTTGTTTGTTACTTTCAGTCCTACGACCAAGTTCACAATGATCTATACCGTGTGTTTCCTCTATTTGTCTGTATGGATTCCTCTGCCTACATTCTCATCTATGCCGCCAGGTAATGTCAAGGTGTATTTTCATTTTGCATTTACACCCTTGTCTAACTATTACACCCCAGTGCCCCCAACTCCAGCCTATAAGGTAGTATATACATACGAGTCTTATACCTAGGCATTCTGGTTTGTGTTCACACAGTAGATTCCAGTACATTTGTTCCCTATCTCACTTTAAATTGAACGAACCTGTAGGGCAGTGCCACCCTAACTTTATGGTATCATTCCTTATTTACTTCCCATCATGTTAGAACTGCATCACAGCCAAGCATAAACTTTTCATTATAATGCAACAACTTAAAATATGAAAAATATAAAATTCCTCTGCTGGGTTGCATGTGCAGAGTTCAACTGGGGACATTCTAAGAATGCATTCGTTCATCCGGCGTTGTGTGAAAAACCCAGTTTATGTTAGCAAAACAGTAACAAAAGAAGGAAAACAGCACACTTTCCACAAATATTATATACCCTCGATATAAAATATTTCTCCCACCCGACTGCGACACAGTGCCCCTCACCCTAGTATAAGCCTGATAAATGGGATTGAAGCAGTAGAGAATAGCTGATTCTCAGGGGAAATTTGCCATTGACGTTCACTCTTTACATCTTGAATTGTTTTATTCTGTTCCATTGATGGGAGACTTCACAAGTTGCAACTGTATTTTCCGTATTTTTCAGATATAACATGCGAGACCCGTTATTCAGGAAGTGCAACCCCATCTGGCGTTTATTATCTGGTAGCAAATGGACTAACATTCCAAGCATTCTGCCTGTATAACGATGATTCAACTGGCTACTTCTTTCCAGCTACTGATGCCTTGGACACAATGTCACAGAGCATGCTGGACAAGCAGTACTCGCGAAGTGATGAGATTCTTTTCAGAACATTTTCAGAGAGTGCTGGAACACAAGCAGATGTGGTTATCTATCCACTCTCTAGTGACTCGTAAATATAGAATTTTTTTTTGCCTGTGTGTGTACGAGCAATTAAATGCATGTATATTGTACATAAATGAATTATATTGCAAGTAGCGAGGGCATCTTATGCTAATCTAATAAGATACCTAGTTCACAAACTTGCTTTATGGAGTCATGAGCTAAAACAGAACAGACTGGTCTACATTCATTTCTGGTTTGATCCACTTCGCATTTGCATAGGGCATCTTTTTTGGCTTTCGACACAATGCAGAAAATGTTTTGCATTTGGGACCAATTTTTTGAAAATAATTATTTGAAATACCTCTCACAAGCTTCACAAACTGTGCAAAAATTAATACACTGGAGGGGTGAAGGAAGTAAATCCAGTGACACTACCCTGGGTTCTCATGACTTGGGGTTGTCCCATTTGGTAGAAGTACTACTCCAAAACTACACATCCCAATGCATTTATTCGGTGTTGTTTGGGAAAACAGAAAGGTGGTTTAAACAGGGATGAGAGATATGGGAGTTGGTTAAAATTTATTGCCGTGTATGTAAGAAGGTCGTATTTAAAGAGCATTAGATACTGAATGGGGAGCTAGTTTAGTTTTTACAAGAATGGTGTGACGAGACTGAACTGGTTTATCCTGCACACAATGTGGAATAAGGCATTTTGAAATCTATTAATTTTTGCCTTTGTCATGGGATAAAACAGGGAGGTGCAGTAGTCCAGGCGGCTCCTGACAATGTCATTAGTCAGCTTTACAGTTGTTTCATGGGTGAGATACCTGTGGACTCTTCAGATATAGTAATAAAGAACACAACATAAATAAGTTACATGTTTATGCATTGAGTTACTAGTATCTGTATCTAAGGTGACTCCAAGGTTTTCGACCTACTCATCTGGTTCCATAGTATTACCGAGGAGACTCACAGGTAAAGATGTCCTCACGGAATCTCTCCAGTTCAGTGATGTTAGAATCAGAGCTCCTTGAGTAAAGACAAGCATACATATGTGTCATCTGAGCTTAAATGGTAGATGATATTGAACTTTGATATAATGGTGCTAAGAGGAGTTGTGTATAAGGTGAAAAGGAGTAGGCCTGGGACTGAACCCAGGGGAACTCCATGTGGGAGTAGGAAATCATCAAAAAAGTATCTATCTATTATAATTTTCTGTTTTTCTTAAATTGAGGTATGACTCTGTGTCTATCAAGAGACCTACCCCATCGATTTCCATACCAGTGTTTAAAACAGACAAAGATGGCATTGCAAGGTTATCAAAGGGAAAGCAAACAAGGTTGAAATTTGTTTAAGTCTCCAACGCAATGCAAAAGCAATCAGAAACACAAGTGGCACAACAAATGTGTAAACAATTATAAAAGTCCCGAGACAAAGAAAGGACAAAAGGGGTTTCGGTCTACTAGTACGAGCCACAAAGCCATGAGAGACATGAGTAGTGCACAGAGGCTGTCACCCATCCAAGTACTAACGTAGCCCATTGCTGCTTAACTTCTGTGATGATACAGGTACTCATCATGTTATGCCACAGTTCATGAAAGCCCAGAGACAAAATAAAAAAGTGATCTCTAGAAGTGTGAGCCTCGCTAGAGCTTAAAAAGACAAAAACAAAGTGACCTGTAGAAGTGAGAGCCTCAAAGAGAGCTTGGGTCTAAAAATGTACAGATACGACTGTAAGGAAAATGAGGAAATGGGCCATTTTTATAATTTTACCATTCTTCCTATATTAGTAACTATTTATCTTTGTTCTTCCAAATGGATAATAAGGAATCAATATTCTGCCAGTTTCTTTCCAGGCTACAATTAATATTTGTGAGAGCAGCATAGCCCCTAATTTTTCTCTAAATTCCACTACACTGTCGGACAGGAAAGTAGCTAAACTTTTGTATCAATTCTGAAATTTTGTGTAGATATACTACTGGACAGCAAAATACCTCGACTTTTAAACAGATTTATTTAGGGACAGAAAGAATACATATATTTGTGTGAAATTTACTGATGATTAGTTGAGATATGGTATCAATATATCTCTTTGATTAATTGGTTTAATGTAAAACATCCCCTTTATGTTGAATGGAAAGAAAAACAAAACATTTAGACTATGCGTTTAGTAGTTGTCTTGCCAGTTTCATTGTATTTATACCAGCACTAGTACAGAGTTAACAGAATTAAAGTTAACTGCAAAAAATATCCCACAAAACGTAAATCGTGATCCTGGGTTGTAAGCCAGCAGACCCCCCTCACCCCAACCCCCTAGGTCAAATAACAGAAGAAAATTGGTAATCTATGCTAATGGACTTCTAAATTGAAATGATAATTAACCATACATGATAACATTGTTAAACCTTCCTTCCTGTTTTCTAATCTATAATCTATATTTAGCATTTGTTATGTTTTTATTCACAAGGCGGCCAATTTAATGCATTTACCTAATGTACAAAATTATGTTATAACCTGGCTGTTTACTGTCAATTAACTATTGACACAGAATATTGACACAGTTAAAACAACTGGCGTTTTAAAGTAAAAATGTATTTATTTAAACTCTTGATATTTACTGTACCATATTTTCTGACCTTATTCCTGATCTCATCCCCTAAATCTTGTCTAAAGACAACATAATTTTTGGACAATGCTCTTCCTTTATGTGCTGAGAGAAGGCCTAATCTAATGTAATATTTGGACTTGCATAGTGATTTATCTTCATCCTTTGACAGAACGTAAGGCGCAAAAATCCAAAACCTGTTCCATAAGAGTTAGTTCATAAACAGACACAAAAGGTGGTGTGGCTAATACAGATAGGATACAAAAGTTTGATTAGATTATTTTGTTTATGTACAATAAAATTCACATTAAAATACAAAACATAATCTGTATCATATCACTGAATATATTATTTTACACCAATAGTACAATTTTTGAGAGATTTAATCTCTTTCTGTTTCAGACTCTTTACCGCCCTCCTCAATGACTGTGCAGGTAGTTGCCCAAAGACAAATGGACCATTCTTAAACATAAATTTTGTCAACAAATCAGCTTTGGAAGCAGGGGCAACTAATGGATGGAGAGACAGTGTTACAGAATATCTTGTACCAGATTGTGAGAACGGTAGCCTCAGTGATTTAAAGCTGATCAATGCTGTGATAGAAGAAAGCTGGAATAATTCTGATTTGGTTACAATTTCACTGATGAATCACTCTGTTATGGCTAATAATGTGAGTATGTCTTACATGTAGGAATTCTTCTGCTTATGAAAGCCTTTCCCACCAAGGCAGACCTTGTTCTTTAGAGAGGGAACAACCCCAATCCGCAAATAAATGCACAACTGCACTCGATTTGAAAAAAAAACCTGCC
Organism: Sabellastarte sp. h YS-2021; assembly: GCA_964017235.1. NCBI lineage: Eukaryota > Metazoa > Annelida > Polychaeta > Sabellida > Sabellidae > Sabellastarte > Sabellastarte sp. h YS-2021. Next base: position 88,752,432 of record OZ024928.1, read on the forward strand.
CCGAATTTTCATTTTGTGAATGTATTTCGATTTTAGTTTTGAATCATGCATGTAATTGCTTCAGCTGACTTTTTACAATGGAACTTCAATTGCTGGTGAACAAATGATTGTAATTAGGAAAAATAAAGTATGATACAGCATAACTTTACAAGTTACAGATATTTATTTAGGCTTAACCTATTACAGATATATTAACATTTAATAATTTATCGCTTATTATATTTCATTATGAACAACAACAAACAACAACAACAACAAGAAACAAAAACAAGCATACAAGGTCACTATAGGTTTACAAAAAGAAGAAAAAATATTATTCTTTTGTGTGCTGCTTACAAATGTTTCTACAGAATGTAATGAACAAATATGACAGCTGCTAGGAGGCCCTTTTTCATAATATACTTTCCTATGATATGTGTAACAAGTTAATTTAACTGAACCAAGGACTGAAAAAGCCATAGCCTACAAACAAAGCTTACTTAATATTTCTGAAAAAAAAGACGTTGATATTTTATGCTGATAGCAGGTCCTGATAACCCGAACGAGATAGAGACACAACTTATAGCTCATTTACTTTCAATTTTTTATTTTTGAAAATTTTCGATTTTTGAAATTTAAAATCACACCTATTTCGACAATAGTTTGATAATTGACTGTATCAGTGTTTTTATGTGTATGTATATACAGATTCTGATATAGCTCCTCAAATTTCTCATATTCTTTAGTACATTAAGACCAGAAATACTTTGTAGTTAGAAGCACAAAGTAACTTTAATTATGACATTGATTTTAGTCACAGAATGCAGGAAGTACATTAATAAAACTATGAGCAATTTTAGTTTTCAAAATGAAACTTTTGTTAATTGATACTGTTTATTTTGATAATTTATACAACTATGTCGTTGAATGAATTCAAATTCTAAGCAATCAGGATAATTGAGACAAAAAAAATTATGATTTGTAAGGTTTCTCTTGATTGGTCATGCGGACATGTACTTTTGAGACTTGAAACTCAAGTGAAAAAACTAAAGAATTATCAAAAAGTGCTCATTGGAATGCAGTGTTCAAGCCTGATATATCAAGGGTGAAGAAGAGACCCATTGTTGTAGTTGTTTTGTATGTATAATTTATAGCACTGCCTAATCAGATATGAAAACTTTAAGTCATACAAGCCTTCTTCATACACTGGTGATGTGCATCTCTTCCAACTGTAGCATGACCTGCAGTTCTAGTTGTTCTTTATAGGGCAGTGTGCTGCAGGAAAATAGCATCAAAGACTTCAGTTTTGTGACTGAGTTCCATTTCGGTAACTCTTCTGGCTGCGGTGTTTGGGAAATTACGACTGACTGGTCTGAAGCAACAAATGGTTCGAGAAATATTTCTGGGACTGCCATTGGCTTTAAATTTGGTAGGTGAAGTATAATTGGTGAATAACCTGATTAATGGGGGAATTGTCATTGTTATGAATTCTAATGTGCTTGATGATTTTAAAATAACATAACATGATATTTTAAAACACTTGCTCCCTTATTTCATAATTATCTATTTCACTATCATGTAAATAAGATTATCAAATGTTGCCACTATGAGATTTTGAGCTTATTCATTTTTCAGACTTTACTTACATCTATTAATTCAAGGTATCTGTTTGATTATATTAAGTCCCTGGGTTTGAAACTTTTATGTTACAACTGTGCTTGTAGTTCAAAATGATCCTTAGCATGCAAACAGAAAAATCATGTGGACAAAATGAATGTATGGGATTTATTTGCTACTACACACCTTGAAGCCTTTGATTACATTGCCCACCTTTGCAATCTGAAATATGAAAGTACTAATCACAATTTGCCCCCAGCCTAGTGGTTACAATATTGGACTCTGAAACAAAAGATCTGGATTTTTATTCTTGGTGAGAGAGATTGTGCAATTGGGTCTTGGCAAGGTAGTTTTCACATATTTTCACCCATGAGTATAACTGGGTATTATTGCTAGTATTGTGGGGTAAACTGAGAAGAGTTCGGCTTCCTGTTCAGAACTTGATTCAAGTTACCGAAACCGGAGACACTGATCGTATGAAGAAAACTGAACCTTTATTTGTGTTGTATACTGTGCACATATATTCTAAAAGTACTTATGATCTATCAATGGTAAATATTTAAATAGTCATTAGTAAGTAGAACTTTCTTTACATTGCCAACCTGATGGAATCTGAACTGCATTTCTCAAATACAATTTACAGATATCTATGATTCTTGTGCTGATGCCAATGCATGCAGAGGTCACGGATTTTGCACTGACCTCATTAATGGATACCTGTGTGATTGTTATGCTGGATACACTGGAGATACCTGTCAATATGGTTCGTTCACAAAATGACAATAAAACTTATACATTAGCAAGTTGAAATATAACAAACTAATACTTTTGGTTTATTTCTTATTTTACAATAGAAATATATTGATCTTAAAGAAAATATAATAATAGCAATACGTCTTCTTTAATGTTTACAACAGAGAATGTGCAAATGGGATGCTCCCTTGAAATAGACATACTTCAATCCACTGACCATTTCTCAGCAATGTCAATGCCATTGAATAAGTGCCAATCAAATTGCAAGATTAAACAGGTAATAACTTGAAAGATTTATAATATCCAGCTAATTTTGGTCACAAATAGTTGTGGTGCTATCAAATGCTCACAGTAGACGATGGAAAATTCTATAAATTCCAAATTATTATCTTTGGTGCATACCTCGGAATAAATTTATCATCTAACCAGTCAGGATCACTGATTCAACAATACTACTGCTGCTGTGATTATCTCCTGCTGAGTATATAGCAAACGTAGAAGTTGTGTGACTTTGAAACAGTGGTCACTTAATCAGACTGAAATCCAATAATCTAAATTATTCTATCTCACATGGTTTTCGACATAATTGCAATTTTCATAATAAATCCAAGATGGGCTAATCTAATCTACTGCTTTGCAGGCGCAATATCTTCCCCCCAAAGGGGAACTGTCTGTGCTAGTTAAACAAAATTTCTATCTCACTACACACGCGGAAAATCCACAATTACCTGAGATGCAGGCTTGGATATCCCTCATGGACTGTGGAAACTCTGCATTAGTGAACAGATTAATAAAAGGAATTTATAATGTTGGACCTTCTTTGCCACGTTACACATGTACATATGATGTTAAAATTATCTTAGATTACCTAGCATCTTTGCATTGACAGACATTATCACTTAGAGATTTATCTATGAAATAGTTTTTCTATTACTATTTTTAGCATGTCAAAGACTACAAACTATTCAGGCTTTTAATGTAAATAATATCCAGTTAAATGACAACTCTTGCATATTTTATATCAGAGAGTTATTAAAAACTTCCAGACCAGGGAGTCATAAATCTGCTGTGGTGTTTTAAAGGTATGACAATAGAGATTTATGTGTCCTTTAGTACCTGAACAGTATTTGTCTATTACAGAAGGGCTGAGGGGGGAGAAAACCCAACTACTAATAAGTGCTGTCAAACCGCATAAACCAGTTACCATTGATACTGTTAGTCGATGGGCTAAATGTATGCTACAACGTAGTGGAGTTAACATTAAAACATTTACCACTCACAGCACTAGGACTTCTGCAACCTCAAAAAGTTATAGCATCGGTGTACCACTTCAAGACATTTTATCAGCAGCTTTATGGTCAAATGCCAAAACCTCTGCACAATTCTATAATAAACCTATTCTTGAGAAACATGACACCTTTGGGAAACAACTTCTGGAAAATATTTATAGTCATTGATGTTTGTAATAAAAAACCTCTATGGCTGTGAAACAAACTCTGCCTTTTCTTTACAACACAACACACTCTATACTTAGTTATTCACATAGGCCACAGGTGACTTTCAAATCCCAGGTAATTCTAGAGTTTCTGTGTGTGTAGTGAGACAGAATTTAGAAGTAAGTGAGCTTACCTGTAAGTGAAGTTTGATTGTGATTCTATTGAACCACACACAGCAATGAAGGAATAGACTGCCCACCACTTTTTCTTGGTATTACCCACCAAGGATATTATATATTTGGGTCACCTCTTGCCAATGTCGTTAAATACTGAGGGATATGCAAGCCTGCATCTCAGTTCATTCCTTCGTTGCTGTGTGTGTTTCGATAGAATCACAATCAAACTTCACTTACAGGTAAGCTCGTTTTAATCTAAATCATTACAATAGGAGAGTCGAGGGGCATTCAGAATCAGTAGAACCGTGAACTATGAGCCTTGAACTAGATCTGTGGGCTAGAGAATAAACATTGGACTCTGGTGGTGTCCATGGTGCTGTGGTATTACTCTACAGGGTCGAAATTCAATTAAAGTCTGTTATGATTCCTAGATTTGGGAATTTTAGATTTAAAAAAAAGAGCTACCCTAAGGGCTCTGAAATTCGATCGAAATCACCTCTATCTCTTTAGAGGTATTTGTGACTTTCGATTTTCACACACAAAATATGCAAAACAACGATTTTTTTTTTTTTTCAAAATGATGCCAAAGAAAGTAGTTTTTTTACATTTACAACCTCTAGAACCAATAATGAGGAAGATGTACAGTCTTTTAGTAGTACGATGACACCAATTGACCTTGAAACAGTTATCAAAGGTAAAATTCAACATTTTGAAAATTTTTGCAGGCCATGATTCCCAATAAGTTGTTTTCCCGTTAAGAACCCTTAGGACCAATGATAAGAGAGATATAAGGCCTTTATGATGTCATCTGGCTACAAGATAACTTCCAGGCTAGCTCCAGGCTAGGCATGTAACTTTTGTGCCAATCTGTTGAAGCTATATGCAATATTCTTAGATTTATAATATCTTCATGATTTTCAAACAGTTGGCTATGGTGGCCCTGTTCCTTTTCAAATGAGACCAAAATATTTTTACATTTTTTCATAGCCATTATATTCTGTGCAAATTTGGAGAAGATATCTTCATAAATGAATGAAGGATAAAGGTGTACTTTAAAACAATCTGAACAGACATACGCACAGATTCACAGAAGTCGTTTTATAATCTATAGACCAGGGCCTTCCACTAAAGGGAGATAAAAAGTAGTTTTATTATGTTGATTAGTTGTGTGTCCATATCGTGTACAAATCAAATTAACACCCCTCAAAAGCAAAGACAAAAATATGATTTCATGTACAATTTCCTTATTAACACAACCTAATCAAGATTTCTGAGACGTATTGATTCAAATATATAAATATTTCCCATGCACTGTATTTTGAATGGATGCTCTGTGGATATTTGCAATTATAACTGGGTTGTTTTTCAAAGTGATAGCATATAGATATTTGCCATTTACAGGTAGTATTTCTAAGTGACATAGGAATTTCTCATACATGGATTGTATTTTTGCAAATTATTAGTTTCTACAAGAATGCACTTGCTGGGTTGAAACTGGGACCACTAAATGCAGCACTGCATGCATTACCCTTGATGGTGCATCATGTGGAAGTATGATGAATAATGCCTATTCAGGTATATATAGTCCAGTTTTACATGTAACTTGACACTCAGTGAACCACTCTTGTATGGAATTCTTTTAAATGTATTTAGAACTTACGATTTCATTTTATTGCAGATTATTTGGAGAATATTTTGTTAATTTTTTTTAAGTTTTAGGAAACGTCCGTTTTCATAATGTTTCAGTTTTACCTCAAGAAATCTGGGCAGCTTTAGGGCTTAACTAGGATTTAATGTTTAATATCTAAGCTTATCTTACCTGCCTCTGTGGTGTAGCTTGACCGTTTCCCATCCGATTACTGAAGTTAAGCAGCGCTGGGTATATTTAGTGGTTTAATGGGTGCCCACCTGAGTTCTTGGCCAGGTATGGGCAGATACATAGAAATTTCGGAAGGATCATTTAAATGGCGGTTCTGTTGCAATATAACCAAAACAAGGTACGAGGCTTGATGTTAATCAATAAATCAATCCAAGTTTATCTGTTAGAATAGATAAAATTAAAATAAAGTCCAGTGAATATTCCCACTGACAGATTGTTCCAGTTTAAAAAAAATTAGTATATATGATGACTATTTCAATGCAAAGATTTTTGCTATATTTTTTTCAGAACCCATAACCAGTTGTAACAAAAACCATTGTGAGTACTGTGGTAGTGTGGGAGTCTGTTTGAAATGTCAAAATGGTTTCTATCTGATCGGGGAAACCTGTGTAGGTAGGTTAAAAGATATAGTTGCAAAATTCTCTAGATTGTGTAAATTTTTTTATTTAATGTCTTAGGCATCAGTCCAGATAAAAGGCCAGTAATACCACATTGTCTATCTCTCGGACTGATAACTTACTTCTTATACCAGCTAAATCTAAGCATAGAAGCATAGAATGGGATTTACAAAGCTTAACATGATGTGTATATTTAAAGTATATTATGCTTGGAGGAGATACCAGGTGCTACCTTATTACCTTTTAAATATTTCTATTCTATTGTGTTAAAAAATAATGATTAATCTCTGTTTTCACTTTGTCATTGTTAACTTGTACAGTTGTTTGTAACATTAAAATGATTATAAAAGGTTTGGATATATTCTGCTAAACTATAAACTGATGCCAATAAATTTCTGTCAATTTGATGTTCAGTGAAATATGAAGTAACTAAAAAAGTTATATTAGGAACAATAGGAAGTGCTTTGGGAAAATTGCTAAATTAACTATCACCATACATGCTTCATCTTGCTTCCAGATTTGGCGTATAGGGGGTGTTTCAAAGATAACTCCACCGCCCCCGCTATGCAGGGATTTGCTTTGAACATGACAAGTATAGCCCAAGCCAAACCAACACTTTGTTTCGACTTTTGCAGAGAAATTGGGTTTGATTATGCTGGACTCGAGGTAGGAATTTCATTGTAAAGTTTTAGCCATGTGTATTTTGTTTATTTGGGGTTTTACGTCGCTTTCAACACTGTACAGGTCATATCACGACGGATAGTTGGAAGGGCAGAGGAAACCAGTACATAGAGTTCGCTAGGGTTGTGTACTGTAAACTGCCGATCAACGGCAAGCAACTACCAGCTTTCCCACTTGAGCCCGTGCGGGGATCGAACCCCGGCCTCAGAGGTGGGAGGCGAGAGTGTTACCACTCTGGCACCGTGGCCCCTTTTAGCCATGTGTAATATAAATTCATTTGAAATATTTATGATACATTAATTCAAGTTATTTTAGCAAATGAGCCTTGAGAGCAAACAATCGGTCCTCAGTGCCCTAGTGGTTAGCAAGTTTGGCATCTAATCATAGGCTGTCACCTCTGTGGGTTCGAGTCCCACAAGTGGCAATTCTGAGGACCTGTCCCAATATGACCCTGGCTGTTGAACGGGACGTAAAACCCTAACTTTGACTTTGACTTTGAGAGCAAACAAAACTACTTATGAGTTTAGGAATCTGTTTTTAATCTCTGAAATCTCTGACTCAATTTATTTTAATTCTTTGAGCAATAACAGCTAATAAACTATGTCCCTTTTAAAATGTCATATTTTAACTTCAAGACTTAATAGTACATAAGGCAGCATCTCACCAACCAGAAACTGGAGTGCTAGCCCCCCCCCCCCCCCCCCCCCCCCCCCAACTTATCACAAAAACTTGAAGTTGTTCCTTTGTAGTCTTGAAGTAAAAGGACGAGAAACCACGCTTTCACTGCATTGGGGAGGTGAACATTTTGATCAGGGAGGTCCAATATTAAATAGACAATATAGGACAAGTGACTCTGATGTGTGATACTAAAAAGCAAAGCATTTGTATGATAGAGAGCCCTTCAGGAATGATCTCGCTGGCACCTAATGCCATCCCATAATCTGCCCCTGACTCCTTTGTCTTGTGGTATTCAGCATATTCAAGCAATTGTTTCATCTTGACCCTTTGGTGGGTTCGAATATCAGCAAAATAGTTTGTTGGGACTGAGCATTGAGTACTTGATGCTCATGAAATATAACATATTTACACATATATATACTGGCTGATGCCAACTGATTGTGGTGTACACAGTTTGAAAATCACAAACCAGTTTTAGTTCTGCCCCAGTAAACATTTTTAGGTTTTGCAAACGTTTGATAGGAAACGTTTGGCAAAGGTTAAAAAATGATGGGTACAAAAACCATTTATAATAGAATGTTTTAAAAATGTTTTGCGTATACCGCTTTTAAACATTTAATGATAAATGTTAGAAAAACGTTACAAATGAACATAATAATGTCTGAATAATAATGGGGTCAGAGGTCAAATTCAATATCTTGAATATTATTTTATGTCTAAAATTGTAAGATAGTGGCTAAGAAATTGTGCCCCCATTCAATTCTCACTTTTAGGGATTCCATGTGGGGCAATTTTTCACAAAGTCCTCTAAAATCCCTTATTATTGCTCACTGCCGTCTTTGTTTGGACATGTTTGAAGGTTTAAAAATATGGGTTTAAAAAACGTTTTTGATAGAATGTTTTTAAAACATTTGACAAGCAATATTGTTTAAACATTTTATGTGTACTGTTTATCAAACATTTTATGATGAATGTTTGAAAAACATTTCCAGCAAAACCTTCATTTCTTCTGCTATTTTATAAATGTTTTAAAAACATTTCCAGTCAAACCTAGGTTTTTGAGAAACGTTTAGAAAATCATAAGATAGGATTTAAATACGTTTTAAAAACGTTTTGTAAATGTTTAAACCATTTAAAAACGTTTCTAATGTTTACTGGGTGAGGCTGTCTGTTAGTTTACAGATTTCTTGGTACTGAGAACCTTAAATCAGTGTGGTTGTGTTAAATATGAGTGAAGTGCCTGGAAACTGATGTCGCCTTTTTGTTTATTACATAGGATTTCTTTCCTTGCCCCACCAACAACAAGATTTGTCCTAACCTGACTTTAGCTGTTCATACGGACTTAAACCACAGGTTTGGCCCCCACTTAGTGTCAGGTCACAACAGACCAGTTCAAACTTTATGAGCCAACTCAAAACTGACCTGTTTAGGTTAGCATACCTACCACCATAGCCATCCTTCCCCTGGCTGGCGTTTTCTGGGTTACAACTTTGCTTGGTTTAATGGAGTATTCCTTTCTGGATTCTAGTGCATTAGATAATCTTCATCAATGTTGTGCTACACAAAATGATTCTATGATTATTGTTAATTAATTGCTATTCTATCCTATAGGACAAGATGCTGTGCTTCTGTGGCAATTCCTATGCAATGTATGGTCGAACCAATGAGACTGAATGCTCATCAAAATGTGAGGATGATCCGTATATGAAACATCATATCTAGACAGAACTGGGGAGGGGGTTACTATTCTCACCCATGTGATTGATTCATAGTTTCCCTAAACATTTTAGTCTGTTAATTGTACATTTTCAGTTTTTAATAAACGTATGTCTACACATATATTGCATATGTTAATCTAATGTAAAGTGATGGGTTTTTATAGCCAACCATTAACTGGGAAGTCTTACGTGGAGACAAAGATATTTAAGGCCAAGCCCATATAAATCATTGTTATATCCTGTTGATTTGAAATAAATTTCTCTCAATTTGGGCCGCATTATTATCTGTGACCTCTGACCCTTTAATCTAGGTTTATTTATTTAATGTTTTACGTCACGCCTAGTACCTTATATGTTTTATTGTGACAATTGGAAGGGCAGGGTAAACCACTACATAAGTTGGTCAAAGTTCTGTACTGTAAACTGACTACCAATGGCAAGTAACTACAAGCTTTCCCACATGAGGTCAAGCCAGGATTTGATCTCTGATCTCAGAAGTGGGAGGCGAGTGTGTTACCACCGCACCGTCTAGGTTAAAGTTAGGACAATCAAACATAACGGGCAACTTCCCTAATGCTAAAATTAAGAAAATTGTTTTTCAAATGGCATCATGTTTTGTAAAAATTTTTTTTTTTCACTATCAAATTTAGTGTCAAGGAAATATATTAAGTATATTTTTTTATATATGTCAAAATAGCTTCAATAAAACTGTAGTGTTAAGTAACAGAACTGGTGCCTGTATGATTAATTTTATTGAATAAAAATTTCAGAACTATTCATACAAGCCAATTTTTGGCATCAATGTCTAATACATAGGTCACACCTTTCTGTGCTGATGTCAATCAAACAGCCTCGTTTACCTTTGGTAGTAGATCCTTCTGATACTGTCAGTTTTGTGTCTTGGGAGGATACATTCTCTGTGATTAAATGGGATTTTCATCTGGGCAGGTTTTTTCTAAATATTTGAAAAAGCAATTATATCTTGTCGCGAACTAATATAAAATGTATACGGTGGAAGGGTGGGGTAGGAATGGGATAGGATATATGAAAAAGCTCGTTCTCCAGCATGCATTAGCCAGATGTGAGGTATCTTTTTGAAGCATAATGACAAGATCATGAAGCGGAAGTAAAAAAATGTACAGAAAGAAAAACATACGTAAAGGTGTACACTAGACATCATGCTGGGAAATCTACCAATATCTGAATAATCTTCCCGTTATATACTGCAGATGCATTTATTATAAAGATTTTATTGTTTATTTGTTACAGTGAATGTTAGAAGAGGGAGATATAATAAAGTGGTAAGAAATAGTGTGTGGATTTATCCAGCTAACACTCTACTGAAATCTACTGAATCTACCATTGGAGTCATAGACTGTGTGAGGGAACTTTTTCAAACTGAAGGAGTTACTACCTTTAGGCATGATGCTAGTAATAACCAGTGCCTGTTTTACAAATATGGACATTCAGCATACGTTTATGATGGACAAATGGGTTATTTTTAATAATCATACATTCGGACTGGTAACTGCTTAGAAATGGCATAAAATAAACTTATTTTAAAACATTTCTATCATTCTATGGGTAATTGATAAATCTATGTGTTGTCTGTATGAAGCATTTAGTTATGATGCAAGCGACACAGGATACTTGTTTTTACTTCAGTACACGCTTTACCCAAGTCTTTAAACACATCAATAGTAAAGTTATATATTTAAATTTACACTTGACATATGTTATGAAGGTTACCCTTTGGCTTGAAATGATTTATTGAGTAGGCATTTTTTTTCCGTGAATAGCTACAATTGAGCTTCGGCCATAAAATTATAAATCTTGCTATTATCTAGTTATAAAATTCATACCTTTTCAAAATCATTTGAGACACTTTAGAAATAATATTCATATCCTCTTGTAACTGTTTTATTTGAGATATAGCTATTGACTTGTAAAACACAAAATGACAAAAACAATTAAGTGGTTTTGAAATGGTCAACATGTTTATTTGATCATTTTAAACCGGCCAAGCCAATTCAAAACCTAGCCGATGTTTCGAAACCTAGCCGATGTTGGTTACAAAACAGCAAGTAACTTATTCTGTGAAAGGAGGGATGATAAAAGTAAGTAAAAAATCTATCTTACACAAAAATGACTAAATTAAAATATTAGAAGTAAAAGTAACATTTACCACTGTGAAATTCTCAGACAACATATGTATTATCCTGATACCATGTTGCCCATGCACTTGCATAATATTTATGAGCTCAGGCTCAAGAGCCACACTGATGTATTGCACCCAGCAATTGCCCCAAGAGTCAAAGACTGACCTACTATTCCACCATCTTGGGCTGGTGTGGTGGTCAATGGCAAAGTTTAAACTCACAACAGATCATCTAGATTTTAGTTCAAAATGATCCTTTAATACAAACCATTTTATCGAAAAACCCTTTCAGATGATTTACATTAGTAGTTCATATTAGTTGTTGATTAGTTGTCAAATTACATAAGCTTTTGATATTAGTAATTGAGTTATTCAATGTTGATTCAGTGTTGATCGAAATTATTATTTATTAATGGCCTCTACCAATGGGAAATTATGCAAATTTAGAATTTTTTTTATATATCAAAGAAGCATAAAAAAGAGTGTAGAGGATTTTTTATGGATCAACCTTCTGAAATAGATATATTAAATTAACAAAATGAGTTGAGACTCGTTATTTTTTCACATGCTCTAAAGTTTATATGTAGAGAGTGTAAAAATATTATAGAATTATTGTTCCTTTTTTGCAGGTATTTGTTGCAAATTTAATGTTGTTGTATAAATTAACTTCATTCTATATATAAGAAAAGTATAACTCTTGTATTATCAACGTCTAGTATTCTGTGATATAAGTAAAATAAAAATGATGAAGGCTAAATATTTTTAGTGTGTACATAAAACTTTATATGTAGAAGTGTTGAAATACTAATTTAACAATGTATTAAAATATCTCAAGAAATGTATATATTTTAAGCGACTTACCAAAGCTATGTCTGACTTGACTATTTATCAAATACAAACAAGTATTAACCACACCATTTCCAATATCAAAAGTTGGATCTAATATTAAATATTAACTATTTATGCTATACAAGAAGAGCATTCCAAAAAAAAAAAAAAAAAAAAAAAAACTCAATTAATTTCAAAACTAATACAAAATATACAAATCAGTTGATTGAATATCAGATATCAAGTATGCTAATATTTAGGGACATAAAAAGTTTGAAGAATTAAATTGTAGCTCTGTTTTTAATTTGTGATTAAGCAATTGTTATGTTGGTTGTGTACAAAAGTAAATATCATATAAATAAGACCACAAGGAAAAAATATACTACCGGGTAACTCAAAGTCATAGTTGTGTTTTTGTGTCTGTGTTTAACAGCTAGTCAAGCTAGGGTGATATTTGAACAGAATTTCCACTATGTTGTCATTTGAAGGATTGGAAACCACGGTTTAATGATATTTATATATTTTTTGCTTATATTCATCTCTTCAAATTGATCAATTAATAAAATATAAAACATTTGTATCATGAGTTTTAATAAATTTGTATCAACACACATAAACTGATAATGTGTATCACGGAAGTGTCCACGAATCTGATTGGCTGAAAACCATGGTCTAAATTTCCATACTTTGGTGTTTTTTTTAAAATTCTCCGGTTCATAGATGGATATATACAGATAAAGGTAAGATTATTATTAATAATAATCTATCATCTTAAAATAGGTATATACCATAAAATCTACAATCCACGTAAATTTTGAACAATGAATTAGAGGACTGGAATATTCAGGCTAAGTAACAAATCTTGGATTGTGACGTTTTACCGATGACGTACATGTACGTAGGCACAAATCCTGACGTCACTACACAAGTCGTGTAGAAACCTCTATGGTTGGTTGTTCTAGAAGCGAGTTTTTATGTACATACTTATAGTTTGTTAGCGCTTACAGACTAGTACAGATAGTTGATATAAGTATCTTCTCCATCCTTAAGGATGGCATCCAGAAGGATATTTTGGGCGAAAGTCCTAATTTTAGTCCTTCTTTTCAGTAGCTCTGCTGAAGTGAGGAAAATGAAGAAATCATCCAAGGTTGGTACTGACTGATATTGGTATATAATGTTATTTCATGCATTCATCTTTGTGGTAATGATTGGCCATATACAGATAGTATACAAATATAATGATATAGAAGTTTGATTTATCAAATAAAAATAAGACCCCCATTACAGTAACAATAAAAATATTCCACGACAGAGGAATTATAACAATGAAGTATCATGTGGGTGTTATCATTACATTACACATGATCTCTGGACATGGTCTGATTCTTACAATAACAGAAATCTTATTGGAGGCAAACAAATGCTTTAATGAATGAATGAGGGAAAGAAAATGGAATCCAGGAAGAAAGGGAGATAGAACATTCCCTGTAAACATAAACTTTTGCCAATTTTGCAAATAAGTTTTGGCTTGGCTTAGTAATTTTTAGCTATATTTTCACCAAACATTTTCGTATTTTGTGTTAAGGGGTACTGTAAGAATTTTGAAGAACCCTGTAAGAATTTTGAAGAAAGCCCTGTTTAGGGGGGGGGGGGGGGGGGCAACTATCACACTTACTCCAGAATACTTGTGGTATAAAGAACTCGTGTAAGTTTCCAATTCAAATTAAACAGTTCACTTGATGGATACAAACGCAAAGACTTCAAGCAAGTCTATAACTTGGCATACATCTCACATTTGTCATTAAGTATGTACAATATATCTAATATGTGTAACCATCTGGATACCTGGCAGAAAATAAAATAGAAAAAAAAAACATTGTTAGTTCTACGTTGATTAGTTGTGAGCAGATTTTAAGGTGCATGATTCATGTACAATTCACCTTATCATCCCATAACATCCCTGCTTGTCCTTTGACGCCAGGACGTCTGGGGATTCCCCTTATTCATATGTATTTTCGAAGCTGGTTAAAGGGACTTATATTTATTGTTCTGCGTGATCCAAAGGCACTGGCGAATTCCATATTTTATGAGTAGACAGTTTCAAGATTTCCCCTCGCATATGCAAGAGTAATAATATGTTCATATAAGAGCCAAGGATATTTTTTTCTAGAGGGGAGGTACAAGTGTGTTATACCCTCGAGTATATCAGTGCTATTAACCACTGCATGGATCTCCAGGGATCCCCTCTTGAGATTAGCTGGTTAAAGGGTCAGAATATTATATTCTGTATGTAATCCAGTGTCTACTTCTCAATGTGTCTGCATATTTTGTCCAAAGAAATCCATGACTGTTAAGTTTCACTAAACAAACAAAACAATTTGTGCTTCAGCTATTAACATGTACAAAGTGAAGTTAAGTTAGAGTATTTGTTATATTCTAAATTACTAATCACTATTTCATAATTTTTTTATCTATCTACCATTGTCATCACTATTTTAGGATAGATTTGAACCTTCATTCATGACTTCAGAGTACAGAGCTCGTACCAGGGAATATGGCCAAGTCAGAAGACATTCCCCTGGAATATACGAAATGGAGGAGGAACCTCTTACTGACGAATGGTCTGCTTACATTCAAGTAAGATGTTGTAATATTCTGAGTTGACTTACTTTGACAACATGCTACACTCTTGCATCTCATAATTGTTAATATACCCTCATAATGAACTGATGCAAAAAGGATTCTTTCCATATAAAAATGTGTGTTTAATCTAGCTCATAGCCTGGTCTTCTAGGTTGCCTAAACCATAATGCAAACATGAAATATTTTTTCCATAATGCACACTGTATCAGAGGCTATCAAGCCCAGCAGTTCTCAACCAGAGGCTAAGTAAATATATGAGAACATTGTGAAGGGTAATTATAATGTAATCAAATAGTTGTGTCTATACTATACATATGAATGTCTCTGGCAAGACTACCCAGCTCATTAAAAGATACAGGCTGTACTGTTAGAAGGTCCAAAATGATACTTACTGTTAAGACAAAACTTTAAAACTCTGTTGTCGTGAAAAGTGCAAAGTGAATGTATAGGAGTAGCAGTTTTCCAGCACAAATATGTTTTGATCAAAAGAATATTGCAGGAAAATACAGAAGATACAATCACATTTGAAAAGAAAAAATGGGGTTTTCGTCACCATAAAGCCACCTTTTTAATTTATTGTTTTGATATATTTATAAAAGAATATAAAGTGTGTAAAAATAAAGCTGACTTTTTTGTCAGTAATTATATATGGTTCATTTTAACTGCCACAGTTTGAATGGTCTCAGTGCTTAACTACTCAATTTTGTAGAGGATGTCAAACTTTCATGGGATAAGGTACAATGTCTAGTTATAATAAACATCACTTAGTTTCATTTGTGGATTCTTTGTGAAAGTACTGCCTTGTCTTTGTTACCGTTTTGACTATCTGTGCAAACCAGATATGCCAGAAACCAAACTATTGCAGAAAATTTTATTAAAAAAATTACAAATAGGCACAATATATCGCCCAGTCCAAAAAGCAAATTAGGGGCATGGTAATTATATTATTTAAACATAAAAACGATGCAGACCAAATAGACCAATTGTGCACACAATTTAATTTTTGTAAGCATGCTGAGATTGACAATCTGTATTGGCAATTTTGTTATGCGTGATCTGTGTGATAAAATGTCTAATGGTAGTTAGCGACATGTATTTTTAGCAGTAAATATTGCACTTAAACAAAAAGCAAAGTACAATAAATATCCAGCCCTAAATGTTCGTAATAAGTAAGTCACTCTAAACATAAAATAAGAATGAACAGAGTGAAAATAAAGAAAAAAATATGAAATTATGTATAGATATGTATATGTTACAGTAAATATGTGAAATCAGTAAATACGTGTATTCCCTAAAATTTTCAGTAATTGAATTTAGGTAACTGATTTATGACCTATGTTGAAAAGAATAGCACTAGGCTTTTAAATATTTATTTAAAAAAAATTTAGATATGTGTTTTCTGTAGATATTTCATTTAAGTTTATGTTATTTTCAATCCCACAGCTACTAAGGACCTATGTCATCCCTACAAATGATTAAAGATCATTTAAAATTTCACTATTTTTATGTGACTGATACATAAAAAGTGTTTTTTTTTTGTTTTTTGTTTTTTTTTTGTTTTTTTTTTTTTGGGGGGGGGGGGATAAATAAAATCTTAAGAAATTAATTTAAATTTCTAAATTTTAACATATTTTAACTGTACTTCCATTCAGCAGAAATTTTACCTTATCATTTAAGCAATATGATTTACAACCAAATAAGTCTGCATGTATTCTTGAAGAATCTATTGTTTTATTAGGTTAGATTATTAGTAAGTGCTTGCCTTATTTTATTCAATCAAGGCTTAATATTTTGCCATTTTCTGGTAGATTTATGACTTAATGTAGGTACTGGCTACTTGATCAAGAATTGATGTTAGAAACAATTAAAAGGCCAGCTAGCACCTAATTGGATTTCATCATAGTTTTTCAGAGGGACTTAATCTCTTTTAAGGCATCTATGGTTATGGTGTGGCTTCCATTATTGAAGGGACAACATTAAAGGGAAGTTTTATTCAACCCTAATTATAGATCTAAATTTTATTGGTGACCTTTGGAAAAGAAATTCATTGTTAAAATACATTGTTAAAACTACAGTGAAATTCAGTTCTTGAACAAGAAATATATCTGAATCGTACCTTGTTTGTTATTCCTTATACATAATGCATCATAATTTACTGAAAATTTCAGTAAATATGCATATTTACTGATTTCACATATATATACTCTGTCTCTATTACATTATTGTGGGGGGGGGTACAGTAGCGCATTGGTAACTCGTCTTCCACCTCTGAGGTCGGCGGCTCAAACCCCGGGCCTTATGTGGGAAACCTGGTAGTTGCTTACCAATGGTCGGTAGTTTACAGAACCTTCACCAACTCTATTTACTGGTTTCTTCCACAAAACTAGCTGTTGTGATATGACTTTACAATGTTGAAAGCAATGTGAAACCCCAAATAAATAAATAAATACGTTTTTGTGATGTACAAAAGCATAATTATAATAATAATAATAATTATTATTATTATAGAAACATTTGTACAGTGCAAAATTGATGAGGATCCTCTAATGCACTGGAATCCAAAAAGGGACAGTCCTTTAACCAAAGGAAGTTATAACCAAGTAAGTGCCCACCAGGGGATGATAACTATGGTGGTGGGTAAGCTAGTCTAAAGAGGTAAGTATTAAGTTGGCTTCTAAAGCTTAAAGTGGTCTGTCATGATCTGACGCTGTCACACTAAGTGTAATACACTTACCCAAAATTTACCAAATAATAAGCTGTCATTGCTTTTTCAGGAGGACCACAATGATAATTGGGATGCTGTCAACTGGTCACTGGATGATGTCATCACAGAGGAATTTGATTATGACTTAGATGATCTCCCAGATGGATTGGATGATCGCCATGAATATGGCAAAAACCTTGACTTTTTCAGTAAATATCAGGCTGAAATCTCCAAAATAGATACAGAGCTGGTTAGACGTGTGGATCAGAGAGGTACTGGCATGAGACAGAAGACTGAAAGGCAATTCAACAGTGACCAAGAAGATACAGGCAATATGGTCCATCTTAAACTTACAACAGGATTGAATAATAGAGGAAAGGAAAATGAAAATAATACCAGTGAAGAATTTGACAAAGAATATCAAGAGTCATCAGGACTGCTGGATGTTGGTAACACTGTTGAAGCTGAAGTGAATGATCCTAGCTCTGACATCTTGACTTATATCGAGGATATGTGGGACTTTATTGTGGAGAAAAATGATATGATGACTGAAGAACTTAGCTCTGAAGTAAATAAGATCTCACTCTACATTATGGACATCTTTGCACAAGTCCACTCTACTCTAGCTGCTGATGACTTTGGGTTTGCTTGGATTGCTGGCTATGATTTCTCAGAAATTTCAATCTTTTTCAATGGTTTGTTAGAAAATGGAATGGAGGCCATAGCCACTGTTAAGACTGCTTTAGAAGATTGCATTGAATATGATAGTCAATGGATTCCTCAGTATTTGATAGAAAATTTGATGGCTCTGAAGGAATATGTTGTGAACAAGGCTTATTTGTTCTTTGTCTTCCCCGATAATTTGCCTTTTGACATGTCATATGCCAAGAGCTTGGTGTACAGCTTCTATGATGACACTATGGTTGCATTTATAAAGCTTACAGACTTGTTTTTCACTTACACAGGGTCAGTATGTAACACTGAGCTTGTTACAATTTTGAGGCAAGAAACCACAGAACCCATGCTTACCCCTTTGTTCTATGTCTATGATCATTATATATCCCATGTTGTTCAGTGTGTCATAGATATCCAATATCATATCCTTTCTGAAATCAGTGATGGCTTATCCAGTGTATATGTCGAGTATCTCCCAAAAGTGAAAAAGGCAAGTGACAATATGACTAATGGACTTTTGATTCCAATTCGCATGGTGTCTGGTTTTGTGCAAAGGTGCAATATTAAGGAATACCTACTCTCAGTTGCAAAGAGTTTTCTACAAGATCCAAAATTCTGGTGCTTATTGATTTGGGTAATTGTTTATTTGATTCTGGCCCTGTCATTGCTCTACTATTCATACATATGCTGCAAAGTAACAATGCTGTTCAGTCTGTTCCTAATGAAGGTTGCTATGAAATGCATTGCCTTTTTCTTTACAACTGTGCTTCAAGTTCTGAAAGGTAAACCCAAGTTATTAGAGAGTGGTGCAAATTGATTCTTTTGATGCATTCAGTGTGAGAATCAACAAAAGTGGCTATGCTAGATACTGAGCTTATGGATGTTTATTAGAGGAGGGCAAGGAGATGACAAAGATCATGGAGTTGGAGAATGTACCGGAAGTATCGAAGACTAAATATATGATTGTTTTCTACGAGATGTACCTGAAATAAGCCGGACTGATCACACCACACACAGATTTTGATTGAAGAAAATTTTCTTGACAGTGATAATTTGTCTGCTCTGTGATTGGTTTATCATATTCTTATTATTTTTATATGTATACTACAATAAAATATAAAAAGAACGATTTTTGTTTCAGAAAATACAGTTTTCTGTAATCTATGCCCAGGGTATGAGGTTGTGTTTTCATTTGCATATGTTTTGATGAAAGGAGAACCTGAATGATTAGCCAATCAGTGTCTTTTTTAACAAAAGTATTAAAACATAAAGGAATCAGTATGTATAATATAAATTTCTACAATATAAACCACAGTAAAGGCTTTACAATTTGATAATTGTATAGTCTCCAGTTGTGTCACTGTTGATGCATGCGCGTAACATGTAACTGCTTTTAACACAAACTGATAAAAATGAAAAGGACCAAATTTCCATTTCATTCAAATAAACACGTGTGTAATCTGTTTACATATGCACTTTTCCTGCTATACTCTTTTCTCAAGTCCTTTTGTCTTAGGTATTATGTTAGGACTGAATGACTTTTTCCCAGAATTTGGTGCTGACAAATGTATTTAATCAGGACAGTACGATTTTCACCATCCAAATGGACCCATAATGATTCCATGTATCTCAGATTAAGTGCAATGAGAAACACAAAGACTTGGAGCAAGTGTAGGCTAATGTTTACTTACTTATGGTATTCATGGGTTCAAATATTACTCATGAAAGCAGGTGAGGAATACTATAATGAACCATCTCCATATGGCCCCAATAGTATCCATATTTGCAAAATGGATTAGCAAAATATCTGGAAAATCAGCTAACTATACCGATTTTTATACCAATCTTAAGCTGATTTGTCGCTGGTTTGTTCCCTAATCAACTCAAGAATACAGTCCCAAGTTTGATATTTTTACTGTTACCATACAAAAAATAAATAAATAAATACAGTACTAAAGAGTGTGTAGCAGCTACACAATTGTACACCTATTCCGTCTGTATCTATACACCAGTCCAATTACTGAAGCAATGAGTCCCATATTCGTCCACAGTAACCCGTGTACCACGTGATACGCATGATAACGGCGTGTTCTGATGACGTAATTCACGTCACGTGATAGGCTGTGGTAACATGGCAGACGTCTTCCTATTGGGGTGTATTTATGCATGTAGTTCCCCATGAATGAGTCTATTCTTGGCTGTGAACTGCGGCAAGGAGGGAAGAATGAACACTGCAAATACACAAACAAACTGCTAGTGTCAAGTTAAAATTAAAGGTGCAGTAACTCTTAAACCCTAGATTCCTCTGGACTGCACTAAGATTTTGCTTGGGAGCCAACTTGACACAAAAGTCACAGTTAAGGTCAAGAGCACATTCTGGACAATCACAGTAATTCTTTTCATCTGTAAAATACGTTCAAAACCTATATGTATGAACCTTTATTAATTTGAACAAATAATTTGGCACTGAACATAAGTCAGTAGTTGCATAGTGGTCCCTGATGGTTTTCAGATAAGAATCCAAAATAACTACTCTGCACTGTTTTTCTTTTCTCAGTTTCTCATTGTGCTGTGACCCCACACAATATGGTGAAAGTGATGTTAAACCAAAATCAACCATATCATCTCAATGATTAAGAATGAGAGCACTAAGAGTTTACCCTGTTGATTACCATACTGACTTTCACAGGTAAAACAGTTTTGGTAATTTTTCATATTGTATGACAGATTATTTCACAGTTAGACTTGCTTACAAATCTTTACTTTGTGTGCACGGGAGAGGGGTTCAAACACTGAATGAGTGCATCTTGTAACAGTCTGGATTTTACACTGGAAGCAAATTCCTTCAGGATGAACATGTTCTCAGAGAGAGACTCACAGTGCACTAAACAGGGGCCTTGCACCGGTACCTTTACCAAAACATGCAGTTTTTTTTCCTGTTTCAGTACGTCAAGGAATCAATTCAAAGCTGAAGCTTTGCAACTAGGTTTTTTTTCAGCAAAACTGAATTGTAAAACCAAGCATTATATGGGAACGTTGTAAAAACCAGTGACAATTAAAGTCAAAAGTATTACACAAACAGAAAAATAACTTTAATGGCTTCATGAATCTTGAAATGTGATTATATTTTCACTCGTTAGAATTTGAGAGTACAGAGATTAAATCCTATAATAGTATTGATTAGATTAGTTTGTTTCTATCTAAATGGGACCTCAAAAATATAGTAGTCATAACACATGCCTGCACCTCTGACATCTTCAACCTCAATATTCAAGTAATAGACACCAGTTGTATTTGGAAATGTCACTGCTTTAATTTGCATCACTCCTTAAATTGGCAGAAATATGAAATATACAATAATGCAAACTCTCGACAATCAGGATCTGTGACACAAAAATATACCTTTGTAAGTTGTATGTAGAATGATTGTTTGTTGATTAAGGCTTTCAGTAAATTTTTAAAATTTATTATCGCGACTAAAACATCCACCACAAGGTTATCATTATTTGGGTATGTCTCAAAGTAAATTTATAACTTGCACCTGTGACAATACATATTTAATGAAAAAAAGAGATCAGAACAAAGGAACCCCAACATAAAATATATATAATAATAATTTTGTGTCTGATTTACGACAAGGACTGATAGCAATAGACTTGTTCCTGAATTACAAGACTTTAAGTGTAGAAATATTTGCCCATTTCTTTTGGTCCCATTTCTTTGAACTGCCCATTATTGTGTGGCCTTCACAGTGTGTTGCAAATGACACACAAAAAAACCAGCAGTTTCTGGATTTGAGACAGTGCCAAATTTAAATACATGTTTTCAAACAAAGATACTCCAAGAATGCTTACTGAGGAAATTGTAAATGGGATAAGTACATGTATTATATTAGCGTGTGTACTCTTTCTGACAGATTCACTAACCAAGTTTAATGTATACTTTGATATCAGAATTAGTGGTTCCCTCTCTGTTTTGCTTGATACTTTTATCACATTACTTTATTAGCTCTCTGTCCCTTAAGTCAAAGAAATGAACAGTTTGACAGGACTGAGCTGACAGGCTTAATAGAGTAATCTTACTGGTTCCCAAACATTGGCCTCGTGTGTCTCTCCCCTGAGAGTTTATTAGACTGATTCCCATAGTAGGGAGAGTGACCTATTAGAAGCCTGTTCCAGGCGTGACTGTCTATGATAGCTATACTCACACATTAATATTTATGATATATGCATTACTCACCCTAGCCACCCCCACCCTCACAGGGGGGTTCGAGGTTATTGTAATTGGATCTGTTTGTGTGTGTAAAAACTTAAAAACTATAAATCGTATGTAGGTCATATCATAGTTATAGTCTAACGTGGCTCTGTCCTCTTCAAAGACGGTCCAGATTTTTTTAATTATTATTTTGTGAGTGTGTGTTTGTTGCGCTAGAGTACCAATTGGTGAGCTTTATGCATTTCTTAACCCAGGCCTCATTGGAAAAGTTGACATTTGCTTTTGTATGTCCAATGAAAAAAAATATGCAGCTGTAATTTGGACATAGTTCTAACCTTGAGCTTAAGTACTTTGCTTAGTATTGCACAAAGCTTGTATTTATGTGAACAAGCTTGGATTTAAACATACATGTTTGGATTTTGCTTGTATAGACTTAAGCACACATTAGATTTGAATAGTATTTCCCAAAGCTTAGATATAAAAATATAGCATTGGATTCAACTGGTATTTCAGAAAGATTAGTATTAGTTGGATTTAACTAGTAATGCAAATAACTTAAACGTGAATGTATAGGCTTTGATTTAATTATTTTTTCACTAAGCTTAGATTACATATGTAAGATTAAATTTAACTACTATTGCATAAAGTCTGTATTTAAGTATAAAGGCTTACTTATATGGTTCTAATAGCACATGTTTTGTACTCCGTAATGTTATCCACTAAACCCAAGCTAAAGCAACCTGCCTAGTAAAAAAATAAGGTTTATATGGAACTTTGACACGATGGAAAAATTCTATTAGCTAAACATCTTTACTGCTGATAATTAACAGATACAAAGACAAATATTATTAAAAACATTACCTTGTGCTCTCTTACAATAACTGAATACCCGACTATGAAAATCATTTAAACAATGTGTCTACGAAAGACTACTCAAGGGGCTAACTCCACAAACCGTGGACTTTACATTGCCATCGCTCTCAGCAACCAATTTCCCTCATCCAAGGAAAGATTTATTGCTGTCAAAAGTTCGATATTCATCACACTGGAGGAATTGCTTGTTGTTTGTGAAGCTATTAATTCAAGTTCTCTCTGTCTTGTATCTTCACAGAGAGGGACAGCCATATTCCAAATTTAATAACTAAAAAGATAATTATTACATTCCTTTCACTCTCTCAATATCAGCAATATAATATTTATGTACATTTGGGGACATATTTTACGTCAACAAAACTTCAAATAAATATTCAAATGTGTAATACTCATTTTTGCAGGCTATAATTTTGAAAATGTACGACAGTTTTGCAAAGGCTTTTGTTGGAGACATCTGAGAAAACAGTGTTGAGTTAAAGGGTGTGACATACAAGGGTCAGATACAGGGGTGTGACATCATCAAAATCTAACACTATCTGACAATAAATAATGTAAGCTTACTTTTTGATGTCTGGATTGGGAACTGGGGATCAGACACCAGAAGACCTTATGATATTCCTATTTAACAAGACTAAAGTTTATCCATGTATATCCGACCAGGATTTGTGAATCAAAATTGCTGATGATTCATTGACAAAAAATGAATATATTTTAGGGTTTGCCAACATGTTAACCTACTTTTTGAAAAAATATGGGAAATTTGCGGTTAGTGTCTGCAATTTGTTTATATAAATACACAGATATTGCAAAATCAAGTGTGTTGATCATGCCTTTCTGGCCGCAGACCACATACAGGTTTGCTTACTATTTACCCTCTCTCCCTGAAGTGGACGGACAAGGGTATTGTAATCTCCTCTGTCTGTCCATGGCCATAACTAAAAGCTATACAATGGATCTGGGGCCGTATTCTACAAACAATATTTAGAAAAAGTGATTTTAGATCTAAGTAAGGGATGATTTTTTAACTCAAGTTTTTCTTGCACTTTATATTCACGAAACAAAAGTTAGGAATGTTCAGTTTCATCATTTCTTACTTGAAATCTAAGAAACACTCGAAATCTAAGTTAGAAATGATCTAATAATGTTGTAGAATGCGGCCTCTGGCCATGTCTGGGTCATGTTTCCACTTAAGGTGGGATCTACCAGTGACTCAGTACTTTTTAAAGTAGATACGGGTCTGGATCCAGAATCTTTTTCCTTATTTTTCACAAATATTTTGTTCTGATTCTGCACAAAAGGTGACAGCACAGAAGACTATATACAAAAGACATGGAAAATCTGCAGTGGGGTCATTAAGTGCAAACCAATTAAAGGGGGAGAAATGAGAAGGCAAGATGAGTAAAATTATACTCATACACTGACATATGCTACTAGACATAGAGTCCTGGATAAAATGCATACAGTTCCTACCCTGGTCCCTGGAAGGGGGGGGGGGGGGGGGGATATTGTCATTGTGTCCATTTGTCTAACTGTTTGCCTTCTCACATAACTCAAAAACTAAAATTCAGATTGGGATGATATTTCCACACAAGATGACGTCTACCCTTGGCTCATACTTCCTCAAAGATGAGCTGGATATCCATTTTGACTACAAAATTATGAGGGGATTTTTTTTTTGGCAGTGTGTGGTCCCGGATTCCCTGGGCAAGGACTTATACTCCCTGAGGCACTAGTTCTTTGATTGTTGTTTTTTGTTAGTGAATGACTATGGCATTATTCTGAACATAAAATGAAGTTCCCTTGAGGTTATGAAGGGAATCTTAAACTCCCCCATTTAACCTTGGGAGGAACGCTAGAAGGCCGGTGATTTACAAATATGGACCAATCTGATCCAGGGACCAATCTGATCCAGGGTCAATACATGTAACACACAAGGGATACAGCAGACATAAAGGACTTGTAAAACCAGTTGTGACAATTGAGATACTATTGTTTTAAAATAACAAAGGTATTGGTTTTAACACATAAAATGTAACTGAAAATAAATCTTAACAATACAACAATGGAGTTCTCGGTGCAACTTATATGAGAGTTATCTGGGTTAACAGAAGAACCCATATTCCAAATTCGTTATATTTAGTGGTTTTACCTGGAAATCAATATCACCAATTTTCAGTTTTTCATAATTCACAAGAATTTATTTTTTATAAATAATCAGTTTCTACTTTGAAATTTCATAGAGATATGAAAGGTATTTTCACTAATCAAGCTCACTTTTAACTACAATTATACCTGATGACACATTTCATTTATACACAGTATATTCAAATAGACACCTTGGCTGGATTTAAGGATTAAATTCTTTGCATAAGTTATAAATTAGGAGTAGATTGATGATGCATACAAATAATATATATCCCATTGATACCACTAGGTTCAGTTAAACATATTATGAAACAAAGTAATTTGTGTTGCGTGTTCTTTGAAAGCCACTTTGCATAGTGTTGCCTTGACTCACTTATGATAGTTTAATTTTCTCTCGGAGAATAATTCTGGTTAGAACGCCTCCAGCTGAATGGAGCAGAATAAATAATGTAAGAACAGGCTAAAGTAGAAAAGTATGTCCATTTTTTAAGTTGTGATA
The DNA here is from genome assembly GCA_964017235.1 of Sabellastarte sp. h YS-2021. Lineage (NCBI taxonomy): Eukaryota > Metazoa > Annelida > Polychaeta > Sabellida > Sabellidae > Sabellastarte > Sabellastarte sp. h YS-2021. Next base: position 88,778,487 of record OZ024928.1, read on the forward strand.
TCCAATACAAACAGAGATCATCTTAGTCCTGACGAAATAGAATGTTTGGCCAATGTAAGTCAAATGTGGACATGTAGTCCAACAGATCCAAAACTTACGTGGAAAGGGGACCAGTCACTTTTTAGTTGTTAAGGATTGAATAGCAAGCCAATCTGACCCGACACTGCGCTGGATTGTAAGGACTTATGTTACGACAGATAGTCAACTAGAGTTATCACTCAAGATACAATCGTTGAGCTTTTGACACTATGGTCTGTTATTGGCCCTTGTTAAACTTCATACATCACATCAGCTATCATTCTCCCCTTTACTGTGGTTTTTATTATTTAATAATGAGTAGGGATCCTCTTTTACATTCACAGGTTCACTTCACTCCAGCAATGTGCAATAAGTTAAGCATGCAAATGGAACAACACCAGGGGGGAAACAAGGGGTAGATTTTACTTGAAAAAATGATTTTCAATGGGAAATATGCAAATAGCTAGGTTTTTTAAAATTAAGCAGTCCTATCTGGTTTCTGCCTCAATACTTCATTGTAGCTGCTTAAGTTTTTCTGTAGTATACAGCTGTCAATTGGTGCACTAAAAAGAATTTTGTTGCACTTTCCTATAGGAAAATAATAAAAAAAATGAAATAATTATTTCTTGTTTGGGGAAATCTGTTAACTTTATTGCTCGAATAAACTTCAACACAAATTCAAAATTCCTTAGATGATAGTTGAGATTTTTCTTAATTTGGAACGATTTCTTTTGAAGAATTCTTTTGTCGAATCGGTCGTTTTGCAAACATGTAGCATACACCTCCAGTCATATATCATATTTGATGGGTCTTGTATGTTGTATGTTTCTTCCAAGTCACGTGGTGGGGGTGGGGTGGGGGTGGGGGGGGCTTGGTGGTGTAGTGGGTAACAAACTCTCTTCTAACCTTGAAGATGGCGGCTCTACTCTCATACTCAACCCTATTTAGGAAAGTTGTAAGCTGCTTACCAATGCCCGGAGTTTACAGTGCAGGAATTTGACCAGCTAGTGAGAACCATTTTCCTCTACCGGTAAAAGTACCTGTCTGAACATAACCGATACAGTGTCTTGAAAGCAACGTTAAACCCAAATAAATAAATAGATCCAAATCATGTAGACAATTCTCCAAAGATACAATTAATAACAAGCAATAAAGTATCTGCTGTATATCCAGATTTAGGACAGTCATCAGAGGAGTGACTGAAGAAGAGGCTGGAATAAAAACTTAATTAGTTGAAGAAATGAGGTCTAAGATATCCCGTGGGTAATTCACTCACCTCTAAGGTAATTGAGGTTTTGGCCCTGGTCTAAAGTGAGAAAGTTGTGCTATAGATTCTCAATGCTGGATGGTTTATGCTGGAGAATCTTAACTACCTAGTGAGCACTGGTATATATCTAGGACTAAACCCAGGACCAAAATAACGCAAGCTGAGTTAAATTTAGAATGTTCAAACTATAGATAGTATACCCAGCATCTTATTTCCCTTGTGGCAGTCTCTGTCTCTCGCTTGATCCATTTTGACCAACAATGCCTTGGTGGATTTCTCAGACAGAATGAGGCTGTGTAAGTCATCTGTGGTAATGCCAGATTCAGAAATAGAGGAAAGGCTCTTGCAAATTGGAGGGTTTCTCTATTGACTTAGCATTTGCAGAATCTGCGACAATTGACCAGTCCTAATAATAATGACTTGGGAATCATGAATTCAGTTGCTCTTTTTTAATTCTCATTTCAGGATTTTTATGGTAAATATTGCAGAAACCAATGAATGGTTTTCTTTGGTAATTATGGTTGTAAACTTGTTGCATTGATAGATATAGGACTACAGGAAATTCTTCCTAAGCCTCTTTTTAAGTGAAAGACTGGTGAAAACCTTATTAAATCAAGTTACCACAAATCTATGTTTAACAAGCTATGTTGAATCAATAAATTATATTTTTATAAATATAATAACCCCAAAATACATTTTCCGGTGCTGGTAGCTGTCAGGCTTTTTTACATGTATGTCTGCACCCTATTACATCTCTTTACTTAACCATATTTGTCCATAAATCCCATTTCTGGAATTCCTTTTAAAGACAGCTCCATTTGTATTCATCTACTTCTCTCTGCAACCTAATTTCGTTTTCTTCCTTTGTCTACTCAGCTGATTATATTTACTTTGGTACTCTAACCAAAGAAAAAAGTGTAGACCTTAGATGGAAACTTCTAATGAGGTCTTGTAATGCACGTGACTTGAAATATAGATTCCAGATTCCACTAAAATGATAAATATCTTTCACTTTGACTTTGCATGACTAAAACTTTATTTTGGCAATGGCATTTGTGCATATTTCTTAAAAATATAATAATATACGTTAATTGTTCATAATTAATTGGACAACAAAATCCCAGTTAAATCATCATAAGACCTCCCCAATTTATAACAGGCAGGGATTATTTGAATCCTATTAAAAAGGGTGGGATAATCAGCAAAACAATTGTGTTGCCCTGAGTGCAATAGGGCTGTTCCACTTTTGCCATCATCCTCCCCAATCGACTTACAACTTAGTAAAAATATGCAGTTCTGGAACTCCGTCTTTTCCATTGTAAACCTGGATTGGGACGTTTAGAGGGTTGTTGCTATCACCTGTCTCCCCGATAATTTCAAAAAAGAGAATCCCTGGAACTGAGCAAGAACTTGTAAGCACAAGAAGATAAACTTGACTACATTCCACAAGACCCAGAATGACCCAACCTCTGCATATTGCCATTTTCTGCACTCTGAACTCAAGAACCTGTCAAATGAGTCCTTGAAGATTTTCAAATAGAGAAATTTGCTCTGATACATAACCTTAAATGCAAGGACAGGAACCATCAGGACCAACAGATTTTACTCCAGCCAGCCATCTGCACCACATTTGGGCCCACTGCTACAGCTACAGCAACCTCAACACTCACAGCACCTCCTGCCAGAGATCAGTAGGGATGACCACAGCAATGAGGCACAGTAGATGACACCCAAAAAGTATCACCAGCAACCAGTATACAGCGTTTAGCTAAAAATTTTCAGGCCCTTTTCAAAGCGGGAAAATCATTCAAAAATAATAAAGTTGCTGGGTCTTTGAAAATGTATAAAAATAAAAAATTCCCCAATACCACTCAACAACAAGCATAAGAAACAACAAAAAATTCACACACAAATTTTATTTGACTCCTCATAAAGGCGTGTAATATTAATAATTTTTAAATTGTCCAAAAGAAACCCCCTACAAAAAATAAAAAGGCAAAGTGTCCAGGGTTCGAACCCTGCCTCACCTCTCTCATCCAAATCCCCCCACTCAAAAAAAGTTTAAAGTTAAACTCAAATGGGGAGGTTAATCCCTGTCTCACCTCTCTCATCCAAAACAAAAAAAAAGAGATTAATATTAAAAATTCGATTTCAAGAAATTAATTCAATTTTTTGGGTAGAAGCAATGAAATTTATTTCTCTGTAAATAATAACTTTCATACAATATTGGGGTAGGAAAAAACATAGTCAATACACTTATACTAGTTCAGAGGTTGTTGGCAGAAATCTAATAAGAAAAGAAATATAATGATACATTTTAAAAACATTAAACAAAAAAAACACAAAAACATATTGACAAGTAAAATAAATTCAATGGACATATTTGACAATATACCATGAGGAAATATAAAAAGGTATATGAAAAATGGTGAACATCTGACAAATTTTAAAACCATCACTGAGGTAGTTCATTTTGACTTTGCACTTGTGTCAGCATAATCCAATTTTTAAGCAGTTTAAATCCTGTCCAGCTGCCAAGGTACTGCTGTTTCAGTCCAAAGTAATTTGTCAAAATTCATCTCAGCCTCTGCGACATTTTTCCTTTTATTATGGCAGATGGGTCCCCTGCAGCACACCTTCAATGTCCAAATCGATGTGCTCTGACTGGAATTGTTCTCTGTCTGATCTTATGAGCAGTAAACTGTGCATAACCACACAAGCTGTGATAACCACCATAACAACATTAAGCTCCTGCTGTACTGGAGAAGTATTGCAACACCCGGAATCTACTAGCTAAAATCCCAAATGCGTTTTTACCTACACTTTTCCAACAGTTGATCCAGTATTTGAAGACACACTCTTTGATACCGAAAGTTTTGCAGCAGAAGGGCTTTATCAGCCAGGCTCTGAGGGGAAAGACATCATCTGCCAGGATATAATAATACACTTTTGGTCTGGCATCCACAAGTGACTCAGCCGGGGGGAAAGCCAATGGTGCCATCCTGAATCTTCCTCCTGAGAGCACTGTATTGAAAGATATGACTGTCCAAACCTGACCCAGCACCAGTGATGTCATAGCTGAGGAATTTATTGTCTGCATCCACTAGGGCTAGATGGACCAGTAAGAGGAAACCCATGTAATTGGGGCAGAGTATCCCCTCTCCCCTTGGACATCTCATCGGGATGTGCTTTCCATCTAGGGACTCATTGGTATGGCACATGTTCCTTCACTCTCTGAATCACTTCTTGATCTCCTTCCATTGCTCCAGGGAAGTGGACAAGTGACTATCTTGTCTCAGTAGTGGTTGATGATGACATCACAGATCTCAGAAATGGGGTGGTTTATGGTCGATCGCCAAAACTTAAGCTATGCTAAAGTGATATGCAACTCTCTCCTGTGTCTAGATGTCTTAGTGGATAGCCAACTTCAGGCTTGTGCCGAGAGGTCCTCTAAACAAGGTTCTCTGTCTCTGCAGGTCTGGCATCAATCACTGCTCAGCCTCACTAAAGAGCTCCGGGGACATCCACATAAAGTTGTCTGATCTTCATGATACAATTCAGCAATCAGGTTCTGGTAATGACCCCTGTTCTCCCGTCTCCTGAGCCACTGCCTGATCAAAACGCCTGGTGCCCTCCTCCTTCTTTGGACAAATCTTTGAACCTCGTTATCATGTCAACTAAATTTCCTTGAAGAGTTGAAGAACTAACAGCTTTACCTGCATCAACTGATTTACTTATCAATATATCTTGATCAAAGCAGAAATGGTCAATGAATTTGACCTCTTCGGTGACCCTTATTTATAGGGATCCAGGTCAGATTCTGAGGAAATTGGGGAAAAGGGATCCGCAATGTGTCTTTTTGATATTTTTGGATTGTATACTGGATGTTTTCCATTGTATACCTGTTAGGAGCAGTCATAAACTCAGCTGGGGCCATTGTATATTGTTTATCATCATATGCTGACTGTAAAAAATTTTCATTGGACTGGGACCTGATCACAAAACTAATCGGTAACCTATTGTAGAGATTGTAAAGCCAAAAATCTTATCGGAAAATGGATTGTAAAGCTCTACCACAATAAACCCCCCCCCCCCCCCCCCCCCCCACTGAGCCCTCAATCACAGACGACACAGCTGATCCATGGAAAATCTGAACCGGGAGGTCGGGTAACGATCAGATAACAATACTGGAACACCCTAAAAAGATAAGTTGTAGTTAAGTGGTATACGACGGATATATTTCAAAGTTCAACAGGGTTCGCCATCTTATGTATGGTTCACCATAAGGCATACTGCCATTGTCAAAAATGTTCAAACATTCATTTGGTGACATTTATGTCATTTCGTCTTCAGTTTCTATTGAATAGTACAGCTGAATTCAATACACTAAATAAATTTATTGGGAAAATATCACGGATACATGTAAATAAAATACCAGCCTAAATTAGAAATACAATAATTAAACGTTTTCCATTTTCCATTACAATGAGAAATTCTTATGTATGATTCTTTTCCACTAATATTGCTGGATATGCTGTACTTAATGACAAAGTAAAAATATTCAGGTTAAGAACGACTATGATCTCCCCATGGACATTTGTGTATATGCTGTTTTGTTTGTCTGTTTATCTGAAAACTAAAGATTTTGGTATTTTACAGCAAATAACATCGATTAATGAAGCCAGCATTAATTTCTAATACTATTTAGACAAAAGATCGAGTCTTCATTTTAAGATCTGGTGATACTGTATTTTTGACAAAATCTAAGTGATCTACTTTGTAATTAGCAAGACCTCATAAATTATATCAACCTACGTATATACCTTGACCTTTCCATAACTTGTGTTATTTCAGACTGGTGAAAAGTATCATGTATCACCAACCACCACAAACACTTATTGACTCCATAAAAAACACTCTTCTTATTTGAAGTAACTTAAAAACTTCTTTCCTGAATTAATTTCAAAATAAATTTAATGTGAAATGCCATAATTTCTGATGAGTCATGTGATCTCATATTCTAATACATAATTTTATTGCCCGTCCTGATGACAGAAACATGACTTCCTTTGGTAGGACAGAGGAGAAGGGTCATAGCTGTTTATTATGACTTCGTCAATACTTTGTTGGTCTTTATGACCACTCCTGCTGTGTAAAACATCATGTTCCCTCTTTACCAGTGGCCATTACATGTTCTCTGGGGGCAACAGTAATAAAATCAAAAGTCTCTTTGGCCGATTACTGCCAATAAACCCCCTTCATTATTGTAGATATGCCTATGACTAGTCTGGTATCCAGAATGAGGAAAGAATCCCAGTTGTCTCTCTCATAGGGAATACAAATAAACTTATCAAGGATCCGCCATGTTGTGAAAGGGATGATTAGCACTGGCAATGCATTGACAATAGTTGTACTAGTAAGCTGTGCAGATTGCAATATATTTATGAAAGGAGTGGCATTAGTTTGACAAACATAATAAACTGCAGAGGCCTCAGGAGATGGCGTGGAAAGAAAAGATTAAAAAAAAATAACCAAAACAAGTTGCTTTTAAAATACTTACTTTTTACATACGAAGGTATTATGGCGTATTTACATTTTTGCTCACTTCCATTTTAATTATTTGTCCACAGGACAACATATTTCACAAAGAAACTGCATATATTTCGCCACACATTTTGGTCATATATTTTGCATGCATTTGACGTGGAACATCCTATCTGTATAATGAAGTATTGACAATCAAAAGTGTATTAAACATATATTAAGGAAGAATAATTTCAGAACTTCCATTTTTTATGCAAATCATTAAATGTCAGGGAAATAACAGGTTATACATAAAGATCACTTCGATCTGTATGATCATGAATGGATATCTTATTAGCTTTATTGTTCTTATCAAACCATATTCACAACAGTAACCATTATTAAATTGCCAAAACATAAAAAAACAAATCCACCTATAACATGTAATAAGTAAATATTTAAGAGACAAGTTTGGGGCCACAAAATTATGTGTCTAACTTGAAGCATGATGAACTCTGTACTTTGCTTTTGAATACACAGTTTTAGGGTTTCTGTCTCTATCTAGAGAGGGTTCAAATACCCTTTCAACAAGCTATCACAATGAGGAAAAGCATCTTAGTGGCTGCATCATTCCCACATTTGTATTCAACAAGGGCAGTCTCTAATGGAATGACTCCTTTAGCACTCTATGCAAAGAGCCTATTTGCTATACATCCTTCCGCGCAAAGAAAGACAGAAACAAAGATCACATATTTGCCAATGTTACTTAATTTTATTTTAACTTTATATAAAGAATTCAAGAATACTATCAACACAATTTTTTTTCCAAATTTTAAGTTGTTGTGTTTTCCCTGGTTTAAGAATATGAATTGATTTCTGCTTTATTGAAATTTGAGTTCAGATCTTTAACGTTATGGGAGATTAATAATAATTTATTTTGGAGAGAGACTGTTTTTTTTTTTTTTTTTTTTTTTGAAACTCCAGGTTTGCCTTCATATCATTGGGCATGTCGCTCTTTGATGTCAACTCCCACGAGTTTAAAATATGACGAGTAGTTATCTTTCAAAAGTCATGCATAATCCATGGCCTTCTTTTTCACTATAACATTGGTAGTGAACAAGTGAGGCATATAGTTTTCATGGTTTACACTTGATGCAACATAAAGATTTTACAAAAAAAAAAAACATTCAACCAACTATGACTGTCAGTACTTTGGTCTGAGTAGACGAAAAGAGGCAGACATGTCAGTAACAGTTGATATGCTGTAGAACAAAAAGAATTTGATTTTTTTGTCTTTATTTTATGTGTCAATATTTTATCCAATTTTTATGCATTTTTTCCATAATAATGACTTCTGTGGCACAAAGACAGAGGGAGATCATCCAGCTTTGGTGTGTAAAAAAACAGCAAAGAGCAACAATTTTATTTATTTCCCTCAACTCCAAAACATCGAGTCTCTGGAGTTTTTCCCTATTTTTCACAATTTTCTTTTGTTCAGTACAACCTGAAGGCATGCTTTTGTGTATTTTCTGAGGCATTGCTTCTGTATTTAGTGTTTTATTTTATGTTTTATGCCTCATACCATTATATTGATTATATAGTGACGGGTAGTTGGAAGGACAAAAGAAACCACCACATATTGTTGAACAAGGTTCTGTACTGTAAACCACCTTGCAACGACAACCAGCTATTAGCTACCCACTTGACACTGGATTGGGTTTGAAACTCCGATCTCAGAGATGGGAGGCGGTGTGTTACCACTGCGCCACCATGTGTGGCAACATTTTTAGGATGTGACAGTTTTTTCATAATGTTTGAAAAACCTGCCATGGCCTTTCACATTCTGAACTAGAATGTACATGACAGTGGGGTGAAGGGGGATGCCTTACAGGTTGCCTCGGACCTTCGTCAACTCGGCACCCGTCAACTCGAACCCACTTTTATGCAAACTTGGCCTCTTCTAAAAATCATCCCTACCAAGTTAATAAATTGATCCTGTCTTTAATATATATTTCTTAAGTATGCATCATGTAATAATAATGTATTATGAGTTTTAAGAGATAAATTTGCATGAAAATGGTTTATGGAAGGTACAATTTTACAAGTGATGGCTACATTATTAAAGCTGTTACCAATGGATTCGATAAAACACTTTTGTACATATTACTATTATTGTGTAAACCTGATTCAAGATTATGTGTTTCTATTATATACAGGATTAAAAACGGTAAACAATTGAATGGGGCCGAGTTTGCATATATGGATCCGAGTTGGCGGGGCCGAGTTGGCAAAGGTCCGAGTTGACCAGTTTCCTGTGTGTTGGGGCCACAAGCAACAATTGTAATTTTAGCTGAGTAAAAGCATAAACTAACATTATAACTCCTGGACCATCTTTTGCTCCATCAAGTCCAAGGCTCTCAATAGACCTGGAATAAAATCCCCTTGATGCCAACACCACGTTATTTGTTTTACCATAACTAGAGTCATAATTGGACGCTGGGACCCTCCATCTTAATTTGTGTGCTGTACTGTGTGACTTCTCTACATTTGTATATTGACATGACAATCCTTTGTGATTATTACATGCCCTCTTGGGACAGAAGTAATAAAAGCAAAAGTCTCTTTGGCAGATTACTACCAATAAACCCACTCATTATTGGAGATAGACCCGTGACTGTAATTAGCCTCCCCTGTTGGAAAGAGGAATTCCTCTCTTGGGGAGGCTAGAAGAGGGCCCATATTTTCTTCTATCAAAGATCTACCATGATGCAAAAAGGAGATAATAGCTTGCCTTATATAGAAGTATTACTTTTAATTAGCTTTGGCGACACAAAGCTAGACTGTGTCTCTTTCTGATATTGATAGCTGTTTATCTGATAACTGTTTGATATCTCAGTCCCCAACCCCGAAGACAGAAACACACTACTGTGGGTACCATTTTATTATTATATAATATATATTAACATGTGATAAATACAATACTAATACTAAAGTATATATACAAATCAGTTAAAAGACATGTAGAAGTTTTTGATGTAAAAGTCCAGTTCATGTATAATAAGATATAATCATTAATGTAACATTAAAGGCTGCAAAAATTACTTCAGGCAGCCAAGTTGAGAAAAGTAGGATTTGACAATTTAACATACTTAGAAAATGCCACTTTAAAATACACAGAGTAGTGGGAATGACCTTACATGACCTCGGGGTGCACTTGAACCCCAGCAGAATGGGAGGCAATGCAAAGGCCAAAAAGCCAAGGACAAAACAGGGACAAGTTTTAATGAAAACATGCCCATTTTGACAAGGGTCAAACCAAACCCAAGTTTACATTAAAATGACTAAGAATCAAGTTTCATAGAACAAAAAAATAAGCATGACATGATATGCAACCCAATAAACCCTCTCCCCAGACTGACAGAAGTGAGAGTTCGAATCCGGGGAAGGGTGGGAGGAGAAAATTCTATTTATGTTCATCCTTCAAGTATCAAGTTTACACTAAAGTTAAGATTCCAGAAAAAAACAATGTCACACCAAGGACCAATGAAATTAAATTGTTTGTCTGTTGTCCCTAGAAACTGAGCAAAAGTTTTTAGGTGCCAGGAATTGTGTCATAAGGGGTCAACATAGAACTACTAGACTGGTACCCATACCACCAACCAGTTGTCACAGAACTTTTAACCCACACTACCTTGGGGGGGCCACGGTGGCAGAGTGATAACACTCTTGCCTCCCACCTCTGCGGCCGGGGTTCGATCCCCGTCATGGCCGTAAGTGGGAAAGCTGGTAGTTGCTTGCCGTTGGTCGGCAGTTTACAGTACAGAACCCTAGCGAACTATATGTACTGGTTTCCTCAGCCCTTCCAACTACCCATCGTGATATGACCTGTACAGTGTTGAAAGCGACGTAAAAACCCCAAATAAACAAATAAACACACTACCTTGGGAGGACGACTGACACCTGAGTCGCCAAAACAACCCAAGCGATTATCTTTCCTGAAGTAACCACACTTTTAATACCATTGTTTATAGCCAGTTCTCCATTCCAGCCTTATCCATTCTGATTTCTATTAGGTCAATGAAAGTTAAAATATTGGATTTTTTACATTTGAAATTATTGTCATTCAATAGCCCTTTTGAAGTTTCAAAATATCCCATTATATTTCGAGTGAGATACCTATGTAAAAATATTCACAGTTGTGTGAGACTTGCCGCTGTGGTGCACCCTGTAAAAGTAGGACAAAATAATCCAAATTGTAGAATCTACCAGTTTTGTATCAGGGTTGTAATATACCATTATGTTATCTAATTCTGGTCACTTATGTTCAAAGTGTAAATATTATTAATACCACAGTTCCTCTGTTGCAGGTTTTCCTCCCAGCAGTCCTGAGTTTGTTTATGGGAGTAACATTGATTTTTGGGGCTCAAGAAGAAGGTTGGGTGCACAAGCATACTAGCCATGGCCAACTGTCCAGTTTTTTAAACATGTTAAAAAAAACTTTGAGAGTGATGCATGTGTGATCCTGATCTTATTAGTCGTAAGCTGCCTATCACTAATCATGGACTTCTATTACTTGTCTTACGGGTATTAAGAATTATGCTATGTGGTGATACAACTAATCTTGCACACAATACTGTAAAATGCAGCCGAGTAATCTTGTCTAGTAACTAATAAGCTTAGTCATACCAATCCACTGATTTATACACAAGAGTTATTGGTATCTTGTTATAAATTAGTTGGAACAGTTAGAAGCATTTTGTAAAACTTATCTGTTGGTCAGCTTCCCCAAGTTGTAAATTGGATGGAAGTTGTGTGTGTGTGTGGGGGGGGGGGGGGTACAATAAGTCTTTGAGATGGACCTTGATGTGTAACATTGTTACTTAGCTTACTAAATTTGGAACTTGGTACAAGACTTAACATCCTTATTGAACAGAAAGACTCCTCCATATCAGGGTTTATTTTTAAAGTGGATACATATTGACTAAAGCACTATTTGTGATAACAATGGGAAGTAAAAACAAGCAGAAGCAATGCCCGACAGCTGTCAACAGCTTTTAATATGACCATACTTCACAAGATGGCAGCCCATATACATAATGCTGTCTGAGACTGAAATTGGTCGCAAGATTTGTTTACAAACTTGAGTCAACTTTGCAATAAGTTGCATAATTTTTACAGCTCCATATAGTTTGTCGTTATGAATAAAATATCAAAGTATCTCAATAAAATCAACTAATGTCTATCTGAAACGTTGGCCAGGGTGTTTAATACCATGTTAAGAAAAAATATTAGCTTAATATAAGTTTGACAATTTCAGATTTGTATTAAACATTCTTTGGGAAAATTTATGAATATTTTAATGGTTGTAGCTCATTAAAGACAAAACGTCTCATCATATTTTTCATTAAAAACAAGAAAAATGAACTTATCTTATATGATAAATGAGGAACAGTCAAAGGTTCTCAAGTAGTTTTAATCATTTTATTGATTTGCCATCAGTGGCATTTAGAAACCCAAACAGGTATCCAAAACACTTGGTCTGTTCAATGAGGTTTCTGAGAAATTCAGGTATACAAAGATAAGTGAGTGACATGTCAAAAACATAAAAATATAGATGTAAGCAAAGGTTTTAGGTAAGTGACCGAAACCACCTCATTGAACGGTAAAAGCTTTTCCACTGCTGCACACTGGGTAGGCTTTTATCGAATTTATAGTGGATGCATCTGGCAGATGAGAAGTGTTTTTATGGAGGGAGCTTTTAGTGGATAACCATCCATTTCAAGAAATTCATATCATTTCTGTCAAGCACTAAATTCCTTTTATTCCGTTGTTACAACTTTGAAAGTTTTACCTTAAGCTTAAATACAACAATTTGGACCCATGAGTCTGACTTCAGACTCAGTCTTATAAAATAAAAAAAATTTCATACATGTATTGAAATGTGCATATTTGATACAGCCATATACAATCACTGTGAGATTGAACAGGATACTCTTTTCAGTCTTTATAAAAGTCCCTTTTAATACAGCACTAGGTTCGAGCCCAACACAACAGAGGTGAGAATAAACATTTTTTTTTTTTTTTTTAATATATATCTTTATTGGCCTTTTAGTGCAAAAACCCGGGAAGGCAAGGGTTCAAACCTTCCATCAGGTGGGTTACATGTGCTTGTCATGTTTGTTCTGACATTATCCCACTTTTATTATACATGCAATAAACAAAAATTCAATCATCCACCAAACACATCACATGCAATTGTTTATGAAACTATATAGCTGTAGCCAACTGTACTGCACTCAATTTTACAATAAGTTGAAGAACCAGTTTAAGTAAACTTTCTACAGTACCTCAATGACCTTTTTCACAAATTTACTAAATTGTGTTGAATTTCTTTTAACAAGAAGTAAAGAATATAGTGCACTATAGTATTCAAGATTTTTTTTAATATTAATAGTAATGTTCACCTGTGTATAACTTTTACTTTCAAATTTACATCTAGTCCATGAACTATGTATAGAGTATGATATGATTGCGATTAATAAATTCTGTACATACAAACTTTCTGAGTTAATCCAAAATCCAAAGATGGTATGTTTCAAATTAATATCTAGATTCAATTCCTTGCCAATCAGCTTCCAGATTCTATTAACTCTTGGGCAAAGAAATAATAAATGTGGTATATTCTCTGATTCCCTGCAAATATCACAATATTTAGATACTTCTTTATTCCATTGGCTAAGTCTTTCACCACAGCTTAAAAAATTCAATAAAATTTTATATTTGAATTCTGATAATTTCCTTGGTTGGAGTTTTAAATTGGTTGTGTAAATAGATATCCAATCCATTCTAAGGAGTTCAACACTGGTTTTATTTTGCCACATTTTTTCTGTGTAAGGTTTTATAAATTTTTTATTTACTAATGTGTTGTAACAGAGCTTTGTGTTTATATCTTTCAGATCATACAGTAAATTTCCTAACATCACTCTCCTTTCAAGAGATATTTTAGCATTGATATATTTACAACACTTTGAATCAAACTTTTTAGCTAGTTTACAAATACATGTTTTAACAATAACAAATTCACTAATCCAATTTGTTTTACATGATAATTTTTGAAATACATATTGTTCCTTAACAAAAGTACCATCATCATTAAATAAGTCTTTAACATATATAAATCCACTTTTTACCCAATGTTTCCAGAAGAATGCGTTATTGTTGTACCTAAAATGCTCATTAGCCCATATAATTTGTGAGAAAAATTCAAACTCATTCAACTTTTCAATAGGCTTTATATGCTTGACTGAGTTGTAGGCTGAAATGACAGCCTTATGGAATTCTGAAACTCTATCGAAACCATGTAACTGTTCAAAATTGCGACAGTTCATTTTTAATAGGATGGGAAATTTTATACTACATTCATTAAGCTGTGATTCAAAAACTTTGGAAAGTTTTGAATCAGAAAGAAACTTAGTCATCCAAGAGGCTTTCAGAGCTTTTTCTCTTAAAGCAACATCAGAAACTCCCAAACCACCTACTTTACAATCACTAATTATAGTACCGATTTTTACCTTATGATTCTTTCCCCATATGAAATTGAAGATCATTCTTTGAATCTGATTCAAGATAGATTTTGAAACAACAAGAACAGATAGATTTAAAGTTAATATAGGTAACGCTAAGGATTTTACAACAGACACTTTATCATATAATGTTATTTTCTTTAAATCCCACTTTACAAGTAGTTGTTCAAATTTTTCCAATTTTGTTTTCCAGTTTCTTGAAACACATGTTGTTTTATTGGTACCAAGGTAAATTCCAAGTACACGTAAAGAATCCCCCTTGAAATCAATTCCACATACACATTCTGGTCCTTCTTTTAGAGACCCTAACCATAAACCTTCACATTTTTTAATATTTAATTTGAGACCAGATACTACAGCAAAGCCTTTTACAATTGACATTGCACTGTGCAGAGATATACGGTTTCACAATGTCAATATGGAATCATCTGCATATTGAAGAATTCTCAATTCTTGTCCACCAATGACAATGCCATGAATTAACTTTGAGTTACACATTTTAACTGCAAGGCATTCAACTGATAAAATAAACAGGAGTGCAGACAGAGGGCACCCTTGTCTAATTCCTTTTAACATTGGTATCCTGTTCGATAACCAACCATTATTTTTTATCACTAGGGACGGATCATTATAAAGAATTGTTATCCAGGTCGAAAAGAAATTACCAAAACCAAATTTTTTCACAACCTTTTGCATGAAGTTCCAATTTAGGCTATCAAATGCCTTTTCAAAATCTAAAGATATAATTGCTCCAGGCAGGCCTTGTTTTTCAAAAAATTCAATAATTTCAGAAATTAGTCTAATATTTGTAGTCATATTTCGTTGCTTTATGTAGCCAGTTTGGTCTGAGTTTATCAAGCAAGGTATTACAGTCTGAAGTCTTTTGGCAAGAATAAAAGACAGTATTTTATAATCATAATTGCTTATACAAATGGGTCTGTAATTCTGAAGAAGTCTTTTATCACCTTTCTTAAAAATTAAAGTTACAACAGATTTCTGTGCTGTTTCTGGTAGAACACCTCTAAGAAATGATTCATTTATCATATTCATGTAGGGTATTTTCAAGTCACTCCAGAATAATTGATAAAATTCTGGTATTAAGCCATCAGGACCAGGTGATTTATTAGGCTTTAACTTTTGAACAGTTTCTTTGAACTCTGTCTCACTAAATGGATTGTCGCATATTTTTATTTCTTTACCAGATAATCTAGGAAGGTCAATATTGTTTAGATAATCATCAATTATGGGTGTAGAGATAGTATTACCAGAATATAAATTAGTGTAGAATTTTGAAATTTCATTTAACATGTCTTTATCATCATATACAATCTCATCTTCTACTTTTATTGATTTGATCACATTACTACTTTGACGTTTTTGTTCTAAGGCCTGATAATACTTTGAGTGTATACCATGCTTTATCAGTTTGGCACGTGACCTGATATTACAGCCATTTGCCTTCATTTCATAATGTACTGCTAACTGTGACTGAATTTTATCCCGACGTCTTTCTAGTTCATTAACATCCTGCCCAACAATTTGATTCTCTAAAATCATTTTATTCAGTGAATCTAGTTTCACTTGCAGGCACTGAAAATCCTTTTTCAACATTTTTGCTCTCTCAGTACTGTATTTCACAGAGTATTCTTTGATATTAATTTTTAACATTTCCCACAACAGCTGCTTACAAAGGCACTTTTCATATAATTTACATGTATTTTTAATTTTATGTTTAATACCATCAATATAGTCTTGATCTTGTAAAACAGACTTGTTTAATTTCCAAAATCCAGGTCCTCTAACAGTATTTTTTATTCTGAATGATACAATGATTGCTTTATGATCTATTACACCATTGCTTCTTGGGGGTTGAGTGATATAAATATCAGAGATACCTCCACTTAAGTGTTCTGATAAGAGGACATAATCTAACCTACTGTAACATTTGTGTGTTTTAGTAAGTAAAACCAGGTTTGTCCACATATTTCAAAGTCCAGCAGTCTTTTAGTTTACACTTGTCTAATAAATTTACGAAAAAACCAACACTTTTATCAGTAATATTTTTTTGAGGAAACCTATCAGAGAGTCTAACACAAACATTGAAATCCCCTGCAATAATTACATTGTTTTCATCAATAGCATTATTTTTCACAAATTTATATAAATGTTTGAAAAACTCAATACGACCCTTTTCAACGTTTGGGGCATAAACAGATAATACTGTATAAATTTCCTTGTTAATTTCAATGTTTACCAGTATGGACCTACTTTTTTCTCCAACAACAGTATTTAATATTTTCCCATTAAAATTTTCATTAAATAATATTGTTACGCCTCTGGCATGACTTGAGTCAGAAAGGGCATTTCTAACCTCTCCCTTCCACGTATTCTTTATATCATTTGCTAATTTATCAGTAAAGAAAGTTTCTTGTAAAAATGTTATGTCAGCATTTTGATCTTTAATCCAAAGAAAGAAGCTTCTACGCTTTTTAAACTCATTCAGGCCCCTAACATTACAAGTCAGGATCTTGAAATTGGTTTCACACATTTTCAGGTTTTAAAGTATAAATTCTAGAATAATAAAAGAAATTGGATAACAAGGATGTTCAGCATGTTTTTACATAAATAATAATTTGATACATTAAATAGTAATTTAACCAGTAGGCCATTAGTATGATTATAACCACATTGAAGAAGTTCTACCATAAATGTAAATGTTAATTTAATCAGAGTAATAGTAGTCTGAGTCAGTCTCACTTTTTTTATTTTTCTGACTTGCTGTTCCCTTTCTAGTTTTTGGGTTTGCCTTCCCTGTCATATCTTTTGCTATTTTGGATCTTAATTCAGTAAGGATTTTGCCCATCTTGTTTCTTCCTGGCCAACTGTTCTTCTTCACTACCAGAATGTCATCTTTATGTAATCCGGCCGACCAGAAGAAATCACCAGGTACTGCCTCTGCAATTACTTTTGTTCCTGTGTCTTTGAGAGCCTGCGTGAAATCTTCACACTGCTTTAACTTTTCTGTGATGACTTGATGCATTTGGTCCTCCTTTACAGATTCCCAGTTGGGGTTGAAAGGCAATGCTGATGCAGTCCTTTTGGCTTGTAGTGTCGTTCTAGCTGATAGAATTTGGTTAGCAACATCATCGTGACCACATTGGATAGCTTTTGAAAACTGATAACCGTGCTCTGCTGATTTGACTTCTACTCCAAACACTTTAAATTCACAGGGGTAGTAGTTGCTCAGTGGATCTTCATATCCTTGGAATGGCACAACATTTTTATGCAACTGTTTGGCGGTTCCAGGGCAAGTGGGTTCTCCAGGTTTGTGACCAGGGGCTTTGCATACTACACAGCATGGGTCATTTTCACACTGGTTTCGGAAATGTCCCTCTTGAAAGCAGTTATTACAAAGTGGCTTTTGCCACTTCTTCTGACCTCTGTGAATAATGGTAGCACTGCCGCCACTGATAAGAACTTTCCTTGGTAGAGGGTTTGCAAAAGGCTCAACAAAGACAATGCGGTCACCATTGAAATAGTTTGTCAGTTCATTTTGGTTGTTTCTGAGAATAAACATTGAAACCACTAGGTCACTGAGACCCCCCAGTCTCTATGATTATATTGTAACAATATAGTGTTACAGTTTGATCAATCTTATTCCTAAGACCTGGAGTCTGAAATAGAAACGTCCAAATAAAATGTGTTTCCACCCCCTCTATGAAACATTTCATTGCTGGAAGATTTATTTCATTTATGGAATAGCTCATTCATAGTCATCAATTTATGTGGTCACTTTAGTCTATTGCAAGCTTCTTCTACACATTCTGTTGTGCATCTTGACCTTTGACAGTCCGCCTACTATATTCTCTATCAAACCCTGTTCATTAAGTGATAGGCTTGGATAAATACATTCTGAAGACACTGAGGCTTGTAATTCTGATAAATGAACATTTGGGATTCATGTTTTCCCACTGAGGGGGACACTTTGTGCCCTTGTCAAATTAGCAATGAATAAATCAGAACTGCCAGGGTAACAATTTGCTACAACTACAACTGTATTTCCATTTCTGTGTTTATTTACTTGTTTATCTGCATGTTACACCCTGTTCACACTTCTCTTCATGGACTGATCTTTTTTCATTCTAAAACAGTCAAATAGGACTGACCAAACACAGTATAGAAATGATATATTTTTACTATTTTGAGTTGTGACGTCTAAATACTCCAACGACAATACAATACAAGCCGGTATCAAAAAATTTCTATTTTAAAGCACTATTTTAAGCAAATAGCCTGAACCTTCCCTTAGAATAACCATGTGTATTATTTGTGGACTGGTCTTTATCTGTTCTTTACCATTTCTTTTGTCTAGACAAGGACTTGTATCTGAATGTATTGGATTGGATTGGAGTGGTTTGATGTGCACAAACCTTTAGCCCCGATATAATACAGAGACCCACAGACAAAAACACTTTCTTGTACATGTTGCAAGAGTCTTTTATTCTATATTGTAGAATATT
This sequence comes from Sabellastarte sp. h YS-2021, assembly GCA_964017235.1. Taxonomy (NCBI): domain Eukaryota; kingdom Metazoa; phylum Annelida; class Polychaeta; order Sabellida; family Sabellidae; genus Sabellastarte; species Sabellastarte sp. h YS-2021. Next base: position 88,797,398 of record OZ024928.1, read on the forward strand.
CTATATTCTCTTGATCCATTCTAAGGATCCACTCACTACTTTTTGAGTAATTGCAAACTAAGACAAATAACAACAGATACAACCAAAAGCATAAGGAATGTGTTGGAATGATGCCATCAGTGGTATGACAATCAAATGCTGTAAATTGTAAAACATGGAGATTACAGGTGTAAACTGCAAAGAGTAAAGTGCCTGATTTACTGCTAACTTTTTATTATCTTTGATCTGTCTTGACTTCCAACACACCTTTTTACAATTTGCATGACAAGAGTCCATCTACAGGATCTTTATACACAGCTAATCAAAATGAATACCTTAGATAGTGCCTTGGGCTATAAAAACTAAAATCTATAACTTGTCTTTGAGTTAGTTTGTAGTGTCATGGGTGGATATAATAGCTTCAAAAATTTGATGACACTTTCTTTAAAAGACAAAGATTTGCCCAACACACAAAGGTCCAATGCATCAGCTGGCTTTGGCGATGTTAGCCCAGAGTTATTCACTGAAAGGAAGTAAAGGATTACATACTTCATTAATTTCCATACCTGCAGTCATAGTTTGGAACTAATTTACACTCACACTACATGTGGTATTCTGGTGGTTACAGGTGGTTACAGACTGCATGAAAAGACAGGCCAAATGCTTACCTCCCGTGAAACTCAGCTACACATCCGTAGCTAAAGTTTTGCTACAGAAGAGATTCAGAATTGGGGAAGACAATAGCTACAGCTTGACACAGAAAAGATACATTAGGAACCATTAAGGTACAGTAAATATTAAGTAACATAAAGGCAAACATTTAACTTGAGAAGGAACACAGAAAATATATAAAATAAAACATAAATGATAAATGAGCTACATAAATGATGGGACACCTTGCACTTACGTCAAACAAGAGGAGGTTCCATTTTAACAGGAAGAACAGTCTTATCATGAAAAAAGTGGACAAGATAGGCTGTAGCATTGAAAAATAAGCCATAACACCGAAGAGAGTGGTCATAAGGGAATTACAACTGACCCAACTTGTTGTGAGTATTTAGGACAGGAATGCTAATCTGTAAAGGAATTCAAATGTATGATGGCCACAATTGTGATGTCAACCTTCACAAGTGTAAATTTAAGCTTCCATTACATGCAAACATATAAGCACATACATGCTGAGCATGGCCATCGATGGGCTAACCTTGAAGTTACACCCACGTGCAATCCACGTGAAATGCAAGTAAAACCTGGCTCGTCTGTAGGTGTTTACATAACAGGGACACCATTCCATCGCCGTATAAAAGAAATTGGTACACAAATTATTTAATGCATGGCCATAGAAACAACTGACACAAATCCAAGCCACAAGATTCACTTGCTTTGTAAGTAAAATGTCCTTACAAACATCTATTTCCCTTACAAACTGGCGACGGCTGTGAATTTCACAAAAAAAATCGTAGGGCCTGTATGGGTTTTTACATGTACAGTGGGATATAGGAGTAACTGAAAAAGATAGGTCAGACCACTAATAAGTGAAGCAGGGTAATAGAGATTAGTATAACACACTCTTTGTGGATTTATGGGGATGTTCCATTAATGCGATCTGAGCATAAACCCACTTCCCGATTGGAAAAAAATGAAAAACATCAGGAAGTACCAGAATTTCCATACACAACTGTCCTGATTGTAAGTTGCCATAGGTTCGTATTCCAACTGGGTAGACAATCATAATACTGAAACAGCCATATTAAGGTTTCTTAAATAACTGAGTGTGTCAATAAGTTTGGCATCTAATCACTGGCTGTTACCACTATGTTGGTTCGACTCCAGTAAGTGGCAAATGCCATTGATTTGTCCCAATATTAACTTGGCTGTTGAATGTGATAAAAACACCAACTTTGACTTTGTATAGATTAAAATTTAGCCCATAATTTATAATTATTCATTGGAAAGATTCATGCTTATCTCTGTACAATAATAGAGACCAAATATAAATTGGAATCTAGCGTCGCATAGCTTCAAATGTTTTTTTTTTTTGTCTTGGATGGATGGATGGATTGTATCTCCTTGTAAAAAATCTGAAGTAGTGTTTTGCTATGGGGGTCTTATAAACGAGCAAAGCTTGTGAATAGTTTTATGTCCACAGTCCATGTGTTCAAGGAGTTATCTATTGCTTCCTGTCTTCACAGCTAGAAGGTTTATGACTTGTCAAATTGAATTTGGACTCCTTCCTGAATATTAAACATGGCTGCTCTGCGCAGAGAGAACAACGAATTAAACATTTCTGGAACTGCAGTAGTTTAAAGATAAACCTTTTCAACCAAGAGTATTGCTGTGGTTTTTATTATTTCCTCCAGCAAGGGGGTTATATTTTGGAATTGTTAGTTTGTATGTCTGTAAGTTTGGTTTCGCAATTACCCCAATAGTAAGAAGATTGTTTATGTGTGAAGGTGCAAGCAAGAAACTAATGGAGCTGATGGTATATTGGAAAAGCCAAGATAGAAAATGAGAAATGTAACTAAGAAGACTTGCTTTCAAAGATTTTTAAAGTAAACCCATTTTGGAACGTCCACACTTTTTTCTCCTTTATTTCATCATATAATTATATTTGACCTGATACTTAATATCACCAGAATAGCTGAATGATAGAAATTACAACAGTAACTAGAAAGCACTCAAAGATTGCATACTTCCGCCAAGGGGAGTTTCCCAAAATTTGGGATTGTTTTATATCCAGAATATGATGTAGATCATTCCCAAAAGGTAGTTACTTCTGCCTTTGGCCAGGAACTACCCACATAAAGAAATGCATAAAGATCTGTTAATCACTTTTGGAGTCATTGTAAACACAAATAAACAGAGAAATAAATACACCAAAAACATGTGTTGCTGAAAAGAACATGATATTTTCCCCTTTTCAGTATGCAAACTGTTCCGTATGTACTGATTCAAAATTCCACTCTGCAGATAGATCTTAAGGACCCTATAAAAGGGGATTTTTTATTTAAATTCTTCAGACAAAGTGTTGCTGCTCTGAATATTCTCTTGATCTCAATCTCCAGAGACTGGCTAATTTTCCAGCATTTAAATCAGTTTCTTCCATTCAGATTTCTGAAGTCTTATAAAAAGCAAATACTTAAATTATAAACCCTTTTTGTTCATATTCTTTAGTTCTATTAGAGTGTTAGATTGCTAGTTTTACATTTCTTGTATTCTAAAAAAACATCTTGCTTTCTTACCCTCCAATAAATAACTTGCAATTTTATTTCTGGCTGAAGTTGACATAACAAAGTGTCAAAACTAAATTAAGTCTGTTTTGCAACTATCCATCAATGCATTTTTATTAAATTGGAAAGTTTCCTATTTGAAAAAAAAATAACATTTGCTGTTAAGACATTACAAGGCAATTTTCTGAGTCACTCATATATTCAGTCACTAAGTATAAAAGCTTGCCCTTTCCCAGGGACCGTTCATTTAAAAGAAGAAAAAACAGAATGTGAAAAATATCTAGGAAATGAAGTCACTTTCCGAATTACAGTGAGAAAACTCTTGTACGGATTTGTGATTGAATGATATCAAATAGATGAACCTGCTTATTTTTTGTCCCTAAATCCTGAAGTTCATTGCTTAGGATTATCCCAGTAACTTACTTGAAATCCCATTGCTCACTAGAGTATTACAGACAGATAAAAATGGATAAATCCTGAATTATGAGCCTCCTGTAACAACTAGTTGAAGAAAAAAATGATATTATTTGCTGTAATGGAACAGAAAAGACTGTGTCAGTTACAGATGAAGTTGGACAAACTCTTGTGTCAAGTAATCGCAGATCCGTCTTTATGACATCCGGGGCCAAAGGTCCCCATGTTATTTCTGGTGAGATAGGCAAGATAAACACTGTCACAAAGAAATGCTATTGTGGAATGATAGAGTGGGGGATTTATTCTTTGTGTAACTTGTACCATTGCATCATTGTCAGTTTTCCTTTATTTCTTCCATTTCTTTAAACAATATGGTTGTTTATATTAAGGGTTTCTCATAGGCAAAGGGCTCACTATTGCCAACCAGAGTGCTTATAGAGTGCATACCTCCACAAAGACAAAACACCCCCACCACTGCTTATATGAGTGCAATAATTCTTTATAGAAACCCCTGGATCCAGAATTGGTTGTGGATCAATCCCAAAATGAAATCAGTTCTATAGACAAAACCCTCATCTACAGTCTAAATTTTATGTAAAACTGTGACATAGTTTTTTTTTAATCTAGCTAACAAACAGAATCCAACAATCACATAAACTCACTTGGCGGTGTTACTTATTTCTATTATAATCAGATGTGATTAAGCTAAGATTGTATTTTTAGGCTCAAAATTTTGGTGCTTTTTTAAAAAATATATATATATGTATATAATATATATTTGATCATGTTACTTTGCGAGCAGAGTATTTGGAAAACATCTGCAAACTATCCCAATAGATATGGCTGCCTCTAACTAAATCCTTTATTATAGTATGATTTAATGACCATATTCATTATGATTGGTTCAGTTTTTCATACCATCAGAAGCTTGTAGTTACAATGTGGCTGCACCAACTTGATCTTTTATTGCCAAGCCTGCAACCCTATTGTAACAAGTTAATTATTTATCACACTTGCATTAGTACAAATACCACACAAAGTTACACTTGTAATTAGTTAATGGCAGTGTAGATTTTTGCAAGCATAAATATTAAAAACACTTGTTGTAAAATACATACACCTCCTAACAACACCAGAGATGTGTCACAAGCTAATGTTCCTTAAACATTTGCATTCCTTATCTCTTAGCTATGTGACAGGTGGATTACTGTACAGGTAGAAATTTTAACTCCAAGAAAATTTCGGTGCGCGAAAAAAATGCCTCCTAGAAAATATGCCTCCTAGAAAGAATGCCTCCTGAATATTTTGTGACTAGGAAAAAATGCCTCCTGAGAAAAAATAATTATTTAAACTTGTAAAAATGTTATTCTTCAAATATAAACAGTCAAAGCTACAATATACAACATCACAAAGTATTACAACACTACAGGTTCACATTACAACTTCAGAGACATTTTTATTTTTCACTCGAGTCTTATAGTGACCAATGCCTGTCAAAAATTCAGTCTTTTGCACATTTTGCCTAGCTGTGCAAAGGCACTTAAGTTTCTTTTGCAAGGTTTTGCTGGTTCTCCTCACTCTTTTGGCTGGCTGCTCATCCCTGGCTTCCATCATTATAGTTGTCTTGTTTCTTTTGTTATAATATTTCTCCCCCCCCCCCCCCCCCCCCCCCCCAGTGTATCTAACTGCAATCAACTCCTTACACAGGGGCTAGGCTATATTGTAATTTGATGACAATACATATTCCTCTCAGGAGGCATTTTTTCCTAGCCACCAAATATTCAGGAGGCATTCTTTCTAGGTGGCATTTTTTCTAGGAGACATATTTTCTAGGAGGCATTTTTTTCCAGGAGGCATTTTTCCCGGATTCGAAAATTTCACCAATTCACTAGAATTAAGTTTCACTAATGACTGGTTTCTTCTTGATATATTAATACAGACTTAAAATTTCACTTGGAATTATAAAGACCGGAAGTGCGCAGACTACAGAAAACAATGCAGTGCGCATATTTTTGCGTACAATTATCTGAGGCAATAATTGGACGATCGTCGATAATACAGAACCAAACGATACAGACAAAATATAGTGCGACAACTAGGTGTGTTTTGAAGCATATTTACAATAATATATGGATTAATAAATGAAACCGGTCTTTATAATAGAAATAAAGTCCTCAGTTTAGTGATTTATAACCCCAGATAATTCACAAATTTCCGGCGAATAACGGACTCGCGCCCGTTATTCGCCGGAAATTTGTGAATTATCTGGGGTTATAAATCACTAAACCTCGGACTTTATTTCTACATTAATTTTCTCTGCCCAAGCTCATTAGCTAAAATAATTAAAAATTAATGCCTTGTGAAAATTTGAACACATACAGCATTTGAATATATATGCTGTAATTACAGTTGCTGAGTTGAATTATGAGAAGATTATAGCAAAATAACTCGCTTTGAAATAGCCATCGCAAGAGATGAAGTAATTATTGTAATAGTGTTAATACGTATTTGTATGCACTTCTCTCTAAATATATTTATTTAGTATTTATAAATTGGCATAACATTAGAGTCCATTGAATCTTATCTTTTCAATTTGGGTCTAGGGTATTAAGAGCTTTTAGTATTAACTGAAACGACAGAGTGTGGTTGAATATTAATACCTGGAGTCTGACTTCGTCCATAAAAAGCTACTGAAAGAAGATGTATTGACATAATATCAAGCAATATCTAGGCAATTATGCTGTGCAGAAAACTGGATAAATGACACAGTAATTGCTACTGCAGAAAATAGACGTTAACCCCAGCTATGCTTGCTGCATGTGAAATAAATGGGATGTTTTATCAACAACGTAAAAAACATGACAAAAATAGATTAGATATGCGATAATTAAGTATATAACTGCATATCAGTTCATTGCATGACTACCAATATGCAAATTATGTGTATGGACTAATTGTGTGAGGATAACCTTTACTGTAAATTCCATGGGTGTTGTTATATTATTACTATCAGTGGATAGTAATATAAAAGAAAAAAGTCTGAAAGAGGTTCGGTCTACTAGTGCAAGCTGCAAAGCCATCAGAGACATGATTAGTGCACTGAAATGGTCAGTATTAACGTAGCCCATTCCTGCTTAATTTCAGTGAACAGATACTCATTACGCTGCGCCAAAATTCATGAAAGTCCAGAGATAACAAAAAGGTAATTTCTAAAAGCACGAGCCTCACTATTGCTCGCGCTTACAAATCCTTAAATCCAACTATGTTATATTTTTTAAAAGGGTCTCTTATATTGGTGTGGTTGTCATTGTGATTTTCGAATAAAAGTGGGAGGTCCTCGGTGGCCTAAAGATGATCAAGTTAGGCATCTAATCACAGGCTGTCAACTCCATGTAGGTTCCACTCCAACAAGTGACAATGCTTCGGGCATGTTGATATTTGAAGGTTAATAAATAGCACTATTATTAAGTTTTTTCAAACATGACCCCAGATGTTAAAATGGTATTGACCCAACTTCGAAAAAAGTTTTACAGAGAAAGTGGAATATCTCGAGTATACAAGTAGAAACATTTCTTACTTGGTTGAGATTGTCATTGATGGTGAATATTTGCCTATATTACTGTATGCACACAAAACCCCGAATTTTTAGAGGTCCCATTTTAAATGTATTTTCAAGGCCTTTTTAGCTTTTCTGCTAAACATTTCTCCAAAAGTAAAGAGTGAATCTTCACGGAAGTTTTATTTGGATAGTATTTGAGTAGAGTAGGGTTCTGTGCCCTACGAGTACTTTCTACTTCTGCAGGTCTTACTATATTTGTGCAATATTTTTGCAATGGTCTCAATAATAAATTTAGTCAATTTGTACCTCTCAACCATAAATAAACTGTCTCCAATAGATTTGTCACCAATCTTTTTAATCATCTTAAAATCTAAATGTCAACACTCCTTGAAGAAGCATACTATAAAAATGGAAACCTCGGATGCTGTTTCAATATCCAGCTAAAATTGCGTCAGATGTTGTGGATAAATAAAAGCACTATGTCAGTTATGGATGAGAGCTTTTTGCAATATTTTTGCTTTAAAAAATTGGATACACATCTTAGTGACATCTATGGCAAAAGTCCGCCCTGTTATTATTTTTATTATTTGTGACATAAACAGGATAGAAAGTTCCATAAAGAAATGTAAAGTAGTGTTCAACATTCCCGGGCAATGGAATTATATTCTTAGAATGTCTTCTGGTGAAACAGGGCACACTAAAGTAAAAAGATTTGCGTCCTGTTGATTTTCTTTAATGTGCATTGTATTATTATTTTGCATTTATTTTTTGGGTATTGATACTTAGTGTAATATATATTTTAATACAGGCCTCAAAACGCTAAAAGATCTATTGTCACTGCACAAGTACAGTCCTAGTTCCAGTAACTGACACTCCCCTAATTGAAAGACAGACATCAGAGATGACCCTTTATCAAGATCACTCAGGTTCTTTATCCTGCCACTTGGTATAAGACGCAATAACATTCGACTCTGATTTAAGGTTCACCCAAGCCACTGCACATGCACCTGTACATGGGACCAAACCTGGGGTCTCCATGTTTTAGGTGAATGTGGTACCCACTAGACCAAAGTGACAGAAGAATTGGTCACAGCAGCCACGGATCTGAATGGAACTGTTTGCAGAATTTATGCTACATTTAGAGATTCATTCATTTCTCCATACTCCCTTTTTGAAATAGGGTCTATATGACTGTCAGCATTGAATAATCAGACGGGGACTTACCTGGGAATGATAGACTCATGTATTTAGCCTTCAAGTTAATTGTATCACTTATTGCATCAATGTGCTATTTTTGGCCGCTTTGCTACAATCTCGTTACATTTTAACACATAACATTTGTTGCGAAAAAGAACATGACAATTCTCTATAATTCATACTGTTATAGCGATATATTTAGAAATGGGTTTGTATATTTTTTTTCAGTTAAATGCTATATTTTCAATCTTGCACAAACACTGGCTTTTAGTAACTGTTGACTTATCAGTCAACTAACTATTTTAACAGACACTAAAATAAGGTTCCACAGTATCTTGCATATTCCTTCCTTCATCGCATGGTTATTTAATATGTTTGCTCTGCCGTGTAATTTCTTTCATAGTAACCATGCTTTGCTTTGTTTTTTTCATAAGGTTGTTTTTTTTCAAGTTATATTGCTGATAGTCACGCATCTATAGTGTTTTTAGAATTTTGTATGGCTGTTTTACAATTTTACTGCTTATTGCCATGCATTTATAGAGGTTTTGATATGTCTGTATTGTTGTTACATACTTATACCAGCTGATATCCAGGCATCCAGTGTACCGACTTTATCGGCAATGTTTCCAGGTTCACTGGAACTGCAACGCAAAGATGCCACACGTCCATAGCAAAAGTTGTCAGTACATATTTGAGTATAGATCAGGGTTGGGGTCAAATCCTTGACAAAATGATTTAAATCCAAATCATTTGAATTTTTTTTTCAAATCCAAATCCTTTTTTTTTTTGCAAAAGGATTTCAAATCCTTTGGAAAAAAATGATTTAAATCCTTCAAATCCAAATCCTCACAGGATTTGACCCCAACCCGATACTATAGATTAAAATAAGTTTTGAATTGAGTTTTAAAATATACCAAGTGGCATGTGTTAAGAATAAATGGTTTAATATTATCTTCTACAATGGCCAGAATGTCTGTTGTGGTGACCCTAGTCCCCCCATTTTTTTTTTTTTTTTTGAGATTAAAGAAAGTTATATGGACGACTTTCCTAAGTTACAGGACATCCATACCTGTAACTCTAGGTAACTCTAGAAAGAGACAGGTTGGTGAGAATAATTACCAGTCTCTAACGGGGGGGGGGGGGGGGGGGGGGGGGGGTAGTTGTTAATTTGTTAATTTCGTCCTATTCACGATGCATCAATTTTTTTTACATTTTTGTATTGCTGTTTAAAGTTTTACAGCCATGCATTTGTAGCGGTTTTGACATTTCTGCATTGATGTTTTCAATTTAACTACTTAAAAAGCCATGGTTTCATAGCGATTTTTTACGTTTTTGTATGATTACTTTTTAAAAATAGTCTCTTCTGATAGCCATGCATTAGCAGCAACATATTCATTAAAATAGATTAGATTTAAAAGCCAATTGAAAGGCAATTGTGTTTAATAGTCATTGTGTTGTAGGAACAAAAATTTATCATGTAACCATGTTTGTTTCAGTACATTTTAAGGCTTCAGTAAAGAACTGGCAAAATGATGCATTATTCATCACAGAATGCTCCATAATCAAAATAATCCATCCAGTAATTACCAATATAATAGCAGTGTTGTAAAAAGGCAAAAAACCCGATGATTCCATTTAGTTAATTACAATGCTACTGAAGTGTTATTTATTAAACTTCCACACAGAATTGTGAGCTACTTTTTGCCATTTTTAAAGGACACTTCTCTCCATTTGATATTACAACTTCCATTTTTTCATTAAATGATACCATTTTGATATACCTGATCTCTTGGAGTAGATTATCTCTGTAAAGTTATTTCTAAGTGAAAGCAGTTATTTTTAATAATACTAATGGGAAAAAATGGTCTGTGCTCATGAATAAATTTTGTTTCATTTATTAGATTCAGAGGTGGTGCTTTTTGCCTTTCAACCCCATACAGAGGAACAAATTGATTTTCTTCTTAAATACCCTTACCCAGTTTGCACCTTGAATTAAATTTATACGTTAAGGGACTTCAATTTTAAAAGTGCTCTGTGATAATTGAAACCATGGACTCAGGAGTAGGAGACAAATACATGTATGTCACAACTGCACTTCTGTCACCTATCTTTAACATCAAAAAGAAAACTTTCAATGTTCTCTCGTAAGATTTTTTTTTTTCATCAGAAACTAATCTTTCACGAAGACATGCCAATGCCACGTTGGTCCTTCAATTTGCCTCTTGCATGTTCTAAGTGTGCTAAAATTGATAAAATTCGTCTTAAAATCTTAAGCATCACCAGTAAAGGCACAGCATATATGTTACGCCCAATCTGTGAAAATGCCCATTTCGTGAAATAGGTAAGAATTTTGCCCATTTCAAGAAATAGGCAACTGGCTTGCCCATTTCATGAAATAAGCAATTTATCCAGTATTTGCTTGCCCATTTCGTGAAATGGGCAATACCATGTATGAAAAAATAAATTTTCATGCATGAAACTATTTTATTGTTTTAATGTTACTGTAAACACTATTTCACACTTTATTTTCATATATGTTATAAAACTACAATGTATTATACTGCTAAAATGATTAACCATGTTGGTACACTTTTAACAGCACAAAATATATTTCACACAATTAAACATTACGTTATTCAAGTAAAAACATCTGTCTTCAACTCAAACATCAAATAAACATTGTAAATAAATAGCATCTTCAGTGATTATGATTTACGAATCATAGTATATTGTCTTGTTATTTATTCACAGCCACAAAATTTGTGCTAAACCTTTGTAACCACATAATCCAATTGTTACCACACCTCAGGACCTGTGTTTCTAGAGTGCTTATATGGCTAATTGTAATTCACAATACTTATATGTTGACCCCATATATAATGAATGCCAATCTTACTGAAAGAGGCCATTCAAGTTTCTTTCATAAATTAAGACACACAATTTACAATTTAGCTTTTGATCTAAGATTAAAGAATGTACATTGAATAATGAAGCCTTAATTTTTATCTCATATTTTTGTGACATAAATATTTAATGTTGTAAGTTTACTAAGTTACTCTTAAAAGTAGATATTTCATCAATGCTACCTTTAATTGTGTAATATTTTAGTTGCATTCATATACCTATCAAACAAAACTTTAACATTAAAAAATACTGAGACAGAAAAAATACAATTTATTTACATTTTTTTTAAATAACAGTTTCAATATTTTGTTACGTATTTGTAGAACTTCTCTACACAACAGGAAGCCTCTTAAAGAAATTGGCAAAGTGTTTCAGTCACCTATGCATTGGAAATTATATTTTCATATATAAGATTGCCTGTTTCATGAAATGGGCAAGCTACAATTGAATAAATTGCCTATTTCACGAAATGGAAAAGTCAGTTGTACATGTACAAAATCATCAAATGTACATGTAAAAGAAATTGACATAATAAGAACAAATTTCAGCTATGTATTTGCTTTGTCCACAGAGCATCAATACCAACAGAGACATTTTTTCTTTGGAGATATAAACCAATTTACCTTCACATGTAACTAAAGAAGGTTTATATTATACTGTATAACATATGCAAGGGAAACTGGATGCAACACTAGTCTGCTTGGACTTAAAAAAAATGTTAAAAAATAACCCTCCAACAAGACTAGTTACTCTAGTCCCTGGACCTCAGACATATGCATGAATATGATATGGGATCACGCTCTTGTATCTTTGGCTGAATTCTATACAGCTATAATCCCACCACCACATCTCTAAATTACACATGATTTATCAAACTAACGGATAGTTTTCACATACTGGTGGATATAGTAGAGCGATAGAATTGTCTTTGGGACAAGCACATTGAAATTAGGCAATGCCACCTCAACGACTGCTACTTACTATTATTTGACAATTCTTGGGGTATTTCACCAAAGCTTAGATTAAGGAGTATTTGGTCCAAATCATATGGGTTTAAAATAATTCAATTTGTTTTATTATACTGTAGATACAGCAATCAGCTACAAGTGCCTTCAAATCCTGACACTTGACTGTTCTAGTAACAACACAGTCCTACATTTCCCCCATTGGGCACGGTATCAGCTGTAGGTGGTATCTCATGTCCTGTTCAGGTGAAACCATTGTGTTTTTTGTAATACAATTTTGACAGGACCTAGGTTTATATACTGGATGAATGTCAAATAAGAAAATTTTTTTTGACTAGATCTACCTTTTTAGATTACAGGGCTTGGAAATATAATGACTTTGTGACGCTGTAAGTTGACATGAGCAGAAAATGGCGACCGATCTGAAAGTGGAAATCAGTATATAAATATGAATGTCCCACAGGTCAAAATAAGATATGGAAGTATTCTTGGTGATGTGATGAATTTCCTGGCATGTAATTTATTTATTTTAATTTTATACTGTCGATGTTATCATCTCACAATAGGTTAACCTACTTTTTACAAATTGCTTTTCCAACCTAGATAAAGTCACAGCAGCTCCAATGACTTTTCTGGGAATATCTTCAAATTTTAGATAATGGACTAAATAAATAATTGGACATTATTTGTTGTCCCTTAGTATGGAGAATAAATGCCATAAAGAAACTGATTAGACTGTTTATTGTCTTTTGCAATTTTGTGACTAGTTCATCATTGATATTTGACTTGATATTTTGACCATGCTTTACTAAACCCAATTTGCTTTCAAACTGGTTGTAACAATCCTTTCGATCAAACATATCCTTAGTCAAAAATACTTACACAAACTGTTAATGTACAACCCAGTAGGTACAGTTAATTTTGAAGACTGTCCTGATGATAATAATAATAATAATAATAGTAGGATTTATATAGCGCAAAATTGATACAAATCCTCTAATGCGCTTGAGACCAAGAAGGGAGAGTCCAGGGACAGGCATGGGTTGACAACTAAAAAGCGCCCGCCAGGGTATGACTAAGGTGGGGGGTATGCCAGCCTAAACAAGTAGGTCTTTAGCTGGCTTCTGAAACCATCTATTGTTTGCTGAGATCTGACAGTCTGTGGCAGCTTGTTCCATTCAGCTGGTGCAGCTACTGCAAAGCCACGCCTGCCTATGTGCTTCTTAGGCCAGGTTGAGGAGATAGATAGCCTGTTGCCGCGAGTGAGACTGCTCGATCTTATTAAAGCTGAGAGATACGGGGGCTGTGAAAGATTAATAGCCTTGAATACCAAAAGATTATACTTAAACAGGATGCGATGTTGAATTGGGAGGCAGTGGAGTTTTTTCAAAAAGGGTGTAACATGACTCATTTTGTCAAGTCTGAAGATGATGCGGCAAAGAGCATTCTGGACTCTCTGTAGTTTGGCTATGTTGGACTTGCTTACCCCATAGAGTAGAGAGTTACAGTAGTCTAGACGACTACTGACCATAGCATTTGCCAGAAGTATTGCTGTCTCAACTCCAAGGAATTTGCGAATTCGTCGCAAATCATGAAGATGATAGTAACATGCTCTGCAAACCTTGGCAAAATGATTGTCAAAGGAGTTGTCTGAGTTGAAAATAACACCCAGATTTTTTACTTCCACCGACGGAGAGATATTGTTTTGAAGGAGTGAAACAGGGAAATTTGGTGCAAGCGACTCTCTGATAGCTTTTTGACCTATTATGATAAATTCAGTTTTTTGGGGGTTTAGTTTTAGTTTGACACCGTCCATCCACTCCTGTACAGACTTGAGACACTCGGTCAGCTCTTCCATGCTAGAGTCAAAATTCCTGGAATCAACTGCTAGGTAGATCTGGGTGTCATCGGCATACAGGTGATGAGTAACATTGAATTTTGAAATAACTTGACTGAGGGGACTAGTGTAGAGGGTGAAAAGGAGAGGACCCAGTACAGAGCCTTGGGGGACTCCGAAAGGGAGAATTACGGCCTCAGAGAAACTATCACCTATTTTAATTTTTTGTTTACGGTTTGAAAGATATGATTTGATCCATGACAAAACAGTACCATCTAGACCAAACCAGTCATGCAAGCAGTCATATAAAAGAGAATGATCAATCATATCAAACGCCGCCGATAGGTCTAATAATGTTAGGGCCACTGCCTTTCCTGAGTCCACTGAGAGAGCTATATCATTTTGAATCTTCAACAATGCGGTTTCAGTGGAGTGGGAACTCTTATAAGCAGACTGGTTGACATTTAAGAGCCCCTCGTGTGAAATAAATTCATTTAGCTGCTTTGCCACCACCTTCTCAATAAGTTTAGATATAAAGCCGAGGTTTGACACCGGCCTGTAGTTTTTGAGGATATTTCTGTTAAGGCTCGGCTTCTTTTGAAGGGGGGTGACATATGCCATCTTAAAACAGTTGGGGAAACTACCTGCTGTGATTGAATAATTTACAATTTTAGTGATGGGGGTGATGAGAATATCAGTACACTCCTTGACCAGTGACGTCGGAATCGGGTCAAGGTCACATGATTTGGATGGTGAGGACTTTAGAATTTTGAGTAGTTCTTCCTCTGACACAGGTGTGAAAGAGGACAGAGTATTTTTAGTGGGGTTGGGTCTAGTAACTGAAGATAGTATTGATGACTGCAGTGTGGATCTTATCTTGAGGATTTTGTTATAGAAGAACTTACAGAAAGTGTTCGCAAGGTCGGTTTTATTTGTGTAGTCTGGTAGAACAGCAACAGGGGACCTGTGTAAGATCTTTTTGAAACAGTTCCACAGAGCCCTGGGATTTCCTTGGCTTTCAGCCACAATGTTAGAATAATGATTGCATCCGGACCTCCCAAGCAGGAAATTATAGTGGCCGATTGCAGCCCGGCACCGGCTACGATTAATGGCTGAGTTTTCACAACGCCATGCCCGCCCACACCCCCTCCTGAGCCGCCCCGCCCTGAGGATGTCACAATTCATGAAACCAGTCTCGGCATGTCTCAGTATACTTTTCTTCATGATTGGGGCGTGCTTGTCAAGGAGGCTTCTCAAAGTATTAAAGTATTGATGACTGAGAAGACTGGCAGTTTTGTACGGGTACCCAACGAGGCCGGAACCCAGGACATCCATTCTAAAATCTGATGTATTTATCTTGTGAATTTCACGGACGGGAACACACCGACACTCACAGGATTCTCTGACAGGGAAGATAAAGCTGAATATTATTGCCTGGTGGTCTGATAGTCCCCCAATAACCCTGGGACCAATGGCCCAGGAGAAGGAACCCCTCACACATAGAGCACCCAAAATATGACCATGAATATGTGTGGGTGTATTGACAAGTTGTGTAAAACTGAATTGCTCAAGGATATCATACAATTTCAGTGTCCAGGTGTCATGTTTATCAAGATGAAAATTAAGATCACCAAGGAGAATATTTCCACAGCCCAACAAAGCAGCACCTTCGAGGAACATGCCAAATTCGTCCAGGAACTGCGACTTTGAGAGATTTGGGGGCCTATAGACCACATGAAATAGAACATCTTTAGCACCCTCAGTGCTAATCTGTATGGAGATACTTTCAAAAGCCTGATAACTGTTTTTTTAAACTCGCTCAAAACTCAAAACTCCTTGATGAAAAAGCCAACTCCACCCCCTTTCTTGACATTTCGAGGTACATGAGTGAACTTATAACCAGGAGGTGTGATACTAGAAATAAAACTTTCAGTATCCTCTGGCCTAAGCCATGTCTCAGTAACAGCTATAAGATCAGCATTGTTATCTCTGACAAACTCCAGAAAGGAAGCTGATTTATTTCTGATAGATCTAACGTTAAGAAGACAACCATTAAGAGATCTAGAACCAGGGCCTGGATTGAGACTGATATCACCCGAAAGAGCTAGGAGCATTAGTGCATACCACATAAGTTCTATGATTTTCGGTTGATTTTTAGGCTTATTTGTAAGGTGTTACCCTACATAAACCATTAAATTTACACCCAGCTACTTCTTCTGGATATTGCAGGGGCTAGATTACCAATTCTCGACTTCGCATTGCACTGGACACAACTTCAGATCATCTTTACAAGAATGTTAAGTGTTCAGATCAAATCACTAGGTAGACAACATGTCTATGAATTATACTTTTTCCGCCTTCTCTTTGTGAGAAATAATTTAATATTGAGAGTGTTTCTTGACTAAAAACAATCATAAATGCCATAAAACCTTTCTTTTCAATGAAGCAACACTGTTGTGCCCCTGTATTTATAAATTTTAATGATACACAATTGGTTGCTGTCAAAAAGAAAAGGATTCTTAACCACAATCTTAGAAATATCTCGAATGTATTTATGTTCCAATATGCATTGCACATACCCAACAAAACTGTAAAGAGAATTAAAAAAAAAATATCTATGACAGAAATGAGGCAGAATCATTTTACATGGATGGGGAGATTCTCTGTGATGCTACATTAAATCTGATAATGTAGTTACAGCACAGTTAATATCAATATTACACACCTCATTAGTGTCAAATTTTCTTCTATTATACCCCGACCAAAATCAAAGCTTGTTGCACAAGAATTTCAAAGTAATGTTGTCAAAGTATAAGATAGTTTAAAAATTGTTTTTTATATATGTAATTGTGGGAAATATTTAGACGCAGCTATGACATTTAATGTTGAAATTGGAAAGATGCAGGAGATAGTACAAAATATATTTCAGCAAAAACAATGTTTAATATACAATCTTTTAAAAAAATCATCCCTAAAAATAATCCGCTTTATTCCAAAAGGCATTACATATTTCTATGTTTGAAAAAGTCATATAGACTTTTGTTGTAACATATACGTTTCAGCCAGGGATCAAGTTAGTGGTATACTGTTATTTAAAAACAACAAGAAAACTCAATTTACCTGAGATTCAATAATGGACTCATCCTCATACATAGTGGCGTTCATCCATGTCTGATTATGCTGAGTGGGATAGGTGACAGTGATAAGAAAACAGCTGTACCTATTGTTGCATCCAATGCCACACATGCAGCCCCTCGTACCCTCTTTGGTCAACCCGATTGTGTAACATTCAGTGGACCTGAAGTCTGACACAGTGATATAAGGTCTGACCACATGGATACAGACAATAACCAATGAAACTCCAGAACCAATCAACAGTATAACCAATCCGACATACACACAGATCAGACCGTGTCCTGACACCAGTACAGTACGCAAAGACCACAGCCGGCTTTTGAGGTTGACTACAACCTGGAAACTATCGCTGTCATCATCTTCTTCATCATCATCATCTTCACCTTCATTATCCAGTTGGTCTTCTTCAGTGAGGTTCTGAACATTTGCAGGCATGTAGGAACATTCACCATCTGTCTCATCATGCTGTTCTACTGTGTCCATATCATCATCCTCAATAGTCAGGGACTCTTGGTCACCAGTTTCATCTTTGATTGTACCTTCCTTTTTGTTAAAAGTAAGCGATGAAAAGCGAGTTGTCTTTCCCATGTTTTTACTTATTAGTTCCAACTATATACTGTATCAGAAAGGTAGAAATTCCATTACCACTGTTGAAGTCGTGTAGATAATTCTTGACTGTCGCTGATTACAAATATCTGTTTTAGAATAAAATATAGTTATGTTTAGACATTGTATCCAAGGTTATCTCATTAGCTGATGAAGCACGCTACATTTTCCGTAACCATGTTCTAAAAGTTTTTCAGAAGCTTTTTAAATACAACACAAAACTGGTAGATTTTATTAAAAGCCAATTAATACAAATTTAATCCATTTGAAGATACATAAATTTCAATATTCATTGGTAGTTTCTTTTTTGATAATAAATCATACATTTAAACATTCTAAAAATATTTTTGTTTAATAATATTCAACTGAAGATACTCTTCATATTCAAACTACAATTTTCAATATTTACTTTGCACGTATCGTACCTCAGCTAGTAAGTACAGTTACAATATACAAACGTGACACATCTGAAAAGAAGGAAAATCCATTTGTCCAATTTCACACTAAGATACTAACAGTGTTCAAAGTTAATGATTGGCTCACTCCAATACAAAATGACAACTCTTTTGACATAATTGTTGCAATCCACAAGGCATCTCTTTTTGCAATAATTATCCACTTCATCAGTATAACTAAATCGAGAAATAATGACTATAAAAACCCTTGAGGAGCATCTTTCAGTTTATTCTCCAGACATAAACAAAAGTTCATGATCATTGTATTTATCATTGACTGTTAAAATAAACAAAATAGTCCAGCAACGTATCGACTAACCTTTACCAAGTAAATAAATCTGGTCAAAAGATTTAATTAGTCATCCAGCCAACCCAATAAGAACCTAATAACGAAAAGTCACAGGAGATATTTTCTATCCATCAATAGTTTGCCATCATGCAGGGAAATTTCTTTTTAAAGCCACAATTTATCCTTTGGACTTTTGTGGTAATTGGACTTTTTTGTAGGAAGTTGGCCAGAAAACTTTCCCAGCACATAATATCAGAAATTCAATGGCAAATATCATGCAAATTTTGTTAAATCAAATGCATTACAAAAGATACTATATTCCTTCTGTACATGAATATGTATATCGTAGTTCATTCTAAACCCTTTGGAAGTACAAGTCACAGTTGCCGCCAGTTGTGGTGACAGTAATGATAAAGATGTTTCTGTGTGGTCTCTCCAAATAATATGAAACCTCTCTCTCTCTCTGCCCCCTCCCCTACATTTGATTTGCAGCAGCAGATCAGATGTGATGGATATTCCTGCAAGGAAAACAAGAATTACTCTCTGAAGCTGAAACACGGAATCTACAGTAAAATAAGCTGTAATCCTCAAATATAAGTATAAATAAAGTCCATTTGTAAAGAACCTTTGGTGACCCAGCATTATCCTTGTGACCAAAAAAGTGTTTATGGCGGATTAGACAGAATTTACTTTTTTAAGTACAACTGTTGAAATGTCAGTTATTCTATGAAACTGATTCAGTATGGTTATTCTTTTGGGGGTTTTTTTTAAATCACTGAAAGGGAGATACATGTGCAATTTTAGGTTTCAACCAAAGTTAACAGACTTTGAAATGACTTTGAATGACACTAAACAGTCAATTTGGAAGATTATTTTACACTTATTCTACCTTTTTATGGTATTCTGCAATTCATTGTAAATTAGATTCAAAGATTTTGTGCAAAAAGCAATAAAAGTCATTTAGTGTTTGAATATGATTGTTCATTGTTATGCACATTTATTTTTACTAAAGAATTGAGATATAGATATCATTAGATATACAACCAATGTAAATATCAGACAGATATTTTTACACTGCACCCTGGAACATGTTAGGTCTATTGTCTGGTCAACTTTATGAAACACATGTGTTTCCTTGAAGGTCTATACTTAAAAAAATAACTATCGCATTTTACATTTTTTTTATTGCATCTTACTCTTTCAACACAGTCCCATAGTAGAGTTTGCACTCTATTTCTAAAATACTTTGTATTGTCCGTAAAGTGTAACTTATGGTCCATTCACACTACAGGTGGAACGTCTCACGGTTAAAAGTTTATCTCGGTGGTGAGACCACCCCCAGGTCGCCCCATTTTGTCTGAGTTATTCACACTACAGGTGGACAGCCACTGATTGGACATGTTTTAACCATCAATAACAGTAGGATGACAGTACTACAAATGTTGGTCACCGCAAAGCAACCTCAATTAACCTTAACTCACCTTCAGTAGGCATCTGACGAACATGTGGCGAAACGACCAATACCTTAACTCACCTTATGTCGCCATATTATACCAAAAGACGACGAAATGACAACCTTATGTACACCGTGGACCACACTTTCAGTTACCATCGTAAGAAATTCATACACACATCTGCGAAATTATCTGTGCATGCTCACGGTACTGAAATCAGGAGCGGAAATTTAAAACATTTTAAAACTTCTGTAGGATATGAAATCTGATTTGAAAGGTTGCAAATGGACATCAGACGGTGTTCCAAGGATGGGGGCGTCTCTCCAAATGTGGGTTACCGTGGGTGACACTGCCTGTAATGTGTATGGGGTATAATAACCTCAAAGCATGTCCAATGTGACTTTCAAACATCTGACAGAGAATGGACCCATTCCTGTAGAAAGAGGTATGCAAAACTATATTACAAAGCATATTTTTACTATCTTAAGTAGTGATATCATAACTAAGATTTTACTGTGTGAAGCTATGACATCACAGTTCATTTCAGTGCAGTTCTGTGTAGTTTTAACATGATTAAAAGGGTTACTGTTACAATATTACATCATAACATACACTTACCCTTACAGATACAAAAAAGTGACAAAACTTGACAGGAGGTTAAATCACAACATTGGGCAACTACGCCCTGAAGAACCTTCTTGCCAGGTTTGAATCTCTGCGGCCCTACAGTTGTTGTAATACAGCTACCCTAGGACAAAAATTTGTCAGACCATCACGTTGCATGAACATTCCTTCAAATTTTTTAAATTATTCCATCTTTTGGTTGCCAAGATCTAGCCTGAGACAAGATGTGCAGCTACTAGCCACCCTTGAAGAGGAAAACCCTTTTATCCAAATAGCATCCAGCTACATCCACTTTCGCGTTACCATCCTCCACAAAACTGATGACAAAATGTACATATTAATGACAAATAAAACATAATAAAGTATGGTACACATCACTTAAGTAAGATAAAACACAGCTAGACTCAGATCAAACCACGATGCTGCAGAACTACTCTCATTGAGGAACATCCCCACACAATTTTAGAAACATTCCTGCAATATTGATCTTCCACCTAATGTTTGCCCAGATATGGAAAAGATTTTTAAGTTCAAGGTCAGGGTCAAACTATACTCCTTAAGGGATCCTTGAACGTTCATGCAAAAACACATAATTTTCAAGGGCAGTTACAGATTTTGGAAATTGTTACATTTTCCAATTTTTCTTACTTGGGGAGTCATTCGAATCTCAATCTTAATCTTCCTTTGATGTTTCTGGTGATCAGGTGTTCCTCATTAAATTTATTCCACAGTTACTCCCAAATATCACAAGGAAGTCACACAATTTTTCCCTAACATAAGGAAATGCTCACAAATCTGGGCAACTCCTCCTAATTGTTGACAAATGACTTCCAAATGATGGCTGGATATAAAGAACTAAAATATAAAGAATGTTTTCTCAAATTGGGGCAATTAATTACTTGTTTCCCAAATCTCAACGAATCACTCGAGAACACCATCCAAACATAACAAAGTACTCTGAAATGTCAGCAGAACTACCCCTGAACAGCCCAAACCTGCTCAGAACTACTTTCAAATGGCGATGGTTTGGATAATGAGGCAGAGGGCAAGGGGAGGAAGAAGACGAAACCAACACTAGATCCAGCATAGGGGCAATGGTGGTGGACTGGCTAAAGCATGTGAACTACAAGGACCCTTGCAAGAGGAAATGGCCTGGATGATGTAGGAAATACACGTGGAGGTACAATGGAGCTTGTGAAAAAATGGGTTCAGTCACAAAGGACCGACTATATCAAATTGAGATATTCAAGCTCTGACCAGGCCCCAATGAAGATCATTGAGAGACCGTTTAGTGTGCTGGATAATTTTGACTTTCTGAGGAATGACATTAAGAGGCAGAATTTACTAAGGAGACAACACCACCCACAGCAAACACAGTTCGAGCCAAAATGGAAAGTCAGAGGCATACGGAGGCACTTTGGCGTCCATTCCATCAGTTATCTCTAAATCTGTGGAGAGAACTCCTGTCCTCACTGAAGAACCCATTATACTACAATGACCGACAGTGGGACAAGCTAACCCTATGTGCAATGAAGTTTCCAGGTATGCAAAAGTATCCATAAGCTTTTCCTGGTGATGGAAGTACCCATTATTTGTCCTCACTATCAATATTCTTTTTTCACAGTTTCTTGGTTCCAACCCAATATAGTCCTGCTTAAGATAAAGACACACACCAGTCTGTCCCTTTCTTGGTTAGAACCCCATGTCCATGCCAGAGTAATTCAAGCCAAGAAACTGTAGCATCCGAAAATGAGATTATATAGGGAATTGGACTCCATGGGGATGTCTAGCTGCAGGAATGACCTTAAACCAGCCTTTTTCAGGAGCAAAAAAAAAAGTTTTTTTTAAGGAGTTGTACGGATTCCTTATCATCATAGGTCATCTGCAAGTTATTTGGGAAGATAAACCTATTTGTTTAGGAATATTTGGAACATGCTTGGGAGCATTTGCATGATCTGCTTCCCAATACCCTGAATCTCCTTTAGGGATTGTGTATGGTTTGTGGCTTGGTGGTGTTTGAGTTATTCTGGTCCATTTTAAGCATTGGTCAGGAATTCATTCAACGTCAGTCAGTCGGGTCAAAAAACCATATTCAGAACTTCTCCCTAATTAGCCACAATGGTGGAACAGCCCCATTAAGAAACAAGCACTCAGTGCCCGTAAACGGGCTCTGGGATAACTGACCATGTGTATTGAGTTTCAGAGTAGAAGTAAAAGAAAACAAGAGGAGAGTGCCCGTGAACGGGCACTGTGTCAGCTGACTGAGTGTTTTTGATTTGTGAAGGTGATTAGAGGACAGAATAATTATCAGGAAAAGGGCTGTACAGAAATACAGTAAATGGTAACTGAACAGCAAGTTCGAAAGAAATTCCGAAGCTGACAGAAGAAAAGGATAAAAAAGTTGTGCCCTGTAAATGGTATTATGAAGGAAAATAACAAGATAATTGTTTAAGTGTAAAAAATAGGTTAAAACATATTTAAAGAAATACTACTAATGCAATATCCTTGTTCGACCTTGAAGAAGGGGTCCAAGGTCAAATCTAACCACACAAATACATTCCCAGCCCATGATTTCCTATGGTTTACCATTCCAAACCTCTAGGACCAATTATAAATGAGTTATAAGCACTTTTAAGCTTGGCTGTCCTCATTTGACCTTGAAGGAGGGGTCCAAAGGTCAAATCTGACCATACCAAAAGATTCCGAGCCAATGATTTCCTATGGGATGGTCTACCATCCCAAATCTCTGTCACCAATAATAAGCGAGTTGTAGGCACTTTCAATTTTTGCTATCCGCATTTGACCTTGAAGGAGGGTTCCAAGGTCAAATCGGACCATATCAACAGATTCACAGCCCATGATTTCCTGTCTGTTTACCATCCCAAACCTCTGGGACCAATAATAAGCGAGTTATAAGCACTTTTAAGTTTGGCTATCCTTGTTTGACCTTGAAGGAGGGGTCATTGAAGGTCAAGATCTGACCATACCAAAAGATTCCCACCCCATGATTTCCTACAGGTTGGTTTATCATCCCAAACCTCTAGGATCAATAATAAGGGAGATATAAGCACTTTTCATGACTGACAAAAAACACCTGTGGCAGCCATCTTGTTTTTCAAAATGAGGCCAAAAATATTCCCAGACAACATTTTATGGTTATTAATATATACTGCAAACTTAAGAAAGCTAGCTATAATATTTTTTTTCATCAGAGCAGTAATGGTGAAATCTCTCTCTACACACTGCGGCTATCCAGTGGATACAATGATTTACTCAACAGTGAGAACCTGAAAGTAGCTATTGCTCAGCTATGCCATGACATAGAGGTCTGCAATTTCACTATGTTATAGCTGACCAAAAATTCTGTGAATAACATATTTAACAAATTACTCTAAATGTAATAGTTTTCAAGTTACAACTGATTTACTCAACAGTGAGAACCTCAAAGGAACTATTACTCAGCTATGCAATGAGCTACATGTCTGAAATTTTACTATGTTATAGCTAACCCAAAAGTAGGTGAACAACATATTTAAGCAAACTACTGTAAATGCAATAGTTTTCAAGCTACAACTGATTTACTCAATAGTGAGAACCTGAAAATAGCTATTGCTCCGCTATGCCATGACCTATAGGTCTGTAATTTCACTATGTTATAGCTGACCCAAAAGTAGGTGAACAATATATTTTAACAAAATACTCCAAATGCAATATTTTTCAAGTTATAGCTGATTTACTCAACAGTCAGTACCTGAGAATAGCTATTGCTCAGTTGTGCCATGAGCTATAGGTCTATAATTTCACTATGTTATAGCTGACCCAAAAGTAGCTGAATAACATATTTGCACAAATTTCTGTAAATGCAATAGTTTTCCAATTATAACTGATTTACTCAACAGTGAGAACTTCAAAGTAGCTATTACTCAGCTATGAAATGAGCCACAGGTCTGAAACTTCACTATGTTATAGCTGACCCCAAAATAGGTGAATAACATATTGAAACAAAATACTCTAAATGCAATAGTTTTCAAGGTATAAGTGATTTACTCAACAGTGATAACCTAAAAGTAGCTATTACTCAGCTATGCCATGAGCTACAGGTCTGAAATTTTACTATGTTATAGCTGGCCCAAAAGTAGCTGAATAACATATTTATACGAAATTCTCTAAATGCAATAGTTTTTAAGTTACAAGTGATTTTACTCATGATGGAAGTTACTGAAAAGCCCAAAAGTAGCTATTACTCACTTAGCTATTGAGACAGACACCCAACTTACCATATTGTAGCTATGAAAAAAGTAGCTGAATAACATATTTTAACAAAATGCTCTAAATGCAACACTTTTCAAGTTATAAGTGATTTACTCAACAGTGATAACCTAAAAGTAGCTATTACTCAGCTATGTCATGAGCTACAGGTCTGAAATTTTACTATGTTATAGCTGACCCAAAAGTAGCTGAATAACATATTTATACGAAATTCTCTAAATGCAATAGTTTTCAAGTTATAAGCGATTTACTCAACAGTGATAACCTAAAAGTAGCTATTACTCAGCTATGCCATGAGCTACAGGTCTGAAATTTCACTATGTTATAGCTGGCCCAAAAGTAGCTGAATAACATATTTATACGAAATTCTCTAAATGCAATAGTTTTTAAGTTACAAGTGATTTTACTCATAATGGAAGTTACTGAAAAGCCCAAAAGTAGCTATTACTCACTTAGCTATTGAGACAGACACCCAACTTACTCACCATATTGTAGCTATGAAAAAAGTAGCTGAACAACATATTTTCACAAAATGCTGTAAATGCAACACTTTTGAAATTATAAGTGATTTAGTGCATGATTTCATGAATTTTAATGCATTAAAAATTATTAAAAAAATTGATTAAAAAAAAAGTAAGACAGATCCAGGTCTCATACTCACACAAGAGAATCTACCTCTGGCCTAGTACATATATGCAAGATATGAGAGAAATCCCTGCAATAGTCACTGAGAAAATTGTGATAAAAAGTTGAAATTTTCACACTTTTGGTGGGGGTACCCCCCTTGTAATGTCTCTAGCAAACAGACGAACATACAGATTTGCATGCCTTGAACAATTTTTCATCCTCGATAGATAAGGTATCTTTTAAAAAAAACAGCATGTCTCTAGGCCTTGTAGTTTTGGAGAAGAAGTTGTTCACGCGGACGCGGACGCCCACGCCGCAGAGTGATGACATAATGTCAGCTGACTGACAAGTCAGCTGACATAAAAAGGACACAAAAGTTGTGCCCTACAAATGGTATTCAGAAGTAAAGTACAGAGTTAGCTGTTAAGGTGTTAAAAGTAGGTGGAAAGCATATTAAAAGAAAATACTGTAAATGCAAAAGTTTTTAAGTTACAACTGATTTACTCAACATTGAGAATCTCAAATTAGTTTTTCTCAGCTTTGCACTGAGCTACATGTCTGCAATTGTACTATGTTATAGCTGAACAAAAAGCAGGTGAATCACATGTTTAAACAAAATACTGTAAATGTAATAGGTTTCAAGTTACAACTGATCTACTCAACAGTGAGAACCTCAACCTTTAATTTCAATGACCTTTTATGAATTTTCCAAAACCTGGAGCCAATTTCCATGATTTTTCCAGGCCTGGAAATAACAAGTAATCACTGCCTGTAAACCGGCTGTGTGTCAGCTGTGTGTTTTGAGTTTTCAGAGTAGAAGTGAAAGAAGAAAAGGACACAAAAGTTATGCCCTGCAAATGGTACTCAGAAGTATAGTACAAAGTTAACTGTTAACATGTAAAAAGTAGGTGAAAAACATATAGAAAATACTGTAAATGCAATGTTTTCATTACAATGAATAATATTTAAACAAAACACTCTAAATGTAATAGTTTTCAAGTTACAACTGATTTACTCAACAGTGAGAATTTCAAAATAGCTATTGCTCAGCTATGTAATAAGCTACAGGTCTGCAATTTTACTATGCAATAGCAGATCCAAAAGTAGGTAAATAAAGCATTATACAAATTTCTGTAAATGCAATAGTTTTCAAGTTATTACTAATTTACTCAGCAGTGAGAGCCTCATAATAGCTATTGCTCAGCTATTCAATGAGCTACAGGTTTTCACTGTTGAGTAGATTAGTTGTAACTTGAAAACATGTCTGCAATTTTACTATGTTTCAGCTGACCAAAAAGTAGGTGAATAACATATTTCAACAAAATTTTCTAAATGCAATAGTTTTCAAGTTATAATTGATTTACTCAACAGTGAAAACTTGAAAGTAGCTATTGCTCATCTATGCAATGAGCTGCAGGTCTGCAATTTTACTTTGTTATAGCTACCCCAAAATAAGTGAATAACACATTTAAAAAGTTGCAATAGTTTCACGTTACAACTCATTTACTCAACTGTGACAACCTGAAAACAGTTATTGCTCAGCTATGCTATGAGCTACAGGTATACAATTTCATTATGTTATAACTGACTGAAAAGTATGTGAATAACATATTTAAACAAAATACTGTATATGCAATAGTTTTCAAGTTACAACTGATTTACTCAACAGTGAGAACCTGGAAGTAGCTATTGTTCAGCTATGCAATGAGTTACAGGTCAACAATTTCACTATATTATAGCTGACCCATAAGTTGGTGATTAACATATTTAAACAAAATACTATAAATGCAATAGCTTTCAAGTTACAACTGACTTACACAACAGTGATAATCTGAAAGTAGCTATTGCTCAGCTATGCAATTAGCTACAGGTCTGCAATTCCACTATGTATAGCTGACTGAAAAGTAGGTGAATAACATATTAAAACAAAATACTGTAATTGCAATAGTTTTCAAGTTACAACTGATTTACTCAACAGTGATAACCTGAATATAGCTATTGCTCAGTTATCCTACTAGCCACAGGTCTGCAATTTAACTATGTTATAGCTGATCCTATACTAGATGAATAAAATATTTCAAGAAAATTCTCTAAATGAAATACTTTTGAAGTTATAAGTGATTTAGTCAAAAGTGGAAACCTGAAAGTAGCTATTGCTCAGCTATGCAATGAACTACAGGTCTACAATTTTACTATGATATAGCTGACCAAAACGTAGCTGAACAACATATTTAAATAAAATACTCTTTATGCAATAGTTTTCAAGTTACAACTGATATACTCAACAGTGATAACCTCAAAGTAGCTATTGCTAAGCTATGCAATGAGCTACAGATCTGAAATTTTACTATGTTATAGCTGACCCAAAAGTAGCTGAAAAACATATTTATACAAAATTCTCTGTTTTAATTTTACTCATTACGGAAGGTACTGAAAAGTCAGAAACTAGCTATTAGTCACTTAGCTATGGAGATAGACACCCAAGTTACTCACAATGTTGTAGCTACAGAAAAAGTAGCTGAATAACATATTTTGTCAAAATGCTCTAAATGCAATACTTTTCAAGTTATGCTGATTAATTTAAGGCACCCTGAAGAGAAAAGATAAGAGAAATACTGAATGAAAACAAAAAGATGGTTTGGTTGACACTATAATTTAGTCATTTCCTTGAAAGTCAAAAAAAAAATCAAAAAATCAAAAAAATCCAGGGTTGAGTTTAACAAGCCCAGAGCATGCTGTGAAGAATATCATTAAATCTTCTGGTAAAAAAATCAGTGAAGATGACTGGTTGTGGCAATTTACTTTACACTTATGAAAAAAAATTTGTCAATTACACACAGAATCTCTATAAGCTAAACACACTGGGAGGGGAATATTTTGTTTGGACAAAAGCTTTGTATTTGAGGCAACAGTAGGATGGTGCAGTTATGTTGAGAGTGAAAATGATTTCACCAAATTGAATGTATGAACTGCATAACTTTGTCAAACAGAGGATATAAAACAATGGCAATTAATCAGTCACATATCTGAAAAGGAAAGTCAGGGCAAATTAACACAGGTTAGTTGGATTTGCAGCTGCAGAAAAACACAACAGTACACATTGAATCACAATGGTTTATAACAATTTAAGCTACTAGTGTCAACAGTGTTTCTGGAGTCAAAGAATTTTATTGTGTGAAATTAATATGATAATTACCCCTCTCCTTTTCTCTTTCCATATATGTCTCATTATTATCAATTTTTACAATCCTATTGGGAATTAAAATAAAATGCACATGTAAACATACAAATAGAAAAAAGACCATATTAATATTAGAGACAATTATCATAATTGGATGATAGTTGGTCAAATGATTACACATTCTGTTCAGGAAAGCTTAACAACCCCTTGATGATAAATCCAATATGAAATTTAGACAAGATACTTTTAAGATCGCAGCAACTAAATGCCATCTCAATCTGGTCACTTACCTTGATTCATTCATTATACACATTTCTTGAACTTTCCACACTCATGATAACCATATCACGAATTTGCAGAGAATCCATAGGTTTCTCAATCTAGATACTGCTATCTAGATAACAATGCCATGGTTAGTGGTCTTCGGAATTACCACAATATATTGCTTCATGGCATTGTAGCAGAGCCAAACTTAATAAGTTGTAACAGGTTTGAAATGCACTTTGAAGAGAGGTTCCATGCTTAGTTTTATTGGACTCTCGTTACCCTTTAGCACTCCTCCCTGTGAATGTCCTGATTACACTGCATTTCTGTCATTATATTTGTTTTTGGTGTTTTCTTCTTTTTATAATTTGCCTCATTTGCCACCAAAGCTAGAGGCTACAAGTGCCAAAGGCATTTCTAGGAAATTGGATTAAGAAAGTTCAAGTTGGCAAAAACTTGTACCACAAAAGAGTCTAGCAGTTCATAAAGTCCCCATACATAATACGATGAAAGATAAATTCTTTAACACCAAGAGTTTAAACTCATAAAGTGCCAAACGACAGAACAAACATACAGCAGCAGAAATTGTTACATTACAGATTTGTCATGGATAAATCAACTTTGCTTTTGACTGCTATTTGATAAATAAGCTCTCTTACCAATAGGGACATAACTTGATAGAACCCATTTTCATTCTTCCTAATTGCAAATGCATGTTCATTTACAGCACCTACCACACTGTCTTATTTTAAGGAGAGTTCTGGTGATATTTTGTCCCTTACTGTTATTCAGACAGTTAAAAATTGTGGCTCATCTGTGTAGTTTTTTTTTTTTGTTTTTTTTTTGTTTTGTTTTGTTTTTTTTTTTGGGGGGGGGGGGGGGGGGGGGGGGGGGGGCTCTAAAAAGAGCTAAGAATCTTATTATGAAGGTAACCCCCTCATTTAACTTCAAATTATGGGACATACTTATCAAATTGGAATGTGATAGATTTGACAATTATCTAAGTAATCAACTATATCATTGGGAAGGCTTTTACCTGTAACACATTGCTTGTAAGGGATGGCCCCTGTAGTAAACTACTGTGGGTACTTCATATTCCTCACTCTTAATGATCACCATGATTACAACTATTTTCAGGAAACTCTTGTCTAGCTGTCATGTAAACATTGTGTCTGTAATTGTCAGGTTTCTAACTTTAACAAGTTTTCACTGTGTCTAATTAACTGTTCACTATAAAAACGGTTTTTAAACTAACTTTGTGATGTTTATATTGTATCTATGAATATTTCTTATTACCTACTACCACACAGCGTTTAATCTGTCTATGAAAATACTTCAGTGGTAAAACTACTTATGGATAACTCTTTTCTTGCTGCCTTGTAAGCATTGTATTTGTGTAAATAGTCACATGATTCATTGCATCTTTGTAATTTTTTTACTGCTAAGGCTTAAATTTGTTCTTCTCAAGAGCTCCCATTAATGCACATACAGTGCCAATTTATTTACAAAAGATAGGAAAGACTCCTATTGAAACAGGGTACACGGTCACGTTCATGCACAAATTTCCATACATTTCAGCCAGACTTTAACGCTGGTACATGTGTCACAAAATTTGGCAAAAAATATACTGATGTAAGAATGTACAAGAAACTAGACCAAGGACGCATCTGTGGCCAGATGCAAGATGTATCCACCGGTAAAGGCAAAAGTAGCTGTTACTCAGCTATGCCACGAGCTAGAGGTCTGAAATTTTACTATGTTATAGCTGACCCAAAAGTAGGTGAATAACAGATTTGCACAAAATTCTCTAAATGCAATAGTTTTCAAGTTACAAGTGATGTTACTCATGGTAGAAGTTAGTGAAAAGTCCAAAAATAGCTATTACTCACTTAGCTATTGAGATAGACATTCAAGTTACTCACCATGTTGTAGCTATGGAAAAAGTAGCTGAATAACATATTTTAACAAAGTGCTCTAAATGCAATACTTTTCAAGTTATAATTGATTTAGTGCATGATTTCATTAATTTTAATGCATTAAAAATTATTTTAAAAATTCATAAAAAAACTTTAGCATGTGAAAGCTCTCCAAAATGTAGGTGAATGAGTTATTTGAGAAATACTGGCTATCTGCAATACTTTCAGTGATAATAGGCATTTACTCATTTTGAGTAGGTGAGTAATTAGCTACGGATGTGAAAATTCACTAATTGAAAGCTCTCCAAAATGTAGGTGAATGAGTTATTTGAGAAATACTGGCTATCTGCAATACTTCTAGAGATAATTCGCATTTACTCATTTTGAGTAGGTGAGTAATTAGCTACGGGTCTGAAACTTCACCAAGTGAAAGCTCTGCCAAAAGTAGGTGAATGAGTTATTTGAGAAAAATTGGCTATCTGCAATACTTTTAGGGATAATTCGCATTTACTCATTTTGAGTAGGTGAGTAATTAGCTATGGGTCTGAAACTTCACCATGTGAAAGCTCTTCGAAAAGTAGATGAATGAGTTATTAGATAAAAATTGGGTATCCGCAATACTTTTAGAGATAATTAGCATTTACTCATTTTGAGTAGGCGAGTAATTAGATACGGGTCTGAAACTTCACCAAGTGAAAGCTCTGCCAAAAGTAGGTGAATGAGTTATTTGAGAAAAATTGGCTATCTGCAATACTTTTAGGGATAATTCGCATTTACTCATTTTGAGTAGGTGAGTAATTAGCTATGGGTCTGAAACTTCACCATGTGAAAGCTCTTCGAAAAGTAGATGAATGAGTTATTAGATAAAAATTGGGTATCCGCAATACTTTTAGAGATAATTAGCATTTACTCATTTTGAGTAGGCGAGTAATTAGATACGGGTCTGAAACTTCACCAAGTGAAAGCTCTCCCAAAAGTAGGTGAATGAGTTATTCAAAAGTAGCTATTACTCACTTAGCTATTGAGATAGACGCCCAAGTTACTCACCATGTTAATTTTAATGCATTAAAAATTATTTTAAAAATTCATAAAAAAACTTTAGCATGTGAAAGCTCTCCAAAATGTAGGTGAATGAGTCATTTGAGAAATACTGGCTATCTGCAATACTTTCAGTGATAATAGGCATTTACTCATTTTGAGTAGGTGAGTAATTAGCTACGGGTCTGGAACTTCACCATGTGAAAGCTCTCCCAAAAGTAGATGAATGAGTTATTTGATAAAAATTGGGTATCCGCAATACTTTTAGAGATAATTAGCATTTACTCATTTTGAGTAGGTAAGTAATTAGCTACGGGTCTGAAACTTCACCAAGTGAAAGCTCTCCCAAAAGTAGGTGAATGAGTTATTTGAGAAAAATTGGCTATCTGCAATACTTTTAGAGATAATTCGCATTTACTCATTTTGAGTAGGTGAGTAATTAGCTATGGGTCTGAAACTTCACCATGTGAAAGCTCTTCGAAAAGTAGATGAATGAGTTATTAGATAAAAATTGGGTATCCGCAATACTTTTAGAGATAATTAGCATTTACTCATTTTGAGTAGGCGAGTAATTAAGTACGGGTCTGAAACTTCACTAAGTGAAAGCTCTCCCAAAAGTAGGTGAATGAGTTATTCAAAAGTAGCTATTACTCACTTAGCTCTTGAGATAGACGCCCAAGTTCAGTGTTTAGGTTTGAGTAGGTGAGTAATTAGCTACGGATCTGAAAATTCACTAATTGAAAGCTCTCCCAAAAGTAGGTGAATGAGTTATTCAAAAGTAGCTATTACTCACTTAGCTATTGAGATAGACGCCCAAGTTCAGTGTTTAGGTTTGAGTAGGTGAGTAATTAGCTACGGATCTGAAAATTCACTAATTGAAAGCTCTCCAAAATGTAGGTGAATGAGTTATTTGAGAAATACTGGCTATCTGCAATACTTCTAGAGATAATTCGCATTTACTCATTTTGAGTAGGTGAATAATTAGCTACGGGTCTGAAACTTCACCAAGTGAAAGCTCTCCCAAAAGTAGGTGAATGAGTTATTTGACAAAAATTGGCTATCTGCAATACTTTTAGGGATAATTCGCATTTACTCATTTTGAGTAGGTGAGTAATTAGCTATGGGTCTGAAACTTCACCATGTGAAAGCTTTTCGAAAAGTAGATGAATGAGTTATTAGATAAAAATTGGGTATCCGCAATACTTTTAGAGATAATTAGCATTTACTCATTTTGAGTAGGCGAGTAATTAGGCACGGGTCTGAAACTTCACCAAGTGAAAGCTCTCCCAAAAGTAGGTGAATGAGTTATTCAAAAGTAGCTATTACTCACTTAGCTATTGAGATAGACGCCCAAGTTACTCACCATGTTAATTTTAATGCATTAAAAATTATTTTAAAAATTCATAAAAAAACTTTAGCATGTGAAAGCTCTCCAAAATGTAGGTGAATGAGTTATTTGAGAAATACTGGCTATCTGCAATACTTTCAGTGATAATAGGCATTTACTCATTTTGAGTAGGTGAGTAATTAGCTACGGGTCTGGAACTTCACCATGTGAAAGCTCTCCCAAAAGTAGATGAATGAGTCATTTGATAAAAATTGGGTATCCGCAATACTTTTAGAAATAATTAGCATTTACTCATTTTGAGTAGGTGAGTAATTAGCTATGGGTCTGAAACTTCACCAAGTGAAAGCTCTCCCAAAAGTAGGTGAATGAGTTATTTGAGAAAAATTGGCTATCTGCAACACTTTCAGAAATAATTCGCATTTACTCATTTTGAGTAGGTGAGTAATTAGCTATGGGTCTGAAACTTCACCATGTGAAAGCTCTCCCAAAAGTAGGTGAATGAGTTATTTGACAAAAATTGGCTATCTGCAATACTTTTAGAGATAATTCGCATTTACTCATTTTGAGTAGGTGAGTAATTAGCTATGGGTTTGAAACTTCACCATGTGAAAGCTCTCCCAAAAGTAGGTGAATGAGTTATTTGATAAAAAATGGGTATCTGCAATACTTTTAAGCGATAAGCCACCTGCCAAATATGAAAGAAATGTGGACTGTAGGTCGCTAACAAGCAATATTCCGCATTCTAGACATTTTTGTCTACTACAGGCCTAATTTAGACACAAACCCTACCAAAAAGATAGGGTGGCGAGTCCTCTAGCTTTGCATGTCAAACCTCATTGTAAACGAATGTAAAGTTTCACCATATCTGGGCTGCTTCATCACAGTAACTTCTTTGTGCAGCCTTATCAGTATTTAATTATTTATTATTGCATCATATTTACAACAAGGACTTTTTATACATTCATTTTAGTAGATATGTAAATATCATTAGTATTAGTTTGTATTTATATTTTATAGTAACTTATATATATATATAATAAAATGGTACCCACACTTGTTTGTCTGCCTTGGGGGTTGGGGACTGTCTCTTGGGTTGTTTGGGCGACCCGGGGGTCAGTGCTCCCTCCAAGGCAGTTGTTTGGATGTAAAGGTTTTTGCCTAACTAAGTGGTGATTTGGGTACCAGTCTGATTTTTTCATCCTGGCTTCCTAGAAGTTTGCTCAGTCTCCTAGCAACCTGTAAACAAGTCAAATTCATTGGTGGGCTTTCTGACCTTAAGTTTCTTCCTGGCTTGAACTTCAGTTTGAATGTGACTTTGGAAGGAGAAACATGCAAAAAATCTCCCACCCTCCCTTCCCAAATTACAAAATTCAGTACCTAGGGTGCTTCTTTATGTTATATTGTGTCAGGTTTTTGCCCAAGATTGTACTAAGATCTGATTAATTCTTACAAATATTAGTTATTTTAATGTAAACTCTGGGGGTCCCTTCCTCTTCAGCAGTTTAGGGGGGCTTTGGTTTGACCTTAGTGACCTTAGTCCAAATTAGCTATGTATCAGATTTGTGGCTTAAATACATCCTTGTCCAGTAAATTTCAAAGCCTCCCCTTCTGCCGGGGTTCAAGGCCACCTCAGCTGTCAGTAGGTCAAGTTCAGTGTTTAGGTTTGCATGTCAAACCTCATTGTAAACGAATGTAAAGCCTACCAAAAAGATAGGGTGGTGAGTTCTCTAGCATACCAAGCCACCTGCCAAATATGAAAGAAATCTGGCAAGAAATGTGGACTGTAGGTCGCTAACAAGCAATATTCCACATTTTAGACATTTTTGTCTACCACAGGCCTAATTTAGACATAAAGCCTACCAAAAAGATAGGGTGACGAGTTCTCTAGCATACCAAGCCACCTGCCAAATATGAAAGAAATCTGGAAAGAAATGTGGACTGTAGGTCGCTAACAAGCAATATTCCACATTTTAGTCTACCACAGGCCTAATTTAGACATAAAGCCTACCAAAAAGATAGGGTGGCGAGTCCTCCACCATATCAAGCCACCTGCCAAATATGAAAGAAATCTGGAAAGAAATGTGGACTGTAGATCGCTAACAAGCAATATTCCACATTTTAGACATTTTTGTCTACCACAGGCCTAATTTAGACATAAAGCCTACCAAAAAGATAGGGTGGCGAGTCCTCCACCATATCAAGCCACCTGCCAAATATGAAAGAAATCTGGAAAGAAATGTGGACTGTAGGTCGCTAACAAGCAATATTCCACATTTTAGACATTTTTGTCTACCACAGGCCTAATTTAGACATAAAGCCTACCAAAAAGATAGGGTGGCGAGTCCTCCACCATATCAAGCCACCTGCCAAATATGAAAGAAATCTGGAAAGAAATGTGGACTGTAGGTCGCTAACAAGAAATCTCTGCGGACGCCGACGATGATGAATCCATAGTATCCCCGCTCCGCGCCGGGGATACAATTAAGTAATGAAAGCTATCAATACTAGAAATAGGACGCCCTGTTGATAGTAGATGCGAATAGAAACAGGATAGCATAGAAGAACACACATTATCATGTGTAATGTCCACCCCATGAACCTTGCCCAAATTGTACAGTAGTCTTACAAGACCCTGTTTCATTTGTAAAATATATCAATGATGCTTAAATATTTATTAGTGTAGATGTAAATTATTTCAGCTTCATGCCTTTTTGCATTGGTTGGGTTGAAAATTTTGACGAAATCACTCTATCTTGCACGGTTAAGAAAGTAGAAGCAAATTTCTGTTTTTCTATTTTTGGCAAAAATTTGAAAATTCAAAATGGCCGCCATTTTTGGGAAAAGGAAATTTTTTTGAAAATTGCCAAGAGTACATTTTTTAGATACCCTATGGGTCGAACATTTCAACGAAATAACTCTATTTTGCACGGTTAAGGCCAGTTTGTGTTTTGCCATTTTGGGCAAAAATTCGAAAATTCAAAATGGCCGCCATTTTGGGGGAGGGGAAATTTTTTTGAAAATTGCAAAGAGTACACTCCTTAAATACCCTGTGGTAAGGAGATAGAAGCAAATTAGTGTTTTGCCATTTTTGGCAAAAATTCGAAAATGAAAAATGGCCGCCATTTTTGGGGAGGGGAAAATTTTTTAAAAATTACCAAGAGTACAATGCTGAGATACCCTGTGGGTCAAAAATTTTGACGAAATCGCTCTATCTCGCACGGTTAAGGAGATAGAAGCAAATTTGTGTTTTGCATTTTTGGCAAAAATTTGAAAATTCAAAATGGCCGCCATTTTTGGGGAGGGGAAAATTTTTGGAAAATTGCATAGATTGCATTCCTTAGATACCCTGTGGGTCGAAAATTTCGACGAAATCGCTCTATCTTGCACGGTTAAGGAGATAGAAGCAAATTTGTGTTTTGCCATTTTTGGCAAAAATTCGAAAATTCAAAATGGCCGCCATTTTTGGGGAGGGGAAAATTTTTCGAAAATTGCAAAGATTGCATTCCTTAGATAACCTGTGGGTCGAAAATTTCGACGAAATCGCTCTATCTCGCACGGTTAAGGAGATAGAAGCAAATTTGTGTTTTGCCATTTTTGGCAAAAATTCGAAAATTCAAAATGGCCGCCATTTTTGGGGAGGGGAAAATTTTTTGGAAAATTGCAAAGATTGCATTCCTTAGATATCCTGTGGGTTGAAAATTTCGACGAAATCGCTCTATCTCGCACGGTTAAGGAGATAGAAGCAAATTTGTGTTTTGCCATTTTTGGCAAAAATTCGAAAATTCAAAATGGCCGCCATCTTTTGGGAGGGGAAAATTTTTGGAAAATTGCATGGATTGCATTCCTTAGATACCCTGTGGGTCGAAAATTTCGACGAAATCGCTCTATCTCGCACGGTTAAGGAGATAGAAGCAAATTTGTGTTTTGCCATTTTTGGCAAAAATTCGAAAATTCAAAATTCCCCCAATTTTTGGGGAGGGGAAAATTTTTTGAAAATTGCAAAGATTGCATTCCCTAGATACCCTGTGGGTCGAAAATTTCGACGAAATCACTCTATCTCGCACGGTTATGGAGATAGAAGCAAATTTGTGTTTTGCATTTTTGGCAAAAATTCGAAAATTCAAAATGGCCGCCATTTTTGGGGAGGGGAAAATTTTTGGAAAATTGCATAGATTGCATTCCTTAGATACTCTGCGGGTCAAAAATTTCGACGAAATCGCTCTATCTCGCACGGTTAAGGAGATAGAAGCAAATTTGTGTTTTGCCATTTTTGGCAAAAATTCGAAAATTCAAAATGGCCGCGATTTTTGGGGAGGGGAAAATTTTTGGAAAATTGCATAGATTGCATTCCTTAGATACCCTGTGGGTCGAAAATTTCGATGAAATCGCTCTATCTCGCACGGTTAAGGAGATAGAAGCAAATTTGTGTTTTGCCAGTTTTGGAAAAAATTCGAAAATTCAAAATGGCCGCCATTTTTGGGGAGGGGAAAATTTTTTTTAAATTACCAAGAGTACAATGCTCAGATACCCTGTGGGTCGAAAATTTTGACGAAATCGCTCTATCTCGCACGGTTAAGGAGATAGAAGCAAATTTGTGTTTTGCCAGTTTTGGCAAAAATTCGAAAATTCAAAATGGCCGCCATTTTTGGGGAGGGGAAAATTTTTGGAAAATTGCAAAGATTGCATTGCTTAGATACCCTGTGGGTCGAAAATTTCGACGAAATCGCTCTATCTCGCATGGTTAAGGAGATAGAAGCAAATTTGTGTTTTGCCATTTTTGGTAAAAATTCGAAAATTCAAAATGGCCGCCATTTTTGGGGAGGGGAAAATTTTTGGAAAATTGCATAGATTGCATTCCTTAGATACCCTGTGGGTCAAAAATTCTGTCGAAATCGCTCTATCTCTTACGGTTTCTGAGATATTAGCAAATTACTCAAAAGTAGTACTGAAAATACACAATGAAGTACCTAAATGGCTATTACTCATGTACTGACAAAGCTATCAGTCCCAAATGCAATACCAAGCGAGCTATGGACATAACAATCTTGTATTCAAAATTGTAGTAAAATATCTTTAATTATTTTGGCTTAAATGCACGGAAACCAATGGGTACTGAAAATAGCTGTACTTAAGTATTACTCAGTAAGCAAAAGAGGTACAACAGCCAAAAGCAATCCCAAGCAAGCTACTGACCCAATAAGCCTGCATACCAAATTTGGTGACAATAGCTCTAATACTTTTCCTTTAAATGAGCGGAAACCATGCGTGACGCCGGACATCGGACGCCGGACATCGGACATCGGACTGCGCAAAAAGCAAAAATAATATATCCACCCCCCAGGGGGGTGGACATAATAATCAACGTGACATTACTATAAGCTGATCTTATGATTCACCTTGTCTTACAGTCATGCATACTCTGGTGAAGACCTCTTTATTCATGCAAAGACGGCATCATTTTAACATCAGACAAAACAATAATCTTCATGTGAAAAATTAACAACTAATCTGACTAACAGAAACTCTAATTTTTTGTCATTACTGCGCCCAATCAGCATGTAAACAACATAATTTTTAGTTCATTGTAACAATTACAACTTCTCTCTGAAGTGTAAAACACTGTTTTTAATGATGTTCTGGTCTTGTAAGTCTGTAATTGCTGTATTTCTGTAACTGTTCACAATTCAAACTCGGCTCTGTAGTTTTGAGAACCTCTTCAAAGTGCTCTTGCTTCACACATTGCAAATCAATCCCATCAACTGTCAGGGCATGCATGGCAGCCTGAATAACAGGGACAATGAATACCAACACATGCAACAAGTCTTGTGTTAAACAGAGTTAGGCTCCATGTGAAAGTGGAACCAGTCTTTCAATCAAATTGAATAACAAGTAGAATCAGTTACAAGGTCCCAACATTACCAACACTGACAAATTTACATTGTAAAGTAAACATGTAGAAAAGCCCTGTGGATGTACATCAGGGTTGTGTAGGGATTAATGTGCAATTTCAAAACCCACATCAAATTCTAATTTGGCTTTGGATATCAACTGATATTGAAATACCTTCAGATATAACATGCATCATTTAACAAACTGTAATGTGTCATTTTCCAAAAAATGTTATTCCAATATATATGTAAAATATGTAAAATAATCAACAGTCGTAAAATACAAGTAGTTATAAAATACAAGAACATATTTAACATAAATAAACAATAATTGGAAACCAAATTAAAATTGGCACTTTATTATCAATATTGAAGTTCAGAGAGCTCTATCATATGATATTCAAGCATTGATATATGATCTCCTAACTAGCAGTATGACTTATATTAATTTGTAATATCTCCAATATACACAAGACTTGTTTATTTTGCAAAGCTCTACACAATCCAAGTACCTCTCTGCAGAGATTCTCCAGATCAGCCCCAGTGAAGTTTTCAGTTCTGTAAGCTAGAAGATCTGTATCTACATCAGAACCAATACTCATCTTGTTTGTGTGAACACGGAGGATTTCTTTTCTTGTCTAGAACAATGACAATGCTATATTTTATTAAATTGTAAAACATATCTTTAAACTCATATGTGAAATTTATTCATCAGCCCACGTATAACATTAGAAGAAAGATATAAAGTTTGTGACTAAATTTTGTGAATTGTTTCATCACTATTTGTTGTTGACATCCAGATACTTCTGAAGAGCATGAATTAAATATAAAGATAATGGATAAGGTCAGATCACTGTATTAAAAAATGCATATTTTATCTTACATTTTACACAATCATGTGTATGTAAAAAGAATTAATTTTTAAAACTGAACACTTTTTAAATATTTTTTTCTCCAAACAGTACTTTTCATGTAGAAATAGCAAAAATTGCATAATTTTCTTTTTAAAAAAGCTCATTTTATGTCATTATTGGGACACCATTGGCAAAACTAAAAAAAAAATGTTTTTGCTGACAAAAACGAAGCGGCCCTGATGAAAAAGTGCAAAGTAATCTGTAAAAGATGTCAAGATATGCATGATAAGGAATAGAAAATGTAAAGTTTATTGCATTGTGTATGTTACTATATTTAACAAATTAAGAAATACCACAGCTTCGCAGAAGTGAAATTGTAGGTGTGAAATTTACTTCTCAAAAGAATGTATGTCCGATGCGCGGAAAAAATGCCTCCTGGAAAAAACGCCTCCTAGAAAATATGTCTCCTAGGAAATATACCTCCTAGAAAGAATGCCTCCTGAATATTTTGTGACCAGGAGAAATACCTTCTAAGAAAAAAAAGTTCTTTCAAGTATCATAACACTACAGGTTCACATTACAACTTCAGAGGCATCTTCATTTTTCGACTTGAGTCTTATAGTCGCCAATGCCTGTCAAAAATTCAGAGTCTTTTACCCATTTTGCTTAGCTGTACAAAGGTATGTAAGTTTCTCTAGTAAGGTTTTGCTGGTAGTTCATCCCTGGTTTCCATTATGACAGGTGTTGTGTTTTTCTTGTAATTACATTTCTGCCCCACCTAGTGCATCTAACTGCGATCAACTCCTTACAGAGGGGATAACCTATGTTGTAATTTGATAAGAATGCATACTGTAAGCCATAAAGGCCACAACTATTTCATCAAGAAACCTCACAGCCATAAATCCTGCTTTTAAACTGGTCCAGAGTACAGCTGAAGGGATACCCTTTCAAGAAGATATTTGTAATTTGTACTTCGTGATATTGTACGTACTGGTTTTGACTGTACATATTTGAAATTAACATGTTTTTGATATTATACGTTTTAGGTTTCATATGTAACATGTTTACAAGTTGAAATAACTTTTTTTTCTCAGGAGCCTTTTTTTTTCCACAAGAAAAATCAAGTTACAAACAAGTCAAGCTATAGGGCTAGAAAAATGTTACTGGATTTATTGGGAAAGAAAAGTACGAGTTTATATATTGCAATATTTATGAATGATTTAGCAACTGAAATTAAAAATGTAGGCTTAGGAATAAGAGTAGGAGATCATGATCCATTCCACAGTTCAATAATGCACAAAATTCAGACCAAACAAGTTACTGAACTTGTTGTAGCTGTGGAAAAAGTAGCCTAAGAACATATTTTAACAAAATGCTGTGAATGCAATACTTTCCAAGTTATAAGTGATTTAGTGCATGACTTCAGGAATTTGAATGCATTAAAGTTTCAAAAATTCATTTCCCACTTGACCTAAAATTAATTAAATGAAAATAAATGGAAGAAAATAAAAGAAAACTAGACCTAGCGCATCGGAGAACCGATGCAAATTGTATCCACCGTAAAGACAATGCACCAAAACCTCTAGTACCAATAACAAGCGAGTTATAAGCACTTTTAAGTTTGGCTATCCTCATTTGACCTTGAAGGGGGGCCCAAGGTCAAATCCGACCACACCAGAAGATTCCCAGTGCATGATTTCCTATATGTTGGTTTACCATCCCAAACATCTAGGACCAATAATAAGAGAGTTATAAGCACTTTTTAGTTTGGCTGTCCTCATTTGACCTTGACCATGGGGCCCAAGGTCAAATCCGACCACACCAGAAGATTCCCAGCCCATGATTTTCTATATCCATCCCAAACCTCTAGGACCAATAATAAGTGAGTTATAAGCACTTTTAAGTTTGGCTGTCCTCGTTTGACCTTGAATGAGGGGCCCAAGGTCAAATCCGACCTCACCAGAAGATTCCCAGCCCATGATTTTCTATATGTTGGTTTACCATCCCAAACCTCTACGACCAATAATAAGCAAGTTATAGGCACTTTTACCTTTGGCTGTCCTCGTTTGACCTTGAAGGAGGGGCCCAAGGTCAAATCCGACCACACCAGAAGATTCCCAGCCCATGATTTTCTATATGTTGGTTTACCATCCCAAACCTCTAGGACCAATAATAAGCGAGTTATAAGCACTTTTAAGTTTGGCTGTCCTCGTTTGACCTT
Organism: Sabellastarte sp. h YS-2021; assembly: GCA_964017235.1. Taxonomy (NCBI): domain Eukaryota; kingdom Metazoa; phylum Annelida; class Polychaeta; order Sabellida; family Sabellidae; genus Sabellastarte; species Sabellastarte sp. h YS-2021. The sequence goes on from OZ024928.1 coordinate 88,839,652, forward strand.
GAATGAGGGGCCCAAGGTCAAATCCGACCTCACCAGAAGATTCCCAGCCCATGATTTTCTATATGCTGGTTTACCATACCAAACCTCTAGGACCAATAATAAGCGAGTTATAAGCACTTTTAAATTTGGCTGTCCTCGTTTGACCTTGAATGAGGGGCCCAAGGTCAAATCCGACCTCACCAAAAGATTTCCAGCCCATGATTTTCTATATGTTGGTTTACTGTCCCAAACCTCTAGGACCAATAATAAGCGAGTTATAGGCACTTTTAAGTTTGGCTGTCCTCGTTTGACCTTGAATGAGGGGCCCAAGGTCAAATCAGACCTCACCAAAAGATTCCCAGGCCATGATTTTCTATATGTTGGTTTACCGTCCCAAACCTCTAGGACCAATAATAAGTGAGTTATAGGCACTTTTACCTTTGGCTATCATCGTTTGACCTTGAAGGAGGGCCCCAAGGTCAAATCCGACCTCACCAGAAGATTCCCAGCCCATGATTTTCTATATGTTGGTTCACTGTCCCAAACCTCTAGGACCAATAATAAGCGAGTTATAGGCACTTTTATCTTTGGCTATCCTCGTTTGACCTTGAAGGAGGGGCCCAAGGTCAAATCCGACCACACCAAAAGATTCCCAGCCCATGATTTCCTATAGGTTGGTTTACCATCCCAAACCTCTAGGACCAATAATAAGCGAGTTATAAGCACTTTTAAGTTTGGCTGTCCTCGTTTGACCTTGAAGGAGGGGCCCAAGGTCAATGTGACCACATCAGAAGATTCGCAGCACATGATTTCCTATAGGTTGGCTTCACATTGCAAACCTCTAGGACCAATAATAAGGGAGATATAGGCACTTTTAAAGTCCGCTATGTGGGTTACTTCGGCACTCCGTGGATGACCTTGAATTAGGAGCTTCAAGGTCAAATGTGTGCAAGGTTATAGAGGACATGTATATGTGTCATACATATCACCTATGAAGAGATTCAACCTTCTACCTATGAGGAACAGCCAGTAGAAAAATGTAGATTATTTTCAAAGAAATGCCCGTGGCGGCCATCTTGTTTTTCAGAATGAGGCTATTTTCCTTCCCAGAGAAGCTTACCCCCCAATGAAGATATCCTGCAAATTTGGTGAACCTAGCTGCTGTTGTTTTCCTCTTAGAGCGTTAACGCCGAAAATCTCTCTACGCCCGCGCAGCGGCGGCGTAGCGGACGCTAAACCAAAGTATCCACCGGATGCTTCCGGTGGATACAACAATGTACATTCGAAAGAACAGCATAAATATTCCACTTTTTTTTTGTTCCACTTTTGTTTCACACACACATATATATATATCTATCTGTCATCTATGCCACAGAAAAACACTCTCTCACTCCATCCACCCTTCCTACCCCCACTGAGGCCATTCTTTTTTTCACTTGCTTTTTATGTGCACTAAAGGGGGGTGGGTGGGGGGTTCTTTCTGCATAGAAAGACTTTCCATGAATTTTTTATAGATATCACACAAAAGCAAATACAGAGTTGGGGGGAGGAAGAAGAAAAGGACAAGTCATTCATTTCCACTCAGCTGGAGATACATAAAGTGCTGTACAAGAAAAACTGTTTATGAGAAAGTGGTTTTTTTTTTCATTCATCTTATATTGTGAAAGAAGTCAGGTCTATACATTTGACCAATTTACATAGTCTATGTGAACAAGTAGCTAGATCATCAACTCCTTCTGCAAAACAAAAGTTGAATCAATTGAAGCTTTTTTTTCCAAAAAGGAAAAGTTATATCCCCACAATTCCAAAAGAATGGAATCAGAAGAATGTGGTTTTTTAATCTGCCTAAAATTGGGAATTTATATTATGTGAACACTGATCAGTTGCAATATGTTAATAACCAGATCAGTGCATCACAAATACCTCATTTTTTTCTTTGAAGATGTCATAACTTCATAAACACTAGGGGATTAGGTTTGCCAGATAGCATTAATATTTTTTAAGTATACATATGCCAGGTGTGGTTATAAAAGTGTTAAAATAAATGAGGAGGGAGCAAGAAGTAAATATTTATCATGTTAAGATGGCCAAAGCCTCTTAAGTACAGGAATTTTAAGTGAAGTGTTATACAAAATCTTACTTAAGTATAATCAATGTCAAGTTAAACTGATGATACTGAACAGTAAATCAGTTAGGGGCTGAAAACCCTCATTTTCACGTCAAGATGGCCATGACTGTACTTGTATTGGAACTCCAAGGTGGAAATGAAATAAGAATGTCCTATTGTCATCTTTAAAAGTGTAACAAAATTAACTGAGCTCTGCTGAACAATACGATAGCTGGATATTAAAAACTCCATAATTTCACTGCAAGGTGACCACAACTTCATCCATGTTGGGACTTTAAGGTGACCATATAATGAGAATGTCCCTTTTGTCATCCTTTATAAGTGTACAAAGTTTAGCTGAGGTCAGTTGAACAATAAGATAGCTGGAGGCCGAAAACTTCCTTTTTTCACTAAAAGGTGACCATAACTTCATTCAGATTGGGACTTTAAGGTGACCATAAAACGAGAAAGTCCCTTTTGTCATCCTTTATAAGTGTACAAAGTTTAGCTCAGGTCAGTTGAACAATAAGATAGCTGGAGGCCGAAAACCTTTTTTTACTGAAAGGTGACCATAACTTCATTCATATTGGGACTTTAAGGTGACCATAAAATCTGACTGTCCTTTCTGCCAACCTTTATAAATGTCCCAAGTTTTATTTGAAAAATGTACACATTGACTAAGCTCAGGGCTGAAAAACTCTACATTTTAAGTTTAAGATGGCCCTAACATAATTAATATTTGAATCATAAGGTAGTAAGAGTGTTCTTTTGATGTACCTCAATATCAATATATGTTAGATTTTTAAAAAGATGGAAAAATAAAGGGGCCAGACAGTTTTATTCCAATTTGATGACTTTAGGGGGGCCATAGCCCCAATAATATTACCAGTTTAAGGTCACCATAAAGTCAGGATAATCCTTTGGTAAATCTTAATATATATGCCAAGTTTGGTCGAAAAAAGTGGAAAACTAAGTGAACTGGAGGGTTAAAACCCCCCGTTCTGGTCATTAAGGTGACCTTAAGTTTGCAGATACAGAGCTAAAACTTTGGCATGTGAAAGATTATCAAAAAGTAGCTGAATAAGTTATTCCAACAAAACGCCGAAATCCTCACCATTTTTGAGATACAGATCAACTACCCATTTTTTAAAAATTTACGAAAATACAACGCCTCCAGTTCAGGCATCTATGGTCCAATTGATGAGAAAATCCTTTCCGACCTTGGAAATTTGGTGTAGAATGTACCTGATAAATTTTATAGCACAGGTGTGTGTGTTTTTTTCCGAAACGCGATGACGGGATGTTTTTGAGTAATGCTTAAGGTTACCTTAAGTAAAGCTTAAGGTCTGCGCAAAGTATTCCAAAAAATTTTCCCGCCCCTATAGTTTTTAAGAAAGATAAGAAGGAAAAAAAAAATTTGAAAGGCCAAGAAGTTATTCAAGGGAGACCATAATCCGGCGGCGGCGGTGATCAGTCGAACTTCGGTGAAAACAAATAAGCGTCCCTGACGGGCCGCTTAATTACAAATATCAATACAATCAAGAAAGAAACTTTATGGCGTATGTACATGCATGATGGTTAATTTGTACTTCATGTATTAGCCAGGCTGTAATTACTGCATCGTTATGCCTGTGTTAATTGTTAATATGTCAATTTTATATTTCAATGTTGTCAATTTGTACTAGGGCAGGGTGTGTAATGCCAGTACCTCTGTGTAAAGACCATTTTACTTACAAATTATGACCATGCTATACACCTGGCACCTTGATTGTCCGCATATGTAATTGTGGAAAAACAGAATATACAAGAAATAAATCCTAAATATGAAGAAAGTATCAACTTTGCTTTTATATTTTTTTTTATAGATTTTATGACTTGTATAATTTCTTTTGAGCCAAACAATCATGATTTTTTTTTAATTAACTTTATTTCTCATTATAAAGACCGGAAGTGCGCAGACAACAAAAATCCCTGCAGTGCGCACATTGTTTCCGTGAAATTATACACGTATAATTGTACTCTGGCCATTCCGTTAAGAGATTATTTACCCTTCACTGGGAAACGTGGCATGAAAAATAGACAATTATTGAATTAGAATTCTTTTTTCTTGAATGTAAGAGTTTGTGTAAAATAATTAAAAAGCATATTGAATGTATTACAGTTAAAGTGTTCAAATAGTAAAATAAAGTTTGAGAGATTTAGTGATTCTCGTTTATGTGTCACCATGCATGTTTGCAAAGTGGAACAGCCAAAACAATAAAGCAGCAAAAATAGTGTGCAACACAAAAAAGGTTATGTAGCCATATTTATTACAGTTATGATATAAAAAATACTAAATGCGGTATTTATAATAGAAATAAAGTCCTCAGTTTTGTGATTTATAACCCTAGATAATTCACAAATTTCCGGCGAATAACGGACTCGTGCTACGCGCTTGTCTGTTATTCGCCGGAAATTAGTGAATTATCTAGGGTTATAAATCACAAAACTGAGGACTTTATTTCTACATTAGAAGGCCTATTCTTTTGTGATATGTAAGAACACACACTTTTTGTGTTCCTGGAGTAGGAATAGCTTTGCACTGGCGAGATACTGAAATAGGAAATATGCTATCAATTCTACCCTATTTTATATCAAATAATTCATTACTCTATTTTCTGAGGAGTACTAGAGTAAGAAATCTAAAATTCGCCACATATCTGAAATTTGCCACATGTGGAAATACTAATAAAATAAATGAATTAAGATGAGATTGGTTGAAGGTATAGTAAATTAAAGCTTTCTGAACTGAAAAATACCAGTTTTAAGACAAAAAAATCATTATCTTTATAAAATTAACTAAGGTTTTAGAGGTGGCGAATTTTATATTCCTGGCAAATTTTATATTTCTTACTCTACAGTTTAAAGCCCCAACAATATCACTGACCTCGGTATCAGGAGGAGGTACGTAGATAATCCTGTCTATTCTACCAGGTCTGAGGAGAGCATCATCTAACTTGTCAGGTCTGTTGGTTGCAGCCACAAACAGAACAGACTTGTTGTCCACTTTACTCAGAAGCTGCTCTTTCTGTAGAAAAATAAAACAGATCATGGATAACAAGACTCCTTTGGGAAGAGGGTCCATATTCAATGACATTCTTATTCTTAAATTATTCTTACTCTTAGAATTTCATAAGAAAACAACAAATTCCTTTGAAAAATTCCTAAAGAAAAAAAAAATTGTAAGAATTTTTAAATTCCTCAGATTTTTTAGCATTTTACAGACAAATAAGAACAATCGTTCATAATAGCCATGTATAAACAGAAAATACTTCCACTTTGTTCATCATATTCATGTATAAAAAGGTAACACTTATATTTTAGTTGTTGACAATCGCGCAGGTATTATTGATGGATAAATTTGAAAATCCTCATTCTCGGATTTTTTTCTTATTCTCAGAGTACTCTAACAATAACAATGTCAACTAGAGTATTGCTTCGCAAGAGAAAAAGAATTGTTTTTGCACAGCAAAAACAAAGCGTCCCAATAAGTATTAATGAGTTTGTAGAAATGACCATCTTCCTGTGTTTAATATGTTTTTCCATTTATGACAGAATGCAAGGTTTCATAGATAAATCTGGTTTGTTTATTTTTTTATTTATTTATTTATTTATTTTTTTACGTTTTACGCAGAAATTCAAGATGGCCGCCAAAAGTGGCGGGAAAACAATATTTGCGAAAAGTCACCAGTAGACTCTGCAGATACCCTGTGGGTCAAAAATTTCGTCGAAATCGCTCTATCTCGCTCCATTTCCGAGATAAACTCATTTTTGTGTTTAACACAGAAATTCAAAATGGCCGCCAAAAGTGGCAGGAAAACGTTTTTTTTTTTGCGAAATAATGCCAGTAGACTCTGCAGATACCCTGCGGGTCAAAAATTTTGTAGAAATCGCTCTATCTCGCTCCGTTTCCGAGGTAAACATGTTTTTGCATTTTACACAGAAATTCAAGATGGCCGTCAAAAGTGGCGGGAAAACAATTTTTGAGAAAAGTCGCCAGTCGACTCTGCAGATACCCTGTGGGTCAAAAATTTCGTCAAAATCGCTCTATCTCGCTCCTTTTCCGAGATAAACTCGTTTTTGCGTTTAAGACAGAAATTCAAGATGGCCGCCAAAAGTGGCGGGAAACAATATTTGCGAAAAGTTGCCAGTAGACTCTACAAATACCCTGTGGGTCAAAAATTTCGTCGAAATTGCTCTATCTTGCTCTGTTTCTGAGATAAATGCATTTTTGCATTTTCAGCGTTAAGAAAAATCATGACGTTTAGTTAATCGTTAATAAGTCGGCCATTTTGTATTGGATCACTTCCAAAAGTTAATGATTTCCAGACATCTATATAACGAACCTACTTGCCAACTTTATGTGAATAGCTGAAACGCTTTTTAAGTTATCATCTGGACAAGCACACCCTTTTGATAAACTTGTTTTTGCGTTTTAAGGCAGAAATTCAAGATGGCCGCCAAAAGTGGCGGGAAACGATTTTTGCAAAAAGTCGCCAGTAGACTCTACAAATACCCTGTGGGTCAAAAATTTCATCAAAATTGCTCTATCTTGCTCCGTTTCTGAGATAAATGCATTTTTGCGTTTTCAGCATTAAGAAAAATCATGACGTTTAGTTAATCGTTAATAAGTCAGCCATTTTGTATTGGATCACTTCCAAAAGTTAATGATTTCCAGACATCTATATAACGAACCTACTTGCCAATTTTATGTGAATAGCTGAAACGCTTTTTAAGTTATCATCTGGACAAACACACCCTTTTGAAAAACATGTTTTTGATCATGTGACTTCTCTGATGGGTTGAAATGTCATGACACCATATTCCGAAATTTTTCCCAGGGCTACTGCAAACACCTACCAAATGTGAAGAGAATCCGCCTTATGGCTGCGAATCTATTGCGAAAAGAAAATGTGGATTCAGCGGATCCAACAGAGTCACTTCTCCCATATACAAACAAGCATCCCTCGCGGGACACTTAATGAGAATGTGCCCTGAATATTTGAAGAGAATTTCAAGATTAACAGAATTAAAAACATTAAAACATTTATAAAGTACAAAGTAAGGAGGCAATAAAAATACAGTTGTAAAGCGGAATTCTTTTTTAATAGAAAAAAAAAATACCTGTGACATTATCAAGAGCTAAGAACAAATACAGAATCTTTTCAGACATCTACCCTTAGAAGCCCTTGTAGACCTTTCTTACAGATCCACCCAGTTACCTGGAATTCTACCTTTCAGTTGTATTTTTTAAAACTGTCTTTTGAGATATAATTCCAAGGGGGCTCAACTGTATAAAGAACCTGTTTTAAACTTAAAACATAATTCTCACCTGCTGACACACCGAGTCCCCCTCAGCCACTTTCTCCTCATTATGTGACAGACTGTCCACTCGGAGTCCAACTCCATCCATCTCATTCAGCAGAGTGGACAGCACCCTCTCCTGGACACCACCCTGCTTACTGTCCCCAGACCTACTGCCCACCACTGAGTCAATCTCATCCACAAACAGGATGCATGGGGCACCTGCTCGTGCCTGATGAAAAATCTGGCACAAACAAACAAGTGTGACACACTGTCAATGCAAATGGAAAATATCTGACTCAGATAAATATGTGTGAGAACACCACAATAAGTGTGAGATGATTTATCAAATTTTTACATTGTTTTGTTTGATTAAATTAACAGTGGTACTGGTGTAGATAATTACCATTTAAGTAAAAAAATATGGAACCAGCCAGTAACTTAACAATGACTGGGTAAAAATATTTGACACAATAGTGCCTTCCCTTAAATAACGATTTTATTCATCAAGTATTGAAGTATTTACATATTTACTCCAATAGTAGAAGGTCACAGTAACAAGGCCATTTTTCAGTTGCCAAAAAAGACAGGAACAAATTTGAGAACTTACAAGAATCACTAAGCCCAAAAGATATAGCCTACATTATAATTAAATGATTCAAACTCACTTCTGCTATCTTTTTCTCAGAATCTCCTACAAATGGGGAGTAAAGCTGAGCCCCGCTGACTGAGAGGAAGGTCACATCACAACTGGTGGCTGCAGCCCGGACGAGTGTGGTTTTAGCACACCCTGGTGGTCCATACAACAGCACACCTCTAGGGGGAGGGAGACCAAGCCTCAGGAAGGCCTCAGGGTGTTTGATGGGCAGCTCTATAAACTACATGCAAAGAATATGATAAAAAATAAAGTAATAATAGTCAACATGGGACCTTCATGTCCCTTTAGCATATATAGTCATATTTAGAAAGGCCATCAGTATTTTCTATATGTTGTCAAGAGGCTAATTTGAACCTATGACCACAGACGTGAGATTTAAGTAATCATTTGATAACGACTAGGTCAACTGACTTATCATTATAAGAGAGAATCATTGAAATTGTTGTCAGGAAAATATCTTAAAAGAGAAAAATTCTCTTTTAATAAAATACACCTTTAAAACTTATATTTGGGTGTGACGGAAAGTCTAATAAACTACATAAAATATCACAACAAAATTGTGACTGCCACTGGAAAAGCAATGACATTTCCAAACATTTTTTCTGATTTCCACAGTGAAAACAAATTAGTTTAACAATTGGAGGAGCTTAGTTGGTAGGTATCCAAACAATTAATACACTGAGTACAACCTTTTAAGGTGTTTTAATTGTTCGTCAATGATACGAAACAAACAATGTGTAAAACATTAAGTTAAAAGATCTCATACTTTAAGATATTTGTTTTTAACTTTTCTTTTTGGTGTAAATCAGACTTTTTCCTGGTGCAGCTATTAATTCTCGACTACTGACCAAAACTGCCATCTGTGCTACCTTCAAACAAACTTTACTGGCCTGAAACAATGTTTTAAGGGGCCAGCTGGCAAATGCGAATATTTGTCCATGTTTTTTTTTTCATTTTTCAGAGTTCCAGTGGAATAAGTTGTTCTTATATTGCTTCCAAACCTGTCTTATTTTAGACTTGACATCCTCCAGTCCTCCGATATCTTCCCACTTGACAGCCTTGTGGTCCACAAACACATCAGAACCTTTCTGAGATGATGGAGCTGTACAGTGTAAAGCTTCCTGAAAGTCTCCCAAGTCCACGGTTATGTCACCCTAGAAAACAACCTGTAGTATATACATGTACATCCAAATCTCCCTGGTTAATGGTTAGGTTACCCTCGAGTACAAGCACAATGGAAATAAGAAGTGCAAAGTGTCATGAAAGTCTCCCTGGTCTAAACTCATGTCAACCTAGAATACTATCAAAACTGAAACATAATACAATGGAAGTAATAATATTCCAGAAGGGAAATCCTTTGAATTTTTTCACTAAACAATAAGGCTCATGAAAAGACAGCTACAAAGAAGAGCAAGTATACTTGGTAAATTATCACCAACACAGACATAAAGTAAGAAACAAAATCAGATTGATAAAATAAAACTTAATACCTTACACAAAGCACACTGTAGAAACAGAGAACAGTGCAAGCTTAACCAAGGGATGACTTGCATATTTTTTTCAAAACACATTAGTATTTTTTTATGGGGTTACACAGAAAAGTTACAATCCTTGGTGACTACCATGTCGTACTTTTAAAGAAATATGGTTTCCTTTTATGACAACCAGGGCTCAAGTAAATTTTATCCATATCTTTATTGTGTTTTTGATTGGCTAGCCAAAAACAATTAGACAGATATATTCCAGTGGAAACATAACACAGTTAATCTTGGAAATATTTTTTTTTAGTTATACCGTGTTTTGATCACATTTCTTCAATGCACTATAACACGCTTGTTGCACTAGAAGCTTGAGATCTGCGCCCACATAGCCAGGTGTTGCCTCTGCCAACTGGCTCATGTGTACATTTTCATGTAGATGTACATCTCTTAGCAAAACACTCAATATATCCTCTCGGTCTGTTTGACCAGGGATACCAATAAAAATCTGTAAACAACAATACAGGATGATAAAAAAGGTTAATGAAATATCTAATTTTCATACACATCTAAAGATTAATTTCAAGTCTGATTGACATCTAAGGTCATAATGTGTCCGGTTTAATGGCTAGATTTCTACTGACAGCTAAGTACATCCTTAAACATGAATGGTTTGTTCTTAAAAACTTTACTAAAGCAAAAACCTACTTGGAACCAACTTTGGAGGATTACCTCTTAAAGGACAGGAAAGCTACCGAACATCACCAAAAAATTCTGCTCACCGGAGTGCTGTATGAATTTTCTTGTTCATAAAGTTTTTCATAAATTGATGGGTATGTGTACAATGAGCTGGAGACACAACAGTTTCCAACAGAGTTCCTTTTCTTGAGAACAATTCCTCCACAGTCAACTGATCACTTTGAAATTCACTGTAACTAATGTAATATGTTAACTAAAACTGTCACACCTTTCAGTATCTCCAGACAAAATATACTCCATTGCCGAGTTAAGAATTTTTCTTCCCAAACAACTTCCCCTGAATATGCCAATAAATTTTCCTATTTGAAGGAACCTTTATTGTATCCACCGGATAGCATCCGGTGGATACTATGGATTACGGATGAGCACGCCGCCACTGCAGTGTGTAGAGATTTTCTCGTTACCCCTCTAGAGGCCAGGGTATTATAGGTAGACTTCTGAAATTTGCAGGATATATTAGTAGCTATAAAATCTTGCCTTGGAATATTTTTGGCCTCATTTTGAAATACAAGATGGCCGCCATGGGCGTTTTTCAACTTTCGGCAAGGAGTTTTGTTGGCCCTCTAGAGCAAAGGGTATTACAGGTAGAGATCTCAAATTTGCAGGATATGTTCATCATTACAAAATCTTGACTGGGAATATTTTTGGCCTCATTTTGAAAAACAAGATGGCCACCACGGGCATTTCATTCAGTCATGAGAAGTGCTTATATCTCCCTTATTATTGGTCCTAGAGGTTTGGCATATGAAGGCAACCTATTGGAAATCATGGGCTAGGAATCTTCTGATGTAGTCAGATTTGATCTTGGACCCCTACTTCAAGGTTAAATGAGGATAGCCAAACTTAAAAGTGTTTATAACTCACTTATTATTGGTCCTAGAGGTTTGCAATGTAAAACCACACTATAGGATATCATGAGCTAGGAATCTTCTGATGTTTTTAGCTTTGACCTTGGGTCCTTACATCAAGTCAAACTTAAAAGTGCTTACAACTCGCTTATTATTGAAAAATGCTGTTTATCTTCAAAACCATGTTAGTTGTCCTTTTCCAGTGGATACCAGATGCACCCTTGGTCTAGTTTTATGCTGAATTTACCCTAATATTACTGCCTGTAATACATGAAATCTCCATATTATATTCAGTGGAAGCTTATTCTGTTAATAGTTACCTTCAAACTAATAGACAACTGATAAATTAAACTATTATAAGATTCACTACAATATTCAAGTAACATTGAATTCACAAGGGTATAAATCATGTATATCACAAAGAAACAAAACATACTTCTCTATCAAGTCTTCCAGGTCTACGCAGGGCTGGATCTAACTGGGCAGGCCTGTTGGTGGCAGCTATCGCCATTACACAGCTGTCAGTATCATGAAGCTACAGAGATACAGAGTATTTGATAAAGGAACAAACAGAACTTTTAACATACATTAACTTTACTTCTTTCAATAATTCATCCAGTCAGTAAAGCTGAAACAATTAAGCGCACTAATCGATTACTGCATTACCAAAACACTAGTCAACGCCAATGCTGCTAAGTCTGTTTTCTTATGTATATCACCCCTTATGGGATTTTACGTGATTGTTAAAAACTATGACCTTTTACAAGTTGAGATTCCTAAAAGGTCTATTGAATTTTGATAATCGTTTCCGCCTTACCAGTCAGCTTATACACTTGCTAAAAGTTAAACTTTATGTTTTATTATATTCAAACAAGAGGATAAGAAGGAAATTTAATGGTATTTGTCAAAGGTTTACTTGCTTTTGCAAAATGTTATTACTATAATGCTGGGTTTGTGTTACTAATATGGGTTAACAAAACAAGTTCATGTAAACAGTTAACAAAGTAATTGAAAAAAGTTGAGTTTTCCCAATATTAATATGGCAGCCAAAATGATAATCTCAACTGCAAAGCTCTATCCATAGAATTTATGCAATAAGGACAGTTAAATCATTAGTCTACAGTGGGATTTTTTCAAAGATGCAAGTTTTATGCAAACAAAAGAAACATCCATTTACTTACTTCATCCAAGAGACTGAGTAACTGCGACAGCACCCTTTGTTCATTGCTGCTCCCCTTCCCTTTCTTTGAGCAAAATGAATCAATTTCATCGATAAACAGTATACATGGTCCTTCTTCACTGATCATGCAAGCTTTATGAAAAACTTTCCGCAAATTCTCCTCTGTTTCACCTGGCCTTGAGGCTATTAGTTCCGGACCTGTAATTGTAAGTACATGGGCACCACACTGAAAAGCTACAAGCTTTACTAGACTGCTTTTCCCAGTACCTGGAGGTCCTCTCAACAACACACTGCGAGGACACTGCATACGTAACTGTCTGAACACCTCTTGTTTGTGGAACAGTGTTTCTACCATTTCTCTCAATGAAGACTTTGCATGTAACATACCACCTAGATACACCGTTTTACTCTGGCATCTTTGCTGGTATCTGTCGATACTTTCAACAGACGTTATTACCAGTGCTGTTTTCTCTTTTACAGTACCGCAAGAAAATTTGTTGATATTCCGAGATGCAATGACCACATACTTTATCCCATAGAACTTTCCCAATGGAAGCATTTCAGCATTAACAATACAAGATGGTGAAACCACTGTAAAATGCAGCAACTCTTTAACTGCTTGCACTAGAATTTCAATGTTCTGTTTAAAATAAGGCACTTGGGAATAGTCTGACAACACCACATCAACTGTAACTGTTTCTAGTACATCTGTCTTTGACTGAAACATGGTCACTGAGTCAAAATTTCCTGAATTTTCACACAATTTTTGACCAGTAACATCTGGATATTCAACACTCTGGTCCAAATAGACATACTTTTCCTGCTGATCATTTTTGGGCCAAATTGTACACAGATATTTCTTTCTGCAATGTGATACCCAGCAGGCCTGGCCTAGTTTTGCCTTTAGCAAAACATATAAACTCCTACTGACATGACACTTTTGTGACCCTACATGCTCTGGCAAACAGGGAAAGTATTTATACCTTGAGGAATCCATGATCATAAAAGACATATGAACAAGTACAATTCTTTCCAAAAAGGGAAATTACAATAAGGCATTTCGAAATAACTTGCCAAAAGTTTTAGAATATATACTATTTTAATAAGTTTGCAAAGTCACAGAAATAAAAGCTCTTATGCAGATGAAATATTCATATCCTATTCAGCAACATTATCAATTGATATGCACACAATGTCTGTAGTTCTTAATAACACAGAGTCATATCTCCCCAATGCTGTCTTCAGATCTTCAACTTGAAGCTGAAGTATGTCCACATCACATGCTTTCAGTGTTGCCTCAACTGTTGTTTTATCACACAAATCAAACTCTGCAAAACATTTATGCAAACTAACAATTTATTTTAACTTTTATTTGTGCAATACCAGAAATTACTTTTGAAGTACTTGTATTTTATTAAGTATGCACAAAAAAGTTAAAAGAGTTAAACCATATCACACACAACCTCACACCAGGAGCTGTTGAGTTTGTCAAAATGAAAGAAACTATGAAACAGACTTATCTTTTGTTATACATAAGAACCCAGTATATATGTGCATACTCATTCCTAAATATAATAATATTATTAAGGAATGTTGTGAATGATGAAAAAAAAATATACTTACATTGTTCAACCTAATATGAGATATGATTTTTCTTTAATTGATACAATTCAATTTAAACAATATTATATAATACCTTAAATAAATCTCTGAATAAATATATCACAAAATTATACAAACCAGCTTTGCAGTTTGACAACGATGTAAGCATTCTCAAAAAACGTTCACGCAAGAAAGTTCTATCCTTTTGACATTGTTCATCCACTTTTTCTTCCATTTTTAACTTTTGACAACTTCACTTGATGAAAGTGTGAGAATTGAGCACTGCAAAAAGAAAATAGGTAATGCATAAATTCTGCTAAACACAGTCAATGCTGATCATGGGTTACAATTTTTCATTATTAACATTTCATCTATGAGGCTTCACAAATGTAACACTTATTAGTAATTGATTATATTTTACGTATGGACCACTAATTTAAACTAATTGTAATATTGCTACTCAAAATAGCATTCATATGTGTGAACAACTCAACACACATGGGGAACAAAAACAACATATGAAAAGCAGGATAACTAAACTATTAGATATCAGGTCACTGATGGTTGCAGCTCTTGCAAAATATACAATACAGTAGGGCTGCAAACAATGTTTGTGGAGTTTCAAAGTTTGCCCGTTTACTGCCCCAATATCGAAGTTCAGTTCAAACATCTGAAATTCAGACCCTGTAAAACATTTAGAAATTACCAGTATCACACCACATCCAAAGGAACCCGAAATTTTAAACGGTTTCACAGCACTACAATACAGTATCGTTATGTCGTCTACTATCAATGGTTGTCCATTTTCGACGGCTATGTATTAATACATTGTAGTTCTGTGAACATGCTTTTCATCTCAGTAAAAATTAAATAACAATATTACCCTTTATTTAATATACATTACATATGGCTTTTAATACAAATATTGTTTTATGTGTGATGAAATAAAGTTTCTTAATGCATGATGCAGTAAAACACCGATTATGTTAAGTGAAATAACATATCAATTTTCAAAGCAAAATAAAATATGGTTGTCATTGGCAAAGCTCATGAATTACCGTGAAATATGTAAATTTATCCTCATAAAATACAGGAATCATATATTTTGTAAAAAGCAAATAGATTTATAAGATTTATTTTAAAACATAAAACACCATATATTTAAATTATTGACATTTATATACCGTAATCTATTGTCACTGAGAGCATGTGTTAGTTCAGCCGCCCATAAAATGGCGCGAATATAAAATATTTTCATTTTTGGATGGTACTACATGAGTAAACCATGCCCATGCTCATTAACATAAAATCACGTGCTTTGTCTCGACACAAAATAGAAGAAACAGCCTTCAAAACCAACTTTAAAAATTAATGATATAATGGTCTTCAAAAAAAATTTTATATGCACACCTTCAAAAAAAAAAAAAAGAATTTTATTTGCCATGTTTAATGGAAAGATGACAACTATTATTCAGTTTTTTTTATTTAATTCATATCAATAATTCTAGCAATGGTGACATTACATTTACACATTGCACAAATTGTAGCACTTCTAACACTTATAACATGACTTTTTGACATCATTCCCAACATGACTGTGTTCATAGGATAAGCATAAATCTTTAAACTGAAAAGAAGAAACAAAAATGAAAATTTGATTATTTCTGGACAACTGTGAAGCTATTTTACTTTTGACTTTAATAAGCCATCCATATTCATGCGGGGAAATTGTAAAAGATTTTATTGACTACGTACAAATTGTTTTATGTAATATTTAAAGAAGCCACTGAATTCAACTAAACTACATCACAATTCCCTTTGATATTATTATACTTAAAAAACATTTTACTTTGACTTTAAAAGTAACCTAATTCCAATTAATTCTTTTTTTCTCTATGAACTAATTCACTTTTTGTTATAATTGCATTCAGGAAGCCCTATCACAATTCCCTTTCATATTACACTATAACAGGATTAAAGCTGCAAATCACGCTCTGCAAATCAGCGGCCTCAATCACCTGAGCAGGGCAATCCTGAGCATGTTTAAAAAATGATGGTTCCCTTTATAGTCCTTTTATTGCTTCCTGTGAAGTTTATAACAATTATTCAAAACATAATTCAATACATTTTTTTATAAATTGATTGACTCGATCAGTATATTACTGTATTACATGGTTAATATATTTATATACAAATAATTAATCTAATACATTTACATAAATACATTTAATATAAATTAATACATTTATATATCTTATATACTGTTATAGGAATTGAGGGTTTTTGAGAAAATGTATACATTTATTTATATTATATATCGTAAATGTACGTAAATTCGATATAGACAAAATGTCGATCGGCTTCGTTTTCTTCTGATCCGCTTCATTTTGAATAGTTGTATGGGGAACGGAAGGCTGCTGGCGTTTTGAATGCAATCAATCTTACCGGAAAAATTATTTTATTCTGATGTCAAAATACAGGTCTTTTTATTTTTCCTTTGCAAAAATAGATTCAATAATTGTTGTTGCTCAATCGAAAATTGTTTTTAAAGAACTTTCCATTGCAAAATTTAAAGAAATTACATTTTTATTAGAGATGTTTTACTTACCTGACTGAAATGAAAAATCAATCAATTGATATAACTACCTTTTTCAAAATTTAGTTGTGTTTTCCCACTAGGCGTATTTCACAACCGTAATCCGTCGAATCTAGATTCAGATTTGGATTCTTTGGATTAGCTAGATTTGTGAAATACAATTTTCTGTAGATCTGAATCCAAATTTAAAACAGAACATAAACATAAATATCATATATTATTATAAATGATGATGCAGTAATATAATATTATAATATCACAGTATAATTAAAATTTGCCAAATGTTAAAATTTCCTGCCACATGTTCCCGCATTATTTTTTAAAAGAGTTATGGGTAATCCAAGCAATCTGAATCCATTAATCTACCTCTCGAAGTAGATCAGCGGATTCATAATCCAGATTCAAGTCACAACACAAGCGAATCTGTTGATCTGACGAATCTAGATTCAACGGCTTACGGTTGTGAAATACGCCTACTTCCTTCCCTCGATAAAGAACTGTGTACCAAATGATCAATTTTTTGTACATCGCTGTCCCCTATGACAACAGTTAAAGGAAATGCGATCTTTTAAATATGAATAAAATCGTTATATTTTAGATAATTTCAAATAAAAGCAACTTACTGCTTCCCTGCATAAGTTGGCCACGGGTCGTAAGTTGGCCACCATCATCATATTTTGAAATTTCTATAATTCTAAAGGCCTGTATCATTCTTGAATGGTCTATTATAATAAGATTTATTATAACCACCACTTTTAAAACCTGTGCAACCACACATTTGTCTGTTTGATACATTTAAATGAGTGGTGGCCAACTTACGACCCGCGGCCAGCTTATGCAGGGAAGCAGTAGCAAAACTAAAATATAGATATTTTTACACATATTGTACATTTCAAAATTTAATAACACTTTTTTATTAGACTTTTATTTGTATATTTGACATCAATTTTCTTAAGCGATCGAACTTCCGTACAACGACGATACTGTTATAGGAAATTGAGGGCTTTCGAGAAAATTGAGGACTTTTCTCCACATGCCCCAAAAAAGGGCAAGGGCTTTTCTCCACAGGTGCAAAACTGGCTCAGAGGTTTTCTCCACTGGAGAAATTTGAGGGCTTTTCTCCTGGATCCGCTGTATAAATATAACGTAAAATATAAAGTAAAAACATAAAGTACATTCACTGACAGATTTTCCCAAATTTCCACTATAGATCCAGTAGCTAGTAACAATAACCTTGTGTTGCAAGTGTAACTTCAAATCCTTGAAAAAATCGGTCTCCTCCATCAACGAATTCCCCATCAACAACCACACTGAGTGGGCGATAATTGCATTATTTATCAGGTGTGCACTAAAAACTGAAAAGAAAACGGCACTCAAAGGCATTAGGCGTATTTCACAACCGTAATCCGTCGAATCTAGATTCAGATTTGGATTCATGGATTAGTTAGATCCGTGAAATGCAATTTTCTGTAGATCTGAATCCAAATTTAAAACATAACATAAACCAACATATATATCATATATTATTACAAACTAAGATGCCATAATATAATATTATAATTTAACAATATAATAAAAATTCCCCAAATATTAAATTTCCTGCCACATGTTGCAGCCATTATTTTACAAAGAATTATGGGTAATCCAAGGTCAATGAATCCCTTGATCTACCTCGAGAGGTAGATCAACGGATTCATAATCCAGATTTAGATTCAAGTCACATCACAAGCGAATCCGTTGATCTGACGAATCTAGATTCGACGGATTACGGTTGTGAAATACGCCTATTGTTTCTAGTTTAAATGGTTAAAGTCAAGCACTCTAAATTGATTTTAATTTTGGTAGTTGTTTTGCTAAAATCACCCAAATGTTGAACATTTTACAGTGACAGTAACATGGTCTTTAATTTCCCAGAGATATTCAACTGAGCGATCATTTCCATGGATGTTGTATCTTAATTTTTAAATATCTTCTACTTAGTTTCCAGTTTAATTAGCTATTGAAGAGCATTAAATACATAATAATGAGCAATTTAGTGTTGTGTCATTAAAATTACCTAATGATTAAATATTTACAGGCATTGTAACATAGACTTTGATTCCAAATATTATTTATTTGGAAGAATTTTTGGAGCAAGTTCTTGTCTTGCTGGTGCATAAGTTCCCATTTAGTGGTTATCCCAAATAATTGAACATTTTCTTAATCCTATACATAGTGCGTACAATATACGTAGAAGTCAAGCTGGTCGTTTGTTGCTTGAAGTTCCACACTTTGCCTCATCAGTATATATCAGTGTACTAAGCATTTCAACCTCAGATTTGCAAAAAATGCTCCAAAGATTTGGAATGATTTGCCTGATAATGTATGTCAGCTACTTCTCTCTACTAATTCAGAAAGAAGTTGAAAACCTATCTCTTTGCAAAATCATACCCACCATAGTTTTTGGCTTTCTCTCAGTCCTTCTGAATGACACTAACCCATGCTATGTTACTGGTTTCATGATTGGGGATTTTATACACTTAGAGTCTGTCTTTAGATGTAGATTAAGCAGTATAAACGAACCATTAGAATTAAAATTACTTAGATTCCTTAGTAATTTTAATTGGATGATTTTTTCCATGAATGTTACTGCTCACCATCAAATTAACATAAGACACATTTGTTAACATTACAGTTTAATTAGATATAGACAAGCATTCTAAAGATGGTAATGAACATTTTGGTGTTTCTTTTATTAAAATCACCTAAACATTAAATATTTAGTAAGTAATGGCCAAGTGGCGCTCCACGTTAATAATATATACAAGACAATTGGTTTTACCAAAAACTTTATCAAGTTTATTTCAGGAAAGTTTGTGTTTCTGGCCCTGATTCCCAGTAAACATTAAAACAATTTATAGTGTTTAAACATTTAAAAAACGCTTTTTAAAACCTATTTAAACCCCTATCTTTTGGGTTACTAATCATTTCTAAGTAAATGTTCACATTAAACAGTACAGATAAACAATACAGATAAAACATTTAAACAACATTTGTTGACAATGTTTTGCAAATGTTTGTACTGAAAATGTTTTACATTTAATAGCAACTGGTTTTTATACCCATCATTTAAAAGAGTTTTTGAAATGTTTTCTATCAAATACTATAGTATTTTGAAAACATTCTATCACAAACATTTTTAAACACATATTTTCAGAATGCTTTTTAAATATTTATCTTAACGATTTCCAAACAAAGATGGCAGTAAGCACTTGTAGGGGATTTTAGAGGACTATGTCAAGAATTGCCCAACAAGTATTTCCCTGAAAGTAAGAATTCAATGCTTGAAAACTCTTTAGACTTGTAGTTCTTCATGAATTACTATTTATATTATATAATTTTTGTATTAATCTGTACACATAAATTATCTTTTTGTCTTAAGCTCTCAACAAAATTAATGTTGAGGTACTACACAGTGCCTTTATAATTCACTGATATTTTTGCCAAGACTATTTCTTCTGACCTTGCAATTTATTGTTGGAATAGAATGGTTGTGCATTATATCTATCCGTATGTATCCAGGTACATGTATTTTTTGATTAAATGCTTGAATAGAATACTAGTCTATTACATTCATATAGTATGTAGGTATAAGTTTTGGTAACTTACAGTAACTGATATGTTTCTTTGCAGTGGCATCATGTTTAGATAACAGATACATCTACTATGTTGGGATAGCTTTTATGCCTGCAAATAGTTTTTTGGCATAAGACTGTTTGTGTAATTAAAGTACAATATCCTTATATAAAGTACCAGTACATACCTACATTTTATTATTGTGAAGTGTTGAACACTTTTGCAAGAGATTAAAAGTACTATTCACATTAAAACTGTTTTAAGATATATGAATATTTCTGTATCATATTAATATCCTTTATTACGGTATATTCCAGTAAAAGATTGATATTTTTCAAATCTATTTAGTTAAAACAAGAATCCTTTTATAAGGATAGCATGATACCACATACAGTTGTATTGTAGAAAACAAGAAATTACACTCCAGTTAGCTATTGTTATTTTCCTAATTTTCATAAAGCAATACTGTGGGCAAGTCTTGAGGGTAGATACTGGTTAAGTCAACGTGCATGTTGGGGGGGGGGGGGTTGTTTGGGGTTTTTGTCATTTGTTGTTAAAATATTGTGCACTTAAGCTGGTTTAAAGCTAAAGAACAACTAAACCAAATATTTGAGCTGATAACTTTTATTTGCAATTTGTTGAAAAGTATACACAAGGGTCAGTTAAAATATTGATTAAATGAAGATATTTGCATCATCTGATGTTTGTCAAGCCCAGCTGTTGATTTTCCTTTTTTACTATCTGTATTTCTTGCACACTCCTTTTGTATATGACTATGTTATGTGTTTTGTACACTTGCTTTGTTGTATGTTGTTTTGTTTCTTTTTTTTTCCCCCTTTTTTATGCAAGTTGGCATGTTTTTCTTTTCTGGTACATTGTGGTACAGTGTGTACTTTTTTACAAATGTTATTTGACCAAAGCGATGAGCACGTAAACTTTTACTTTAACATCCATGAGTAACACTCTAAATTTATTTAGTTTTAATGCCCGTGGTCTTGGTGATCGTAAAAAACGTATGGCAGTCTTTCTGTGGCTGAAATCTAAAGGTTCTGGAGTCTATTTACTTCAAGAATGCCATTCAACGGCTAACTCAGAACAAATATGGCAGCAGGATTGGGATGGTAGAATTGAATTTTCACATGGCAATTGTAACTGTAGAGGTGTGGCAATCCTTATAACAAAAAACCTACCGATTGATATTAGCTTGGTATTTCGTGATAACGATGGTAGATTCCTCCTATTGCAATGCAACTATGGCACCTACCCATTGACAATAGTAAACCTGTATGCCCCTACATCTGATAAAAGGTCTCAGCAGATTGACTTTGGATGTTTTCTTAACGACCAAATGTCAAATTTTGTAGGTGATAATATCATCTTAGGGGGTGATCTTAACATATGTCTGGATAATTTGACAAATTCAAACTCAACTGGCACCCCATCCTGTGGTGATTCTCTTTTGCAAATGTGTGAAACATTAGATTTAATTGACATTTGGCGACTTAAGAATGCAAATATAACAAGATTTACCAGACGAGAACGGACCCGCTTTGGTTTTTCCCAATCAAGAATTGACTATTTTCTTATCTCGTCTCATTTGCAATACCATCTGTGCAAAACAGATATTGTTCCTGGTATAAAATCAGACCATAGTTTACTTCTTCTAATTTTTGACATTGAAGTTGAGAATAAACGTGGAAGGGGTCTTTGGAAATTAAACACAGGTCTTCTTCTAGATAATGAATACGTTAATGTGATAAAAGATACTATAAACATAGCAAAATTAGATGCTCAAAATCTTCAAAATAAAAATTTTGTCTGGGATTTTATTAAATGCAGAATCCGGACAGAGTCTATCACCTTTGCTATACGTAAAAACATGTGTTCAAATGATTTATTAAAAACTCTGTCAAACAGGTTGGCAGAACTAGAGGAGTTGGTAAGTACCCAACCTACTTTGGATTATCTTGACGAAATAAATCGGACAAAATCTAAAATTGAAAATATTTATAACGAACGTGCAAGAGGATGCATCATAAGGACAAGGTCCAAATTTACAGAGGAGTATGAAAAACCGACAAAGTTTTTCCTTAATCTTGAAAAGGCAAACAGCAATAAAAAGCACATTCGTTCTTTAATTATCGCAGACAAGATCATAAAGAAGCCTGATGAAATCCTTTCAGCACAGAGAGAATTCTATTCTAAATTATATACATGTCCTCCTAACAATGTCTCTAATGAATGTATTGATGAGTATTTATTTAGCTGCAACCTCCCTCAAATTTCCAAAACATCAAAAGAAATTTGTGATCGTCCAATTTGTTTAGAGGAAGTTAAAAAAGCAATCTTAGAACTGAAAAATAATAAAACACCTGGCCCTGATGGCTTTCCAGCTGAGTTTTACAAGATATTTTGGAATGATATATCAGATATTGTTTTTCAAACCTACTTGGAAGCCTTTGAATCAGGCAAGTTGATACTAAGTCAACGTCAAGGTGTCCTTTGTTTGATACCCAAGAAAGGTAAAGATCTAACAGATTTGAAATCTTGGCGCCCATTGTCAATTCTAAATGCAGACTACAAAATTTTAGCTAAATTACTATCAAATAGATTGAAGACGGCTTTGAAAGAAATTATAAATCCTGATCAAATAGGCTATATGGAAAATAGATTTTGTGGTGAAAACACTAGACTGATTGGCGACATGATTGAATTTTGTAAACTAAACCACATCCCTGCATTATCCTTCTTGTTGATTTTGAAAAGGCTTTTGACACCATAAATTGGAATTTCCTTAATATTTGTTTGAAACATTATGGTTTTGGTGTGAACTTCCAACGATGGATATCCATTCTGTACTGCGATACTGAGAGCTGTGTCTCAAATAATGGCCACCAATCTACATACTTCAAGCTCTCTAGAGGCATCCGACAAGGTTGTCCTATTAGTGCCCTATTATTTTTATTGCCAGCAGAGGTTATTGCTACTATATTGCGTTCTTTGACTGTTGTTAAAGGAATAACCATAAATAATACATGCATCAAGCTGTGCCAGTTAGCGGATGATATGACGCTATTCTTAAAAGATAACAGGTCAGTGAGGTCAGCTATACAGACATTTGAAGAATTTTATCGATATGCAGGCCTTAAACTGAACAAAAATAAGACAGAAGCTATGATAGTATATAATGACGGATCACTATATGAAGACAAAAAAATAGGAATAAGCTGGATAAATAGACCATTTAAAACCTTGGGAACATGGTTTTCCCTTAATTCTGATGAAATGATTACTTTAAATATTAAGGAAAAGCATGATAGTATAAAAAATATTTTGTTTTCATGGCAACCATGTTCGCTAACCTTGAAAGGTAAAATTACTATTGTGAAAAGTCTAGTTGTCCCACATATTCTATCATTAGCTTCTGTTGTGCCTCTGTCTGATAAATATTTAGCAGATCTAGATAGAATGTTGTTCAATTTTATCTGGAGCAATAGAAAACATCTCGTTTCCAAAAGCACTCTCCTCCAACCAATAGAAAGAGGGGGTTTAAAGATGGTATCTGTTTTAGATACTGTTACAGCAGTGAAAGTTATGTGGATTAAAAGATACTATGATCCTGTTAAAGCTAAATGGAAGGTTTTAATGGAATCACTGTCGAATTTCGACAAAGAAAAGCTGCTCAAAAAGCGCTTCTACAAAAGTTTCAAGTCAAAACCCCAAACTGCTTTTTACTGTAACCTCATATCTGCGTGGTATAATTTCATTACAATTGAACCAAAATCCTTTAAAGAATTTTTGCTTGAGCCACTATTCTATAATGATCTTATACTTATTGGAAAAAAGGCTATAACTACTGAATACAACGATTTGGCTGTTGTTGGTGTAAACAAAGTTCAGGACATAGTTAATGAAGATGGGTCATTCCTGAGTAAACAGAGTATTGAAACCAAATTTGGGGTTTCCCTGGACCTACTGAGATACAATAAGCTAGTTAGCTGCATGAAGTCTAAGATAAGCTTGTTGCCTAAACGATCAAATGTCAACCTGCTTCTAAACATTCCAAACTTATGTATTGAAAACATTGGCAAGATTAATTTTTAAAAAGTATATAACCATTTGATTGAATCTCAGCAAATTGTTCCAACTAGTGAATATAAATGGATAGAGTATTATCCCTTCTTAGACTTGGTTGACTGGAAAAAGATTTACTCTTTACCCTCAAAAATTGTCAAAGATTCTTTTGTTGTTGCCCTACAGTATAAATTTTTTTTTTTTTTTTTTTTTTTTTTTTATTATTTTTTTTTTTATATATACAGATGAACATGTGATGAACAAAACCTTAACAAGCATAATAAATTTCTATGGGCTAATTCAGACTAATAGAAACGAACATTGCTTAAGACATAAAACTGAATACATGTACATAAACTAAATAACATAAGTAAAATAAAATACATTATGATTTGTAAATTACATTATTTTAGATGCAATTTCTAAAGAGAGTTTCCAGTGTATTTAATCTATATCTGCAAATATATTATGCCACACAGCCCATCTTTTGTCAAAAACATTATTTTGATATTTCAACTGGTATATTGACTTTTGTTCCAAAAAGACTTTTTTTATTTCCCTTTGTAAATAAAATATGTTCACAGAGAAGTTATTTTTAGAGCACCAATAGAGGTATTTTCTAGCCACAAGCAACACTAGGTTCAATGGCCAAAAGTGTTTGTCCATATTTAGATATCCAATAATTTTCATTGTGTGATTAAAACCCAAATCAAATCCAATTTTATTTTTAATCCATTGTCTTATACCATCCCATATGAGATTGGCTTGGTCACATAAGCTAAATAAATGGAATATGCTTTCTTCAGATTTTTTGCACAGTCCACATTTATCTGCTTCCGTTATCTTTATCTTTTTCAAATAATCTTTCGTGCCTAAAATTTTAAACAGTATTCTATATTGAAACCATGAAAGGTTATTATCCTGCACACATCGAAAACAAATTTTGTATACTATTGGCCAATAATTTGTCTGATCTGAATAGTCCATTTTGATTGTGGGTTCCCAAATTGATTCACACAATGGCTTTTTAGTATCATCTAAATTTTTATAAATTTCACAAATCTTTCTGCATCCTGTCTGAGATTGAATAATATATTTTAAATGAAAGGGATAGCTAGGATTGTCAATGACACAGGGGTGCACTACTTTGTGACCTTTTAAAAACGTTGTGACTTTTGACCTCACTGTGAAATAATTTAGGATATTCAGTTTACAGTTAAATTTGGTTTGTAATTGGTTAATACTTAGAACATTCCCATGAACATCAATGATATCATTAACAAAATAAATTCTATGATTAAACCAATCAGGGAAATATAATGGTATATCAGATATTTTGGAGTTGTACCAAATACTATTTTGTAAAGGTTCAGTTTCCTCTATAATGTCCTGCCTTTTATTAAAGTCTATCCAATCCATTAAAATATTATACCAGAATGGATTTGTTACTAATTTAAGGAATTGAGTGCACCACTGATCTCCAAACAGGAGAACTTTTTCTATGTTCAGATGGGTAGCCTGAAGTAATCGAAACCATTGAGAATCTTGATTGGACAACATCTTTTTGATCCAACTTATTTTTAAGGCCTTTTCGAAATAGTGCACATTTATCATTTTTAGTCCCCCATTGGTATAATCTGAGCAGATGGTTGTTCTTTTGATTTTATCCGGTCCACCAGACCAAAGAAAAGCATATAATATTTTATTCAAATCTCTCAAAAAATTTTCAGACCTCTCTAAAGATGTCAATAAATGGATGCATTTAGGAATAAAAAGGGTTTTTATCACAGTTATCTTACCCATTGGTGTAAGGTATCTTAAATTCCATTTCTTTACATCCTTTTCTATTTTTTGTAAAACTTCACCATAATTATTTAATGGGATCTGCTTTAGGTCGATTGAAAAATTGATTCCAAGCAACTTGAAGTTGGTAATTCCCCATTCTAATTTTGATGAAACATTTAATTTATCATTTGAAAGTCTTTTTTTCCCAATCCAAATAACCTTTGTCTTATCTTTGTTCATTCGAAGGCCAGAAATATCTCCATAAGTTTCTAACACATTTAGGGCTGTTTGTAAGGAGCGCTGACTACCATCTAATATTAAAGTAGTGTCGTCTGCAAACTGTGTTAATTTAAATTCAATGTCGCCAAACTTTATACCAACAATGCCGGGGTTAATTTTAATCATTTTAGCTAGTATTTCAGCACCTATCAGAAATAAATACGGAGAGATCGGATCACCTTGGCGACAACCCCTACTATTTGAATGTAAAATTTTGCATAGAGTTACAAACTGTAACTATAATTTAGCAAAATGGAATATAAAAGAATCACCGCAATGCGACCTGTGTCAAAACATTGATAATATTGAGCATTACTTTTACTACTGTGAGCATAGCCACACCTTTTGGCAACAGGTTGAAATGTGGATGGCTTCCTGTCTTTCAGTCAAGATAAAGTTTACAGTGCTGGAAGCTTTAATGGGTTTTTTGAATTATGATAGTGAACTTTTCTTTATTGTTAATTACATTGTGCTTTTGGGAAAATATTATATTTATGTGTGTAAGAAGGATGCAAAGCTGTCAAGTTTACCTTCTTTATATTCTTTCTTGTGTGTTATCAAGGATAAGCTTTGCATTGAACAACATGTATATATGAACCAAAACAAGTGTCATTTGTACATAGAGAGATTTGGCAAGTTACAAAGTGTATTGTGAATGAATATGCAAAATATATTTGTGAATACCAAGACAAGAGTGATCTGTTTAAAGCAAGATTTGGTAAGCTATGTTGTTTTACTATGCCTTGTTCTTTGGTCACAAGATTTTTTTTTATGTATCTAAATATGTCTTTATTGTATCACCTGTATCTCACTTTGTACTTATCAAAAATAAATAAAATATAAAAAAAAAAAGAATTCAATGGAGGCACAATTTTAAGCTACTATCGTATAATTTTAGACATAAAAATAATATTTTCAAAGTGAGCAACTTCAAAAGATATTGAATTTGACTTCTGACTCCATTATTATTGAGACATTATTGTGTTCATTTGTATTGCTTTTCTAAAATTCGTCATTAAACATTTAATAAGTGGTTTACATAAAAACTTTGAAAACATTCTATTATAAATAGTTTTTGTACCAATCAGTTATTAACCTTCACAAAATGTTTCCTTTAAATTTTTTGAAAAACTCAAAAAAATGTTTACTGGGAAATGTTTTTGTACCTTTTGTACCCATATTTTCAGAAAGCTCACTAAATGTTTACTTTAAAACATTTGGAAACACAAATGGCAGTGACTAATAATAGGGTGATGTTTGAGGACTTTTTTCAAAAAATGATAGACTATTTCTGATGTTGTCCCTTTTCTTGAAATTTTTTTACCAAACTTGAAGGTTCTCAATTTGAATGTGTGGTTCAATTATTAAATTTTACATTAAATAAAATTATTGTCAAAGGGAATTATTTGAAAAAAAAATCAACTTCTGGTCGCAACATTCTAAAAGAAACTGTAATAAAAATCGGACATAATATTATGACCCGGACACAATTGTGACTATACGATACTCTAGTGTTGACCAACCCAACAGAGGGTCGAGAAGGTTTTTGAGGAGAGATTATTGTACTGAAAATGTACAAAACTTTGTCTTTTATGCATAAATGTATAGTGCAAAGCTGCAACAGGTCATATGCGAAAGGTGGTCATTGTATTCCATCTTGTTAAGTTTTGTCATTTTTATTTGAATCTTATTATATCGCCCATTTCCAACATGGGTCGAAGGTTTGGGATGCGAGCAGCCCGGACCAACAACTCGTACCCAAGATTTTTTAACATTGCTAGGAAACTCCACGGACTTCTGTCTCTTCATGTTTTCTAATTTGCATAATTTATTTCAACCCCCACGAAAGTAAGAGACTTCCAGCAGCATTTCTATTCATTTAATATAAGATATTATTAGAAAACCCCACCTTATTGGCTGATCTCATATTTCTTTATTAATATTTTGACCTGCGTATGCAAGTATTTTATATTCAAGTAGAAATAATATTTATTATTATAAAATATTTGTGTACGAGTTGTTGGTCACGAGAGATTTACATGCATATCGCACCCACTTCAAATCGCTACCACTAACTCACAAATCGCACCCGTTTTTTTATAGTTTTGAAGATATATTTTAGAAAAATATATGAACGTTGTTATACTTTGTCTTGAGTGAGGTTTCAGTAACAAATTATTTCATTGGTTAATGCAGACGAAAAGTAAACTGGTTTCCTGGATCTTTGTGGCCTCATATTTTCTTAAATCTACATGGACAAGAACTCATTTTGTAACAAATTATTTCACTGGTTAATGAAATATTAATCACGTTTGCAGACGGAAAGTAGACTGGTTTCTCTGGATCTTCTGTTTGCAAAATATGGCTAGAAACCCATTGTGGCCTCATATTTGCTTAAGTCTACACACATGTACAAGTACTACGTAGCATATTTTCTACACATACATTTATTGGGAAACCCCACAGATTTCCGTGACCTATATTCTATGCAATTGTCAAGCACATCTACCTCTAATAAATTAACTGAACTGGTGCGATTTGTGGGTGCGAGTTAGTGGAAGCGATTTGAAGTGGGTGCGATATGCATGTATCCCGTCACGAGATGTCGTGGTCACGAGTTGCATGTAAATCAAAGGTTTTACTGGCAGCTTACGGAGTCCCAGTAGATGCCCTGTCCTATGGTTAACATTTTTATTTCAAATTTTATTACATGGTGACATTACAGTATAGAACAAGACTTAAATTATATTCATTTCTATTATTTTCGAACCAGCAGTTATCGTATGCCAAACAGAAAATACATTGAGTGGCTTTCTTGAAAGCACCATGATTACACAATGTCCTTCTTGCCCGCTAATATTTTTGGAAATCTATTTTATCCTGCAGAATTGGTAAAAAATCTGGGTGTATGGTTTGACTCCGATTTCTCTTTTTTTAGGCTTGTTCAGAGTGTTTATATGTCCTGTTTTGTACAATTGAGGGATCTTGGAAGACTCGGACAGCATCTTACACAGGATGTGGCTGTGAAGGCTGCAAATGCTCTTAGAGAGCAGTCAAGGTTGAATATTGTAATTTCTTGTTCAGGAGTATTCCAAGATTTAATATTAGGAAGCTCCAAAATGTGCAGAACAGCTTAGTTAGGATTGTCACCAACACAACCAGGTATTCACACACAACTCCAGCACTTAATAGATTGCATTGGTTGCCTGTTCAACCAGTTACACTATTCTGTAAGTTCCTTTAGAGTGGTTATCCTAACTATTTCAGAGCTTTTTTGAATCACAGGAAAAGCTTTTACTGTATGGATGGTGAAGTTCTTGAGGTGACGTCATTTTTTCCATCTGTTCTTAAGTTATCTAAGCAATTTGGTTTAAGTTTTGCCTATGATGCTCCCAAGATATGGAATGAGTTACCAGATGACATTCGCTCTGCCACATTCCTTGTTAACATTTCACTGGCCTCCCACCTCTGAGATTGGGGTTTGGTTCCCAGCCTGACCTCAAGTGGGAAAGCTGGTAGTTGCTTGCAGTTGGTCGGCAGTTTACAGTACAGAACCTTGACCAACTGTATGTACTGGTTTCCTTTGCCCTTCCAACTACCCGTCGTGATATGACCTGTACAGTGTTGAAAGTGACATAAAACCCCAAATAAATTAATCTATCATTTCAGAAGAAGCTGAAAGCTGAATTATCTCTTCACAAAAGCCTACCCACAAAAACTCAACCCTGCTACCCAGCCTAGGTTTTATCATATTCTTCGATTGTCTCTGTAATGTTGACCCCCCCCCCCCCCCCACCCCCCCACCCTTCCTCTATGTCTCTGGACTATGAATTTTTTGGTTGTGTTTCTTGGTTGTTGTGCATTAGAGTCTGTCTTTTGATGGAGATAAAATGCTATGAAAGTCATATTACAATTAGAATTCTCAGTAAATGCCTAGCTACCAGTGAATGCTAGGCTTATATTTGTTTGTTAGAGATTACAGACAAATGTTTCTATAAGTCAGCAAAATGGGTGTTATATATAAAGCTATTAATACACTTTAAGTTCAAAATATTAACTAAAGCATGGGCATTTACTGGTAGAAAGCCACTACTGGTGTTGGACCTATACACACCCATGTACCAATTCGCGCCCACTGTCAAATGCTTAGCATTTCATAATGTTGTCTTCATTTAATTTAGGGGTGGGTGTAAATTAATACATGGGTGTGAATTGGTCCAACACTGCTATGCAAAGAATTGACATTATATGCTTTAATTTACTTAAATATCACATTTTTATGGGGGACGCTCTACCACAAAAACCCACAACTCGCTACCATACATACGTATACTGACTGAAAGGTGCTAATTATATCCCCAGACGAAAGTCGGGGATATATTGGATTCAGGTCCGTCGCGCCGCCGCCGCCGTAGAAATTTCCTTGTGGACGCGATAACTCAAAAACAAATTAATATTTTTTTTTCAAACTTGGTACACATGTTAAGGGTGCCCAAAGGAAGATCCCTATTTTAAGGTGACCTTAAACTCCCAGTAAAAAAGAACTTATGGCCACCTTAAGGTCAGAAATTGCACTTTTGGCCACTTAGAGCCCTGTAGGTCACAAACTATGATGCTCAGCTGGCTGAAATTTTACCTGACAACACATTAATATGTTCTTAGTACATGTGCCGAAAATCATGACTTTAAGTTGAGGAGAAAATTGTGTTTGAGGCCCATAAATACCCCCACTTAGGGATTTTTTGCTATACTTTACACATATTTTGCCCTATAATTTGGAAGTGATAATTCTGATGAGTCTCAAACTGCGCTAGGTATAACTTTGATATGTAATCCTTGTCTGTAGAAAATTTTAGGGCTGTAGGTTTACCCAAAGGGGTCGACTTAAGGTCTCAAAAGTGCCCACAGAGACCCAATTTATGCACTTTTTGCCACTTTCAAGCACTGTAGCTTTCAAACTATGTCTCTCATCTAAGTTAAATATCATCTGGGAATATATCTATGTGTTTTCTTATATGTGCCCCAACATTTAGGCCTTTAATAGACAGTTAACCTGTGTATCAGGACCATAAACACCCACCCGAGTGACCCTTATAAGACATTTTTCACATCTTTTTCCCTGTAACTTGGAAATGGTAAGTCTGAGAAGTTTCAAACTGTATTAGATATATATTCTGTGTGTAATCTTAGTATGTAACAGATTTTAAGTCTGAAGCTTTAATTTTGAAGGTCAAATTGAGGTCTCTAAAAGGCTCCCAAAGACCCAATATTTGGACTTTTTGCTACTTTTAAGCCCTGTGACTGTCAAACTATGTGACTGATAGAGCTCAAATCCTATCTGAGAAGATATTAGTATGTTATTTTTATATGTGCCAAAAATTAAGGCTTTAAGAAGACATTTAACCTGTGTATGAGGACCATAAATCCCCACCCGAGTGACCATTTTTAGACATTTTTCACATATTTTTCCCTGTAACTTGGAAATGGTAAGTCTAAGAAGTTTCAAACTGTATTAGATGCATATTCTATGTGTAATCTTAGTATGTGACAAATTTTAAGTCTGAAGCTTTAATTTGAAGGCCACATTTAGGTCTCTAGAAGGCCCCATAAAGACCCAGTATTTGGACTTTTTGCCAATTTGAAGGCCTGTGACTGTTAAACTATGTGACTGATAGAGCTGAAATCTCATCTGGGAATACATTATTATGTTCTTTTTACATGTGCCAAAAATCAAGGCTTCAAGTAGACATTTAACCTGTGTATGAGGACCTTTAACACCCACCTGAGTGACCCTTTTAAGACATTTTTCACATATTTTGCTCTGTAACTTGGAAATGGTAAGTCTGAGAAGTTTCAAACTTTATTAGATACATATTCTATGTGTAATCTTAGTATGTAACAAATTTTAAGTCTGAAGCTTTAATTTGAAAGCCACATCGAGATCTCTAAAAGGCCCACAATGACCCAATATTTGGACTTTTTACCACCTTTAAGCCCTGTAACTGTTAAACTATGTGATTGATGGAGCTGAAATCCCATCTGGGAATGCATTATTATGTCCTTTTTACATATGCCGAAAATCAAGGTTTTTAGTAGACATTTAACCTGTGTATGAGGGCCATAGACACTCGCCCAAGTGCCTTTTTTGACATTTTTTCCGTATTTTGCCCTGTTATTTGGAAATGCTTAGTGTGACAAGTCTTAAACTGTATTATATATGATTTTTGTTTGTTATGTATGTCCCCCCAAAAAGTTTCAGATCTGTAGTTTAATTGCTAAGGTCTCTTTAACAATTGTAAAATGCCCACAGAAACCCAATTTATGGATATTATGCCACTTTAAAGCCCAGTAACTGTCAAACTATGTGGGTTATAGAGCTGAAATCTTTGAATTTTTAAAAGGAAATGCCTGTCTATTTAAATTTTGAATATTAATAATGTTATGGCTATCTTAGTCTTTTAAGAACTTATTTTTGTGTGTTATACCTCTGCTTGCTGAGTTTTTCACTTTTTAAAATGAAACTGGTGAAACATATTGAAGTAGACAAAATGGACACTTTAAGTGAGCTTTAAGTCCCAATATTAATGAAATTATATCCTTATGTAGTAAAACTAGGGGATTTTTAACCCTCAACTAGCCCAGTTTTATTCAACTTGCCTCAGTTAATTTTGGCACAGCTCCTACAGTTATGAACTCATTTCAGTTGATAATCACATACTTAAAATTCTCAATTCTTTTTGTATTTGAGTACCCCTTTTATATAGATTGTTTGTTTACCATTTATGCTCAACCCACATCCCCCACCCGGATTCCCCCCACCCACCTCTGGGACCTCCAGCTATATTGAGTGACACTAAATAAACAAAGGTATTTAATGATATCAGATGAGAAACAAAGAACTCAATGGGGTTGCAGATCTTGTGTAATAGTGAGAGAGGTGTGGAGAAGGGGAGAGGGGTGGGGGTGGGAGGTGGTGGGCTTCATTACATATAACACAAAGGGGAGTCAGAACTGAGATTGTGTCACATATTTAGGTTGCATATATATGGACCACATATATAGGTATAGAGGAAATGAATAACTGAAAACAATTTGCAAATTCTAAAAATAATATAATAAAATAATAATATAAATAATTTTTTTTTAAATAATATTTTATTTGTGAACAAATATAGAAACAGATATGCGCTTTTGGGATTATGAATTTTAGAATGGACATTGAATCATCAATCATTTAAATACTTTGAAGGAAGATTGAAAAATATGATGAGTTGAGTTAAAAATAATATTTTATTTGTCAACAAATATAGAAACAGATATGCTCTTTTGGGATTATTATTTTAGAATGGACATTCAATCATCAATCATTTAAATACTTTGAAAATAGGTTTAGAGTTATCATTGCAGGAAGATTGAAAATATAATTTGAGTTATGTATTCGGCGTCTGGGGATACACCATCTTCCTTGGGGAGATATAAACAGAGTAGATTGATGTGCTGAAGTTCATATAATAATGGGTAATTATGTTTTAAAAAATTCCCGATCAAAACCTGTGGCGTGAGTGATGACCTGTCTGGGGATATGTTGGCGCCGAGTTGGCCCAATCTAGTTAATCATTTGCAATTATTTTTAAAAACTAGTAAATGCACAAAAAATAATACATATTACTGTAAAGGTATTTTAGCAGCACTTCTGCTTGCATTATATTATGCTCAAAGCTGTCCAAAAATAACAGAAAAATATTCAAAATAAAGTTTTATAAAAACTACTTGTATTTAATTATATTTGCTAAAACCAATAATAAGGGACATCTTAGGCCTCTTTTAGTATGATGACTCACTTGAACTTGAAGCAGGGCTCAAGGATAAAATTTGACACTTGCAAAAGATTGTCAGCCCATGATTTCTTAGTAGTTTCACATTTTGAAGCTCTGAAACCAATGAAAATGCGATACAAGACCTCCATTTGGCTTTAAAGAGGTGATATGGCAGTCATTTTATTTTCGAAATGAGGCCATAATTAATCACAAGTAAGCTTTCGTAGCCATATATACAATTTTTAGGCAAATCAGATGAGCTAGCTCCAATATTTTAAGTTTTAAAATATCTTCATTTTCAAAACAATTGTCTGTGGCTGCAATTTTCTTTTTCAAAATGAGTCCAATATGTATAAACATGTTTTCAGAGCCATGAACACTCTCTGCAAATTTGGTAAAGGTATCTTCATAAATGTCCACCTCTGTCGCCTATCCCCACCAGTACCATACACACAAGTATTGTTTAATGTCATTGTCTTACCAAGTTAATGGTGAATTAGCTATTTTATGTTTTAACAGTGAGGTAAAGGAGTTATGGCTTTTTCTTTGTCACTGTTAAAGCTACGATGTTCTGGTTAAAGATATTGTTAAGCTACTTTTTTGATGTTCTGTGTTATGGCAAAATTTCAGAGCTGTAGCTCTATAGCTAACTTTAAGTTAGTAGTAGCTACTTTGACATATTGCCAATGAGTAAATCACTTGTTACTCCAATATTATTGAATTCAGAGAGTTTTATGAGATATATTATTTATCTACTTATCAATGAACTGTAGCGTGGCTATTTTCACAACTTTAACTCCATAGCTGAGTAATAGCTACTTTGATGTATCAGCTTTCAGTAAATCATTTGTAACTACAAAACTACTAAGTTTACAGTGTTTTATGTAATATGTTGTCCACCTACATGTTTTGCGTTGTGCAAAATATTCAGAGCTGTTGCTCCACAGCTAACTGAGTAGCATGTAGTCCTGCATTGAGTAAATTACTTATAACTGCAAAGCTATTGAATTTATAGCATTTGAGTGAAAAAATATTTAGTTAACGTACATTGTGATACAATGGCAAGGCCACTTTTCAGAGATGTAGCTCCATCATTAAATAATCACGTGTTTTACTCAGTCTAGCAAACAAGTGACAATGTTTTCTTTGAATCTCCTTCGCTCCCTTGTCTGATGTGGTCACTTTTCTGTTTTTAATGTGCAATAAATTATCATAGCATGTTAGTGTAACGTAGTGTTAAGCTCAGCGTGAAACCACTTGTCCAGTGAAATGCAGTAGATCTTATAAAAATTAAAGTGCAAGATATCCTGGTAGCAGTACACACATATATTTTGACCATATTATTGTGTAAACAGGGTCTTGTACAGAAAAGTGGTTTCAGTGGAAATGCAACAAATTAGACTTACTATGGAAATGCATATGCATGTCATACCGAAATTTTTAAGATTCAATTAAACCTCATTTTTATACCTTTTAGTATTTATTCCCGGCGCTTATTTGTTTTTACGTAAATTCGACTGATCGCCGCTGCCGCAGGATTATGGTCTCCCTTGAATAACTTCTTGGGCTTTCAAATTTTTCTTTCCTTCTTATCTTTCTTTAAAACTATAGGGGCGGGAAAAGTTTTTGGGATACTTTGCGGAGACCTTAAGCTTTACTTAAGGTAACCTTAAGTATTTTTCAAAAACACCCCTTCATCTCGTTTCGGAAAAAAACCACACACACCTGTGCCATAAAATTTACCGGGTACATTCTAGACCTAAATCCGCAGGTCTGAAAGGATTTTCTGATCAATCGGTCCATAGATGCCTGAATGGGAGGCGTTCTATTTTCGTAAATTTTTTTCAAATGGGTACTTGATCTGTATCTCAAAAACGGTCAGGATTTCGGCGTTTTTTTGGATAACTTACTTAGCTACTTTTTGATAATCTTTCACATGCCACAGTTTTAGCCCTGTATGCAATCTTAAGGTCACTTTAATGTCAAAAAAGGGGGTTTTAGCCCTCCAGTTCACCTAGTTTTTGACTTTTTTCAACCAAACTTGGCATATATATTAAAATTTACCGAAGGATTACCCTGACTTTATGGTGACCTTAAACTGTTAATATAATTGGAGCTATGGCCCCGCTAAAGTCATAAAATTGGAATAAAGCTGTCTGGCCCCTTTCTTTTTCCGTATCTAACGTATATTGGCATTGAAGGGACATTTTCAGTTTATGGTCACCTTAAATTCGCAATATGAATGAAGTTATGGTCACCTTACTGTGAAAAAAGGAAGTTTTCAGCCTCCAGCTATTTTATTGTTCAACTGACCTGAGCTAAACTTATGCACTTATAAAGGATGACAAAAGGGACATTCTTTTTTTATGGTCACCTAAAGTCCCAATATGAATGAAGTTATGGCCACCTTGCAGTGAAATGGAGTTTTTAATCTCCAGCTATTGTATTGTTCAGCTGACCTCAGTTAAAATTTGCACACTTATTAAAGATGAAAATAGGGACAGTCTTATTTTCTTTCCACCTTAGAGTACCAGTACAAGCACAGTCATGGCCATCTTGAAGTAAAAATGAGGGTTTTCAGCTCCCAACTGACTTACTGTTCAATGACATCAGTTCAACTTGACACATTGATTAAGTTTAAGGAAGACTTCTAATGACCTTTTTATTTAAAATTCCTGTATTTAAGAGACTTTGGCCAACTTGACATAATAAACATATAGTTTTTGCTCCCACGTCATTTATTTTAAGACGTTTTAAAACCACACCTGCCACATGTATACTTAAAACAAAATTTCTGTTATCCGGCAAAGCTAACCTCCTAGTGTTTTTGAAGTTATGGCATCTTCAAAGAAATAATTGAGGTATTCAGCATGCAGTGATGTGGTTATTAATATATTGCAGCTGATCAGTGTTCATATAATATAAATTCCAAATTTTAGGCACATTAAAAAATCCCACGTGGATACGACTTTTCCTTTTTGGGAAAAAAAGCTTTAATTAAGCGTCCCTGAAAGGGCGCTTATTTGTTTTCGCCTCAGTTTCCTCACCGCCGCCGCCACATTATGGTCTCCCTTGAATATCTCCCTTATTATTAGAAGGTTTCAAACCATATTTGGCAGTTATATACCTTAGGCGTGGGAAAATTTTTCTGCATGCTTAAATTTGACCTTTGACCTTTATGAAGGTCACATGATCAAAAACTATTTTTTGAAGTACACCCCCCCCCCCCATCATCACAGTTCAGGAAAAACTGCTTGGTACAGAGCCTTATAATTTGACACACCTGTTCATACTATCGAAAACGCGAACTGATTAGATTTTGGGAGCAATCCCTTGAAAGATGTCTCATTTATGAGTGATTTTCTGACACCTTCCAATCTGAAAGCCTTAAATTTAGGCCAACCCCCCTATTATCTTCTTAAGTATTGGATTTAGAGCTATAAAATGTACTGGGAGGTAATAGGAAACCATATGTGGAGAGTCTAAATAGCCGGTCAGTTTTACCCATGGCCCCCCTTATGGGTCAAACTGTGGTCATAAAATAGCTGATTTTGAGTTTTTGCCTTATATCTCCCTTAGTGTTGCTTTTATAGCTTCAGAATGTATTAAGAGGTATTGGGAAAGTATATATGGAGAGTCTAAATAGCCGGTCAGTTTTACCCCCCGACCCCCCTTATGGGTCAAACTGGGGTCATAAATAGCCGCTTTTGAATTTTTGCCTTTATCTCCTTTATTGTTGCTTTTATAGCTTCAAATATATTAAGAGGTATTGGGAAAGCATATGTGGAGAGTCTAAATAGCCGGTCAGTTTTACCCCCCGACCCCCCCTTATGGGTCAAACTGGGGTCATAAAATAGCCGATTTTGAGTTTTTGCCTTTATCTCTTTTATTGTTGCTTTTATAGCTTCAGAATGTATTAAGAGGTATTGGGAAAGCATATGTGGAGAATATAAATAGCCGGTCAGTTTTATCCACCAACCCACCCTTATGGGTCAAACTGGGGTCATAAAATAGTTGCTTTGGAGTTTTGCCTTATATCTCCTTTATTGTTGCTTTTATACCTTCAAAATGTATTAAGAGGTATTGGGAAAGCATATGTGGAGAGTCTAAATAGCCGGTCAGTTTTACCCCCCGGCCCCCCCTTATGGGTCAAACTGGGGTCATAAAATAGCTGATTTTGAGTTTTTGCCTTTTATCTCCTTTATTGTTGCTTTTATAGCTTCAGAATGTATTAAGAGGTATTGAGAAAGAATATGTGGAGAGTCTAAATAGCCGGTCAGTTTTACCCCCCGACCCCCCCCTTATGGGCCAAACTGGGGTCATAAATAGCTGCTTTGGAGTTTTGCCTTATATCTCCTTTATCGTTGCTTTTATAGCTTCAGAATGTATTAAGAGGTATTGGGAAAGCATATGTGGAGAATTAAATAGCAGTGATTCTGCTACATGAAAAGTCCGGCCGGACATTCTGTCCTAAGACTAGGAAAACGTTTAGGACATTTTCGAAGAATTTAGGACAGAATTCTTGTCAATCAAATTTTCATTCTACAGGTTGCTTAAATTAAGTCATTAAAGTCAATGACCCTATATGAATGGGAATGAATGGGAAATAAAGTAAAATTTACTGAATCATAATAAAAATCTCAATTTAGTTAAAATGTCACAAAGTCTTTATGATGTTCAATGATCATGTATTACTGAAACGAGAACTCACGGCCATAGAACCTAAGTATGGTAATCCATGAGGTTTTCATGCTCTTCAAATGTCCACTGGCAGTAAACATTACAGCTAATAAACTTTCAATCTGATATTTTTTTCAGTGAATCGAAATTTGTATATAATTGTATCCAACATGACATAATTTTTTTTTCTTAAATTTTAATTCACATTTTGAAGCCAAAAAGACTTTGAAAGCAAAGAGCAATCAAAAACATTTACTTTGGCGTTTTCATGTCATGAAGCTGTTTACAGGTGCTCAGAATTTAAAGTTTTTAAAATATTTTTCATCAAAATATAAATTCAAATACATTAATATATATCACAATGCCATGGTGTCATGGGATGACAACGAAAACACAATTTTCTTTGTTAAGTTTAAGCATACTTTTATAACATAAAATTAATGTTCCAAGCCCCAATCACCTGTAAACTCGATTTTCAGTATTATTTCAGTATTATTTAATAAAAAAGAAATATTAATCAAAGCAAAAAGTCAGAATATTACAGTAAAATTTATGTGGAAACGTACAGGAAACACTATCACAAAAACTCCAATTACACAAAAATACCAGACGACCATAATTATAGGTAAGAAGATAGGAGGACACAGATTTTTCCCTGGGATGTCCTTACAATGTTTTATAAAATGGAAGCATAGACGAAAATCAAATACTTTAAACTCGAGAACTCACGGCCACAGCACCCAAGTCATTAATATTCATGAGAAGATACAAGGACACGGATTTCCCCAGGGATTTCCTTGCAGGTCACGTGGCTTGTCACGAGACTTCATAAAAGACGTCTAGACCTTGCTACGATAAAAATCACGTAGATCTCGCGAGATTTTAGGGTTGTAACGTGACTTCATATTTTGTAAATAAAAATACGTCTAGATCTTCTATTATCGCCCATGGATACGACTCGGACAATGTGTCCTAATATTCTATTTAAAATTTGGGGTTTTGCTGCAAAATTCGGTCATTGACCGATGGCCGACACGAATCTGAAACCCTGAATAGCCGGTCAGTTTTATCCCCGGAACCCCCTTTATGGGTCAAACTGGGGTCATAAAATAGTTGCTTTGGAGTTTTGCCTTATATCTCCTTTATTGTTGCTTTTAGACCTTCAGAATGTATTAAGAGGTATTGGGAAAGCATATGTGGAGAGTCTAAATAGCTGGTCAGTTTTACCCCCCGACCCTCCCTTATGGGCCAAACTGGGGTCATAAATAGCTGCTTTGGAGTTTTTGCCTTATATCTCCTTTATTGTTGCTTTTATTGCTTCAGAATGTATTAAGAGGTATTGGGAAAGCATACGGTGCAGCTTTGTGCATTCTTAGCTTTACAGCATGCTTATTAAAACCACAAAGCATTTTAAACTTTAAGGGACGCTTCGCTTTTGTTAGCAAAAGCATTCCTCTAGTTAATTCAGCTTTTGTTTAGCAGCAGGAGTTGTTGATCTAGCTACTTATACACTATGTAAATTGGTCAAATGTATAGACTAGACTTCTTTCAGAAGATAAGATGACTGGAAAAAAACACTTTCTCATAAACAGTTGTTTTATCTTAAGCATATTTATCTTATAAAAATATTAAATAGCAATGAATTTTCAGAGGCATAAAATGCCTGAAAGATATACAACATATGAATATCCCTATCTATAGCCAATTATAGTTTACTACAGTGTATCTTTATTATCTCCCGCTCGGCGAGCCGGCGGGAGATTATAATTTGCACCATGTGTGTGCGTCCGTGCATGCGTGGGTCTCACTGTTTTCTGTGAAACTACTACAGTTACACATTTTTGGTAAATTACTTGTCCTAATGAATTTTTATGCTCTTCAATATTTTTGGGGTTTGGTGAACTTTGGCGTACTTTTGAGTGAGTAATAGCACTTTTACCTAATATAATTATATGACTTATAACTCTCAAACTATTGCATTTAGAGTATTTTGTTCCAATATGTTGTTCAGCTACTTTCTTCACAGCTACAACATGGTCAGTACTTTGAAAAGTGTATCTCCATAGCTAAGTGAGTAATAGCTACTTTGTCAATTTTTAATGATAACCATAATGAGTAAATGGCTTATATCTTCAAGTATTGCAGCTACACAATTTCTCTCAAATATGTTGTTCATCTACTTTTTCGTGGACTGTAACATATTTAAGTTTCACAACTGTTGCTCAATGTACAAGTGAGGAATGGCTACTTTATTGCTACTTTTAGTGAAAAATCACAAATATCTCGAAAACCGTACGAGATAGAGCGAATTCGAGCGAATTTTTGACCCACGTGGTAGTACAAGGGTACCCTATGCAAACGGGAAAAATTTCAATTTTCGCCACTTTTGGCGGCCATCTTGGATTTTTGCGGAAAATGAAAAAGTGTGAATATCTCGAAAACCGTACAAGATAGAGCAATTTTGAGCGAATTTCTTGACCGACAGGGTAGTATAAGAGTATCCTATGCAAAGGGGAAAAATTTCAATTTTGCCCACTTTTGGCGGCCCTCTTGGATTTTAGCAGAAAATGAAAAAGTGTGAATATCTCAAAAACCGTATGAGATAGAGCGATTTCGAGCAAACTTTTTGACCCGCAGGGTAATACAAGAGTGTCCTATGGAAATGGGAGAAATTTCAGTTTTCACCACTTTTGGCGGCCATCTTGGATTTTAGCAGAAAACAAAACATTGAAAATATGTTCGAAGTGGTAAGAGATAAAGAGATTTCGAGCGAATTTTTGACCTGGAGGGTAGTAAAACAGTATTCTGTGCCTAGGGGAAAAATTTCAGTTTTCGCCACTTTTGGCGGCCATCTTGGATTTTAGCGGAAAACAAAACATTGAAAATATGTTCAAAATGGTAAGAGATAGAATGATTTCGAGCGAATTTTTGACCTGCAGGGTAGTAAAACAGTATTCTGTGCCTAGGAGAAAAATTTCAGTTTTCGCCACTTTTGGCGACCATCTTGGATTTTAGCGGAAAAGGAAAAATTGTGAATATCTCGGAAAAGGTATTTCTTCCCCTTTAATGCTCGGCGGGAGATACCGCGGCAGTGGTCTTGTTATTATCTGTTTTTTCTCCTCCATTTGCTTTTGTGTGATATCTGACTGGAGGCAGATTGACTCGTGATGCCCTACTGTGCTTTGTGTGTTAACATCTGTGGGTGGGGGTAGGGGTGTGTGTGTGTGTCTGCACAAGATATATTTATTTCTTTTCATTAAGGGATATGCCTACAGTAAATCTTTTTGGGAGTAAACAATTCAAACCAGGACATTTATCTTTAGTGTCATGGAAGAGGAGCCTTGTGCAAAGAATGCCTTGTCTGTTTTGAGAGAATGGAAAAAGCCTTAATAATATGTAAAAACCTTTGGCTTTCATGATATTCAGATATAGAGTCATGTGTGAATTAAAAATATTAACAATAACATCTGACAACATGACCTTGTGTATTTTTTTTACAATGGAACAATAAAGGATTTTACAAATACGATTATCTTGAGCATATTTATCTTATAAAAATATTGAAAAGCAATAAATTTTCAGAGCCATAAAATGCCTCAACGATGTACAAATTATGAATGTCCCTATCTATAGCCAGTTATAGTTTACTACAGTGTATCTTTATCATTATATCCCCAGACGAAAGTCGGGGATATATTGGATTCAGGTCCGTCGCGCCGCCGCCGCCGCCGCCGTAGAAATTTCCTTGTGGACGCGATAACTCAAAAACAAATTAAAATTTTTTTTTCAAACTTGGTACACATGTTAAGGGTGCCCAAAGGAAGATCCCTATTTTAAGGTGACCTTAAACTCCCAGTAGAAAAGAACTTATGGCCACCTTAAGGTCAGAAATTGCACTTTTGGCCACTTAGAGCCCTGTAGGTCACAAACTATGATGCTCAGCTGGCTGAAATTTTACCTGACAACACATTAATATGTTCTTAGTACATGTGCCGAAAATCATGACTTTAAGTTGAGGAGAAAATTGTGTTTGAGGCCCATAAATACCCCCACTTAGGGATTTTTTGCTATACTTT
This sequence comes from Sabellastarte sp. h YS-2021, assembly GCA_964017235.1. Taxonomy (NCBI): domain Eukaryota; kingdom Metazoa; phylum Annelida; class Polychaeta; order Sabellida; family Sabellidae; genus Sabellastarte; species Sabellastarte sp. h YS-2021. Next base: position 88,882,528 of record OZ024928.1, read on the forward strand.
ACACATATTTTGCCCTATAATTTGGAAGTGATAATTCTGATGAGTCTCAAACTGCGCTAGGTATAACTTTGATATGTAATCCTTGTCTGTAGAAAATTTTAGGCCTGCAGGTTTACCCAAAGGGGTCAACTTAAGGTCTCAAAAGTGCCCACAGAGACCCAATTTATGCACTTTTTGCCACTTTCAAGCACTGTAGCTTTCAAACTATGTCTCTCATCTAAGTTAAATATCATCTGGGAATATATCTATGTGTTTTCTTATATGTGCCCCAACATTTAGGCCTTTAATAGACAGTTAACCTGTGTATCAGGACCATAAACACCCACCCGAGTGACCCTTATAAGACATTTTTCACATCTTTTTCCCTGTAACTTGGAAATGGTAAGTCTGAGAAGTTTCAAACTGTATTAGATATATATTCTGTGTGTAATCTTAGTATGTAACAGATTTTAAGTCTGAAGCTTTAATTTTGAAGGTCGAATTGAGGTCTCTAAAAGGCTCCCAAAGACCCAATATTTGGACTTTTTGCTACTTTTAAGCCCTGTGACTGTCAAACTATGTGACTGATAGAGCTCAAATCCTATCTGAGAAGATATTAGTATGTTATTTTTATATGTGCCAAAAATTAAGGCTTTAAGAAGACATTTAACCTGTGTATGAGGACCATAAATCCCCACCCGAATGACCATTTTTAGACATTTTTCACATATTTTTCCCTGTAACTTGGAAATGGTAAGTCTAAGAAGTTTCAAACTGTATTAGATGCATATTCTATGTGTAATCTTAGTATGTGACAAATTTTAAGTCTGAAGCTTTAATTTGAAAGCCACATCGAGATCTCTAAAAGGCCCCATAAAGACCCAGTATTTGGACTTTTTGCCAATTTTAAGGCCTGTGACTGTTAAACTATGTGACTGATAGAGCTGAAATCTCATCTGGGAATACATTATTATGTTTTTTTTACATGTGCCAAAAATCAAGGCTTCAAGTAGACATTTAACCTGTGTATGAGGACCTTAAACACCCACCTGAGTGACCCTTTTAAGACATTTTTCACATATTTTGCTCTGTAACTTGGAAATGGTAAGTCTGAGAAGTTTCAAACTTTATTAGATACATATTCTATGTGTAATCTTAGTATGTAACAAATTTTAAGTCTGAAGCTTTAATTTGAAAGCCACATCGAGATCTCTAAAAGGCCCACAATGACCCAATATTTGGACTTTTTACCACCTTTAAGCCCTGTAACTGTTAAACTATGTGATTGATGGAGCTGAAATCCCATCTGGGAATGCATTATTATGTCCTTTTTACATATGCCGAAAATCAAGGTTTTTAGTAGACATTTAACCTGTGTATGAGGGCCATAGACACTCGCCCAAGTGCCTTTTTTGACATTTTTTCCGTATTTTGCCCTGTTATTTGGAAATGCTTAGTGTGACAAGTCTTAAACTGTATTATATATAATTTTTGTTTGTTATGTATGTCCCCCAAAAAGTTTCAGATCTGTAGTTTAATTGCTAAGGTCTCTTTAACAATTGTAAAATGCCCACAGAAACCCAATTTATGGATATTATGCCACTTTAAAGCCCAGTAACTGTCAAACTATGTGGGTTATAGAGCTGAAATCTTTGAATTTTTAAAAGGAAATGCCTGTCTATTTAAATTTTGAATATTAATAATGTTATGGCTATCTTAGTCTTTTAAGAACTTATTTTTGTGTGTTATACCTCTGCTTGCTGAGTTTTTCACTTTTTAAAATGAAACTGGTTAAACATATTCAAGTAGACAAAATGGACACTTTAAGTGAGCTTTAAGTCCCAATATTAATGAAATTATATCCTTATGTAGTAAAACTAGGGGATTTTTAACCCTCAACTAGCCCAGTTTTATTCAACTTGCCTCAGTTAATTTTGGCACAGCTCCTACAGTTATGAACTCATTTCAGTTGATAATCACATACTTAAAATTCTCAATTCTTTTTGTATTTGAGTACCCCTTTTATATAGATTGTTTGTTTACCATTTATGCTCAACCCACATCCCCCACCCGGATTCCCCCCACCCACCTCTGGGACCTCCAGCTATATTGAGTGACACTAAATAAACAAAGGTATTTAGTGATATCAGATGAGAAACAAAGAACTCAATGGGGTTGCAGATCTTGTGTAATAGTGAGAGAGGTGTGGAAAAGGGGAGAGGGGTGGGGGTGGGAGGTGGTGGGCTTCATTACATATAACACAAAGGGGAGTCAGAACTGAGATTGTGTCACATATTTAGGTTGCATATATATGGACCACATATATAGGTATAGAGGAAATGAATAACTGAAAACAATTTGCAAATTCTAAAAATAAAATAATAAAATAAATAATTTTTTTTTAAATAATATTTTATTTCTGAACAAATATAGAAACAGATATGCGCTTTTGGGATTATGAATTTTAGAATGGACATTGAATCATCAATCATTTAAATACTTTGAAGGAAGATTGAAAAATATGATGAGTTGAGTTAAAAATAATATTTTATTTGTCAACAAATATAGAAACAGATATGCTCTTTTGGGATTATTATTTTAGAATGGACATTCAATCATCAATCATTTAAATACTTTGAAAATAGGTTTAGAGTTATCATTGCAGGAAGATTGAAAATATAATTTGAGGTATGTATTTGGCGTCTGGGGATACACCATCTTCCTTGGGGAGATATAAACAGAGTAGATTGATGTGCTGAAGTTCATATAATAATGGGTAATTATGTTTTAAAAAATTCCCGATCAAAACCTGTGGCGTGAGTGATGACCTGTCTGGGGATATGTTGGCGCCGAGTTGGCCCAATCTAGTTATAAATCTAGGATTAAATATCTCCTGGAAAAAATTTACAATCCCAAATTTACAGCAAAAAAGATATATTCTTTTCATAAAGTATACCACTCTACGAAACACAATAAAGCTCACATTCTGCTTACAGTCTAATACTACAACTGATACAGTTTTTTAGATCATCCACTTTCCATTAGATACAAAACACAGTAAAGCTTACCTTCTCTTTACAGTCTCATACCTCAACTACTACAGCTTTATTAACTCAAGTCTCCATCCGGGCCGCTTGTTTTTGTCAGCAAAAACTTTTTATGTCAGCTGACTTGTCAGTCAGCTGACATTATGTCGTCACTCTGCGGCGTGGGCGTACGCGTACGCGTCCGCGTACGCGTGAACAACTTCTTCTCCAAAACTACAAGGCCTAGAGACGTGCTGTTTTTTTTAAAAGATACCTTATCTATCGAGGATGAAAAATTGTTCAAGGCATGCAAATCTGTCAGTTCGTCTGTTTGCTAGAGACATTACAAGGGGGGTACCCCCACCAAAAGTGTGAAAATTTCAACACTTAATCACAATTTTCTCAGTGACTATTGCAGGGATTTCTCTCATATCTTGCATATATGTACTAGGCCAGAGGTAGATTCTCTTGTGTGAGTATGAGACCCGGATCTGTCTTACTTTTTTTTTAATAAATTTTTTTAATAATTTTTAATGCATTAAAATTCATGAAATCATGCACAAAATCATTTATAACTTGAAAAGTGTTGCATTTAGAGCATTTTGTTAAAATATGTTATTCAGCTACTTTTTTCATAACTACAATATGGTGAGTAAGTTGGGTGCCTGTCTCAATAGCTAAGTGAGTAATAGCTACTTTTGGGCTTTTCAGTAACTTCCATCATGAGTAAAATCACTTGTAACTTAAAAACTATTGCATTTACAGAATTTCGTATAAATATGTTATTCAGCTACTTTTGGGTCAGCTATAACATAGTAAAATTTTAGACCTGTAGCTCATGGCATAGCTGAGTAATAGCTACTTTTAGGTTATCACTGTTGAGTAAATCGCTTATAACTTCAAAACTATTGCATTTAGAGAATTTCGTATAAATATGTTATTCAGCTACTTTTGGGTCAGCTATAACATAGTAAAATTTCAGACCTGTAGCTCATGGCATAGCTGAGTAATAGCTACTTTTAGGTTATCACTGTTGAGTAAATCGCTTATAACTTGGAAACTATTGCATTTACAGTATTTTGTTTCAATATGTTATTCACCTATTTTGGGATCAGCTATAACATAGTGAAGTTTCAGATCTGTGGCTCATTGCATAGCTGAGTAATAGCTACTTTGAAGTTCTCACTATTGAGTAAATCACTTGTAACTTAAAACCTATTGCATTTAGAGAATTTCGTATAAATATGTTATTCAGCTACTTTTGGGCCAGCTATAACATAGTAAAATTTCAGACCTGTAGCTCATGGCATAGCTGAGTAACAGCTACTTTTAGGTCATCACTATTGAGTAAATCACTTGTAACTTAAAACCTATTGCATTTAGAGAATTTCGTATAAATATGTTATTCAGCTACTTTTGGGCCAGCTATAACATAGTAAAATTTCAGACCTGTAGCTCATGGCATAGCTGAGTAACAGCTACTTTTAGGTCATCACTATTGAGTAAATCAGTTGTTACTTGAAAACTATTGCATGTACAGTATTTTGCTTAAATATGTTGTTCACCTACTTTTGGGTCAGCTATAACATAGTAAAATTTCAGACCTGTAGCTCATGGCATAGCTGAGTAATAGCTACTTTGAGGTTATCACTGTTGAGTAAATCGCTTATAACTTGGAAATTATTGCATTTAGAGTATTTTGTTTCAATATGTTATTCACCTATTTTGGGGTCAGCTATAACATAGTGAAGTTCCAGACCTGTGACTCATTGCATAGCTGAGTAATAGCTACTTTGAAGTTCTCAATGTTGAGTAAATCACTTATAATTTGAAAACTATTGCATTTAGAGAATTTAGTATAAATATGTTATTCAGCTACTTTTGTGTCAGCTATAACATAGTAAAATTTCAGACCTGTAGCTCATGGCATAGCTGAGTAATAGCTACTTTGAGGTTATCACTGTTGAGTAAATCACTTATAACTTGGAAACTATTGCATTTAGAGTATTTTGTTGCAATATGTTATTCACCTATTTTGGGGTCAGCTATAACATAGTGAAGTTCCAGACCTGTGGCTCATTGCATAGCTGAGTAATAGCTACTTTGAAGTTCTCACTGTTGAGTAAATCAGTTGTAATTGGAAAACTATTGCCTTTACAGAAATTTGTGCAAATATGTTATTCAGCTACTTTTGGGTCAGCTATAACATAGTGAAATTACAGACCTGTAGGTCATGGCACAACTGAGGAATAGCTATTCTCAGGCACTGACTGTTGAGTAAATCGGCTGTAACTTGAAAAATATTGCATTTGGAGTATTTTGTTAAAATATATTGTTCACCTACTTTTGGGTTAGCTTTTGGGTTAGCTATAATATTACAGACCTATAGCTCATGGCATAGCGGAGCAATAGCTATTTTCAGGTTCTCACTATTGAGTAAATCAGTTGTAACTTGAAAACTATTGCATTTACAGTATTTTGCTTAAATATGTTGTTCACCTACTTTTAGGTCAGCTATAACAGAGCAAAAATTCAGACATGTAGCTCATTGCATAGCTGAGTAATAGTTACTTTGAGGTTCTCACTCTTGAGTAAATCAGTTGTAACTTTAAAACTATTACATTTAGAGTATTTTGTTAAATATGTTATTCACAGACGTTTTGGTCAGCTATAACATAGTGAAATTGCAGACCTCTATGTCATGGCATAGCTGAGCAATAGCTTCTTTCAGGTTCTCACTGTTGAGTAAATCATTGTATCCAACCTGTAGGAAATCATGGGCTGGGAATCTGTTAATATGGTCCGATTTGACCTTGGAACCCTCCTTCAAGGTCAAATGAGGATAGCCAAACATAAAAGTGCTTATAACTCGCTTATTATTGGTCCTAGAGGTTTGGAATGAAAACCAACCTATAGAAAATCATGAGCTGGGAATTTTTTGGTGTGGTCGGATTTCACCTTGGACCCCTCCTTCAAGGTCAAATGAGGATAGCCAAACTTAAAAGTGCTTATAACTCGCTTATTATTGGTGCTAGAGGTTTGGAATGGAAAACCAACCTATAGAAAATCATGGGCTGGGAATCTTTTGGTGTGGTCGGATTTCACCTTAGACCACTCCTTCCAGGTCAAACGAAGATAGTCAAACTTAAAGTGCTTATAACTCGCGTATTATTGGTCTTGGAGGTTTGGGATGGTAAACCAACATATAGGAAATCATGGGCTGGGATTCTTTTGGTGTGGTCAGATTTGACCTGGGACCCCTCCTTCAAGGTCAATTGAGGATAGCCAAACTTACAATTGCTTATAACTCGCTTATTATTGGTCCTACAGGTTTGGGATGGTAAACAAGCTACAGGAAATCATGGGCTGGGAATTTTTTGTGTGGTCGGATTTGACCTTACACCCGTCCGTCAAGGTCAAACAAGGATAGCCAAACTTAAAAAGTGCCTATGACTCACTTATTATTGGTCCGAGAGGTTTGGGATGGTAAACCATCCTAAATTCTTTGGCTGGGAATCTTTTGGTATGGTCAGATTTGACCTTTGGATCCCTTCTTCATGGTCGAATGAGGATATTGCATTTATAGTATTTCTTTAAATATTTTTAACCTACTTTTTACACTTAAACAATTACCTTGTTACTTTATTTCATAATACCATTTGCAGGGCACAGCTTTTTTGTCCTTTTCTTCTGTCAGCTTCGGAATATCTTTCGAACAACTGTATTTCTGTACAGCCCTTTCCCTGATAATTATGCTTTCCTCTCATTATCACCATCACAAATCAAAAACATTCAGTCAGCTGACACAGTGCCCGTTCACGGGCACTCTCCTCTTGTTTCTAGTTATTATTGTTTTTCATGAACAAAATATTGATTTAATAATGATAATGTACACAGCAGCAGCATATTGGTGATTTTTGTGCCTTTTGATATAACTTACAGTCACATTATGTATGACTAAGTTTTAAGTCAACACTTACACACTTGCTTATGTTGTTCTGTTTGTACAAAAAAGTCAACCCCATTTGTGTATGTACCAGTCTTTATCTTATCTATTTTCTTTTAAATTATGCACTTTACTTGTTTGAAACAATTTGGTTTTGCCTTAGTTAACAGCTCAATACTATATTTATGTCAATATTTGTAGCTACAACTGTGGCCAAGAAAGCTGCTCCAGCTGGTGCACAAAAAACAAAGCATCTGGATGTAGAAGAAGATCCAGAAAAGCTGTGTAAATTTGTATGCAGTGCCAATATTTACACTGAAGGATCTGATCCAGAAATAAAGCTAGATTCACAGTATCCAGAGTGGCTGTGGACTTTACGTACTGAAAGAGGAGCACCAAAACTAGAGGATCTGGATCCAAATACCTACAGGTATTGGAGACATGTTCGGAGACAGGAACTTTTTCGTCAAGCCAAGATCAAAAGAGTGAAGCGCAGGTTCAAGGAATACGGCTGATATATTGGGGACAGAAGAAGGACTGAAAATAATGTGTTGTAGTATTGTAAAAAACTTTCTTTTTTTGCAATAAATCATGATACACTACATAGTTTGTATAATCTAACAAATATATATGAAACATGGATACAGTACTGTGTTTGTTTAAAAAATCATTTCAAAACAGCCCATTATGTACATAGAAATATTTAGGATTATTATAACAAATCCAATACTACCTATTCAAACAAAGTAGTTATATTCATAATAACAGTCACTACATGCTGGAGATATAATGTTAGCACCATATTATATTTCATATATCAACAATTTTGTTTAAATATGATGAACATATTTCAGAGAATGTGCAGTTAATAACACCAATACATGTCTTCACTTCACCAATACTTTGTGCCACTGTTCAATCTTATCTACATAATTTACATACAGTATAGATCTTATAATTATCACATTGATACACCACTCACACTTCGATGAAAAATTACCTCCATTGCAATAAACTGTGGGATATTTTAGTTCTTTAGAAAGTCCAATTGGAATTATACGTTTGACCAACAATTTTGAAAACTAATGCAACATCTGGATTGATGTGTAATGTTTCATTTGTTTCATTTTGTTTTTATCAAAATAACAAAATGAATACACTGGGTATTGAGTATAGAGTATCCTGACAGGCCTGTAGTGGAGTGTTATGAGGCAGTTCCTCAAATAACAACAACAACAACAACAACAGAAAAAGCCAACCACCCAACTTTTTCCCTAATCTTATTTTACACAATTCTACAAAAATAAACCCCTGCAGAATAAAATGACCTGAAACTTTAACTTTATAGGTCACTATGAGTATATGCACTTATTTGTTTAAAAGTTAACTATTAGTGTACCATATATAGAATGTAAGCCCATAGCCTGGGGATATAGAGTATGAGATTAAGTACAAAGATAAGGAGTCTTTCAGAAGAGACATGCAAGTTATGTGAAGGTTAAGGAAAATTAACTCAGAAGGAGGAGAAAATGAAAAAAAAGTATCAAAATAAGACAATTTAACAGCAAGATGACAGATGCAACATGTAGACTAAAAGTCATGAAGCTATATAATTTATTTAAAGTATATTTCTTAACTGAGATAGCATAATTAGGCAAAAGACTAAAAGTACATATAATAATCAGTTTTAGCACTCCATGGAGTTTTGTGACAGGAGAAATATGTCTCAAATGTAGCAGGAGAAAACATTCTGACAGAACCCACTAAGCCCAGGTCAAAGGTCACACTGTGACACTCGTACACCATCCAACCAATATACATTGCAAGTACATGTATTAACTTTCTACCCCTTATGGTTTCTGAACTATAGCCCAGACAAGATTCAAAAGGTCAAGGTCATTTTGGCAAGAACAAAGGTTAACACTGACATTGCACACCTACACTTCCTTTCTAATAACCCTGCCAAGTATCAACCTCTTATACCGTGCAGTTTTCGGGGTTCTAACCCAAACAAGATTTTAAAGCTCAATGTTACTACGGTGAAGCCAGTCAAGGTCACCTACAACTTCAGATTTGCAACATGTACAATGGAGAAGATTTTAAAGGCCGGAGTCACTAAGCCAAAGCTCAAGGCCAAAACAAGGTTACACCATGATGTTGCACACCTACACCTAACAACCAATGTTTCCACCAAGTACACCAGTATGAACTTCCTATACCTCGTGGTTTCTGGGATACAGCCCGGACACAATTTTCCCTGCCGCCATGGTGAAACGATACCTTTACAGCCATATCAAACGAAGAGCGTTTTTTCTGTTTACCAACATATTCATTCAAAATTTGATTGTAGTTATTTTTTGTACTTTTTCTGGCAAAGGAGGTACTTGTTTACATCACTTCTCAAAATATACTCAAAGTGCCATAAAATGCTTGTATAAACTCTCCTGTACTCTTGGAATACTTTTCTATGAAGGAATTACTTTGTAATCGGCATGCCATGTCTGTAACATGGCCATTAGTGAACTTATCATACCGAGAACACCCTGTGTACCACTAGATATGTTAGAATAACCGAGGGTAGACAATGGAAGAAAAACATCACAGGTGTTCTTTACAGTATCGACTGTAACAGCTTTGTTTTCATGTAACATAGAATGCATCAAGGTATTTTCTCTCTTTGGGGAAGACATACTGGAATCATTTGAAGTATGAAGCAGTTTCAAAATGTCATACAAATTCCTTAACAAATTAAATACAAGAGTGACAAGCCAAAACTGTGCTGCAACTTTGTTCCAGTATTTGATATCCACCTTGGCATTGCTAATTTTTCCAAACCAGATGAAGTGATCCACAATGAGGTAGCATGCTTGGTTCAGCTTAGCTACAATGAGGCAGGTTTTTATGACTACATCTGTTACATCTAAACTTTTCAGTGCTCCTTGAATCATGTCTAAACTTTTGCCCAATCTTAATACTGAAAAGAGAAGGGAAATATATTATTCTTGCAGAGAAAGAAGGATTATAGTACACACAACTGTAATTTTGTGTAAATGTTCAATACAAAGAAATAATATGTCCACCACAATATATTTATATTGTAGTGGACAATATCTGTAGTAGATTTTTAAGGGTTTTAAAATGTATCTATGTCAAAAGTAAGTGTAGGGTTTACACCAAATAAACTATAACATACCAGATTTATTCAGAAATACATGGCTCACATTGCTAATATTCCAACTAATATTTAATATTAAAATATAAAGTTGTATCCAACTAATATTTAATAAAAAAAATAAAGTTGTATCTGATTATTTGAGTATTTAAGTATTTGAAAAAGGTTTCAGGTTATCCCATGTTGTAACATGTTGAGACAGCATATTATGCCGAATTTCAGGATGATATTGTTATATTTACAACATTTGTAACCATGGAATATACCAGTACAAAAATAGATTGATTTTTTTCACCACAGATTGACACAGATTACAACACTTTGCACATATTAACCATGTTGTGTAATAAGCTTTATTCAAAGGATATAATATGCCAAGACCATGGAAAATTGGAATGCGATTATTAAACAATGGACATTCAATATGTTTACAATATATGTTTTAACCACATTATTATATCCCCAGACGAAAGTCGGGGATATATTGGATTCAGGTCCGTCGCGCCGCCGCCGCCGCCGCCGTAGAAATTTCCTTGTGGACGCGATAACTCAAAAACAAATTAATATTTTTTTTTCAAACTTGGTACACATGTTAAGGGTGCCCAAAGGAAGATCCCTATTTTAAGGTGACCTTAAACTCCCAGTAAAAAAGAACTTATGGCCACCTTAAGGTCAGAAATTGCACTTTTGGCCAATTAGAGCCCTGTAGGTCACAAACTATGATGCTCAGCTGGCTGAAATTTTACCTGACAACACATTAATATGTTCTTAGTACATGTGCCGAAAATCATGACTTTAAGTTGAGGAGAAAATTGTGTTTGAGGCCCATAAATACCCCCACTTAGGGATTTTTTGCTATACTTTACACATATTTTGCCCTATAATTTGGAAGTGATAATTCTGATGAGTCTCAAACTGCGCTAGGTATAACTTTGATATGTAATCCTTGTCTGTAGAAAATTTTCGGGCTGTAGGTTTACCCAAAGGGGTCGACTTAAGGTCTCAAAAGTGCCCACAGAGACCCAATTTATGCACTTTTTGCCACTTTCAAGCACTGTAGCTTTCAAACTATGTCTCTCATCTAAGTTAAATATCATCTGGGAATATATCTATGTGTTTTCTTATATGTGCCCCAACATTTAGGCCTTTAATAGACAGTTAACCTGTGTATCAGGACCATAAACACCCACCCGAGTGACCCTTATAAGACATTTTTCACATCTTTTTCCCTGTAACTTGGAAATGGTAAGTCTGAGAAGTTTCAAACTGTATTAGATATATATTCTGTGTGTAATCTTAGTATGTGACAAATTTTAAGTCTGAAGCTTTAATTTGAAGGCCACATTTAGGTCTCTAGAAGGCCCCATAAAGACCCAGTATTTGGACTTTTTGCCAATTTTAAGGCCTGTGACTGTTAAACTATGTGACTGATAGAGCTGAAATCTCATCTGGGAATACATTATTATGTTCTTTTTACATGTGCCAAAAATCAAGGCTTCAAGTAGACATTTAACCTGTGTATGAGGACCTTTAACACCCACCTGAGTGACCCTTTTAAGACATTTTTCACATATATTGCTCTGTAACTTGGAAATGGTAAGTCTGAGAAGTTTCCAACTTTATTAGATACATATTCTATGCGTAATCTTAGTATGTAACAAATTTTAAGTCTGAAGCTTTAATTTGAAAGCCACATCGAGATCTCTAAAAGGCCCACAATGACCCAATATTTGGACTTTTTACCACCTTTAAGCCCTGTAACTGTTAAACTATGTGATTGATGGAGCTGAAATCCCATCTGGGAATGCATTATTATGTCCTTTTTACATATGCCGAAAATCAAGGTTTTTAGTAGACATTTAACCTGTGTATGAGGGCCATAGACACTCGCCCAAGTGCCTTTTTGACATTTTTTCCGTATTTTGCCCTGTTATTTGGAAATGCTTAGTGTGACAAGTCTTAAACTGTATTATATATGATTTTTGTTTGTTATGTATGTCCCCCCAAAAAGTTTCAGATCTGTAGTTTAATTGCTAAGGTCTCTTTAACAATTGTAAAATGCCCACAGAAACCCAATTTATGGATATTATGCCACTTTAAAGCCCAGTAACTGTCAAACTATGTGGGTTATAGAGCTGAAATCTTTGAATTTTTAAAAGGAAATGCCTGTCTATTTAAATTTTGAATATTAATAATGTTATGGCTATCTTAGTCTTTTAAGAACTTATTTTTGTGTGTTATACCTCTGCTTGCTGAGTTTTTCACTTTTTAAAATGAAACTGGTGAAACATATTCAAGTAGACAAAATGGACACTTTAAGTGAGCTTTAAGTCCCAATATTAATGAAATTATATCCTTATGTAGTAAAACTAGGGGATTTTTAACCCTCAACTAGCCCAGTTTTATTCAACTTGCCTCAGTTAATTTTGGCACAGCTCCTACAGTTATGAACTCATTTCAGTTGATAATCACATACTTAAAATTCTCAATTCTTTTTGTATTTGAGTACCCCTTTTATATAGATTGTTTGTTTACCATTTATGCTCAACCCACATCCCCCACCCGGATTCCCCCCACCCACCTCTGGGACCTCCAGCTATATTGAGTGACACTAAATAAACAAAGGTATTTAATGATATCAGATGAGAAACAAAGAACTCAATGGGGTTGCATATCTTGTGTAATAGTGAGAGAGGTGTGGAGAAGGGGAGAGGGGTGGGGGTGGGAGGTGGTGGGCTTCATTACATATAACACAAAGGGGAGTCAGAACTGAGATTGTGTCACATATTTAGGTTGCATATATATGGACCACATATATAGGTATAGAGGAAATGAATAACTGAAAACAATTTGCAAATTCTAAAAATAATATAATAAAATAATAATATAAATAATTTTTTTTTAAATAATATTTTATTTGTGAACAAATATAGAAACAGATATGCGCTTTTGGGATTATGAATTTTAGAATGGACATTGAATCATCAATCATTTAAATACTTTGAAGGAAGATTGAAAAATATGATGAGTTGAGTTAAAAATAATATTTTATTTGTCAACAAATATAGAAACAGATATGCTCTTTTGGGATTATTATTTTAGAATGGACATTCAATCATCAATCATTTAAATACTTTGAAAATAGGTTTAGAGTTATCATTGCAGGAAGATTGAAAATATAATTTGAGTTATGTATTCGGCGTCTGGGGATACACCATCTTCCTTGGGGAGATATAAACAGAGTAGATTGATGTGCTGAAGTTCATATAATAATGGGTAATTATGGTTTAAAAAATTCCCAATCAAAACCTGTGGCGTGAGTGATGACCTGTCTGGGGATATGTTGGCGCCGAGTTGGCCCAATCTAGTTTTTACTCACCCTTTCTTGTAGAGCTGAAAGATGTTTCAAAGTTTTTCAGTTGTTGTGTCAAGTATCTCTGTTGTAACTTTGTATCTGTGTACCAGCCAACTAACTTGCAGCTATACTGCAGGAATCTGACAATACAATTAATCTAGTTTGAAGATGTTTAATCGGTACTGCATATATATGTCGTGGTAGAAAGTCCTATCTGGTAGAATTAGAAAGTCCAATTGGAGTTTCTACCAGTAGAAACTCCAATCTCGGAGATTTGGGTATTGCCCTGGAGTCTGAAATCCTACGGAAGCCTATAAGGGTCATATGAGTGAAATAAAAATAATTTCACAAGTTGTAATTACGAGATACACTATCTTGTAATTACGACTTACTATCTTGTAATTACAAGATATGCTATCTAGTAATTACAAGTTATTTCTTGTAATTACAAGATGTGGTTTCTTGTAATTACCAAATGTGCTATCTTGTAATTACAAGAAATAACTTGTAATTACTAGATAGCATATCTTGTAATTACAAGATAGTAAGTCGTAATTACAAGATAGTGTATCTCGTAATTACGACTTGTGAAATTATTTTTATTTCACTCATATGACCCTTAATTATAGGTTTCCGTAGAAATCTAATAAACTTGGTTGATATTCCAGTCGTCAAATTTAGGTATTGCTCTGTGTACCAGAATGTAGTCTTTGTAGACACTCAATATAAGTTTGAAAGAAAGTCCAACTGAAACACAAAAAGTGGGCCTTCTGTACAGATAAATCTGTCAGTTAAGCAAGGTGCAGCTTTCATACATGAAGAAAATGCATATTTAAGAAAATATTTTACTAGAACACATTTTTTTTCAAGGGAAATCTGTAATATGGACATTAGTAACATTTATATTATCATCCAAGTTTCAGATTTCAGACCCCAGGGCAATACCTGGACTTTCTACCATGACATATATATGTCAACATATTGTATGCACCTACCATAAGAAGCTAGTACATGTTATGAAATCTTTTTAATGTACATATTTTTTTATAAACACCCTGTCAAAAACTAAGTATATGTATCCACATTACCAGTAATGTATTCACTGATGATACATATTTCACAACATTCTAAGTAAAAGATTATGGGTTTTTATTCCATTCAACAGCCAAAGTCAAATTGGGATTGACCATCAGGATTGCCACTTGTGGGAGTCAAGACCGCACAGATGAGATGCCCTAGTTTGTAACCATTGGAGCAATGAAGACCTTAGATCTGATATATCATAGTGCTGTTTGAAATGTGGAGTATATTATTATTTTGAACTGTTTGGTTGAGCCCTGTACCAAACAAAATTCCCTATACAGTAGCCCTATTACTGTACAATTATTCAAAACTTGCCAACCATAATAGTATATGTCCTCTTATATTTACACCTTTTGACGCTTGGTAATCACGTGCTGCAAAAAAAAAAAGACAAAAAAAAGGGAATTACAAGTCATGAACAATGCTCTAACGACAAGCATATCATTGAGGGATTAAATGAATAGCGACTATTATGATTCAAAGTGCAAACATCCTAATATCGTTCAGAGTACACTCAACTTCCGCAGTCGCACATTTTTCTGTTTCAATATATTAATTAATAAATAACCACATTGTCATATAATCAATTTACAACCTGCACAGTTTGTCTCGGCCATTTGTCTGTTGGTTAAACTTGACTATCCGATTTACTGAATCCATTATTATTTTCCTCAAAATATTTCCCTTTCAACACAGCTGTCAAAACATGAACCGGAAAATGTTGAACTTCACTACTCATTCGAAACAACTCAATCCGATAAATTTACAAGTGCAGATGTTTCGATTGTTTGACCTAGATACACCATGTCAGGTTTGTTTACGTTAATGGAGGACATAGTTACACAGTCTCCGGGATAACTTCACATAGGTTACTGTTCCTGGATATTTTGACTTTTTAATTATTATATGCAATTTCTTAAAATTTTCTAAAGTGTTAATGTAACTCGCAGGATTCATCAAAATGCCTGTTTATATTAGAAAAAATGCAAAGTTCACTCCAGATTCTCTCCAAAATTTCACCCCTGATGAAAGTGACCCAGCTGACTTTATTCAAGACCCAGATCAGTTTGTAGACAAGCTGCCACAACCCTATCGTATGATAGATAAACTTTGCACTAACTTGATAGAAAATGCATGGGAAATTATTGTACGCAGAGAAAATGAGCGCAATGCTGAAGCATCAAAGATTAGACCACCCAAGTACACAACTGAAATACAAATTGAGGTAAGTAGTGATGCTTGGAGGTGTCTTTTGAAAATTGTCACAATTATGCTTTATGAAATGAAGTGACTATGTATCAGGCTCCTGACACATAAGTAATTAAATCACTATTCATCGGGTCCTCCATATTTTACATTGACTTGTGCAACTCATTTACATTCATATTATAGCATGCCAAGGGCCAAATGCCAAGATTATACAAGAAAAACTAGTGAGGTATTCATAAATGTGGTTCTTTATTCACAAATAATCCAACAAATTTATGTGTGCATAGATAAAAGTATATTTAAACAAAAATCCCAATGTTTTATTTCTAAATCCCGAAAAATACTTATTTTGCCCAGATAGAGTCAAAAAAATTTGACCAAGACTTAACCTCTAAACTTAACCTCTATTGAAGTTATTGAATCAAATTCATATTCCAACACTAAATTACATTTTTCCCTACAAAAACTTACTCATAAATATTCATGCATGCACAGAAAATATGAGGTCATTGAGTTGTAGTTGGTTTCCAAATAATGTCCTATTAGTAGTAACATGCTGCTTTAAAATCATTTGTCACAACAACAATGGTCATCCTTTGTGACAAATGGGAATAAACATCTGACCTGACTTTTAGATATTTCTGGAGCCTGACACATAGGGAGAATTTTATATGTCTGGGACCTGACACATAGGCTCTCCCATGAATAAATGCTTTGATTTTTCAAAGAGAAATAGTGCAATGGATGGGAGTCAAAAAACCAAACCATATTCTTCCTCTAGACATAAAAAAGGAATTATTTTACACAATTTTTGCAATTACAGTGGAGTATGTACATTTTTTGCCATAATATAGCTTCTTAAAACATGTCAGCCTTTAAACAACAATCAATTTAACCGCGGCTTAAACAAAGAAGAAAATTATTAAATGTTTTGTTATTTTGAAAAACACCTTTTTTCAATATATCCCATTACATAGTTAAGTGTATAGTATTGTTATTATCACTTAGGTTCATTGCCAAGATTTAAGTGCTGCACTTTGACATAATATTTTTAAATTCTTCATTTTATTTTCAGGTTCATGGTCCATGTAAGAGTTTGTGTAGTGGACCAAAAGGAGATCACATCTTTGTAGGAAAACCTGATGGCTTGTCGGTTTTAAATGCAGAGACCAGTGAAACTATTGATGAATGGAAGGATGACAAAATGGATATTGTGGATGTCATTGTGTACAAAATTGAAGATGATAACTTTCTGATTTCCACAATTGATGATATGGGTAATGAAACAGCATTTGTCACTATGAAATTGTTTAAGTATATTTGCAGTATCATTCAGTATTTACAAAAATTGACATTCTACTACCCAGATAGCATTCCGCCGTCGGACCGACGTTATCTATTGGTCGCATGGTCGGCAGATTTTGCCGACGTTGGGCCGACGTTGGCTTGCCAACCAACACTCTGGTTAGATGTCTCTATATTTTGCCGACGTTGGGCCAACGTTGGGCCGACGTTGGCTTGCCAACCAACACTCAGGTTAGATGTCTATATTTTGCCAACGTTGGGCCAACGTTGGGCCAACGGCGGATTTTTATTCAAGATGGCGGCGAGCAATAATAGGGGATTTGGGGTAACTTAGAAAAAAATATTTATTATGGTATGACTAAAAATCATATTTCAGTGAGCCCACAAATTTTAACTAACCATTTAACAATTTTACACATAAAAATAATATTCTCATTAAAAATTCACACTACAAAAGTTATCAATGAACATCATCTGATTGGCTGATGCTATACATAGAATATAATTTTCACCGGTGGCTTGCCGAAGTTGGGCCAACGTTGGCCCGACGGTCAAAAAGCCGTTGGCCCAACGTCGGCAGCCAACGTCGGACCGACGGATGTGCCGACGTTGGGCCAACGTCAGTCCGACGGTGGAATGCTATCTGGGTAGTTGGTGATTTATCACATCACTACATGTTCAATTGATTTCAGGTGTCCCCAGTAACACATTTGTACTGTATTGTAACATTGGCCTATCCATTTACATGATCACACCAAAATTAACCTTATTTATGTACTATAAGCATTGGTGCCAGTGTGACCATTTTTTTTTTTTTTTTTTTTAGATTTCCCTGGATTGTTTGAAAGCTATTTAAATGATTTGATTTGTATTGTTTGTTTGTTTAAACTGTGGCCTCCACAAGTTCTATTTGTTTTATCAAAATTATATTGAGTGAACAAAGTATTGAAATTCTTCTGACTTTTAATTGGTGCAATGACACCTTAGGTCCACTTATTGCATTTGGGATTTTAGGTATTTCAGCATAAAGTAATTGTTGGTTAAATACTTAAAATATTGGGTTAATTTAACTATTAATAAATTAATTGATTTTTATGTTTTTGTTCCTTATTTTATTATTACTTATACTCATTTTCTACTTATTGTCTCCTTGTGGCCACCATTGACTTCAATTTTTAACCCATCTTTTAATCACTACATTTTTGCATATTTTAGGTGTTGGTAGACTGTTTGTATTCTCAGAGGACAACCTGTATCTGATGTATTCTTTCAACGAACCTGTAAGTATTTGTGTTTTGTTTGTGTTTTCAAGTTTAAGACCTAGATTTCCTAGAGCATACAATAAGAAATTAATATCTATATTGTTTGACATGTCAATTTAAAATCCAACAATTTTGCTTGTATTATTTACAGTGTATTATTTACAGTGTGTTGCATGATGTGTTTTAATTAAAGCAATCATTTGTCATCAGATCTGCAGGTCAACTAACCACATTAACACTAAAAAATACTTTTTTTTTGTTTTAAATTAGTTAAGAACTCCACGACATTTCATTAAAAAGTACTTCAAAACACTCTCAAATATTTGAAGAAAACTGATTGATTAATAAATTGATAGGTTTATTGATAATTTTTGTTTTAACTTTTTTCATATTACTGATGTTTTATGCAGGGAAGCCTATGTAGTAGTGGTTCACAAATAAACAAAACTGAGAAAGTAAGACATGGTGTATTAGATAGAGTAAGAGGTAATTAAGTAATATGTATATGCAAAAATGTTCACAAGTTCAGGAATTACTTAAATTTAGCTATTTTGTCTTTCACATTTAGGCCTCAAGTTACATTTCTTTGAAAAAAATTCTAATTAAGTGTAGTTTCCAATTAAAGTGAATCTTGTTTCAGAAAAAGACTTGTTTGTACCACATAATGAATTCATTTTTGGGCTGGGGTGTAGTCGTCCCCTGCACTGTCTGGGTGGCAGCTGTGGGCATAAACCTTGTATGTGTTCTACAGCCTAAACCCATGCATGGATTTTCACCAAATTTTCAGGATATGTTTACCCTTAGTGGATCTAGTGTTAAATCGGTGTTTGGGTTATTTGACAATGGCAATACTTTTAAGATTTTTGGGTCTGAAAGTTTGTGTGTGTTCCACAAACCCATGAATGGATTTTCATCAAATTGTCAGGATATGTGTACCCCAAGAGGATCTAGAGCTCATAAGGTTTTGAGGGTGTCTGGCAACAGCTGTTGCCATAGCAATGATTTAAATACTGTTTGGTCATACACTTCTTATTTTAAAACAGGCTCTATTAAACTGATGTTACTACGGATGCATTTTTTTCTCCCGCTGGGCAAAGACATAAGTTGGGAGATTATGAAATGCCTGCTGTGTGTGTGTGTGTGCAGTGTGCCTTTGTTACATTTTTACATAAACCTTTATATTGCATTCATTTATGAAGATATCTTAACCTGATTTGCAGAGAATGTTTATTGCTTTGAAAACATGTCTGTAAAAAAATTTTGTCTTCACTTAAAAAAAAAAGAAAATGGCCACCATGCATAGCTGATTGTTCCAAAATCATTAATATGCTCTAAAAAGTAGCATCATCAAATTTAAAGCCCTCATATCTTCCTGGTCTAATTGGTCCTAGGCATCTTGTAAGAAATCATGGCTTGTGTATCTTTTGCAAGTGTCAAATTTGACCTTTGCCCCTGCTACAAGGTCAGGTGGGATCATCA
The DNA here is from genome assembly GCA_964017235.1 of Sabellastarte sp. h YS-2021. Lineage (NCBI taxonomy): Eukaryota > Metazoa > Annelida > Polychaeta > Sabellida > Sabellidae > Sabellastarte > Sabellastarte sp. h YS-2021. Next base: position 88,902,344 of record OZ024928.1, read on the forward strand.
TACTCCAAACAGCCATACATCTCTTCATTCTCTTGTATATTGGTCCTTAGGCTTGGAACTCACATCATGAATGAATAAAATATGTAAGTTTTCCCCTTCTTCAACTGTATGAAAGTTCTTATATCTGACATAATCTTATGGGTTCTGTATACTTCTTCAACTTAAGTTGTTCTTTAGATTTTCCCAAATCTCAATGTATTTGCCCATTTACTTGTACCTGTGGACTGGGGTTCTTACCTGCCGAGACTGACTTTTTTTCCCCAAAAAAAGATTTTTTAGTTACCACAACATTTTAGAAATTAATTTAATACAGGTGTTTATCTTAACTGAAAATTTGTCAGTCGTTTAAAAGCTTTTATCACAGTTTATATGATTAAGATCACAATCAGTCCCTTCTTTAATTATTTAATTACTTGCTATATTCAAGCTGAATTGTGAATTATAGTTTTGTTGATTTTCTAGTATGATTCAGTCAATTTCTGCTATTTAATTTGATCAAAATATTTATAGAGGAGATTTCTTTTCAGTCAGAAGGTCTATCTTCGGCAGATATAAGAAATAAAGGTGTATGTATTAAACTTGCTATCTAAGATATATCTGTGTACATGTATATCATTTTATTTCACCAAATATATGCATAGAACACTTGCGTGTTAATAAACCATGTAGATCTTAATAATCATGTACATATGTGTACTGGTACTGTATTATGTAGAAACTTCTTAGTCTGTCTGCTTTTTTGAAAATCACTTGTACAGTTGCTACACTTCATTATTCACCCTTAAACTTCTTTAAGCGAGACTCTGTTCCATCAACTAAATAGTCTTTTATGTGCCATTGTCTAAAATATCTTTGTCTAGGTTTATAAGGATTCCCTGTTAAGTGACAGTCAGGACTCATTTGTCACGGCTAATATGTAATGATATGTAATCTGCTGATATGTAATCTACTGATCCAATATCAGTGTGATAATTACCCCAACAAGGTAGTTATGTTTTGGGGTGCTTCAGATTTTTTGTTTGCCTGTATTTATGATAAATCTAAAAGTAATGAACAGATCTTTCTGCAAAATTTTTATATGGGTTGGGCCAAACCAAAGGAAGAAGTGATTAAATTTTGGTAAAAATCTGGATCATATTTTGGATACAAAAAAAAAATCCTGCAGATTTCAAAGGTCCCATTTCAATATGTTTTCCCTTACACACCAGATGCTCTCTTGCAAATACTCTGCTATTAATTGCAGCAAACAGCTTGCAAATAGTGATGTTCATGACAGCATATTTGCAGCAATTGTGAATGCAAACATGTTGTGAACATCTTAAAATATAATTATGTATAAATGTGGTTTTTGCAATAAATTCACCAAAGACTTGGGAAATGGTGTTATATGTGTTGGGCCTGACCAAATGAAGAACTGATCTGGATCATGTTCTAGATACCAAAAATAAATTTGGAAACACCCCCCTGGTGTAGATCTGTTCTCTAAGAATGGTTTCTAGTTTACATTAGGACAATTTGGCTGAGATAGGATCCAACAGTGTAAAGGATGTAGTTTTATTTTTAGCAGTAAATTTAATAATCTTTCATCATTGATAAATGTGGCATCCATTATGATGTGCATGTCAGAAGGCAACCAGGTATAAACCATATTGCTGTGGTCAGATCATATCACGGATATTGTACATTTTGATGGTGTCTGACAGATTATAATTAAGCGGCCCGTCAGGGATGCTTATTTGTTTTCACCGAAGTTCGACTGATCACCGCCGCCGCCGGATTATGGTCTCCCTTGAATAACTTCTTAGCCTTTCAAAATTTTCTTTCCTTCTTATCTTTCTTTAAAACTATAGGGGCGGGAAAAATTTTTGGGATACTTTGCGCAGAACTTAAGCTTTACTTAAGGTAACTTTAAGCATAACTCCAAAACACCCCGTCATCGCGTTTTGGAAAAAAACACACACCTGTGCTATAAAATTTATCTGGTACATTCTACACCAAATTTCCAAGGTCGGAAAGGATTTTCTCATCAATCGCACCATAGATACCTGAATGGGAGGCGTTTTATTTTTGTAAATTTTTTAAAAATGGGTACTTGGTCTGTATCTCCAAAACGGTTAGGATTTCGGCGTTTTGTTGGAATAACTTATTCAGCTACTTTTTGATAATCTTTCACATGCTGAAGTTTTAGCCCTGTATCTGCAATCTTAAGGTCACCTTAATGTCAAAAAAGGGGGTTTTAGCCCTCCAGTTCACTTAGTTTTTCACTTTTTTCAACCAAACTTGGCACATATATTAAGATTTGCCAAAGGAATATCCTGACTTTATGGTGACCTTAAACTCAAAATGTTAATGGACATATGCCCTGCTTAAAGTCATCAAATTGGAATGAAATCCTCTGGCTCCTTTCTTTTTCCATTTTTTTATGTTGAAATTATCACTGGTATTAAAGTAGATAAAAATAATACTTATGGTCACCTTAAACTCTCAGTATGAATGGAGTTGTAGCCACCTTAAAGTGAAATAAGGGGGTTTTCAGCCTCCAAGTATCTTATTGTTCGACTGACCTCAGTTAAACTTTGCACACCTATAAAGGATGGCAAACCAAAGGGTTATCCTGACTTTAAGGTGACCTTAAACTGTTAATATAATTTTGGCCCCCCCTAAAGTCATAACATTTGAATAAAGCCGTCTGGCTCTTTTCTTTTTCCATATCTAACATATATTGATATTGAAGGGACATTCTCATATTATGGTCACCTTTAAGTCGCAATATGAATGAAGTTATGGTCACCTTACAGTGAAAAAGGAAGTTTCAGCCTTCAGCTATCTTATTGTTCAACTGACATGAGCTAAACTTTATGCACTTATAAAGGATGAGAAAAAGGACATTCATATTTTATGGTCACCTTCAAGTCCCAATATGAATGAAGTTATGGCCACCTTGCAGTGAAATTATGGAGTTTTTAATCTCCAGCTATTGTATTGTTCAGCTGACCTCACTTTAATTGTGCACACTTATTAAAGATGAAAATAGGGACAAGTAACATACACAATGCAATAAAGTTCACAGTTTCTATTGCTTATGATGCATATGTTGACATCTTTATGGGTGACTTCTTTTTCATCAGGGCCGCTTCGTTTTTGTCAGCAAAAACATTCTTCTAGTTAAAACCTGATTTGGTACTGTTTTGGGGAAAATAGAATATTCACCCAGGATATAGATTTACATTATCATAGCTTTAATAAGTTGGGAGTGTGTCTTTCAACCTTTATCTTGATTTAGGGATTTTAGCAGGGCCCTAGGTCTGTCATAACTGTATGCAGTTATGCAGTTTTCACATGCAGATACCATGGTTCAGCAGTGGCATGTTACACCTGAAAACATCATGTCAGTCTGGCCCCAGTTTCATGAAAGCCTACTAAATATTAGAGACAGTATACTACTAAATGGACACCATAGTAGACCCTTAGTAGGTCCTTAGCAGGAGCTACCAAAGCATTCCACTAAACTCATACTAAGGACCTACTAAATTTTTGAGACAGTAGGGCTTCTAGAGGAGACAGCCTACTAACTACCATGGTTACAAGGTCACATGATCTGCTGAATTAAACAAAATTGCAGATGACAACAGTGCTGAGCTTGTATTCACTAACATTCTTATACTGAGAATAAGAATTTTCTTTGAATTTTTCTAGAATAAGAATTTTTGAACCAGTAACAACTGTACATGGTGTCATCAGATTCTGAGCATATACAATTTTAAAACAAGTTATCTCAAACAAAATCACACAAAATTTTCAAAAATGTACACAAAACTGGACTTGAATCCAGTGAAACAGAAGACACACAAAGCAGAAAACATTTACTATAAACACCTACTAAGTTTAGAATAGCCCATAGGGTCTTCTAAATTTAGTAGGGGATTTAGTACCCAAAATAGTATAAAATGACTTCGTGAAACCCCACATTTAGTAGGGTACTAAATTTAGAAGACTGCTAAAAATATAGCTGTCTACTGTAAATTTAGAAGCCTACCAAATATTTAGAAGCTTACTTAGAAGGCTCTACTAAATATTTAGCAGAATACTATTTTGGTGAAACAGATAGTATAGACTTGGTAACCTACTAGCATTTAGAAGCCTACTAAGTAGATAGTAGGCCTTTGTGAAACTGGGCCCTGGTTTATACATCGACATTTACATTCTCAACACCAATCTCACTTATTATTGGTAGGATTTTGAGCTAAGACCCAGTGTGGAATCAGTATGAATAGGTGGAAAATGTAATAATATACCACAACCATAAAATTCAAGAACAGAATGTGCACTAGTATCTGGTATGTTTAATGAAGCAAATTCTCGGTGTCAATCAAACTGCATAATGTATACTGCTATTTTAGTTATGAGATGTTTGTAAAATTATATAAATCGTATTTATTGTGTAAATGTCAGACATACTAAAGAAACATAAAAGGAACAAGATTTTTAACATTCTGTTCTGACATATGGGTTTTGCATTGGGTTTTGTTATGAATGTCAATCTACCTTTGTCATATACTTATAATTATTTATCTTGCACAGCTATATTTTAACCAGTCATTGTGTTTGACCTTCAGCTTCTAATTATAATCAATTGATGCTCCCATATTTATATTTACTTTCTTTTTCATATTGCTTTGTCACTAACTCAGCTTGGAATGACTAAGATTAAATATAATTCTTTCAAAGTTGTTAGTCTTTCAAAGGATGAAAAAAAATATATAAATACTGAAAATGTAATACACATGCAAGACATGTACCTTCTCAGATTTTAACAGTTTGTAAAAACAATATTCTCATTCTTATATGATAACATTACTTTAATTTATAGTTAACATTGACTAAATCTACTATTTCAAATAAAAATCTTTGAATAACCTAGCTACCTCCAAATGCAAATTTCTGCCACCTAACAACATTTTTTTGATTATTATTTTTTTTTTTTTTTGTAAATATGCTTGTTAAAAAGTTTAAAAACTCACCAGTATTTTATTTTACTGTTATTAGATTAATGCATAATGATAATAAACATTAAAAATGTAGGTATATTCTGTCAATTTGAAAGAAAAATAAAAAGTTTTATGTATATAATTGGAATATATAAAGTTGTTATAAAGTATCGTCTGCATTCATTAGTTAATTATTTCTTAATAATAATAGATAATAGAAACATTTATAAAGCCCAAATTTGAGAGAAATCATCTGATGTCTGTGCTGAAATCCAAAAAAAGGACCATACAAAACTAGGCAGAGGTAATAACCAAGTAAGTCCCCGCCAGGGATGGATGGCTATGGTTGTGTGTTTGTGCCAATATGAATAGGTATATCTTGAGTTGGCTCCTAAAACTGGAGATGGTCTGTTGGGATATGACAAAGGTGGAAGCCTGTTTTATTCAACTGGTGGCAAAGCCATGCCTGCCTATCATCTTTTTGGGACAGATTGAGGAAACTGAAAGCTTATTTCTATGAGTGAGACTGATAGACTTGATTAAAGAAAGACGATAACTAAGGAGGTTGGGAGAAATTTATGGCTATCAAAGTAAGGAGGTTATATTTGAAAAGGACATTGTACTTCTGTGGTATTTACTTTCAGTCTTGGTGCCCCACTGAGATATCCCACTCTGTCTTTATTAATGTCACAGGGACCATTCCATGGCAAATCAGACCAACATAGTTCAACCTACTTTGGCAAACTAGTGTATTATTATCATCCAATGAAATGACAGCTTTTCCCAGGTCCAGGACTACTTCCATTTTGAATCAGAAAAAAGTGATGTTATTCCTGTTCAGTAATTTAATGATATTTTCTTTTGAGAAGCAGAAGAAGTAAACTTCAGTGAAATTCTGCAGTGCATTAAGTGGTTTAAATTGTCACAAAAATTACAAATTTGGTAAGATAATACTACAAATTAAAAGTAAAATGAGGACTTTTCTTGAGAGGTGTACTTCAGATAGTACCTTAATAAATTTTACATTTCTTACTCTTGACATATTTTAATGAATTTAGGCCCCACCAGCACCTGCTTCTAACCCTTATGGAGGGTCAACAGCCCGGAAAGAAAAACCCATTATTACCAAGTGTGAATGTTCATCTGATGCAGACTATGTCGGAATATGCTATCAAAGCAAGTATTGATACTTTTTTTTACCAAAAACAAAGTTTTGATATCAACACTTAAAATTGACATATTACAAACACAATTTCAATATCTTTAAAATATTTATTTAAAATAATCTATATCTTACTAATTTTTAACCCCAGCCCATAAAGGCTGGGGTTATAGTCATCCCCTGCGCCGTCCAGGTGGCGGCGGTGCGCATAAAGCTTGTGGGTGTTCTACAGCCTAAACCCCTGCACGGATTTTCACCAAATTTTCAGAGGATGTTTACCCCAAGAGAATCTAGAGCTGATTAGGGTTTGGGGGGTATCCAGTAACAACTGTTGCCATGGTAACACTTTTAAGATTTTCAAGTCTTAAAGATTGTGGGTGTTTCTCAGACTAAACCCCTGCACGGATTTTCACCAAATTTTCAGGGTATGTTTACGTTAAGAGGATCTAGAGCTGATTAGGTTTTGGGAGGTATTTGGTAACAACTGTTGCCATGGCAACACTTTTAATATTTTCGGGTCTTGAAGTTTGTGGGTGTTCCACAGCCTAAACCCCTTCACAGATTTTCACCAGATTTTCAGGATATGTTTACCCCACGAGGATCTAGAGCTGATTAGGTGTATGTATCCAGCTACCACTGTTGCCATGGCAACACTTTTAAAATTTGTGAGTCTTAAAGTTTGTGGGTGTTCCACAGCCTAAACCCCTGCACGGATTCTTGCGGATTCTCCGGTTCTTGCCTGCCGAGACTGGCTATTTTATGCAATTGTTATATGCACTGGGTACATGGATACCTAACATTTTGGCCAAATAAGCCAAATTTGTTTAAAACTCTGCTTATTTTGTAAAACAGTTTAAATTTTGTTGCTTCTAGCTCATTCTCCAGTCCACACAGTACAGAATGAACAGTTTACACTCAAGAATATGTCATGACATTAAAATGACATCAGCTTTTTAATTGTTGAAAATATCATGATATCAGTGTAAAAATTTGTTGTAATATCAATGCGACTTTGTATCATAGTGACATTATCGCATCTAGGATTGGAATCCAGTCAAGCCTATCCTAGCTGACAGGACCTTATCTGATGAAAGCCATGAAAAAATCCAGCTTTAACTTTTATATTGATATTTAGACTGTATTTTGTATCACCTCATGGATATAAAGTTAGCTGTAAAATTATAATCTCTTGCTCTGTGCACTGTATTATTATTATCCTCATACAAATGTCAACTGGGAGCAATTTAAGGTAAGCAGCTTGAGGTAGAGAATTCATCTTTACATCAACCATATATTAAAACGTCAGTTTTTGTGTGAAATTATATTTCAAAGGTTTGTTACTTTCTTTACAGATACACAAACACAAGAAAATTGGTTAGAATTTTTCAAGATAACCAAAGAAACACTAACGAAGGAAATAGAAAATGCAAATGTAAAATTTGCAAAGAAGCCTGAAGTAGAAACTGGAGATGGAGCTGAAGGGGTTAGAATAGAATGATTTATTTTAAAAGATTCTAATTTTCAGATTCGTTGTCAAAAATGATTAAAGTCAATTATGACAGAAAATGACTATTAGCAGGAACTAGAAAGTGTTGAAAGCCTGATGTCCTAAAGCAAAAATCATTTTTTCTCTGATTAAAATTGTGAAAACTTGTACTTATTTCTAGTAACATGGTATTGAAGCTTGCATGAGTAGTTTATTGCAACTGAAATTCCCAATGTGTTGCCTCTTGTTTGAATCACATTTAGATTAATTGCTTTGTCAGTCATACTCTACTGAAATGTCTTCATGCAGGATTAATTAAACGCAATCTACTAGGGCTGAAATGGCCTGTCTAATTTTGTAGTCAGCAAACCATTTGAAGAGACCAGTTATTTACCGATTTAATGACTACAGGAAGTTTATCACAGAAACATTGATTAGAATTATACATGTGTATTTTTTGTAACTTAATACATTCACCAGTTAAAGTCACAATATTAGCTGTGAAAATACATAATAAAGTAAACAGATAAACCTGGGTACTGATCATGAAACTTATCAGCTGCAGATTATCAGATGTAAAATAAATTATTTTAAGTTGGGGAAAAGTTTGAGAAAGGCTTTAACTGTTCAAGTTGTTTGGGTTACATTTATGTGTACTTGTGTATGTTTCACTACTTTTAGCTTATAATTTGATCAGAATCTGTTGAACCTGAGTTCTTATAGCAGTTAACCAGTTATGAAATGTCTACACAATGGTTTGTGTTTGTAAAATCTAAAAGCAGTGCCAGTGTTAAATGTTTCAACCATAAAATAAATGTATGATACTAGTTTTTTACACACTCGAAACACTAAAAATCCAGTAAATATTTTTGTTTTATCAAAGGACGAGGCCAAAGCAGATGGGGGTGAAGCAGCAGACACCGGGGAGGACAGAGCAGATGTGAGTTCTTGTCAATAAAATAGAGAAATCTACCATAAAATCTTATCACTTTGTTGAAATGTGATTAAAAAAAAATTAAATCCATAGATATTTTGGGAAAATTTCACTATTTTTCTTAAAAAATCATAAGTTTTATGGATACTGTATTTATCCATATAAACGCCCTGGGGGCAGTGTATTTTTTAAAAGGGGGGGACTACTATTACAAATAAAAAAATCAACTCTCGAGTCCAGTGGCAATGGGCAATAATGGACACGTACAGCCTTGATCTCACTTAGCAGCATGTATAATGGCAAGAGAGCTTAAAATTTTGGAAACAAACCTTAAATTTGAAGAAATTATAACGTTTTATCTCATATTTTTGCAGATTTCAATGTGTCTGTGATCAAAACTGCATTGTTTTGTTGTGATTTTCTTTGTTTCTCGTAAGCAGTATTCGATAAGGAAAGTATCAAAATGCATCTTTTTTCGGAATCGCTGAGGTGTTGGCTGTTGAGAGGGATGTAATATCCTGAAATATGAACTATGCAAAGGTATATAGGAAGGGGGGATTAATAGGGAGGGGCACTTGTATGGATAAATACGGTAGGTGATAACAGCATCCCTTGTGATGTTTTTGATTTCTAAACATTATGCAGTGCCGAATTCAAACTTCTTTTTGGGGTAGTCAATGGGTGAGCTGTCAAACTTCTATAAATATCGCCCCAGCACTAGCACATAGGTTCCTACTTACAAATTAACCACAGTGAATGCAAGTGTTTGTACCACCAATGGGCTTCAGTGGCTGAGTGGTAAACAAAGAATTGCATTTAATCACCTGGAACTCACTTCTGTAGTCATAGGTTTGAATACAGATCATGGTAGCAAGGGAGATTTACTGAGAGGTCTGTCCTGATATTTACTGAGGGGTATCTCCTGATATTTACTGAGGTTCTGTCCTGATATTTACTGAGAGGTCTCTCCTGATGGGTCTGCCCTGATATTTACTGAGGAGTCTGTCCTGATACTTACTGAGAGGTCTGTCCTGATGGGTCTGTCCTGATATTTACTGAGGAGTCTGTCCTGATATATTTACTGAGAGGTCTGACCTGATGGGTCTGTCCTGATATTTCCTGAGGAGTCTGTCCTGATAATTACTGTAGCAATAAAGGAGGAGGTTTGAGTATTGTATCATCTGGCCTATCGGACTTCATCCATTATTCCGCCCGGAAGTTTGTGATTTATTCGCCAATACAATACTCTAACCAAGTCATTTATTGCTATTATAAAGACCAGTGTGATTTTAACACAAAAACATCTATTAATTCAGTCAATAAATATAGTTGTTGTAGGAACTATATCTTTGCTGAATTTCTGGTTTCCGTACAATTATGTGTTTCGTACGTAACGGTAACCAGTCTGTGCAAATACTTTACAATCAGATCCCTTGCATTATAATGTACATTAGCAACGATGCGCAGCGACGAGTTTTCGTTCATTGCGCACTTCCAGTCTTTATAATGAGCATCTGTCCTGATATTTACTGAGGGGTCTGTCCTGATATTTACTTAGGGTCTGTCCTAATATTTACTGAGGGGTCTGTCCTGATATTTAATATATAAATTACCAATTTTCATCAGTTAAAATATGTTGAGTCTACTGAACTATCTTAACATTATCAGTTATATATTCTGCAAGACAGGAGTGTAACCTTATATTCAGACCTGCAAAATTGAACTCTAATGAACAAGTTTTATTGAGGATCAGTATGAATGCTAACAATTCTCTTTCAGCAGGTTTCCGGGTAAAATTTACACTCCAAAGAATTCTCTGGTTTCCAGTGGAGTTGTGAAAACTGAGTCCATGTTATTATGTCAAGCATTATGGCACATTTGTCAGTTATATGCATCTATATAGGGTGTTATCTGTATATTTTAGGTTTAAGATTGTCATTATACTCATGCCTGATTTAAGTCATTAATAGTAATATTGCTAGAAAGCTACTTGAGAGAAAATAAATGTTGAAATTGTTTATGCAGAAAAATATGCTGCAGTGCAAAACAGTACTTTTTGATTTTGATATGATTAACCAGGATTATGTTATTTTTATGATAAAACAGCTGTTACTAATGTGTTGTCTGTTTTTTCTGAAGTGAAACAAGATCACCATTTCCTAGCAGATGTTATTTGAGGGGGGAAGCCATCCAACTCAATGAACATCACAGATCGAAAATGAAATATGTTTATATATTTTTTCTTTTACTTCTCTTTTTTTAATAACAGTCCACAGGAGTTGTTTTATTGTGATTATTGATTTGTATATATGTATTCCAATGGATTAATGAGATATTTTATTTATATTCTGTTTTAATATTTTAGCTTTCTCATGGAATTTCTAATTATGAGAAGAAGCATATGATTGATTACAAATTGGATTCTACTGCTACTTCTGACAAATTATCTAAATCTCTGTATAAGATTGAGTCAAGTCTAGTTTCAGATCAAGGTTTGGCATGCAAAATGAAGAAAAACATGGCTTCAAACAATAAAAATTCTAAAACATTTGAGAGTATTTCAAAACCTGAAAAATTTAAATCCGTTCAGTCTTCTGACAGTATAATTACATCATCTGTGGAAAGTGCAACTCCAATCATAAAATCCCCCCAAAAATACAACAGGACACCTGCAACTGGAAAATCCATCTCCAAATCGGTACTACCATCCAAGCCAAGAGTAGTTGTTGATAATTCCATTGACCCAAAAGAGGTTGCAGCATACTGTGTCTTGTCCGAGTCTTTGTTTAGCAATCCTCAATATATAAAGTCCATGTTTACCAAGGGCAAACACACTTGCTCATGCAAGAAACCAGACAGTGTAAATGATGAGTCTGGTCCTTCAAGTTTAGGGAATAAAAGCCCAAAGAGGATTGGTAGATCTCGCAGCAAATCACAGGAAAGCGATATGGCCTGCTCAAGGTCAAATTCTTTCAAAGAAGCAGTATCACCAAATAGGGAATCTAAAGTATATACATATTAATGTGTGCTCTTTGTGGTGATATTTTTATTTTGATGAACCTCTTACATAAACATGATTCATTAAAGATTGTAAAAAGGTAAAAAAAAAATTACCATAATTTCTGTCATAATTGCCCCAGAGTGATGCAGTTTATTAAAAGGGAAGGGAGGGTATTATGACTTCTTAACAACAATGTAATTGTCACAGTTTATACCTTACCACTATATTGAAGTTAATACAACTACCTTCACGGTTAAATGTAAAAGGTAAGACAAAAAGCAAAAAAATAATAATACAAAGTATTCTGCTGTGTACTCATAAGTTTGTACGTGAACTGTTAAAATAGGAAAACTTTATAGCATCGATGTATGTTTTATAAAGATTTTAATACATTTCTTTTCCCAGCACATACAAAATCTAGACTGAAAAACTGTAAAATCTACCAGTCACTAAGTTGGCTTTTCACTGTTACTGTTTGATTTTTTTTTTCTCCTGGGTCACTGAAAATTGTTAGATTTTTATGAGGAGGTGACTTGAGAGTGGGTATTTATCACAGAAATTATGGTATTCAGTCTAAACTATTCGTGCCTACTTTGGCATGCAGTTTCAACTTATTATTCATTTAAAGTTTTAAATAATTATTATCAATAGAATCTTTTATGAATGTATTGTGTCAATTTGTGTGATATACATGTTGAATTGTTCATATTTTAGAGATGTTATGCATGTTACCCATACAGTTTAAAGCTTCAAGACACATATTTTAAAATAGGATCCCTTGATTTAAATTATTTGCCTTTGCACAAAACTGTTTTACATATTCAATTGTTACACATGCATGTGATTAGAAGTATGACAGTTCTTTTCAAGCATGCTGGTGGCTCCCCAGTACTTGTATGGTTTCTTTCCATCATTTTGGTAAACACAGTTTAGAAGACTGATGTTTTAAGGAAATGCATGTAAATGTTTGATTTTTACAAAAACAACAAAAGTTAGATGATGTGTGAAATCATTTTGTCAATATTTTACATGTTGGTATGAGAATGTTGCAGTTGAATTCCACCTTAGTTCCTAATTTCTATTTATGTTTCTTTCTTTTTTTTTTGTCAACATAGTTTGACTGTGTCAAGATATGCAGCCCTTGTTAAGCTTGTTGACAGTGACTCAATACAAATCTGCAAATGTCGCATATTTTTTTGTAGTATTGAGATAGCCTTAAATAAATGACCATTCTGTTGATAATTTTCATTGTACTTTATAGTGATATCTTGGCTTTTACTGAAAATAATTAATGAAGATAGTTATTAATAATGGTACTTTTCCGTGCTTTCTTTGTCATACTATTCTTACAATTGAATTTTTAGTTGAGTTCAAATAATAAATGCAATAAAAACAATGGTTTGGGAAACATATATACTTAGATTTATTAAAACCAGAAAGTTTTTATCTGACAAGAGCTGCAAAGACAGCACTGGTTGTAAATGCAATAAAATTAAAACCCAAATATATCTGAAAAATTTGGAAAATTATGGACGAGTAAATTGTAAATAAATTTGAATAATGGGATTTCTGACAAGGTGCAAGGAAGGGAGGATTGCTTTAGTATAAAAGAATTGCTCAGACGGTACTCACTAATCAGATGTAAATTTGAATTACAGAAGGTAGAATGTTACAGTTTTGGCTCTAAGTGTGCATCAGTGGGATGGAATAAGAAGTGTGAAATTTGTCACATTCTGTGAAATTGGCCACTGTTAAACACCATTTGAAAGAAGACAAAGTAATTAAAGACTGTGGCAGGGGATATTAGTGACCTTATACAGTGCCTAAAATGACAAATGTTTAAAGGATTTTCCACAAGTTATCAATTGGAAATAAAAGGAGTTAATTTGCTCACTGGCAAATGTCACAATGGCAAATTTCACATTTTTTTTTTACTTTTCCATTTTATTCCTTCAGTACTGCATTGAATTAATGTGTCTTCATTTTATTTTCATTCAAGACCCCTTTATCTACTGGCCGCAGATCATCCGTGCGTATTCAAGTAAGATATCAGTACATTTACAACATCGGGAGCATATGTAACAAAGAATATACTGTCTAAACGTCCATATTTGTGTAAAATATTAGCATGGCCATTGATTCTTTTCATGCAATGACCTAGTGGTAATCAAGTTTGGCAAATATTTACTTTGCTGTTGTCTTAGTGGTTATGGGTTTGTGCCTGTGACAACAAAGGGAGAGCTATTGATGGCCCACCCCAATGTGGTCCTTGCTGTCAAAAAGGATATACCAGTAATAATCCAATTTTGACCTCGAGTATTTTAAGCATACATAGAAGAGGCTGGGAATTCCCATGTTAAAGCTATTTAATTTGTGACAAAGTGAAAATTAAATGTGAAATTCTGTGATAATATGAAGCCATTCAAATAGTAGAAATAATTTTCTTTTGTTTCCCATCCAATATTTTTTTTTCTACATAGAAGCTAAGATTTGTACAGTTTTTCCCACAAAATTTGTAGAGACATATCAATAAATTCCTTTATGCTTTTTTTTAGCAAATCCCTGTTTTGCGGTAACTTTTAAATGTTAGTTCTTTGACAGAAATTCAATATATAAGGTTTATTATTTGTTGACTGACTTGACTGCTTTTATTATTGAATTGAAAACAAAATTAGTAGCTCCATAGATACTTTGTAAATTGCAAACTCAATAGTTTGAAGATTTCAGAAGAAATTTGGCTCATTCTGACTTAACTTTATAATCACGCAATGTGTTCCCTTATTTTATGTTAATAAATGGCTCCATATTAGACAAACTACTATCTTTATTTACTACTCTGTTAAAATGTTTGTAACATCCCAAAATTAACTTTAGTTGTATTTTCGGACTTGCAGACTGATTCGGCTAGAAGAAGGTCTTCATCTCGACGTTCATCTGTGCTGAGCACAGTAAGGCCACACCAATGTGTTTCAGTTTATATTTGTTTGGCACATGGTTATTCTGAGATACTACATGTCATGTGAATTTATTGAGTGCAGTGAACAATTTGTCTTATGCACCATATGCACACCTGTTTTTTTGGAAGGTGAAGACCACCATAACTACATGGATTGCTTGTATGTAATTTTATTACTGTACCTTTCAGGTGGCATTTTGATACCAAAGTCTTTGATATGTATGTGTTTATAACTGTGTGTTAGGGCTGCATCGATGGGCCACTAATGTTGTAGTAAAGTAGTTTGAAGTTTTTTATCTTTCACTGTGGTTAAAAGATGTTAATAGTTGAGTACACTTATATAAAAGTATCAATTGAAGTTCATAGTTTTCTTTTCAGCTGGGGGTAAATGTTAAGGCTGAATCAGTTAACTGTAATAAGTATGGAACCCAAAGCGCCAACCAGCACCAAAATTGTTGAACTGGGGTGGATTTTATGAAAGGTCTTAGCCTGGTCTCAGGCTTAATCTTGAGACTTTTATTCTAAATTCTTGTAACATTTTACTTGAGCCCCTGGGCTCAGACTTTGTGGATTTCTCAAATGGTCTCAGTCTCACTTTTGGCTGAGCCACTGACACAAAGGCTGAGACTGTTGGGTAGTGGGCTTAACTTTTGTAAACAGAGGCTCAATATGGCCACTTCAAATAGATGAAAATAAGGAACAAGTATAAAAACCAATATCCTAAAGTAGTCTTTGGATGTGTTTATATGTTTACACGGTTTTTCATTGTAACATAGCATTTTATCCCTGGTAAAATGTATCAAAGAAGGAACATAGGTCTATAGTAGAATATTCTGACTGGAAATAAAGTGCAGGGCGTCAAGTTCCTATTTTTTCCTATTTTTTAGTAAGTTCCTATTTATTCCTATTTTCCAGGATAATTCCTATTTTTTTCCTATTTTTTTTGTGAAGATAATGTATTTTAACACACTAATTTTTGTTGATCACATGGAAAATGACTAATTTTCTCACATCATGATAAAGTATAAATTTTACAGTATCATTGTGATTTTGACTGGTATGGTACATGGTTCAAAAACTTTAGTCAAAGAACTTTAAGTTATAGCTTCTGGAAAATATGATCTATGCTATTGCCTTTGTTTTGTGCTTAATTTAGAAGCTTAGAATAAAATGAAACTACAGTAGTGTAATTTAATTTGTAATGTATATATAGTGAGTGTCTATTTAACTATTATTATATCCCCAGACGAAAGTCGGGATATACTGGTTTCATATCCGTCTGGTCTCATGCCTGCCCCCACTGTCGTACGTTTTGACTTGTGTGCATGGTAACTCAAAGACAGTTTCACAGATATCACTCAAACTTGGCATACACATGTATTTGTTCTGGAGAGAAATCCTATTTGAAGGTGACCTTAAACTCCCAATAATAAAGATGTTATGGCCACCTAAAAGGTCAGACATTTACCTTGTGGCCACTTCAAAAAATATGTGGCTCAAATTTTACCTTGGAACATATTAATATATTTTCTTACACATGCCAAAAATCAAGACTTTATGTTGAGGTTAAAATTCTGGTTAAGGTCCATAAAGACCCTACTTGGGGATTTTTTCTACATTTTTCACATATTTTGTGCTGTAATTTGGAAATGGTTATTCTGAGGAGTCCCAGATTGTACTAGATATAAGTTGTATATGTCATCTTTGTGGAAAATTTGAAGTAGATATATCTTCTGTATATGATCTTTGTCCATGGGCAGTTTGAATGCTGTAGGTTTTAATTAAGTGTCCCAGAAAGGGCGTTTATTTGTTTTCGCCTCAGTTTCCTCGCCGCCGCATTATGGTCTCCCTTGAATATCTCCCTTATTATTAGAAGGTTTCAAACCATATTTGGCAGTTATATACCTTAGGCGTGGGAAAATTTTTCTGCATGCTTAAATTTTACCTTTGACCTTTATGAAGGTCACATGATCAAAAACTATTTTTTGGGAGCAATCACTTGAAAAATGTCTCATTTATGAGTGATTTTCTGACACCTTCCAATCTGAAAGCCTTAAATTTAGGCCAACCCCCCTATTATCTTCTTAAGTAAATATTGCATTTAGAGCGATCAAATGTACAGGGAGGTAATAGGAAACCATATGTGGAGAGTCTAAATAGCCGGTCAGTTTTACCCCACGGCCCCCCCTTATGGGTCAAACTGGGGTCATAAAATAGCCAATTTTGAGTTTTTGCCTTTATCTCCTTTATTGTTGCTTTTATAGCTTCAGAATATATTAAGAGGTATTGGGAAAGCATATGTGGAGAGTCTAAATAGCCGGTCAGTTTTACCCCCTGGCCCCCCCTTATGGGTCAAACTGGGGTCATAAAATAGCTGATTTTGAGTTTTTGCCTTATATCTCCTTTATTGTTGCTTTTATAGCTTCAGAATGTATTAAGAGGTATTGGGAAAGCATATATGGAGAGTCTAAATAGCCGGTCAGTTTTACCCCCCGACCCCCCCCTTATGGGTCAAACTGGGGTCATAAAATAGCCGATTTTGAGTTTTTGCCTTTATCTCCTTTATTGTTGCTTTTATAGCTTCAGAATATATTAAGAGGTATTGGGAAAGCATATGTGGAGAGTCTAAATAGCCGGTCAGTTTTACCCCCCGACCCCCCCTTATGGGCCAAACTGGGGTCATAAATAGCTGCTTTGGAGTTTTTGCCTTATATCTCCTTTATTGTTGCTTTTATAGCTTCAGAATGTATTAAGAGGTATTGGGAAAGCATATGTGGAGAATCTAAATAGCCGGTCAGTTTTATCCCCCAACCCCCCCCTTATGGGTCAAACTGGGGTCATAAAATAGTTGCTTTGGAGTTTTGCCTTATATCTCCTTTATTGTTGCTTTTATACCTTCAAAATGTATTAAGAGGTATTGGGAAAGCATATGTGGAGAGTCTAAATAGCCGGTCAGTTTTACCCCCCATCCCCTCCCTTATGGGCCAAACTGGGGTCATAAATAGCTGTTTTGGAGTTTTTGCCTTATATCTCCTTTATCGTTGCTTTTATAGCTTCAGAATGTATTAAGAGGTATTGGGAAAGCATATGTGGAGAATCTAAATAGCCGGTCAGTTTTATCCCCTGACCCCCCTTTATGGGTCAAACTGGGGTCATAAAATAGTTGCTTTGGAGTTTTGCCTTATATCTCCTTTATTGTTGCTTTAGACCTTCAGAATGTATTAAGAGGTATTGGGAAAGCATATGTGGAGAGTCTAAATAGCCGGTCAGTTTTACCCCCCGACCCTCCCTTATGGGCCAAACTGGGGTCATAAATAGCTGTTTTGGAGTTTTTGCCTTATATCGCCTTTATTGTTGCTTTTATAGCTTCAGAATGTATTAAGAGGTATTGGGAAATCATACGGTGCAGCTTTGTGCATTCTTAGCTTTACAGCATGCTTATTAAAACCACAAAGCATTTTAAACTTTAAGGGACGCTTCGCTTTTGTTAGCAAAAGCATTCCTCTAGTTTTAAGGTTAATTCTAAAATTACCACAGGGACCCAGTTTATTATGTCCACCCCCCTGGGGGGTGGATATATTATTTTTGCTTTTTTCGCCGTCCGATGTCCGATGTCCGATGTCCGATGTCCGGCGTCCGGCGTCCGATGTCCGGCGTCACGCATGGTTTCCGCTCATTTAAAGGAAAAGTATTAGAGCTATTGTCACCAAATTTGGTATGCAGGCTTATTGGGTCAGTAGCTTGCTTGGGATTGCTTTTGGCTGTTGTACCTCTTTTGCTTACTGAGTAATACTTAAGTACAGCTATTTTCAGTACCCATTGGTTTCCGTGCATTTAAGCCAAAATAATTAAAGATATTTTACTACAATTTTGAATACAAGATTGTTATGTCCATAGCTCGCTTGGTATTGCATTTGGGACTGATAGCTTTGTCAGTACATGAGTAATAGCCATTTAGGTACTTCATTGTGTATTTTCAGTACTACTTTTGAGTAATTTGCTTCTATCTCCTTAACCGTGCGAGATAGAGCGATTTCGGCAAAATTTTCGACCCGCAGGGTATCTGACGAGTGTACTCTTTGCAATTTTCAAAAAATTTTCCCCTCCCCAAAAATGGCGGCCATTTTGAATTTTCGAATTTTTGCCAAAAATGGCAAAACACAAATTTGCTTCTATCTCCTTAACCGTGCGAGATAGAGCGATTTCGTCGAAATTTTCGACCCACAGGGTATCTAATGAATGTAATATTTGCAATTTTCAAAAAAATTTCCCCTCCCCAAAAATGGCGGCCATTTTGAATTTTCGAATTTTTGCCAAAAATGGCAAAACACAAATTTGCTTCTATCTCCTTAACCGTGCGAGATAGAGCGATTTCGGCAAAATTTTCGACCCACAGGGGATCTAAGGAATGCAATCTTTGCAATTTTCCAAAAATTTTCCCCTCCCCAAAAATGGCGGCCATTTTGAATTTACGAATTTTTGCCAAAAATGGCAAAACACTAATTTGCTTCTATCTCCTTAACCGTGCGAGATAGAGCGATTTCGGCAAAATTTTCGACACACAGGGTATCTAAGCAATGCAATCTTTGCAATTTTCAAAATATTTTCCCCTCCCCAAAAATGGCGGCCATTTTGAATTTTTGCCAAAAATGGCAAAACACAAATTTGCTTCTATCTCCTTAACCGTGCGAGATAGAGCGATTTCGTCGAAATTTTCGACCCACAGGGTATCTAAGGAATGTAATATTTGCAATTTTCAAAAAATTTTCCCCTCCCCAAAAATGGCGGCCATTTTGAATTTTCGAATTTTTGCCAAAAATGGCAAAACACAAATTTGCTTCTATCTCCTTAACCGTGCGAGATAGAGCGATTTCGTCGAAATTTTCGACCCACAGGGTATCTAAGGAATGCAATCTTTGCAATTTTCCAAAAATTTTCCCCTCCCCAAAAATGGCGGCCATTTTGAATTTTCGAATTTTTGCCAAAAATGGCAAAACACAAATTTGCTTCTATCTCCTTAACCGTGCGAGATAGAGCGATTTCGTCGAAATTTTCGACCCACAGGGTATCTAAGGAATGTAATATTTGCAATTTTCAAAAAAATTTCCCCTCCCCAAAAATGGCGGCCATTTTGAATTTTCGAATTTTTGCCAAAAATGGCAAAACACAAATTTGCTTCTATCTCCTTAACCGTGCGAGATAGAGCGATTTCGGCAAAATTTTCGACCCACAGGGGATCTAAGGAATGCAATCTTTGCAATATTCCAAAAATTTTCCCCTCCCCAAAAATGGCGGCCATTTTGAATTTTCGAATTTTTGCCAAAAATGGCAAAACACTAATTTGCTTCTATCTCCTTAACCGTGCGAGATAGAGCGATTTCGGCAAAATTTTAGACGCACAGGGTATCTAAGCAATGCAATCTTTGCAATTTTCAAAATATTTTCCCCTCCCCAAAAATGGCGGCCATTTTGAATTTTCGAATTTTTGCCAAAAATGGCAAAACACAAATTTGCTTCTATCTCCTTAACTGTGCGAGATAGAGCGATTTCGTCGAAATTTTCGACCCACAGGGTATCTAAGGAATGCAATCTTTGCAATTTTCCAAAAATTTTCCCCTCCCCAAAAATGGCGGCCATTTTGAATTTTCGAATTTTTGCCAAAAATGGCAAAACACAAATTTGCTTCTATCTCCTTAACCGTGCGAGATAGAGCGATTTCGTCGAAATTTTCGACCCACAGGGTATCTAAGGAATGTAATATTTGCAATTTTCAAAAAAATTTCCCCTCCCCAAAAATGGCGGCCATTTTGAATTTTCGAATTTTTGCCAAAAATGGCAAAACACAAATTTGCTTCTATCTCCTTAACCGTGCGAGATAGAGCGATTTCGGCAAAATTTTCGACCCACAGGGGATCTAAGGAATGCAATCTTTGCAATATTCCAAAAATTTTCCCCTCCCCAAAAATGGCGGCCATTTTGAATTTTCGAATTTTTGCCAAAAATGGCAAAACACTAATTTGCTTCTATCTCCTTAACCGTGCGAGATAGAGCGATTTCGGCAAAATTTTAGACGCACAGGGTATCTAAGCAATGCAATCTTTGCAATTTTCAAAATATTTTCCCCTCCCCAAAAATGGCGGCCATTTTGAATTTTCGAATTTTTGCCAAAAATGGCAAAACACAAATTTGCTTCTATCTCCTTAACCGTGCGAGATAGAGCGATTTCGTCGAAATTTTCGACCCACAGGGTATCTAAGGAATGCAATCTTTGCAATTTTCAAAAAATTTTCCCCTCCCCAAAAATGGCGGCCATTTTGAATTTTCGAATTTTTGCCAAAAATGGCAAAACACAAATTTGCTTCTATCTCCTTAACTGTGCGAGATAGAGCGATTTCGTCGAAATTTTCGACCCACAGGGTATCTAAGGAATGCAATCTTTGCAATTTTCCAAAAATTTTCCCCTCCCCAAAAATGGCGGCCATTTTGAATTTTCGAATTTTTGCCAAAAATGGCAAAACACAAATTTGCTTCTATCTCCTTAACCGTGCGAGATAGAGCGATTTCATCGAAATTTTCGACCCACAGGGTATCTAAGGAATGCAATCTTTGCAATTTTCCAAAAATTTTCCCCTCCCCAAAAATGGCGGCCATTTTGAATTTTCGAATTTTTGCCAAAAATGGCAAAACACAAATTTGCTTCTATCTCCTTAACCGTGCGAGATAGAGCGATTTCGGCAAAATTTTCGACCCACAGGGGATCTAAGGAATGCAATCTTTGCAATTTTCCAAAAATTTTCCCCTCCCCAAAAATGGCGGCCATTTTCAATTTTCGAATTTTTGCCAAAAATGGCAAAACACTAATTTGCTTCTATCTCCTTAACCGTGCGAGATAGAGCGATTTCGGCAAAATTTTCGACGCACAGGGTATCTAAGCAATGCAATCTTTGCAATTTTCAAAATATTTTCCCCTCCCCAAAAATGGCGGCCATTTTGAATTTTCGAATTTTTGCCAAAAATGGCAAAACACAAATTTGCTTCTATCTCCTTAACCGTGCGAGATAGAGCGATTTCGTCGAAATTTTCGACCCACAGGGTATCTAAGGAATGTAATCTTTGCAATTTTCAAAAAATTTTCCCCTCCCCAAAAATGGCGGCCATTTTGAATTTTCGAATTTTTGCCAAAAATTGCAAAACACAAATTTGCTTCTATCTCCTTAACCGTGCGAGATAGAGCGATTTCGTCGAAATTTTCGACCCAGAGGGTATCTAAGGAATGCAATCTTTGCAATTTTCCAAAAATTTTCCCCTCCCCAAAAATGGCGGCCATTTTGAATTTTCGAATTTTTGCCAAAAATGGCAAAACACAAATTTGCTTCTATCTCCTTAACCGTGCGAGATAGAGCGATTTCATCGAAATTTTCGACCCACAGGGTATCTAAGGAATGTAATATTTGCAATTTTCAAAAAATTTTCCCCTCCCCAAAAATGGCGGCCATTTTGAATTTTCGAATTTTTGCCAAAAATGGCAAAACACAAATTTGCTTCTATCTCCTTAACCGTGCGAGATAGAGCGATTTCGTCGAAATTTTCGACCCACAGGGTATCTAAGGAATGCAATCTTTGCAATTTTCCAAAAATTTTCCCCTCCCCAAAAATGGCGGCCATTTTGAATTTTCGAATTTTTGCCAAAAATGGCAAAACACAAATTTGCTTCTATCTCCTTAACCGTGCCAGATAGAGTGATTTCGTCAAAATTTTCGACCCACAGGGTATCTGAGCATTGTACTCTTGGTAATTTCTAAAAAATTTTCCCCTCCCCTAAAATGGCGGCCATTTTGAATTTTCAAATTTTTGCCAAAAATGGCAAAACACAAATTTGCTTCTATCTCCTTAACCATGCGAGATAGAGCGATTTCGTCGAAATTTTCAACCCACAGGGTATCTAAGGAATTTAATCTTTGCAATTTTCAAAAAATTTTCCCCTCCCCAAAAATGGCAGCCATTTTGAATTTTCGAATTTTTGCCCAAAATGGAAAAACACAAACTGGCCTTAACCGTGCAAAATAGAGTTATTTTGTTGAAATTTTCGACCCATAGGGTATCTAAGAAATGTACTCTTGGCAATTTTCAAAAAAATTTCCTTTTCCCAATAATGGCGGCCATTTTGAATTTTCAAATTTTTGCCAAAAATAGAAAAACAGGAATTGGCTTCTATCTTCTTAACCGTGCAAGATAGAGTGATTTCGTCAAAATTTTCAACCCAACCAATGCAAAAAGGCATGAAGCTGAAATAAATTACATCTACACTATCAAATATTTAAGCATCATTGATATATTTTACAAATGAAACAGG
Source organism: Sabellastarte sp. h YS-2021 (assembly GCA_964017235.1). Lineage (NCBI taxonomy): Eukaryota > Metazoa > Annelida > Polychaeta > Sabellida > Sabellidae > Sabellastarte > Sabellastarte sp. h YS-2021. The sequence continues at coordinate 88,925,224 of OZ024928.1, forward strand.
GTCTTGTAAGACTACTGTACAATTTGGGCAAAAGGTTCATGGGTGGACATTACACATGATAATGTGTGTTCTTCTATGCTATCCTGTTTCTATTCGCATCTACTATCAACAGGGCGGCCTATTTCTAGTTCCTTTTGGATGACTTTTCTCAGAAACTATGTAATGTGGCTCTATCGCTGCCTCATCCCAGTTAGTATTAAGATTTATCAGGTGATAAATAATTTCAAGGATATTATTTGTTTATATAAAATTTTTCTTATCTTGGTGTAACTTCTAAACTAACAGAAACTGAGTTGTCCTTCTATTTTTTAATGTAAATGATGTTCAAATCTAAGCTGTTTGGCTGTAATACTTAATGAGTGTCATTAAAAAGCAGCAATGTACAAATAAAAAGACGAGTGAATATAATATTTATAATTAGTATTGTATTGGGCATTTTTATGTTGGGGATTTTCTATGGCCCACCTAGGATTTCTATAGATTTGCAAATATCTGGGGATTTTCATATACAATTCCTACAATCCCTATTACCATTTAAACCAAACTTGGCCTGTGGCAGCATGCACTGTGATAAATGTCTTTTCCCTTTAATATTTCCTTTCGCCCCCTATTTTAGCATGCATATTCCCTTTGGGATATATCCATATTGGTGACAATGAGTAGACCTACTGTTTGGTTAAGCAGCAGGGGCTTTAGACAGGTGTGGCATTTGTGTTTGATAGTCTGTATGTGTTAGTATTTATAGGGGTGTACATGGGTGTGTATATATATGTCATGGTAGAAAGTCCAATCTGGTAGAATTCAAATTCAACCAGTAGAAAGTCCAATTGGAGTTTCTACCGGTAGAATGACTCCTCAGAATTTCTATCAACATAAACTGGTAGAAAGTCCAATTGGAGTTTCTACCGGTAGAAAGTCCAATCTAGGAGATTTGGGTATTGCTCTGGAGTCCGAAATTTAATAAATTTATTTAATATTTTAATCTCAGAGATTTAGGTATTGCTCTTTGTACCAGAATGTAATCTTTGTATAAACTCCATATAAGCTTGAAAGAAAGTCCAACTAAAACACAAACAGTGGGCCTTCTATCCATATAAATCTGTCATCTAAGCAAGGTGCAACTTTCATAAATGAAGAAAACGCATATTAAAGAAAATATTTTACTGTAACTCAGATTTGATATAGACATGACAGAAACTGAAATTTTACGTCTCTTTTAAGAATTTTACAATCATCATCAAATTCCATCACCATTTTTCAAGGGAAGTACAGTTTTAGCCAATTAAATTTTGACAGCAGTCACTTTCTACATTGCATTTATAGTTGACCTATTAAGACTTGCAGTACTGTCTCCTCCTCCAGATTTTGAGCAGTTGGACTTTCTACCAAATTTAATAGATTTCGGACCCCAGGGCAATACCCAAATCTCCTTGATTGGACTTTCTACCAGTAGTTTATGTTGGTAGAAACTCCAATTGGACTTGAAATTCTACCAGATTGGACTTTCTACCATGACATATATATATATTTTTATCTCCCGCCCGGCTCGCCGGAGGGAGATCATAATTTGCACCATGTGCGTGTGTACGTGCGTGCGTGCGTGCGTGTGTCACGCAGTTTCCTCTGAAACTACTACAGTTACACATTTTTGGTAAATCACAAGTCCTAATGAATTTTTTTGCTCTTCAATATTTTTGGGGTTTGGTGAACTTTGGCCTACTTTTGAGTGAGTAATAGCTATTTTAGCTAATATAATTACATGGCTTATAACTCTGAAACTATTGCATTTACAGTATTTTGTTCTAATATGTTGTTCAGCTACTTTCTCCACAGCTACAACATGGTCAGTAGTTTGGAAGTGTATCTCCATAGCTAAGTGAGTAATAGCTACTTTGTCAATTTTTAATTATAACCATAATGAGTAAATGGCTTATATCTTCAAAAGTATTGCAGCTACACAATTTTGTTCCAATATGTTATTCGGCTACTTTCTCCTCTGCTACAACATGGTCAGTAGTTTGGAAGTGTAACTCCGTAGCTAAGTGAGTAATAGCTACTTTTTCAGTTTTTAATGATAACCATAATGAGTAAATGGCTTATATCTTCAAAAGTATTGCAGCTACACAATTTTGTTCCAATATGTTGTTCAGCTACTTTCTCCACTCCTACAACATGGCCAGTAGTTTGGAAGTGTATCTCTATAGCTAAGTGAGTAATAGCTACTTTTTCAATTTTTAACCATAATGAGTAAATTGCTTATATCTTCAAAAGTATTGCAGCTACACAATTTCTCTCAAATATGTTGTTCATGTACTTTTTTGTGAACTGTAACATATTTAAGTTTCACAACTGTTGCTCAATGTACAAGTGAGTAATGGCTACTTTATTGCTACTTTTAGTGAAAATGTGAAAAATCAGAAATATCTCTCAAACTGTAAGATATAGAGCAATTTCGAGCAAATTTTTGACCCACAGGGTAGTACTAGAGTATCCTATTGCTAAGGGGGAAAAAGTTTGGTGAACTTTGGCCTACATTTGAGTGAGTAATAGCGCTTTTACCTAATATAATTATATGACTTTTAACTGTCAATGAGTAAATGGTTTATATCTTCAAAAGTATTGCAGCTACACAATTTTGTTCCAATATGATGTTCAGCTACTTTCTCCACAGCTACAACATGCTCAGTAATTTGGAAGTGTATCTCCATAGCTAAGTGAGTAATGGCTACTTTTTCAATTTTTAATGATAACCATAATGAGTAAATGGCTTATATCTTCAAAAGTATTGCAGCTACACAATTTCTCTCAAATATGTTGTTCATGTACTTTTTTGTGAACTGTAACATATTTAAGTTTCACAACTGTTGCTCAATGTACAAGTGAGTAATGGCTACTTTATTGCTACTTTTAGTGAAAATGTGAAAAATCAGAAATATCTCTCAAACTGTAAGAGATAGAGAAATTTCGAGAAAATTATTGAACCACAGGGTAGTACTAGAGTATCCTATGCTAAGGGGAAAATGGTTTGGTGAACTTTGGCCTACTTACTCACCTCCTCAAAATGAGTAAATGCGAATTATCTCTAAAAGTATTGCAGGTAGCCAATTTTTCTCAAATAACTCATTCACCTACTTTTGGGAGAGCTTTCACTTGGTTAAGTTTCAGATGCGTAGCTAGTTACTCACCTACTCAAAATGAGTAAATGCTAATTATGTCTAAAAGTATTGCAGATAGCCAATTTTTCTCAAATAACTCATTCATATACTTTTGGAAGAGCTTTCACTTAGTGAGGTTTCAGACCCCTAGCTAATTTCTCACCTACTCAAAATGAGTAAATGCGAATTATCTCTAAAAGTATAGAAGATAGCCAATTTTTCTCAAATAACTCATTCACCTACTTTTGCGAGAGCTTTCACTTGGTGAAGTGTCAGACCTGTAGCTAATTTCTCACTTACTCAAAATGAGTAAATGCTAAATATCTCGAAAAGTATTGCAGATAGCCAATTTTTCTCAAATAACTCATTCATTTACTTTTGGAAGAGCTTTCACATGGTGAAGTTTCAGACCCATAGCTAATTACTCGCCTACTCAAAATGAGTAAATGCGAATTATCTCTAAAAGTATTGCAGATAGCCAATTTTTCTCAAATAACTCATTCATCTACTTTTGGAAGAGCTTTCACATGGTGAAGTTTCAGACCCGTAGCTAATTACTCACCTACTCAAAATGAGTAAATGCGAATTCTCTCTAAAAGTATTGCAGATAGCCAATTTTTCTCAAATAACTCATTCACCTACTTTTGGAAGAGCTTTCACATTGTGAAGTTTCAGACCCATAGCTACTTACTCGCCTACTCAAAATGAGTAAATGCTAATTATGTCTAAAAGTATTGCAGATAGCCAATTTTTCTCAAATAACTCATTCATATACTTTTGGAAGAGCTTTCACTTAGTGAGGTTTCAGACCCCTAGCTAATTTCTCACCTACTCAAAATGAGTAAATGCGAATTATCTCTAAAAGTATAGAAGATAGCCAATTTTTCTCAAATAACTGATTCACCTACTTTTGCGAGAGCTTTCACTTGGTGAAGTTTCAGACCCGTAGCTAATTACTCACCTACTCAAAATGAGTAAATGCTAATTATCTCTAAAAGTATTGCAGATAGCCAATTTTTCTCAAATAACTCATTCATCTACTTTTGGAAGAGCTTTCACATGGTGAAGTTTCAGACCCATAGCTAATTACTCACCTACTCAAAATGAGTAAATGCGAATTCTCTCTAAAAGTATTGCAGATAGCCAATTTTTCTCAAATAACTCATTCACCTACTTTTGGAAGAGCTTTCACTTGGTGAAGTTTCAGACCCGTAGCTAATTACTCACCTACTCAAAATGAGTAAATGCTAATTATCTCTAAAAGTATTGCAGATACCCAATTTTTCTCAAATAACTCATTCATCTACTTTTGGGAGAGCTTTCACTTGGTGAAGTGTGAGACCTGTAGCTAATTTCTCACCTACTCAAAACGAGTAAATGTTAAATATCTCTAAAAGTATTGCAGATAGCCATTTTTTCTCAAATAACTCATTCATTTACTTTTGGAAGAGCTTTCACATGGTGAAGTTTCAGACCCATAGCTAATTACTCGCCTACTCAAAATGAGTAAATGCGAATTATCTCTAAAAGTATTGCAGATAGCCAATTTTTCTCAAATAACTCATTCACCTACTTTTGGGAGAGCTTTCACTTGGTGAAGTTTCAGACCCGTAGCTAATTACTCACCTACTCAAAATGAGTAAATGCGAATTATCTCTAAAAGTATTGCAGATAGCCAATTTTTCTCAAATAACTCATTCATCTACTTTTGGGAGAGCTTTCACTTGGTGAAGTTTCAGACCCGTAGGTAATTACTCACCTACTCAAAATGAGTAAATGCGAATTATCTCTAAAAGAATTGCAGATACCCAATTTTTCTCAAATAAGTCATTCATCTACTTTTGGGAGAGCTTTCACTTGGTGAAGTTTCACGCCCGTAGCTAATTACTCACCTACTCAAAATGAGTAAATGCAAATTATCTCTAAAAGTATTGCAGATAGCCAATTTTTCTCAAATAACTCATTCATCTACTTTTGGAAGAGCTTTCACTTGGTGAAGTTTCAGACCCGTAGCTAATTACTCACCTACTCAAAATGAGTAAATGCTAATTATCTCTAAAAGTATTGCAGATAGCCAATTTTTCTCAAATAACTCATTCATCTACTTTTGGAAGAGCTTTCACATGGTGAAGTTTCAGACCCATAGCTAATTACTCACCTACTCAAAATGAGTAAATGCGAATTTTCTCTAAAAGTATTGCAGATAGCCAATTTTTCTCAAATAACTCATTCACCTACTTTTGGAAGAGCTTTCACATTGTGAAGTTTCAGACCCATAGCTACTTACTCGCCTACTCAAAATGAGTAAATGCTAATTATGTCTAAAAGTATTGCAGATAGCCAATTTTTCTCAAATAACTCATTCATATACTTTTGGAAGAGCTTTCACTTACTGAGGTTTCAGACCCCTAGCTAATTTCTCACCTACTCAAAATGAGTAAATGCGAATTATCTCTAAAAGTATAGAAGATAGCCAATTTTTCTCAAATAACTCATTCACCTACTTTTGCGAGAGCTTTCACTTGGTGAAGTGTCAGACCTGTAGCTAATTTCTCACCTACTCAAAATGAGTAAATGCTAAATATCTCGAAAAGTATTGCAGATAGCTAATTTTTCTCAAATAACTCATTCACCTACTTTTGCGAGAGCTTTCACTTGGTGAAGTGTCAGACCTGTAGCTAATTTCTCACCTACTCAAAATGAGTAAATGCTAAATATCTCGAAAAGTATTGCAGATACCCAATTTTTCTCAAATAACTCATTCATCTACTTTTTGGAGAGTTTTCACTTGGTGAAGTGTGAGACCTGTAGCTAATTTCTCACCTACTCAAAACGAGTAAATGTTAAATATCTCTAAAAGTATTGCAGATAGCCATTTTTTCTCAAATAACTCATTCACCTACTTTTGGGAGAGCTTTCACTTGGTGAAGTTTCAGACCCGTAGCTAATTACTCACCTACTCAAAATGAGTAAATGCGAATTATCTCTAAAAGTATTGCAGATAGCCAATTTTTCTCAAATAACTCATTCATCTACTTTTGGGAGAGCTTTCACTTGGTGAAGTTTCAGACCCGTAGGTAATTACTCACCCACTCAAAATGAGTAAATGCGAATTATCTCTAAAAGTATTGCAGATACCCAATTTTTCTCAAATAACTCATTCATCTACTTTTGGGAGAGCTTTCACTTGGTGAAGTGTGAGACCTGTAGCTAATTTCTCACCTACTCAAAACGAGTAAATGTTAAATATCTCTAAAAGTATTGCAGATAGCCATTTTTTCTCAAATAACTCATTCATTTACTTTTGGAAGAGCTTTCACATGGTGAAGTTTCAGACCCATAGCTAATTACTCGCCTACTCAAAATGAGTAAATGCGAATTATCTCTAAAAGTATTGCAGATAGCCAATTTTTCTCAAATAACTCATTCATCTACTTTTGGGAGAGCTTTCACTTGGTGAAGTTTCAGACCCGTAGGTAATTACTCACCCACTCAAAATGAGTAAATGCGAATTATCTCTAAAAGTATTGCAGATACCCAATTTTTCTCAAATAACTCATTCATCTACTTTTGGGAGAGCTTTCACTTGGTGAAGTGTGAGACCTGTAGCTAATTTCTCACCTACTCAAAACGAGTAAATGTTAAATATCTCTAAAAGTATTGCAGATAGCCATTTTTTCTCAAATAACTCATTCATTTACTTTTGGAAGAGCTTTCACATGGTGAAGTTTCAGACCCATAGCTAATTACTCGCCTACTCAAAATGAGTAAATGCGAATTATCTCTAAAAGTATTGCAGATAGCCAATTTTTCTCAAATAACTCATTCACCTACTTTTGGGAGAGCTTTCACTTGGTGAAGTTTCAGACCCGTAGCTAATTACTCACCTACTCCAAATGAGTAAATGCGAATTATCTCTAAAAGTATTGCAGATAGCCAATTTTTCTCAAATAACTCATTCATCTACTTTTGGGAGAGCTTTCACTTGGTGAAGTTTCAGACCCGTAGGTAATTACTCACCTACTCAAAATGAGTAAATGCGAATTATCTCTAAAAGAATTGCAGATACCCAATTTTTCTCAAATAAGTCATTCATCTACTTTTGGGAGAGCTTTCACTTGGTGAAGTTTCACGCCCGTAGCTAATTACTCACCTACTCAAAATGAGTAAATGCAAATTATCTCTAAAAGTATTGCAGATAGCCAATTTTTCTCAAATAACTCATTCATCTACTTTTGGAAGAGCTTTCACTTGGTGAAGTTTCAGACCCGTAGCTAATTACTCACCTACTCAAAATGAGTAAATGCTAATTATCTCTAAAAGTATTGCAGATAGCCAATTTTTCTCAAATAACTCATTCATCTACTTTTGGAAGAGCTTTCACGTGGTGAAGTTTCAGACCCATAGCTAATTACTCACCTACTCAAAATGAGTAAATGCGAATTTTCTCTAAAAGTATTGCAGATACCCAATTTTTCTCAAATAACTCATTCACCTACTTTTGGAAGAGCTTTCACATTGTGAAGTTTCAGACCCATAGCTACTTACTCGCCTACTCAAAATGAGTAAATGCTAATTATGTCTAAAAGTATTGCAGATAGCCAATTTTTCTCAAATAACTCATTCATATACTTTTGGAAGAGCTTTCACTTACTGAGGTTTCAGACCCCTAGCTAATTTCTCACCTACTCAAAATGAGTAAATGCGAATTATCTCTAAAAGTATAGAAGATAGCCAATTTTTCTCAAATAACTCATTCACCTACTTTTGCGAGAGCTTTCACTTGGTGAAGTGTCAGACCTGTAGCTAATTTCTCACCTACTCAAAATGAGTAAATGCTAAATATCTCGAAAAGTATTGCAGATAGCCAATTTTTCTCAAATAACTCATTCATTTACTTTTGGAAGAGCTTTCACATGGCGAAGTTTCAGACCCATAGCTAATTACCCGCCTACTCAAAATGAGTAAATGCGAATTATCTCTAAAAGTATTGCAGATAGCCAATTTTTCTCAAATAACTCATTCATCTACTTTTGGAAGAGCTTTCACATGGTGAAGTTTCAGACCCATAACTAATTACTCACCTACTCAAAATGAGTAAATGTGAATGCTCTCTAAAAGTATTGCAGATAGCCAATTTTTCTCAAATAACTCATTCACCTACTTTTGGGAGAGCTTTCACTTGGTGAAGTTTCAGACCCGTAGCTAATTACTCACCTACTCAAAATGAGTAAATGCTAATTATCTCTAAAAGTATTGCAGATAGCCAATTTTTCTCAAATAACTCATTCATCTACTTTTGGAAGAGCTTTCACATGGTGAAGTTTCAGACCCATAGCTAATTACTCACCTACTCAAAATGAGTAAATGCGAATTCTCTCTAAAAGTATTGCAGATAGCCAATTTTTCTCAAATAACTCATTCACCTACTTTTGGAAGAGCTTTCACTTGGTGAAGTTTCAGACCCGTAGCTAATTACTCACCTACTCAAAATGAGTAAATGCTAATTATCTCTAAAAGTATTGCAGATACCCAATTTTTCTCAAATAACTCATTCATCTACTTTTTGGAGAGTTTTCACTTGGTGAAGTGTGAGACCTGTAGCTAATTTCTCACCTACTCAAAACGAGTAAATGTTAAATATCTCTAAAAGTATTGCAGATAGCCATTTTTTCTCAAATAACTCATTCACCTACTTTTGGGAGAGCTTTCACTTGGTGAAGTTTCAGACCCGTAGCTAATTACTCACCTACTCAAAATGAGTAAATGCGAATTATCTCTAAAAGTATTGCAGATAGCCAATTTTTCTCAAATAACTCATTCATCTACTTTTGGGAGAGCTTTCACTTGGTGAAGTTTCAGACCCGTAGGTAATTACTCACCTACTCAAAATGAGTAAATGCGAATTATCTCTAAAAGAATTGCAGATACCCAATTTTTCTCAAATAAGTCATTCATCTACTTTTGGGAGAGCTTTCACTTGGTGAAGTTTCACGCCCGTAGCTAATTACTCACCTACTCAAAATGAGTAAATGCAAATTATCTCTAAAAGTATTGCAGATAGCCAATTTTTCTCAAATAACTCATTCATCTACTTTTGGAAGAGCTTTCACATGGTGAAGTTTCAGACCCATAGCTAATTTCTCACCTACTCAAAATGAGTAAATGCGAATTATCTCTAAAAGTATAGGAGATAGCCAATTTTTCTCAAATAACTCATTCATCTACTTTTGGGAGAGCTTTCACTTGGTGAGGTTTCAGACCTGTAGCTAATTTCTCACCCGCTCAAAATGAGTAAATACTAATTATCTCTAAAATTATTGCAGATAGCCAATTTTTATCAAATAACTCATTCATCTACTTTTGGAAGAGCTTTCACATTGTGAAGTTTCAGACCCATAGCTACTTACTCGCCTACTCAAAATGAGTAAATGCGAATTCTCTCTAAAAGTATTGCAGATAGCCAATTTTTCTCAAATAACTCATTCATCTACTTTTCGAAGAGCTTTCACATGGCAAAGTTTCAGACCCATAGGTAATAACTCACCTACTCAAAATGAGTAACTGCGAATTATCTCTAAGAGGATTGCATATAGCCAATTTTTCTCAAATAACTCATTCACCTACTTTTGGGAGAGCTTTCACATGGTGAAGTTTCAGACCTGTAGCTAATTACTCACCTACTGAAAATGAGTAAATTCGAATTATCTCTAAAAATATTGCAGATAGCCAATTTTTCTCAAATAACTCATTCATGTACTTTTAGGAGAGCTTTCACTTGGTGAAGTTTCAGACCCATAGCTAATTACTCACCTACTCAAAATGAGTAAATGAGAATTATCTCTAAAAGTATTGCAGATAGCCAATTTTTCTCAAATAACTCATTCATCTACTTTTGAAAGAGCTTTCACATGGTGAAGTTTCAGACTCGTAGGTAATTACTCACCTACTCAAAATGAGTAAATGCTAATTATCTCTAAAAGTATTGCGGGTACCCAATTTTTATCAAATAACTCATTCATCTACTTTTGGAAGAGCTTTCACATGGTGAAGTTCCAAACCTGTAGGTAATTACTCACCTACTCAAAATGAGTAAATGCGAATTATCTCTAAAAGTATTGCAGATAGCCAGTATTTTTCAAATAACTCACTTTACCTATATTTTGGGAGAACTTTCAATTAGTGAATTTTCAGATCCATATCTAATTACTCACCTACTCAAAATGAGTAATTGCCTATTATCACAAAAAGTATTGCAGATAGCCAGTATTTCTCTAATAACTCATTCACCTACATTTTGGAGATATTTCACATGCTAAAGTTTTTTTATGAATTATTAAAATAATTTTTAATGCATTAAAATTAATGAAATCATGCACTAAATCGATTATAACTTGAAAAGTATTGTATTTAGAGCATTTTGTTAAAATATGTTATTCACCTACTTTTTCCCACAGCAACAACATGGTGAGTAACTTGGGTGTCTATCTCAATAGATAAGTGAGTAATAACTACTTCTGGATTTTTCACTAACTTCCATCATGAGTGAAATCACTTGTAACTTGAAAACTATTGCATTTAGACCTTCAGGGTAGTACAAAAGTGTCCTATGCAAAGGGGAAAGATTTCAATTTTCGCCACTTTTGGCGGCCATCTTGGATTTTAGCGGAAAAAAATGAAAAAGTGTGAATATCTCGAAAACCATAAGGGATAGAGCAATTTCGAGCGAATTTTTGACCTGCAAGGTAGTACAAGAATGTCCTGTGCAAAGGGGTAAAATATCAATTTTCGCCACTTTTGGCGGCCTTTTTTGGATTTTTGCGGAAAATAGAAAAGTGTCAATATCTCGAAAATCGTAAGAGATAGAGCAATTTTGAGCAAATTTTTGACCTGCAGGGTGGTACAAGAGTCTCCTGTGCAAAGGGGGAAAATTTCAATTTTCGCCACTTTTGGCAGCCATCTTACATTTTTGCGGAAAATGAAAAAGTGTCAATATCTCGAAAACCGTAACAGATCGAGCGATTTCGAGCGATTTTTTGACCCGCAGGGTGATACAAGAGTGTCCTGTCCAAAGGGGAAAAATTTCATTTTTCGCCACTTTCGGCGGCCATCTTGGATTTTTGCTGAAAATGGAAAAGTGTCAATATCTCAAAAAGCATAACAGATAGAGCGGTTTCAAGCGAATTTTCGACCTGCAGGATGGTACAACAGTGTCCTATGCAAAGGGGAAAAATTTCAATGTAGTATTTCTTCCCCTGCGGTACTCGGCGGGAGATACATACCGCGGCAGTGGTCTTGTTTTTGATACATTGCAAAAGAAAAAGAAAATCCAACATTCTTGAGATTAAGTGAATCTGCCAAGATCTGATCACAGTATTTTATGATGTCATCTCTCCACTAATATATTAAAGTCATACAAGCCCTACAAAAGTGTTGTTCTGCATTATCAGAAATGACTGAAAACCATTTAAATATTTTGAAAAAAGATAAATCTTATCATTGCAGGAAGACTGGCCAAGAAAAAAAAAGAAAAATGGTTTATAATAATTGTAAATCTCACAAAATGAGTGCTACAAAAATACCCAATGAATGCCTGTGGCATGAAAGATGGCCTGTCTGGGGATATGTTGGCGTCGAGTCAGCACAATCTAGTTAGGATTTTGAACTGAGTTACATGTACACATGTAGTCAATAGAATGTGTTTTTACAGATAGAATGTGTTTTTACAGTGTTTATAAGATTTTCAGTAAGTATGATGCTTACTTGAGTTAAACATGTATCATTTTGACTATATTTTCCCTATTGTTCAAAGATTAATACAAAATAAAGGTTAAGGTGGTACATCATGATGGCTATAGGGGTGTTGGGAGGCTATCTTGTTTAAAAAAAGATTCTTATTTTCACTATATTTTTTCAGTAATATTCCTATTTTATTCCTATTTTTTGACTCGAAATTCCTATTTTCCTATTTTTTGAGACCCACTTTCAACTTGACGCCCTGAAAATGTCACATGACACAGAAAACCACTGTGGTTATTTGATAATCTTGGTCTCAACTGAGACCCTTTCTGTGAAAACCATTTCAGACAAAGACTTTGCTGAACCTAAAGGCTCAGATTTGAGCCAGTGACTCAGCCTGAGGCTGGACTAAGTCTGAGACCTTTCCTGAAAATAGCCCCTGGTTAACTGTTTTCTTATGTATATCATCTTTTATATGGGATGCTATGTGATGCTTAGAATTCTTAAAATTTGGAGTCACACCCTAAATATGTAACAATTCAAAACATTTTACCTGTGTATTAGGTTAAAAATATATAATATGACATCTATTTTTAAAGTACCTAAACAATTTGTATGAATTTTCCATATATCAAGCACCTTGTTTTTATCCGCCATATTGTTTGCAGTGTTTACATCCAGGGTACATGCACATTTGATGTTTTGTGTATTTCATCTCTCCTATAATATTATACATTGGACAAAGTTTCTTATTAATCAGCAGCTAATGCATCAGCAGCTACCGGGTGACCAAATTATGCCAAACATTTCCAGCCTTAGTGAAATCTCCTGCAGGGATAGTAATTAAAGCTTCTGAGTACCTTAAATACTCCATGTCTTCACTTTTATCTTTCATTCTTCTAAGTTAAATATAGAGACTCAGAGATATTTAAGCGGCCTGTGAGGGGCGCTTATTTCTTTTCACGTAAGTTCGACTGATCACTGCCACCGCCGGATTATGGTCTCCCGTGAATAACTTCTTGGGCTTTCAAATTTTTCTTTCCTTCTTATCTTTCTTTAAAACTATAGGGGTGGGAAAAATTTTTGGGATACTTTGCGGAGACCTTAAGCTTTACTTAAGGTAACCTTAAGAATTTTTCAAAAACACCCCATAATCGTTTCGGAAAAAACCACACACACCTGTGCTATAAAATTTATCAGGTACAGTCAAGACCTAAATCCCAAGGTTAGAAAGTATTTTCTGATCAATCAGACGATAGATGACTGAATGGGAGGCATTTTATGTTCGTAATTTTTTTTAAAATGGGTACTTGGTCTGTATCTCAAAAACAGTCAGGATTTCGACGTTTTGTTGGAATAACTTATTCAGCTACTTTTTAATAATCTTTCACATGCTGAAGTTTTAGCCCTGTATCTGCAATCTTAAGGTCACCTTAATGTCAAAAAGGGGGTTTTGGCCTTCCAGGTCACTTAATTTTTCACTTTTTTCAACCAAACTCGGCATATATATTAAGATCTACCAAATGAGTATCCTGACTTTATGGTAGCTTAAACTGTTAATATAATTGGAGCTATGCCCCCCCCCCCCCCCCCTAAAGTCATAACATTGGAATAAAGCCGTCTGGCCCCTTTCTTTTTCCGTATCTAACGTATATTGATATTGAAGTGCATCAAAAGAAGACTCTTACTACCTTATGATTTAAGTATTAATGATGTTATGGCCATCTTAAACTTAAATAAAATGTAGGGTTTTTCAGCCCTAAGCTCAGTTAATGTTTACATTTTTAAAATAACACTTGGCACATTTATAAGGGTTGGCAGAAGGGACATTCTCATTTTATGGTTACCTTAAAGTCACAGTATGAATGAAGTTATGGTCACCTTAAGTGAAAAAGGAAGTTTTCAGCCTCCAGCTATCTTATTGTTCAACAGACCTCAGCTAAACTTTATGCCCTTATAAAGGATGACGAAAGGGACATTCTTATTTTATGGTCATCTTAAAGTCCTAATATGAATGAAGTTATGGCCACCTTGCAGTGAATTTATGGAGTTTTTAGTCTCCAGCTATCGTATTGTTCAGCTGACCTCAGTTAAATTTTGCACACTTATTAAAGATGAAAATGGGGACATTCTTATTTTCTTTCCACCTTGGAGTTCCAGTACAAGCACAATCATGGCCATCTTGAAGTAAAAATGAGGGTTTGCAGCTCCCAACTGATTTATTGTTCAATGACATCAGTTCAACTTGACACATTGATTAAGTTTAAGGTAGACTTTTAATGATATTTTTACTTAAAATTCCTGTATTTAAGAGACTTTGACCAACTTAAGATAATAAATATATAGTTTTTGCTCCCACCTCATTTATTTTATGACTTTTTAAAACCACACCTGTCACATGTATACTTAAAACAAAATTTCTGTTATCTGGCAAAGCTAGCCTCCTAGTGTTTTTGAAGTTATGGCATCTTCAAAGAAAAAAATGAGATATTTAGCATGCAGTGATGTGGTTATTAATATATTGCAGCTGATCAGTGTTCATATAATTATAAATTCCAAATTTTAGGCACATTAAAAAAATCCCACATTCTCCTGATTCCATTCTTGTGGAATTGTGTGCATATAACTTTTCCTTTTTGGGAAAAAAGCTTTAATTAAATCAGCTTTTGTTTAGCAGCAGAAGTTGGTGATCTAGCTACTTATTCACATATACTATCTAAATTGGTCAAATGTATAGACTTGACTTCTTTCAGAAGATAAGATGACTGGAAAAAAACACTTTCCTCCAACTCTGTATTTGCTTTTGTGTGATATCTATCTGGAGGCAGATGCATGGCAAGTCCAACTCTCTCACTGATGCCCCACTAAGCTTTGTCTGTTAACATCTGTGTCATTACATAATGTGTCTGCACAATGAGTGAAAAGGTTGATAAGGGATATCAAGATGTATTAATTTCTTTTCCTTAAGGGATATGCTTACAGTAAATCTTTTTGGGGGTAAACAATTCAAACAAGGACATTTATCTTTAGGTTCATGGAAGTAGAGTCTTGTGGAAAGAATGACTTGTCTGTTTTGAGAGAATGGAAAAAGCCTTAATAATATGTAAAACCCTTGGGCTTTCATGATATTCAGATATAGATTCATTTGTGAATTAAAAATGTTAACAATAACATCTGACAACATGACTTCGTGTATTTTTTTTACAATGGAGCAGTAAAGGATTTCACAAATACGATTATCTTAAGTATATTTATCTTATAAAAATATTAAATAGCAATGAATTTTCAGAGGCATAAAATGCCTCAAAGATATACAACATATGAATGCCCCTATCTATAGCCAATTATAGTTTACTACAGTGTATCTTTGTCATTATAAATGATATATTCTTTTCATAAAATATACCACTCTATGAAACACGATAAAGCTCATATTCTGCTTACAGTCTAATACTTCCATCAGATATAAAACACAGTAAAGCTTACCTTCTCCTTACAGTCTTGTACCACAACTACTACAGCTTTATTAACTCAAGTCTCCATTCGGGCCGCTCGTTTTTGTTAGGAAACACCTTTTTCTAGTTGTCTTATGTGGTCAGCTCTTCATAATGATAGAGTTCTGAGAACATTTTTCTCTAATCACCACCGCTACTACCCCTTTAGTCATTATTTGGCATTAATATACACTCCGTTTATCTGAAAATGTCTGTTAAGTAGATGTATTTGTTTCCTTGCGATTCACTTTCATAAGGATCAGCTGCATTCAACAATTCTGTGACATCTCTTACATGAGCTCATAATTGTGGGATTATAGTGTCAGACAATGACACATTTAGTTTCTCTCCAAATTGCAGGAAATCAAGGTGATTCCAATTCATAGAAGTGTACATTCCTGTCAAATTTTACACACAGATGTCCTGGATTGTCTTCCATTGATGTAGTGTGTATGATCAAAGAGTCATGAAGACAAGATTCTTGGTCCATTTCTGGACTGCAGTTGGTCTTATAATGTTTACAGAAAATAAGTTGTTTTAGATACAGCCCAAGTTAAGAATTTTTATGGCCTCAAGGGCTGTCACCGTGTTTATTATATTAAAGTCATTGAGTCGAATATTAAAATTCTTTTATTAAATATTGTCTTTGAATACCCAAAAATAATATTTTGACAATCATCAGGAACTTACTGTGATTAAAGACAATCAACAAAGTGAATTTTTTGAAATTTGAATTCAGTGGTTGGAGTATATTTCATTGCATAATAAAGTTTATAATGTTGAATAATAAAATTAATTCACCAATGGGGAAATGCCTTTTCTGTATACTTGCCTTATTGGAAATTCTTTACACATCTGTGATTTTTGTGGCCAAATTAGGCCTCTCATCTCCCCTGATACAAATTTTGGTTTATTCGATCTTTATTTAAAAGTTAATTGCCCCCAGTGGAGAGTTTTTGCATACTGTTGAGAATTTTAGCGTTTCTTACTGTACATGAAAATCTTCACCTACTCATCATAGGCCATGAGTTGTTTGGTTGATAGCATATGTTGTGTATTTATTAGCACGAAGCAGATGGACATGATGAGAAAAAAGAGGTATCACATGACATATCACATAATGTGATGATGTGTGTGATTTGTAGTACAGTTTTCACTAATAGTTTCGCTAATAAGGCTGAAAATGATTTTCTATATTAAAAGCAACTTTATAAGAAAAAAAATCATTTTTATCAGCTCAAAATAACTTTGCAGTTGTATCTCTTATGAAAAAAATACTTAATTTTTCTTTTATGAATGTACATTATAATAATTATAAATTATATAAAAATCTGTAATATCACTTGCATTCAGTTAAAAATGATAATTTTACTCTTTTTTAGCCTTAACTAACTTACATTTTGTACTTTAACATTTTGTACTTTAACATTTGAACATCTTTACATTTATTGAATTGTTCAACTTGTGTTTGTTGTGGACTAAAAGATTAAAATGTGTTTAGAAAGATCTGTTGTGTTTACACAGATTGAAATATAGTGATAAAGTTGAATATTTATTATCCATGAGGAGATTGCCTATGTTTTTGCCACATATTTCATAATTTGTTTTTATTTCAAATAAAAGAATATGCAAGTTATTTTTAAATATGCGTGACTTCTCCATGAAAGTAATGCATTA
Source organism: Sabellastarte sp. h YS-2021 (assembly GCA_964017235.1). Lineage (NCBI taxonomy): Eukaryota > Metazoa > Annelida > Polychaeta > Sabellida > Sabellidae > Sabellastarte > Sabellastarte sp. h YS-2021. Next base: position 88,942,289 of record OZ024928.1, read on the forward strand.
AAAGTGATATTTTCAAAGAAATACTGTAATAATTCCACACAAAAAGCCATTTAAATTGTGTACAATAAGTTAATAATTAAAATTTGAAAAAAAAGTGTGGTTAAACCATAACCCCTACCTGTGGCAAATTCAAACCCCCTTGGAAAAGTATGAAAAATTTAGTGTGGCACAATACGTGCTCTTTAAAGGAAAACACTTTTAATAATCATGGTACTGACATAACTGTTGGCCATAAATTTCAATTTTCAGACTGCTGTTATTCAGAACATAGCTGTTTTTATTCATGGATTTTTGTGTTGTGTGTATATTATATTTACTGAAAATTTTACAGTTTTGTCCTTTAATTTGTGATTCTTCAAATGTACATATTTTCTCTCTATGTCTTGTTGACTGTTGTAATACAATGTATATGTGCTGTGACACAAGATTTTTTACTTGCCTCTAATATAAAACAAAACAAAACAGGGGATTGTCACATATTATAACATATTTCAGTTGGACAGGACCTCTTTTTCTATCGATTTTTTAATTTATAAAATTTATTCAACTTCTATGTGAGAAAGCCAACATGCTTTTGGAGATTTATCACAATGTGTGAAGAAGTATTGAGATGAATAACAGTAACATAAGTTGAAAACGCATGTGTGTGTAGTAAAACTAACTGCTGTTGGCATTACCGTATCTAAGGAGATAAGGTTGTGGTTTGGCTGATGTTTGTTTGTTGGTTGACAAGATTATTAAAACTAATATGGTCAATGTGATAACACTTTGATTTTAATACCAGTTAGAAACCAAACAAAATGTTCTGTATTTGCTAAAATAAAGATAGCAATTACTAAAGTAATATCATATATATATTGGAATGTGACTTCATATGACTTCAATCAAATATGCAGTAAAATTTTGTTGCTATTATTACAGATGTCATTTAAGAACCTTAAGGTATATTAAGATAGATAAGACATCGGTTTGAACTTAAATTGGTTAATAAATACAGTCATTCTTTATCATTCATGATCATCAAAAGGTATTTAAGAATTTTACTGTTCTTTTGGGTTTTAGGGTATTAACACCCATGTATTTAACAGAATTTATAGCAGGTGTTTGTTGCTGTTCTTAAATCTTTGGCATTAAATTTTGAGTTTTGAGCCAAATGTTGTTTGTGTGGATTTGTGTGTTGTGCAAATAATATATATTTATTGTCAAATTTACAGTTTTGTTTATCATTTCAAGTGAAATGTGTGAAATGGTCTTTTTATACATTTCCCATGTGGGTTTTGTGAACTTATAAAATGTGTTGTAAAATTGTTACACAAGAGGATTAGTTATATCTTATATGAAAATATGTATTGGTAAGTAATAAAACTTTAGTAACCATACTGTTATATATTCTCAAGTTCTGTGAGTGTCACCTTTGACACCATATGTGTCATGTAACCATGGTCAGCAAATGTGAACTATTATTTACATTATATAATATATGGTCAAAGATAAACATTGAAATGGATTATATAGCCAAGAAGACACCATGAAAGTTTCAATGAGCTACTCCAATTAACTTTAACAAATAACAATTAGCAAATACGGTTAAGATTTGTAATTATCAACCTATTGAGAACACAAGCTGCAGTTCTGTTTTCCTTCAGTATATATGTGGATTTAAATGTTTTGAATACTTTTTTCTGCATAAGGCTGATTATCAATGTCCTCTATTATATATTGTGATAAGCATATGACCATCATTGTAAATTGCAATATAAATTATACTGTATGTAATTGAAAAACATAACTTGAAATAAAACTATTGAAGTATTATATTATCAGGTAATTTATTCAAAGAATATTTTTCTTTTTCTTTCAGAGTCCAAGTTCCCAAAAAGGATCAGACAAAAAATCTCTTAAATTTACTGCACCCAGTTTGGTTCTGAAAGTAAAGCCACCCCAGCCAGTACAAGGTAAGGTTATAATTGACTGATGCCATCCTTCAAAGGGGCCGATTTCAGTAACCTAAGCTAATCTTGCATACTCTAATAGTGCTTTCTTGTTCTAGTTTTCGTACTATTGCTAAATGATTTTTAAACTTAACCTATAAAGCTGGGGTTACATTTGCCCCCTACACTGTCTGGGTGACATTAGCAGCCAGAATAAATATAACAATTATGGTTGCTCTAAAGACCAAACCACTGCATGGGTTTTTACCAAATTTTTAAGGTTCTGTTGATCCTCAAGGGGACCATAGTTAATGAGGCTTTGGGCTAAATTAGACAGCAACTGATTCCAATCTGCCAAGGCTGGCTATTTGTGAATAATTTGGTTTATCTATCTTAACACCTGTTGATACATAGAATAAACCTTATAAATATACATGGTATGAACAAGTGATTAGATCGTTTTTCCACTTCAGGTAACAACTTTAGCACACCGCAACATGCCCAGAAGTCAGTTGATGATACTGGCGACGTGTTGGGTACTGGAGTCAAGCACATGCTCTCTACATTCCACATAGAACTCAAAAAAGCTGTGTTTGAACACACGCATGAACAGATGATGCAGTTTGCACCAAAAGATGACAAACTCACTCTCAGGTAAGCAAAATAGCAACTTTTTTGCCAAACAGCCTTTAAAGGCTGTGCAGGTATTGTTTTCACCCATGGTATTTGGCTGAGTGGGCGGATGGGAAAATTTTTTCCTTGTTGTATCTCAGAAACTATTAGGTGTTGGAAGTTGATACTTGGCACGGTTATTGGTTGGGTTTACATTTCTCACTTTTGTTGCTAAGTTTCTGTGTATTTGATAAGAAGAACTTTGATTATGTATACTGCCCAGAATTTTGCAATCATTGTGTATTTTAGACTTTAATATTTTTCCTAGTATGGGAAGTTTTACTATAGTGAATTTCAAAATATTGCTTTGATGAAATGTGATGAAAGGCGCGAGCTTAAATATATAGGCACTGTGAATTAATCCACTAAGATTACCTCCGGGCCCAGCATAATTATATCCCCAGACAAAAGTCGGAGATATATTGGATTCAGGTCCGTCGCGCCGCCGCTGCCGCCGCCGCCACCGCCGTAGAAATTTCCTTGTGGACGCGATAACTCAAAAACAAATTAATATTTTTTTTTCAAACTTGGTACACATGTTAAGGGTGCCCAAAGGAAGATCCCTATTTTAAGGTGACCTTAAACTCCCAGTAAAAAAGAACTTATGGCCACCTTAAGGTCAGAAATTGGACTTTTGGCCACTTAGAGCCCTGTAGGTCACAAACTATGATGCTCAGCTGGCTGAAATTTTACCTGACAACACATTAATATGTTCTTAGTACATGTGCCGAAAATCACGCCTTTAAGTTGAGGAGAAAATTGTGTTTGAGGCCCATAAATACCCCCACTTAGGGATTTTTTGCTATACTTTTCACATATTTTGCCCTATAATTTGGAAGTGGTAATTCTGATGAGTCTCAAACTGCGCTAGGTATAACTTTGATATGTAATCCTTGTCTGTAGAAAATTTTAGGGCTGTAGGTTTACCCAAAGGGGTCGACTTAAGGTCTCAAAAGTGCCCACAGAGACCCAATTTATGCACTTTTTGCCACTTTCAAGCACTGTAGCTTTCAAACTATGTCTCATCTAAGTTAAATATCATCTGGGAATATATCTATGTGTTTTCTTATATGTGCCCCAACATTTAGGCCTTTAATAGACAGTTAACCTGTGTATCAGGACCATAAACACCCACCCAAGTGACCCTTATAAGACATTTTTCACATCTTTTTCCCTGTAACTTGGAAATGGTAAGTCTGAGAAGTTTCAAACTGTATTAGATATATATTCTGTGTGTAATCTTAGTATGTAACAGATTTTAAGTCTGAAGCTTTAATTTTGAAGGTCAAATTGAGGTCTCTAAAAGGCTCCCAAAGACCCAATATTTGGTCTTTTTGCTACTTTTAAGCCCTGTGACTGTCAAACTATGTGACTGATAGAGCTCAAATCCTATCTGGGAAGATATTGGTATGTTATTTTTATATGTGCCAAAAATTAAGGCTTTAAGAAGACATTTAACCTGTGTATGAGGACCATAAATCCCCACCCGAGTGACCATTTTTAGACATTTTTCACATATTTTTCCCTGTAACTTGGAAATGGTAAGTCTAAGAAGTTTCAAACTGTATTAGATGCATATTCTATGTGTAATCTTAGTGTGTGACAAATTTTAAGTCTGAAGCTTTAATTTGAAGGCCACATTTAGGTCTCTAGAAGGCCCCATAAAGACCCAGTATTTGGACTTTTTGCCAATTTTAAGGCCTGTGACTGTTAAACTATGTGACTGATAGAGCTGAAATCTCATCTGGGAATACATTATGTTCTTTTTACATGTGCCAAAAATCAAGGGTTCAAGTAGACATTTAACCTGTGTATGAGGACCTTAAACACCCACCTGAGTGACCCTTTTAAGACATTTTTCACATATTTTGCTCTGTAACTTGGAAATGGTAAGTCTGAGAAGTTTCAAACTTTATTAGATACATATTCTATGTGTAATCCTAGTATGTAACAAATTTTAAGTCTGAAGCTTTAATTTCAAAGCTACATCGAGATCTCTAAAAGGGCCACAGAGACCCAATATTTGGACTTTTTACCACCTTTAAGCCCTGTGACTGTTAAACTATGTGATTGATGGAGCTGAAATCCCATCTGGGAATGCATTATTATGTCCTTTTTACATATGCCGAAAATCAAGGTTTTTAGTAGACATTTAACCTGTGTATGAGGGCCATAGACACTCGCCCAAGTGCCTTTTTGGACATTTTTTCCGTATTTTGCCCTGTTATTTGAAAATGCTTAGTGTGACAAGTCTTAAACTGTATTATATATAATTTTTGTTTGTTATGTATGTCCCCCAAAAAGTTTCAGATCTGTAGTTTAATTGCTAAGGTCTCTTTAACAATTGTAAAATGCCCACAGAAACCCAATTTATGGACATTATGCCACTTTAAAGCCCAGTAACTGAGATTTGTATCACATATTTAGGTTGCATATATATGGACCACATATATAGGTGTAGAGGAAATGAATAACTGAAAACAATTTGCAAATTCTAAAAATAATATAATAAAATAATAATATAAATAATTTTTTTTTAAATAATATTTTAGTTGTGAACAAATATAGAAACAGATATGCGCTTTTGGGATTATGAATTTTAGAATGGACATTGAATCATCAATCATTTAAATACTTTGAAGGAAGATTGAAAAGTATGATGAGTTGAGTTAAAAATAATATTTTATTTGTCAACAAATATAGAAACAGATATGCTCTTTTGGGATTATTATTTTAGAATGGACATTCAATCATCAATCATTTAAATACTTTGAAAATAGGTTTAGAGTTATCATTGCAGGAAGATTGAAAATATAATTTGAGTTATGTATTCGGCGTCTGGGGATACACCATCTTCCTTGGGAAGATATAAACAGAGTAGATTGATGTGCTGAAGTTCATATAATAATGGGTAATTATGTTTTAAAAAATTCCTGATCAAAACCTGTGGCGTGAGTGATGACCTGTCTGGGGATATGTTGGCGCCGAGTTGCCCCAGTCTAGTTAATTTTATTTTAGCAGTAGTATTTTTTAAATGCAGATGTTTGTTGCAATATCGTGTATTTGATCATTTTTTAATCGCATCACCTGATGCTGTTTACAAAATAGAATGAATTATTTTATCATAATCAGTTTTATAAACTTTGATTACATGTTACTCTAAAAATCTAGTTAAACCAATATCTTGACATTTTCAGCACATGTAAATTAAGTAGAACTTCAATCGCATATTCTGAGGGACCAGTGACAGTTCTATAGACTTTTTACTCTCAATGAAAGATTTTATTGTATGAATGTCATACTTTATTATAAATGACACAACATCTCGATTTTCCTTTCAGAGAACCAGTATTCCATTTCCTCTACCCAGGTAGATTGTTACCACAGGGACTAGAACAGTCAGCACTGCAAGGTATATATTTCTTCTGTGAAGTCTATTATGTTGATATTTATTTTATTTATTGTACAAACACAAATGAAGTATACTTGCAACGTATTTAGCGTTACGTGCAATGGAACGAAAAGAAACTGAAACAGAATTAATTTAGAGATGAAAGCAGGAGAAAAAAGACACAATAGTCAGTGATTAACACACTGTCATATCACTTAAATGTGCTGTGTTTTGAAGCAAATCTAACATACCCATTGCGTACACTTGAAGTAGCCATATTTTTTAACAATTCTCAGGCTTGAATATCCTGGATTCACAACTTTACCTTTTCTGTCCCAATATTTTAACACTAATGGAGTTCTGGAGGCTCAATATATGTGGACCTGATCGCAAGCATAGTAAATGTGTTAACCCATTGGTATTACTGATAAATTTACTGGTATATCAATATCTGTTACTTTGCATTACTTTTTCAAATTGAATAAATATTGTGATAGATATTTTTGAAAGCTAAAAATCATCTGGACAGAGTACAATGAGAAGAGGAGAATACTGGTATTTATTTTAATTAAATTCACACAAGAAATCTGTTTTATATATTCATGAGCGTTACTTGTTCAAAAAAGAAAAAAAAAAGAAAACAAAAAAAAAAACAACAGTTTACTAACAAAATGCTACAGTATAAAATGTCTTATTACATTGACACTTGGTGGTTATTTTATAGGACAGCCTACATGTGTAGCTGTTTGGTGGGAAGGCCAGTACCAGGTGCTCACATACTCACTGATAAAGTCTGCAGCTAAGGGTAAGTCATTGGATATGTGAAATGGGATGGATCATAACAGCAAACACTTGAGAAAAGAAAATTGATAATCTTGCAGTAAAGGGTTATTCTGATTGGAGTTGTATAGCACTTAATCTCCCTTTTATTAAGGCCGTAACTCTAAGACACAAGAGTACCGTAATGGTCAACCAATTTCAGTATCCAGGGACAGAAAAGGGGTCAAGCACCACGGAGAATGCAAGGAAGATATTAAGACTAATGTGTGTATGCATTGGAGAAGAGATAGGATTTGAACTTCTTACAGAAAGAGGCAATAGAGGGAGATGATCAAATCTCATCAGATAGAGCATGATTCCAAACACATGGAGCGTCAAGAGCATAGCTTACAAGCTGTTTGACAGACTTTTGAATAGATGGATTAAACTTTGGTACATAGCTTTGGTACTTTGGTGTAAAGTTAAACATATTTGAGTGGAACTTTATTAAATAAAATTCCCTTTTGAAAGTGGAAATAACTATCAGGTCCTTTGAAGACCATTCCACATTAAAATTTACACTGTTATCATGAATTCCTGGTGCAAATGAAGTGTGTTTTTCTGCCTCCTTTGATTTAACAGGGATCTACTAGACTTCTACTTGTTTTTGTTTTGCATATATTTTCATATTTAACATTTTACTTCTGTTATATAACTGTCATGTTGAACTTTATGAAACATATAAACTGCCATTAAACACAATTGAAGTAAGTATATTTAGGATTTATCACCAAAGAGAATTAGATTATAGCCTTAGTAATCTCTACAGTATTAAATGATTGTATTTACCATTAACCAGCACCTAAATCTGGCTGGCGCACTAGGTCACCTGGGAAGCAGAGTCCTGTATTAACCCCTTCATTACCAGGTTTGTGACTTACAGTATCTGCATGACAATGCAAACCCCTTGACAGCATGTCAAAAATCACAGCAGTGATGTTGGTATCATTGATATTTCAATATTGAGGGAGTTGTAATATCATATTTAAAGTAACATTTTCAATATCATTTCCAATAAAAGTACTAAGTGAAAAATATTCTCTGAATGCAACTTACAGCAAGAAACAAGTATTTCAATATCAATTGAGTCAGAAAAAGAAAATTGAATTGAAGTTTAATATTGATATTTCAACTCAATACTAAAAGCCTGGTGATTTTTGCTGTTTGCTATACAAAAGCCACTATAGCCTGCCAGACTGCCAGATGATGTTTCTGTAAAACTATTCTGTAACACTAGAGCTGAAGAAATGTGAAACTTGACACAGTATGTGAAATTCAGACCATTAAAGAGATTGACCATTAAAGTTGAGGAAAAACAAAATAAAATTTAGGAGAATTTTTTATCGAATTAGATGAAAGGAGTAGAATTGGTACAAAATTCACATATTAAAGAATTTTCCACAATTTATAAAAAAATAAGGGGTTTTCCTCAATGGTGAATTTATATACTATTGCAAATTTCACATTCGAATTACTTTCCACAAACAATACTTCATCATTACCTAAAATAATGATCCTGCATGTATTCTATATAGCCAGTATTCTATCCAATTTGTTATTTTTTCACTTGAAATGAAAAAAAAATCCTAGTCTTAGAGATCTTTCTTATTCTAACAAACTTTGCTTTCAATATTATCAGAAAAATAAAGTTCAAAACTACCCTTTACTACTTCTTCACTGTTTGAATCTTACTTTCTTATTTCACAAGCTTTACATTTGTTTTTAACCGGTATCCCCATCCTTTACAGTTTCTTACTTACTTTAGACAACACACCAATGCATGTTGGTAAGTTTTCTTCTACTACTACAAACAAACTGCACCACATTTTATCAAATTTAGCATGGGCTTTATAAACACAGAAACATGGTCTTACATTTTGCACTTCTTTCGTTTTATGTTTACCAAAAAAATAAAAAAAATAAAAAAATAAATTGAATGCCTAAATTTTCTTGGTGTACCAGTATCTCTGGTTTACAACCCAGGGAAGTAAACCCAGTTAAAGTAATTTGAATTATGTATATTATCTCAAACCTCAGAATCTCTTTGTCAGTGATTAAGTGCTATAAAAATGTGATAACATTAGATTATATTACATTTTAATGTAATGTATTATAAACAGGCCAGGCCCAGATTGTCACTTTTAGTAATAATTTCATTCATTTGTATACAGTCTACTCTGTTATTAAAAATGTAATTTCAATCATTGTAATAGTACTATTTTAATTGCTAACTGTCTTAATATCCTGTTTTACATTATGTTAGTGACTATGCACAAATACAATAAAAAAAATTATATAGAATTAATATTTCATTTTTTTTTACCCTGGGAACAATTGTTCAGGCTGTCAGCAACTGAGATCTTGTGAAAGTTTGAAGAGAATTATCACATTGCAGTGGATATCTTTAGTTATACTCGAATATAGACTCTCAGAAAATGCAGTAATTTTACTTTAGTATAATAGAAATATGACATTTCAGAAATAATTGTTGAGAAAGAATTTTAAATAGGGTTGGAATGAAAAGTATAAACTGCACTTAAATGGTCTTCTTTCATACCATGAAAGCAACTAGAATATGCAGTATTTTAATTTAAATGTTGCAGAAATGCCTAATTTTAAGTCCATTTTATAAGAATAATTGTATAACCTGTGAAATCAAGCCCAAAAATAATTCTTTTTCTTTATAATTTTGCAGATACATGACAAAAAGTTTCCTGATTTATAACCACTGTCTAAAATGAATTACTTACAAATGCATTGCATGTATAGGCTCTTTTGAATGATAATTCACAGCATTTTTTTAAATATTCTTATATTTTTGTCTTGCAGACTTACAAGCCTTACCTAGTCTAACCACTGTCCAAATTAATTTTCTTGAAAGTGTACATATAATAATGTTGTCTTTTCAAATTACAGTACATATCCCTGTATTATGTTTCCTTTTTATAGCTTCTCCAGCTGACCGATGTACACACAAAACTTTAACCTTGTATGACTACTGTCAGAACTGGTTTGCAGAAGACACATTACATGTAGAACCAGCATTGATCAAATTGTCAACTTTTTTGGATGAGACTGTTTTACTCAGAAATTTTTGTATTTTGTCTTGTAGATGTAGAACACAAGCCTGACCTGGTGTGGTCTCTCTCCAGTCCAATAATATACAGTACAATAACGTCAGACGCCACGCTCATGGCCCTTGGGTTAGCCAACAACAATGTGGTCATCTGGGACCTTCAGTTAGGTACAAACACCAAGATAATTTTAAGCGAAAGCTCCTAATGAGACTCGCATTTCCCTCCTGCTGTCCAGACTGCAGAGTCAGGTGGTTTGTAGTTGCTCAACAGACCACACCACAAAATTTAACTCACAGCCTTAAAAGGCTTACAAATCAGTTTCAAATAATGTTTATAAAAATTGTGACTATTGTGTGTAAACAAAGCAATCAAAACATGTCACCATATTTGGCGCAAAAAGCTGTCTTAAGGTTAATTTTAGGGTTAAAAATAGCATTAACATATTTTTATTGCTATCCTTTAATTGAATCCTACTTGTCACAGGGGAGGAGGGGTAGATTCTGGTGGGGTCCATAATCCACCCCCGGGGTATACTTTGGAATCTACCTGGGTATAAAATGAGGGGTATTAATCTGGGGGGTTACAACTGGCATTGATTTTTCAAATGTTAAATGTATGTTTTTCCAAAGACTGATTTCAGTTAGTTAGGTTTCAAGCAAAATCTAGCAGAAAATTTTGCAATGGCAACACTTTTTTTACTTTATGAATGATATCAGTTATGGGTGCTGTACCAACCAAACTGAATACTCTGATATTTACTCAGATTTTCAGGATATTTCCTGATGCCTATTGCCTAATTGATGCTGTTCAAACTATATTTGTGGGCAAGGAGTTGCTTTAAAAATCTAGGTTTGGAATATAAATTCTAGTTTCAGAAAATGTGGCTCCTGAAAGATAAATTTTCAGCACTTTCAAGTGGTCATCAGATATTTTTCTGTTTTGAGAAATGTTTTGAAATTCATAACTTGTTGACCTTTACTATTTACAATTTTACATTATTCTTTTTTTTTTCCTGTAATTGATTTGGGAACAATTACTTCCAGTGACATAACACAATTTTAATAGAAATATTTACAACAGGATACAAGTTATTTGATCATAATGTAACTGGGCTGATACCTTTCCCATTGCTGTTCTGTTGAGTAAATATTGGTTCCATCCTGTCAAAGGTAACAAATTCATAATATATTTCACTATTTTCTGCCACTTTGTTGTGGAAATAAAGTCCGAGGGTGAGTACTTTATGACCTCAAAAAAGAACGGTACTTCTGGCGGATAGTGGACGAAATTAAAATGACTCTTTTTATTGCGTTAATACATCTTACCTAGTGGACAGATGCATTTGTCCGGCGCCTTGCCGGTTTCGCCAAACGTTAGAAAAAAACGTCCTGAGCTGGGCTCGGGACCGGTAGTGTCCTGTTCATTCGCCAGGGGGCTGTATAGCCTCCCTGCCGGTGTACTGCGCATGCGTGGCGCATGCGCTCTTCCTCTTTTTGTTTGGCGCGTGAAGGAACGCTTGTTTTTTTAAGAGAAACTTTTCATTTTCAAATTATTTATATGCTCACGTCTATTTAGTGTTTTTATTGGTGTGCATTTATTGAATTACATATCATGGCATCTCCAGGCGAAAGGAAAGGACAAAGATGAGGTTCTTGTGGCCACGCTATGGCGAATTTTGATTTGCACGACAAATGTGCCAGATGCCGTGAGAAATCCATTGGGGAGGATGACTGTGTTTTAAATAAAAGTTGTGTGATTTGTGATGGGTTTTCGGAGTCCCAGCGTGATATGTTGGCCACCCCGACTTATCGGATCAGGAAAGACAAGAAAGCTGGCATTTTAGTTTCACCTAAGGATGTGAAGGTTATAAGTACTGTGGATAGTGAAGGTTATAAGTACTGTGGATAGTGAACCTACCTTCCAATCTCCGTCAGGTGCTATGGCGCAGGTACCTGCGCAGCTACCTTCTGAAATTCCCCCTATTGCTTCATCTTCTTCTGCTGCTCCACAGTCTTCATATGTTACTGCAGATCAGTTTACAGCATTGTCAGACAAATGGGCTGAGCAGTTTGCCCGTATGGAGGCACTTCTATCTAGGGGCAATATTTTCTCCACTCCGGTTACCTCAGTTAAACCTATGGACACACAGTCGGTTATTTCTACAACTCCCTTCATTCCTCCAGCTACCCGTCCCACCGGTCTGGTTGAGGTTCTGGTAGCTGTTGAGGTTTCTACAAAACCCAAAATACCGGATGAGAAAGATAAAAAGAAAAAGTCACACAAATCTAGGAAACGTGACAAGTCTGTGCAGGACACTCAAACTAAATCTTCCAGCCATAGATCTGACCATAAAGCGGAAAAGAAACGGGACCTGTCTGAGTCACCGGTCAGGAAACACTCCTCTACCAAAGGCTCTTCTCTTACATCCAAAGCTGTTTCAAGCTCTGGTCCGGAGTCTGGCAAACAGCCGGTTATTCAAAAAGAGACATCTAGCCTATTTTCTTCAACCCCTGGTGTTGTCACTACTGGTACGGGTAAACAATCAACTTCCTCTGTTCCACCCAGTCACGGGCAACCTACGACCGGAACTTTCCCACCGGATACAGGCATTGAACATTATGATTTGTTGTCAGAAAATGATGAGGATAATGATGATAGAGACCGGTCCGGAGAGTTGTCAGGCTCTGATGACGGACAATTATCAGATTCTACAGAAACCCCAGAACAGACAGAGGAAATGTCCTATAGGGAAACAGTCCGGTCAGTGCGTAGCTATATGGGCTGGCATCACATCCCTGCCTTTGAAACCACTTTCTCTGAGCCGGACAAGTCCAACAATCCCTGGAAAGGGAAAAACCCTAGGAAACCGACTCGTGGATCAGTTGCTATGCCGCCAGACGACTGGTTATGTCAAAAATTAGAAAGACTGAACTTAACCACTTTGGAAGGCTAGGTCACAGGACAGTGCTGGTCTGAAGAAGGACCAATTCATAAAAGTCCCTAAGTCTCAATCGAAGTGGTACTCCATGCACTTGGTGAAGCCCGATGGACCTCACAGACCAGGGCATACGGTGTTCAGCTGGAGGAATACTGAAGCGAAAGTAAACTCTCAGTTCCCTCGACTTACTAGAGCCTCAGCATACCCATCAACCGGACCGCCTTCTAGGCCCATATCGCAAGAATAGCTCAGGAGATGGGAAAGAGCGGCTAGGGAGGACAGCTACATAATCAACCACACTGCTGGTTTCAGTCGCTGCTCCACTGAACTTCAGGATAAAATGTCCCAAAATGTTGCTGTCTTGTCTGCTCGTTTAGCTAAAGGCAAAGCCCAGAAAGAGACTTCAGATGCTTTGAATGACCTGCGTGACCTATTAGCTTTCCACCAGAGAGTCTCCATAGCTTTAGGCACGTCTCTTCAGCATCTGGCTGATAGTTTGTTTGTTCATATGTCCAATATGATCCTTTTGAGGCGAGATTCCTACTTGGATTTTGTTAAACCGGGAGTGAAGCAGGACACAATGAACAGTTTAAGGAATGCGCCTATGTTTGGCTATGCTTTGTTCCCAGACGCAGCTATCATGACAGCAGAACAGGATATTCAAAAAACGGAATCCTCTAGTGTTGCTCAGGGACCCGGACCGGGTGCTCCTCAGCACACTAACTGGAGAGGATCACACAGATTCAAACCCTACGACCGTAGGGACAGAAGATCATCTGCTCCAACTGACCAAGGTTCACAGTCTCAGCAACAGCCTTGGCGTCAGTTTAGTAGACACCGTTCAAGAGGACGTGGGCGTGGCAGAGGTTCAAACCCTCGTTTTTCCAAGGCCCAGTCGTACAAACAGTTTAAATGACAATTATTATGTGGGTTCCCAAACCCTTCATGTAAGACCAGTCAGAAGGGACCCAAAGTGTTACAAAACTCAGTTGTTAAGCAAACAGACAGTCAAGTTGGATGTTTATTATCCTGTTGTTCTTCATGCTCCTTCTGTACTTTTACCAGGGCTTCCGCAAAAGAAAGGAGTAAGACCCGTTCCTTATCAGGACAAAATAAAGCATGTCAAAGGTGTATGTTGTGTAAATCCTTGCCTTTTTGTCCCCTCTGTTCCAAATGTCCCCAGTGCTGTGTCAGAACAGAATGTGGGGGGGGGGGGGGGAGACTACAAAGCTTTTGGCAAGTTTGGCAAAACATGGGTGTGAATCCTTGGGTAGTCTCTATCCTCAAGGAGGGTTACACTCTTCCTTTCAAACAAAAGGCCCCTTTTAACAAGGTTCCCCTTGATTCAAAGCGGTTACTCAAGCCCAACCAAGAATATATACCTAAAAGAAGCCCTTATAAGTCTCATGAACAAGTTGGTAGTGGAAAAGGTGGTTGTCAAGTCGTCCCTGGCCTTTTACAACCGTCTTTTCCTGGTTCCCAAACCAAACAGAAAATGGAGGCCAATCTTAGATCTAAGTCAGCTCAATTTGTTCCTCAATACAGGCACCTTCAAAATGGAAACTCCGGAGACGATCCGGTTGTCCTTGAGCACAGGGGAGTGGGTCATGTCGCTGGACTTCAGCGAAGCTTACTTCCACATTCCAATTGCACAAAGGTCAAGAAAGTATCTCAGGTTCTTCCTGTTCAATCAGACTTTCCAGTTCACAGCCTTACCATTCGGACTGTCCACAGCTCCCCTGGAGTTTACCAAGGTGGTCAAAGAAGTGAAACTCATGGCTCAAGCGAAGGGTATCAGGATCCACCAGTACCTAGACGACTGGTTACTGAGAGCCCCTTCCCCGGAAATCTGCCTACAACATACCCAGACCCTCTTGGCCCTATGCCGGCAGTTAGGTTGGATAATAAATATGACCAAATCAGAGTTAGTTCCCAAACAGGTCTTCAATTTTGTAGGTTACCGGTTCGACCTGATCACCGGTCGGGTTCTGCCCACTCAAGACCGGTGGGAAACCCTTCAGGAGAAATTGAGGTTCATGAAAGGCCATCGCCAGTGTACGGTTCGTCAATTCATGTCCTTGATAGGCCTCCTGACGGCCACCGAGAAACAGGTGTGTGCGGGTCGCCTTCATATGAGGCCCATCCAGTGGCATCTGAAGAAAAGCTGGCATGTCCCGGAGGTCCTAGAAAAAGTGATTCCGGTCCCTCGGTCACCCCACCCTCATTTGGACTGGTGGTTGGACGAAGCCAATGTACTGACAGGTCAACCCCTGCACCCTCTTCAGCACGCCGTTCAACTGTTTACAGACGCCTCAAACGAAGGTTGGGGCGCACACTTAGGGGACTTCACTGCAAGAGGCATTTGGTCTCCTTTGGAAAGTCTCCTTCACATAAATTTTCTCGAACTGAAGGCAGTTCTCCTGGCCATACGACAGTTCGAGCATCTGTGCAAGGATCAGATTGTTCTTGTCGCAACGGACAACACAACAGTGGTCTCGTACATAAACAAGCAGGGGGGTATGAGGTCAGGCTCTCTTTGTGCCCTCCTGTGCAAACTTCTGTCCTAGTGCCACCCCAGAGGTATAATCCTGAGGGCAAGGCACATTCCAGGTCGCTTGAATGTGATAGCGGACAAACTGTCCAGACACAACCAAGTGATTCAAACAGAGTGGTCCCTATCTCAGCAGGTGTTCACTCTCTTGTGTTCCAGGTGGACCCAACCTCAGGTGGATTTGTTTGCAACCCGGTTCAACCACAAACTACCACGGTTTGTCTCACCGGTACCAGACCCGACAGCCTGGGCAGTCGATGCCTTGAGTCTACAGTGGGATCAATTGGAGGCATATGCCTTTCCCCCCGTGTCTCTGATTCCCCAGGTAATCTCAAAGTTGAGGGATCAGGGCTGTCGCAGGATGATCCTCATTGCCCCAGGATGGCCAAACATGCCCTGGTTTTGGGATCTAGTGAACCTGTCAGTTCAGATTCCCTTCAGGCTTCCCCTGGTACGGGATCTGGTGACTCAACCCTTCAACGGGATGGTACACAGGAATCTCACCAACCTCAATCTTCATGCTTGGCTCCTAGAAGCTTTGCCATCCAAGAACACGGATTCTCTGATGAAGTGGCAGCAAGAATTGAGGCTCCTCAGTGAAGCTCAACCAGAGCCGTATATAAGTCAAAGTGGACCATTTTTCTTAAATGGTGCCAGTCACACGAGGTGGACTTCAGGGCGCCCTCTGTAAACCAGATCGCAGATTTTCTTCTTCACCTTTTCAAAGAAAGAAATCTGCAACCCAGTACCATTGAGGGCTATAGAACGGCCATTGCCGACATGGTGGGCAATGATAAGATCAACATTAGTACAGATGACAACCTCACCCGTCTTCTGGACAGCTTTCATAGGGATAGGCCCAAGGGAAGGCGAGGTGTCCCCTCTTGGAACCTTTCGCTGGTTCTCCACCAGCTTACTAAGGCTCCCTTTGAACCCTTAAGGAAGGCCTCTCTTAAACATCTGACTTTTAAGACTGTCTTCCTTCTAGCCCTTGGATCAGGCAAGAGACGCAGTGAGATCCATGCCTGGTTGTACAAGAATATCAGACATCAAGAAAACTGGAGTCAGGTCTCCCTTTACCCTTCTCCCAGCTTTCTCTCCAAAAACCAGTTGGCTCGGGATGGCCCGGCTTCGGTCGCTCCGGTGGTCATTCCCGCGTTAGCCCCGACTCTAGATCGGTCACTGTCTGAAGACAGGTCACTCTGTCCGGTAAGGGCTTTGCGATATTACCTAGACAAGACCAAAGATCTCCGACAAGGAAAGGACTTGGTATTTGTGTCCTTCAGGAAGGGTTTCCATAAAGACATTGTCCCTGCTACGATCTCTTCCTGGATTAAACAGACGGTACTGTTGTGTTATCAACTCTCAGACCAAACGGCCCAAGATTTACATCAAGTTAGAGCTCATGATGTTCGGGCCTTTGCAGCTTCTCAGGCTTTTCAAGGAGGAATTTCTCTGGATCAGATTCTTTCAGCCTGTCATTGGAAAGCCCACAATACCTTCACCCAGTTCTATCTGAAGGACTTGGCTTGGGCAGATTCTGAGCTGTATCATTTGGGCCCCGTGGTGGCAGCCCAACAAATTCAGGGGAACCAATGAATCCGGCTCCTGTTTCCTTGTACATAGTGTATATTCTGTGTATATATATAAAAAAAAAAAATAAAAAAAAGTAGAAACCTTCAACTATCTGTAACTCCTGGTCTGCCATGATCCAAAGTGGGTCCAAGAGTGAAGCAAGGTAGTTTTATAGTTCCTGTTCTTCTTCCTCGTTAGGTCAGAACTCTCAGCTCCCCTAGGTCCTATCGTACTGTCTAACTGAGTCCGTACTGGATCTCTGCATAAGCAAAAAAAGGGGGGGGCAAGAGGTCGATCCTAGAAGTGGGCTATCCTAGCCATCACCGCACCGGATCCTCCTTGGGCACTTATATATATTTAGAGTTCTTAGGAATTCCCCTTTCTGAGGCTACTCTCCATCCAGTGGGTAGTTATTCTGCATCTGTCCACTAGGTAAGATGTATTAACGCAATAAAATAGAAAATTTAATAGGTAAATTAAGTTTTTATAAGTTAATACCTTACCTAGTGGACAGGGGGATTCCCACCCTACCTTCCCCGCTAAGCTTAGCCAAGGGAAATTTCTAAGGTAGATAACAAAAAGAGGAAGAGCGCATGCGCCACGCATGCGCAGTACACCGGCAGGGAGGCTATACAGCCCCCTGGCGAATGAACAGGACACTACCGGTCCCGGCCAGAGCCCAGCTCAGGACGTTTTTTTCTAACGTTTGGCGAGACCGGCAAGGCGCCGGACAAATGCATCTGTCCACTAGGTAAGGTATTAACTTATAAAAATTTAATTTACCTATTACATTTTCTATTTTAACTGCCCAATGGATTTCACCAAATAAAAGGCAACAAAAAAATTACTTTAAAAATGACATGAATAGAATATTTGCAGTTTAAATAAAACAACCACGTAAGTTGATGATCACTGAAATTCCAGCAAGATGAAAGGTGTAAGCAGGTGTTCATCTTTGGAAATATTTTTTAAAAAAACTACATATTTTGTATCACAAAGTTTTGTCTCATCAAATTACTCAACAGAAATTGTAAGAAAAGCAATAAGGTGGCCACCACAGAGACAGATAAAGATTCTAAAATTGTTAACTATATTGTTGTACTCTTATTTCACAAATAATCACTATATAGATGTTATCACCACTTAGGCTTGCTTTGAAAAAATGTTAAAGTTTCTCTGAAGCTAACTGTAAATTGCGGGCAGCTTTTGGCCTGAAATTCTTTCAAATTATGGAAATTTAAATTCCCTGTTTTCAAAAGGCAATTTTGTTAATTTCATTGCCATAGATCTTCCACATTCACTGGTACACACTAGTTGATTGTTTTGGCATCACTAGATTTGTTGTGACTTAAGCCACAGCTGATTGCTTAGTTATCAAAGTTATTGGAATGCAGATGTTGGAATGTATTTTCAGGCACCGTGAGGAGGATTATTAATGTATCTGACAGCAGCTGTATCTTTAAACTGATGTTCCTAGACCCCAGCCTCTTTGAGGAAGACAGACAAATATGCATGGGTGTAACAAGTCCATACAAATTAGGTAAATCATCATTTTAAGAGACTGATTTTTATACAGAAATAATCTCTTCCTTACAGTGCTGTATGTTGGACCCAACTTCTTGGCCAGTAGCTGGATTGCAAGACCATGCTTGTTTAACTTATTATTATCGTTTATTGATCATCAATTGTGTGACATCATTTGAAGAGAAAAATATGGTCACTAGTATGTTAGGGGCATGTTCCTTACAGATTAGGAAATGAAGTCCTCCTTTTGGTAGATTATTGATGTGTGCATGCAGTCAAGCCAGATTTGGCTTTAGTTAGCACATTGCCCATTAGGACCAGTGATGAAAACATTTTGCTTCATAAGTTGTATGTTGGTGGATTATGTACTATTTTGGGGTGCTTATTTCAACTACATATTGTATTTTCAACCTTTAAACTAAACAGCTTTGTGATAGATTCGTTTGGAAAATATCTTTGGTGCATAGTATACATGAATGTTTATCTAGCACTTGTGTCATTGGTGTGAGCTTTTTTTTCATAATGACAAAAACATATCTGAATGGTTCAAAAGCTTTACATTCAAGCATTAATACTGGTGTATTTCATTTCAGCTACCTGCTGTTACCTCGTGACAGTTTTGCAGGATGGTCAAATCTTCAAAATCAACTGCGGTCTGAATGAAACTGCAGCAGCAGAACAGATCTCTCCTGTGTGAGTTTACTACATAAATTGTAGGATGTTTGATCGCTGTGGGATTTTTTTTTCCTCAGTGAAGCAATATACCCGATAGTTTCAATCAAAAAATGTGCATAAAAGCTACTTGTGTTGATGTTTTACATCTTGACTGACCAAATAAGGTGAATAAATATATGCTTTTTAGGATACCTTACTTGTACACTTAAATTTTCTTTTAGAAGTAAAACTTGTAATTTTCCTTTTAGTTTTCATATTTTTTGTGAAATATTGGTCAAAGGCTCTACAAAAGTCAGTATGCAGGGCTGGACATTCACACATGTTCACTTGCCCATGCAAGTGAACTTCCAGTCAGGACAAATGAATTTTATGCTTCCTTTGCCCACATGGCAAGTAACTAAAATACATTAAAATATTACTTTTTACCCCACAGCCCTTAAGGGCTGTCGGGGTACTGTTTTCACCCATGGTGTCCGGATGGGCGGGCGGGCGGGCGGGCAGCAGGAAAAAGTTTGTCCGGGCTGTATCTCAGAAACCGTAAGGTGTAGGAAGTTGATATTTGGTAGGGACATTAGTTAGGATGTGTAGGTGTGCAACATCATGGTCTGACCTTGATTTGACCTTTGACCTTGCCGTAGTGACCTTGAGTTTGAAAATCTTGTCCGGGTTATATCTCGGAAACCGTAAGGTGTAGGAAGTTGATACTTGGCAGGGACATTGGTTAGGGGGTGTAGGTATGCAACATCATGGTCTGACCTTGATTTGACCTTGCCGTAGTGACCTTGACCTATAAAATCTTGTCCGGGCTATATTTCGGAAACCGTAAGGTGTAGGAAGTTGATATTTGGTAGGGACATTGGTTAGTGGGTGTAGGTGTGCAACGTCATGGTGTGACCTTGATTTAACCTTTGACCTTGCCGTAGTGACCTTGACCTATAAAATCTTGTCCGGGCTATATCTCGGAAACCGTAAGGTGTAGGAAGCTGATACTTGGTAGGGACATTGGTTAGGGGGTGTAGGTGTGCAACGTCATGGTGTGACCTTGATTTGACCTTTGACCTTGTCATAGTGGCCTTGACCTATAAAATCTTGTTGCACCTTTGGGTCTGTCTTTTGATGCAGATTAAGCACTGTTAAAGTCATAGTAGAATTTATTAAGAATTTTACTTTTATAACTTCCCATTGTAACAGATGGAATTTCATCAAGTGAGCCACAGACTTTGCTCCAACACCACACATAAGCATTCATTGAATGTATTACCACTTCTGTATGCATGGTAATATTCAAAACATCTAAACCATAATTCAGCCATGTAGATGTAGATAAAGAGTGTTGTAATGTTTCATTTACTGATTAATGCTGTCATCTTGTTATTGAATTATCTTGTTTTAATACTTCATCTTTACATGCGTTATCTTTCTCTTAGACATTATTTTCTCTATTTAAACATTGTTTGGACCTTTATATAACTGACAGTGCTCTGAAAGTATCCTGAACTTTGTACTGATACACTACTTGTATATCTCATGGTGTTAAAAATATTTCCCTAGGCTGTGGGGTACGGGCATCTCTGATGCTATTTTTTAATGTATTTTAAGTCTAATAAATGACTACTTTTAAGGTTCTCTGCAAGACCACTGGGGACAACTTTTTCTGTAGTAACATGACATATATGACTAGCAACATGTCATGCATAAAACCCTATTAAAATGTAAGCACTTATCTCAAGAAATGCTTAATAATCTATGGAACAACAAAGTATGGACAAGTAGATTTTAGGTCAGGGCAAGTGAAATCCACATGCCACTTACCCTCCTGGCATGGGATAAAAAATGTGAAAGTCGCCACAGTATGTGTAAGTGGCCAGTGAGGAAAGCCTTCCTTGACATGTCGGAAATTCTCAATACATTTGTGATTTTTGTGACTAAATTGGGCCTCTGATCTTCTCTGATGCCAAATTAGCCAAAAATTTAATAACTTTGTCTTACTTTTTGTATAATTATGTATTTATGTTTATTATTCAATTTTACAGTTTAAAAGAATGGGAGAGATACACTGTGATTGAGCCACTGTCTACATTGCCAGAACTGGTATGTTCTTTTTTGGGGTATAACTTTTGTAAATTTTAAAATATTTATCTGAATTGGACATCTTTCACAAATATTTGTTTTCGTGATTTGTTGAAAGAAGATCTTTGCTGCAGCATTGTATCTTTTGTTTCACATTGCCTCACAATATATCACAAGGTAATGCAACTACAAGATGCATTTTTTTAAAATTTATTTTTGATTAACTTTTAGTTACAACTATACGTCAGTTGTACATTATATTATAAACGATGGTCCCTTCTTTAACAATAATAAAGTAATCGCTGCATGAATATCTGCAGAAAGGAGTAATTGTTCAGAGAAGAAAATCAATTACTAATGTATAAATCCCGAATGGACATCTGCAGAAGAGAGTAGGTATTCAGCCTAATACTGTAAATACTGAGGAAGCATCTTCAGAGATTAGTAACTGTTTGCAGTAAGGTAATTAATTACTGATATATAAATGCTGAATGAACATCTGCAGAAAGGAGTAGTTTAGAGTAAGGTAATGCATTATTAAAGTGAATGCTAAATTAAGTTATTGGAAATCATTGCTTGCAAAATTTTAACTGATGTCAGATTTGATTTGTGATGTCTCCTTCAATTTCAAATAATACCTCCTTCAATTTTAGAGGACATTCTACTACTGCAAAATCCCTTGTATGTGTCTGAGTATTGGTCCTAGAGTTTTGGAATGTCAAATCCAACTGTAAATCTTCTGTTGATATCAGAATTGACCCGTGAAATCTCATTCAAGCTTAAATGATGTCACCACACCAAAAACTAAATTTATCCTGCTTATTATTGGTCCTTTGAGTGTGTGGACAACTAATAAGAAATCATGGATTGTTGATTTGTCAATTTGACCCATGCTTCAAGGTCAAGTATGGTTGACTTGCCTCAAGGGGGTTATACATGCCTTTTGAATGATCCTTGGAGTTTAATATGTAAAACAATTTATTGGACATTTTGGGCTGTAAATATTTTGGCAATGTCAGAAGTATCCTGTGAGGTCTACTTCAAGGTCAGATGACATCACCATAACTTTTAAAGTAAAAGCACTTGTCTCTGTGCACTTTTCCTATCTTGGGATACTTTGTGTCACGACACAATGTCAAGGTCATTTTGTTTTTGTGAAGGTTGTGACCTGTAGAAAGAATGGCCAGGTGTTCGTGGAGGACATTACAAATGGTCACATCATCCTGGAGGTGAAAGTCCCCTCTCCTTTCAGTGTGTTCATGCCATGGCAGCCTGTCTTTGCTGTGGGATCTAAAGGGACAATGCTTTATATCAAGGGATGCACCACTGAATGTGAGTATAGTAGGAAAACTTCCTGAATGACATATACAGAAAAAATATATCACGAATAAAGTTAACAATATTATACAAGTGCGTAACACAAGCATTATATTGTTAATCTTCATGAGTGATATATTTTTTCTATATATGTCTAATGAGGGATGTTTTACTTTTATTATCATCCATTTTGTATGATTTAGGAGTTAAATAAATCAATATTTAATGAGAGAATGTGAAAAAGGTTGTCAAAAAACATGCAGAACAGTGAATATAAAAATTTCAATCTTTAACTTCCAATATCTCAGTCATTTTTGTATGGAGTTTTATGCAACAAACATGAGCAGAAGCACTGCAGTAAGACCTTTCTATTGATATTTGTAGGTTACACAGTTTCCAAGATATTAGCGGGAAAGTTATTCACAATTATTATCCATGGTACGAAGGCGCCGTTGTATACAAAAAAATATATATTCTGCTCCGTATATCTCCCTCTACATGGGTCAAATACCTCTTGCAGTGGATAATGAAATATTAACACCCTAATACAGCAGAAGTTTCTTTTAGTTTAACCAAAAATTAGGCTATTTTACATTTTAATACACTGTTTTGTTGGAAATTTCTCATTAAGTGCAAGCATTGTCTGGTATTTGTGCAGAATTTTTTTCCAACTATTTTGTATTAATTTTCTTCCACTTTCCCCAAACTACCAGTCATGATATGACCCATGCAATGTGTTGAATGAAATGTTAAAACCTATTTAAATAGAACTCTATTTAGTATAATTACTTTGAGTAAAAATAAATAGAGGTTTGAATTTAAAGTCCCATTGTTTGAATTTCAAGTCCCATTAGATTTAATTGTAACACAGTTAAACTGTGAATCAACAAAACTGTTCTTGTTCTTGTTTTCATTTAAGTGGGAAATAACACATCAACGTTGCCACAGGAGGATGACATTGTAAACCCCGTGGACCAAAGAGAATCACTGTTCTTGTACAAGCTTAGATCATTCAGAACACTTGATCCTTATAGAAAGAAGAACAGAAATCAGACCAACACATACACCGTTCACACTGCCCTGGAGGAGAGAACTAAGACACTTCTCAAAGAAAGGTAATATAAGTGATGGGTTTGCAACATTTTCCCATTCTGAAAAGATGCCACAGTTGATCGCAGTTGAACTGGCCAACTAACTAAAACTTAAAATTCATAAAAACAGAACATGGTGACCAAAATCACCAAGAAGGCTGAAATATGCTAAAAGTGCTAAAAGGTTGGAATTTTATCTCGATCAGACAACCAGGATGAGAGTAATTGTATCCACTGGGATTTCCGGTGGATACTGTGGATTTCGCTTTGTTACACTGCTGCCGCAGAGTGTAGAGACTTCACGGTTACCACTTTAATGAAAAAATATTGTAGCTAGATTTCTGAAATATGCAAGATATATTCATCACCAGAAAAGCTTCTCTGGGAATATTTTGGGCTCACATTTCGAAAAACAAGATGGCCACCAAAGCCATTTCTTTGATAAAAATTGCACTTTTTACACAATCTGTGGCTTGTTATTCTTTGTAGAAGGTTCAGTCTCTTTATGGTTGATATGTTGCACAGATATAGGTGTATGTGAACATTTGACCTTGCTCTTTCTTCAACATCATTCATGGAGCATACAAGTTTCCCACATCAGCTATTCTGCCAACCTTAGGGTATGTTATTTTACTTATTATTGGTCCTAGAGGTTTGGGATGTCAAACCAACTTGTAGGAAATTATGTGTTGTGAATCTTTTGATGCTGTCGGATTTGACCTTTGACCCCTACATCAAGGTCAAATAGGGATCAACCATCTTTAAAGGGCCTAAAACTCATTTATTATTGGTCCTAGAGCTTTGGGATGTTAAACCTATGGGAAATCATGTGCTGCGGATCTTTTCATGAGGTCAGATTTGACCTTAGACCCCGTCCTTTAAGGTCAAACGGGGCTCAACTATCTTTAAAGGGCCTAAATTATTGGTCCTAGAGGTTTGGGATGTTATAGGAAATAATAGGCTGCAGATTTTTTCACGAGGTCAGATTTGACCTTTGATCCCTCCTTCAAAGTCAAATGAGGGTTAACCATCTTTAAAGGGCCTAAAATTCACTTATTATTGGTCCTAGAGGTTTGGGATGTTAAACCAACCTATGGGAAATAATGTGCTGCAGATCTTTTCATAAAGTCAGATTTGACCTTAGACCCCTCCTTTAAGGTCAATCATCCTTAAAGGGCCTAAAACTCGCTTATTATTGGTCTTAGAGGTTTGGGATGTTAAGCCAATCTTCAGGAAATCGTGTTGTGAACCTTTTAATGCTGTCGGATTGACCTTTGACCCCTTCTTCCATCTTGAAATTCATTTTCTGGACTCTAACTCAAAGATGCTTCTGCCAAGCAATTTGAAAATTGACAGGGTGGCAGGGCATTACCTAGGCTATTGAAATTGATGCCGTTTTGAAAAACAAGATGGCCACCATGGCCACTTCTTGAAATTTTGTTTATGGACTTTAACTCGAAGACGCTTCAGGCGATTGATTTGAAACTTAACAGGGTGGTAGGATACCTCAGTTAGGTTGTTTTCGAAATTAGTGCCACTTAAAAAAAAAACAAGATGGCTGCCATTTCCACCATCTTGAAATTCTGTTTCTGGACTCTTATTCAAAGACACTTCTGCCAATCGATCTCAAACTTAAGAGGGTGGCTGGGGCATCACCTAGGCTAGGTCGCTTTCAAAATTGGTGCCATTTGGAAAAACAAAATGACCGCCATCTTGAAATTCTGCTTCTAGACTCTTAACTCAGATGCTTCTGCTGATTAATTTGAAACTTAACAGTGTGGTAGGACACCAACTAGGCTAGGTTGCTTTCGAAATTGGTGCCACTTTGAAAAACAAGATGGCTGCCATGTATTGTACAAAACATACAAACCAATGCATATTTTTCGCATATTCACCTTACTACTGTGTCATGTAACTGTAAACATTGTAAATTAAAAAAAAATATACATCACTTGCGTAATTTTCCAATTATACTTACCTTACCTTTTCCAAATGTATTTCGCTTCAGTAACTTTCCAGTATGTTTCAATATATTTGTAGATTGTCAGAGCAGGGGCTGAGACAGTCTCGCATGCAGGGAAGATGGACTCAGTTAAAAGAGGAACTCGAACTAATCAAAGACTTGCGGGAAAAATCTCAAAGAAAGGGAGCCCCCAGATCTGCCTTTGTAAGTGCTCCCTTGATTCTTCATCCGAGGTTATATTGATTTGTAAACACAACTAATTTTACATTACTTAAAGCTGATTGTGTTACTAATGTATGATCATACTGTATCATCACATAATATTGCATCACACACTTTTTTGGGGTGGGGGGGTGGGGGTGTGTGTGTGTCTTCCCTTGACTTTACATTAGTTTTGTAACCATTAGTGTTGGTGTCATGCATGGATATTTCAATATTGATAAAAAATGCCTCTGAATTTCAATATCTATATTAAACTGTCAATTTTAATATAATTTTCGTGAAATTAGAGAACAGTTTTCTCAATTAAGCTTTGTAATTTGTAGCAGTTGTTAGCATATAAAACAATGGCATCCAGGTTTCATAGCTTCAGCAAATCTTTTTTGATATACCGGTGCCGCGCTCTGTAACGCCCATGGGCAATGTGACCAAATATTTGCAAAAGTTGGGGATGGGTGTTTACAACAATGAAAACCAGCCGGGCGTTTCGAAAAAAATAACCCGAATTTGGGGAAAACGCATTTTAGCACACCCCGACTGGAAGTAAAATATGCAGTTGGTAAACAAATCTCGTTGCAATAAAAGGTGACATAACTGCTAAAATAAGGAAAATTTGTTGAAAATGGATATAAATTAATCATATTTCACCAATTATTGGGTTTATATGGAGAAACTTTACCTCGAAACGACATTATAGTAATTTATGAGCGATAACGTAAGATTGGGGATGGGCGCTTTCAAAAACATGAGCGTTACAGAGCGCGGCAACGGTAATTTGATGTGCCAAAGTTGTTTTACGATATTATATAAAAGTTTTGTTGATTCGTGAATGTTTTACGCAAAATAACTTAAAAGCGTAATTAAGTATCCCTTGAAAGTTATTGTTTTCGCCACGTTTTCAAACAGCTGACGCCACTGCCACTACAGTATTTACTAAGTTGAGTATCCACCTGTCTTAATATAAGGCTTGTCAAAATGATTTTTATCTTTTGGCATGAGAAAATATTTGACAGGTATAAATTTGACCAATGACCTTTATCAAGGTCACATGATCAAAAACATTTTTTTTCTTGTATACTTCTTGTTGCACTTCCTTTCACCAGATTTTCTGAGATAGTACAAGATATAGATAAAAAACAAATTGGTAAACCCTTTCCTCACATCAAAATCTAGATGCGAGTTGACTTTCAGATCAGTTGTGCCATAATTGACTGATTGAGGGCAGATTGTTTTGCAATAAAATGTGTAAGAACCTCACCAAGTTCAATATGTTCTTGAAACATTGAAAATTGGGTTAATAGCTTCAAAAATCACGTCATGTTGAAGTTTCCTTAAAATCAGCCACATTAGGTGTCTGGTATGTTGTATAAAGGCAGAAGAGATTTGTAAAATGTCAAATATCCAAAAGTCAAAATATGATTGTGAAGTCAGTTTTAAAACCTATGAAGCACACCTGTATAAAAGATTGTTAACAGTGATTATGTATTTTACTAACCTTTATCTTTACCATTTATTTTTACCATTACACACTTTATTTGATGTGGGGCACTTTAGCAAAAACTTTTTTCTAATTTATTGATAACATGAATTTAGTTGTAAAATTGTAGATTTTTGGCCACGAAACAATATTTTAATATTGATCAATATGGAAAGCCAATTTTGAATTGCTTTTGAATATTGAAATATCAGTTCACTATGAACACGTTACAACATGTAGTAACTGTATTTCTAGTTGTTTGAATGCACTTTTGACTTAATAAGCATGTTCTGTTTAATTTGCAATTTGCTTTATATTTCTACAACCAACATTAATTTATTCTACTTTAATCTGCTTCACTTTCAGATGTCTGCTGGATTCTGATTACACTATTACGCATTTAGTTGATATGTTGCAGTGGTATGTGGACAACTTTTAACCTCACTAATTTACTGTTTTTATTTTACATTTTTAACAAAACCCCGTTTCCTGCATCTCTTTATGAACTTATTTGGTTCAAGCAGACCAACTTGATGTATGTGGGAAAAAATCCTTGATTCTTAAAAACTATTGTATTACTTTTATCATTTATTGACAAGTTCTTGTTGATTTCTTTTTTACATCAAGAAAACCCTTAGGACTGCCTGGAGAAGTAACTTTTGTACTCAATCGCTAAGTCTGTAAAGAGGTCACTTTTTTATGAGATGTTCTTTGAAACTGAACAGATTTTAACCGATCTTCTATCAATTTGTTTATGTTCAAGTGTCCAAGAGTACAGTTTTCTTTATTCTGTAGTCAAAATAATCCATTACTTTACGATGTAAAAAAACCTTACTAGACCAATAAGTTAGTCGTGTATCCTCATGCTAAGGTCACATGATCAAACCCACTTAGTTGAAATTACTTCCATTACTTTTGTTCGCCATCAACAGTGGATATCCTTGCAGATTTTTGTTTACTGATTTTGTTAAAGAATAATTTTCTTGAAAATTTAAAATATTACAACTACACATTGGTCTTATTCTGGGCATTTTGTGTGTACAGTGTAAGCCACAGATTTTGCAACCTTTACCATTAGGTTATATCTGATGAATACCAACAAGTAAACCCCACTTGCAGGTTTTCACTAGGCGTATTTCACAACCAAGAATCTGCATAATCCGTCGAATCTAGATTCAGATTTGGATTCGTTGGATTAGCTAGATTTGTGAAATGCAATTTTCTGTAGATCTGAATCCAAAATATGAAAATAAGATGAACCGACATAAATATAATATATTAATATATGCCAGTAATATAGTAAAATAATATTATCATATTAGAATATAATAAAAATTTCCCAAATGTTAAAATTTTTTCTCACATGTTGCTGCCATTATTTTACAAAGAATTATGGGTAATCCAAGGACACTGAATCTGTTGATCTACCTCCAGAGGTAGATCAACGGATTCATAATCTAGATTCAGATTCAGGTCACAAAACCAGCGAATCCGTTGATCTGACGAATCTAGATTCGACGGATTACGGTTGTGAAATACGCCTACTATTGACTGATGTGTCCAATACTAATCAGTACTGGACACTTTCTCTCAGTGACGATTTTGGGGGAATTAATTTATTCCTGTAAAAGACAAATTACAGAACTTGGGGACAGAGTATAATATATCTTAAGACCAGGCATCAAATAGGATATAGAGTGGGGTTTACAACAGCTCTCCAATATTTTCTGGTATTGGCCACTTTTTCGGAGTTTAACTGTATTAAAAAATTCTTTGACCTTTCCCTGAAATTCACTAAAATGAAGTATGGAACTCTGCTAAATGCAGTTTGGTTTTAATTGCCTGTATTCAGTAATATTCAAATATATATGGTGCTACTACATCTATATACAACAGTTTATTATTTTCATTACATAGTTTAAATATAACTTCTTTAAAAGACTTCCACAAATCTTAAATAGAATTTCATATCATCAATTAAATCACTCTAACTTTACAGTTTTTAACTCCTGTTTTGTTCGGTTCATATCTTCACTCACCCTTTAATCCTTTATTTTTGAAAAAAAATGTGGTATTAACACCCTAATGACGTTTTTCTATAAAGAACTTTGTGTTTTGCTGATAAGTCTATTTTATGAAAGTCTCATTTATTTCAGACGGACTCGACAATACCCAGAACACCAGCCCTCGAAATGAGGCGGGACACAGAAGCAAGGGCACAGTAACTACATTTACACTAGAGATTCCATAGCATGGTCTCAAACTACTGAAGTCTCTTTAAAGAAATTTATAGTTTATGACATTAAATCAGTGCAGTTCAATTGTTTTTGCCAGATTGGTATGGCACAAAAAGTCTTTTTTTCGGGAATGGGTTGACTGTAAAATAATAGATTTTAAGATTAACTAGACAGAATAACTATAAATAAATTGTTATATGCATGGTTTTTGTATGTTCTAATTAAAAACAATATTTGTTATTGTACAGTTTTGTTTTATTTTTAATAAAGTATTTGTACAATGTATACATCTGTTAATATCTGTCCAGCTCCTCAAATGCATTGACTACAACTACTACTACACTTCATGTGATTTTTCAAAGGCTAGTTAGGGAACAATTGTAAAGCATTCTTCAAAATAGTTTTCTTATTAAGCGTCCCGCAAGGGACGCTTGTTTGTGTATGGGAGAGCTTCAGGCTCCGCCGGCTCCGCCGGCTCCGGCGGCTCCGCCGGCTCCGCCGGCTCCGCCGGCTCCGCATTTTGTTTTCCTTATAACTCTGTAACCGTTAGGCGGATTCTTTTCAAATTTGGCAGGTTTAGGCAGTAGCCTTGGGGAATTTTTTTGAATATGCTGCAGTGACATTTCAACCAATCAGAGAGGTCACATGACCAAAAATGTCTTTTTTCGATGGGGAAGCTTGTCCGGATGATAACTTGAAAGCAATTTTATCAATTCACCTGAAACTTGGCAAATACATTCATTCTATTAAAATCTGGAAATCATTAGATTTTGGCATTGATTGGTCAAGAAATGGCCGAGTAATTAATGATTAATTAATCATTACGAATTTTCCAAATAAGGAAAACACAAAAATGCTTATATCTCGAAAACCGTGCTAGATAGAGCGATTTCGACGAAATTTTTGACCCGCAGGGTATCTCTGCGGAGTAGTTTTCCCAATTTTCAAAAAATTTTTGTCTCGTCCAAAATGGCGGCCATTTTGAATTTTCGAAATTTTCGCAAAAATTGCAAAACACAAAAATGCTTATATCTCAAAAACCGTGCTAGATAGAGCAATTTCGACAAAATTTTTGACCCACAGGGTATCTCTGCGGAGTACTTTTCCCAATTTTCAAAAAATTTTTGTCTCGCCAAAAATGGCGGCCATTTTGAATTTTCGAAATTTTCGTAAAAATTGCAAAACACAAAAATGCTTATATCTCGAAAACCGTGCTAGATAGAGCGATTTCGATGAAATTTTTGACCCACAGGGTATCTCTGCGGAGTAGTTTTCCCAATTTTCAAAAAATTTTTGTCTCGTCCAAAATGGCGGCCATTTTGAATTTTCGAAATTTTCGCAAAAATTGCAAAACACAAAAATGCTTATATCTCGAAAACCGTGCTAGATAGAGCGATTTCGACGAAATTTTTGACCCACAGGGTATCTCTGCAGAGTAGTTATCCCAATTTTGAAAAAATTTTTGTCTCGCCAAAAATGGCGGCCATTTTGAATTTTCGAATTTTTCGCAAAAATTGCAAAACATAAAAATGCTTATATCTCGAAAACCCTGCAAGATAGAGCGATTTCGACGAAATTTTTGATCCACAGGGTATATCTGCAGAGTAGCCATGCCAATTTTCAAAAAAATTTTGTCTTGCCAAAAATGGCGGCCATTTTACTCACCTACTCAAAATGAGTAAATGCGAATTATCTCTAAAAGTATTGCAGACAGCCAATTTTTCTCAAATAACTCATTCACCTACTTTTGGGAGAGCTTTCACTTGGTGAAGTTTCAGACCCATAGCTAATTACTCACCTACTCAAAATGAGTAAATGCGAATTATCTCTAAAAGTATTGCAGATAGCCAATTTTTGTCAAATTAATCATTCGCCTACTTTTGGGAGAGCTTTCACTTGGTGAAGTTTCAGACCCATAGCTAATTACTCACCTACTCAAAATGAGTAAATGCGAATTATCTCTAAAAGTATTGCAGATAGCCAATTTTTCTCAAATAACTCATTCACCTACTTTTGGGAGAGCTTTCACTCTGTGAAGTTTCAGACCCATAGCTAATTACTCACCTACTGAAAATGAGTAAATGCGAATTATCTCTAAAAGTATTGCAGATAG
This sequence comes from Sabellastarte sp. h YS-2021, assembly GCA_964017235.1. Classification (NCBI taxonomy): domain Eukaryota; kingdom Metazoa; phylum Annelida; class Polychaeta; order Sabellida; family Sabellidae; genus Sabellastarte; species Sabellastarte sp. h YS-2021. The sequence continues at coordinate 88,973,929 of OZ024928.1, forward strand.
CCAATTTTTCTCAAATAACTCATTCACCTACTTTTGGGAGAGCTTTCACATGGTGAAGTTTCAGACCCATAGCTAATTATTTACCTACTCAAAATGAGTAAATGCTAATTATCTGTAAAAGTATTGCGGATACCCAATTTTTATCAAATAACTCATTCATCTACTTGTGGGAGAGCTTTCACATGGTGAAGTTTCAGACCCATAGCTAATTACTCACCTACTCAAAATGAGTAAATGCGAATTATCTCTAAAAATATTGCAGATAGCCAATTTTTCTCAAATAAATCATTAACCTACTTTTGGGAGAGCTTTCACTTGGTGAAGTTTCAGACCCATAGCTAATTACTCACCTACTCAAAATGAGTAAATGCGAATTATCTCTAAAAGTATTGTAGATAGCCAATTTTTCTCAAATTAATCATTCACCTACTTTTGGGAGAGCTTTCACTTGGTGAAGTTTCAGACCCATAGCTAATTACTCACCTACTCAAAATGAGTAAATGCGAATTACCTCTAAAAGTATTGCAGATAGCCAATTTTTCTCAAATAACTCATTCACCTACTTTTGGGAGAGCTTTCACTTGGTGAAGTTTCACACCCATAGCTAATTACTCACCTACTCAAAATGAGTAAATGCGAATTATCTCTAAAAGTATTGCAGATAGCCAATTTTTCTCAAATAACTCATTCACCTACTTTTGGGAGAGCTTTCACTTGGTGAAGTTTCACACCCATAGCTAATTACTCACCTACTCAAAATGAGTAAATGCGAATTATCTCTAAAAGTATTGCAGATAGCCAATTTTTCTCAAATAACTCATTCACCTACTTTTGGGAGAGCTTTCACTTGGTGAAGTTTCACACCCATAGCTAATTACTCACCTACTCAAAATGAGTAAATGCGAATTATCTCTAAAAGTATTGCAGATAGCCAATTTTTCTCAAATAACTCATTCACCTACTTTTGGGAGAGCTTTCACTTGGTGAAGTTTCACACCCATAGCTAATTACTCACCTACTCAAAATGAGTAAATGCGAATTATCTCTAAAAGTATTGCAGATAGCCAATTTTTGTCAAATTAATCATTCGCCTACTTTTGGGAGAGCTTTCACTTGGTGAAGTTTCAGACCCATAGCTAATTACTCACCTACTCAAAATGAGTAAATGCGAATTATCTCTAAAAGTATTGCAGATAGCCAATTTTTCTCAAATAACTCATTCACCTACTTTTGGGAGAGCTTTCACTCTGTGAAGTTTCAGACCCATAGCTAATTACTCACCTACTGAAAATGAGTAAATGCGAATTATCTCTAAAAGTATTGCAGATAGCCAATTTTTCTCAAATAACTCATTCACCTACTTTTGGGAGAGCTTTCACATGGTGAAGTTTCAGACCCATAGCTAATTATTTACCTACTCAAAATGAGTAAATGCTAATTATCTGTAAAAGTATTGCGGATACCCAATTTTTATCAAATAACTCATTCATCTACTTGTGGGAGAGCTTTCACATGGTGAAGTTTCAGACCCATAGCTAATTACTCACCTACTCAAAATGAGTAAATGCGAATTATCTCTAAAAATATTGCAGATAGCCAATTTTTCTCAAATAAATCATTCACCTACTTTTGGGAGAGCTTTCACTTGGTGAAGTTTCAGACCCATAGCTAATTACTCACCTACTCAAAATGAGTAAATGCGAATTATCTCTAAAAGTATTGTAGATAGCCAATTTTTCTCAAATTAATCATTCACCTACTTTTGGGAGAGCTTTCACTTGGTGAAGTTTCAGACCCATAGCTAATTACTCACCTACTCAAAATGAGTAAATGCGAATTATCTCTAAAAGTATTGCAGATAGCCAATTTTTCTCAAATAACTCATTCACCTACTTTTGGGAGAGCTTTCACTTGGTGAAGTTTCACACCCATAGCTAATTACTCACCTACTCAAAATGAGTAAATGCGAATTATCTCTAAAAGTATTGCAGATAGCCAATTTTTCTCAAATAACTCATTCACCTACTTTTGGGAGAGCTTTCACTTGGTGAAGTTTCACACCCATAGCTAATTACTCACCTACTCAAAATGAGTAAATCCGAATTATCTCTAAAAGTATTGCAGACAGCCAATTTTTCTCAAATAACTCATTCACCTACTTTTGGGAGAGCTTTCACTTGGTGAAGTTTCAGACCCATAGCTAATTACTCACCTACTCAAAATGAGTAAATGCGAATTATCTCTAAAAGTATTGCAGATAGCCAATTTTTGTCAAATTAATCATTCGCCTACTTTTGGGAGAGCTTTCACTTGGTGAAGTTTCAGACCCATAGCTAATTACTCACCTACTCAAAATGAGTAAATGCGAATTATCTCTAAAAGTATTGCAGATAGCCAATTTTTCTCAAATAACTCATTCACCTACTTTTGGGAGAGCTTTCACTCTGTGAAGTTTCAGACCCATAGCTAATTACTCACCTACTGAAAATGAGTAAATGCGAATTATCTCTAAAAGTATTGCAGATAGCCAATTTTTCTCAAATAACTCATTCACCTACTTTTGGGAGAGCTTTCACATGGTGAAGTTTCAGACCCATAGCTAATTATTTACCTACTCAAAATGAGTAAATGCTAATTATCTGTAAAAGTATTGCGGATACCCAATTTTTATCAAATAACTCATTCATCTACTTGTGGGAGAGCTTTCACATGGTGAAGTTTCAGACCCATAGCTAATTACTCACCTACTCAAAATGAGTAAATGCGAATTATCTCTAAAAATATTGCAGATAGCCAATTTTTCTCAAATAAATCATTAACCTACTTTTGGGAGAGCTTTCACTTGGTGAAGTTTCAGACCCATAGCTAATTACTCACCTACTCAAAATGAGTAAATGCGAATTATCTCTAAAAGTATTGTAGATAGCCAATTTTTCTCAAATTAATCATTCACCTACTTTTGGGAGAGCTTTCACTTGGTGAAGTTTCAGACCCATAGCTAATTACTCACCTACTCAAAATGAGTAAATGCGAATTACCTCTAAAAGTATTGCAGATAGCCAATTTTTCTCAAATAACTCATTCACCTACTTTTGGGAGAGCTTTCACTTGGTGAAGTTTCACACCCATAGCTAATTACTCACCTACTGAAAATGAGTAAATGCGAATTATCTCTAAAAGTATTGCAGATAGCCAATTTTTCTCAAATAACTCATTCACCTACTTTTGGGAGAGCTTTCACTTGGTGAAGTTTCACACCCATAGCTAATTACTCACCTACTCAAAATGAGTAAATGCGAATTATCTCTAAAAGTATTGCAGATAGCCAATTTTTCTCAAATAACTCATTCACCTACTTTTGGGAGAGCTTTCACTTGGTGAAGTTTCACACCCATAGCTAATTACTCACCTACTCAAAATGAGTAAATGCGAATTATCTCTAAAAGTATTGCAGATAGCCAATTTTTCTCAAATAACTCATTCACCTACTTTTGGGAGAGCTTTCACTTGGTGAAGTTTCACACCCATAGCTAATTACTCACCTACTCAAAATGAGTAAATCCGAATTATCTCTAAAAGTATTGCAGATAGCCAATTTTTGTCAAATTAATCATTCGCCTACTTTTGGGAGAGCTTTCACTTGGTGAAGTTTCAGACCCATAGCTAATTACTCACCTACTCAAAATGAGTAAATGCGAATTATCTCTAAAAGTATTGCAGATAGCCAATTTTTCTCAAATAACTCATTCACCTACTTTTGGGAGAGCTTTCACTCTGTGAAGTTTCAGACCCATAGCTAATTACTCACCTACTGAAAATGAGTAAATGCGAATTATCTCTAAAAGTATTGCAGATAGCCAATTTTTCTCAAATAACTCATTCACCTACTTTTGGGAGAGCTTTCACATGGTGAAGTTTCAGACCGATAGCTAATTATTTACCTACTCAAAATGAGTAAATGCTAATTATCTGTAAAAGTATTGCGGATACCCAATTTTTATCAAATAACTCATTCATCTACTTGTGGGAGAGCTTTCACATGGTGAAGTTTCAGACCCATAGCTAATTACTCACCTACTCAAAATGAGTAAATGCGAATTATCTCTAAAAATATTGCAGATAGCCAATTTTTCTCAAATAACTCATTCACCTACTTTTGGGAGAGCTTTCACTTGGTGAAGTTTCAGACCCATAGCTAATTACTCATCTACTCAAAATGAGTAAATGCGAATTATCTCTAAAAGTATTGTAGATAGCCAATTTTTCTCAAATTAATCATTCACCTACTTTTGGGAGAGCTTTCACTTGGTGAAGTTTCAGACCCATAGCTAATTACTCACCTACTCAAAATGAGTAAATGCGAATTATCTCTAAAAGTATTGCAGATAGCCAATTTTTCTCAAATAACTCATTCACCTACTTTTGGGAGAGCTTTCACTTGGTGAAGTTTCACACCCATAGCTAATTACTCACCTACTCAAAATGAGTAAATGCGAATTATCTCTAAAAGTATTGCAGATAGCCAATTTTTCTCAAATAACTCATTCACCTACTTTTGGGAGAGCTTTCACTTGGTGAAGTTTCACACCCATAGCTAATTACTCACCTACTCAAAATGAGTAAATGCGAATTATCTCTAAAAGTATTGCAGATAGCCAATTTTTCTCAAATAACTCATTCACCTACTTTTGGGAGAGCTTTCACTTGGTGAAGTTTCACACCCATAGCTAATTACTCACCTACTCAAAATGAGTAAATGCGAATTATCTCTAAAAGTATTGCAGATAGCCAATTTTTCTCAAATAACTCATTCACCTACTTTTGGGAGAGCTTTCATTTGGTGAAGTTTCACACCCATAGCTAATTACTCACCTACTCAAAATGAGTAAATGCGAATTATCTCTAAAAGTATTGCAGATAGCCAATTTTTCTCAAATAACTCATTCACCTACTTTTGGGAGAGCTTTCACTTGGTGAAGTTTCACACCCATAGCTAATTACTCACCTACTCAAAATGAGTAAATGCGAATTATCTCTAAAAGTATTGCAGATAGCCAATTTTTCTCAAATAACTCATTCACCTACTTTTGGGAGAGCTTTCACTCGGTGAAGTTTCAGACCCATAGCTAATTACTCACCTACTCAAAATGAGTAAATGCGAATTATCTCTAAAAGTATTGCAGATAGCCAATTTTTCTCAAATAACTCATTCACCTACTTTTGGGAGAGCTTTCACTCTGTGAAGTTTCAGACCCATAGCTATTTATTCACCTACTCAAAATGAGTAAATGCTAATTATCTGTAAAAGTATTGTGGATACCCAATTTTTATCAAATACTCATTCATCTACTTGTGGGAGAGCTTTCACATGGTGAAGTTTCAGACCCATAGCTAATTACTCACCTACTCAAAATGAGTAAATGCGAATTATCTCTAAAAGTATTGCGGATAGCCAATTTTTCTCAAATAACTCATTCACCTACTTTTGGGAGAGCTTTCACTTGGTGAAGTTTCAGACCCATAGATAATTATTCACCTACTCAAAATGAGTAAATGTGAATTATCTCTTAATAGTATTGCAGATAGCCAATTTTTCTCAAATAACTCATTCACCTACTTTTGGAAGAGCTTTCACACACGAAAATGAAAAATTGTGAATATCTCGGAAAAGCTATTTCTTCTGCTTTAATGCTCGGCGGGAGATACACACCGCGGCAGTGGTCTTGACAAAAATTTTTGTCTCCCCAAAAATGGTGGCCATTTTGAATTTTCAAAGTTTTTGCAAAACACAAAAATGCTTATATCTCGAAAACCGTGCTATATGGAGCGAAATCAACAAAATTTTGGACCTGCTGGGTATCTCTGCAGAGTAGCCATGCCAATTTTCAAAATATTTTTGTCTCACCAAATATAGCGGACATTTTTAATTTTTTTATTTTTTGCAAAACACAAAAATGCTTATATCTTGAAAACCGTGCTAGATAGAGCAGACTGCGCTGACTTTGGTTGCCACAACAGTATAAGGCTAGAAACGAAGCATTTTCTTAATACTTTAGCACTCACCTTTATAGCCTTTTCGGGACGCTTTGTTTTTGCTATGCAAAAACATTATCTTTTTTTTTTGCGAGCGATCCTCTAGTTTTTGTTGTAACCATAAAACACATTTAACACAAACAAGTGAATGGCTTATGCTCTGAAACTTGAAATTATACATTACATTCTGAGCAGCCTTTACCCTGTGCATGTAGATCAAGCAGCGATACGAGTTAGGGCAAAATACTTGGCCAAGTATCTTTTACACAATGACTGATCAGAGTACTCTTGTTTAAAAGAAACTGCAAGTACAAGTAAAGAAAATATGGCAGTTGCAAATGTGAAAAAATATCAAATATCTGAAGAATAAGGAAAAGACTTAATTATGTCAAAAAAAAAATGAAAAATTTGACGATTCTGACTAATTACCTGCACCAAGGAGGTTTTGTGATCATTTCATTTGTTTACACACATATGTTTGCAAGATTACAGAAAACAGAGTGCACTCATAAGCAATAGTAAAGGTATTGGCAGAGGCTTTCACTATCCATCTAAACAAGAATAGTTTAAAGAGTACCAGGGTTCACTATTTTCTCTTTAGTTACACTTTCATGGCTTTAGTCCAATGTACTTGCACAGATCACCTGTAAATGATAATCAAACTGACACCAAACATGTACTTAATTTCACTTATTAATTCATCATACCACAGAAAAAATGCAAATGCCTTAGTTCCTTGCCCCTTGCGATAAAAATGAAAAAAAAAATTTCAGAACCTGGTTAAACTGTTACCTATTACGAATTTGGTTTTAAAGATAAAGTAATCCTTTGTATTACTGACATGTTTTCGGAACTTTGGACAAATGATTGAGTCATTGCACAACAATGAGACACAGAATGTAGGGCAATTTAATATTATGGCAAAAGATGAGTTTATTTCAACACTTTATAAAAAGGATGTATTTTACAGCTTAAAAATAGGAGATATTCAATTTAAGTGATTAGAACAGTGTTCACAAGCTTGGAAAATTGGGATTCTTTTGTACACAATGGCTAAATACATTCATCAAGCAGCAGAAAATGAAAAAAAAACAAAAACATTTCTCCGTGAATACAAATACCTTCAACATTATATATTTAACCACTTCTAAAAGAGCACTTTTTTTTTTAATAATCCCAACTTTTACTTTGTAACGTACATTCCACCCAGTGCCTTTAACACTTCCTTACATTATTGTGCTAAATCACTAAAACTTTCTTGGTGCTGCTGTGTACTTTAACGCACGTCTTGGCACACATCCACCATCATGTCCAATTATCACTAAAACGCCTAATATCTTTAAGAATTTTACAAGTCATTACATTGCTATCATTATAACAGTGAGTGCCTCTTGTGTTAAAACAACAGCCCTGATGTTTTGAGCAGGAGTCATTTCACAAGCCAGTCCTTATTCATCGCCGTTTTCTGTCAGGTGACGGAGATCTGCGGGATCGTCTGCGACTACTGAAAAAGTATATTAAAATGATTTGAGTAACAAGTGTTTAAAACAATTTATCTTTACTCAGACTGACTCTGCCAATATAAAATGAATCTTTGCCACAATAAATATTTGTTCCCAGCAAAGTTTCTGTTCCTAGAAACCTGCATCCTTTAGCTTCAATTATCTCATCAATATTTAAAAATTAAGGATCATACTTTATTTCAAACTTTGATGAAGACTATATGCAAGAAACACAAATACTTATATAGGTGCCTGACCGTGCCTCATTAAATATCCATTCCCTCCAATACTTCTGTTTCTAGAAACCTGCATCCTTTAGTTTCAATTATCGCATCAACATTTAATAAAAAAATAAAGGATATTTTATTTTAAATTTTAATGAAAGCTATGCAAGAAGTGCAAATACTTCTCCTATGATAACCCTCTAATTTGAATTTGGAATTTGAGTGTCACAACCATAACGCAGCCTATGTTTTGGCTAAAATTCACTTTTTTACATTGCATAATTCTGGGAAGCTCCTGGGCAAGAGGCCATGAATATGGTTATATTAAGCACCATATAACTGAAGTGTTGTCACACTCAAAGAAGAGTCCAAATGAAATTTTGATTCAAAACATTGTGTTCTTATATCCTGAAAATGTGGCAAGTATGTAACAGGAGGTTTTTCTTGAAGCAAAAACCTAAACCTTGTACCTATCACTGATATCAAAACACTGGAAAAGACCAGTATCATAGCTAGTGAGAATTTTAGGTGATTACTTTGGACTTACATACACTTAAGACATGATAAACTGGGGAAGAAGAGACGAGAAAACACGTGCCCAATTACCTCTTTTTGGATGGTCCCCGAACAAAGGCCCAATCTACACTGATTTGCTGACCCAGGATATCTTGTCCATTCAAAGTTTCCATGGCCTGTTGTGCCTCTGAGAAGGTCTCGAATTCAACCAGTGCATATCCCTGAAGAATGGACGAAATGAAACCAATAAACATTAATGTACGATGAATAATTCTAAAAGAAACAAAAATATCTCCACCCATCACAGCTGGGGTTGTATAGTATCTTTGAAGAAATCCCAAAAAACATTGGATGTGCGACAAAAGTAAACTTTGTAAACAATATGATTGTTGGATAGATAGTTGTATAATTTCAAATAAAACTAGACGTATGCATCAGAGAACCGATGCAAATTTGTATCCACCGGAAAGACAACTCACCAAAGCCAGTGAACCATTGTTTGACCTTGAAAGTGGGGCCCAAGGTCAAATCCGACCACACCACAAGATTCCCAGCCCATGATTTTCTATATGTTGGTTTACCATCCCAAACCTCTAGGACCAATAATAAGCAAGGTATAAGCACTTTTAAGTTTGGCTATCCTTGTTTGACCTTGAAGAAGGGGCCCAAGGTCAAATCTGACCACACCAAAAGATTCCCTGCCCATGATTTCCTATAGGTTGGTTTACCATCCCAAACCTCTACGACCAATAATAAGCAAGTTATAAACACTTTTAACTTTGGCTATCCTCATTTGACCTTAAATGAGGGGTCTGAGGTCAAATCTGAACACACCAAAAGATTCCCAGCCCATGATTTCCTAAGGTTGGTTTACCATCTCGAAACCTCTAGGACCAATAATAAGCAAGTTATAAGCACTTTTAACCTTGGCTATCCTCGTTTGACCTTGAAGGAGAGGCCCAAGGTCAAATCCAACCACACCAAAAGATTCCCAGCCCATGATTTACTATAGGTTGGTTTACCATCCCGAACCTCTAGGACCAACAATAAGCGAGTTATAAGCAATTTTAAGTTTGGCTATCTTTCTTTGACCTTGAAGGAGGGGCCCAAGGTCAAATCTGTCTACACCAAAAGATTCCCTGCCCATGATTTCCTATATGTTGGTTTACCATCCCAAACCTCTAGGACCACTAATAAGCGAGTTATAAGCACTTTTAACTTTGGCTATCCTCGTTTGACCTTGAACGAGGAGTCTAAGGTCAAATCCGACCACACCAAAAGATTCCCAGCCCATGATTTCCTATAGGTTGGTTTACCATCCCAAACCTCTAGGACCAACAATAAGCGAGTTATAAGCAGTTTTAAGTTTGGCTATCCTCGTTTGACCTTGAAGGAGGGGCCCAAGGTCAAATCCGACCACAGCAGAAGATTCCCAGCCAATGATTTCCTATATGTTGGTTTACCATCCCAAACCTCTAGGACCGATAATAAGCGAGTTATAAGCACTTTTAAGTTTGGCTATCCTGGTTTGACCTTGAAGGAGGGGTCCAAGGTAAAATCTGACAACAGCAGAAGATTCGCAGCACATGATTTCCTATAGGTTGGTTTCACATTGCAAACCTCTAGGACCAATACTAAGGGAGATATAGGCACTTTTAAAGTCTGTATATGGGTTACTTCGTCACACGGTGGATGACCTTGAATTAAGAGCTTCAAGGTCAAATGTGTGCAAGGCTGTAGAGGACATGTATATCTATTATACATGTCATAAGGCCATCTTGTTTTACAGAATGAGGCTATTTTCAGTCTCAGAGAAGCTTCCCCCCCCCATGAAGATATCCTGCAAATTTGGTGAACCTAGCTGGTGTAGTTTTCCTCTTAGAGCGTTAATGCTGAAAATCTACATGCGGCGAACGCTAAACCAAAGTATCCACCGGATGTCTCTGGTGGATACAATTACTCCCAGGCAAGCTTTCCTAGCCATTTACAATTCGTGCAAATCTGACACAGCTAGCTGCAATAGTTTAAATTATAGAACATATCAATGATTTTCAAGCAAATCGGCTATGGCGGACATGTTGTTTTTTAAAATGAGTACCATAATTTTTTACAGACACGTTTTCACAGTCACAAACATGCTCTGAAAATTTGGTGAAGATATGCACCTGCGGTAACATCGGTTTAATAGCGCCCCTTTCTAAATTAAGAATTTGCCATGGCAACAGGTATTGTCTGACACCCTCCCAAACCTACTCATCTGTAGATCCTGTTTGGGTTAACATATCTTGAAAATTTGGTGAAAATCCACATGCATTGGTTTAGGCTGTGGAACACCCACAAAAGTTAAAACCCTAAAATTATCAAAGCATTGCCATGGCAACAGTTGTTGCTAGATACCCCCAAAATTAATCAGCTCTATATCCTCTTGGGGTAAACATATCCTGAAAATCTGGTCTAAATCCATGCATGGGTTTAGGCTGTGGAACAAATTTCAAGCTTTCCTAGCCATTTACATTTTGTGCAAATCTGACATAGCTAGCTGCAATAGTTTAAATTTGAGAACATATCAATGATTTTCAAGCAAATCGGCCATGGCGGCCATGTTGTTTTTTTAAAATGAGTTCCATAATTTTTTACAGACATGTTTTCACAGTCATAAACATGCTCTATAAATTTAGTGAAGATATGAAACTGTGGTAACATCGGTTTAACAGCGCCCCTTTTTAAATTAAGAATTTCAAGACCGAAATATTTAAAGCGTTGCCATGGCAACAGGTATTGTGTGACACCCTCCCGAACCTATTCATCTGTAGATCCTGTTTAGGTTAACATATCCTGAAAATTTGGTGAAAATCCACATGCATTGGTTTAGGCTATGGAACACCCACAAAAGTTAAAACCCTAAAATATTCAAAGCGTTGCCATGGCAACAGTTGTTGCTAGACACCCCAAAAAATAATCAGCTCTATATCCTTTTGGAACAAACATATCCTGAAAATCTGGTCTAAATCCATGTATGGGTTTAGGTTGTGGAACACCCACAAAGTTTAAGACTCAAAAATCTTTAAAATGTTGCCATGGCAACAGTGGTTACTGGATACCACCGAAAAAATAATCAGCTTTAGATCCTCTTAGGGTAAACATACCCTGAAAATTTGGTGAAAATCCGTACATCAGTTAAGACAAAAAAAAACCTTAAAAGTGTTGCCATGGCAACAGTTGTCACTGGATACCAGCCAAAACCTGATCAGCTATAGATCCTCTTGGGTAAACATACCCTGAAAATTTGGTGAAAATCCATGCAGGGGTTTGGGCTGTGCAACACCCACAAAGTTTAAGACCAAAAAATCTTAAAAGTGTTGACATGGCAACAGTTGTTGCCAGATACCCCCCAAACCTAATCAGCTCTACATCCTCTTGGGCTAAACATACCCTGAAAATTTAGTGAAAATCTGTCCAGAGGTGTAGGCGTAGGCTGTGGAACACCCACAAGCTTTATACCCGCCGCTACCACTGCCTAGTGCAAGGATTGGGGCTCGATCTTTCAATATCGATCGATCATCCCGTGGAACTGCCGATATATCGACACATACTACCAGCATTTCAATATTGCAACCACATATAGGAAACAGACAAAAATAAAATAAACAGAGTAATTTTACTGCTTAAATAAACATTTATTATATAAACGCCTTAAAAAGCACATTTACAACCGAAATAAACTGGTTCAAGTCTGGTGTCATCTTTGTTTACATTGTCAGTAAACATCCAGTTTCACGGAAGAGAAATAAAACCTGACAGCTAGTACACAAGAAAGCATGAAAACTCTTATTGCATTGAATTTTTGTTCGTTATAGTTTATTTTATATTGTAGAAATATATTTTTGGTGCATAAATAATATGTTTTGATAATTTTGTGAATATGTGCATGTTTTCAAAGAACCTGTATTATCGCCCACAGCCAGTGTTCGAACTCAACGCCGTCCCGCGAGTCCGCGACCGCCAATATTGCTGCAGGACCGCCGAGTTTTAGTACTTACAGGTCCGTCGGACTGCCGAGAATCCTCGATTATCGCCCATTGAAAAACGTTCTGCAAACGAACTGTAAGGGTGAGATGCATGACAAATACTTTAAAATTAAATATATTTTACTTGCTATTGCTGTACACAAGACGTTTTTCGCCTTAAAATAAGATTTTATTGTTGGTTGTTTGTGTCACGATAGGAAATCTCGCGGAAATCTCGCGGACCTCGAGATTTAAAGATGAAGTCTCGTTGCTTCATAGCTTCCGGTATTGCTTTTGGCGCATTTTATTTCATCAAAATTCTACCAAATCACCTGATACAGACTTGTTTCATGAGCAATTGACATGGACAAATACCTAACAAACCTAGGCTCCAATCCCAAAAAGCCAAAAATTCCAGAGACAGACCGGCTTCAAAAGCAAAGGGAGTATGAAAAAAATATCAGAAAAAGGGAATTTCAGGCTTCCTGGGTGAAGTCATACCCCTGGATTTTGTATGACCAAGGCAATAATGCAATGTTTTGTACCACTTGTAGAGCCATTTTTGGGCATTTGAGCCAGTCAAAAGTTAAACAGTCAATTGTGGTACCAGATAAATTTTCAAAGTATATTGGTGGCCCTTTTGTTACTGGTGGCTGCAAAAATTTTAAATTGAGTGTGGTGAAAGTCCATCATGAAAGTGAAGGCCATCAAACTGCCAAATTTGAACTTGAAAAAAAAAGACAACCCCCAGGCAGCTCCAAAGCTGAGCAATGCATTCAAATGTTGAATAAGTCCTCGTTTGACAAACTGGAAAATTTATTTCGCACTGCACATGGAATTGCTAAAAACTGCAGGCCATACACTGATTTCCAATGGATTTGTGAGGTCGATGAAAAGAAAGGCGTTGTCATTGGCAACACCTATCGCAGTGATAAATCTTGCCGAGAATTTATCAGAGCGATTGCCGCCACAGAAAGAAAGAAAATTGAAGGTTTATTTGAAAAAGCCAAATTTGTGACATTGTTGTCCGATGGGAGCACAGACATATCTGTCAAAGAAAATGAAATAATTTTTGCACGTTTCGCTATAGAGGGGACCATACATGTATTTTTTTTGGCAATTGTTGCAGTAGAAAGGGCAAATGCTGATCATATATACCAAGCTTTGCGCAAAGGCATTTCAATTGCATTTCCCGACTTCAATTTGCAAAATAGCTTGAGTAAAGTTGTTGGATTTGGAGCGGATGGAGCCTCAGTTAATACAGGTGAAAAAGGTGGCGTTATTGCCATAATGAGGAAAAATTTGAACTCTGACATTGTCATGATAAGATGCTTAGTTCATCGCCTTGAACTGGCCTACAAGGCAGCTATGAAAAAGTCAAAATTGTACAGTCGCATCATGTCTTTGCTGTCAGGCCTTTATGGCTTTTATCACACAAGTGCCTTACAACGACCGAACTTAAAGCAAGCTGCCGAGGCAACCAAGTGTCCCTTTGCTGTTCCACTCAGAGTTGGTGGGACTCGTTGGGTGTCCCATACACTTTTGGCATTGAATCAACTTTGGAAGGCTTATCCTGCTCTGGAAATGCACCTGAGTCAGGTATTGTAAAGTCTTTAACCCTTTGATGAACTGGTATATTAAGAAATTATGTTTACTCTTGTAAACCTATCCTTTTGAAAAAGCATACCCACATTAATTTTCATTTTTTTCCTTGTTTTCTCTGGGGCATTGACCCCTGCAATGTCTCTGGCTTACAAATATTGAATTCTGTTTTTGTTGTGTTGTACCCTAGATTCTGTCTTTTGATGGAGGTTAAGTGCCATAAAAGTACTGTTAGAACTAGATTGGGCCAACTCGGCGCCAACATATCCCCAGACAGGTCATCACTCACGCCACAGGTTTTGATCGGAAATTTTTTAAAACATAATTACCCATTATTATATGAACTTCAGCACATCAATCTACTCTGTTTATATCTCCCCAAGGAAGATGGTGTATCCCCAGACGCCGAATACATAACTCAAATTATATTTTCAATCTTCCTGCAATGATAACTCTAAACCTATTTTCAAAGTATTTAAATGATTGATGATTGAATGTCCATTCTAAAATAATAATCCCAAAAGAGCATATCTGTTTCTATATTTGTTGACAAATAAAATATTATTTTTAACTCAACTCATCATATTTTTCAATCTTCCTTCAAAGTATTTAAATGATTGATGATTCAATGTCCATTCTAAAATTCATAATCCCAAAAGCGCATATCTGTTTCTATATTTGTTCACAAATAAAATATTATTTAAAAAAAAATTGTTTATATTATTATTTTATTATATTATTTTTAGAATTTGCAAATTGTTTTTAGTTATTCATTTCCTCTATACCTATATATGTGGTCCATATATATGCAACCTAAATATGTGACACAATCTCAGTTCTGACTCCCCTTTGTGTTATATGTAATGAAGCCCACCACCTCCCACCCCCACCCCTCTCCCCTTCTCCACACCTCTCTCACTATTACACAAGATCTGCAACCCCATTGAGTTCTTTGTTTCTCATCTGATATCATTAAATACCATTGTTTATTTAGTGTCACTCAATATAGCTGGAGGTCCCAGAGGTGGGTGGGGGGAATCCGGGTGGGGGATGTGGGTTGAGCATAAATGGTAAACAAACAATCTATATAAAAGGGGTACTCAAATACAAAAAGAATTGAGAATTTTAAGTATGTGATTATCAACTGAAATGAGTTCATAACTGTAGGAGCTGTGCCAAAATTAACTGAGGCAAGTTGAATAAAACTGGGCTAGTTGAGGGTTAAAAATCCCCTAGTTTTACTACATAAGGATATAATTTCATTAATATTGGGACTTAAAGCTCACTTAAAGTGTCCATTTTGTCTACTTGAATATGTTTAACCAGTTTCATTTTAAAAAGTGAAAAACTCAGCAAGCAGAGGTATAACACACAAAAATAAGTTCTTAAAAGACTAAGATAGCCATAACATTATTAATATTCAAAATTTAAATAGACAGGCATTTCCTTTTAAAAATTCAAAGATTTCAGCTCTATACCCCACATCGTTTGACAGTTACTGGGCTTTAAAGTGGCATAATATCCATAAATTGGGTTTCTGTGGGCATTTTACAATTGTTAAAGAGACCTTAGCAATTAAACTACAGATCTGAAACTTTTTGGGGGACATACATAACAAACAAAAATTATATATAATACAGTTTAAGACTTGTCACACTAAGCATTTCCAAATAACAGGGCAAAATACGGAAAAAATGTCAAAAAAGGCACTTGGGCGAGTGTCTATGGCCCTCATACACAGGTTAAATGTCTACTAAAAACCTTGATTTTCGGCATATGTAAAAAGGACATAATAATGCATTCCCAGATGGGATTTCAGCTCCATCAATCACATAGTTTAACAGTTACAGGGCTTAAAGGTGGTAAAAAGTCCAAATATTGGGTCATTGTGGGGCCTTTTAGAGATCTCGATGTGGCTTTCAAATTAAAGCTTCAGACTTAAAATTTGTTACATACTAAGATTACACATAGAATATGTATCTAATAAAGTTTGAAACTTCTCAGACTTACCATTTCCAAGTTACAGAGCAAAATATGTGAAAAATGTCTTACAAGGGTCACTCAGGTGGGTGTTTAAGGTCCTCATACACAGGTTAAATGTCTACTTGAAGCCTTGATTTTTGGCACATGTAAAAAGAACATAATAATGTATTCCCAGATGAGATTTCAGCTCTATCAGTCACATAGTTTAACAGTCACAGGCCTTAAAATTGGCAAAAAGTCTAAATATTGGGTCTTTATGGGGCCTTCTAGAGACCTAAATGTAGCCTTCAAATTAAAGCTTCAGACTTAAAATTTGTCACATACTAAGATTACACATAGAATATGCATCTAATACAGTTTGAAACTTCTTAGACTTACCATTTCCAAGTTACAGGGAAAAATATGTGAAAAATGTCTAAAAATGGTCACTCGGGTGGGGATTTATGGTCCTCATACACAGGTTAAATGTCTTCTTAAAGCCTTAATTTTTGGCACATATAAAAATAACATACTAATATCTTCTCAGATAGGATTTGAGCTCTATCAGTCACATAGTTTGACAGTCACAGGGCTTAAAAGTAGCAAAAAGTCCAAATATTGGGTCTTTGGGAGCCTTTTAGAGACCTCAATTTGACCTTCAAAATTAAAGCTTCAGACTTAAAATCTGTTACATACTAAGATTACACACAGAATATATATCTAATACAGTTTGAAACTTCTCAGACTTACCATTTCCAAGTTACAGGGAAAAAGATGTGAAAAATGTCTTATAAGGGTCACTCGGGTGGGTGTTTATGGTCCTGATACACAGGTTAACTGTCTATTAAAGGCCTAAATGTTGGGGCACATATAAGAAAACACATAGATATATTCCCAGATGATATTTAACTTAGATGAGAGACATAGTTTGAAAGCTACAGTGCTTGAAAGTGGCAAAAAGTGCATAAATTGGGTCTCTGTGGGCACTTTTGAGACCTTAAGTCGACCCCTTTGGGTAAACCTACAGCCCTAAAATTTTCTACAGACAAGGATTACATATCAAAGTTATACCTAGCGCAGTTTGAGACTCATCAGAATTATCACTTCCAAATTATAGGGCAAAATATGTGTAAAGTATAGCAAAAAATCCCTAAGTGGGGGTATTTATGGGCCTCAAACACAATTTTCTCCTCAACTTAAAGTCATGATTTTCGGCACATGTACTAAGAACATATTAATGTGTTGTCAGGTAAAATTTCAGCCAGCTGAGCATCATAGTTTGTGACCTACAGGGCTCTAAGTGGCCAAAAGTGCAATTTCTGACCTTAAGGTGGCCATAAGTTCTTTTTTACTGGGAGTTTAAGGTCACCTTAAAATAGGGATCTTCCTTTGGGCACCCTTAACATGTGTACCAAGTTTGAAAAAAAAATATTAATTTGTTTTTGAGTTATCGCGTCCACAAGGAAATTTCTACGGCGGCGGCGGCGGCGGCGCGACGGACCTGAATCCAATATATCCCCGACTTTCGTCTGGGGATATAAATAAACTTATTGACAGTAATTGTTCTAACAATAAAACATACAATAAACACCACACAGTATTTTGATAGGGGCCCTGGTGTGATTGATATGATCAATTAGTATCTGTGATAGAATAGTTGATCTGTACATCCCACTCTTTATCCCATCTCACCGTTGTGATGTGCAACTTGTCAATGCTAATTTTTTAATTGATGTTTTAGGTTGCTATTGGCAATGGGCCCGGCAATCTACAATCAAAGGCAAAGAATTTTCACAAGGCCTTGGTTGCAAAAGATGTGATTGTCTTCGGTCATCTTCTCCATGACATACTTTCTACACTATCTAAGGTGTCACTGACATGGCAACGTCAAGATGTCAGCATTCATGAATGCTTTGATTCTCTTCAAGGGGCATTGCTATTGATCCGCAAATTCTTGACAAACCCTGGATTGTTTCTGAGCAAAGTTCAGGATGACGATTGTTCCGTGGTCACTGACGCCAAATACTGTGGGGTGGATCTAAAAGGCAACTTAGATCAATACAACAAAGAACACACTGAAGTAGTTACTGCTGTCATTATGTGTCTTGAGCAAAGGTTTAGTGACATCAGTGATGGTTTACTTGCCAGTACCAAGATAGCTAATTTGAAAACCTGGCCCTCTGATTTCCACGAAGATTTTGGAGATGAAAAGATCAAAATCCTCTGCAAGCATTTTGGTGAGCGACTTGAGAAAGTGTGCAGCCTGCCTGATATTCAGCCTGAGTGGACATTACTTCAAAAAAGTCTGTATGAAAACCACAAAAATGAAATCCACTCAGATTCAACTCCACTTACCTGGGAAAAAATCAACAAAATGTACAAAGAGTCATTTCCCAACTGCCTGCAGCTCTTTGACTTGCTTCTTTCCCTACCTGCAAGCTCTGCTGTGTGTGAGCGTGGATTCAGCCAAATGAAGATTATCAAGAACGAGTACCGTAACAGAATGGGTAACTCATCCCTGTGTGACTTGATACTAATAAAGCTACACTCACCTGAAGTTGCTGATTTTGACCCTTGTCAGGCCATTCATTATTGGAATTCGTCTTCTAGCAGAGCCAGGCGCACAGACAGAAACAGCACATTGGCAGAACAACAGGCAGATGGTGCTGCTGCGGCTGCTGCTGCCCATAGTGTCAACCCAGAGACTGATAAGTCGGATATGGGTAAGTGCTTAAAATCTATAATGTTTTGCATCATTTTACTCAAAATAGCAAAGGAATGTCAAATATTTTACCTACCTTAGATTTAAAGCCTGCTTGCAATAATTTGCAATTAGTATTGACTGGAGTAAAATTTTATTATATTCAGTGTAAATGTGTAATTTTATTAACAAAAAGCTCCACAATAAGAGAGGTTTAATGTTGGCCACCACTGACAAAGGTCCAGAGTAAGAGAGGCCTAATGTTGGCCACAACTACCCAGGGTCCAGAGTAACGAAAGGTTGACTACCAATATCCATGTGATTAAGGTCACATATTTCTGATAATTTATCAATATTATCACTTCTGATATTTCTGACGAACTTTGTTTTTCAGATGCTGAACCTGAAGACTTCATAGATTCTGATATTTCACAGTGTTCTGACCTGGACAGCGACTTTAATGACTTTGCCGAAAGTGAAAATGAGTGAATGAACTGCGTATTGTTTTATTTTAATTTGTGAAATATTATCCTAAGTAATAGACATACAAACTCACTTAAACAGTGTTGTTAATAGACATTAAGTTAACAAGATGTGAAAAAAAATTAAGTACCATTTTTTACTTTACAATTTTTAAGTGTATTTTTACATATAGTAATTTTGTGGAACTTCTATAACAAATTATTTGTTATATCATGTATTAGGCCTAACTGGACCCAGATTTACTGTAGTTTTTCCAAGTAGGTGTACAGTACTCAGGTGTATGCAATTAACTATATGTCGATTTGGTAAATAAACTTCGGACTTGTTATTTTTGGCTCGGACCTTTTCATTTTCAGAGTTGAAGGTCCTTCGGACCACCTCCATATTTTTCTTAAGCGTGAACACTGCCTACAGCTTACGTTAACGGTCCCGATATTGAAATATTGATCGATCTACCGCCCTAAATTTTCATTCGATATCGATCCTCCATATGGCAGTCGATCCCTATACTACCGCCGCCGCAGCCCAGATGGCGCAGGTGAGGACTATAACCCCAGGCTTTATGGGCTGGGGTTAAAAACCTGGTAATTTTACTGCTTAAATGAATATTTTTTTTTATAAAATCTTTAGTCACAACTGAAACAAAACGGGGTTAAGTCTGGCGCCATCTTTGTTTACATTATCAGTGACCGACTTTCTGTTTCATGGAAGAGATACAAAACCTGACAGCTATTGTGCAGGAAAGCACGTTTTCATATTTTGAAATACTCATACTCGTTTTGTTCATTTTATTTTACGTTGCAGTAATGTATTTTTGGTGCATAAATGGTATGTTTTAATAATTCTGTGAAGTAATATGAGCAAGTTTTCAAAGAATCTGTATTATCACCCACGGCTTACGTTTACGGTCCCGATATTGAACTAGATTGGGCCAACTCGGCGCCAACATATCCCCAGACAGGTCATCACTCACGCCACAGGTTTTGATCGGAAATTTTTTAAAACATAATTACCCATTATTATATGAACTTCAGCACATCAATCTACTCTGTTTATATCTCCCCAAGGAAGATGGTGTATCCCCAGACGCCGAATACATAACTCAAATTATATTTTCAATCTTCCTGCAATGATAACTCTAAACCTATTTTCAAAGTATTTAAATGATTGATGATTGAATGTCCATTCTAAAATAATAATCCCAAAAGAGCATATCTGTTTCTATTTGTTGACAAATAAAATATTATTTTTAACTCAACTCATCATATTTTTCAATCTTCCTTCAAAGTATTTAAATGATTGATGATTCAATGTCCATTCTAAAATTCATAATCCCAAAAGCGCATATCTGTTTCTATATTTGTTCACAAATAAAATATTATTTAAAAAAAAATTATTTATATTATTATTTTATTATATTATTTTTAGAATTTGCAAATTGTTTTCAGTTATTCATTTCCTCTATACCTATATATGTGGTCCATATATATGCAACCTAAATATATGACACAATCTCAGTTCTAACTCCCCTTTGTGTTATATGTAATGAAGCCCACCACCTCCCACCCCCACCCCTCTCCCCTTCTCCACACCTCTCTCACTATTACACAAGATCTGCAACCCCATTGAGTTCTTTGTTTCTCATCCGATATCATTAAATACCTTTGTTTATTTAGTGTCACTCAATATAGCTGGAGGTCCCAGAGGTGGGTGGGGGGAATCCGGGTGGGGGATGTGGGTTGAGCATAAATGGTAAACAAACAATCTATATAAAAGGGGTACTCAAATACAAAAAGAATTGAGAATTTTAAGTATGTGATTATCAACTGAAATGAGTTCATAACTGTAGGAGCTGTGCCAAAATTAACTGAGGCAAGTTGAATAAAACTGGGCTAGTTGAGGGTTAAAAATCCCCTAGTTTTACTACATAAGGATATAATTTCATTAATATTGGGACTTAAAGCTCACTTAAAGTGTCCATTTTGTCTACTTGAATATGTTTAACCAGTTTCATTTTAAAAAGTGAAAAACTCAGCAAGCAGAGGTATAACACACAAAAATAAGTTCTTAAAAGACTAAGATAGCCATAACATTATTAATATTCAAAATTTAAATAGACAGGCATTTCCTTTTAAAAATTCAAAGATTTCAGCTCTATAACCCACATAGTTTGACAGTTACTGGGCTTTAAAGTGGCATAATATCCATAAATTGGGTTTCTGTGGGCATTTTACAATTGTTAAAGAGACCTTAGCAATTAAACTACAGATCTGAAACTTTTTGGGGGACATACATAACAAACAAAAATGATATATAATACAGTTTAAGACTTGTCACACTAAGCATTTCCAAATAACAGGGCAAAATACGGAAAAAATGTCAAAAAAGGCACTTGGGCGAGTGTCTATGGCCCTCATACACAGGTTAAATGTCTACTAAAAACCTTGATTTTCGGCATATGTAAAAAAGGACATAATAATGCATTCCCAGATGGGATTTCAGCTCCATCAATCACATAGTTTAACAGTTACAGGGCTTAAAGGTGGTAAAAAGTCCAAATATTGGGTCATTGTGGGCCTTTTAGAGATCTCGATGTGGCTTTCAAATTAAAGCTTCAGACTTAAAATTTGTTACATACTAAGATTACACATAGAATATGTATCTAATAAAGTTTGAAACTTCTCAGACTTACCATTTCCAAGTTACAGAGAAAAATATGTGAAAAATGTCTTAAAAGGGTCACTCAGGTGGGTGTTTAAGGTCCTCATACACAGGTTAAATGTCTACTTGAAGCCTTGATTTTTGGCACATGTAAAAAGAACATAATAATGTATTCCCAGATGAGATTTCAGCTCTATCAGTCACATAGTTTAACAGTCACACGCCTTAAAATTGGCAAAAAGTCCAAATACTGGGTCTTTATGGGGCCTTCTAGAGACCTAAATGTGGCCTTCAAATTAAAGCTTCAGACTTAAAATTTGTCACATACTAAGATTACACATAGAATATGCATCTAATACAGTTTGAAACTTCTTAGACTTACCATTTCCAAGTTACAGGGAAAAATATGTGAAAAATGTCTAAAAATGGTCACTCGGGTGGGGATTTATGGTCCTCATACACAGGTTAAATGTCTTCTTAAAGCCTTAATTTTTGGCACATATAAAAATAACATACTAATATCTTCTCAGATAGGATTTGAGCTCTATCAGTCACATAGTTTGACAGTCACAGGGCTTAAAAGTAGCAAAAAGTCCAAATATTGGGTCTTTGGGAGCCTTTTAGAGACCTCAATTTGACCTTCAAAATTAAAGCTTCAGACTTAAAATCTGTTACATACTAAGATTACACACAGAATATAAATCTAATACAGTTTGAAACTTCTCAGACTTACCATTTCCAAGTTACAGGGAAAAAGATGTGAAAAATGTCTTATAAGGGTCACTCGGGTGGGTGTTTATGGTCCTGATACACAGGTTAACTGTCTGTTAAAGGCCTAAATGTTGGGGCACATATAAGAAAACACATAGATATATTCCCAGATGATATTTAACTTAGATGAGAGACATAGTTTGAAAGCTACAGTGCTTGAAAGTGGCAAAAAGTGCATAAATTGGGTCTCTGTGGGCACTTTTGAGACCTTAAGTCGACCCCTTTGGGTAAACCTACAGCCCTAAAATTTTCTACAGACAAGGATTACATATCAAAGTTATACCTAGCGCAGTTTGAGACTCATCAGAATTATCACTTCCAAATTATAGGGCAAAATATGTGTAAAGTATAGCAAAAAATCCCTAAGTGGGGGTATTTATGGGCCTCAAACACAATTTTCTCCTCAACTTAAAGTCATGATTTTCGGCACATGTACTAAGAACATATTAATGTGTTGTCAGGTAAAATTTCAGCCAGCTGAGCATCATAGTTTGTGACCTACAGGGCTCTAAGTGGCCAAAAGTGCAATTTCTGACCTTAAGGTGGCCATAAGTTCTTTTTTACTGGGAGTTTAAGGTCACCTTAAAATAGGGATCTTCCTTTGGGCACCCTTAACATGTGTACCAAGTTTGAAAAAAAAATATTAATTTGTTTTTGAGTTATCGCGTCCACAAGGAAATTTCTACGGCGGCGGCGGCGCGACGGACCTGAATCCAATATATCCCCGACTTTCGTCTGGGGATATAAATATTGATCGATCTACCACCCTAAATTTTTGTTTGATATCGATCCCCAACATGACACTTGATCCCTACACTAAATCTGACCAGTGTGCACATACAGAACCATACACGCAACCGACTTTTTTTTATAATAACACAGAACTAACAAATCCTCAGTACAGAACCACACATACACATAAAGACTAATGCAGTAACGATGCGGCTCAACTTGTTCATAGTCGTTCGTGAGTGCTGAAATTACGACTCGTCGATTCATGTATTATAAAGATCGACTTTTCATCAAAACTTTTATAATACTGCAAAATATTACTTACCTAATAAAATCTTATGATAATTAGCGTTTTTAAAGAAAACAGTTACACTTTTAAGTTGTCACAGCTTTCAAGTGGAAACAACAATGGCTGCTTCCCTCAATTTTTTAACCGCAAATATAAACTAGAGGATCGCTCGCAAAAAAAAGATAATGATTTTTGCATAGCAAAAACAAAGCGTCCCGAAAAGGATATAAAGGTGAGTGCTAAAGTATTAAGAAAATGCTTCGTTTCTAGCCTTATACTGTTGTGGCAACCAAAGTCAGCGCAGTCTGCTCTATCTAGCAGGGTTTTCAAGATATAAGCATTTTTGTGTTTTGCAAAAACTTTGAAAATTCAAAATGGCCACCATTTTTGGGGAGACAAAAATTTTTGTCAAGACCACTGCCGTGGTGTGTATCTCCCGCCGAGCATTAAAGCAGAAGAAATAGCTTTTCCGAGATATTCACAATTTTTCATTTTCGTGTGTGAAAGGTCTTCCAAAAGTAGGTGAATGAGTTATTTGAGAAAAATTGGCTATCTGCAATACTACTAAAAGATAATTCACATTTACTCATTTTGAGTAGGTGAATAATTATCTATGGGTCTGAAACTTCACCAAGTGAAAGCTCTCCCAAAAGTAGGTGAATGAGTTATTTGAGAAAAATTGGCTATCTGCAATACTTTTACAGATAATTCGCATTTACTCATTTTGAGTAGGTGAGTAATTAGCTATGGGTCTGAAACTTCACCATGTGAAAGCTCTCCCACAAGTAGATGAATGAGTATTTGATAAAAATTGGGTATCCGCAATACTTTTACAGATAATTAGCATTTACTCATTTTGAGTAGGTGAATAAATAGCTATGGGTCTGAAACTTCACAGAGTGAAAGCTCTCCCAAAAGTAGGTGAATGAGTTATTTGAGAAAAACTGGCTATCTGCAATACTTTTAGAGATAATTCGCATTTACTCATTTTCAGTAGGTGAGTAATTAGCTATGGGTCTGAAACTTCACCAAGTGAAAGCTCTCCCAAAAGTAGGTGAATGATTAATTTGAGAAAAATTGGCTATCTGCAATACTTTTAGAGATAATTCGCATTTACTCATTTTGAGTAGGTGAGTAATTAGCTATGGGTCTGAAACTTCACAGAGTGAAAGCTCTCCCAAAAGTAGGTGAATGAGTTATTTGAGAAAAATTGGCTATCTGCAATACTTTTAGAGATAACTCGCATTTACTCATTTTGAGTAGGTGAGTAATTAGCTATGGGTCTGAAACTTCACAGAGTGAAAGCTCTCCCAAAAGTAGGTGAATGAGTTATTTGAGAAAAATTGGCTATCTGCAATACTTTTAGAGATAATTCGCATTTACTCATTTTGAGTAGGTGAGTAATTAGCTATGGGTCTGAAACTTCACAGAGTGAAAGCTCTCCCAAAAGTAGGTGAATGAGTTATTTGAGAAAAATTGGCTATCTGCAATACTTTTAGAGATAATTCGCATTTACTCATTTTGAGTAGGTGAGTAATTAGCTATGGGTCTGAAACTTCACCAAGTGAAAGCTCTCCCAAAAGTAGGTGAATGAGTTATTTGAGAAAAATTGGCTATCTGCAATACTTTTAGAGATAATTCACATTTACTCATTTTCAGTAGGTGAGTAATTAGCTATGGGTCTGAAACTTCACCAAGTGAAAGCTCTGCCAAAAGTAGGTGAATGAGTTATTTGAGAAAAATTGGCTATCTGCAATACTTTTACAGATAATTCACATTTACTCATTTTCAGTAGGTGAGTAATTAGCTATGGGTCTGAAACTTCACCAAGTGAAAGCTCTCCCAAAAGTAGGTGAATGAGTTATTTGAAAAAAATTGGCTATCTGCAATACTTTTAGAGATAATTCGCATTTACTCATTTTGAGTAGGTGAGTAATTAGCTATGGGTCTGAAACTTCACAGAGTGAAAGCTCTCCCAAAAGTAGGTGAATGAGTTATTTGAGAAAAATTGGCTATCTGCAATACTTTTAGAGATAATTCGCATTTACTCATTTTGAGTAGGTGAGTAATTAGCTATGGGTCTGAAACTTCACCAAGTGAAAGCTCTTTGGGATAGCTGCTCTGCAGAGATACCCTGAAGATAAAAAATTTCGTTGAAATCGCTCTATGTAGCACGGTTTTCGAAATATTAGCATTTTTGTGTTTTGCAATTTTTGCGCAAAAATTTGAAAATTCAAAATGGCCGCCATTTTTGGCAAGATAAAATTTTTTTGAAAATTGGCATGGCTACTCTGCAGCGATACCCTGCGGGTCAAAAATTTCGTCGAAATCGCTCTATCTAGCACGGTTTTCGAGATATAAGCATTTTTGTGTTTTGCAATTTTGCGAAAAATTCGAAAATTCAAAATGGCCGCCATTTTTTGGGAGAAATTTTTTGTTTGAAAATTGGCATGGCTACTCTGCAGAGAAACCCTGCGGGTCAAAAATTTCGTCGAAATCGCTCTGTCTAGCAGGGTTTTAATGTCAGCTGACTGACATTATGTCGTCACTCTGCGGCGTGGGCGTACGCGTCCGCGTGAACAACTTCTCCTCCAAAACTACAAGGCCTAGAGACGTGCTGTTTTTTTTAAAAGATACCTTATCTATCGAGGATGAAAAATTGTTCAAGGCATGTAAATCTGTCTGTTCGTCTGTTTGCTAGAGACATTACAAGGGGGGTACCCCCACCAAAAGTGTGAAAATTTCAACACTTAATCACAATTTTCTCAGTGACTATTGCAGGGATTTCTCTCATATCTTGCATATATGTACTAGGCCACAGGTAGATTCTCTTGTATGAGTATGAGACCTGGATCTGTCTTACTTTTTTTTTAATAAATTTTTTTAATAATTTTTAATGCATTAAAATTCATGAAATCATGCACAAAATCATCTATAACTTGAAAAGTGTTGCATTTAGAGCATTTTGTTAAAATATGTTATTCAGCTACTTTTTTCATAGCTACAATATGGTGAGTAAGTTGGGTGCCTGTCTCAAGAGCTAAGTGAGTAATAGCTACTTTTGGGCTTTTCAGTAACTTCCATCATGAGTAAAATCACTTGTAACTTAAAAACTATTGCATTTAGAGAATTTCGTATAAATATGTTATTCAGCTACTTTTGGGTCAGCTATAACATAGTAAAATTTTAGACCTGTAGCTCATGGCATAGCTGAGTTAGTGCTGGGAGATCGCTTGGATTTTCCCTGTCGATGTTCGTATCGGAAATTTGTAACCAAAACTTCGGACATTTCCGATTATAGAGTCGAAGTGTAAAAAAGACAGATAAAATCAAATATTAAATTATATCAAGTAAAATACACACAAATTACCACAAATATGACCAAAATATAATCTAAAAGCCATTCACAGACGTCTCCCTCACTAACAGACCATGCTTGATGTATCCTCACTTGTGATTGGCTGATTTTATGATCACCTTGACAACAGTTGGAAAACCCCAAGGTGTTTCTATTTACACATTCACGGCTAGTTTTGTGATTTTAACTGATGGATATTTCAGATTTTTACAAACTATTATGAAGGTTAGCATTTTATTGTGACCAAAAGGCTGCAAAGAAATGGATTTAGCAAATATCGGTTTTACTTAAATTTTACCGATCATTGATTGGCAATGAGCCAGCGAGCGATAATACCGAAGTTTGCGAACATCGTCCCAGCACTAAGCTGAGTAATAGCTACTTTTAGGTTATCACTGTTGAGTAAATCGCTTATAACTTGGAAACTATTGCATTTACAGTATTTTGTTTCATATGTTATTCACCTATTTTGGGATCAGCTATAACATAGTGAAGTTTCAGATCTGTGGCTCATTGCATAGCTGAGTAATAGCTACTTTGAAGTTCTCACTATTGAGTAAATCACTTGTAACTTAAAACCTATTGCATTTAGAGAATTTCGTATAAATATGTTATTCAGCTACTTTTGGGCCAGCTATAACATAGTGAAATTTCAGATCTGTAGGTCATGGCATAGCTGAGTAATAGCTACTTTGAAGTTCTCACTATTGAGTAAATCAGTTGTAATTGGAAAACTATTGCATTTAGAGAATTTCGTATAAATATGTTATTCAGCTACTTTTGGGTCAGCTATAACAAAGTAAAATTTCAGACCTGTAGCTCATGGCATAGCTGAGTAATAGCTACTTTTAGGTCATCACTATTGAGTAAATCAGTTGTAGCTTGAAAACTATTGCATTTACAGTATTTTGCTTAAATATGTTGTTCACCTACTTTGGGGTCAGCTATAACATAGTAAAATTTCAGACCTGTAGCTCATTGCATAGCTGAGTAATAACTACTTTGAGCTTCTCACTATTGAGTAAATCAGTTGTAATTGCAAAACTATTGCATTTAGAGAATTTCGTATAAATATGTTATTCAGTTACTTTTGGGCCAGCTATAAC
The DNA here is from genome assembly GCA_964017235.1 of Sabellastarte sp. h YS-2021. Taxonomy (NCBI): domain Eukaryota; kingdom Metazoa; phylum Annelida; class Polychaeta; order Sabellida; family Sabellidae; genus Sabellastarte; species Sabellastarte sp. h YS-2021. Next base: position 89,001,876 of record OZ024928.1, read on the forward strand.
ATAGTGAAATTTCAGATCTGTAGGTCATGGCATAGGTGAGTAATAGCTACTTTGAAGTTCTCACTATTGAGTAAATCAGTTGTAATTGGAAAACTATTGCATTTAGAGAATTTCGTATAAATATGATATTCAGCTACTTTTGGGTCAGCTATAACATAGTAAAATTTCAGACCTGTAGCTCATGGCATAGCTGAGTAATAGCTACTTTTAGGTCATCACTATTGAGTAAATCAGTTGTAACTTCAAAACTATTGCATTTACAGTATTTTGCTTAAATATGTTGTTCACCTACTTTTGGGTCAGCTATAACATAGTAAAATTTCAGACCTGTAGCTCATTGCATAGCTGAGTAATAACTACTTTGAGGTTCTCACTATTGAGTAAATCAGTTGTAATTGCAAAACTATTGCATTTAGAGAATTTAGTATAAATATGTTATTCAGCAACTTTTGGGTCAGCTATAACATAGTAAAATTTCAGACCTGTAGCTCATGGCATAGCTGAGTAATAGCTACTTTTAGGTCATCACTATTGAGTAAATCAGTTGGAACTTGAAAACTATTGCATGTACAGTATTTTGCTTAAATATGTTGTTCACCTACTTTTGGGTCAGCTATAACATAGTAAAATTTCAGACCTGTAGCTCATGGCATAGCTGAGTAATAGCTACTTTGAGGTTATCACTGTTGAGTAAATCGCTTATAACTTGGAAATTATTGCATTTAGAGTATTTTGTTTCAATATGTTATTCACCTATTTTGGGGTCAGCTATAACATAGTGAAGTTCCAGACCTGTGACTCATTGCATAGCTGAGTAATAGCTACTTTGAAGTTCTCAATGTTGAGTAAATCACTTATAATTTGAAAACTATTGCATTTAGAGAATTTAGTTTAAATATGTTATTCAGCTACTTTTGGGTCAGCTATAACATAGTAAAATTTCAGACCTGTAGCTCATGGCATAGCTGAGTAATAGCTACTTTGAGGTTATCACTGTTGAGTAAATCACTTATAACTTGGAAACTATTGCATTTAGAGTATTTTGTTTCAATATGTTATTCACCTATTTTGGGGTCAGCTATAACATAGTGAAGTTCCAGACCTGTGGCTCATTGCATAGCTGAGTAATAGCTACTTTGAAATTCTCACTGTTGAGTAAATCAGTTGTAATTGGAAAACTATTGCCTTTACAGAAATTTGTGCAAATATGTTATTCAGCTACTTTTGGGTCAGCTATAACATAGTGAAATTACAGACCTGTAGCTCATGGCACAACTGAGCAATAGCTATTCTCAGGCACTGACTGTTGAGTAAATCGGCTATAACTTGAAAAATATTGCATTTGGAGTATTTTGTTAAAATATATTGTTCACCTACTTTTGGGTTAGCTATAACATAGTGAAATTACAGACCTATAGCTCATGGCATAGCGGAGCAATAGCTATTTTCAGGTTCTCACTATTGAGTAAATCAGTTGTAACTTGAAAACTATTGCATTTACAGTATTTTGCTTAAATATGTTGTTCACCTACTTTTAGGTCAGCTATAACAGAGCAAAAATTCAGACTTGTAGCTCATTGCATAGCTGAGTAATAGTTACTTTGAGGTTCTCACTCTTGAGTAAATCAGTTGTAACTTGAAAACTATTACATTTAGAGTATTTTGTTAAATATGTTATTCACAGACGTTTTGGTCAGCTATAACATAGTGAAATTGCAGACCTCTATGTCATGGCATAGCTGAGCAATAGCTTCTTTCAGGTTCTCACTGTTGAGTAAATCATTGTATCCAACCTGTAGGAAATCATGGGCTGGGAATCTGTTAATATGGTCCGATTTGACCTTGGACCCCTCCTTCAAGGTCAAATGAGGATAGCCAAACATAAAAGTGCTTATAACTCGCTTATTATTGGTCCTAGAGGTTTGGAATGAAAACCAACCTATAGAAAATCATGAGCTGGGAATTTTTTGGTGTGGTCGGATTTCACCTTGGACCCCTCCTTCAAGGTCAAATGAGGATAGCCAAACTTAAAAGTGCTTATAACTCGCTTATTATTGGTCCTAGAGGTTTGGAATGGAAAACCAACCTATAGAAAATCATGGGCTGGGAATCTTTTGGTGTGGTCGGATTTCACCTTAGACCCCTCCTTCCAAGTCAAACGAAGATAGCCAAACTTAAAGTGCTTATAACTCGCGTATTATTGGTCTTGGAGGTTTGGGATGGTAAACCAACATATAGGAAATCATGGGCTGGGATTCTTTTGGTGTGGTCAGATTTGACCTGGGACCCCTCCTTCAAGGTCAATTGAGGATAGCCAAACTTACAATTGCTTAGAACTCGCTTATTATTGGTCCTACAGGTTTGGGATGGTAAACAAGCTACAGGAAATCATGGGCTGGGAATTTTTTTGTGTGGTCGGATTTGACCTTGGACCCCTCCGTCAAGGTCAAACAAAGATAGCCAAACTTAAAAAGTGCCTATGACTCACTTATTATTGGTCCGAGAGGTTTGGGATGGTAAACCATCCTAAATTCTTTGGCTGGGAATCTTTTGGTATGGTCAGATTTGACCTTTGGACCCCTTCTTCATGGTCGAACGAGGATATTGCATTTATAGTATTTCTCTAAATATTTTTAACCTACTTTTTACACTTAAACAATTACCTTGTTACTTTATTTCATAATACCATTTGCAGGGCACAACTTTTTTGTCCTTTTCTTGTCAGCTTCGGAATATCTTTCGAACATGCTGTTCAGTTACCATTTACTGTATTTCTGTACAGCCCTTTCCCTGATAATTATGCTTTCCTCTCATTATCACCATCACAAATCAAAAACATTCAGTCAGCTGACACAGTGCCCGTTCACTGGCACTCTCCTCTTGTTGAGATATAAGCATTTTTATGTTTTGCAATTTTTGCGAAAAATTCGAAAATTCAAAATGGTCGTCATTTTTGGCGAGAAATTTTGTGTTTGAAAATTGGCATGGCTACTCTGCAGAGATACCCTGCGGGTCAAAAATTTCGTCGAAATCGCTCTATCTAGCACGGTTTTCGAGATATAAGCATTTTTGTGTTTTGCAATTTTTGCGAAAATTTCGAAAATTCAAAACGGCCGCCATTTTTGGCGAGACAAAAATTTTTTGAAAATTGGGAAAAGTACTCCACAGAGATATCCTGCGGGTCAAAAATTTTGTCGAAATTGCTCTATCTAGCACAGTTTTTGAGATATAAGCATTTTTGTGTTTTGCAATTTTTGCGAAAATTTCGAAAATTCAAAATGGCCGCCATTTTGGGCGAGACAAAAATTTTTTCAAAATTGGGAAAACTACTCGGCAGAGATACCCTGCGGGTCAAAAATTTCGTCGAAATCGCTCTATCTAGCACGGTTTTCGAGATATAAGCATTTCTGTGTTTTCCTTATTTGGAAAATTCGTAATGATTAATTAATCATTAATTACTCGGCCATTTCTTGACCAATCAATGCCAAAATCTAATGATTTCCAGATTTTAATAGAATGAATGTATTTGCCAAGTTTCAGGTGAATTGATAAAATTCCTTTCAAGTTATCATCCGGACAAGCTTCCCCATCGAAAAAAGACATTTTTGGTCATGTGACCTCTCTGATTGGTTGAAATGTCACGGCAGCATATTCAAAAAAATTCCCCAAGGCTACTGCCTAAACCTGCCAAATTTGAAAAGAATCCGCCTAACGGTTACAGAGTTATAAGGAAAACAAAATGCGGAGCCGCCGGAGCCTGAAGCTCTCCCATACACAAACAAGCGTCCCTTGCGGGACGCTTAATTCTCATGAGATGCAGTATTTTATTGGATAGGGTCAAAGATCAAACTATAAAAATTTGTTTTTTATTTAAAACCGGCTAATTAATAAAATATATTTCTTCTGAAGTCCTTCATCAACACTAGTGCGACTTTCGTCGGTTCACCATCGTCTATTAGTTCCGACGCGTCGACTCTAGTATTTCTTGACAGCTTACAGCACTAATATAGACTCTCAGACATGTGTATTACCGGTAAATACAACCCATTTTCATGTGGTAACTAGATTGGGCCAACTCGGCGCCAACATATCCCCAGACAGGTCATCACTCACGCCACAGGTTTTGATCGGGAATTTTTAAAAACATAATTACCCATTATTATATGAACTTCAGCACATCAATCTACTCTGTTTATATCTTCCAAGGAAGATGGTGTATCCCCAGACGCCGAATACATAACTCAAATTATATTTTCAATCTTCCTGCAATGATAACTCTAAACCTATTTTCAAAGTATTTAAATGATTGATGATTGAATGTCCATTCTAAAATAATAATCCCAAAAGAGCATATCTGTTTCTATATTTGTTGACAAATAAAATATTATTTTTAACTCAACTCATCATACTTTTCAATCTTCCTTCAAAGTATTTAAATGATTGATGATTCAATGTCCATTCTAAAATTCATAATCCCAAAAGCGCATATTTGTTCACAAATAAAATATTATTTAAAAAAAAATTATTTATATTATTATTTTATTATATTATTTTTAGAATTTGCAAATTGTTTTCAGTTATTCATTTCCTCTATACCTATATATGTGGTCCATATATATGCAACCTAAATATGTGACACAATCTCAGTTCTGACTCCCCTTTGTGTTATATGTAATGAAGCCCACCACCTCCCACCCCCACCCCTCTCCCCTTCTCCACACCTCTCTCACTATTACACAAGATCTGCAACCCCATTGAGGTCTTTGTTTCTCATCTGATATCATTAAATACCTTTGTTTATTTAGTGTCACTCAATATAGCTGGAGGTCCCAGAGGTGGGTGGGGGGAATCCGGGTGGGGGATGTGGGTTGGGACTTAGTTTAGTTTATTATTTTATTACGCTACAATAGCTTACCATGTGGGACTTAATGCTGATCTCGGGTTGCCACACCCGGGGCCAACGTCTTAGAAAAAAAGACAGTTCTTGTTAGCCACCGGATACACTGGTAGTTGTCGTCACGTGATAACTTCTGACCAATCGTCCTACTTTCTCGTTGGCCACGCGAATTAGCAATGCTTTATTTTGCAAGGAATATTATTTCATTTTTACAAGGATATACTTATTGTTGGATATGGAAACTACACCAGTTTCTTTATTTTATTGCATAGAATCACAATTCGATGCCTTTTCATAGTTCAGATAAGTATCTTTACTATATTTTACAACTGAAGTCCACTTCCGGATTCACGTAAAGCAATGGCGACTCGTTTATGGGGTTTCTAATACAGGATATTTATATATGCCTGTCAGTAAAATAAAATAAAACAAAATATTTAAACCCTATCTGCTTCATTATTGGACCCCTTTTAGGGTTTAAAAGTGTATAAATGTAACACAAACGAGTCCTGGCCGAGTAAAATCTCTGGAAACAACTTCCGTTTTATTGTCAAGACAGCATTTTCTTGTAATGCGCGTCTCGCGTTGGTAGTTTTTATACAGGAATATATGCCTGTTGAAATCAAATTAAATAGATTTTGCAAGGGTTTACCCCCGTTCTTTTACTCTATTGGTCCATTTTAAGGGTTAAAATATGATATAAAGCACGATTCTAACTGAGGGAATCCTCGGGGAAACCCCTGTGATGACGTCACGTCTAGACCGCATGTGCTGAGACGCGGGTTTCTTACAGTACGTTTATAAATATAAATAAATATAAATAAAATAAAATAATATATTTTATCCCTCCTTCCCTGTATTATTGACCGTTTATAAGGTTAATACTTAAATAAACAGGAATAGAATTCTTCATTAATCGTCTAGACATTACGTGTCTCTTCAGGCTATAAGGTAACCTTGGTTACCCATTATTTTAATTATATTTTAATTCATCCAGTTTTAAATTATAATTACTTGTTTTTTAGATTCTATGTTATTTAATAAAATTCTGTGTAATTTCTGCTTTCATTATCTCACAACTAGCCCTACCTGCAGTGAGGCGGGTGGGGTAGGTGACCTTGTGTCACAGTTGATTTACTTACGTAAATCTAGTTGTGTAGTTCCTTCGAAGAAGGAAAGGCAAAGCTTCCTTGGAAGCTTACCTTAAGGAAAGCTTACATAGAAATTATAATATCCAACTTCTTTCTCCAGGGTGGATCAGATCCCTGCTTAAATTCAGATAAGATCTTAGTTCATCCGAGATTTTTTATGCATCCGAGAATCGGATGCAGTATTCTCAACTTCTATTCAACCCAGTATGATTTGATACTCGGTTTTCATTGCATCTCTCGGATCATCTGAAATCCAATGCTTGGTGGATTGTATGTAGATCTGATCCTCGGATGATCGGATCATCTACTCTGATGTTCGGATGTTGATTCCAGATCAGAACACTAACAATCCTCACAAAAAGAAGAAATAAATAAAATAAAATAAAATAAATAAATAATAAATAAATAAAACTTGGAGTAATAGTTCACCAGCCTGGCAGTAGGTATCACCTATTGGAGGCTTGGGTCCAAGTTCATAAAGTCCAAGTCCTCAAGCCCAAGAGGGCTTCTAAACAAGGTCCTTCATTCAGTCCTGACTCTATATTTTAGGGAAGTAGGTTGCCTGACTTCACCCTAACCAATTTTTGAGGACATTGAAACTTAGGCAGTTTTTTGAACCTCCCTGCCCCCAGGGAATTTATGCCTAGATCCTCCACAGTCTGGACTCTGAATGATTTACTAGACCAACAGGAACTTGGGCAGTTTAATTTCCCTTAAAATGGAACAAGTTTTCAAATTTGTATCTCCTTAGGGGCCTCCTTGGGTAAGCCCCTCCTCCCCTTCTGGTCAGCAAGAGTTGAGCTTCAGGCTGCTCTAAACTAGGTTTTTTTCTGAATACAACCTGGTTATATATATGTTAAGACAGTAGCAAGGCTACTACCAGACAGGTCAAACTCAATTCCATGGTGCACATAAGTAGTCAGAAGGGGTATGGTGAATTCAGGTGAGATACTGGATCTTTAGATCTTAAAGTTCCCCATTCACAACTACTTTAGGAGGGACAGGAGTCCCTCATCAAGGCACCCGTCATAACTCTTAGGGTTTAGGCCCTATTAATCAACCCTTTCCAATTCCCCACATCTAGAGGCTCCTACAGGAACCACCCCAATGGGGGTCATTCCATCCCTAGCAGTATCCATCGTTTTCCCCAGGTAGGGGGAAATCGAGTAGCCGAGGCTCCAAGGTCTTTTCGACCCACTTCAGGGGATGAGGGCATAAAACCCTTCCCCCCCAATGACTCCTCCAGCCTCACTCAGTCCACCAGTAGGAGTTCTCCGTTCTTTCAGATAAGACTGGCAAACAAATCCTGTCATTCTTTTCAATCCAAGTCCAGTCAGACTTCTGACCCGGTCAGAATACAAGGCCCTTCAAAGACCAAGTCCTGGCCTCTGTATCCAGTCTCTTCTGTCAAAGAACGCAATAGAAAGGGTGGAAAATGTAAAATCTCTCGGGTTTTACAGTCGCCTGTTCCTAGTACCAAGCCTCACCTAAGGTGGAGGCCAGTCATAGACCTAAACAGGCTCAACACTTTTCTACACGTAGAAAAGTTCAAAATGGAAACTCCAGAGTCCATCAGGACCTCCCTGATTCCAGGGGAGTGGGTATCGTCGATAGATCTATCGGACACTTACCTACACATCCCCATCCATCCAAACTCAAGGAAATACCTAAGGTTTTGCTACAAGTCACAGGTGTTCCAATTCACCTCCCTCCCATTTGGACTATTCACAGCCCCCAGGTCTTTACAATGATCGTAAAGGAAGTGAAACTAATGGCCCTCTCAAGAGGACTCAGAATTCACCAATACCTGGACGACTGGCTGATCAGGTCCCAGTCTCAGGAGGAAGCCCAAGTGAACACATAGGCAGTGGTAGACCTAACTCAGTCCTTGGGGTGGATAATAAATCAGGAAAAATCAGGAAAAATCTGAACTGAAACCTACACAGGTGTTTTCGTTCGTGGGCTACGAATACCACCTCGATTCAGCCCTTGTAAAACCCACTCAAGAGAGATGGCTCAAACTTCAGGATTTGATCCTACGACTCAAGTCAAAACGTGTTTTGACTGCAAGATGTTTGATGTCTCTAATTGGGTTGCTAGCCTCAACGGAGGAAATGGTCCCGGAGGGACGCCTTCACATGAGGCCCTTTCAGTTTCATCTCAAGGAGCACTGGAGATATCCTCAGTCGCTGGACAACCTCCTTCCCTGGACAGAAGCCATTGCAGTCCACCTAGATTGGTGGCAAAATCCCTCCAAGGTGATGAAAGGTGCAGACCTTCATCCCAAAGACCACAGTATCCAACTCTTTACCGACGCCTCAAACGAAGGTTGGGGCGCTCACTTAGACCAAAACTTTACCAAGGGTCTGTGGTCAGATCGGGAAAAAAGGCTTAACATAAATGTCCTAGAATTGAAGGCGGTCTCCCTGGCCCTTCGAGACTTCAAGGACCAGTGCCAGAATCAAACAGTGTTGGTTGGGACGGACAACTCAACAGTGGTAGCCTACATCAACAAACAAGGAGGAACACACTCGGCAGAGATGTGTGCTCTCCTGTGGAAGATCATGACCTGGTGCCATCACTATCACATAACATTGAAAGCCAGGCACATTCCAGGGTGCCTGAATGTAATGGCCGACCTGCTATCCAGGTCCAACCAAGTGCAGTCAACCGAATGGTCTCTGCACCCACAGGTCTTCAAACAGATCTGCCAGAAGTGGTTCACCCCTCATGTAGACTTGTTTGCCACTCACCTGAACCACAAGCTCCCTCTATACGTGTCTCCTATCCCAGACCCAAGGCCTGGGACATAGATGCTCTGAACATAAACTGGACCAACCTCACAGCTTATGCGTACCCTCCTACGGCTCTCCTTCACAAGGTGATCCAAAAGATCAGGCAATGCCAGTGCCTGATCATCGTAATAGCCCCAGGCTGGCCAGGGATGCCCTGGTTTTGGGACCTAGTGCAGCTCTCAACAGAGATCCCACTGCAACTCCCAGTGTCAACAACCCTACTCAAACAGTCCCACAGCTGGTGTTCCACAACAACCCCCAGCACCTGAACCTCCACGCCTGGTGTCTAGGAGCGGACAACTCCGAGAACAAGGCTTCTCTGTGGAGGTGGCAGAGAGAATTGCTGCCCCTCAGCGGTCATCAACAAGGACCATCTACAAGTCAAAGTGGGCCCTATTTGAAAAATGGTGCAGAGAAAATTCGGTGGATTTCTCCACTCCATCTGTGAAACAAATCTCAGATTTCTTCATGTACCTGTACCAAGACCTAAACAGGCGCCCCTCGACCATTGATGGTTACAGGACTGCAATCGTTGACACTTTGGGCCCAACGGCCCAACATATTGCACACAATGCAGACCTTCATAGGTTACTCTCCAGTTTTCACAGGGATCGTCCTAAAAGTTCCAGAAACTTACCCAAGTGGAACCTTTCTGTTGTCCTTAACGAGCTCACCAAAGCACCTTTTGAGCCCATGAAAGACTCAGACCTCAAACATCTCACTTTAAAAACTGCTTTCTTGCTAGCCTTGGCCTCCGGCAAGCGCCGCAGCGAAATCCATGCCTGGGTCGCTAACAAAGTAGCTAATTTAGGCCAATGGGAAAAGGTTGCCTTGTTCCCTTCTTCTGATTTCATAGCCAAAAACCAACTAGCAAGAGAAGGTTCTCAAAGTGTGTCTCCGGTGACTATCCCTGCTCTGACTACCATTGTGGATAGACAGTTTAAAGAAGACAGGACCCTGTGTCCCGTACGGGCCCTGAGGTTTTATTTGGATCGAACTAAAGACCTGAGAGGGTCTCGTTCTCTCCTTCTCATCTCCTTTAAGAAGGGACATACCTCAGACATCAGACCCGCTACACTCTCTTCATGGTTGAAACAAACCATTTTACTTTGTTACAAACAAGCAGATCAACAAGCCTTGGACTTGGTCCAAGTCACAGCGCATGCCATCCGGGCCTTCGCGGCCTCTAAGGCCTTTTACGGTGGGGTATCGGTGGACCAAATCATGCAAGCCTGTCACTGGAAAGCTCACAACACATTTACAAATTTTTACCTAAAAGACCTTACTTGGTCGGACACCGACAACAATTTGTACCTGGGACCCGTAGTGGCTGCACAACAAGTCCTAGATCCTTCCCCTCAGACCAGTTGTCCTCGGAAAGAAAAAAAAAGGGGGGGGGCACATCCGCTACAACCAAGTCTTCAGGAGTCTTTCCCAGGATCTAGGTATTCCTTTACCTTCAAGATGTTACGGGTAAGGTCATTTTATCCTTTAATTTTCAAGTAATTTCTATTAAGGACTTATTTAGTTGTCATTAATCTCATATTCAGGTTGTAAAAATTTTATGAGATGCCCAACCACTGGGTTGGTCAGTCATACGTGAAGGGCCCTTTTGGACCCTCAGACCTCGGAGTGAGCACTGCTGCACTTCCGTCCTACAATAAAACATCTAGACAGTTTTAGCACTGTCTCTCATTTACTTAGGTTTTTGGCTCGTTACAGGCCCGGCCTTCGGGATAGGGGCACTGTAAATGGGACTCAGACTGGTATTTCTGGCACTATTCTATACATATTAATTCAAAATCTTAGAAAAAATGACATACCTTCCAGTCTCAGCTGTAATCCCGCCACCGGGCGGTTGAATTCAGCATTAAGTCCCACATGGTAAGCTATTGTAGCGTAATAAAATTGAAAATTTTAATTACTTAAATGTAGCTTTTATAAGCTACAAGCTTACCATGTGGGACTTAGAAGAGTCCCACCCTGCCTCCCCGCTGTTTACAGCTGAGGGGTAGGTTTAAAAAATTTCAACGAGAAAGTAGGACGATTGGTCAGAAGTTATCACGTGACGACAACTACCAGTGTATCCGGTGGCTAACAAGAACTGTCTTTTTTTCTAAGACGTTGGCCCCGGGTGTGGCAACCCGAGATCAGCATTAAGTCCCACATGGTAAGCTTGTAGCTTATAAAAGCTACATTTAAGTAATTAAAATTTTCAAGTTTATTATAGTGACATGTATTATGTTGACAAGGATTATACAAAAACTATTGAAGTAATACCCAGCCCTATATGGGCTTATAAGTCACTTTAAATAGAGAGTTAATAACAAACAGAGCAAACATATTTTGAGGTAAGATACAGTAAATAAAGACAGCAATTCAATACATAAAAATTAACAATATATTTTACTTTTTCTTTCTTGCCACAAATCAAAAATAAAATTAATAACCATATTGACATTCATATGAGTTAATACCCTTGATAATTGATCTATTAATAATTCAGATTTATCTATATTTAAAATTTTGAAATATTTCATACGAATCAGCTCTAAAGCTGGACAAACACAAACAAAATGTATCTCATCTTCTACATCTTTTTTACACAGTTTACATGTTCTCTCAAAGAGATGGAGTGCTACAGCATAAATGGTAAACAAACAATCTATATAAAAGGGGTACTCAAATACAAAAAGAATTGAGAATTTTAAGTATGTGATTATCAACTGAAATGAGTTCATAACTGTAGGAGGGGTACTCAAATACAAAAAGAATTGAGAATTTTAAGTATGTGATTATCAACTGAAATGAGTTCATAACTGTAGGAGCTGTGTCAAAATTAACTGAGGCAAGTTGAATAAAACTGGGCTAGTTGAGGGTTAAAAATCCCCTAGTTTTACTACATACGGATATAATTTCATTAATATTGGGACTTAAAGCTCACTTAAAGTGTCCATTTTGTCTACTTGAATATGTTTAACCGGCGTTTAACCAGTTTCATTTTAAAAAGTTAAAAACTCAGCAAGCAGAGGTATAACACACAAAAATAAGTTCTTAAAAGACTAAGATAGCCATAACATTATTAATATTCAAAATTTAAATAGACAGGCATTTCCTTTTAAAAATTCAAAGATTTCAGCTCTATAACCCACATAGTTTGACAGTTACTGGGCTTTAAAGTGGCATAATGTCCATAAATTGGGTTTCTGTGGGCATTTTACAATTGTTAAAGAGACCTTAGCAATTAAACTACAGATCTGAAACTTTTTGGGGGACATACATAACAAACAAAAATTATATATAATACAGTTTAAGACTTGTCACACTAAGCATTTCCAAATAACAGGGCAAAATACGGAAAAAATGTCCAAAAAGGCACTTGGGCGAGTGTCTATGGCCCTCATACACAGGTTAAATGTCTACTAAAAACCTTGATTTTCGCCATATGTAAAAAGGACATAATAATGCATTCCCAGATGGGATTTCAGCTCCATCAATCACATAGTTTAACAGTCACAGGGCTTAAAGGTGGCAAAAAGTCCAAATATTGGGTCTCTGTGGGCCTTTTAGAGATCTCGATGTGGCTTTCAAATTAAAGCTTCAGACTTAAAATTTGTTACATACTAAGATTACACATAGAATATGTATCTAATAAAGTTTGAAACTTCTCAGACTTACCATTTCCAAGTTACAGAGCAAAATATGTGAAAAATGTCTTAAAAGGGTCACTCAGGTGGGTGTTTAAGGTCCTCATACACAGGTTAAATGTCTACTTGAAGCCTTGATTTTTAGCACATGTAAAAAGAACATAATAATGTATTCCCAGATGAGATTTCAGCTCTATCAGTCACATAGTTTAACAGTCACAGGCCTTAAAATTGGCAAAAAGTCCAAATACTGGGTCTTTATGGGGCCTTCTAGAGACCTAAATGTGGCCTTCAAATTAAAGCTTCAGACTTAAAATTTGTCACATACTAAGATTACACATAGAATATGCATCTAATACAGTTTGAAACTTCTTAGACTTACCATTTCCAAGTTACAGGGCAAAATATGTGAAAAATGTCTAAAAATGGTCACTCGGGTGGGGATTTATGGTCCTCATACACAGGTTAAATGTCTTCTTAAAGCCTTAATTTTTGGCACATATATAAATAACATACTAATATCTTCCCAGATAGGATTTGAGCTCTATCAGTCACATAGTTTGACAGTCACAGGGCTTAAAAGTAGCAAAAAGTCCAAATATTGGGTCTTTGGGAGCCTTTTAGAGACCTCAATTTGACCTTCAAAATTAAAGCTTCAGACTTAAAATCTGTTACATACTAAGATTACACACAGAATATATATCTAATACGGTTTGAAACTTCTCAGACTTACCATTTCCAAGTTACAGGGAAAAAGATGTGAAAAATGTCTTATAAGGGTCACTCGGGTGGGTGTTTATGGTCCTGATACACAGGTTAACTGTCCATTAAAGGCCTAAATGTTGGGGCACATATAAGAAAACACATAGATATATTCCCAGATGATATTTAACTTAGATGAGAGACATAGTTTGAAAGCTACAGTGCTTGAAAGTGGCAAAAAGTGCATAAATTGGGTCTCTGTGGGCACTTTTGAGACCTTAAGTCGACCCCTTTGGGTAAACCTACAGCCCTAAAATTTTCTACAGACAAGGATTACATATCAAAGTTATACCTAGCACAGTTTGAGACTCATCAGAATTACCACTTCCAAATTATAGGGCAAAATATGTGAAAAGTATAGCAAAAAATCCCTAAGTGGGGGTATTTATGGGCCTCAAGGACAATTTTCTCCTCAACTTAAAGTCGTGATTTTTGGCACATGTACTAAGAACATATTAATGTGTTGTCAGGTAAAATTTCAGCCAGCTGAGCATCATAGTTTGTGACCTACAGGGCTCTAAGTGGCCAAAAGTCCAATTTCTGACCTTAAGGTGGCCATAAGTTCTTTTTTACTGGGAGTTTAAGGTCACCTTAAAATAGGGATCTTCCTTTGGGCACCCTTAACATGTGTACCAAGTTTGAAAAAAAAATATTAATTTGTTTTTGAGTTATCGCGTCCACAAGGAAATTTCTACGGCGGCGGCGGCGGCGCGACGGACCTGAATCCAATATATCCCCGACTTTCGTCTGGGGATATAATAACTATCTGCACCTACCAAACCCATGATTGTAAACTCTCAACACACTGTACAGGAACATCATAACAGGAAGTTCTGACAGTAACGGAAGAGCACTGCAAATTAGTTGCTCTTGATTCTGACAAAATCTAACATATGGACAATAATATGTTGTTGTTGAAATGTTTACTTGCAAGAAGAGAAACTTTTTGTTTATATTTCACATTACCACAAAAACCATCAATTGGTAGTTTAAAAATTTAGGTAACATAAACGTGTCATTCAATTACAATTTTCAGTGTTTAAAAAAGTTGCCTTTTTTATTCCATTTAATTTGAATTAACCATATCTTATCTTTCTCAGTTTGAAGACTGTACAGCTAATGAAAGTCCTAGATAAACCTCCACTCACCTTCAAGAAACCTGTTCTTCTGTCTAAATTCAAATGTAGGTTTTTTATTTCACCAAAATCTCGGAATTTGTCAATAATGTCATCTTCTGTAGCTTCTTCATGAACATTAGTTATGAATAAAATCCAGCCTTCGACAGCTTAAAAACAATACAAAGTTTTTGTTACAACATTTTCACACATACAAGTCTGTATATATGGCAAGAAAAGGAAATATCTTCCTGCTATCAAGCAATGTAGGAGATATCAAAAGATCTATAATTGGAAACCAATTTGTTGGCTGTTTTCATAATTAACCTGAACAATTTACTGCAATATGTCAGTATACTTTTTCATCGTGTATGGACTTATTCAAAAAAAACAAATTTAATGCTGTTTTAAAGCCAAATTACAGACAGTAGGAGAAACAGGAGTTATGCTAAAAATATTGGATTGGCTAAGCCAAAAAATTTCAACAATACCAACATATATATATTACATGATTTGGCTAGCTTTAAAATGGACAGACAAAAATTGTAACAACATGAAACCACCATAAACTTAAGTTAGAACATGAGATCCCACATATATCAGGTGTGGGGATAGGTTGGTAGGCCTAGTGTCTCAGTATCAAGAGCATTTTACTGATATACTGTGATGAGGTTTTGCAATAATCTAAAAGGCAATCAAAACTATAAATATTCGAAATAAATTGAAATATTTATCCATAATCTGTAAACTTCATTAAATTTGCCATTTTCCTGCAACATTTGATGCATTTTCCTCATACAGAAAGTGGGCGATATAGGAGGTATATGGTACTTCCAGTTTTACGCAAATGCATAAACAGTACAGAAAAATGACTGTTGTCGGATTTTAACTTATTTTATGTGACAATCTGGACATATTTGACGGATTCATACCTTCTGCCATCTTTTACTACATTGACCAATTATTCGGACTGTAAATATGATACTGATATATAGCACTATTCTTACTGTCTTCAATTAGCCAGCTTGTTGTGGATGTTCCTAGACCCATCCCTAGTGAGGTGTGGATAATATTATTCAATTTGCAGGTAATATTATTCTTCTACAAACAAAATTGATTTTTTGTTCAGTCAAGTTATCTTTAACGTCCCACAAATATTTCTGGTCGCCACAGTTGAGGACTTATACATGAATCATCAATGTAGTTGCTATGTTGGGTATATTCTGATTTTTTTCTTAATCTATGCAGAAATGACTGCTTTATGAACATACAAAATTTTAAAGTGTGTAATTATTTTAGTTACTCTTATCAACAGGAACCTTACTACCAGTACCCTTTTTTGGATATGTTTGATGATGATTATTTTGATAGTAAAGGAGTTCTAGAAAACTTACATCTCTGAGGACCTGGGCCATCTTGTCCATCAATCGCCATGCCTTCATATTCATTGATGTCTGTTTTAGTTCTTTCTAGAATATAATGAGATTGGTAAATTTAAAAGTTAACATTATTCAGACAGAATTACTATTGTAAAGGGTTGCAAAACATTTATTTTATGAGATGGGGCCAATAAATTACCACCAAACCCATCAATGCACAACTTGCAAAAATATAACCCTTGTATCAGCTGTTCCAACAGCTACAGTTTGAATTTATTATTTATTTTGTACTTCTGTTAATTTAGGGTGTGAACTGCAATGGGAAGCAGTGTAATTGATAGAGTTTTACCTGTTAATGCTGTAGAAACCAGAAATACAGGAAACCTAACTGGGTGATTAAATGAATCAACCCAAAAAAATACCAAAAGATTATCAAATTACCTCCACCAAATCCTCTTCCCTTTCTTCTTCTTACTTTTTCCTTCAGTTTTTGCAATCCTTCTGTAAAACAAATAGAACCATTTATTGATTTAAAGTTGCACATAATATCTTCTGGAGTTATACTGCATTGGGACCACCAAGTAAGTGATCATCTGAGTCACCAAGTATTTACCCCAAATTTACACCGGTTAAACCACGCCAAATTTTCTGAGAAATAAGTTGGACTCTTGGATGAACAACTGCCTATTTATTGACTATCGTAGAATTATGCACACTGAAAAAAATACATACCGGTATACTCAGGTTATAAGTTTCCACATTTTGACAGAGCTTTTGCTCACTTTTACTGCATTAAAATCAACTCACAGATAAATGATAAAGTTGAAATTTGTGCAAATAATAATTGAAACAGCGCTAATATTAAAAGAAAATCACCAAAAAGGGTCTTCTAATTTAATTATCAAGAACTTCAATTGAAATACACACATTAAGTAGTAAGAATAAAAAATGTGAGATAGATAAATAATGTTTTATTCAGTAAAGATTCTGAAAAAAGAAAGAAAAAGAAGTCACCATGAATAATAACTAATAATCACAATTGTAAAATACTGTTTTGTGATATATTCTGAGATTCTATTACTGAAGGGATAGTTCTAGAAGTTCTCACTTATTATTCGAACTACCCAGTAAGCTATTTATCTCTACCAGTCGTATATACAAATGCAATAAGAAGAATAAAAGAATGCACTAACTACTGAGGTAGTTTTATGGACAACTCGGCCCACTTCAAACTCGGCCCATTTTAAAGTCGGCCCGTTTCAAAGTTGGCCCCCTGCAAAGTGAACATGAGAATAACTCAATAATATTCACATTTATGCATAAAATATGAAATCACAGTATTCTTTACGATTTTCTAACAATATGTTATAGAAATGCTGCTGGGAGATCAAGTTAGTCCTTACCTTAAGTACCCAGCTACGCTCCGCTACGTAGCGGAGCGTAGTTGGGTACTTAAGGTAAGGACTAAGATCAAGTATGTTACCTGGAAACTTGTACTTAGCTGACAAATTAATATTTCAATTTCGTGGACTTACACAATTCAATTGTATTAATTTATACATAAAATATAGGGTCCAAGAATTCCGTGGGGTTTCCTTGCAACATTTTATCAATAGAAATGTTGCATAAAAGTTAAATAAATTACGTGAAACTTTGTTTGACCCAACTACCTTAATAAGGCTTATAGTTTGTATGGGCCGAGTTTGCAGGGGGCCGACTTTGAAATGGGCCGAGTTGACCAGATTCCCTGAGGTATACTGTGTATTGCTTACTAAGTTTATATACATTGAAAACAATTTTTTAACAAAATTATAAATAAGTCAACAATATTATATTGAAACAAGGAAATTTTTTTTTAGTAAAGTGTTAGTAATAATACTGATTAATAATTTCTTAATAACCAATCTTTTACAGCCTTCTTGAAAGAGAATATAGAAGTCTTGTTTCTGATACACAAGGGAAGGTTATTCCATGTACGTACACCTTCATTTCCTTTCCAGTTACTTTGAAGCATGCGGTCAGGCCTTGAACTGGATTATCAAAAATACCTATTTGCTGAGGTATAGCTTGATAACATTGCTATAGCTGGGGATAACTGATCTTACAGTTGTTAGTTTGGGCGATTGACTACCAAGCGTCTGGGCGATAATATGGGAATCGTTAAGTATTTTAATTAAAAATTGTCATTCAATACCTTTGATACACAAATACCGCTCTAAAATGGAAAATGTGGGTAGTTTGTACTAGTTCTATTGTTTAAATATTGATTGTAATTTTACTCACTGTCTCCTTCATCATCAACCTCGAAATCATCTCCTGCTTCATCGTGTAACTCGATTTCTGTCTCCGCCATTTTTTAAGCATTGTAATAAACTACCGCCTTTAGTACGTCACAGTAGGCGTATTTCACAACCAAGAATCTGCACAATCCGTCGAATCTAGATTCAGATTTGGATTCGTTGGATTAGCTAGATTTGTGAAATACAATTTTCTGCAGATCTGAATCCAAAATGAAAACATAACATAAACCAACATAAATTTCATATATTAATGTAAATTAATATGCAGTAATATCATATTATCATATTACAATATAATAAAAATATCCCAAATGTTAAAATTTTTTCCCACATGTTGCTGCCATTATTTTACAAAGAATTATGGGTAATCCAAGGACATTGAATCTGTTGATCTACCTCTCGAGGTAGATCAACAGATTCATAATCCAGATTCAGATTCAAGTGACAAAACAAGCGAATCCGTTGATCTGACGAATCTAGATTCGACGGATTACGGTTGTGAAATACGCCTACTATTCAATTGATGGAATGGCCATGAAAATCGAATTTATTTATTTGGGGTTTTACGTCGCTTTCAACCCTGTACAGGTCATATCACAACGGGTAGTTGGAAGGGCAGAGGAAACCAGTACACGGGTGGTCACGAAGATAAACGGTCATAGAGATAAACGGTCTTCAGAATTCTTCAAATATAAGTAGTCTAAAGAGCAGCACAACACAAACCAAATACCAGATGTCAGCTTTCTTTGATTGTATTTTCTTATTTAGTTTGTGTGATTTTATTGTTTACACCACTTAGATTTGAACAATTCTGAAGACTGTTTATCTCTATGACCGTTTATCTTCATGACCACCCATGTACATACAGTTCGTCAGAGTTTTGTACTGTAAACTGCCGACTAACGGCAAGCAACTACCAGCTTTCCCACTTGAGGCCGTGCCGGGAACTGAACGCCGGCCTCAGAGGTGGGAGGCGAGAGTGTTACCACTCTACCACCGTGGCCCCTCATGAAAATCAAAAAACTTATTTTATTGTTCCAAACCAAAAATAAAACAGGTATCTTTAATATTTATAATTACAATTTTAACAAAATTTATTTTCCGGAGAAAAATTCATACTAGTAGTCTTACTAAGCCTGATGTCGCATACAGAAAATCCTGTTTTCAGTATACGGGTGGTCACAATTGTGTCCAGTTCATAACTGTGTCCTTCAATTTTTTATTGAAAGTGAATATACTGAGTTTGGTGTTTTGTTCAATTTTAAAATGTTCATGAATAAAATCAATCGCAACAGGAATAATATGAAAAAAATAATCAAAGTTCTGGTTATAACATTTTAAAAATAAACTCATATAAAAATCAGACATTATTATCAACCGGACACAATTGTGACCACCCATGTAATGGATCTGTTTTATACACAAGAATTCTCAAATAAGAAGGAATAGAAATCCCTTGAGGACATTTTTTTTATTTTTGAAAATTTTATCCACAATTTCTATCGCAATAGTTAGTATAGATCTGAATTATGTTTCTGGTCCTGTGAGATTTGACTACTCAAGCTTTAACTGTGCCTTAAGAGAGACCTCAGCTGTGATGTAAATATGACAGCTGGTCTCTTTTTACTGCTTCAAAGGGAATTCCAGGTTAAACAGAGCCAGTTTCTCACTTATATGGCCTTGGTGAGGTACTTTGGCAGTCTGTGGATGACCTTGAATGTAGAAATCCAATATGAAATTTCTGCATGCTTCTAAAGGAACTGTATATCTATTATATCTTATTAAAGCTGTAAGTACCTTTTAATGAGGACATTTGTGCAAAATACTCTACTTTAGTCAAAGAAGCTCAGGCTGAGTGATTCAATACTCAAAAAGGATGGGGAGTTCTAACTGCAGTTAAATTTGCAACACGTTGACTCATGCAGGATTAACATCAAAGATTTCAGTATTTGTATCATATAATAAAAGTTCAAAGTTGGGGTTTTACTTCGAATTCAACAGATGATATATACTTATATTAGATTATATGTTAATAATATAATACAATTATAAAAAAGAATCCCTCTCCTCACCCACCCCCACATATCAAGACCAGAGAATGTATACTCTTAGAGAAAAAATTTTAAAAAAACGATTGGACAATCATCCCTTCTTACAGCTCCATGAAAAGAGGTATGAAATATTTGACAATTATTTGTCACATTGTGAAACTGCTCTTTATGTATTCAATTATGCGAAAAAATGGCAGATATCAAAATGTACCTTAAGTAATTACCATACTGATAAAACTACAGATTGAGTTTCTTCTATCAGCAAGAAATAACATATTCTATCAATAAAACTTTTAAAAAGATGGTCTCACAGACTGCCTGAAATCTCAAACCAAAGTTAGAGTATTTGATATAATTAAAAAAGTCCCACCTCACACCATGACATCAGTGGACATACTAAGAACTAAAAAACTGATTTGAACACAGTACCTTTCTTGAAAGTAAAATGAGAACAAGTGTGAAATGCATCGTTATTAATTATGATATAAAACTGCTTTAAGTACTCATTTAACAAAAGCCTGGTTGAAATATTTTTGAGTTATCACATCCTAAGAATACAAATAGTTTTAAGTGGCAATAGAATTAAAAAGAAAAATATAACATTATAAAATAAAAATATAATAAAATATTGTTATTCTTATTTAATTTGAGACATTCCTTCCAAAGCTTTTTGTTACCAGAACTCTATAGCCCAGTCACCCCTCCACATATCACTATACTGAGGCCTCTGTCACTTCAGCCCATTCCAAAACATAACTTAATATCAAAACTCTAAAGTTAAACTCCCCACATGTAAAGTAGCTTAACCAAAATAAATAGTAAAATGAAAGTATACAAAAGGTGTCCTCAGACAAAATTATCTTAACTGGGATGATAACTGGGGCTTAATATGTATAGTATTTGTATCCATGGTTATTCTCTATGGACCACAAAGCAACCAGAAGGTTCGAATTCCTACAGTGCCAACCACATCAACAGACTTTTCCAGTGTTGGAAATCAACCTGCACCTGTGTCTGTCCACAACCTTGGTGGATGCTAAATGATCACAGAATCCCCCCTATCAACTTCCCATCAATCAAGGTGTGTATTAACACCTAACTTCAACTCAAGTTATTTCCAGTCACATGCACTCAATGTTCATGGGAAGTGTTAGCATGAAATTTGAACATCAGCACTTACAAATTTCATAGCATCGCTGAGCAAAACTGTGGAGTGGCTAGGGAAACATGAGCAAGATGAGATATTTGCAAGTATAACACAAATGAATTGATTAATATAAGACCAAGGACTAGCCTTATTACTATCCCAGATAATAATGTTCATTTCAGCTATAGCATGACCCATGAGCTGTGAAAGACACGACACCAGTCGAATAAAGGGACTGGTTTCACCTATGATAGTCTTCACCTATTAATGCTGCATTGTTTTACACTTTGTGAGACAGTAGTCATATTTCACAAACAAAAAATCTGCATAATCTGTGTAATCCAGATTAAGATTTGGATTCGTTAGATTAGTTAGATTTGTGAAATGCAATTTTCTTTATTTCTGAATCCAAAATGAAAAAAAAGAAATAAACCACTATAAATATGATAAAAATCACTAATATTTAAAAATTTCCTGTCACAATTTGCCGCCATTATTTTGTAAAGCATTTTGGGTAATCCAATGAATCTGAATGAAGGTAGATCAATGGATTCATAATCCAGATTAAGATTCAAGTTACATCACAAGTGAATCTGTTGATCCAAAGAATCTAGATTCGATGGATTATGGTTGTGAAATACATCTACTGTTTAATACCCATGAAACAGTTCTTTGTATTTTAACCGCATTTTTTCAGACTTGAACTGGTACGTACCAGTGCTGAATAGCCAGAAGAATGCATCGTAATTTATATGTCATGTATTGGGAAACCTTTATCAGATCTGTATGCATTCAAAATATTTTTAGGGGCCACGGTGGCAGAGTGGTAACACTCTCGCCTCCCACCTCTGAGGCCGGGGTTCGATCCCCGTGAAGGCCCTATGTGGGAAAGCCTGGTAGTTGCTTGCCGTTGGTCGGCAGTTTACAGTACAGAACCCTAGCGAACTCTATGTACTGGTTTCCTCTGCCCTTCCAACTACCCGTCGTGATATGACCTGTACAGTGTTGAAAGCGACGTAAAACCCCAAATAAATAAATCAAAATATTTTTACCATATATTATGGGACTTATAACATCAAATATTGTAGAAATAATCCACAAGTGCTGATGGGTTGTATTTAACCATGGCACTTCTGGTAATAATCTAGGCTTATTTAAGATACTTTTTTCATTTTGTTTTCATTTTTATGAGGAATAATTTGTTTCATGTATGTTTGTTTACATTGTGGTGACCTTAGCAACCAGCTATTACATCTTTTGTACCTTACAACCGCAGATTTAAAATATTCTGACACAGGAATATTTAATATAAATATAATATACAATATTTCATATTCAATGAATATTTAATATTAAATAAAATATAAATAAAAATAACATAGCAACATTACTACTAAAACCCAATGAGTAATGTACATGGCGTGGTGGCGTGAGGTGGTGGCGGGTATTGTGTTTTCAGACGTTCCGATTTCAAATGGCATGAATTATTCTACATATTGCTTTATAAGGTTCACCATTGGCGTTTTTTATAACATATATACTCCATTTCAACAATTTGGTGTCTTAATCTCCTTAATATTGCCTTAGTTTCCTTAAATATCAGTATACCCTATTATCGCCCACATTCCCCGTTATCGTGGAATTATTTTCAACCCATTTGTTGTTGTAATTCACATTCCCCCTTATCACCTGACATGTCCCAGTGATTATTTTATGGTTTTTATGTCCCAGTATCATTTTTATTGTTTAAGGTCATTGTTGTGGTGGTTTTAACTCTGGCTTGTGAATGACTGTAATTATGGGTTCCTCTGCTTTTATGGTTTGCTAACTCTTGCAATCTTTTTGCATTTGTTTTCTTGTGACAGTTTATTTTTACACAGTTCTGGTTTCCTTTATGTTTTTGGACTGGGTAATGTGTTCTCGGCCATGTTATTTGTGAAAGTCATTCTAGTATCATGATATGTTTCCGGTGTGTTGGTTTCTTGTGTAACTGGCTGAATGCTGACAGGAGTCAGAACTGCGAAAAGATTGACCGGAGTATCCCTTCTATTTTTCAGCTTTCTGTCTTGATCTGTAAATATTGTTACACTGGCGATACAAAATAGGTTCCTCCACAACTGAAATTTAAAAACATACTACTACTCCTTTTGTTGTGTGGCGATGTTGCTTCAAACCCTGGCCCCACCAGTTTTGGATTTGTCAATTGTAGATCCATTCACAATAAAGGCCCTCTCCTGCAGGACCTGATAAAATGCTGTGACCTAGACATCCTGGGTCTAGCTGAGATGCATATTAGACCGAATGATACTGATGGCCTCCTGAGTTCTCTTACACCGGCTGATTACAATTTCATCCAAAAACCAAGGTGCACTGGTCAGGGAGGTGGTGTTGGTTTTCTGTGTAGAAAAACCTTTTCTCCCAGTATTGTCTCTTCACCAGTTTTCAGGTCATTTGAAATTATCATACTTTCGTTTAAGTCTGATTATAATAGCTTTGTTGCGGCTTGTGTGTATCGTCCTCCTGGTTCTTGTACTACTCAGTTTCTGGAAGATTTTCTGGCTCTTTCTGGCTTTCTGTCTTCGACTGGTTCCAGTTTCATCATTTGTGGCGATATAAATGTCCATCTGGATATTGAGTGTGGTGATAGGTCCAGGTTTAACGACATCCTTCAGTGTTGTGGTTTGGTTCAAAGTGTCAGTGGCCCGACTCATTTACTGGGTCACACTCTGGATGTTTTGATATCTCCTTGTGACTCAGATTTTGTCTGCAATGTTAGTGTTGGGGATTTAATTTCTGACCATGCTGCCATAAGACGCCAACTGGATTTCTCCCACCCATCAACCAGCATCGACAAATGGGTCTCTTATCGACGGTACCACAGGATTGATATCGACCAGAAATCTAGGTGTGTGGTTTGATGCAGATTTTTCATTCTCTGAGCATATCAAGAGGACTTGCAAAGCGTGCTTCCTTCAGATGCGTGACCTCCGTAGAATTAGAAAGTATCTCACTTCTGAAGTGGCAGTACTTGCTGCAAATGCCTTGGTTAGTAGTCATCTGGACTATTGTAACTCTCTGTTCAGAGGTTTGTCCGGTTTCAATCAGCACAAATTGCAAAGTATTCAGAACACCCTTGCGTGTATTGTTACAAATCATAGAAAGTATGCTCATGTTACACCCATTCTACAGAAACTCCACTGGTTGCCTGTTAAGTATCGTTGTATTTTCAAAACCGCAACATTTGTGTATAAATTTTTGCATAGTGGTTCTTGTCTTTTAGTAGTTGTCCCTATAGTACTAGGCATAGTCACCCAGATCGTCAATACCTTACAGTTCCTCCTTTCCATTCATCAGTCTTTAAGTCAGCCAAACATTTTGGCCATAGTTTTGCCTTTGATGCTCCTAAGATCTGGAATGACCTCCCTCAAGATGTTTGCAGTGCAACATCAGTTGCCTCCTTCAGAAAGAAGCTTAAAACTTACCTGTTTGCAAAAGCCTACCCACCATAGCCTCTCCCGTCACATCTGTGTCTCCTTGGTACGACCTGGCTATGTCCCTTGATTAACGATAACTGCCTTGCTTTATGTTTAGATGCGCCTTAGAGTCCATCAGTGATGGAGATTAAGCACTATAAAAGTCCACATTAGATAAGATTAGATTAGATTAATGTAGTAAATATGTATGGATAAAAGGATAAAAGGGCATTGCGATTGTTGTCAGATAAATGTGTGCCCATAGAACTATAACTTGTTTCTGCTCACATTGTCATGTTAGAATGTGCCAATTAAACATAAAAATATGGGATGACAATAATCTTTAAAAGGAAAAATGTTTTTGGGCTGTAATAGAACATAGAGAACATTTAAATTGATGCACATTTTTTTCACATTATGTAGTAAAAGGGGCATATAGTGCTAAAGTGTGCACCAAATGAGTTGACTAGAAATACATTATATTTAATATTTTCTTTATTATTGCTAGGTGTAACTATGAACACCAAGTGTACCAAAAACAGCCTCTTATGTTAGGGACACAGCATTTTATAAATTGACTAAAGAATGTTGGAAGATTACCTCCACGTGCATTACTAGTCACTTTGAATGTATCTTCCCTATATACTAACATACCTAACAGGGAAGGACTACTAGCTGCCCAATTAAGGAATGATAGAACCAAATTTCTTATCACCCCCTTTATCCTCAGACTTTTGGAATTGGGGCTACATAGTAGGAATTTCACCTTTAATGGAGAACATTACTTACAGGTAGGATTCATGGCTATGGGAACAGCAGTAGCACCTAACTATGCCAACCTCTTTATGGATAGATTTCAAACCAAGGCCCTCCAGAACTGGCCTATTAAACCAATACTCTGGCTAAGATTCATTGATGACATTTTCATGATTTGAACACATGGCAAGAATATACTAGACCGTTTCTTTAATTATCTCAATGATATCTATCCAAAAATTAAATTCACTTCAGAGGTCAGTGATACTTCTGTCAATTTCCTGGACACCACAGTGAAAATTGACATTGATAATACCACATATAGATGATGATACCATATACACAACACTATATGAAAAACCCACAGACACGCATATGTACCTTCATTATGAATCAGCCCATCATGGCCCCTGTCATGAAAAAGACCCCCATGGACCATTCTTAAGAATCAGAAGAATATGTTAAAAAAACAAGGACTTCATTGAAAATGGCATCAAAATGATTGAACATTATATGAAAAGAGGTTACCCACTTAAGCAGTTGAAAAAATATGCTAAAATCTAGCAAGTATAATCAACTTGACTTACACGAAGTCAGGGAAAGGGAACCTAATACCATAATTAAACCCCAGTAATGACCACCAAATTCAATCCACCAAACCCCAATATAAAGGGTTTTATTCACGACAACCGGAACATAATTGAACACAGTACAGACTGTGCCCCAACATTTCCCGACAAACCTATCATAAGCTTCAAAAGCTTACCAAACATTAGAGACTTACTTACAAAAGCCTCTTTTGAATATCCACCAAAAGCAATAGAGATCAAATCATTAATACCCAGTTAGTGTACTAGATTTGGCAAATTTACTTACTGCCCTCTAATCAAAAAACTTGATGATGTCACTTGCAAAGTTAGTGGAGACAAACATAAAACTAAGGATCTCCCCAAATTAATATCATATGAGTGATATAGTGTATTTAATAACATGCACAGAATGCAAAAAATACTATGTAGGTGAAACAGGCAGAGCATTTAGAGCAACAATCTATGTTTATTTTGTTTATTTGGGGTTTTACGTCGCTTTCAACACTGTACAGGTCATATCACGACGGGTAGTTGGAAGGGCAGAGGAAACCAGTACATAGAGTTCGCTAGGGTTGTGTACTGTAAACTGCCGACCAACGGCAAGCAACTACCAGCTTTCCCACTTACGGCCATGACGGGGATCGATCCCCGGCCGCAGAGGTGGGAGGCGAGAGTGTTACCACTCTGCCACCATGGCCCCCAGCAACAATCTATGATTACTGAGGGTATGCAGTTTTCTATACTGGAATGGTGCACTGCCAAGTACAAAACACCATCAACTGCTCACAGAAGAAGGCACATTTAACAGTGGTGGATGTGGAATATTGGAGCAATACATCCAATAGGCATAATCAATTTATTTGATTTCTATGCATTTATTGGTCTTTTATTCACACTCATGGGACCAAACCCCATATCTTTGCTTTAATTGGAATATGTTGTTGGACACACAGAAATATGTAAAGTGCTTTGTGTATCAGTTCAAAGTCAAATATTGATACAGGGCCATGTACATCAGTTTTGTTGTGATGTAAAATCACAACTTTGGAGTTATGCAGCAATTATGTTAAAGCAAATTTTAAAAAAAATAAAATTTCAAGCATATTCTACTAAGGTTAAAAATAAAGGAATATTTTAATGAGGTGCAATTACTACAGTCACACCCCAATAATAATATTCCACATCACAATCAACAAATAAATTCCGAAATGTGTCGTTATCTTTTTACATGAAATTAAAAATGGCTGAAACACCAAACACGGTACCGGAAAATCCCGTGAATAAAATGAAAATCATTGTTAAGACACCGAAAGAAAAGAAAGATATTGAGTTAGAGGAGGATGGAACTGTAGAGCAGGTAGCATGGCTTAATATTTTTGAATTACCGCACGTTTCAGCAACATTGCACGTGTCTGTAAGATTTGTTTCATTTCATACAGGGTGTGCCATATTGTTGACGTTATTTTATCTTATATTTTTATGCAGTAGAGGTGGTTGAATGTATAGCATTGAAATTAACATGACATGCTGTTGATGTGTCCTTCTTTTGCTGTATATTTGAGGTGGATGGGCAATTCAAGATAATTGGTACACTGAAGGAATGTGATGAATAATGGACAACTCTGACCTTCGGTATCTTGGCCAGAGCCAACTCGGTGGTATTTGAGTGGGGCCAAGTTTGTTATAGATGGGTCCAAGTTAGCGGAGGCCAGGTTGGCAGAGGTCTGAGTTGACCAGTTCTCAATGTGATATGGTGGTGCAATATTATTTTGTGTGTAAAAACATCAAGAAACAATCATAGTTTGGCAACGATTGTAGAATATCCATTCCCAGAAGTAGATATGCGTGTAAATACCAGCGAATTATTTTTTTTACAATAATGTAGTTCCTAATTGAAGGGAAAATAGAGAGGTGGATAGGTAGGTGGCTGGGCATTTCAGTGGATCATTCAAGCACACCTGTCAGGGGCACTTACTTGTTTTCACATAGGTTTGCCCAGTGTTCACGCAGAAGCCGTCCGATGTGAATTCGTGAATTATAGGTTAGCAATATTTTTATATTTTACACCCCTAACCAATGTCCCTATCAAGTTTCAACTTGCTACACCAGTTTCCAGACAAGCTTTTTCTCACTGCCCGCCCAACCACCGGCCCATCCGGACACCGTGGGTGAATAAAATTCCCACACAGCCCTTAAGGACTATGGGGTAAAATAGTTGTATTATTATTGAATATTTAATAAAATACCTTAATAATGGTTAAATATTATAGCGACCCAAGCTGAAGCCATCGGATGTGAATTCGTGAATTATAGGTTAGCAATATTTTTATATTTTACACCCCTAACCAATGTCCCTACCAAGTTTCAACTTGCAACACCGGTTTCCAGACTAGACGTGGTTACCTCGGCTCTACTTACTTGCGTGTAGAGCCGTGGCACGACCCCACATAAAACTGGAGATTTGCATAAAACACAAATACCATAAAAATTATACACACAACTGTTCCCACAACTATTTTGTTACATTAACCTTAAGTGTCGGCCAACATGCAAACATATTTGACAAAAAAATAAATTACATTTCCTCATTTGCAATACTTTTTGGACCATTTCTCCAAAAATTTGAAAATGCTCTTTTCTTATAAAAGCTGTATAAAATGTCATATATATTATACACATATTGTATTTGTTGTGTCCTTGGCTTAATATCAACTGCTTTTAAATATATCAAACCATTTTGAGTCATTTTATCAAGTTTTATTCAACAGAAAATGATTTTATGCAAATCTCTAGTTTTATGTGGGGTAGTGCCACGGCTCTACACGCAAGTAAAGTAGAGCCGAGGTAACCACGTCTATTTCCAGACGAGCTTTTTCTCACTGCCCGCCCAACCACCTGCCCATCCGGACACCATGGGTGAATAAAATTCCCACACAGCCCTTAAGGACTATGGGGTAAAAATATTTGTATTATTATTGAATATTTAATAAAATACCTTACTAATGGTTAAATATTGTAGTGACCCAAGCTAAATTATGTATCAAGGCACAATAACACATTTAATTAAAACCCATTTTAAACAAATGACTTTTATTGTGCCAAACAGATAAACAAACTGGAACAGAAATTATTATGTGAACATATTAATTTAACAAAAAGAAAATCATATAACCCAATTCCCCAAACCTGACTCCCTAAGAATATTCCCCACCAACCAAGTTAATCCCCACCTAATACATCTTTGATATGAATTCAAAGTATCAAAATTCCATCTAAAATATCATTCCCATTAACCAAGGATTAAAACCACTAAAACCAGTAACCTTAACTAAGCTTAAAACAGAACATAGTTGTTCAGTTACCTCTCTATGAACAGTGGCAAGAACAGTGTTCAGTAAAAAGTCAGCCCAGAATGTGGGAAATGCAGCCCCTTATATACCCAAAAAGTGAACTACTCAAGTTTCTGATGTCAACACCTTTAACCCCCATCCTTGAACCAAATACTAGTTCCCTGATTTGTTTATAAAAAATAGACCCAAAATACCAGGATGGTAAACAAGGTCAAGCATGGCTACCGAAACATGTGAGTTCCCCAAATAAAATAAAGATCAAATTCCCACAACATTCAAGGTTAGCATGCAAATATTAAATACCATTAAACAACAACCAAACCCCAAAAAACCCTTTACTTATAACAAAAACCCTTAATATCGCCCGTTATTCCCGTAAACTCCCGATATTTATCATAACTCAAAATACCACAATAAAGGTCGTCGTTACAATATAAAGTCTTTAAGCTTTAAAGTATTTCACATTCTAGAGTTATGTCTCATGTATTTATTTAATTCTACATTTTTCACCAAAGTGAATGCTAAACCAAACAAAATACCAGATATTGTTTTAGGGCCCTGAAACCGTTTTTTGTCAGTGCACTTGTGTGCAGATAATAGCACCACTATCTGTGTCTGATATTGTTCTGTACCTGTGATACCATATATACTCTGGTCTGGTACAAAAACATGTTATCTGTGTCCATATAGTTGAGGAAGAACAATCCAGAGTCTATTCTTCATCATCAACACAAGTAACTACACTGTTTTATACAAAATGATCTAAGATATCACAGACACGGATAATAGCAGTCACAGGAATGGACAAATAAAAACAGTGGGCTAAGTTCTTACAAACGGCACACCATTATTATTCTAAATCAGTCAACAAAACTGGCCCTATTTTCAGTCAGATTGTATCTTGTTTTTAATTGCAGCTGAGAAATGCAGTAACAGCAGCTTTTGGTGCAGCGAGAGAGCAAATATGCCTCATATTTGCCGGTAAAATATTAAAAGATACAGAAACCTTTGAATCACATGGGATCAAAGATGGAATGACTGTACATTTAGTAATAAAGTCTGCAAACAGAGTAAGTGTTTGGTTACACATGTTCTTTCTTTTCTAAACATATTACATGTTTTACAGTTAACCCCTTCGCCACCAATGCAGTAGTATTCAACTATACTGAAGGAAAATCCGGGAAGACTAGTTTACAAACGGTTTAAGTTGCTAATACACACACCACAAAAGTTTTTTTTTTTTTTTGTGATCCATAACATCCCTTGTACATAATACTTTAAATAAAGTATTTCAGTATAGCAAGACATTTAATTCTACAGCACTGAAGGAAAGCTAGAATATCATATAGGGGTGGCGACTGCTAGCCGACAGACATGGTACCGTAGAGTACACATTGCTGTCAACTGCTAGTCGACAGATAAGGTCTTTAAGGGGTTAAATAGTAAAAGCTGTAGTTTCTTCTATATGTATATGTAAAAAAAAAAAAAAAAGAAGCCATGTGGGCCCTGATCTAGTGGAACTCTTCAAGGTAGCGATTGATACAAATATCTAAATAGTTGGATATTATGGTAGACTTATTGAAATGTTGGAATGTAGTTCTTGGATATCAACCAGAACTAAAACCCTTTTCTGGTGAAGAATACAGTGTGTGCTTTTAGATTCAGCTTTTGTATATCAAAAGAATAATGAATGCTTTGAGTGTCTTAAGTGAAATAACGTTTTAAGCAGAAAATGACTGTCTCTTAACAGGGCAAATATATTAAACTGTTATATGTTGTGGAAAATTCCTGGTTTACTTAAGTAAAATCCTGGTTTACTAAAGTATTTTCAAGTCCTTAAGGACTCATTTTAACAGGGTTCAGCTTTATCTATATGTTGTGATAGAACTGCAAATCTGACAGAATTTGTAATTCTTTTGACTGAACTTCCAGGTGGAAAAATATATTTGAAAAAAAAAGGAAAAAGGACAATATTTTAACCCAGTTTTAGTTACTTGCCATGGGGGCAAGTAAAGAACAAAATCCACTTGCCCTGACTGCAACTTCAGTTGCCATGGGAAAATGTTAATGTCCAGTCCTGTGCCATTGCTCTGGAGTCCAGATTTGGGGTGGGCAGAGGGGTGGGGGTGTTGCCCTGAGGTCCAGATTGTACATAATTTGAAGATATACAATTTAAGCATTTGGAAATTTTTCTGAATACCAAGCCCCCTTTTTAACGTTAAATACCGACTCACTACTCAGTATTTAGTATTTGTTTAAATCAGTTTGCTACATGTACCTAGCTGCCTGGCTCCCTCTCATAACCCCCATTACTATAACAGTCCTTTTTATGTCAGCTGACTTGTCAGTCAGCTGACATTATGTCATCACTCTGCGGCGTGGGCGTACGCGTCCGCGTGAACAACTTCTTCTCCAAAACTACAAGGCCTAGAGACATGCTGTTT
This sequence comes from Sabellastarte sp. h YS-2021, assembly GCA_964017235.1. NCBI lineage: Eukaryota > Metazoa > Annelida > Polychaeta > Sabellida > Sabellidae > Sabellastarte > Sabellastarte sp. h YS-2021. The sequence goes on from OZ024928.1 coordinate 89,033,733, forward strand.
TTTTTAAAAGATACCTTATCTATCGAGGATGAAAAATTGTTCAAGGCATGCAAATCTGTCTGTTCGTCTGTTTGCTAGAGACATTACAAGGGGGGTACCCCCACCAAAAGTGTGAAAATTTCAACTTTTTATCACAATTTTCTCAGTGACTATTGCAGGGATTTCTCTCATATCTTGCATATATGTACTAGGCCAGAGGTAGATTCTCTTGTGTGAGTATGAGACCTGGATCTGTCTTACTTTTTTTTTAATAAATTTTTTTAATAATTTTTAATGCATTAAAATTCATGAAATCATGCACTAAATCACTTATAACTTCAAAAGTGTTGCATTTACAGCATTTTGTGAAAATATGTTGTTCAGCTACTTTTTTCATAGCTACAATATGGTGAGTAAGTTGGGTGTCTGTCTCAATAGCTAAGTGAGTAATAGCTACTTTTGGGCTTTTCAGTAACTTCCATTATGAGTAAAATCACTTGTAACTTAAAAACTATTGCATTTAGAGAATTTCGTATAAATATGTTATTCAGCTACTTTTGGGCCAGCTATAACATAGTGAAATTTCAGACCTGTAGCTCATGGCATAGCTGAGTAATAGCTACTTTTAGGTTATCACTGTTGAGTAAATCGCTTATAACTTGAAAACTATTGCATTTAGAGAATTTCGTATAAATATGTTATTCAGCTACTTTTGGGTCAGCTATAACATAGTAAAATTTCAGACCTGTAGCTCATGGCATAGCTGAGTAATAGCTACTTTTAGGTTATCACTGTTGAGTAAATCACTTATAACTTGAAAAGTGTTGCATTTAGAGCATTTTGTTAAAATATGTTATTCAGCTACTTTTTTCATAGCTACAAAATGGTGAGTAAGTTGGGTGTCTGTCTCAATAGCTAAGTGAGTAATAGCTACTTTTGGGCTTTTCAGTAACTTCCATTATGAGTAAAATCACTTGTAACTTAAAAACTATTGCATTTAGAGAATTTCGTATAAATATGTTATTCAGCTACTTTTGGGTCAGCTATAACATAGTAAAATTTCAGACCTGTAGCTCATGGCATAGCTGAGTAATAGCTACTTTTAGGTTATCACTGTTGAGTAAATCACTTATAACTTGAAAGGTGTTGCATTTAGAGCATTTTGTTAAAATATGTTATTCAGCTACTTTTTTCATAGCTACAATATGGTGAGTAAGTTGGGTGTCTGTCTCAATAGCTAAGTGAGTAATAGCTACTTTTGGGCTTTTCAGTAACTTCCATCATGAGTAAAATCACTTGTAACTTAAAAACTATTGCATTTAGAGAATTTCGTATAAATATGTTATTCAGCTACTTTTGGGCCAGCTATAACATAGTAAAATTTCAGACCTGTAGCTCATGGCATAGCTGAGTAATAGCTACTTTTAGGTTATCACTGTTGAGTAAATCACTTATAACTTGAAAACTATTGCATTTAGAGTATTTTGTTTCAATATGTTATTCACCTATTTTGGGGTCAGCTATAACATAGTGAAGTTTCAGACCTGTGGCTCATTTCATAGCTGAGTAATAGCTACTTTGAAGTTCTCACTGTTGAGTAAATCAGTTATAATTGGAAAACTATTGCATTTACAGAAATTTGTGCAAATATGTTATTCAGCTACTTTTGGGTCAGCTATAACATAGTGAAATTATAGACCTATAGCTCATGGCACAACTGAGCAATAGCTATTCTCAGGTACTGACTGTTGAGTAAATCAGCTATAACTTGAAAAATATTCCCCTCCCCAAAAATGGCGGCCATTTTGAATTTTCGAATTTTTGCCAAAAATGGCAAAACACAAATTTGCTTCTATCTCCTTAACCGTGCGAGATAGAGCGATTTCGTCGAAATTTTCGACCCACAGGGTATCTGAGCATTGTATTCTTGACAAATTTCAAAAAATTTTCCCCTCCCCAAACATGGCGGCCATTTTGAATTTTCGAATTTTTGCCAAAAATGGCAAAACACAAATTTGCTTCTATCTCCTTAACCGTGCCAGATAGAGCGATTTCGTCGAAATTTTCGACCCACAGGGTATCTGACCATTGTATTCTTTGCAATTTTCAAAAAATTTTCCCCTCCCCAAAAATGGCGGCCATTTTGAATTTTCGAATTTTTGCCAAAAATGGCAAAACACAAATTTGCTTCTATCTCCTTAACCGTGCGAGATAGAGCGATTTCGTCAAAATTTTCGACCCACAGGGTATCTGAGCATTGTATTCTTGGCAATTTTCAAAAAATTTTCCCCTTCCCAAAAATGGCGGCCATTTTGAATTTTCGAATTTTTGCCAAAAATGGCAAAACACAAATTTGCTTCTATCTCCTTAACCGTGCGAGATAGAGCGATTTCGTCGAAATTTTCGACCCACAGGGTATCTAAGCATTGTATTCTTGGCAAGTTTCAAAAAATTTTCCCCTCCCCAAAAATGGCGGCCATTTTGAATTTTCGAATTTTTGCAAAAAATGGCAAAACACAAATTTCCTTCCATCTCCTTAACCGTGCGAGATAGAGCGATTTCGTCGAAATTTTCGACCCACAGGGTATCTAAGGAATGTATTCTTTGCAATTTTCAAAAAATTTTCCCCTCCACAAAAATGGCGGCCATTTTGAATTTTCGAATTTTTGCCAAAAATGGCAAAACACAAATTTGCTTCCATCTCCTTAACCGTGCGAGATAGAGCGATATCGTCGAAATTTTCGACCCACAGGGTATCTGAGGAATGTAATCTTTGCAATTTTCAAAAAAAATTTCCCTTCCCCAAAAATGGCGGCCATTTTGAATTTTCGAATTATTGCCAAAAATGGCAAAACACAAATTTGCTTCCATCTCTTTAACCATGCGAGATAGAGCGATTTCGTCGAAATTTTCGACCCACAGGGTATCTGAGGAATGTAATCTTTGCAATTTTCAAAAAAAATTTCCCCTCCCCAAAAATGGCGGCCATTTTGAATTTTCGAATTATTGCCAAAAATGGCAAAACACAAATTTGCTTCCATCTCTTTAACCATGCGAGATAGAGCGATTTCGTCGAAATTTTGGACCCATAGTGTATCTAAGGAATGTACTCTTTGCAATTTTCAAAAAATTTTCCCCTCCCCAAAAATGGCGGCCATTTTGAATTTTCGAATTTTTGCCAAAAATGGCAAAACACAAATTTGCTTCTATCTCCTTAACCGTGCGAGATAGAGCGATTTCGTCGAAATTTTCGACCCACAGGGTATCTAAGGAATGTATTCTTTTCCAATTTTCAAAAAATTTTCCCCTCCCCAAAAATGGCGGCCATTTTGAATTTTCGAATTTTTGCCAAAAATGGCAAAACACAAATTTGCTTCCATCTCCTTAACCGTGCGAGATAGAGCGATTTCGTCGAAATTTTCGACCCACAGGGTATCTAAGGAATGTACTCTTTGCAATTTTCAAAAAATTTTCCCCTCCCCAAAAATGGCGGCCATTTTGATTTTTCGAATTTTTGCCAAAAATGGCAAAACACAAATTTCCTTCTATCTCCTTAACCGTGCGAGATAGAGCGATTTCGTCGAAATTTTCGACCCACAGGGTATCTAAGGAATGTAATCTTTGCAATTTTTCAAATTTTGATTTTTCGAATTTTTGCCAAAAATGGCAAAACACAAATTTAATGCAAAAAGGCATGAAGCTGAAATAATTTACATCTACACTAATAAATATTTAAGCATCATTGATATATTTTACAAATGAAACAGGGTCTTGTAAGACTACTGTACAATTTTGGCAAAAGGTTCATGGGGTGGACATTACACATGATAATGTGTGTTCTTCTATGCTATCCTGTTTCTATTCGCATCTACTATCAACAGGGCGTCCTATTTCTAGTTTGTTAAATATGTTATTCACAGAATTTTTGGTCAGGTATAACATAGTGAAATTGCAGACCTCTATGTCATGGCATAGCTGAGCAATAGCTACTTTCAGGTTCTCACTGTTGAGTAAATCATTGTATCCACTGGATAGCCGCAGTGTGTAGAGAGAGATTTCACCATTACTGGTCTGATGAAAAAAAATATTATAGCTAGCTTTCTTAAGTTTGCAGTATATATTAATAACCATAAAATGTTGTCTGGGAATATTTTTGGCCTCATTTTGAGAAACAAGATGGCCGCCACAGGTGTTTTTTGTCAGTCATGAAAAGGGCTTATATCTCCCTTATTATTGATCCTAGAGGTTTGGGATGATAAACCAACCTGTAGGAAATCATGGGGTGGGAATCTTTTGGTGTGGTCAGATTTGACCTTCAATGACCCCTCCTTCAAGGTCAAACAAGGATAGCCAAACTTAAAAGTGCTTATAACTCGCTTATTATTGGTCCCAGAGGTTTGGGATGGTAAACAGACAGGAAATCATGGGCTGTGAATCTGTTGATATGGTCCGATTTGACCTTGGAACCCTCCTTCAAGGTCAAATGAGGATAGCGAAAATTGAAAGTGCCTACAACTCGCTTATTATTGGTGACAGAGATTTGGGATGGTAAACCATCCCATAGGAAATCATTGGCTCGGAATCTTTTGGTATGGTCAGATTTGACCTTTGGACCCCTCCTTCAAGGTCAAATGAGGACAGCCAAGCTTAAAAGTGCTTATAACTCATTTATAATTGGTCCTAGAGGTTTGGAATGGTAAACCATAGGAAATCATGGGCTGGGAATGTATTTGTGTGGTTAGATTTGACCTTGGACCCCTTCTTCAAGGTCAAACGAGGTTATTGCATTTCTAGTATTTCTTTAAATATGTTTTAACCTATTTTTTACACTTAAACAATTACCTTGTTATTTTCCTTCATAATACCATTTACAGGGCACAACTTTTTTATCCTTTTCTTCTGTCAGCTTCGGAATTTCTTTCAAACTTGCTGTTCAGTTACCATTTACTGTATTTCTGTACAGCCCTTTTCCTGATAATTATTCTGTCCTCTAATCACCTTCACAAATCAAAAACACTCAGTCAGCTGACACAGTGCCCGTTCACGGGCACTCTCCTCTTGTTTTATTAAACTTTAATGTAACTTGGAAATTAACATAAAAGGAATCATCATTTGAAATTACAATGTCATTTTTGAAAATTGATACCAATAGGTAAATAGCGAGGCACATGTTATTATAGGATTGTTTACAAGTCTATATTTTGTGTTGATTTATCGTGCTGTGGCTGGTACTTGGTAATGCTTTTCTTGTTACAACAGCACTTGTTCCTCATGCAAATCTCCTCTAAAAATTTTTATGTCCACCCCCCTGGGGGGTGGATATATTATTTTTGCTTTTTTCGCCGTCCGATGTCCGATGTCCGATGTCCGATGTCCGATGTCCGGCGTCCGGCGTCCGGCGTCCGATGTCCGGCGTCACGCATGGTTTCCGCTCATTTAAAGGAAAAGTATTAGAGCTATTGTCACCAAATTTGGTATGCAGGCTTATTGGGTCAGTAGCTTGCTTGGGATTGCTTTTGGCTGTTGTACCTCTTTTGCTTACTGAGTAATACTTAAGTACAGCTATTTTCAGTACCCATTGGTTTCCGTGCATTTAAGCCAAAATAATTAAAGATATTTTACTACAATTTTGAATACAAGATTGTTATGTCCATAGCTCGCTTGGTATTGCATTTGGGACTGATAGCTTTGTCAGTACATGAGTAATAGCCATTTAGGTACTTCATTGTGTATTTTCAGTACTACTTTTGAGTAATTTGCTTCTATCTCCTTAACCGTGCGAGATAGAGCGATTTCGGCAAAATTTTCGACCCGCAGGGTATCTGAGGAGTGTACTCTTTGCAATTTTCAAAAAATTTTCCCCTCCCCAAAAATGGCGGCCATTTTGAATTTTCGAATTTTTGCCAAAAATGGCAAAACACAAATTTGCTTCTATCTCCTTAACCGTGCGAGATAGAGCGATTTCGTCGAAATTTTCGACCCACAGGGTATCTAAGGAATGTAATATTTGCAATTTTCCAAAAATTTTCCCCTCCCCAAAAATGGCGGCCATTTTGAATTTTCGAATTTTTGCCAAAAATGGCAAAACACAAATTTGCTTCTATCTCCTTAACCGTGCGAGATAGAGCGATTTCGTCGAAATTTTCGACCCACAGGGTATCTAAGGAATGTAATATTTGCAATTTTCAAAAAAATTTCCCCTCCCCAAAAATGGCGGCCATTTTGAATTTTCGAATTTTTGCCAAAAATGGCAAAACACAAATTTGCTTCTATCTCCTTAACCGTGCGAGATAGAGCGATTTCGGCAAAATTTTCGACCCACAGGGGATCTAAGGAATGCAATCTTTGCAATTTTCCAAAAATTTTCCCCTCCCCAAAAATGGCGGCCATTTTGAATTTTCGAATTTTTGCCAAAAATGGCAAAACACTAATTTGCTTCTATCTCCTTAACCGTGCGAGATAGAGCGATTTCGGCAAAATTTTCGACACACAGGGTATCTAAGCAATGCAATCTTTGCAATTTTCAAAATATTTTCCCCTCCCCAAAAATGGCGGCCATTTTGAATTTTTGCCAAAAATGGCAAAACACAAATTTGCTTCTATCTCCTTAACCGTGCGAGATAGAGCGATTTCGTCGAAATTTTCGACCCACAGGGTATCTAAGGAATGTAATATTTGCAATTTTCAAAAAATTTTCCCCTCCCCAAAAATGGCGGCCATTTTGAATTTTCGAATTTTTGCCAAAAATGGCAAAACACAAATTTGCTTCTATCTCCTTAACCGTGCGAGATAGAGCGATTTCGTCGAAATTTTCGACCCACAGGGTATCTAAGGAATGCAATCTTTGCAATTTTCCAAAAATTTTCCCCTCCCCAAAAATGGCGGCCATTTTGAATTTTCGAATTTTTGCCAAAAATGGCAAAACACAAATTTGCTTCTATCTCCTTAACCGTGCGAGATAGAGCGATTTCGTCGAAATTTTCGACCCACAGGGTATCTAAGGAATGTAATATTTGCAATTTTCAAAAAAATTTCCCCTCCCCAAAAATGGCGGCCATTTTGAATTTTCGAATTTTTGCCAAAAATGGCAAAACACAAATTTGCTTCTATCTCCTTAACCGTGCGAGATAGAGCGATTTCGGCAAAATTTTCGACCCACAGGGTATCTAAGGAATGCAATCTTTGCAATTTTCCAAAAATTTTCCCCTCCCCAAAAATGGCGGCCATTTTGAATTTTCGAATTTTTGCCAAAAATGGCAAAACACTAATTTGCTTCTATCTCCTTAACCGTGCGAGATAGAGCGATTTCGGCAAAATTTTAGACGCACAGGGTATCTAAGCAATGCAATCTTTGCAATTTTCAAAATATTTTCCCCTCCCCAAAAATGGCGGCCATTTTGAATTTTCGAATTTTTGCCAAAAATGGCAAAACACAAATTTGCTTCTATCTCCTTAACCGTGCGAGATAGAGCGATTTCGTCGAAATTTTCGACCCACAGGGTATCTAAGGAATGCAATCTTTGCAATTTTCCAAAAATTTTCCCCTCCCCAAAAATAGCGGCCATTTTGAATTTTCGAATTTTTGCCAAAAATGGCAAAACACAAATTTGCTTCTATCTCCTTAACCGTGCGAGATAGAGCGATTTCATCGAAATTTTCGACCCACAGGGTATCTAAGGAATGTAATATTTGCAATTTTCAAAAAAATTTCCCCTCCCCAAAAATGGCGGCCATTTTGAATTTTCGAATTTTTGCCAAAAATGGCAAAACACAAATTTGCTTCTATCTCCTTAACCGTGCGAGATAGAGCGATTTCGGCAAAATTTTCGACACACAGGGTATCTAACCAATGCAATCTTTGCAATTTTCAAAATATTTTCCCCTCCCCAAAAATGGCGGCCATTTTGAATTTTTGCCAAAAATGGCAAAACACAAATTTGCTTCTATCTCCTTAACCGTGCGAGATAGAGCGATTTCGTCGAAATTTTCGACCCACAGGGTATCTAAGGAATGTAATATTTGCAATTTTCAAAAAATTTTCCCCTCCCCAAAAATGGCGGCCATTTTGAATTTTCGAATTTTTGCCAAAAATGGCAAAACACAAATTTGCTTCTATCTCCTTAACCGTGCGAGATAGAGCGATTTCGTCGAAATTTTCGACCCACAGGGTATCTAAGGAATGCAATCTTTGCAATTTTCCAAAAATTTTCCCCTCCCCAAAAATGGCGGCCATTTTGAATTTTCGAATTTTTGCCAAAAATGGCAAAACACAAATTTGCTTCTATCTCCTTAACCGTGCGAGATAGAGCGATTTCGTCGAAATTTTCGACCCACAGGGTATCTAAGGAATGTAATATTTGCAATTTTCAAAAAAATTTCCCCTCCCCAAAAATGGCGGCCATTTTGAATTTTCGAATTTTTGCAAAAAATGGCAAAACACAAATTTGCTTCTATCTCCTTAACCGTGCGAGATAGAGCGATTTCGGCGAAATTTTCGACCCACAGGGGATCTAAGGAATGCAATCTTTGCAATTTTCCAAAAATTTTCCCCTCCCCAAAAATGGCGGCCATTTTGAATTTTCGAATTTTTGCCAAAAATGGCAAAACACAAATTTGCTTCTATCTCCTTAACCGTGCGAGATAGAGCGATTTCGTCGAAATTTTCGACCCACAGGGTATCTAAGGAATGTAATATTTGCAATTTTCAAAAAAATTTCCCCTCCCCAAAAATGGCGGCCATTTTGAATTTTCGAATTTTTGCCAAAAATGGCAAAACACAAATTTGCTTCTATCTCCTTAACCGTGCGAGATAGAGCGATTTCGGCGAAATTTTCGATCCACAGGGGATCTAAGGAATGCAATCTTTGCAATTTTCCAAAAATTTTCCCCTCCCCAAAAATGGCGGCCATTTTGAATTTTCGAATTTTTGCCAAAAATGGCAAAACACTAATTTGCTTCTATCTCCTTAACCGTGCGAGATAGAGCGATTTCGGCAAAATTTTCGACGCACAGGGTATCTAAGCAATGCAATCTTTGCAATTTTCAAAATATTTTCCCCTCCCCAAAAATGGCGGCCATTTTGAATTTTCGAATTTTTGCCAAAAATGGCAAAACACAAATTTGCTTCTATCTCCTTAACCGTGCGAGATAGAGCGATTTCGTCGAAATTTTCGACCCACAGGGTATCTAAGGAATGTAATATTTGCAATTTTCAAAAAAATTTCCCCTCCCCAAAAATGGCGGCCATTTTGAATTTTCGAATTTTTGCCAAAAATGGCAAAACACAAATTTGCTTCTATCTCCTTAACCGTGCGAGATAGAGCGATTTCGGCAAAATTTTCGACCCACAGGGGATCTAAGGAATGCAATCTTTGCAATTTTCCAAAAATTTTCCCCTCCCCAAAAATGGCGGCCATTTTGAATTTTCGAATTTTTGCCAAAAATGGCAAAACACTAATTTGCTTCTATCTCCTTAACCGTGCGAGATAGAGCGATTTCGGCAAAATTTTCGACCCACAGGGGATCTAAGGAATGCAATCTTTGCAATTTTCCAAAAATTTTCCCCTCCCCAAAAATGGCGGCCATTTTGAATTTTCGAATTTTTGCCAAAAATGGCAAAACACTAATTTGCTTCTATCTCCTTAACCGTGCGAGATAGAGCGATTTCGGCAAAATTTTAGACGCACAGGGTATCTAAGCAATGCAATCTTTGCAATTTTCAAAATATTTTCCCCTCCCCAAAAATGGCGGCCATTTTGAATTTTCGAATTTTTGCCAAAAATGGCAAAACACAAATTTGCTTCTATCTCCTTAACCGTGCGAGATAGAGCGATTTCGTCGAAATTTTCGACCCACAGGGTATCTAAGGAATGCAATCTTTGCAATTTTCAAAAAATTTTCCCCTCCCCAAAAATGGCGGCCATTTTGAATTTTCGAATTTTTGCCAAAAATGGCAAAACACAAATTTGCTTCTATCTCCTTAACCGTGCGAGATAGAGCGATTTCGTCTAAATTTTCGACCCACAGGGTATCTAAGGAATGCAATCTTTGCAATTTTCCAAAAATTTTCCCCTCCCCAAAAATGGCGGCCATTTTGAATTTTCGAATTTTTGCCAAAAATGGCAAAACACAAATTTGCTTCTATCTCCTTAACCGTGCGAGATAGAGCGATTTCATCGAAATTTTCGACCCACAGGGTATCTAAGGAATGTAATATTTGCAATTTTCAAAAAAATTTCCCCTCCCCAAAAATGGCGGCCATTTTGAATTTTCGAATTTTTGCCAAAAATGGCAAAACACAAATTTGCTTCTATCTCCTTAACCGTGCGAGATAGAGCGATTTCGGCAAAATTTTCGACACACAGGGTATCTAACCAATGCAATCTTTGCAATTTTCAAAATATTTTCCCCTCCCCAAAAATGGCGGCCATTTTGAATTTTTGCCAAAAATGGCAAAACACAAATTTGCTTCTATCTCCTTAACCGTGCGAGATAGAGCGATTTCGTCGAAATTTTCGACCCACAGGGTATCTAAGGAATGTAATATTTGCAATTTTCAAAAAATTTTCCCCTCCCCAAAAATGGCGGCCATTTTGAATTTTCGAATTTTTGCCAAAAATGGCAAAACACAAATTTGCTTCTATCTCCTTAACCGTGCGAGATAGAGCGATTTCGTCGAAATTTTCGACCCACAGGGTATCTAAGGAATGCAATCTTTGCAATTTTCCAAAAATTTTCCCCTCCCCAAAAATGGCGGCCATTTTGAATTTTCGAATTTTTGCCAAAAATGGCAAAACACAAATTTGCTTCTATCTCCTTAACCGTGCGAGATAGAGCGATTTCGTCGAAATTTTCGACCCACAGGGTATCTAAGGAATGTAATATTTGCAATTTTCAAAAAAATTTCCCCTCCCCAAAAATGGCGGCCATTTTGAATTTTCGAATTTTTGCCAAAAATGGCAAAACACAAATTTGCTTCTATCTCCTTAACCGTGCGAGATAGAGCGATTTCGTCGAAATTTTCGACCCACAGGGTATCTAAGGAATGTAATATTTGCAATTTTCAAAAAAATTTCCCCTCCCCAAAAATGGCGGCCATTTTGAATTTTCGAATTTTTGCCAAAAATGGCAAAACACAAATTTGCTTCTATCTCCTTAACCGTGCGAGATAGAGCGATTTCGTCGAAATTTTCGACCCACAGGGTATCTAAGGAATGTAATATTTGCAATTTTCAAAAAAATTTCCCCTCCCCAAAAATGGCGGCCATTTTGAATTTTCGAATTTTTGCCAAAAATGGCAAAACACAAATTTGCTTCTATCTCCTTAACCGTGCGAGATAGAGCGATTTCGGCGAAATTTTCGACCCACAGGGGATCTAAGGAATGCAATCTTTGCAATTTTCCAAAAATTTTCCCCTCCCCAAAAATGGCGGCCATTTTGAATTTTCGAATTTTTGCCAAAAATGGCAAAACACTAATTTGCTTCTATCTCCTTAACCGTGCGAGATAGAGCGATTTCGGCAAAATTTTCGACGCACAGGGTATCTAAGCAATGCAATCTTTGCAATTTTCAAAATATTTTCCCCTCCCCAAAAATGGCGGCCATTTTGAATTTTCGAATTTTTGCCAAAAATTGCAAAACACAAATTTGCTTCTATCTCCTTAACCGTGCGAGATAGAGCGATTTCGTCGAAATTTTCGACCCACAGGGTATCTAAGGAATGCAATCTTTGCAATTTTCCAAAAATTTTCCCCTCCCCAAAAATGGCGGCCATTTTGAATTTTCGAATTTTTGCCAAAAATGGCAAAACACAAATTTGCTTCTATCTCCTTAACCGTGCGAGATAGAGCGATT